>CM065637.1:49449917-51849917 GCA_033220585.1 Dipteronia sinensis
TATTTCTATTATTAATTAATGGGCTGCACTATTATATTAATATATTAAAAGGAGACATGTGGGCTTGTTTCTTTAGTAAGAATGGGTCTGGTTCACATGTGGGCTTTTATTTAAAGTCCAATGGATTAAATGAAATAAGAAAATAATATATGGCCCATTTATATAAGTGGGGCGGCAAGGTGTATATATTAACCTAATATATTATTTTGTTTCATTGTTTTAATTAAATAAAAATTAGTTAATTTATTAATTAATTGTTTAATTAAGAAACAAATCTTTTTCTGATCAGGAAATATATTTCCCAAAGTTATACTATTGGTAGTAGTATATTAAAAGTAAAAGACTTGTTTGATAAGAAAATAAATAATTAATTTTATTTATTTAATCAAATAAGAAGTCTTTTTATTTAGTCAATAAAAGAATAAAAAATATCTATGAGTTGGATTAGGTTTTGAAGTCTAAAGGTTGATGGAAATTAGGGTGCAACACAAACTCTTTTTGGTATGTGATTTGCGGCAACCCTAGTCCATTTAGAGGAAGATTTCGGCAATCCTAAATAGAAGAGGAAGCAAAATTTCGGCCACCTATATAATACCACATATAGAATTCGGCCACAATAGTTGATTGAATGATTCAATTTTTCTTCTTCTTCTCAATTCATAGAAAAGGATAATTTTTATTCTACTAAACATAAAAGAGAGAAGAGATTATTCTTTGATAGTACACTGATTGCTTGTTCATCAATAAGCTTGTGTGTACAACATCGAATTAGGTTCACGCGAGTTTCGATCATTATATTGAGAACTCAAAAGTGACCGGAATAATTTTTTGTCTTCTTTTGATTGTTTTGTGACAAACAAAAGAAAAAGAAAACTTTGTTCATCCATTCTCAGGTTTGCAATTCAAAGAAAAAGGGAGACCACGCTCCTAGGTGATTCACATACGTGTTCGGATTGGAAGATCTCGCGGTACTGTTCACGATCACTGTTCACGACGGGGGTACTGTTCACGATCACTGTTCACGACGGGTTACTGTTCATGATCACTGTTCATGCGGGTACTGTTCACGTGGGTACTGTTCACGGGCATCAGAAAAGATTTTGCGGATTACTAATCGACGTAAGTCAATCGGATCACGCATCAAGAGGTATTTAACTCTAACCGTATATATTTGAGTTTAATTAATTAAAAGGTTAAGGTTCAACTTTGAGAAAAATTTTAAAACCATAAGAAATCTATTTTTTATTTCTTCTGCTGCGTTTTATATCGATTTTTTCCTACACTTATCAGATGGTCGGACTAGCTGGGCATAGAGCATATCGCCTTGTCCGACCAGAGGAGGAGAATTGCCCAGGCCATGCAACGCTAAGTACTTGAAGATATTCTACCCCTAAGGGGTTTTTTCTTTCTATTGTTTACCAGGATTTTTAGATATTCTATTAAGTCTAGAGTAGTTACAGATTTATCCTTATTCTCTAATCATTTGTCACTTTTTATAGTTTTGGTTGAAGATATCAATAAAAACCCTTCGAGGGGAGCATAGTTCAAGAAAAAGTGTTCTAACATCGCTTTTCTTTACAAAAGCAAGTCTCGTGAACCCTAAAAGGGTTCTCGAGGGGCCCAGTGATGGGGCCGAAAGCGTATGTTGCAAAGACAACGCACTTTCACCGAAACTAACCGGGTGCATTAAAAGCACTGGTAGAGCGCCTTCAGGTGATTAGATATCTGATGGGATGAACTGAAAGTTGGATGAGGTAATCAAACTCTCACACTTGAATGCCAGCCAACCAGAAACTTGGCTAAGATGAGCTAAGTTAGTGAGATAAGAAAACCCTCATTGTAACGAATCTTGAGCAATAGACTACCGGGAGACGTACCAGTGACTTAGTTGCTAGATAAAAGACAAAAGTCTATAAATTAGATACCATGCAAATGGCCCTTTAAATAAACACTACTTGAACGAACATGCAATGCAACTACAAGCCAAACCAGATCCGGTATGTTGATTAGATAACCGATCGGAATAACAAAAGGCTAGACAATATATAAACTGACCAGACTAAAGTTCAGCCGATCAAAAAGATGATCGACTAGGTCGAAGACGAGTAGTCAAAAAGATAACTGAACTAATCAAAAATGATTAAAAGTCAGTTCAGCCGAGATCATTTAGCCAAGAGAGATGGCTGACCGGGCTGAAAGTCAAATCGAATTCTATCAGTTGTAGGCTTAATCAATCAAGATTAGTCACTATCAGTTAATAAGATAGCCGATTAAATCAGAAGTGACAATCATCAAATGGGGTTGATTAAAAGAAATAAAAACCATGTAGAGAAATATATGAATATCCTTATCATTAAAGAGTGAATCAGTCATACAATGTTACTGGGAAATTTCACAAGATGTGTAGTATAATGCACAGTGAAGATGGAAGAATCAAGTTGTAGGAGCTCTTGAGGGGCCACCAGGTCCGAAGGTGCCTGGAGGTTTATCCTCTTCTTCATAGCCCTTGGTCAGATCTCCAAAATCTGGCCAACTAATGTCATCTTCGCAATCTTCAACCATGAAGGGAGAATAGTCGACCTCAAGCAAAGGTCTAAAATCAATGCTCTTGGATATTGAACCACCCTCCTCCGCCGTATGAAAGGTAACTAAGGAGGAATTAGAGGGGAGCACCAGATGCATGATATGAGGCTCTTTCCCGATAGATTTGCAATAAACCCTCCATCACATCCTCTGGTTCTTTATGGCACAGAGAGACTCAGCCTTATACTTTTCGATCGTTCGAACCCATTTGCGGCAAGCCTCTCTAGTAGATCTCTCCTTACCCCCAAAAAACATTTGAGCAGTAGTGAACTCACGTTCCAATTCTCTCAAAATAATTGCCTTGAAAGCAAGAGACCCTTTGTAGTGATCAACGCTTTGAACCTCAAGGGCTAGTTTGGCCTCTTGAGAGAGCACCTTCATACTGACCTTCTGCTGCTTCAGATCTTCGACCAACCTTTCGTAAAAAAGTTTAGGCCTCCTCAGATCCCTACTGGGCTTCAAGCATAGATTGTTGGGAGGCGGCCAGAACTTCTTTGGCTACCCGATCTTCTGCCTTCTGATTATCTGCAGCACGTTCAACTAGAAGTAACTTTTTTTCCAGCTCAGCACTCCGCTGTTCAGCTCTAACCATATTTGCTTCAAGTTGGATACATTTTACAGTGAGTTCTGTCAGGTTAGTTATGGCATTGTCAGCTTTAGTTTCCGCAGCAGCGACAGACCTTCTCAAAGCTGCCTCAGTTGCGTCGCGCTGCTTCAGTTTCTCTTCGAAAGACGCTTTCAACTTTGATTCACTTGCTGAGACCGAACTGACAGCTTTCTTTCTCCTCTCAAGCTCTTTTTTCAGCTGAGAGATTTCAGCAGCTTGTTTCTTCCGAGCCATCATGGCCCTAGTCATTTCCTCTATGGCCTTGAAAAAGAGAAATAAAATAGGTTAGGATTATATATAAACTTGAAGTGTAAAGAATGAGCAAGATGATGAAAAATACATACATAAACGCCGTTATTATAAATAGCACAGACTTTTTTCGCGTCACTAGCATTCCGAAAGTCAGTCCAGTAGCCTTCACCAACATAGCCTTTTCTAGTAGACATGGATTTCAGCATGTCGAGGGGAGCGGGAAATGTTTCATACGAGCCAGGAATACCGGCCACAGTAGGAAGTATTGTGATCGCTAGACAGTGAGGCGATTGGTCAGTCAGGACTGAACGCGAAATCAGAACGGTTTTAGGAGCAACCACCGGAGGTATGGCCGCAGTTTGCTCCTGAATTTATTCCTGATTAGTGGCTCCCGATAGGCCTGTTTCAGCACCACTTACAATGGGAGCCAGGATAGCATTGGGTAAAGGCCCAGAGGGACGATTCAACCGTAAAGAGACTTTGTCAACATGATCTGTCTCATGATCAGATAAGTTGTCTTCACGAGCAGGCGGGTTGGTTGATACTTTTTTGGGGCTGGTTTTCCCTTCTTCAGAATCTGAGTCAATGAAGACTATCTGACGTTTAACAAAAAATTACATTGGGGCCTTGCCAGCGCAATGAGCTAGAGAGCCAGAATGGCCTTGGTTAACTGGGTGGACGGTTTGCAGGAAGACTTGTTTGGCTAAAGATGGAGGTTGAGCATGATGGGAGCCGACTTCAGCGGTAGCCCGATCATCTGTTTTGGTTTGATTAGGTGGCAAAATGGCAGATGGAATTGAAGAACGATCATTTCCCTTCTTCGGTAGGTGCTTCCTACGAATCAAGTCAGTCAGCGTATCTTGATCTTCATCATCCTCTCCAAGAACGACTGGTCTGACTCCATTCTATTGAGCTCTAAGGTCTTTAGCTGGCTCAGATTTCTTTTTTCCTTGAGCAACATTGGAAGCAGATGAGGCTGCAACAGTTTTGGTCACTTTGCTGACCGGTGATCTCCCATAAGGTATGGTCAGGTGTCGACCAGCTGTTCTTTAGTAAGTTTCCTTTTTGAACCTCTGGGAGACATTTTCTGCTCACCCCGATCAGAAGATTTCTTCTCTCTTTCCCGATCGGGAACTTTGGAAGACGTATTGGGGTCTGGCTCGTCAGAATGTTCGACCATGACCTGCTGGGGAGGAGCAATTCCTTGAGCCAGTTGGGCAGCAGCTTCAGCTCGGCTGACCTTATCAAGATTTTTAATTTTTTCAACTTGTTCCTGATGGGAAGATTTTCGCCGTCAGAAAACCGTCCGTCAAAACAATTTATAAAACCTATGCGATGTGTTCACAAGTAGAAATACAAGTAAAGCAGTAAGCACGGGTGTCGTCCACTGAGATTGGGGTAGCGGTGATAAGATTAGGATTAATATAACTAGTATGCATAAAAGTAAAGTGATGGTGAATGAAAATACAATATAAACTAAACTATGAAAGCAAATAAAATGGGATGACAATAGAGTGATGAATGAATGATAATGGAACTACGGAGTTGATGGACTCGTAAGTGAATATAGGGGCAATTGCAACAAACTCTCAATTAAGCACATATTGACAAATGTAATGAACCTAGGGTGTATAGTGTTGGTATATATCTTTAGCAAGAGGTCAACCTAGGGTGTATAGCGAAGACCTCCTACTAGCGATTAATCCCTCATAAGCAACCAACAATGGCTAGTTACTCAATCAGGACTTTTTCCATGAATGCTCATCTATCTAGCTATGGCTCAACCTATTACTAATGTAGCCATCCTAGGGTGTATAGTGATGGCTTCCAATTCCCTCACAAGCGGCCGACCTAGGATGTATAGTGAAGGCCACCCGTTTGAGATTGGATGAGGCTCGAGGTTGTCAACCGAATTCTACTCGAAGGTTAGTTCTCGTAAAATCACCAAAGTAACCAACCTAGGGTGTATAGTGGAGGCTTGTAATTCTATCACAAGTGGCTAACCTAGGGTGTATAGTGAAAGCCACTAATTCAAGATTAGACTAAGGGCATGGTTGTAGAACCGGATTTTTGGAAATCCTTCCATTCAATGGAGCATTAGACAACCTAATTGCCTACTCAAGTAATCCAAATCAATCATGCAAAGAGGGTGTATCCAAGCAAATCAATAATGGAAATCAATTCAAACACTGGAATAAAACATAGAGATAGAATAAATATAACACATAGAGTTTATTTACAAAGCCCAAATATCCATCAAGCAAATAACATCAACCCCATAGTGGGGTATTTTAGCTACTCATGTTCTATTACAAACCAATAAACTAAGAGAGAGTGTAGAGAGTAAACCCTTGAAGATTGATCTCCTTCCTTGAAGCTTGAATCCAAGTCTCCTAGTTGCCTTTGATTGAGTAGAGATGGTTTGGATGATAGGGAGATGTGTTTCTAGCTTAGACTACAAGTGTTGGGAGATATGGAAGTTGTTTGGTTCGTTCCCATCCTCTTCTATTTATAGAGGATGGAAAAATAGGTCACTTAAGCTTGAAAACAGAAGTTGTCGCGCGCAGTGTGCGGGTGGAGTGCGGGTGAATTACCCTCACTGTACCCGCACTATATGGGTTGTCTTCATCTTCAGTTCTCAGATCTGGGCAATAGTACGGGTGGAGTGCGGTTGGATTACCCGCACTTTACTCGCACTGTACTCACACTCTGGTGTCAGGTGTAAATCCACTCCTCTATTTTGAGCAATAGTGCGGGTGGAGTGTGGTTGGATTACCCGCACTTTACCAGCACTTTAGTGTCAGGTGCAAATCAGCTCCTCTGTCTTGAGCAACAGTGCGGGTGGAGTGCGGTTGAATTACCCGCACTTTATCTTTCCTTCTTGATTCAGGTCCCGGCTGTGGGAAGGACTGCGGTTGCGACCCGCACTTGACCCGCACTGTAGAGCTGCTTATGATCCTTTGTCATTCCTTTTGCCCTTTTTCTACCGGAACCACCGCAATTAGCTTCTTACACCATAATTACATCTATTGCCTGCAGTTAGCACCAACGAGCCTATTAGACATAAAATATATAGAAAATACACACAAGAACGAGACAAATGAATAGGAATGAGGGCCGAAATATACAACAATTTAGGCACGATCAGTTCCCCCGCCACGATGTCCACCTTATACACTGAACCAAAAAAGAAAAAGAAAAATAAGAATCATAATGAATGGAACAAAGTTCAGAAAATTTGAGGTTCAGCAAAAAGTAAGGCGTACTTACAACGCTTGCGTCGATTCGAGATTAGAGGAAATAGTCCCAATTCAAGAAGGTCTTTCTCGACGAAAAGAGCGTGCCGATCTCTGGCCTCTCACATTGTCTGAGCAGCTCTAACAACGTTCTTGGCCTGATCCTCCGTTAGTGTTGTAGGAGTCCTGTTCCACTACTCAGGACTACAGTAGTGCCTAGGAACGATGTTCCTAGCTAGCTTCTATCGAGGATCGGCGACCACAATCTCACCCCATTCACCTGGAATGAAGAACCAGTTGTTCTTTCAATACTTATTAGAGGAGGGGAAGCCACAAATAAAGCCCTTATGATCTTTGCTAGATGGAGATGTGGGTCGTTGGTTATACCCTTCAGGAATCCAATGGCTGATCGAACTAGATTTAAGGTAAAAGGTACCTCCATTGTCTGACCGACCCAAAGTATAAAAATTATGAATCTCATATGGGGTCGGGGGGTATTTGGCACCTATTTGCTTCCACAGGTGCCATAAACTCATAAGGACTCGGTATGAGTTCGGTGAAAGTTGAGCAGGAGCGATACCGGTCTCATCTTGGAATCAGGCAATGAAAGACTGAAGGGGTAGTGTGACCCTAGACGTTAGCATTGTCTCATAAATGGCCAATGCACCTTGAGGGGAGTTCCAGATTGCACGCTGGTCATTTAGGAAGAGTTTAGCCAATCGGGGGAGATCAAACCTTTAGCTATATTTCACTAATTCTGGTTCGTCTACCGCATTTATTTCTGAATCAAAGGCGCTGGGATGCTCTACTGAGAACTTCAGAAGAAAAGTCTGTCGCACCCTGGGAACATCTCCTATCTTCAATAGTTCAGATGGGATCTTCAAGTCGACAGCAGAAGAATCCCTAGAGCTTGGCCTGCTTCCCCGACCAGATCCGGTTGTCTTCGACATATCTAGGTATATGTTGGGAGAAGAAGCATCTGGGTTAGCAATGTTTGATTCAAAAGAAGAATGTTTAAATTCAGGAAAAGCCACTGAATAATCAACGTTAAGGGGTACATGATGAACTGGCGAGAAGAAAAATCTTGAAAAAATCCCCCTAATATAGATTCAATCCTAGCAATATTCTCTTTATCATCTATTGCAATGTAGTGAATCAACAATTGAACATAACGATGACGAGTAGCAGGATCCATACCTGATGTTAAAAGTAAGTGGGATAAGAACTCTGACGACGGTGAAGACTTAGTTGAAACTAAGAACTCTGAGTAGATCGTTGGGGAAGAAAATAAACTTGGAAGATGAAGAGTTTAAAAGAAACGTTGATGTGAGAGGGGAAATGAAAGAGTTTGAAAGTATTTATAAGCGGTGATGATGTTATACGAGAGTGGTGGTTGGTGTGCGAATCTCGGAGATCACGCGCCGTTTGAAATTTAAAACGCCGCTGGTTGCATTATTTGTGTCAAATTGTCTGAGCAAATCAACCGTTTGTGGCTGAAATTAAAAGCTAGTTGTTCACCATGAGTTAGCATTTATGAGCTATACGACAAAAGGCTCCCGAGTTAAACATATCTCACCGAGCGAATCATTGTCATAAAGCCAATGCTCAGTTTGAATGTTTAATGGGGGTATTGTTATTGGTATAATTTGAAAAGATAACAAGTTAGCGTAGACATCGTGTTACGTGAGGATGACCAATGGGATGTTAGCAAATGTCAACTAAATCAAGTCAACTTAAGATGACTAGAAATTAACCCTACAATACTGATTAGAGTTACTTAGATGGTTGGGTTGGGAATACCCGGCCAAGGTAATTAGATTAATCGGGTTATCAAAACAACGATCGGGGGAAACCTAAATGATCGGGTATAATTACTTGATCAGGTGAAGATCCCTGGTCGGGGGTAAAAGAGATCTGATCGGGTTTGTAAGACGGTCGGCTAAGCGACACATGGACAATGTCTAGATACGTTCAGATGCTTAGCATGTTGATAACATTATTACGACTCAAACACGTAAAGAAGAATCCTCCTCAAATATGGTTGCAAGAAGCATACTCTGATAGGGAAACATATTTCCTTAAGAGTTATCAGAGCTCGAAACAGTCAAAGTCCTAATGCGATTGAAACGACTCCAACAAGTCAGAGTTTTGTTAAATCACTATCACCTTTCCTTTACTTGTACAAAAAGAATTAGGGTTCTATACATGTATAAATAGACCTTAAAATACCCAACAAGGGTTCACGAATCATTAGATATTCAAGAGAGCAAGTAAGGTTGAGTGTGTAAACATATTATCCATAGTGAATTCTTTTCCTCGCCGTCACTGGCAACCCGTGGATGTTTCCCTACCTTGAGGTTTTACCACGTAAAACTTGCTTGCACAACTTCTTTTATTTCTTTCGATTCATTATACAGCTGCAAACTTTACATACTTTGTGTGACGCGTGATCGGCTTTACACAATCCAAAAATCACCGTCAACACAATCCATGTCATATTTTGATTCAACAATGCATTTTTGGACTAGGAGATTTGATTGGGAAAGTACATTTGAATGACCTATAATCTATCTCCATGACATGTGAACTTGATTTTTTATTTCATGCTTTAAATGATATGCATGAAATATTTTTGATTGCTTATATGCAAAAGATGCGTGAAAGCAAATGAGAAGACTAAAAGTAATAAGGACCTTGTGTCCATTCAATAAATAAGGATGTCCCATCCAAATTTAGTCTTCTCTCTCTCTTTATTAGTTGAACAAGGCTACTATCATATGGGTATCCTACCCGGAAAAATCAAAAAGGGTGCAAAAGTCACTCATGTCTTGTTTCGCTTATAAAGTTTGATATAGTTGCTCTTTAAATTGAAATTCTTTTGAAAAACAGTATCTTGTTTGCTTATGACAAAAGGGTACAAATTGGTTGGAGTTCTTTTGGAAACCCTTTTGATGTTTACTTTGCCAAATACCATTGCTTGAACTTGAATGTTATATGTCTTGCATGCAAAGCAACAATTTCACACATTTTTTTTCTTTAAATAAAATTCATTGAATCTTTCTCAATTACTAAAGTTGCATAAAATTTGTGTATATGATTATGCATCGTATTTGTGCTTATAGCTCTCTTTGCTAAAGCAACCCAATATGGGGAGCTCCTTTGCCTATCTCATGACAAAAAGGGGGAGAAGTCTTGAGAGATATAAGGGGAGCATTGTTTATGCTTTGGGGGAGAAGTCTTGAGAGAGAGTAACCGTTTAGGGGGAGCATTGCACATGTATTCTTTATATTGCTTTATTAAGTGCAATTGTTTTTTATATTTGTTCATCTCACATGCATTTTTTCTTGGAAAGTACTTCTTGCTATTGTGTGTAGGTACAATGATAATTCTACAAAGAGATTGAAGATATTGAAGATTTAGATTCTAGGAATCTCTTTTTGTAATGTAGAATGGACTCTCATGGCGAACAACTAGATTGTTTTTTGTTTTTGTGAGGTAGTGTTTGTGAGTGGTTGTTCTGTCATGAAAGAGCCAAAGGGGGAGATTGTACGGACCTCTATTTTATGATTGACTTATTTCATGACAAACCACACCACATTAGGGATGATTGTGTAATGGGTAGCTTAGGTCCTTGTTGGCAAGCTTCCAAGCATCTCCATGACTTCAAGAGCAAAAGATATACTCACTTGACTTTGTCTCTTGAAGAGTTTAGGCGCACACACACACTTCATGCATGATTTGCTTCATCTTGCATTTGTGTTTATCATCTTATATGTGTGCATCATTTACACATTGCACACACACTTACATGCATTTATATTGACATGCATCTATTTCTTATTGCCCTTGTGTGCATTCTTCACAATCACACTTGCACTTCATTTCTAGACTTATGTGTGGTTGTTGTGTCCATGCTCGCACGTCTTGGTGCGAATTTTTACGCAGTTGATAGGGCTTGTGAGTGGGTCAGTACGCGGGTCCCTACCCGCGTAGTGGACCAGCGCAGTTGGCCCTGGTGCATGGAGATCCCTGGATCGCTGGTGTGTTCGCTGGTCGAACTAGCAAACCTTATGTGCACGGGTAGGCACCCGCACAGTTGGACTATCGCACTGGGCTGATTTTGGGGTAAAAATGTCTTTTCCCATCAGCTCGGGTCTCCCACTATATAATCTCCTTTATCTCTTCTTCTTCACTAACTCCTCTGAATTTAAAGAAACCCTAGAGAGAGATAGAGAGAGTCTAGAGAAAGAAAGCTCCATTCAAGCTTGTTAAACTCTCCAAACCCAAAACCCATCTCCATCTTGCATCATTCAACATCATATGAGCATGGGTCTTTATAGTTTCATGACTAGGTAAGTAAGAACTCCCTTAAATATCATTTATTGTTCTACTTACTATAGACTAGGTATTTATTGCTTGATTAAATACCTTGACTGACTTTGTTGCTTATATTTATGAGTCTAAATTGCATGATTGGGTTTGTTTGTGTTAGCTTGCATTATTAGGCCATTTATGCCTAAATAGTTAATCCATAAATATTCATGTATACTTAATTGATGATTAGGTTGGCTTTGTTCATCTAGTCAAGTTTATGAATGTTTTTGTGAGTTTATTTGACAATTAAGTTGTGAGAATTTCTATACAACTAATTGAGACCTCATGTGTACATGTAGGCATTATTTGATAACTAGGATGTTGTATTGCATTATCTACATCTAGTTAAGTATTGTATGTTTGGTCTAGCATATTTTGTATTGAGCATTCATTGATTGTTCGCTTAAACCTTATACTCCTCCTAGAGTTAAAGTCTTATGGCTTCGGGGTGAAATTGCACAAGCATTCAAGTCTTGCAACCAATGTGTGGTTGGCAAGCATTGGTGAAGTGCCACTGTAAAAGGCCCGCAAGTTAGAGTAGGAAGTGCTCACGCCAAGAGTAGTGGATCAGGGGATATCACTGGGATTGAACTAAGAGTGGCGAGTGGTAGTGTCCATAGCCTGAGGTTATCGAGAGTGAGAGTGAGAGTATCACTTGAAGGTGTAATTTATTATTCATATAGTGGATTTCTGTGATCGTGTGTGTCTAGCCCGTGGTTTTTCCCTTGTTGAAGGGTTTCCAATTAAAAAATCAAATATTCTTTAATTTCCGCACTTTACTTGATTTTTATTATTGTTTGAATTGGGTTTTGCTTATTAATATTAATTAATCGAAAAAGTTGGTAATAATCGATTAACAACCCATTCCCCCCTCTCCCTCCCCCCCCTCCCCCCTCCCCCGCTAGGTTGTTTAGACACATGATTTAGAGTTTATTTCAAGTATTAAGTTGACAGGTCCCTGTAGTTACTAAAAATCTATATTTTAGTCATTGCCGTCCAATTCCATTAAGGTTTTTAGGAATTCTATTAGGTCAACGAGGGTTAGACTAGTGGTGTAAAAGGGGGTCGGCCCGGCCTACATCAGCACGGCCCCCCAGGCCCGTTTTCCTAAATGGGGGCCCGGCACGGCCCTTCCGTGCCTTGCCGCGTGCCGTGCCGGGCCGGCCCGTGGGCCAATTAGGTGGGCCAAAGGGGCCGGCCCATACCCAGTTTTTTTTATATATTTTAATTTTTTTATATATTATTATTTTAGTATAATAAAAAAATGCTTATAATAATAGATTATAGATACATTTATTATTTTATTTAATGAATTAATTCAAAGAATAAATAAAGATAAAACATGAAAGAAAATAAAAGTAGATAAAAATATGAAATGAAGAATTCTTTATTTATTTCGGATTTTCAGTATTACATATTTACATGATTGCCTCATTAAAAACCTTACCAAGAAAACCCAGTGGGATAAAAACTTGGTATGGGAAAAAGAGTGCAATCGTATTACAAGTAAATGTACATGTACAACCTAGTTCTGGACATGGTTACTACCGGAACCCTCATCAACATATAAATTGGAGAAATTTTGAATAAATTGTTCGTCTACCGCTTCATTTTGCATCCTTTTTCAAGCATGCTCCCAATCCCGAACGCATATTAATACCTCCACCATCTCTGGAGTCAAACAATTTCTTCTTGGTTCAATAATTCGTCCACTCGTACTGAATGCCTGTTCTGAAGACACAGTGGACACGAGGATAACCATTATGTCACGTGCTAAGTATGACAAGACCGGATACCTGTAGCTATAGGTCTTCCACCATAACAACAGATCAAAATTCTCCGTGTTTTCGTCGGCATCAAACTGTGCTTCAAGGAACCTATTCAGTTCGGCACCAGAAGATGCAGCAGATCGTGTAGTTGAAGAAGAAGAACTTGCTGATTTGTCTTTTTTCCGGCGTTTGAGAATGCTCCAACTTGTCGGAAACGGTTGTGTGTTCGGTTCTGGTGATGGTTCCGTGTCAACGCCGCCAAACCTGCGCTCATAAATACTAAAAACTTTGAACAACTTGTTTCGAATGTCAGTAATCTAGTCGGAATAATCTACTGACAATTTATTACCAATAAACTCAAGCAAATATTCTAAACCAGCTAATTTAATTCTAGGATCTACTATAACACCTAAGGCACAAAGGAAAGGCATTTCAGACCAGTATTTTTTAAACTTGGTCTCCATGGCAACAACTGCAGGGCCAAGCATGTCATCTTCCCTATAAGTGTTTAACATGTCAGACATTTCCACAATCTGATGGATTGCCTGGGAAGATGTGGGGTAATAGACCCCAGAAAGAGTTACAGTGGCATTGTAAAAAACCTTTAAAAATTCAACAAAAATCTTTGCCACATACCAATCGTCTGGTGTCAGTGATTGAGCAGGTGGACAGCAACTTTCGGCCAATTTCATGTTATAAAAACCTGAAATAGTTGTATCATATTCCAAACAAATTTTTAGCATTAAGTAAGTAGAGTTCCACCTTACCGGCATATCAGTTTGGAATCGTCGGGGTCGTAGACCGTTTAATGTATAGTGTCTGCCAAATTCTTGAAATCTTGGATTAGAGCTACCGATCCAAGAAATGGCATCTCTGATGCGTTCTATACGATCGCTTACTTCCTTCAAACCAGACTGTACAACTAAATTTATGATATGACATGCACAGCGTTGGTGGAAGAAATAACCCCCAGCTTGCGGGATGTTTCTTTTAGTAAACAATGCAATAGACTTAGTATTTGCCGATGCATTATCTAATGTGATGGAGAGGATGCGATGAGTTATGCCATAAGTTTCTAAAACAGAAAGAATGACAGCAAAAATATTGTCTGCGGTATGTGCAAAATCCATAGGACGAAAACCAAGAATTTTTTTTGTATTCTACATTCAGAGTCTAAATAGTGTCATGTGACACATAAATAGTCATGTTTGGAACATGCGTTCCAAATATCGGAAGTTAATGCAATTGAGACACTTAAATGCTGTAATTCAGCCGTCAAGTTATCTCGTTGGGTTTTAAACATTCTTATCAAATCGTTCCTAGTAGTGGTTCTAGAAACAATTTGCATTTGGGGGCAAAATACAGATGTGATAAATTCTTGAAAAAAAACACAGTCACCGAAATTAATAGGTTGATCAGTTTGTGCAATGTACCGTGCCAAGCATTCTCTAGCATGCACGGCGACGTAATGCCACGTCGTAACCGACCCGTCTGGGTGCCGTTGTAGTTGTGTCTGGGTTGTAGTGGGTACATGTACGTGTTTGGGCATGTATTTTTCCATATGCCTTCTCAAATGACCGGTTCCACCTTTACTAGTGGTATAGTTCTTAGGACAAAACTTACATTTGGCTCTAGAGCCGACTGTACCGTCTGTGAGTGTCATTTCTACTACGTCAAAACACTGACACACGTCTGATGTTAACCTTTTAGATTTGGTTCGTGATGTCGGTGTGGCGCCGGAACCAGAAGGTCCCGCTACGGTTTCTACCAGTCCGGAGAGATCAAAATCATCGTTCAGCATGTTTAGATCGTCTGGAAAATAAGGATGGGTAGGATCCATTTCCTAGAAAAACAAAATATCAGGTCATTAGTCATTAATAAATATTAAAATTAAAATGATTATTTTACTAACATTAATTATTAAAATTAACTCACACACATAAAAATGATTATTTTACCAACAAAAATTATTAAAATTAACTCCTACACATAAAATGATTATTTTACTAACAATAATTATTAAAATTAACTTATACACATAAAATGATTATTTTACTAACAAAATATATTAAAATTAACTCATACACATAAAATGATAATTTTACTAACAAAATATATTAAAATTAACTCCTACACATAAAATGATTATTTTACTAACAAAATATATTAAAATTAACTCCTACACATAAAATGATTATTGTACTAACATTAATTATTAAAATTAACTCCAACACATAAAAATGCCTAATTTACTAACAAAAATTATTAAAATTAACTCCTACACATAAAAAAGATTTTTTTTACTAAAATAATATATTAAAATTAACTCCTACACATAAAAAAGATTTTTTTACTAAAAATATATATTAAAATTAACTCCTACTCATAAAATGATTATTTTACTAAAAAAATTCAAAATATATTAAAATTAACCCTTACACATAAAATGATTATTTTACTACAAAAATTAAAAATATATTCAAATACTCCTACACATAAAATGATTATTTTACTAATAAAAATTATTAAAATTAACTCCTACACATAAAATGATTATTTTACTAATATTAATTATTAAAATTAACTCACACAAATAAAAATGATTATTTTACCAACAAAAATTATTAAAATTAACTCCTACACATAAAATGATTATTTTACTAAAAATATATATTAAAATTAACTCATATACAAAAAATGATTATTTTACTAACAAAATATATTAAAATCAACTCCTACACATAAAATGATTATTGTACTAACATTAATTATTAAAATTAACTCCAACACATAAAAATGCTTAATTTACTAACAAAAATTATTAAAATCAACTCCTACACATAAAATGATTATTTTACTAAAAAAATATATTAAAATTAACTCCTACACAAAAAATGATTATTTTACTAACAAAATATATTATAATTAACTCCTACACATAAAATGATTATTTTACTAAAATAAAATATTAAAATTAACTCCTACACATAAAATGATTATTTTACCAAAACAATATATTAAAATTAACTCCTATACATAAAATGATTATTTTACAAATAAAATTTATTAAAATTAACTCCTACACATAAAATGATTATTTTACTAACATTAATTATTAAAATTAACTCACACACATAAAAATGATTATTTTACCAACAAAAATTATTAAAATTAACTCCTACATATAAAATGATTATTTTACTAAAAACATATATTACAATTAACTCATACACAAAAAATGATTATTGTACTAACAAAATATATTAAAATCAACTCCAACACATAAAAATGCTTAATTTACTAACAAAAATTATTAAAATTAACTCCTACACATAAAATGATTATTTTACTAAAAAAAATATATTAAAATTAATTCCTACACAAAAAATGATTATTTTACTAACAAAATATATTAAAATTAACTCCTACACGTAAAATGATTTGTTTACTAAAAAAATATATTAAAATTAACTCTTACACATTAAATGATTAGTTTACTAACAAAATATATTAAAATTAACTGCTACACATAAAATGATTATTTTACTAACAAAATATATTAAAATTAACTCCTATACATAAAATGATTATTGTACTAACATTAATTATTTAAATTAACTCCAACACATAAAAATGCTTAATTTACTAACAAAAATTATTAAAATTAACTCCTACACATAAAAATGTTTTTTTTACTAAAAACATATATTAAAATTAACTCCTACACATAAAATGATTATTTTACTACAAAAATTAAAAATATATTAAAATTAACTCCTACACAAAAAATGATTATTTTACTAACAAAATTTATTAAAATTAACTCCTACACATAAAATGATTATTTTACTAAAAAAATATATTAAAATTAACTCCTACACATCAAATGATTATTTTACTAAAAACAATATATTAAAATTAACTCCTACACATAAAATGATTATTTTACTAACATTGATTATTAAAATTAACTCCTACACATAAAGTGATTATTTTACTAAAAAAATATATTAAAATTAACTCTTACACATAAAATGATTATTTTACTAACATTAATTATTAAAATTAACTCCTACACATAAAATGATTATTTTACTAATATTAATTATTAAAATTAACTCCTATACATAATATGATTATTTTACTAACAAAATATATTAAAATTAACTCATACACATAAAATGATTATTTTACTAACATTAATTATTAAAATTAACTCCTACACATAAAATGATTATTTTACTTACATTAATTATTAAAATTAACTCATATACATAAAATGATTATTTTACTAACAAAATATATTAAAAATAACTCCTACACATAAAATGATTATTCTACTAACATTAATTATTAAAATTAACTCCAACACATAAAAATGCTTAATTTACTAACAAAAAATTTTAAAATTAACTACTAAAAATAAATTGTTTAATTTACTAAAAACAAAAATTAAAATTAACCCCTACACATAAAAATGATAAATTTACTAACCAAATAAAATTAATAATTGAAATATAAACATAAAATGATAAATTTACTAACTAAACAAACATATTAAATTTAAAATATAAAATTAAGTAATAACACTTAAATAAAAATGTACCTTTGAAGTTTGAACTTTGGTGTCTTGGTGGAAAGATTAGAGAATAATAGTTATATAATAGTAAATTACCAATAAAGTATTATAATAGTCTATTAGTAGTGTAGAATAGTAGAGAGAGAGAGTAAGAATGAAATTAAGAATAATTGAAATTGTATAGAGAGTTTGAGAATGGAGAGATTGAGAGAATTAGAGAAAGTGAATGAAAAGTGGAATGGGTGGGAGTATTTATAGAAAAATTAGAAAAGTGGGTAAAAATATAAAAGACAAGAGTTCAGGAGGCAAAATGCAATTGTTATAGTTTTTTAAAAACATAACCGTTGGCTGACGTCAGCCAACGGTTATTTAAAAAAAAAACAACCGTTAGATTTAAAAACATTTAAAAAAAAAATCAGCGGGCCCAATGGTCGATACGCCGTGCTGGCGTGCCGTGCCGGGCCGGGCCGGCATGCCGTGCTTGGAACCCTGACCCGGCACGTGCCAAGGATGGAGGGCCGTGCCTAGCACCGCCCGCCTCAATTGCGGGCCGTGCCAGGCACGGCCCGCCATCCTTGGCAGGCCGGCTGTGCCGGGCCCTCCAGGCCCGGTCTATATTTACACCACTAGGTTAGACGGTAAATTGACATTAGAGTTTCTAGAAGCGTATTTGATGAAAGGGCATTATCGTATTTTCTCAATACAATGTGTACATTAGTAAATAAAAATAATAAAAGAATATTAAAACTGAAGAAAGAAAAAAAAAAATCAACCTAAACTAAAACACCCAAATCTCTCCTTTATCATAAAAAAAAATCTCCATCTCTTTCCTTCAATCTGGTCGTATTTAACGAGCCAGAGCACGATCTGGAATTCATCATCACCAGATCGTGTTCCTCCTTTTCTCTAAACTCAGATGATTCTCTCTCTCTCTCTAAATCCAGATAAGAAGATCAACACACTCTCTCGCGAATCACTATCTCTCTATCTCTCTCTCTCCCAACAAACTGAATCGAACCTCTTCATCCCTTCAAATCAACCGAATCCAACTCTAAATCGACGTTGGTGGTGGTTGTCGTCGTGTGGGTGTATGGGTGTTGGTGAACGAAGAACTATTGAGGGGTGGTTGATTTCGATTGGGGTTTTGGATTAAGGGTGGTGGCTGGATTAATTTGGGTTGTTGTGTGGTGGCTGGGGGGTTTCTGAGTTGTGGATGACTCAACAGTCATTCAGTCAACTAGATATGGACTATGTTTGATTTTTGAGTTAGATATATGAAAGACTACCAAATGAAAGTGAGAGAAAATGGAGCAATCATCATCTCCAGGAACGAACCCAGTTGAGGTCAGACAATGCATTGCAGAATTATTGAAGTTCACTTTAGAGTCTCACTTGAGCAGAACACTTGAACTCGTTCTTGGTCTCTCCATGGACTTCTGCTATAATCTCCTCAAACATCATCCTCTCACTACTGGTAAAATTAAATTCATTTTTTAAACATTAAATCATCTTAATTAATTTATTTAAGATATTTTTTTTATCTGGGAAAATAATTTTTTTTCAATAATTTTGTTTTTTTATTAAAAATGAGAGATGGACGATAAAAATGTTATTTAAGCAAACTGACCTACTTTAAGGAGCAACAAAGTCATTTGACCCCCTGTCCCTGTCGGATTTCATATTTTTAACGAAAATCGTGACTGAAATAACTAAACGAGATAATTCTGAAAATTAGGAAACTAGTTTAGCTAATATGTCAAACTAGAGGGATGAAATGAATTTCTCCCTTACAATTATAAAATAAAGTATTTGAATGCGAAGAATATACCTCTAACCTTTTTAAGGATAGATGTAGTGAATAAGTGGGCGAAGAATCTGAATTGATACAAGAGCAATGCTAATAACCGGTCAAGAGTCTACCGTGATTTATCGTGATTGGTAGCATAAGTTGTTTATATCGGATTAAATAATCACATCCCACATAAACAATAAACTTGAAATATAAAACTAAAATTAATCTTATCTCATCGTATTCCATACATTAACAAATCTTATCCAAATATTTACACCTACAAAATATAGAATAAAACTCGTTTAAAAATACTATTATACATGGTGGAACTCGTACTTCTCATCGTTGTAAAATATCATTATGCATTGTGGACTCAAACTCCTCGTCGTATAAGAAGATGCACAACACTTACGCTGCGTCTTTTGTTTTGGTTATTTTAATAATCACGTGAGAAGAACAGGTGTTGTTTGTTTGTATATAAAACAACAAAACGCACCCTAAAAGCCTCCTCTCTCAAACCACACAATCACTCAAAATCACACAGCAGAGACAGAGAGCACCACAAGTTTCAACAATGGCGGCCTCCTCTGCTCCCACCGCCGCCACCTTCATTAAACCCTCAGATTTCCTCTCCTCCGCCTCCTCAACTACCAAATCTCCACTACCCATTTCTAGATTCTCTCTCCCCTTTTCATACAACCGCCAAACACCCCCTCTCCACATCACACTTTCCCTCCCCAAAACCTTCGCTTCCTCCGCCTCCATTACCGCCGACACCACCACCACCACCCAGCAGACGAAGATTCCCGCTAGATTCGGCCACGACGAGCCCCGTAAAGGCGCAGACATCCTCGTCGAGGCCCTGGAACGGGAGGGCGTCACCGACGTCTTCGCGTACCCGGGTGGCGCGTCGATGGAGATCCATCAGGCCCTCACGCGCTCAAACACCATCCGCAACGTCCTCCCCCGCCACGAGCAGGGCGGCATCTTTGCCGCGGAAGGTTACGCACGCTCGTCCGGGAAACCTGGTGTCTGCATCGCCACCTCCGGTCCCGGAGCCACCAATCTGGTCAGTGGGCTCGCCGACGCGCTCCTGGATAGCATTCCGATAGTGGCTATAACCGGGCAAGTCCCGCGTAGAATGATCGGTACGGACGCGTTTCAAGAGACCCCAATTGTGGAGGTAAGTCGCTCTATTACAAAACATAACTATCTTGTGCTTGATGTGGATGACATTCCTAGAATTGTTAGAGAGGCTTTCTTTTTAGCGACCTCAGGACGTCCTGGTCCGGTTTTGATTGATATACCAAAAGATATTCAACAGCAATCAGCGGTTCCTAATTGGAACAAGTCTATGAGGCTGCCAGGTTACATGTCTAGGTTGCCTAAAGATCCCGATCAGGCACATTTGGAACAGATTGTGAGGTTGGTTTCGGAGTCGAAGAAACCTGTGTTGTATGTTGGTGGTGGATGTTTGAATTCTAGTGAGGAGTTGAGGAGGTTTGTGGAACTCACAGGAATACCTGTAGCAAGTACTTTGATGGGTTTGGGGGCTTATCCTCTTTGCGATAAGTTATCGCTGCAAATGTTAGGTATGCATGGGACTGTGTTTGCTAATTATGCTGTGGATAAGAGTGATTTATTGCTTGCATTTGGTGTTAGGTTTGATGATCGTGTGACGGGCAAGTTGGAGGCTTTTGCTAGCCGAGCTAAGATTGTTCACATTGATATTGATTCGGCTGAGATTGGGAAGAATAAGCAGCCTCATGTGTCGGTTTGTGCAGATGTCAAATTGTCATTGAAAGGTATAAATAGGTTGTTGGAGAGTAAAGGAGGGAAGGGTACTAAGTTTGATTTTTCGGCTTGGAGGGAGGAGCTTGATGAGCAGAAGGTCAAGTATCCTTTGAATTTTAAGACATTTGGAGAAGCCATTCCTCCTCAGTATGCAATTCAGCTTCTTGACGAGTTGACTGACGGGAAAGCAATAATTAGTACTGGTGTTGGGCAACATCAGATGTGGGCTGCTCAGTTTTACAAGTATAAAAAGCCTCGCCAGTGGTTAACATCTGGTGGACTAGGAGCTATGGGTTTCGGATTGCCTGCTGCTATTGGAGCTGCTGTTGCAAACCCTGATGCAATTGTGGTCGACATAGATGGTGATGGGAGTTTCCTCATGAATGTGCAGGAGTTGGCTACTATTAAGGTCGAGAATCTACCTGTTAAGATATTGCTGTTGAACAATCAGCACCTGGGTATGGTGATGCAATGGGAGGATCGATTTTACAAGTCAAACAGGGCTCATACTTATCTTGGAGATCCGTCGAGAGAGTCTGAAATATTCCCGAACATGTCGAAATTCGCTGAAGCATGTGGAATCCCGTCAGCACGTGTATCATTGAAGAAAGATCTTAGAGCTGCAATTCAGACTATGCTGGACACGCCGGGACCCTACCTGCTGGATGTGATCCATCCCCATCAAGAGCATGTGTTGCCTATGATCCCGAGTGGTGGAGCTTTTAGAGACATCATCATAGATGGTGATGGGAGAACACAGCATTGATCTATCTCAATTCTCAGCAGAAAATATGAATATGAATTATGAATATGTTGGTTTTTTTTTTTCTTTGGTAATGTATTTCATGTTATGTAGAATTGTAGGCAGTGTTTCTACTTTCTAGTTTGCAAATTTGTTAAAAATGTTTTCAAACTCCCCAATAAATCTACATATAACTGAGTTTTATTTATTTATTTTTTCTATTATGTTTGGTAACTTGAATACACGATAATAAATGAAAAGAAATTAAATAAACTTGAATAATATAAGTGTAGAGAAAAGGAATCAAAATCAAGTATAAGTTGACGTTTAAAGCTTCAATTTGAACCTACAATTGCTAGCTTTAATGCTGATGACATTGTTGGTAGTTAAGCTATCTACCACCAACAAGCATTCACCGAAAATCCTGACTTTCATGAGCTTCAACTTTCCAAGCTTGATAGCCACCGGTGCATCAACCTTGAGATCCAACGGAATCTGGCCAGTTTGTTGCTGCTCTTGCAAAGCATTCATCAATGTGTTCCCGTACTGCGTTTGGCCGGTCAATGCCACATCCAGTTTGGTTATATTCTGGTGACCTTGATAGAATTTTGGTAATGAACCTTGGCAGAGCTTGGTTTTCGTATACCAAACACTTAATCTTCCTCCTTTTTCGTAATATATTCCGATCTTCTTGTTGGGATTGTTGGCTGTGACCTTGACATCAAATTTGGTGTACAAGGAAAGATCAAAGTTGAGCCTCAGGTCACTTATTCTGAGACTTTCGACCGAGTATTTGGGCAGTTTTGGTTGGAAAACAAGGTAAACAATTCCAACAACGACTGCAATGATAATCAAGAGAAGAACCAAAACGCTAATGGTCCAACATATGCATTTGCAGAAAGAACAAGAACAATAACCATCCTTGTTCGGTGGGTACAAAGGAATCGCGCGTTGCTGCAAAGGATGCTGCTGCTGCTGCTGTGTGCTCGTAGTACCTTTCTCGGACATGGCTGAGCCTTGAGGCACCAAAGGCGCTGTTGACAGCGCTTCCACATCCACCACAGGATGAATTTTCTGCTGATCTGCCATAATTATCTTCTGGTTCTTGTTCTTGATAGATAGTAACAACCACCTTGTGTTTCTTTTCTTGAAGCAAACTTAATCAAACCATGCAAGAACACACATGTACAAGGATATAAAAGGAGTTGGTTTGTTGGATGATTTGTTTTGTCATGCGAAAAGAGGAGTTTTTTTTTTTTTTTTGAGAAATTTCTCACCTTCCTCACCTAATCACTGGATATAAAAATCTTTGTAACATAGGGGTAGTTCAGCTAATTAAGTAGAAACCAAACACTTCATTTATATTCAGTACCTAAATAAATTGTGATGGTGATGGGATTCAAATTCTATCTTCATTCTCCATTAAATCAATAAAAAAAACAAGGGAAACAAAACAGCTTTAAGCATGCATTGACTTCACATTATTTGTACATTTTAAATCAGTGTTTGTGAAATACATTACCTGTAAGTAACTTAGAATTATAGAATTCTAACACTTGTTTCAAAATATGTTATCGCTTTGAATGAATGATGTCATTCTTTCCTTCTTTTTTTTAATTTTTTTTTTAACAATTTTTACAAATACTTTCATGGTAACAAGTTTTGCTGGCAGATTACAATTGTTGCGAAAACATCCTCGCGACAAAAGATTTATATCTGCTACAAAAAATCAAAAAATTTAAATATCTGCCATGAAAAAAGTCGCGGCAAATTCAACTTTTTTTTAAGTGCAATGAACATGACTACACGTCTACACTCATCCATGCATCCAATAAATTCTTTTGAAGTTGAAATTCTCAAATGAGTTTCGAGTCATTTTATGTGTAACATTAATCCCAAAATTTGGTTATTGTTACTGATATATAGAAGCATTAAACATGATTTGTTGTTTCACTCTGGGACAAGTATTTGTCGTCTCTCAACTTGATAAACCCAAAGAAACAACTACTTTGGCATGTGAATAACACACCTCAAACACTTGCCTTCTCTCATGAGATCGAAAGCTTTATTGATTTCCTCAAACCGGAGATTATGTGTGATAAACTCATCGATCATGATTTCCTGCATTTACCACATTATCAAGTTAGCAAACTATTTGTGTTCACTGAGAACAACAATAATATCAATATCAATAAACATAGATCTTCCAATTATTATCCATATCAAAGCTTCAAAGCTATAAAATGGAATAAACTCTGTTATGGCACCATTTTTTGTTACCTTGTTTATATACATGTTCACTAATGAAGGAAGGTCAGATTTAGGTTTCAATCCACCAAGCATAGATCCTTTCAATGTTCTTCCGCTCAGTAATAGAGCAAAGTGTGCTGCTATCTCAGGTTTCACTTTTGGCACACCAAGAGTAACAGTCACACCCCATCCCTACGGATAAAAGAAAAAACAAAAAACAATGTAGCAGTGAATAAAGCTGCCTTAAATACAAAACATGAACTAGTTGTATCACAAGAGATTACATCGCAACATGACTGTAATGCAGTAGTTATCATTTCGGTATCACCAATACATTCGAACGAGTAATCAGCCCCTCCATCAGTCATTCGCTTGATAACCTGAAAAAATTAAGCATCATAGTTCTTGATTAAATTGTATGCTTGTGTTAAATTGTATACTGACTATGCATTGTGTGGAAGTGCGTGTCTTCAGAAGCATGGCTATACATGTACCTTGATAGAGGGAAAGATTAGTGCTGATGTTTTCGGTTCTCACTAGTCATATATATGATGCAAGATGTTAATAGTTGCTGCAATAGCATGATGCATGAGAATGCTCGTTATCACTGGCTCTGTAACTAGGCGGTATCTTATTTACTGAAGGAAATAGAGAGCCATTAACTGTATACCTGTTGAATGGGTTCATTGCAGTCATTTGAATTGACAACTTCTGTTACTCCAAAAACCTTTGCTGCACCCATCACAGGAAACCTTTATCAACCAAAAGGTATTTAACTGACTTTGAATGGAAAATCCGAGAATATGGAACCGCACCGCAGTATCTAATTTACCTTTCTCACACTTTTCAGGGTTAGTGTCAACGCCAATTATTCTTGATGCTCCTCTGAGTTTGGCACCATGAGCAACCTGAACACAATTGGCATTAATCAAGTTATTGTTGTAAATCCATCAAAGCAAATGGTTGGCCAGAAGAACAGGAGGAGAATATTTATTAAAGTCTCACGAATACTTACCGCAAGGCCTACAGTTCCAAGACCAAAAATCACTACAGTTGACCCTTCTGATATATCAGCAACATTCCATGCTGCGCCTAGGCCTAGATATACAGCCTCAGTTAAGAAAGACACTAACCAAAGAGAAATATTACATTCTCAATCACACTTATCTGAAATGATATCAATGCTAATTAATGCATTGATGTAAGTGCATTTTTGCAGGCCATGTTCTCTGTCTACAAAAGAACATTTTAGCTCATTGAATTTCAAACCCCTCAAGGCTAAGCAACTGAAACAGTCCAGACTCCTCTTTACGTGTATGTGCAAGTGAAAAAAGGAGCTGTTGCAGCATGACTAAATGGTTATATCAACTTGCAGTTTTACCTCCAGCTACTCCACAGCTGAGCAGGCATATTTTTTCCAGTGGTGCGATTGGGCTGACTTTGACAGCACATCCAGAATGCACCACGGTATACTCACTGAAACTTGAAACTGCACAATAATGATAAACAGGCTTGCCTTTAATTGAGAAGCGTGTCTGCTGATCACTATGCATTACACCTCTCCTTTCCAATCCGAGAACTTGACATACATTGCTTTTACCCGATTTGCAATGTCTGCATGTCATACATTCTCCAATGAACACTGTAAGCACATGGTCCCCCTCTTTAAATTCTGTAACTCCTTCTCCCACACTCTCAATAATCCTACAAAATGGCAACTAAGGCCTCAATACATGACCAACATATATAAGAAGCTAATAAAAAAACATTGCCATAAAGTCTTTCAAATAGTCAACTATTCTTTTCCCTCTCTTGTTTTTTCAGCATACGATCGTATGCGATGTTTTTTCCCTCTAAGTCGGTCCGATTTTATCTAAAAAAGCTCTACACAATACTGCTTTGTAACTTGTCAAAAATATGACATGTAATTTTATAGAACAATCTAAAAATTTGCCAGCGGAAACAGCAATTGAGTAAAAAGATTGATGAAAATACCCAGATGCTTCATGGCCAAATATCCGTGGAAAGATAGCCTGTATCAGCAAAGAATACAAGATCAGACTAGGGTTCTTGACCTGCTAACGAATTGTATTGCCAATCAAAGGATTCAATAAAAATGATCCATCAATCAATTAATTTACCTGAGACTCCCAAGCAGAGAAATCAGATCGACATAGAGCAGTGCAGACAACTTTGAGTCTAATCTCCAAAGGCAGCGGTGGACTCACTTGGACTTCCTCTATAACCAACGCATCTCCCGCTTTCCATGCGACCGCAGCTTTGCAGCTTATCACACGGGAAGACGACATTTTTTTAAGCTCAAACTCAGAATCTCTTCACTTTAACAATGCTATTCCTGAATCCTGGTGGTAGGTACAACTTGACAGGACATCATTTGTTCGGTTGGCGGTGGTAGTTGGTGATTCATTTTCTAATAGTGGAAATGTAAAGAAATAGCCTTTCTAATGTTTCAAAGAACAAAAATGTCCGATTTCTAAAAAAAAATTGTCTAAATCATTTATTTAAGAAAAAACAATCGACGGAAACGAAAAATGAGATTGATGTATTTCAAAAAATTTCTTTTTAGAGGAAAGAACCTTAACCTTTGATTAAATAACATATAATTAAGGATAAAATTTATAAAAAACCATAAAATTATGGGGTTTTTTAAATATGTCCAAGATTAGTATTTTGATTGTTTCTAGCAAACAATCCACTATTGGGACAAAAGTGTCCTTCAATTAAACCGAATTAAAACATAAAAAGGAAATAAAGAAAAAAAGAAATAAAAGGAAAAATGAAACAAGAAAACTAAAAATAATAAAGCAAAACTAAAAGTAAAGATGTTGTTTCAGTGTTTGAACAAAACAAAGAGTGACCAGGTGAAACACAAAGAGAGCGACCAGGCCCGACGACGACCAAGCAAGCAAGACTAGACGACGACCAAGCCGAGATCAGCCGGAGAGTCGAGCAAGACCCGATCCTGACCCGTTAGACGACGGAGACATGACCCGGCCATCGTAGACACCAGCGAGAGACTACGGAGAGTGACCACCGGAGAGAGACGAGAGGCGTATGGGTTTAATTCGATTCACCGGAGTGAAACACGGCGGCGTGGGAGAATTGAAAAGGTTTGCAGTCACATTACGTATGTATTTTGGGTTTTTATTTTTTATTTTGTGGTCGGTTAGGGTTGTTTTTTAATTTGATTTTCATTTTGAAATCGAATCCGATATTGGTTTTGAATTCGAATTTGATTTTGTTCACGAATTCGATACCGTACATATGAACCTATTGAATTCGAATTTGATTTTGTATACGATTTAGATACCATTCATATGAACCTATTGTTGTTGTTGATGCCCACTTGTTTGTGTAGTGTGTGTACTGTGGAGGCGTGAGATGTTTCTCACTTGTTTATTTTTCATTGAATAATCTTATGTTAAAGGAAAACTTTGTTTTATTACTGTGAGTGTGAACATTAATGGCCTGGATTTTGAGTAACTAATTAATTAAAATGGCTGCAATATAAGCTTTTAATTCCTACCCTGGTTGATTCGATTCACATGCAGAATCCCATATCAACCAACCTTAATGAAGCATGATACAGAGTAGTTGACCTTTTTTTCAAGTGCTTGTTTGGCAGTGAATTGTTTATATACAAAAAGCTCATTTGAGTCACATAAGAACATGATAACTTGGCATTCATGAATCATGAATAATTTCTACTTAATAATGTAGACATAAAAATTTCTACTTAACTTGGCGAAAAGGAGGGAATCTGACCCGGATGACTACATACACAGTTTTGTTCTAATGTCTTCTTAATTTTATGTAAGTTTGATATTTTTGTTTGATTTTGGAAAGCATGATTTCAATTGTCCATGACTCATAATTTTTTCGTTCGTTGCAGACAAAACTAAAGGTGGAATGGAACAAAATAATTGAGGTTGATAAAGAAGTCGAATCTACATTCGATGCACTTGCGTACGAATGTTCGCCGGATTGGATTGAATACGGTCGTGGTAACAGACCGGGATAGGGCCAACCATGGTGGTTGTATACAGAAGTGAGTTATATTAATTTATTACTAATTATTATGCCTTTACTATGTTTACATATATATTAATCCACAAGAAGGTGACTTACGACTTGAATGCAGTTGTTGATTCCATGTTGTGTTGGGGAACCCGACGGCCATTGGATTTTATGCAAGGTCAATCTATTTGATCGTCACATTGGAATATTTGATTCGATGGGATCAAAGAATAAGAACAATCAAGGCGAGCGTTTCAGACAAGTTATGCCCCTACGGCAATCGCTTCCAAGTATAATGAACAAATGTGGGTTCTTTTCGCTTAGGAACGAAAAAACGCGAGGAAGTATGTTCACTGTCGGTGTATCCACAAATCAAAATATTCCGAAGCAGGTTCACAATTGGAGTTGTGGAGTATTTATTTGCAAGTATGTAGAGACAACAATTGTGAAGAAGTCTAACTGGAAATTGGTCCAGAAGGAAATGTCAGACTTCTGAAAACAAATTGCATTCGACATATATAATAATAGTGTTATATATCAATATCCTATAAAAATGTATACTAATATCCAAATTTGAATTTGGGATATGTTTTGCATTAGTTGTTGGTACTGTCTTTTATATCATTCCACATATATAACAATTGTTGAATTTCCAGATTTGGATCTATAACTTATTTGCAAGAATTTTGATGCACCAGTGTGTTGGATTATGGTTCTTGGATTGTTGGATGTGAATACATTTATTATTAAACACACCAGGCTTGTAAATTAAACACACCAGGCATCGTCATTTAAACACACCAGGCTTGTCAATTAAACACACCAGGCAATGTCAATTAAACACACCTGGCAATGATAATTAAACACACCAGGCATCGTTATTTAAACACACCAAGATTGTCAATTAAACACACCTGGCAATGACAATTAAACACACCATACATGTCAATTAAACACATCTGGTGTGTTTATTTTTTCATGACATAAACACACCAGACATCACAATTAAACACACCAGGCTTGTAAATTAAACACACCAGCATCGTTATTTAAACACACCAGGTTTGTCAATTAAACACACCAGGCAATGTCAATTAAACACACCAGGCTTAACAATTACACACACCTGGCAATGACAATTAAACACACCAGGCTTGTAAATTAAACACACCAGGCATAATCTGTTCCATCACAATTTCAACACAAACCGATATCAACCAAAGTTCTTAACTCAAAGGTACACCTTGTTAAGTCAACATTCGCAACGCCTTGTACCACCATTGCCAACTCAGCATATGTCAAATTCCTACGAACTTTGACAAACTCTATTTCACCACCTTCGTAAAAGTTTCCCACCCATTTGCCACCATAAGTGATAACCAATTTCGTTGGATCCATTCCTATATTTCAACCAATCAAAAACACACTTTTAGATTTCAATTTATCACAAGAAAACTAGGTGCAACCAAATCAAACACAACATGCTTTGTTGAAATTAAACAAATTAAACACACCAGGCTTTGTCAATTAAACACACCATGCAACGTCAATTAAACACACCAGGCTTATTAATTAAACACACCAGGAAAATAACAATTAAACGCACTAGGCATCGTCATTTAAACACACCAGACTTTGTCAATTAAACACACCATGCAATGTCAATGAAGCACACCAGGCTTTATCAATTAAACACACCAGGCAACGTCATTTAAACACACTAGGCATGGTCATTTAAAAACACCAGGCAACGTCATTTAAACACATCAGGCTTTGTCAATTAAACACACCAGGCTTTGTCAATTAAACACACCAGACAATGTCAATTAAACACACCAGACATTCTCAATTAAACACACCGGGCTTTCTCAATTAAACACACCAGGCAATGACAATTAAACACACCAGACATTCTCAATTAAACACACCATGCAATGTCAATTAAACACACCAGGCATTCTCAATTACCAGGCAATGACAATTAAACACACCAGGCATTGACAATTAAACACACCAGGCATTGACAACTAAACACACCAGGCTTTGATAATTAAACACACCAGGAAATGTCAATTAAACACACCAATTCAAACCATCTTCTTCAACCTAAATGCATCAACATATCTGTAACTATAACAAATCAAATTAGGGTACGTACCTCGACAAGAAGGACTTGAATCATCTCGATTCATCACCAATTTCGCACACAACTCCGTTAAAATCGACACCGAATCCTTCAAAAACTAACACAAAAACGAACACCGAATATGGGTTTGATGTTTCAACAATGGTGGAGATTGAAGGGGTTATTCACACAGATATTGGTTCAAACAATTTCTTTTTTTTATGGAGATTGAAAACAGAGAAGGAATTCGAAATATAGAGAAAGAAATCAAAAATTTTGGTAAAGAGAGAACGTGGTGGAGAGAGAACGAAGAGAGAAAAAGTAAAGAAAATGTTTTGATTATTTGTGGAGATTGAAAAGAGAGAAGGAATCTGTAGAGAGAGAAAACAAAAATTTTGGAAGAGAGAGAACGTGGTGGAGAGAGAACGAAGAGAGAGAAGAGAGAAAAATTAAAGAAGATTCAAATTTTTTGTAGAGATTGAAAACAGAGAAGAATTCTGTAGAGAGAAAGAAAACAAAAATTAAAGAAGAGAGAGAACGTGGTGGAGAGAGGAGAGAAAAAGTAAAGAAAATAATGATTATTGGAAGAGAGAGAATGTGTAATTGAAGACAAACAATAAAGTAGAGAAAATAATGAAAATTGGAAATAGATGGGCAATTTAGTCCATTCAATGGATTGTTTGACAAAAACAATCATTCTACTAATTCTTGATAAATTTAATAAAACCCATATTGTTTTGGTTAAAAAGGGCTATTTCCTCTGTAATTAAAGGTTTCATACCTTTTTCACGTGACGATTGATATTGCAGCGAATTGAATCCGCTTGTGTCGAATTGAATCACAAGATCTTCCAATCCTATCATGAACGTGAATCACCTAAGAGTGTGAGCTCTCTTTCTTTGAATTGTATATCTGAGGATGGAAAACAAACATTTTTATTTTGTTAGTCATAATAATCCTCCTAGAGAAAAACAAAGAACGATTAGACACTTATGAATTCTTAATCTATTAATCGAAAACTCACGTGAACCTTAATTCGATGTTGTGCACAAAGCTTTTGATATAAAAGCTACTAGCACTATCGAAAATAAAACGCTCCTCTTCTTTTTCTCTCTTGGTTGAATTCTCTATGAGTTGGAGAGTTATTTATTTATTTATTTATTTAAAGCAAAAAGAATAAATCCTTCTTCTTAAAAAAAACTTCCCTTAAAAATACACACTTGACCGAATTCCCTTGATAGGTATTTATAGGTGGTGGCCGAATCCTCACACAAGGAGGATTCATGTCTTGTGACCGAATCCTCACACAAGGAGGAATTGTGCTTCACCTAAACTCCTATCAACCTTTAGAATTCAATCCTATTCCAACTCATTAGAGAATTATTCAATAATAAATTATTGAATATAAATAAATTGTGACTTAATCAAATACTTCTTAATTTGACTAGATAAATAAAAAACTATTTTTTATTTATCTACTTATCAAATAAAGTATTTGACGCTTACCATACTACTAATAATAGTATGACACTAAGAGTCCTACTTCTAGTTAGAAAAATATTTTGACTTTTAATTAAAAAATTAATTAATTAATTTCCATTTAATTAAATAATAAAATAAAACAATATACTAGGCTAAAATTCATAGCCTTGCTGCCCAAGTATAAAACATGTGCAATATATTATTTTTCCATTTTATTAAATCCATTGGACTTTAATAAAATAGTCCACATGTGAACTAGACTCATTCTTACTACAAAAGAAACAAGTCCACATGCTTTAAATTAATACATTAATATAATTTAGCAGCCCATTTAATTAAAATGTGCAAATTATATTCTTAATGTATTAATGAAATGCTAATTGCACCCCATTAGGGCCGCCAAAGGATTCCCACATCCTTGGCCGCCATTCTAGGCTTTTGAAGAGTTACCGCGTGTCTTGATCACACATGACCACACCTCTCCAAAACTTTTGGATTCCGAAATCCAAAAACAATTCTAGATGGATGCTGAAATTGGTTTGGTAGAATATATTAAGTGATCCATTCAAGTTCGTACGGATTGAGGATCTTAGAGAGCTATCTAAATTTAAGCTTATATAGACCTAACCTAATCACAATCAACAAATGATTCACTTATGTTCAATATATTAATTTTAGCTCATTCCACTAAAGAGCTAAAATTGAACTCTTAAATAAAGATAGAATAAGTCAATGTTCCTCATTCGTAACCTAGAAAATCTTATTAGAGATAGTGTATCCTCGTGAAAAATATCAGTAATCGCCAAAAGCTCATAGACCGCCTATAGCTCTCATAGTTACCATATTTACTCATATGACCACATTTTGAACTTGGATATTTTGACTTGTCCAGAAGCCATGTTTCAATAGACATTATCGAAAACTTAACGTTAAGATTTAATATCTAATACCTCAAAATATTCATATAATGATATTCTACTCACATTTAATAAATGAAGCCACGATGCTCATATCTATAAATGAAGTCCTTTATCGATTAACAAATGAATACCACAAAACTATCGAGGATAGGCTATGCTATATAATCGTACTTATTGATAATTCAAATGATAACACTTGTAACTATAAGTCCATCATTTATCTCAGGATTGAGATAGACTATCCGATTATCCTCAAGTGAAAACTTTTATCCACTGATGGTTCTGGATAAAGTATTTCACTGTGATCCTATTCAATGCACCTAGTGCACTAGATTCTTTTGCCCAAAGACACTACACTTTGATGATTTTAGACTCATCATAACACATTTGATCCCACTCAAATGCTAGCAAAAGAATCTACAACTTTAACAAGGTAAATGGAGCCCAACCTTTATCATAAGTTGTGAATATTTTTCAAGACCAACTAAAGAATGATGTCTACCTCATACATATCCAGATGTACGAACAATTTTTCATCTCTCATAGTCTTTTGACCTTATGATTATTTACTTTTGACAATTTTAAAAATTAAACTATAAATGCTATAAGATTTGTTAAACTAGAAATCACTTTATCAACAGGAAAAGATTGTCAAATACATTATCACACTCTTGTTATTGAGTATAATCCTAACAATCTCCCATTTGCACTATAGCAAGTGTGTCATATCTTTCATTCCCATGTTCTCTAGGTGCCCATCAAAATTCTTCTGGGGTAGAACCTTTGTGAATGGATCCGCTAGATTTCCTGCTGATGCGATTTTGGTAATCGTCACGTCACCCCTATGTACAATTTCCCTTAGAAGGTAATACTTCCTTTCAATGTGTTTCCCACTCTTATGGCTTCTTGGTTCTCTCGAATTAGCCACTGCTCCACTGTTATCACAGTAGATAGTGATCTGTTTATTCGTATTAGGAACCACTTCTAAGTCAATCAAGAATTGGCGGAGCTAGACAACCTCTTTAGCAGCTTCACATGCGGTAACATACCCAACTTCTTGGTAGAGTCAGCAATACAGGATTGCTTGATACTCCTCCATATGACTGAGCCTCCCCCAAGAGTAAACACAAATCCTGATGTGGATCTTCTAGATTCAGAATCCGACTGGAAATCAGAATCTGTATACCAAACTGGAATTAAATCCCTTACAGAGTATACAAGCATATGGTATCTCGTTCTCCTGAGATACTTGAAAATATGCTTAACTGCCGTCTAGTGATCAGGACCAGGTTTCGATTGAAACCTGTTAACTATGCCTACATCAAAACAAATATCTGGTCTGGTGCAGAGCATTGCATACTTGAGACTTCCAACTATCGAAGCATATGGAATCCTACTCATGAATTGCTCTTCATGCTCATTCTTAAGAACTTGTTCCTTAGAAAGTTTGATTCCATGTCTGAAAGGTAACATACCTTTCTTGGAATCTTGCATGGAGAACCTAGATAAGATTTTATCTATGTATGAAGCTTGGGATAATGCAATCGTTCTATTATTTCTATCCCTTATTACTTGGATACCAAGAATATAACTTGATTCTCCTAAGTATTTCATATTACATTGTTTTGCTAACCATTCTTTTACTGATGTTAATACACCTACATCGTTTCCGATGAGTAGTATATCTTCAACGTAAAGAACTATGAAAACCAACCTGTCGCCTTTAATCTAGTTGTATACACATGGTTCGTCAAGGTTTTGAACAAATCCAAAACCTTTCACAGCTTGATCAAACCTTATGTTCCGGGATCTGGATGTTTGCTTTAGTCCATATATGGATCTTTGCAACTTGCATACCCTTTCCTCTTGGCCTTTTTTCAATGAATCATCCTAGTTGCATCACATAAATGCTTTCGTCAAGACGGCTTTAACTTCCATTAAGGAAAGCCGTCTTGACGTCCATTTGCCAAATCTCTAGGTCTAGAGATGCTGTAATGGATAAGAGTATCCTAATGGATTTAAGCATGGCCACATGAGAGAAAGTTTCCTCGTAATCGATACCTTCCTTATGTGTGTAACCTTTAGCTACTAATCGAGCTTTAAAGGTTTCCACCTTTCCATCCATACCTTTTTTCCTCTTGTATACCCACTTGCACCCAATGTGTTTTATCCCTTTAGGCAAGTCTACAAGATACCAGACTTTGTTTGTGAACATAGACTCAATTTCAAATTGCATTGCCTTTTTCCAATGGCGATAATCAACATCCTCCATAACTTTCTTGTACATGTAGGGATCATCATCGTTCGACAGATTTTTCACTGATTCTCCTAGACCGATGTATCTCTCGGGTTGTCTACTAACTCTCTCACTACTACGTGGAATGGTAGGTTGTTGATCCTGTGATGGTGCGGAACATACAATTGGGCTAGGTTGTGAAACCTCTTATGGAATTGTATCTCCTGAAAGCTCATTCAGGACAATTCTTCTACTCTTAGGCAAAAAATCATTCATGCGGTGTTTGAGAAACCGACTTGGATGGTACATAGTTTAGAATGTACATAGCGGTTTGTAAAGCATATCCCTAAAAAGAAATAGCTGAATGTACTTTAAGATCTGAAGGACTATAGAAATAATATCATTTAGTTCATTTTGGATACCCCACAAATATGCATGTTTCTGAACGGGACTCCATCTTTTCTATCTTTCCTTTTAACACGTACGTTGGACATCCAAATATCCTTAAGTGTTGTAAACTTGGCCTTCACGTAGTCCATAAGTCATGCGGTGTTTGAGAAACCGACTTGGATGGTAGATCGTTTAAATGTACATAACGGTTTGTAATGCATATCCCCAAAAAGAAATATGAAGTGTTGAATAACTCAACATAGACCTAACCGTGTATAAAAGAGTCATATTTCTCCTTTCGCCACCCCATTCTGTTGAGGTGTACCTGGTGCAGAAAGCTGAGAAATTATCCTATTATCAATAAGCTGTTGCTGAAACTCACCAGATAGATATTCTCCACCACGATCAGATCTCAAGATTTTTTTGTGTGTTTCTTAAGCTGATTTTCTACTTCAACTTTAAATACTTTGAACATGTCCAAAGCATCTGACTTATGTCTCATGATATACACATAGCCGAATCTCGAGTAATCATCCGTGAAAGTGATGAAGTAATCATATCCACCTCTAGCTTAAATGGTCATAGGTCCAGACACATCAGTGTGTATTAATCCTAAAAATTCAGTGGCTCTTGTGCCTTTGGTCGTGAATGACCTTTTGGTCATCTTACCTTCTAGACAAGATTCACAAGTTGATGGATCATCAACTTTTAAGTCACTTAAAGGTCCATCACTAACCAATCTTTTAATCCTATCAAAGTTAATATGACCTAGGCGCAAATGCCATAGGTAGGTTTCATCTTTTGATAATTTTATTCTTTTATGATTAGGTTCCGTTGATTCCGTGTCTAACAAGTGAGAGATATTTATATGTAAATAGAATAAACCGTTTTCTAATGTACTTTTGCAAACAAATTTGTCATTCTTACTAATAATAAAACTTTTATTAAAAGTAACCGAATATCCAAATTTATTTAAACAAGAAACTGAAATTAAATTCCTCTTGAATTGAGGTACATAATAAACGTCTATCAAATGTAAATGCCTACTAGAATCTAAATTAACTCTAATATCTCCCATTGCACAGGCAGATACCAACGCTCGGTTGCCTAAACGCAATTTGAATTCATTATCATTCAGCATTTTCCTTTCCTGAAACCCCTGCAAAGAATAACACACATGATTAGTGGCTCCAGAATCTATTGAATCTGCCAGAAAACATGTTTCAAGATAATTAATATTACCTTTTTCCTTCTTTTTCCGAGACTTTGGGCAATTTCTTTACTAATGTCCCTTTTCACCACAAAGGAAACAATTCCCTTTGATCTTGGTTACTTTCTTGGTCTCCTTCTTGGTAGGCCCAAGTTGCTTTTTCTTCTGTTGTTTCTTGACCTTCTAACGAGTCTTAACAGTAGCAACTTTACCAACCTTATGAATCTCTTGACCCTTGCCTTTCACAAGGATCTTTTCAGTGCTTTTAACATCTTGCATCAGGCCCTGCAAGGTGTATTCCTTATTGTTTAAGGTGTAGTCCAACTTGAACTGATCAAAGAAATCTAACAGTGAGTTGACAATCATGTCAATTTTTGTCTCACCGTCTATCTCAGCATCATTTAGTTCAGCAATGTTGAGATGTGCTATGACTTTCATCATGTGATCTTTCACAACCTGTTCAGGTTTCATCCTAAGATTCATAAAAGCAGTCACTGCCTCTCTCTTAGTCTTCATAGACCTCATATCAAACATCTCATCTAGAGACATCATTATATCACTAGCAGTACTCATTCCTTCATATTGCTGTTGCAACACGTTGGAGATGGTGGTCATAATGTAACATCTGGCCATCTCATTTGAGGTCTCCCATTGCTTATACTCGCCACTTTGAACTTCAGCAAATTCATTAGTAGGAGTAGGTGGTTTAGGGGTAGACAAAACAAACTTATGCTTTTCAGATTGCAACAACAACCCAATTTTCCTTTTCCATATAACATAATTATCACTAGTTAAAGTATTATTTTTTTAGGATGTTGATTAGGGATGGGGTCATGATTTCTGAATAAAACAAAAATTATATAAGTAAACAATTGGTGAGAAGGTTTTTGCGGTCAGAAAATTGTCTGTCAAAACAAGTTATAAAACTTATGCGATGCGTTCACAAGTATAAATACAAGCAAAGCGGCAAGCATGGGTGTCGTCCACTGAGATCGGGGTAGTGGTGATAAGATTAGGATTAATATAACTAGCAAGCATAAAAGTAAAGTGATAGCGAATGAAGATACAATATAAAATAAACTATGAAAGCAAATAAATGGATGACAATGGAGGGATGAATGAATGATGATGGAACTATGGAGTTGATGGACTTGTAAGTGAATATTGGGGCAATTGCAACAAACTCTCAAGTAAGTACGTTTTGACAAATGTAACCAACCTAGGGTGTATAGTGTTGGCATATATCTCTCGCAAGAGGTCAACCTAGGATGTATAGTGAAAACCTCCTACTAGCGATTAATCCCTCTTAAGCAACCAACAGTGGCTAGTTACTCAATTGGGATTTGTTCCGTGAATGCTCATCTATCTAGCTATGGCTCAACCTATTACTAATGTAGCCATCCTAGGATGTATAGTGATGGCTTCCAATTCCCTCACAACTGGCCGACCTAGGATGTATAGTGAAGGCCACCCGTTTGGGATTGGATGAGGCTCGAGGTTATCAACCGAATTTTACTCGAAGGTTAGTTCTCGTAAAATCACTAAAGTAGCCAACCTAGGGTGTATAGTGGAGGCTTCTAATTCTCTCACAAGTGGCTAACCTAGGATGTATAGTGAAAGCCACTAATTCGAGATTAGATTAAGAGCATGGTTAAAGAGCCGGATTTTCGGAAATCCTTCCATTCAATGGAACATTAGACAACCTAATTGCCTACTCAAGTAATCCAAATCAACATGCAAAGATGGTGTATCCAAGCAAGTCAATAATGGCAATCAATACAAGTAATGGAATGAAATATAGAGATAGAATAAATATAACACATAGAGTTTATTTACAAAGCCCAAAATATCCATCAAACAAATAACATCAACCCCATAGTGGGGTATTTTAGCTACTCATGTTCTATTACAAACAAATAAACTAAGAGAGAGAGTAGAGATAACCCTAGAAGAGTGATCTCCTTCCTTGAAGCTTGAATCCAAGTCTCCTAGTTGCCTTTGATTAAGTAGAGATGGTTTGGATGAGAGGGAGATGTGTTACTAGCTTAGAATACAAGTGTTGAGAGGTATGGTGATCTCTTGGTTCGTTCCCATCCTTTTCCATTTATAAAGGATGGGAAAATAGGTCACTTAAGCTTGAAACAAGAAGCTGTCGCGCTCGGAGTGCGGGTGGAGTGCGGTTGAATTACCCGCACTGTACCCGTACTGTAAGGGTTTTCTTCATCTTCAGGTCTCTGATCTGGGCAATAGTGCGGGTGGAGTGCGGTTGGATTACCCGCACTTGACTCGCACTTGACCCGTACTGTATTCGCACTTGAGTCGCCTTGTACTGTCAGGTGCAAAATCCCTCCTCTGTTTTGAGCAATAGTGCGGGTGGAGTGCTGGTGGATGACCCGCACTGTACCCGCACTCTAATGTCAGGTGCGACTTCAGCTTCTCTGGTTTGGCAACAGTGCGGGTGGAGTACGGTTGGATGACCCGCACTGTACCAGCATTTTAACGTCAGGTGCAACTCAGCTTCTCTGGCTTTGGCAACAGTGCGGGTGGAGTGCGGTTGGATGACCCGCACTTTACCCGCACTTTATCTTTCCTTCATGATTCAGGTCCCGGCTGTGGGAAGGAGTGCGGCTGGAGTGCGATTGCGACCCGCACTTGACCCACAATGTTGTACTGCTTATGATCCTTTGCCTCTCATTTTGCCCCTTCTCTGCCAGAACCACCGCAACCCGCTTATAACACCCGAATTACATCTATTTCCTGCAATTAGCACAAACGAGCCTATTAGACATGAAAGACATAAAATATATAGAAAATACACACGAGAACGAGACAAAAGAATAGGAATGAGGGCCAAAATATACAACAATTTAGGCACGATCAAACACCCCCAAACCAAACCTTTGCTCGTCCTTGAGCAAACATAATCTAAAACAAAATAAGACACAAACTAAAAATGACTCAAACTAAGAACTTCCTAGACAAAAAGAAAAACTTGCTGCAGAATCAAATGCAGAGAGATACGCAAAAGCAATATGGGAGTGAGGAATGAGCATATGCAAAATGTTCTAAACAACTCGAAGACGCCCCAAGGGAAACTGGCACAACACGAATCCCACACTTATGATGCCCTCGCCTCAGAAACTACTCACTCTCACACCTCGAGCATAATTCGCTTCGAAACTAGGTTCTCACATGGATTCTCTCTTATCTTTCCTCTCAGAACCTAGGTTCACACTCATGCAACATGTATGCCAATGAATTTATGTAACTGAATCAATTTAGTTGCATACATTTAGTGTAGAATAAACGCTGTTTTCAGTGAGTGAGTCTCATGAAAGAATCACGTGTCATGAACGTGGAAAGAGCATTCATCAACTAATATTCCCAATCTAGACGTCCCCTAAGATCAATTAGGTCTTTCCATTTGGTTGTAACGTGGCCACGGTAAATGGTGATTAGAAGAATGAGAATTTAGGCACAAGCACTAATCAACCAAGTTAAGGCAATACATTCTACACTTAAGCATTTAATTTCTCGTGCAACTCCACTTCCAAATACAATATGGCGTCCAGGCATACAATTAGACTCTACGTGCAATCTTTAACTACTCATGTTACCCATTTGAGTAGCATTTACAATTGACACAAGGCATTTGAAGCATATTTTTCTTTTGTTACTTTTTGCTTCTTTTCTTTTCTTTTCTTTTCATGCCTTTTTACTATGCACATTTTCACAACTCATCTTGCCTAGGTACACGCCATTTATCAAATTAAAGCACCACAACTTTACATTCCTAAGCCTCAATAAGATCAATTAAGAGCGGGTTGGCTAAGTGTTTAGGTTGCTTGGGTCATGGATAACGTGGGTGTAGAATGGAAAAGTCTATATGTGTTTGGCTTCAAAATTGGCTTGGGAGCACACATATTACGGGAATGGGAAGTATTTAGGCTTTCTTTTTGAGTGGCTAAAACACACATTGCCTAATATCACTTCAAAGGATTAATCTACCAAGGGAATAAAAGTTTCCGTCAACCAATCCACATATATGATGCATGTTCAATGACAAATGATGATTTTTGATGTAATGAGACTATGCATGGTGTTTGAATAGTGTTTACAGATTTGAAAAACATTTTCCCTCAAATATACACGCTTTTGGCTTGTGTTTGTGATCTCACAAGGGAAATCTCCACTATTAGAACAAGGCGCTTGAGCACCGAGTTCCCTAAACTTGGACAATAGAAGATGAGACTAGCCCATGAAGTGCAAGTGAGACCCCTAAAGTGACTAAGAGTTATTGAATAAGCACACAAAGCATACACACATTAGCCATAAACACTATGCTCCAGGTATCTCACCAAGCTAAATAAGCTCAAAATTCCGGCTAAGCAGCAACTTTTTCTAAAATAAGACACAAAAATGACTCAAGACACAAAAGACGACTCAAAAAGGCGTCAACACCCCCAAACCAAAACCCAACATTGTCCTCAATGTTGAAGACAAGAGAATCTGGCCTACCGGCATGCACCTAACATGACTCAAACAAACCTAGGCACTGATCAAACACAATCAATGCCCCAACAGAATAAAAATGACTCAAACAAGGCTTACAAAATAAAGGCAATTCATGCAATATATCATTGAAGAACAAGTCAAGCTTAACATCATGCATTTTATCAAAATTGACGGAATGGGGCATGAACAACCCCCAAACCGAATTAAACAATATAAAGCACATGCATTCATACTTGCACAAGAGCCTCCGACTCTTTCATCCATAAATATAATCAATAAATTCAATGTGCAAATATCCACAAAATATAACATTCTAACCAAACTATCCCAACAACACAATTTATTGAACAACATAAAACATAAAACATAAACTAACTACATGCATCAAAATTATTCAATGGGATGCATTCATGGAGAGGCTAGGGTCCTCTAAGGGCGGTTTGACCAAGTTAGGAAATTCTCTATTTTTCACTACCCAAATAAATTTAGGTGACTTCATTATCTTTTCCTTTAACATGTTTCTATATAAGTGCACTTGGTCTTTCCTTACCCATATTTGCTTGACCCTAGGTGGACTCCATCTATTCCTAGGACCTCTAGTTTTCCTATGTTGATTTGGCTTGTAACTTTTAGCCTTAAAGTGATCTATCTTAGAACATGCATAGCAAAAGATATGAGAGTTAGAGAAACTCCCCTTTGATGCGTGGTCTTGAGGACGTTTGATTTGTTTTACTTGTAATGCCTTGACCTCCGCCTCCTTTTTGCTTAGTGCTACCTTTGCTTCCTCTAAGGCATTTTCTTTTTGGTCAACCTCCATTTGCATCTTCATGGACTTGTGAGCTATCTCATCTTCAAAATCTTTTGATAGCCTCACTAAGTTCTCCAAAGCCTTCGATGTGGTACTCTTCTCGGCTTCAAATCTCTCAAGTCGTTCCTCCAATTCTTTATTCTTGTCGGAGACTTCACCATTTGTCTTCTTGAGAGTACCATTCTCAACCCTGTGCATCTTCACTTCATATAATAGTTTCTCGTTCAACTCTTGGAGATTACTCGCCTTTTCCATTCCCAAGGCGTCTCTCTCTTGAAGTGCTTCATTCTCTTCCTTCAACACACCCCTTTCCAACACTAGCTTTGTGCTCACGCTCATAAGCTGCTAGTTCATCTTGATCATCCTGTCCATCTCGTCCATTCTCTTGCTTCGCTCCACTTCAAATTCTATTCGGAGCTTATACATGTCTTCTTTAGAGAAATTGGAGGAATCCACCGGTTTGGTTGCTTTAACTTGGAAACAACTCAAATTTACCGGGGTGGACTGCTGAGCGGATTCGAGCATTTGGGTGGTTTTCTCTTCTATGAAGGCTTGAGTTTCTTGTTGAGAAGCTATCATCTGCTCAGTCTCCCGCACATTATTCTTCATGAAATTTCTTAGTTGATCTTCAACGGAATTTGACTGGAATGACGAGATGTAGGCATTCTCAGTAGGCTCGTAGCTTGACCCTGAATTTTGCCAAAAGGAATCCATAGAGTCCTGAAACAAACAAAAACAAAAACTACCAAAGAAATAAAAAGAAACTAACAAAACTAAAAACAACTAATAAACTAATAATATTAAAACTAATCTAATCACTACTACGCACACCGATCCCCGGCAGCGGCGCCATTTGGTGAGGAGGTTTTTGCCGTCAGAAAACCGTCCGTCAAAACAATTTATAAAACCTATGCGATTCGTTCACAAGTATAAATACAAGCAAAGCGGCAAGCACGGGTGTCGTCCACTGAGATCAGGGTAGTGGTGATAAGATTAGGATTAATATAACTAGCAAGCATAAAAGTAAAGTGATAGCGAATTAAGATACAATATAAAATAAACTATGAAAGCAAATAAATGGATGACAATGGAGGGATGAATGAATGATGATGGAACTATGGAGTTGATGGACTTGTAAGTGAATATTGGGGCAATTGCAACAAACTCTCAAGTAAGTACGTTTTGACAAATGTAACCAACCTAGGGTGTATAGTGTTGGCATATATCTCTCGCAAGAGGTCAACCTAGGATGTATAGTGAAAACCTCCTACTAGCGATTAATCCCTCTTAAGCAACCAACAGTGGCTAGTTACTCAATTGGGACTTGTTCCATGAATGCTCATCTATCTAGCTATGGCTCAACCTATTACTAATGTAGCCATCCTAGGATGTATAGTGATGGCTTCCAATTCCCTCACAACTGGCCGACCTAGGATGTATAGTGAAGGCCACCCGTTTGGGATTGGATGAGGCTCGAGGTTATCAACCGAATTTTACTCGAAGGTTAGTTCTCGTAAAATCACTAAAGTAGCCAACCTAGGGTGTATAGTGGAGGCTTCTAATTCTCTCACAAGTGGCTAACCTAGGATGTATAGTGAAAGCCACTAATTCGAGATTAGATTAAGAGCATGGTTATAGAGCCGGATTTTCGGAAATCCTTCCATTCAATGGAGCATTAGACAACCTAATTGCCTACTCAAGTAATCCAAATCAACATGCAAAGAGGGTGTATCCAAGCAAGTCAATAATGGCAATCAATACAAGTAATGGAATGAAATATAGAGATAGAATAAATATAACACATAGAGTTTATTTACAAAGCCCAAAATATCCATCAAACAAATAACATCAACCCCATAATGGGGTATTTTAGCTACTCATGTTCTATTACAAACAAATAAACTAAGAGAGAGAGTAGAGATAACCCTAGAAGAGTGATCTCCTTCCTTGAAGCTTGAATCCAAGTCTCCTAGTTGCCTTTGATTGAGTAGAGATGGTTTGGATGAGAGGGAGATGTGTTACTAGCTTAGAATACAAGTGTTGGGAGGTATGGTGATCTCTTGGTTCGTTCCCATCCTTTTCTATTTATAGAGGATGGGAAAATAGGTCACTTAAGCTTGAAACAAGAAGCTGTCGCGCTCGGAGTGCGGGTGGAGTGCGGTTGAATTACCCGCACTATACCCGTACTGTAAGGGTTTTCTTCATCTTCAGGTCTCTGATCTGGGCAATAGTGCGGGTGGAGTGCGGTTGGATTACCCGCACTTGACTCGCACTTGACCCGTACTGTATTCGCACTTGAGTCGCCTTGTACTGTCAGGTGCAAAATCCCTCCTCTGTTTTGAGCAATAGTACGGGTGGAGTGCTGGTGGATGACCCGCACTCTAATTTCAGGTGCGACTTCAGCTTCTCTGGTTTGGCAACAGTGCGGGTGGAGTGCGTTTGGATGACCCACACTGTACCCGCACTTTAACGTCATGTGCAACTCAGCTTCTCTGGCTTTGGCAACAGTGCGGGTGGAGTGCGGTTGGATGACCCGCACTTTACCCGCACTTTATCTTTCCTTCATGATTCAGGTCCCAGCTGTGGGAAGGAGTGCGGCTGGAGTGCGGTTGTGACCCGCACTTGACCCGCACTGTTGTGCTGCTTATGATCCTTTGCCTCTCATTTTGCCCCTTTTCTGCCAGAACCACCGCAACCCGCTTATAACACCCAAATTGCATCTATTTCCTGCAATTAGCACAAACGAGCCTATTAGACATGAAAGACATAAAATATATAGAAAATACACACGAGAACGAGACAAAAGAATAGGAATGAGGGCCGAAATATACAACAATTTAGGCACGATCAACAATCATGATAGAGCACTTTCAAATATTTATCTTGAATTAAATAAAATAATTCAATAGTAAATTTCAATGGTGATCCAACATCCATAAATGTCATGCCTCCTTTGGGAGTTCGTACCATTTATTAGTTGGACTAGATCCCACCGAATTGTTAACATAACAACCATTGTTTTCAATTTAGCCTTGCAATTTATATTGACAAGAACTCTTGGGAGGATATCAATAAAACCACATTGAGTGTTTTACCAAGATATCGACCTTCAATATATTTCTTCACGAAATCCCTCATTTGAGAGTAGATATAGCTTGAGTCAATTGTCTAGTCTATCCTTTTAAGGAAGTATTTTGCTAAATTCCATTCATGGATACCCCTTGGGGGGTTATCACACGAAACATAAAGCTTAACTAACCTTGGAGGCCATAGGTGTTCAAAACACCTTCTCCCACTCAATTATTTAAGGTGTGTGATGGAATTCCATAAAATGATTTACCAAGTTATCTAGATGCCAATTAGATACCTAAACCATTCAATGCATGTTCATACCAAAAGAGATACATGAGTGGCACTCCTATTCTATATGACATGTTATTAAACAATGATAAACATCGCAATATTTACGGAAAAATAAATAGCCACAATTTTGGTCCATCCTAGAAAAGCAAGTAAATTACATTTGTTTGAAATACAAAAACCCTAACTTGGCGATCAAGTCATCAAGCGGTTGTCCGTCAAAAATCTTGCGTGCCTGAAGCCATAAGCGGCTGCCCCATGCGCACCACGCACGAGTCCGAAAGCTTGCGTTGCAGCCCCGTGTGCAGCACCGCGCTGCCCCGAAGGCTTACGCAGCTGCCCCGCGCGCAGGCACATCTGCTGCCTCCCATGGGCGCACGCCTAGCCTTGCACGGCTGCAGCAGAACTACTGCCTACTAGTAGCTCACATGCGCGCAACAGCTTTGGTAGGCTGCGCACTGCTGCCTTGCGCGCGGGCTGCCACAGCCTTGCTCTGTTGCTTCTTTTTCTGCTCCAAATTCTTCAATTCTTCGAATCTTCGAAACTTGAATATATTACAACAGTTTTTTTTATTACAACAATAAAATAAAAAAAAGCTTGACAACTATCAAGAAGAAAATTATGGCGATGATAGACCATCTTTCTTGTTACAACTTCAAAACAAAAATTACATTGAAATTCTAGGACCAAAATTGAGCAATAACTAATCATATTGTAAAACATATATATATATATATATATATATCCATACATTCCAATGTAATTATATATGTGAATACCTAGCGTGCCATCTCTTACTAAAATATGCATATTTATAATAAAAAGAAATAGATCCATGTATATATATATATATATATATATATATATATATATATATTTCAATTAATCAAGGGTACAACCTAGCTCTGATACCAATTGTAACAAAAAACACTCGGTGGAAGCGAAAAATAAGATTGGTGTATTTCAAAAAATTTCCTTTTAAAATAAAGAATCTTAACGCTTGATTAATTAACATATAATTAAAAGTATCATATCTTTTTCACGTGACGATTGATATTGCGTCGAATTGAATCCGCAAGATCTTCCAATCCAATCACGAACGTGAATCACCTAGAAGTGTATGCTCCCTTTCTTTGAATTGTATACCTGAGGATGGAAAACAAACAATTTTCTTTTATTAGTCACAATAATCCTCCTAGAGAAAAACAAAGAATGTTTGGTCACTTTTGAATTCTAAATCTATTAATCAAAAACTCATGTGAACCTTAATTCGATGTTGTGCACAAAGCTTTTGATATAAAAACTACTAGCACTATCGAAAACAAAACGCTCCTTTTCTTTTTATCTCTTGGCCGAATTCTCTATGAGTTGGAGATTTTTTTTATTTAAAGCAAAAAGAATAAATTCTTCTTCTTAAAAAAAACACTTTCCTTAAAAAAACACACTTGACCGAATTCTCTTGATAGGTATTTATAGGTGGTGGCGGAATCCTCACACAAGGAGGATTCATGTCTTGTGGCAGAATCCTCACACAAGGAGGAATTATGCTTCACCTAAACTCCTGTCAACCTTTAGAATTCAATCCTATTCCCACTCATTAGAGTATTAATCAGTAATAAATTATTGAATATAAATTAAATTAATCAAATACTTCTTAATTTGACTACATAAATAAAAAACTCTTTTTATTTATCTACATATCAAATAAATTCTTTGATACTTATCATACTACTAACAATAGTATTCAATTAGGATTTCAAAAGTCTTTTAATGACTTTTTTAAGTGGACGACTTTTGCAGATTTCATGGACTTTTATGGACTTTTATAGACTTTATAGAATTATGAAAAACTTTCATAGACTTTCAATTTAAAAGACTTTCATTTCAAATAAATTTTAGAGACTTTCATTTTAAAAGACTGTCATAGACATTTATAAACATTTATTGATTTTTAAATATGATATATACTTTGTTTTAGCAAAATTATATTGATTTCTCATATCAATAAAAATATATTTTTTAAAAAGAATAAAAAAATCATTGTTCATTAAACTTGACAAAAACATTCTTGCCTATATATGTGATTTTAAAATTTTTATTTGTAATTTTATTATATTTTGCATCATAAAGACATTATGCACATAATTGTTTTTTTAATAATTAGTCAATTTTTTTTATATAATTAGTCAAAATATTATAAATTTTCTTTTAGAATAAATGTAGCAAATCGACAATAATATTAACGTTGACATGTCTCTACGAAAGTATGGAAATGAGTATAAAAAATCTACCCAAAATTAATTCAAGTTACTAAAGATAAAACATAAAAACCACACATAGTTGTTGAACAAGATTCACGCCTAAAAGTGGGTGGTTTGATATTGATCATAATTACATTGAGTCACGCTTATACGCGACTTTGATTATGGTATATTGATATGATTGAGTAGTGGTTTTTGTCTTTTATTATTTTTAATTAACATAAATGAAGTTCGTTGATTTGTTTTTGTATTGTTTAGTTGCTTTGAAATTAAGGTAAAAAAAAATGAAATCTCTCGTCTTTAATTGCATAGCCTATGGAGAGTTGTTTTATATTATTTTTTAGTTAATTGTTTTAATATAGATCGTTAATGTTTGTATTTTTTTTATAATGTTTATTCATTTTAAAAGTTATTTATTTTATTTTATTGTAAAGATACATATAAAAAAATAAAATGACTAAAGATACATCCTCACACAACTAAAGATACATCCTCACACAACTCCATTCATTGCTGAAAATGTGTTGCCAGCCAATCTTCATCAACAAGATGATGGGTAGTTAATACTATTTTATGTTCATTATAAGTTGGTACGGTTACATTTAATCATTATCATACCATTATTTATGTTTGCATTTTCATATGGTACAGTAACAGCTGCGGTGCTTTCATGCTAAAGTTTGCCGAGTTAATACTATCTGGAGTCCTTTTTACCATGGAAGGATCTTTTTGGACAAAAGGATATATCCGTCATTCGGAATGCAATGGCACTAGACATTTTCATTAATGGTGAAATGTCCCTTCCAGCAGATCAGCCGTAGGTTGTTTTACTACCTTTTACCAGGTCTTTCATCATATAGGTGTGTGTATAGGTTCAACATGTCTTTGATCCCACATGTAAAGGTTTTGGAGCAGATGAATTTGTGTTATGGAGCCCAGGGGATGTTAGTTTAGAGCCCCGCAAATGTTTGTGTAGAGCCCAGAAATTCAACTTTTGTAGCACAAGAATTGCACAATTGCAGCCGAAGAAATATTGTTTTAGTGCCCAGAGGTTTATCTGTAGAAGCCCTGGAATTTTTCATTTGGCATACTGACATTGTGAATAGTTCATTTTACGGCCCATGCATTTCTGATTTGAAGCCCATATATTTTTTGTTTTACAGCCCAGACAATGATGTCTTGAAGCCTAGAAATGTTTTGTTTCACAGCCCAGGTGCTGATGTCTCTTGAAGCTAAGAAATATTCTGTTTAACAGACATAATTAGGAAAGTAACATATGTAATATGTAATGAATATGTAATTCATTATGGCTTGATGCACATTTCCTTCCATTTCCACTACATTGTATATGTATCTTTTCATTGATAAGTCACAATGGTTAATTGCTTTTCCCCAAATTCCCTATAATTGATAAGTGGGCACAATGGTCATCTATTGATAAGTCACATTTATTACCGGTAAGGTAAGGTTCAATACATGTAATACATGAATAATACATGTAAAACATACACCTAAATAAGGTACACCTGCACACCTACTATATGAAATAAACACAACATGAACCCACATAACATGAACCCAAATAAGTTTGGGCATGGGTCGTAACACAGCTGCAGCCCACCACTGTTACATTGTTGTTTTTTCTGTAACCCTAGATACAGAAAACTCTTATGACGAACCCTGGAGTGTTCTTTGACCTAAGCATCGGCGGCCATCCTGCGGGTAGAATTGTGATGGAGCTCTTCGAAGACAGTACCCTGATAACAGCGAAGAACTTTCAGGCTCTTTGTACCAGAGAGAATGGGATTGACACAGTTGGGAAACCACTCCACTACAAGGGATCAACCTTCCACCGTGTGATACCTGGGTACATGGTCCATGGAGGAGACATCACTCATGGAAATGGAACCAATGGTGAATCGATATACGGCCCTAGTTTTGTTAACGAGAACTTTGTGAAGAAGCACATCGGTCCCGGTATCCTGTCAGTGGCCATAACCGGCACATGAAGCAAAAGGTCCCAGTTCTTCATTTATACCGCGAAGACCGAGTGGCTCAATCACAAACAAGTCGTCTTCGAATAGGTGGTCGAAGGATTTGACGTCTTCAAGGCCATTGACAAGATCTGTTCCAGTTTCGGCTTGACATCCAAGCCCGTAATTGTCATTGACTGCGGTGAAATTGTGCCAAAATTTTGACAATCGTTATAGTTAGTAGTGTTGCTTTGGTTGTGTGTGTTTGTTATATGTTTTGATGGTTAGTTGGATTTCCCGTTGAAGCCCTGTAATCAGATCCATGGTTAGTTAGATTTCCAGTCGGATCCCTGTAATCAGTGTATCGTTAAAGATTTATGGCATCATGGTTGCCCCGTTGTAATGAAATTAATTGTTTTATTGTGAAGCCCATGATTTAATGTTTTGAAGCCTAGTTGTTTTACTGTTTGCGGTGCTCCCATCGTTGGTTATTCAAGTTTTGTTTTATTTTGTTTTGTTTTGTTTTGAAGCTCAGGATTTCATGTTTTGGAGCCCAGTTGTTATAGTGTTGGGGGCTCGGTTGTGTTTTATTTTGGTGGGGCAAATGCAATGGATTGTTTTGTTTTGAAGCCCAAGATTTTTATTTGCACAAAATTGTTAATCCAGGGCTTCAAATATTATTCCAGGGCTTGAAGGGAATGTCTTTTGTTTGGATCCCCTAGCTATAAAAAAAAGGAAAAAAATATCAAGTAGCGCCAAAATGGCCAAGTAGCATAACCAACCTTAACCAATATCTAATACAAAAATGATACAAATAGCATAATCCATTCCTTAAACACTTCTGAAAACTCTACAACCACCAAAGCCAATAAATCAAGACAATTGACCGCAATTGGCGACCATTACGGGCTTGAATGTCAAACAGGAAATGGAACCGACCTTCTCGATGGCCTTTATGACATCAAATCCCTAGACGACCTGATCGAAGATGACGTTGGTGCCATCGAGCCACTAGGTCTTTCCGTTACAGATGAGAAATTGGGAATCGTTGGTGTCTGGCCCGGGACCGGTGTGCTTGTTTACAAAATTTTCGTCGGTAAAACTATCGCCGTAGATGGACTCACCTCCTAGTCAGTTTCCTTCAATCATGTCTCCTCCCTTGAACAAGGACCTGGGATTCACGTGGTGGAAGATTGTTCCCTATGTAAAGACCTTTATTTTATGATTGGTTTATTTCATGACAACCCATGCCACATTGAGGATGATTGTGTAATGGGTAGCTTAGGTCCTCGTTGGCAAGCTTCCAAGCATCCTCATGACTTCAAGAGCAAAAGGTATACTCACTTGACTTTGTCTTTTGAAGAGTTTAGGTGCACCCACACACTTCATGCATGATTTGCTTTATCTTGCATTTTTGTTTATCATTGCTTATATATGTACATTATTTACACATTGCACACACACTTAGATGCATTTGTTTTGACATGCGTTTATTTCTTATTGCTCTTGTGTGCATTCATTCACAATCACACCTGCACTACATTTCTAGATTTAAGTGTGGCTTTGTGTGTGTGGTTGTGTTGTCCTCACTTGCACGATGGTGTGCTTGTCTTAGCACGTTGAGTGGCCATTTGAGAAGGTCTCATTCTTCTCTTGTTTTGGTTTGGTTGTTTGGAGTAAAGTGTAGTTTCAAAAGAGTGGATTTCAATGATTTAAATGTTTTTTTTAAAACTGACCTTTGTATGGTCTTATGACCATAACGTTTTATACAAAGCTTCAAAATGAGTTTTGAAAATTTCTGTACAAACCAGACACCCATACCTTTCCAATGGTATATTATTCATAATATTTCATGACCATTTGGATTGGTTTTGAAATCTCCAAAGTGACCATCAAAACTGGACAACTCTGGTGTTGTCCGTTTTTGACCTTTGGTCACTCAAATGACCATAACTTTTTATATAGACACCTTGTTTTGTAAATTGGAATAAAAAGTAGACTTCCATACCTTTCTAAATGTATATCATATGAACGGTTTTGATATCTTTTGGTCATATTTTGAGGTGCTCGAATATTGAGCTAATGCACTGTCAGGCAAACTGCACAAATTGCCTATAACTTGCATTCCAGCAAGTGTACGATGTACGTGTGCTATGCGTTCGCTGTACGTATCGCGCAAGTGCCCAGAATTGTGTTTTCTACTCTTCCAAACGTCGTCGTTTCACTTGGGCACTATATATTCATCATTAACTCATCTTCTTCAAAAAAATGACTCTCAAGAACGAACCCTATAGAGAGAGAAAGAGATTCTAGTGAGAGAAAGCTTCATTAAGCTTCATTAACTCTCCAAACCCAAAACTCATCTCCATCTTGCATCATTCAACATCATTTGAGCATGGGTCTTCATGGTTTCATGACTAGGTAAGTTAGAACTTCATTGGATATCATTTATTGTTCTACTTACTCTAGATTAGGTATTTATTGCTTGATTAAATACCTTGACTCACTTTATTGAATATGTTTATGAGTCTAAATTGCATGATTGGGTTTGTTTGAGATAGCTAGAATTTAGGACCATTTTGCCCTTCTACCTAAGTCTTTATGCCTTGCATCTAGACCTTGATATTTATGCATCATTGATTGCATTGGTTGATTGCATATTTATTGCCTTTGTTATTTATTGTGACAACTTGTGCTGGTTGAACTTATTTGACAATTAGGTTGCTAGAATCTCTTTGCATCTAATTGAGTCCTTATGTATGGGCATGTAGGCATTATTTGATAACTAGGTTGTTAATGTGCATTATAACATCTAGTTACGCATTTTGTGTGTGGTCTTACACATTATTGCATTTGAGCATATTGTCTCACATTCACTTAGACCATATACTCTTCATAGAGTCAAAGTCTTGTGGCTTCTAGGTGAAGTTGCACAAGCAAATCAAGTCTTGCAACCAAGGTGTGGTTGGCAAGCAATTGGTCAAGTGCCACTGTAAAAGGTCCGTGGGGTAGAGTAGGAGGTGCTCAAGCCAAGAGTAGTGGATCAGGGGATATCACTAGGGATTGAACAAAGAGTGGTGAGTGGTAGTGTCCATAGCCTGAGGTTGTCGAGAGTGAGAGTCAGAGTATCACTTGAGGGTGTACTTTTTACTCATATAATGGATTTCTATGATCATGTGTGGCTAGAAGGATAGCCCGTGGTTTTTCCCTTGTTGAAGGTTTCCATGTAAAAATCAAGCATTCTTTATATTTTCGCACCTTACTTGATTTTTATAGTTTGATTGTTTGGGTTAATTGTGCTTAATATTGACTAATCAAAAAAGTTGGTAATAATCGATTAACAACCCTTTCACCCCCCCCCCCCCCCACCCCTTAGGTTGTTTAGACACACACTTAGAGTGTATTTTCACCCTGATAGTGGAGTGGCTTCCAGTTCTTGCCGATTCCCTTCTCGCCGGTGCAGAGAGCCCGAAAATTCTCCGCTGTTATAGGCGTATTGTCGGCGAAAAGCTCTATCACAAGTCTACCCGCCGGATGGCCACTGATGTTGAAGTCAAAGAACACTCTAGGGTTCGCCTTTCTGTCCTAATTCAACATGACAAACAACCTAGGGCTATGGACAACCATAAGTAATTCTGACAATGAACAAAAAATAATAATAAAATAAAATATACAAACTTTCAACAACACAACATAAACTTACATGGTAGAACACCTAGTCGTGAGGAAGAACGCTTACCTGCAGATCTGGTCGTGAGGAAGAACAGAGGGAGAGAAAGAAAGAAAGAAGAAGAAAAAAATCAAGAATGCTTGACTCGGTCGTGAGATAGCTAGAATGCTTGCACTTATATTTATGGGCTTCTACGCTTAATCCGGGCTTGATCTGGGCTTGCGGTCCAACTATTGAACCCAGATGGATCCCACTAGTCATTTTTATTTTCCCGCTTCACAAATTATTATACCCCTATTATGTCTTTTGTTTGTGCATCAGATGTGTGTTTGGGTCGCCACATGTTGTGTAACAAATGCCGTACTGGAACAAAATTTAAAATTGTCGAAAAAATAAAATTAAAATTAAAAATGGAAAAGGATAGAATCTAATCCCTGTATACTGATTCTGGGCTTCAATACAGATTCCAGGGCCTCAATTGTAATGTTTCTGGGCTTGAACAATACAGGATTCCATAACAATTTAGTTTTTCCATACAAGACCATCATCACACAACTATTCCATAAAAAGACCACATCAAATATTCCATGATACACAATTATTCCACAAAAAGACCATAAAAAATATTCCATGATATATAATTATTCCATACAAAGGCATCACCACAACAACTTAAAAACAGTTGTAAATATTGTTAAGACTATTAGACCACCACAGCAACAACATCCTCTGCAACATCCCATGCTAGGGAGGGCTGTTCCTGCTTCTCAACTTATAAACAGTTGTAACAACTTAAAACCATAAAAAGTTCCATACAACTCCATAACCACAACCATAGATGACATTATTCCATACAAGACATACTATACCACCATCACATCAACAACTTTCTTGCGCTCCTGCATGTCAACCTACAGTGAAGGTGTACGTGCATGCAACAGCAAAAGTGTAAGCAAATGTAGGCTCTCAAAGACTTTTTTTCAAAAAATAAAATTATAAGGAAAGGATCAGTCTCACCCATACCTAACAATCAACTTCTTCATCGTCTGTGTCAGTGTCATCCAAGCTGAGGTAGGGTGCCAAACTGGGGTCGGGTGCGTTATCCCTATCCGGGCACTTAAGTTTGTTATGTCCTTCTTTCTTGCACACGCTACAAGTACGTGGTTTTTTTGTTGGTTTCCCTGTGCTACATGATGGGTTCCTACAACTTTTTTCATTGTGTCCCTTTTGCCCACAATTCCCACACGTTTGTTGCTTTCGTTTCTCCCCAACAGAAGGTGTCCGATTTTTCTTTGGTCCTCCTGTCAATCGCTTTTTTTTCCATTACAATACAACGCGATTACAAACATCATCGGTAATATCCCACGCTTTAGGTTTTGGAACAGGGTTCACAGCCATGGCGTAAGCCTGTTTCACCCATCCAGTTGTGAAAAAGTTGGAACATAATGCGTTGATGGGCATACTACCTTTAAACCTGGTACAAAAGACACAAATATGTAGACCAACAATTAGATTTTGATTATCTCTGGTATAAAATGTAAATAAACATTATGTAAGCATACGTTGCAACAGCTATGGCATGAATACATGGCAGCTTATCTAGGTCCCATTCACGGCATGAGCCTGAACGTTGTTCCAAGTCAACAATTGCTTCATTCCATTTGTCGTCTACCTTGAATCTATTGAAATCAATGGGGTGAATCTCACACCGTTGTGATGGTAATACCTTGTCTTTGATATGTTGGTCAGCATCAGGAGTCAAGAATGTGGACGTTTCTCTTGCATTACGTCAACAAATCTCTGATAAATTCGGCAACTGATGTGATAGGCACCTTCTGTTGAGGTTTATGTCCTAAAGCTTGTAATTTGTAAATGTGAATGAAACATTAATAAAAGAAGTAGTTTATTCATTCTATAAATATGTCTCATGCATTTAAATCATTTGTACTTAACATCCAAGATTGCTGGATATAATCTCTAATTGAGTATATGAGTGTCATATACAGAGGAATTCAGTTTGAGATGAGCAATCTAAAGAGTTCGCGGATAGCAAATAGAGGTGGGTACTTTATTTGTGGTCAATCTACAGCTATGGTTCATTTCGTAATGTACGGTGGTCTTATCCTAGACTATTCATGTGGTGATATGAGAATGGAGGCACCTTGTATGATGTGATCATATAGAACTAGGCCACGATCTATATAAATCTCTCACCAAGATCCGTTACATGATGAGATTCGTATATATCGACTATAGATGGGTGATCTTAATCATGAGTGTCTTATCAACTCCTTCAGGTTAGATTATGGTTTTTGATATACCATGGGTGAGATCAAAGTTGCATTCCCGGTCAATAACTAAGTATGTTGGAATCGCGGTTTGGCTTATGGCTGGGAAGGTCTGTACACAATAGTGGAATCCACTCCATCTTGCGAGAAGTAGATAGCAGTTCCCTTAAGGGTTGATTTGGGGCTTGAACAATATGAGCGCTCTCCTTCCTCCATAAAGAAAGTTAGGATTTATTGTTCATTAGATAATCAATGGTACTTAATGGAAAAGATATAATTAGAGGGGTATAACGAACTTTATGACCTAACTCTAATTATGAACTACTTGTGGAGGATCATACCGTATGCAATAGCTATATCGATGGACAGCTGTGATTTCGGTTTGTGTAATATATCTACAGTTGCGAGAGTGCAGCCTCGGATTTTTAGTTGAATAACTCCGAGGTTAATAATCATGAAATATTAATTAAAGAGTTTAATTAATTATTTCTAAGAATTATTGGAGCTCAAAATTGTGGGTTCATTAGGCCCTTGCTAGCTCGGAATGTTGATGGTAACATGGGTCACCGTTAATTAATTGGATGGTCCAATTAATTATGTTACGAAAGTAGCACGAAATTTTATTCAGGGAATTAATTAAATGATAAGATTATTTAATTAATATATTAATAATTAAATAATTAGATTATTTAGTTAATAAATTAATAATTGAGAATTACTAATTAATTATTAATTGGAGGTTATAGGTTCGAACCATGATTGAGACAAAGGATAAAATAATAAGATTATTTATTTCCTAACTAGGTCAAGTGTTCAAGTCTTAGTGAACTACGGTTATGTGGGATTTAAAATCTTATACTACCTTGGATACTAGAATGCTAATTATCTTATTTGAAATAGGATTAGTGTCTTGATTTTTAAATATATATATTATTATTATTATTATTATTATGATTAAAAACTAGGACACATAGCAATTTGTGACAGACAATACGTGTGAAAAAAAAAAACAAGAAGAAAAGAGAAACATGCGGTGCGGCTAGCAAAAGAGAAAAAAGCAATAAAAAAAAGTTTTTTTTTTGTTCTTTGATTATTCAAGTGGCCGAATTCTCTATACACGAAACAAGAGTTGTTTTGTGTTGTTTCTTCAACCTCCATTCAACCTGCTGAAGCCTGTGACGCTCCCACACGCAGTTGCCAGAACCTGGGAGATAGCGAGGAAGATCCAGTGGTACAAATCGGAAAACAAATTCAAGAATTAAAGAACGAAGGAGTTAGCCTTGAAGTATGATTTCGAATCCTACTTCTTTCTTTATTCTTATATATCGTACACGGTTCATAGAGTTGCTTAAATAAATTTGATTTTAAAAAAAGTTTTGAAATCTGCTTCCACTGTGCGACTTTGGTTCCTACAATTGGTATCAGAGCCCTATTACGATATATTCGAATAAATCGTTCTTTGTTCTTGATTAATTGCATGTATATATGTGTAGGCACAATCTATTGAATGTATGATGTTTTCAATTTTTCTTAAAGCATGATTGATCGTTAATTGTATGGTATGGTGGGTTTTAGGGTTTTGGATATTATATGTAATATTTTTTTCTGATGTAAAATTAATTCCGGGTTATATATATTATATATATATATATATGTATACTGTTATTTTATTTTTATTGAAGTAAATCGATGAAAAAGACGATCCAAAAGACAAAGCACAGTAGCCACTCGGACCCGTTGTACATATGCATTACACATGAGCATGCAGCATGCACACAAACATCGATTGCTTTTACTAAGTTGCTGCAGTGCGTATTACATATGCATGACACATGCATATAGCAATGCAATTTCAATTGTTGAAATGTTGTTATGCAATATGAGCAGGTGTCATGCATGCGCAAGTTTTGCTCAATGCAATGCAAAGCTGTAACATTCATGCGCAATTGTTAAGCATGGTCATGCACAAGTGTTATTATTTAAGCAATTGTTATGCACATCAATGCACAATGCTTCAGCGTGCAGCCCATGTGTTTTTTGTGATACCCATGCTTGCGAATAACGGCCATACGCGAAAGTGTTAGGGCTGTGAATTTGCGACGTTAGGGTTTTCGAATTCGAAAAGTAATTTTGGGTTTGATTTTTTTTTATGCCTTGCTCCTCCAATAAGTATTAGAGTAACACTTGGGCTTTAGGTTTGATTCATAACGTAAATATAAAACAAAATTATTTAATCAAATCGGACTTGGTTAAAAAGCCCAAAATAAGAACTCAAAGACGTGAAGAATATTGGAATTACTTGAAGACCAAGGAATACCTTGGATAATTTTTGTAATTATATATATTTTTTAAGTTAGATAAACTCATCGTACTCGGTCAATTCATGTATGCTTTTATTATGTGATCATTAAAGCATTGTCATGCATACACATGTCATATAGATTAGTAGTGCCTACACATGCATTTTATTAAATGTCATACATGCATAATAGCCATTCACATTATGTGTTTTATTTTTTTTAATATGATTAAAAATTGGCAAACCTCATAATTGGCTATTACATAATGAGATTAGTTTTTAGAGTAAAAACTCGGTAATTCTCATTAATAACTAGTCTATTAATTAAATATTTTAATTAGTTAGATTAGTTAGGTCCTTCACTTAATATTAGGTTTAAATAGATTAAAGTCCTAATATAATTGGACCTAATAATGTAATTAGTTTTAATAGTTAAAACTTGGTAAATCACATTAAATAATTCTAGTCTTAGTAAAATTGTTTACATGGATTAGAATTTGAATAAATGAACTAGACTTTCAATTAGTTAAAAATCAGAATAGTTTATTTGTTATTAGAATAAGATTCTAATAATTTGTTATATATGCATAGACATTTAGATTGAAATTATCCGTTTAATCTTAGTAATATCTAGGTGCATTAATTGAAGACCCTAATTCTAAAATAGTGAGTGAGAGAGGGATATATGACATTATATACCGCAGTCTCCATCATTAGTTCAACACCATGAGATTCAAGTGGGGCCTCGAGACGGCTTTGTTTTCATCCTCCCTAAGGAGGGTCTCCATGAGAATCAATACCAAGGTTGACTTCCTAACGGATAGGGTTTCTGGGTGTATTTTGGGATTGACCGACCCTAAGGCGGCAATTCTCAAGTTAAGCTTAAGAGATCTGAAATGGTGGGTTACACTCACAAGGTTATAATTAAATTTGTTAATTATAAACCTGACTGAAATAAACGATGGTTGAATGATAGAGGAATAAGAGTTATTCTGGTATATCATTTGATTGAGAATGTCTCGATCCAACATACAAGTATTTGACCGACCCTAAGGCGGCACTTGTTTGTGGTATGTTGGATTTTCGTGGCGTAGAAACAGTTTTTAGGGATTTTCATGTTCATTAAATATGTTCATGCATCATATTTAATTTTATGCCAAACATAAACATTTGAATTAAATGTATGGTTGAATGAATTCTTTTTTATGTTTTTCCAGCAATGTCTTCTACACTATTACAAATCCTTGCTAATGACAAACTAACCGGAGAAAATTACACAAAATGGAAACATCACATTAATGCAATTTTGGTCACCAAAGACCTAAAGTTTGTGCTTACGGAGGAGTGTCCTCCACAACCTGTTGCCAATGTCGCACGAAATGTTCGTGAGGCATACCAGAAATGGGTCTCAGCTGATGAGAAAGCCCGAACTTATCGGTTAGCTAGTATGACAGAAGTGCTTGTTACAAAGCACGAAGCAATGACCACAGCATTTGAAATTATGGAGTCATTGCAGGCTATGTTCGGGCAACCCTCTGAGCAAAAGCAGCACGAAGCTGTTCGTTCTGCAATGCTTGCTTAGATGAAAGAGGGTGCATCTGTTCGGGAACATGTCTTGTCTATGGTGTCCTATTTCAACACAGCAGAGGTCAATGGCGGGGCCATTGATGAACCTAGCCAGGTGAGCATCATACTGACGACTCTTCCAAAGAGTTTCGATCAGTTTAAAAGCAGCTATGGGATGAACAAGTTGAGGTTCAGTCTGACTCAGTTGCTTAATGAGCTCACTACCTTTGAGTCCATGACTTAGGACCACAAAGGTAAGATAGGTGAAGCAAATGTTGCTGAACCATCTTCCTTTGGATCAACAAGAGGAAAAGGTCTGCTGGAAAGGCTAAGGGTAAGCCCAAACCCAAGAAAGCCCAAAGCAAAAAGAAGGGCACCTCCACCGACAAGGATAAAGGCAAAGGAAAATGTTTCCATTCCGACAAGGTCAGTCAGTAGAAGAGGAATAGTCCTCAATATCTAGAGGAGGTTGCCAAGAAGAAAAAGATGAAAGGTAAATATGATTAACTTGTCATTGAATCATGTTTAGTGGAAGATGATTCTTCACCTTGGATAGTAGATTCAGGGGCCACTAACCATGTTTGTTCTTCTTTGCAGTGGACTAATTGTTGGACGGATCTATAGAAGGAGGCCTTCTCGATGAGCGTTGGGCCCGGGGACGTCATGTCAGCAAAAGAAGTGGGAGTAGTTAGACTCCAATTTAATAGTTGTTTTAGTGTTTGAACAATGTTTATTTTATTCCCGGATTTACCAGAAATTTAATTTCTATATCCAAGTTGTTGGAACAATTTTATTCTATTTCTTTTAATGATAAATCAGTTATTGTTTCTAGAAATGGTTTAAATATTTGTTCAGGTTTAAATGAAAACAACATGTATGTTTTCAGATAGTTAATTCATATATCACTGCTCAATGCTGAATTGTTTAAATTTGAAAAACCGAAAACGAAACTACAGAAAATTTCTCCTGATAATGAAACGTATCTATGGCATCTAAGACTTGGTCATATTAACCTTGATAGGATAGACAGACTAGTTAAAAAGGGGTCTTTAAGCCAGTTAAAGGTTGGCACCTTACTTGTTTACGAATCTTGTTTAGAAGGTAAAATGACCAAGAGACTTTTTACTGGAAAAAGGCTTAGAGCTATAGAACCACTAGAGCTTATACATTCAGACGTCTATGGATCGATGAATGTTAAAGTAAAGGGTGGTTATGAGTATTATGTCACCTTTATAGATGACAACTCTAGATATAGATATGTCTACCTAATGTAACAGAAGTCAAAACTTTTGAAAAGTTCAAAGAATTCCGAGCTGAAGTTGAGAACCAATTAGGTAAGACTATCAAGGCTCTACAATCGGATCGTGGAGGTGAGTATCTCGACCAAGAGTTTGAAGACTACTTGGTTGAACATAGGATCGTATCCAAACTCACAGCTCTTGGAACACCACAACTGAATGGTTTTGCGGAAAAGAGAAACATAACCCTGATGGAAATGGTGAGATCTATGATTAGTTTCTCATAATTACCAAATTCCTTTTGGGGATATGTACTACAAACAGCGGCCTACATTTGAATGTAGTCACATCCAAATATGTTCCCAAGACTCCCTTGGAGTTGTGGAATAGTCGTAAAGCTAGTTTGTGACATTTCTGCATATGGGGGTGTCCAGTACATGTACTGAAGAACAGAACTGGAAAGCTGGACCCTAAGTCTATGGTCTGCTTGTTCATAGGTTATTCCAATGAGACTAGAGGTGGATACTTCTATAGTCCTGAGGAGAACAAAGTATTTGTATCGACAAATGCAACGTTTCTTGAGGAGAACTATATGAGTGATCATAAACCTCGAAGCAAAATTTTTTTAAATAAGATGAAGCCTGGTACGACCAGTGCTCAGTCAACAACAGTTGTTGATCCATTAACATCTGATAGTAAGATGATTCCTAGTCAAGATACAGTACCACCTAGATGTAGTGCGAGGGTTGTACAACAACCTAAACGCTCTATGGGTATGGGAGAGGGACGAGATACCATACCTTATGATAGTGTGGATGATCCATTGACATTTAAGAATGCAATGGAAGATCTTTACAAAGAGGAATTGCTTAAAGCCATGAATCTTGAGATGGAGTCCATGAACTCCAACTCAGTCTGGGAACTTGTAGACTTTTCGGATGGGATAAAACCCATAGGGTGTAAGTGGATCTACAAAAGAAAGAGATGAGTAGACTGGAAGGTAGAGACCTTCAAGGCAAGGATAGTGGCAAAGGGTTATACCCAAAAGTAGGGGGTTGATTATAAAGAGACCTTTCTCGCCAGTAGCCATGTTTAAGTCTATTAGGATTCTCTTATCTATTGCTGCCTATTTCGATTACGAAATTTGGCAAATGGACGTCAATACTTTTTTTTTAACTGAAAATCTTGATGAAAGCATCTATATGATGCAACCAGAGGGATTCGTGTCTCCAGATCAAGAGCAAAATGTTTGCAAGTTGCAAAGGTCCATTTATGGACTAAAACAAGCATCTAGATCTTGGAACATCATGTTTGATAATGCTATCAAAACTTGTGGCTTCGAGCAAAACGTTGATGAACCTTGTGTCTACAAGCGCATTATTGACAAGAAAGTAATTTTCTTAGTCCTATATATAGATGATATCCTACTCATTGGGAATTTGGGAGAGACGAGTTATGTTCTAGGGATCCAATTAATTAGGGATCATAAGAACAAACTCTTAGCATTGTCTTAGGCATCGTATATCGACAAGATATTTGTGTGATTATAGATGCAGAACTCCAAGAAAGGTAATTTACCTTCTAGGCATATAGTTCACTTGTCTAAGGAACAGTGTCCTAAGACACCACAAGAAGTTGTGGATATGAGACAAGGTCCTTATGCGTCTGCAGTAGGCAGTCTTATGTATCCTATATTATGCAAGAGACCTGACATCTGCTTCACAGTGGGAGTAGCCAGGAGGTTTCAGTCCAACCTATGATTGGATCATTGGGTTGCTGTGAAGTTTATTCTCTAGTATCTTCGGAGAACGAGAAACTATATGCTTGTATATTCATAACAGGATTTGATCCCGTTATGATATATGAATTGCTGATACATTTATGAAGACCTTAACTGCTAAAGTGTTTAAAGGTCACCTAGAGGGTCTAGGATTACGAGATATGTCTCACATGCTTTAATGCAAGTGGGAGATTGTTGGGGTTTATGCCCTAAACCTTGTAATTTGTAAATATGAATGAAACATTAATAAAAGAAGTAGTTTATTCATTCTATAAATCTATCTCATACATTTATATCATGTGTACTTAACATTCAAGATTGCCGGATGTAATCTCTAACTGAGTATATGAGTGTCATATACAGAGGAATTCAGTTTGAGATGAGCAATCTAAAGAGTTCATGGATAGCAAATAAAGCTGGGTACTTTATTTGTGGTCAATCTACAGTTGCAGTCCATTCCATAATGTACGGTGGTCTTATCCTAGACTATTCATATGGTGATATGAGAATTGAAGCACCTTGTATGATGTGATCATATAGGACTGGGCCACGATCTATATGAATCTCTCACCAAGATCCGTTACATGGTGAGATTCGTATATATCGACTAATGATGGCTATATAAGGGTGATCTTAATCCGGAGTGTCTTATCGACTCCTCCATGTTAGATCGTGGTTTTTGATATACCATGGGAGAGATCGGAGTTGCATTCCCATTCAATAACTTCGTATGTTGGAATCACGATTTGGCTTGTGGCTGAGAAGGTCTGTACATAATAATGGAATCCACTTTTTCTTGTGAGAAGTAGATAGTAGTTCCCTTAAGGGTTGATTCGAGGCTTGAACAATATGAGTGCTCTCTTTCTTCCATAAAAGAAGTTAGGATTTATCGTTCATTAGAGAATCAATGGTACTTAATGGAAAAGATATAATTAGAGGGGTATAACGGACTTTATGACCTAGCTCTAATTATGAACTACTTGTGGAGGATTATATCGTATGCAATAGCTATATCGATGGACAACTATGATTTCGGTTTGTGTAATACATCTACAGTTGCGAGAGTGCAGCCTCGGGTTTTTAGTGAAATAACTCCGAGGTTAATAATTATGAAATATTAATTAAAGAGTTTAATTAATTATTTCTAAGTATTATTAGAGCTCAAACTGTGGGTCCATTAGGTCCCCTTGCTAGCCCGGAATGTTGATGGTAACAAGGGTCACGGTTAATTAGTTGGATGGTCCAATTAATAATGTTAGGAAAGTAGCAAGAAATTTATTCAGGGAATTAATTAAATGATGAGATTATTTAATTAATATATTAATAATTAAATTAATTAAATAATTAGATTATTTAGTTAATAAATTAATAATTGAGAATTATTAATTAATTAATTAATTATTAATTAAAGGTTATAGGTTCGAACCATGATTGAGACAAAGGATAAAATAATAAGATTATTTTATTTCCTAACTAGGTCAAGTGTTCAAGTCTTAGTGAACTAGGGTTATGTGGGATTTAGAATCATATACTACCTTGGACACTAGAATGCTAATTATCTTATTTGAAATAGGATTAGTGTCTTGTTTTTTAAATATATATATATATATATATTTATTTATTTATTATTAAAAACTAGGACACATAGCAATTTGTGACAGACAATACGTGGGAAACAAAAAAAAAAGAAGAAGAAAAGTGAAACCGGTGGTGCGGCTAGCAAAAGAAAAAAATGCAATAAAAAAGTTTTTTTTTATTTTTTTATTTTTGTTCTTTGATTATTCAAGTGGCCGAATTCTCTATGCACGAAACAAGAGTTGTTTTGTATTATTTCTTCAACCTCCTGAAGCTTGTGACGCGCCCACATGCAGTTGCCAGAACCTGGGAGATCGCGAGGAAGATCCAGTGGTACAAATCGGAAATCAAATTCAAGAATTAAAGAACGAAGGAGTTAGCCTTGAGGTATGATTTCGAGTCCTACTTTTATTTATTCTTATATATCGTACACGGTTCATAGAGTTGCTTAAATAAATTTGATTTTAAAAAAAGTTTTGAAATCTACTTCCGCTGAGCGACTTTGGTTCCTATAGCTTCCAGATTGCAAGTAGGCAAGAATTCATTGACTCGGCAATGTTGGTGGTCATCATATGATACCTCTTTCTAGGGCTATGGACACGTGAAAACTTATGTATCCTAACCTATAGGAGCTCATCTTAAACCTTAAGATGCATGGCTTTCCGCTCAGCCATCAAACGGTCAAATTCCTCCACACAATACACATATGTAGCACGATAGTAAAGATTAATCACGTCACCTCGCTTTCTGCAGTGTTGCTTCAAATTTATGGCCAAGTGGTATGCACAAACCTCGTGTGTTGCATCGGCGAATTTTGCTCTCATGCCATTAGAGATATATGTGTGCCGATCCGAAAGTGTTAACGGAAATTTTGCTCAAGGTGCGAAATCTCAGTTAACACCCTCAAGACCACTACCACGTAGGTGGTGGCCAAGATTGAACGTATATGTCAACAATGTGTTTCGAAATGATCAAGAACAATGAAAGAACAATGATACAGTTTAACATCCAAAAGAGAATAATAATATTTTCTTTATTGAACGTGTATGATATACAAATTTCTCTCTAGGGTATAGTTGAATGTTTGTCGTATGCCTGTCGAATAGTAGTCTCCTCTTTTTCATTTTCTTTCTTTTCTATTTATACATAGTTTGTAGGTCAAACAGACTGATTCTCCTCTTGATTTTCTCAGTCTCTCCCCTCCTTATCGGGCGGGATTTCTCGTTTTAATGTCATTGACTTTGCCGAATTGAGAGTATCGTGGTGGAGATCAGCTTATTTCCTTTTTGGATTCTATTACTTGTTCTATATATAGGTAACGTTTCCAGATATGATTCAGTGTATCCCTCGTATCCTTTCAGCATGATCCTTTATAGAGGTCATTGAATATGGCATGGTGTGGTGCACCAACCAGTGAGGTTGATTAGTGTTCTGACCTTGATATCTGAGAAGTTTCATCCATCTTGGAGCCAGATCTGGCTTCCCTTGACCCTTTCGAAGCTAGGTGTGGCTTTTCCTGACCTTTCGAAGCTAGGTGCAGCCTTCCTTCATCCAGCTTGAAGCCAGGTATGGCTTCCCTTGACCCTTTCGAAGCTAGGTGTGGCTTTCCCTGACCTTTCGAAGCTAGGTGCGGCCTTCTAGGGACATTCCTCTGTGTTAATCGAGGTACATGCGAGTCTCTGGAGCGTTTGCGAAGTGACCTCGACTTCGGGGAGCTTCTAGCTTTGGTGATGCGGGCTAGATCTGATCGTTTCGGGCTCTATCCCGGATGTTTTCGGAGCCCGTCCTTGTTCCTGGGGTGGTATCGTAGTTCGGCTTTGGATAGAGAGGTCTCCTGGTGGAAACTCTCGGGTATGGAAACCAGGTTTGGGAGGTGGAAAATTTTCCTTTGGTCCTTAGCCAATTTTGGCTATTAACAGAAGTCCCCTCTGACTTGAACACCAGACGCCGAGCTCGGGGTTAGGGTCAGATTTTTACTTTATTTGGGAAATCTTCCTCTTTTTACCGTTACCAAAATATTGGGGAAATTTCTTCATTTGAGTGACGTGATGTGAACCGACTAATTTATCTTCGCATTAATCTGATTGCGTTACGGCAGTCCCCGAGATTTTTTATTGTTACCAGAATCTTGGGGAGATCTTCCTCTTAACTGCGTAAGTGATGTGGCGTGAGATGATTAGCCAGCTGTTGAGTTTAATTTGGTAACGTTACTGTAGTCGATTTTTTACCGTTACCAGACGAGTATCTCGGTAGCTCGTGCTGTTGCCCTCCTGCCTATATATATGTCTATTTTCCTCCTCATCTTCCTCACATCTCTTCGAGCTAAAAATTTTTTGCTGAGAAATGTTTCCATAGCCTTTCCTCTAAGCTTGCTTTTTTCTTCATTCTTTGTCCTTTTAGGCTTTTACAATGTCGAAAAACAGTCGCGACTCAGCTGATTCCATTGTGGACTGCGAGGAGGTCGTCAGTTTTACTCTGGGGAAACGGGCTAGGAGGAGTTCTGACGGTGACGATTCCCCGCCTACCTCGCAACGTCGGTGGTCGAGTAGGAATGTATCCATCGGGACTGGGTTCTCCAACCATCGCGACCACCCTTTGGATATCGTAGATGAAGATTCTGACAAAGAAGCGAACGGTGGCGCCACGAGGGAGCGTCGGGTCTCGCCTCCTGGTCCCCTTGTGGAGAGGCTCCCTCCTTACGATTTTCGGGTTGTCTCAGATTCCATTGTTGACCCGGTGTCGATTGACCGCTTGAGGTCAAAGTTTGGCATCCCCGACAGCGTATCCATCTCGGTGCCTCCTAAAAATTACGAGTTATTCAATCCCCCTAAAGGCGTGCTTCCGATTCATGTGGCCGCTCTTGAGAACGGGGTCAGGCTTCCCCTCCATCCGACTCTTCGGCGGGCTCTCAACGCCATCCAGCTTGCTCCCCTCCAGTTGACGCCTGGCTTTTGGAGGCATCTGATTGGTTTCCTTGTATTATGGAGGGAACAATGCCAGATGAGTAAGGTGACGAGGGAGCCGGGTGCAGAGGAGCTGGCCTATCTCTTCTAGATTGGGAGCTGTCTCCCTGAAGGCGACAAAGTGGTCCCTTCGAGCCAAGCCGGAGCTGGGAAGCAGCCCGCTCAAACAGATCCTCCATTCTCTCTTCCTACCTTTACCACCTCAGGTCCTAGGGAGTCTTCCAGTAAGGTGATGTCCTCTCGATCCGAGGAGGACCATTCGTGAGCTGGTGAAGAGGTTAGGAGCCCGTCTGAGGATCCCCCTTTAACAGAGATGGAGGTCGATAGGAGCCAGACGGGGTCCATGGCTGCCCTTCTTGACGCGGCTATCCCGCCTGAGGTTATGGACGTGATAAATGAGGTTTTGGAGGAAGATCCTGCTGATCAACCGATGGAGCCTCTAAATGGAGAAGTGGTCGGCGAGGATAACCCCGATAGACAGCTATCTGTAGAGGGGGTTGATGGCGGAGGTCAGCAAGAAAGAGGAGGGCCAGGGGAAGGGAGCCAAGAGAGTCCCAAGGCTTGAAGCAGTTCATCATGACTTATTTTTGATCGCCCGTAAAAGGGGGTGGGCGCCCCGTTTTGCCCTTATCAGCTTTCTCTTCTTCTTCTTTTTTTGTAGCCCGAGTTTGGGGTTGGGCTCCCTATTTGGTGGATGTAGCCTTATCGGGGGATAGGCTCCCTTTGTCCTTAATGAGAAATCGAATCGCTTTTGAGAACTCTTATTTTATTTCCGGTCTTGAATGGGATCCAAAGTAGCATTTGTAGCAACAATTAAGATTCGTGTAGGGAATTATGATGATTTTGATCCTGCACACGAAAGCAAACATTATATATATATATATATATATTTATATGGGGTGATAGCCCAACCAAGACATCAGGAGGGCTACTTAGCTATTTCCTAGTCTTTGAGATCTGGAGGGCAACTATGCTCTTACACTCAGATCCTTCTTGGGGGTGGTAACCCGACCAAGGCATCAGGAGGGCTATCGAGCTATTTCCTGGTCTCGAGATCTGGAGGGCAACCATGTTCTTACACTCAGATCCTTCTTGGGGGTGGTAGCCCGACCGAGGCATCAGGAGGGCTGTCGAGCTATTTCCTGGTCTCGAGATCTGGAGGGCAACTATGCTCTTACACACAGATCCTTCTTGGGGGTGGTAGCCCGACCAAGGCATCAGGAGGGCTATCGAGCTATTTCCTGGTCTCGAGATCTGGAGGGCAACTATGCTCTTACACTCAGATCCTTCTTGGGGGTGGTAGCCTGACCAAGGCATCAGGAGGGCTATCGAGCTATTTCCTGGTCTCGAGATCTGGAGGGCAACTATGCTCTTACACTCAGATCCTTCTTGGGGGTGGTAGCCCGACCAAGGCATCAGGAGGGCTATTCAGCTATTTCCTGGTCTCGAGATCTGGAGGGAAACCATGTTCTTACACTCAGATCCTTCTTAGGGGTGGTAGCCGGACCAAGGTATCAAGAGGGCTGTCGAGCTATTTCCTGGTCTCGAGATCTGGAGGGCAACTATGCTCTTACACTCAGATCCTTCTTGGGGGTGGTAGCCAGACCAAGGCATCTGGAGGGCTATTCAGCTATTTCCTGGTCTCGAAACGTTTATGTTGAGTTTCTCATACAAGGGTGTAGTCACTAATGTTGAACATAGTTGGAGACAAAGATGGAAGAGAAAAGGAAAATGACTTTATTGATGATCGAGATGTAGTACATCTTTATTAGGGTCGGTAATGAAAACTAAGTGGGGGTAGTCTACTGGAGAACTCCCTTCAAGGGTAGAATTTCCTCAAATGATCTGCATTCCAAGTGTGGTCGATGGATCGTCCGTCCATGTCTTCAAGTTTATAAGCTCCATTGTGAACAACTAGCTTTATCAAATATGGCCCATCCCAATTGGGACTTAAGACTCCATCCGACCTTTTCCGAGTGTTCAGGGTCACCTTCCTAAGTACCAGATCCCCTTCTTTAAATTTTTGGGCTCTAACCTTTTGGTTGAAGTATCTAGCGATCTTGCTCTGGTAGATCGCTACTTTCTCTGCTACCCGGTCTTGTTTTTCTTCTAAGAGGTCTAGATTAGCCCGGAGCTTGACTTCGTTGCTTTCGGGCTCAAAGTGATGTACCCTGAACGAGGTCAACTTATGCTCGATGGGAAAGACTGCTTCAACTCCGAAAGCAAGGGAATAAGGTGTCTCCCCGGTAGCTGTTCTTTTTGTAGTCCGGTATGCCCAGAGGACCTCTGGTAGCTCTTCGGCCCACTTGCATTTCTTCTGCTGTAGCTTCTTCTTCAGAAGTTTCTTAATAGTCTTATTGGTGGATTCTACCAGCCCGTTAGTCTGGGGATGAGCAACGGAAGCCAGTCTGAGGTCGATCCCCAATCCCTTACAAAAGTCTTTGAACCGGGCATTAGTCGAATTCCTTTCCTAGGTCGGCTATAATGATGAGAGGGGTCCCGAATCTACATACCACGTTAGTCTTGATGAACTTGGTTGTGTTCTTTTCTGATATTCGAGAAAGAGGTCCTGCCTCGACCTATCTTGTGAAGTAGTCGATAGCCATGATAGCATGTTTCATCTGTCCTGGAGTGGTAGGAAGTGGCCTAATTAGGTCGATTCCCCACATGGCAAAGGGGTAAGGTGAACTGAGGGACGACAGTCGCTCGGGTGGCTGGTGGTTGAAGTTTGAAGTTCTTTGACAAGGTTCGCAAGATTGCACAAAACTCTTTGCATCTTGATGGATGGTCGGCCAATAGTTACCCATACGAAGCACCTGATAGGCTAGAGCTTCCCCACCTATGTGGTTCCCACAGTCTCCAGAGTGGACCTCTCTCAATGCCCACTTAGCATCATCGGGATGCAAGCACCTAAGTAAGGGGAGGGATCTGCCCCTCCTGTAGAGGTATCCGTCCATCATACAGTATTGAACTGAGAGTCTCTTAATTCTTCGGGCTTGGTCGAGCCCTTCGGGAAGCTCTCCTTCAAGGAGGTAGGCGACAATTAGGTCCATCTAGCAAGGCAGGCGATCTAGGGAACAAATTTCTCCATTTGTGGCTATGCTTGGCTGGGTGATTACTTGGAGGGGAATTCCCCTTGGTAGGGACTGGCCTCCGTTCGCCGCTATTTTAGCCAGAACATTTACGCGATGGTTTTGGTGTCGAGGCACCTGATCAATCTTGAGTCCCTTAAATTTGCTTTTTAGCAGCCGAGCTAGATTTAGGTAGGCAGCCATATTATCTCCTTTTTCCTGGTAGACCCCAGTTACCTGGTTTACAACAAGCAATGAATCGCTCTTGATCTGCAGGTAGTCGGCCTTTAGTTCAATGGCTACCTTCATCCCGGCTAGGAGGGCTTCATATTCTGCTCCGTTATTGGTAGCTTTAAACTCGAATCTGAAACAGTGACAGAATTCGGTCCCCTCCGGATCAATTAAAACTATACCAGCTCCTCCCCCGGCTCGCCCGGATGCTCCATCTGAAAAGAGGATCCATGGCTTGCAGCCCTCCGGCCAATTGTCGACCTCGGATATCTTCTCAGAGACCTCATTTGATACTGGGGGATCATCTAGATCTGGGATCGTTGAGAATTCTGCCACGAAGTCGGCCAAAGCCTGTGCCTTAATCGTAGTCCGGGGTTTATACTTTAGGTCGAACTGAGTGAGCTCTAGTGCCTATAAGACTAGCCTTCTTGACACGTCTGGTCTTTGCAAGAATTGGCGGAGGGGTTGGTCTGTCACCACTGCTATTGTGTGAGCTTGAAAATAGGGACGGAGTTTCCTCGCTGAGATCACCAGAGCATAAGCGAGCTTTTCCAGGAGAATGTAATTCCTTTCTAATTTGGTCAAAGCATGACTCACATAGTATATGGGTCTTTGAAAACCGTCGCTACAATCCTTGGCCAAAGCCCCACTTACTGCAGATTCTGATACGGCCAGGTAGATCTGCAACTCATCTCCGAGAACCGGCTTGACTAACACTCGGGGGCTTGTTAGGTACTCTTTCAAAGCTTGAAACGCCTGTTCGGCTCTCCTAGCTCCATTTCATGTTCTTCCCTTGTTTGATGGCCTTGAAGAAGGGGACACATTTATCAGTGGAGCGAGAGATAAACCTGTTGAGTGCCGCCACCCGTACACTCAGAATCTGTACTTGCTTGAGCGAGGTCGGGGATTCCAGGTCCAAGATAGCTTTGATATTTTCTGGGTTAGCTTCTATACCTCTCTCATTAACCATGAAGCCCAGAAACTTCCCTGTCGTTACCCCAAAGGCACATTTGGAGGGGTTCAAACGCATCTGGTTTTCCTTCAGTATGAGGAAAGTTTTATGAAGGTCTTCCTAATGTCCCTTTGTGGATGGGGATTTAGTGATCATGTCATCGATGTACACTTCCATCGTCCTTCCTATCTCGGGCTTGAACAGCTTGTTAACCAGCCGCTGGTATGTGGCCCCCGCATTCTTCAAACCAAACGGCATCACCTTGTAGCATTATAAGCCCTGCCCAGTAATGAAACTGGTCTTATCTTGGTCAGCCGGGTGCATTTTAATTTAGTTGTATCCTGAGAATGCGTCCATAAAAATCAAAAGTTTATTTCCGGATGTGGAGTCAACCAGCTGGTCGATCTTTGGTAAAGGAAAACTGTCTTTCGGACAAGCTCGGTTGAGGTCGGTGTAATCGGCACACATACGCCATTTCCCATTCACCTTCGTGACCATGACCACGTTGGCGATCCATTCGGGGTAACGCACCTCTCTGACGAACCCTGCTTTGATCAATTTATCAACCTCTTCCTGCACCGCTGCGTTCCTATCAGCATTGAAGTGACGCCTCTTCTGCTTGACGGGCTTGACTATTGGATCTACTGCTAGTCGGTGGGTGGCCAACGATGCCGAGATTCCAGGCATTTCATCATGGTTCCAGGCGAAGATGTCACTGAATTCCCTAAGAAGGTCAATCAGTCATCTTTTTACTTCTAGATCAAGGGTGGCTCCGACCTTGACGACCTTGGAGGGATCGTCATTCCTGATAGGTATCTCTTCTAGTTTATCTACGGGCTGCCCGCTGGCCCATTCCTTACTTCGTTCTTCCTCGTAGGGCATAATAGGTTTGCTCTCCGGATGCCCAGGATGTTCCGCGGGCTCCTTCTCCTCCTGGATTATCCGAGACGAATCCCTATCTTCCTGGACTAATGTAACATGTACACACTGTTTCACTAGGGCTGTAGGATTGGCAGATACTGCGTAGCATTTCCTGGCTGCCTGCTAGTATCCGCGTACCTCTCCTACTTTGGTTCCAACCGGGAATTTCAAGACGTTGTGCTATATGGACAAGACTCCCTTCAAGGAGGACATGAAAGGTCTCCCTAGGATGGCGTTGTAGGCCGATGAGGTGTCCACCATAACAAAGTCGGTCATAACATTCTGTTGGAGCGGGGTGATCTCGATGATTACTGGGAGGATCATTGACCCCACTGGTATGATCGAGTCTCCAGTGAAACAGTAAAGCGGAGTGGTACAGCTGTTGTAACAACGTTGCTTCAGGTTCAATTTTTCCAAGGTATCCTTGAAGGGGATATCTACACTGCTACCTGTATCCACGAGCACTGCGATGGACCAGACAATTGGCGATCTGTATCATGATTACCATAGGATCATCATGAGGTTGCACAGTGTTGAAGACATCTGCTTCAGTGAATACGATCTGTGCTGATTGGGAGGGTTCTGTCGGGCTCTAGCTAACTTCAAAGATCCCTCGGCTTTCTCCGATACGGGGAACCTTTCTTGCGTGGTTTTTCTGGGAGTTATTGGAAACGCCAGCCAGTGTATGACCTCCGCTGATAGTGTGTATCACCTGGATCTGTTGCATTAAGTCAGCCTGCTCCCCTTTTCTCTTTTCTGCGTCCTCACGGATTTCAGCTTGTACCTTCCTTCCAGTCCTGATATTATCTCTGACCTGTTGTAAGAACTCAATCAAGCATCCTCCCCTTATCAGGGTTTCAACTTGGTTGCGCAAATTATAGCACTCTGAGGTGTTGTGGCCCACATCTTCGTGGAAGTCGCAGTACTTGTACCGGTTTCTCAGGTTAGCTGGGGCCTTCATGGGAGCGGGCTTTTGGAGCAACCCTTTATCTTGTATGGCAAGGTAGACTGTTTCCCTGGAAGCATTCAAAGGGGTGTAGTAGTCATACCCTTTTTCCCCTTGCATTACTGGAGCCACGGTCCTGGGAGGCGGTGAAGCCCGGGGAGAAGTTTGTTTTGCTGGATATCTTTCTGGCCTATGCAGAGGAGCAGGGAGGCGATAGGTTGACCTGTTGGGAGGTTTATTCTGAGTTTTCTGTACAGGCTCAAATTTGGGGGCTTCTTTCTTCAGACGCTTCACCGTTCTCATGTCGTTGTGTTCCATCTTGACCTTGAGTTGTTCGTCGATCTTGACCTGCTCAAGAGCCCGGTCAGTAGGCCTCCTGGTAAGTCTCGGGAGGTCTCTTGGCGAAGGAACGGAAAAGCTTTCCTGCCAATAGATTTCGCCTGAAGTTGGCGAGGGTTTCTTTTTCAGTGAAGACTCTCATTTGTATGACCTCCTTGTGAAATCGCTCCACGAACGATCAAAGAGTTTCACTCCATTCCTAGATCACATATTGGAGGTGTATGGGATCTTTCGGGCGAGGTTTGACTCCTTGGAATTGTGAGCAAAAATCTGTTGATAATTTCGTGAAAGAATCCACGCTACCAACGGGCAGTTTCCTGAACCAGGTTTTCACGTAGTCGGTCAAGGTCGTTGGAAACATTCTGCACATAGCCACTCTGGTAGTGTTCTGGACCTCCATCTGTTGAACGAAGCTCTCTAGGTGGCTTAGAGGATCTTCCGTTCCAGAGAACTTATCTGCTGGCATTTTGAATTTTGGGGGGAGCTCTGCTTCCCGGATCCTACTAGTGAAGGGAGCGTTCATCTCGCTCAGGGGATCCTTTTTATCCTCTTTATTCTTTCCCTTCCTGATCTGCTGGACCTCTTTTTGTAGCTTTGCCAGCTGATCCCTCAGTCGCTTGTTCCCAGGTCTCTTCGAGTTAACCTCAGATTCCTCACTGTCGAATCTTTCTAATGAACTGGCAATTTCTATCCGGTCCTCCTCCTGGACATGATCCACTCGGGGAGTTTGTCTACTTTCCTCCTCTAGGGCCCGGGCAGTTCTCCTGGATGTAGTTGGATGAGATAACCCTCGTGGCTTCCGGGTAAAAGCATCTGCGGCAGACTTAACTAGCCTAGGTTGATATTGTGAAAGTCTTTTCGGAACTGGGGGCATGGGTCCCAGCCTATCCCGGATCAAATGTTGGGGCCCTGATCTATCTCGAGCCTGCTCTGGAAGAGGAGGTCCTAGGCGATCGAAAGTAGGTGGCCTAGCTCCGAGCCTGCTCGGCTCTCCCTAATCATTCAGGTTGGTTGGCTGGATCGTGATGCCTTCAGTAAGAAGGCGGACGCGGATGGATTCTATAAGGCCGCCGCTTGTTGGTCGAGCGCTGCCTGGCTTACTATAGGGTGGCCAGTAGCCCGCGTATTGGTTGTCTGGATCGGAGCTTGACTACTATATCCAGACTTTCTCCCCTTTCTTGGGGCTTTTCGTGTTAGCCTCGCCGGAGGTTGCTCCGGGACTCTATGTTGGCCTTGGGAGGAGCGGAGCCTCATAGTTCCTGTAAAACGACTGAAATGTAAATGCAAATAATTGGTTAATTGGGTGTAGGGTAATTTCCCACAGACGGCGCCAGAAAGTGTTAACGGAAATTTTGCTCAAGGTGTGAAATCTCAGTTAACACCCTCAAGACCACTACCACGTAGGTGGTGGCCAAGATTGATCGTATATGTCAACAATGTGTTTCGAAATGATCAAGAACAATGAAAGAACAATGATATAGTTTAACATCCAAAAGAGAATAATAATATTTTCTTTATTGAACGTGTATGATATACAAATTTCTCTCTAGGGTATAGTTGAATGTTTGTCGTATGCCTATCGAATAGTAGTCTCCTCTTTTTCATTTTCTTTCTTTTCTATTTATACATAGTTTGTAGGTCAAGCAGACTGATTCTCCCCTTGATTTTCTCAGTCTCTCCCCTCCTTATCGGACGGGATTTCTCGTTTTAATGTCATTGACTTTGCCGAATTGAGAGTATCGTGGTGGAGATCAGCTTATTTCCTTTTTGGATTCTATTACTTGTTCTGCATATAGGTAACGTTTCCAGATATGATTCAGTGTATCCCTCGTATCCTTTCAGCATGATTCTTTATAGAGGTCGTTGAATATGGCATGGTGTGGTGCACCAACCAGTGAGGTTGATTAGTGTTCTGACCTTGATATCTGAGAAGTTTCATCCAGCTTGGAGCCAGATCTGGCTTCCTTTGACCCTTTCAAAGCTAGGTGTGGCTTTCCCTGACCTTTCGAAGCTAGGTATGACCTTCCTTCATCCAGCTTGGATCCAGGTATGGCTTCCCTTGACCCTTTCGAAGCTAGGTGTGGCTTCCCCTGACCTTTCGAAGCTAGGTGCGGCCTTCTAGGGACATTCTTCTGTGTTAATCGAGGTACAGGAGAGTCTCTGGAGCGTTTGCGAAGTGACCTCGACTTCGGGGAGCTTCTAGCTTTGGTGATGCGGGCTAGATCTGATCGTTCCGGGCTCTATCCCGGATTTTTTCGGAGCCCGTCCTTGTTCCTGGGGTGGTATCGTAGTTCGGCTCTGGATAGAGAGGTCTCCTGGTGGAAACTCTCGGGTATGGAACCAGGTCTGGGAGGTGGAAAATTTTCCTTTGGTCCTTAGCCAATTTTGGCTATTAACAGAAACTATCATCACAAGTTTGGGTGCAAAATCACTCAGTGAAGTTACGTTAAGAACCATGTCCACGACTTTATGTTTCTCGGAATTCACAAACCCAAATGACAAAGGGTATATCATCTCATTACCATCCTTGCACACCGCAACTAACAAAACACCCCTGGTCTTGGACTTCAAGTGGGTAGCATCGACGGAAATAATCGGCCTAATTACTGTATTAAATCCCTCTATACAAGCACCAAGAGCCATGAATCCATATTTTAACCAGTTTTTCCTGTCGGTTTCAATCTTCATTACAGTCCCCGGATTTGATTTTACCAACATGTGAAAGTATGCAGGCAACATGTTAAATGACTCCTACAGATCACCAAAAACCGAATGTAAAGCGCGGTCATTAGATATGTAGGTTTTGCTGTAGGAGAGGTTTATGTCGTGCTTATCCCTCATGTCACAAATTATATCTTTAGGACGGATGTTGCGTCCTGGATCAGCAAACCTTCTTGAAAATAGTTCGCCTATTACATGGCAACTTACACGGAGTAAATCTACATTGTAGTTTCCATTATCACCACATGTGTGCTCATTATCAACAAGCGTAACATGCCAGTAGGTCCCATTTCTCGACTTCCCTGCCCTAAACACCCATTGACAATCTCTCTTTTTACATGTTGCGACGAATCGTGTATGATTCAATCATCTAACCTTATACTCAAACCTCTGTGTCAATGCATGCATGCCTAGAGCCTCTTTCAACGTTTTCTTGTCCTTGAACATCTGTTATTTGTATATCTGTCCTAAGTGTCCATTGGCTTCAAACAATCTTTTGATCAAATGGGTTGAATTAAGTACAGTTCAGACCCCGGTATTGTCCACCCTGTCGTCGTAGAAGGTTTAGAACTGATGGGTACATCTATTGAAGCTTCTTTACCACATGTTGACGCTTGCTCGTTACTGCAAGTCTCATCATCTGTATCAGAGATTTTAGAACTATCAGAATCATCCACCACATCCTCTGCATGCTTGTTAGTCGATGCTGGAGTCCCCTGAACATTCTCTGTCGATGTGAATTCGGGGGAAGGCACGGACCCAAACGGCTGGTTGCTACCACTCACTGACTTGAAATATGGAGTACCAACTAGGGATTCTGAATTACTTGAGGGTTTAAAAACTAACAGTATACTTGAGTGGATTGTTGTATTTCTTGACTTCATCGAAGTTTGAAATACATTTTCAGCTGCCTCTGGCGGTACAAATCATTCTACGACTTCGACCTTAATTTCAGTCCAAAAGGATTGATTATGAGAAAGAAAACAGGATACATCAACATCGCTCATAATGGATAATGTACAAGTCCCTTTCACCATTGTAAGCTCTGAACTTATCCTTATCTGGAATCTTTCGCTACTGACCCCGATCCGGTGACATATTGTTTCCAACAATTTACTATATTTGTCTTCATTACATGCAAAGGAAATTGGACCCGTCACTTGGGTTACCAATCCAATGTCTATCGCAATGCACTAAGAATCCATCCATCGTATCCATTTATGAACCTATAATGAAGAAATTGACCTATAAGGATAGAAACAATTGCCTTGAAATCTAACCATTTAAAACATGTGGCCTATTGGTAAGTAAAACAATTTATTTTTAAGCCCTGGGCATGGATTTTTAAAGCCACGGAGAATTATTTTTAAAGCCCTGTAATTTGATTTAAAGCCCTGTAATTTTATTTAAAGCCTTGTAAAAATTGATTTTAAGCCCTATAAATTGATTTCAAGCAATGAAAACACATTTCAAGCCCTAGACGGAGTTATCAAGCAAAAAAAAAGGGAAACAACAACAGAACATCACTTCACCCCCATTCAGGGGTGGGGTTGGGGTACCACGTTCGTTCTCCATCCCCACCAAGAAACAAGTTAAGGTGGGGAGGCAATGGAACCCCGGAACCCCGACACACAGCCTTAAATCCAAACCCAAACACCACATATAGCTGGATAATTAAGGCAAAAAGAAAATAGGGGATAGAGCAGAGCAAAAGGAACAAAACAGAAATAAAAGACAATAGCAACAAAAGATAACACACAAAGCAAAACAGAAATGGTTTCAGCATAATCATGACAACTGAATACAATTCTCATCGTAATCATAACATAAATGGTTTTAGCATAATCAGCACAACTAAATACTCATCACAATTATATATGGTCCTTGATTTTCTCTATCCAACAAAAGACAACACCAACAACAAAATAAACAACCAATATACTAAAGCTTTTGAACGGAAAAAGTTTGTTACTCACAAGAATGTTCGGTATCCTTGTCTTCGATCTATATGCCACAGCGACAAGGATCCTCCTCTTTTAACAAAACAATTTTCTCTGTGAAACCCCCAGATTTTCTCAAAATCGAGCTTAAACACAAACTTATGAAGACTACTGAGAGAAACCTATCATACACCGTCATCCCTGAGGTTGGGGGTATCTCGCCTCTATCTCTCTCTATCTCTCTGTTTTTAGGGTTTGTAAATGGTTTTTTGGAATCGCTTTATGTAAGAATGGGGAATCGGAGTACTGAACTGAAAAGGGAGACGGAATAGGATCAGTATTGAAGAGATGAAACAAAGTTCAACCAACGAAAGAAGAAGGGAAGATATGAATGTGGTCAAAAGGGAGGGAATTCAATCTAGTGGAAGGAAGAAATGAGGGAAGGGAAGGGTAATTGTGGGAAACAAATATTTTGGTGGGTATTTTAGACAATTCATCTAACTTTACATGGGAAGGGTAATTTGGTCCATCAGGGGACATTATATGTAAAGTGAACTTCAATAGAAGACATTTCAGTAAGTTTATCAAGGAGGGAACATTTTTACTCTTTGAAACATAAAGGGAGACAATTATGCAAGGCCCCCTAATTCTTTTCTGTTCGTTTTTTGCTTTTGTGTTTCAACTGGATAGTTGCATGGGTACCCGTTAATTACATATTGTTTTATTGGAAAATTATAATCTATTCATCCATATTCAACTTTGGTAATTAATCATCCAAATAGCTCAATTTAATTTTGTTAAGGGGACCGATATTAACATCCATAAATCTTATTAGTACACCCATATTTTATTAAAAAAATTAATTACTAAAATATCCCAATAAAAATTTACTAATAAGGACAAATTACTTTAATTAAAAATAAATCAAATACTATATACACCAATTAATTACACTCATATCTTCAACTATATTTCTTTATTAAAAAAACTTACTTTTCAAAAATTAATTATGATAAACCCTAATTTTTATGATAACCCTAATTAAACTCTAATTTCATTTCAAGTTTTTAACTTTCTTAACATCACATGATTATCATATTATTTTTATCTTTTTTTATGTATAATTATGAACTCTATCAATAAACAATTTTTTTTAAAACGATAGGTCTAGATATTAACAGGTCTTTTGTTTTTTAAGATAGCCGTAGATATCTGTAAGTTATTTTTTAAGATAACTGTATACATAAGAGATTTCCAGATTGAAAATCTTTTGACCCCATGTACGGTTCCACATATTCCATTTTATAAGGCTCCTACATTCCTACATATTTTCAAAAGTAAATTGGACCATTATTAAAAGAGGATTTGTTTCCAAAAATAATATGATTTTTTTTAATAAATTGGGTGCAATAATAATTTAAAAGTATTTATAAATAATATGTATTAATTATTTCAATGAGGGTACTATTGGCATTACGATGGGTGTTTATAGTAATATTTATTTTTTTAATTTTTTAATTTTTTAATATGGATGTACTTATAAAAATAATTGTACTAATAAGTTTCACATGTGTCAATATCCGTACCTTTTATTAATTAGTTTTTATGGTTGAGGAAAACATGATTGTTGTAAGGAGATGGCTATGGTACAAAGGGTGGGTGTGCTTTGTACCATACAACAACACAAAAAGCAACATATAAACAATAAAAAAAAAGGATGGGTGTTTGCCAGCAAAAAAAAGCAACCGGTTTCAACCGGTTGCTGTAGGTTAAATTTTTTTTAATATAATATATAAATATATATTAATAATTTAATTATATTATATTACATAATAATTAATAAAAAATAATTTGATGTAAAATAAATTGAAAAAACCCATTTAAAATATATGAAAATTAGAAATATTATTATTTAAGATAAATAAAATAAAATAAAAAGCATAAAAAATTTTGAATTTCAAGAACGAGTTGAACGTAGGTTGAACAAGTTTAACATTAATACTAACGTTAAACTTGTTCAGTGAACAAGTTAACGTAAACCTTCATGAACAAGTTCAACGTAGGTTGAACAAGTTTAACGTTCGTAAACCTTCATGAACAAGTTCATCGTAGGTTGAACAAGTTTAACGTTCGTATTAACATTAAACTTGTTCAGTGAACAAGTTCATCGTAGGTTGAACAAGTTTAACGTTCGTATTAACATTAAACTTGTTCAGTGAACAAGTTAACGTAAACCTTCATGAACAAGTTCAACGTAGGTTGAACAAGTTTAACGTTATTCTGAACGTTAAACTTGTACATTGAACAAGTCAACATAATTCTTCGTGAACAAGTTGAACGTATGTTGAACGCGTTTAACGTTTATCTTATAACGTTAAACTTGTTCAATGAACAAGTTAACGTAAACCTTCATGAACAAGTTCAACGTAGGTTGAACAAGTTTAACGTTCGTATTAACGTTAAACTTGTTCAGTGAACAAGTTAACGTAAACCTTCATGAACAAGTTCAACGTAGGTTGAACAAGTTTAACGTTATTCTGAACGTTAAACTTGTACATTGAACAAGTCAACGTAATTCTTCGTGAACAAGTTCAACGTATGTTGAACGAGTTTAACGTTTATCTTATAACGTTAAACTTGTTCAATGAACAAGTTAACGTAAACCTTTATGAACAAGTTCAACGTAGGTTAAACAAGTTTAACGTTCGTATTAACGTTAAACTTGTTCAGTGAACAAGTTAACGTAAACCTTCATGAACAAGTTCAACGTAGGTTGAACAAGTTTAACGTTATTCTGAACGCTAAACTTGTATAACGTTAAACTTGTACATTGAACAAGTCAACGTAATTCTTTCGTGAACAAGTTCAACAGTATGTTGAACGAGTTTAACGTTTATCTTATAACGTTAAACTTGTTCAATGAACAAGTTAACGTAAACCTTCATGAACAAGTTCAACGTAGGTTGAACAAGTTTATCGTTCGTATTAACGTTAAACTTGTTCAATGAACAAGTTAACGTAAACCATAATGAACAAGTTCAACGTAGGTTGAACAAGTTTAACGTTCATCTGAACGTTAAACTTGTAAATTGAACAAGTCAAAGGAATTATTCGTGAACAAGTTCAACGTATATTGAACGAGTTTAACGTTTATCTTATAACGTTAAACTTGTTCAATGAACAAGTTAACGTAAACCTTCATGAACAAGTTCAACGTAGATTGAACAAGTTTAACGTTCGTTTTAACGTTAAACTTGTTCAGTGAACAAGTTAACGTAAACCTTCATGGACAAGTTCAACGTAGGTTCAACAAGTTTAACGTTATTCTGAACGTTAAACTTGTACATTGAACAAGTCAACGTAATTCTTCGTGAACAAGTTCAACGTATGTTGAACGCGTTTAACGTTTATCTTATAACGTTAAACTTGTTCAATGAACAAGTTAACGTAAACCTTCATGAACAAGTTCAACGTAGGTTGAACAAGTTTAACGTTCGTATTAACGTTAAACTTGTTCAGTGAACAAGTTAACGTAAACCTTCATGAACAAGTTCAACGTAGGTTGAACAAGTTTAACGTTATTCTGAACGTTAAACTTGTACACTGAACAAGTCAACGTAATTCTTCGTGAACAAGTTCAACGTATGTTGAACGAGTTTAACGTTTATCTTATAACGTTAAACTTGTTCAATGAACAAGTTAACGTAAACCTTCATGAACAAGTTCAACATAGGTTGAACAAGTTTATCGTTCGTATTAACGTTAAACTTGTTCAATGAACAAGTTAACGTAAACCATAATGAACAAGTTCATTGTACGCACTCGTTTAGTGAACTAGTCCACGTATACCATCATGAACAACTTGAACGTGTCTCATATTAAATGAACGCATACCATCATCTCTGTAATTGTTGGCATAAATTATTAAATGAATGAAAGTATCATTATTTATTCATTTTGGTCTAAACTAATTGTTTTATAATAATATCATTCCGAGCATGATTTATGCATTGCTAATTTTGTTTTCAACTATTAAAATATTCCGGGCTTATGAAACAAAAACATGACTTCACGATATAAGTGTAACGTTTCTGGCATTATGAAGATTGCTCAGTACAGATATCAGAATAAATCTTTATGAAGCGGTGGTTATTGTAGAATAAATTAGTAGAGAAGATCTTAGGTGTATCTAGTGCATGTTGCATCCCTAATGTAATTGCTGTATAGATATATTATTATCAAAAAATTATATTTGTAATTAATGAAATTATTAGTAATCAACCAAAATTGAAAATGAAAATTAAAAAAATTTATAAACATCTATACCCAAAAATCATATTATACAGTAAATAATTTATAAATTCCATACAATTGACTAAATTTTTTTGCAATGAGATGCATTTGCTAGTGTTAATTAGTTTGTATTTATTATTTCCAGATGACATGATTATGTGTCACAGCAAGCAGAACCCATTATGCAATTACCCTCCCAGTGTAGGAGATGTCATGCAGACCAAAACGGAACTCACACGCCTTCAAACACACAAGGGTTTCTTTGATCTATAATTCCACAGAAAAACAAATTATCTTTTATTGTTCAGTCGAATCTAAAAATATCGCTGAACGATTACAACCAAATAAATAGAAAAGTATAATAGAAATAATATTTGACAACAAATTGTTTTTAAGTTTAATTTTCTATACGATTGACCTATTTTCTGTAATGGTTGAGAATAAAATAATAATTAAAAATAAGTTATTGTATAGTAAAATTAATGACATGGTTCACAGTTTTTCCTTAATACTTGGTAAAAATTTACATATAAATAACCTCAGTGTTGCAGTAAATGTAATTTTTTGGTAAAAAATTACATTCGGACACAGTTTATGTTGTTTGTAATCCGTCAAATCCATCCATTGACCCAAAATTTTGACAATTTGGTTCTGTTATGTATGTTCAATACAAATCATAAAAATTAAATTAGAGTTGAGAACAACAAATGAAATCAATCAACTTAGGTAAATGATTTTTTTCATGATAAATGGTATCAAGTATTTATTGTGTTATATTATAGTACTTAATTTTATGTTTTAATTCCTGTAAATATAGATACTAAAATGGGTTTAGTTGATGGGGTGCTGGATTCCTTTAAAAATAACCCAAATGGAACTAAAAACAGGTGGGCCTAATCAATTAAACATTTAAATGGACTCACTCAAGCAATTGTTGAATTAAATGTTAACCCATTTACAAGTGTTAGTCCCAATCACAGAATACACCAAAGCCACACTTCATTTATTTTCAATTAAACCCACAACAGTAACAGCCCAACCCAAAAAATAATCATATTCATGAAAATTTGGTGTGTCATTTTGGTTTTGTCTGGCAACCCATCCATACCCATGACCATTAATAAGTTCCTGCCTTATTAATGTGGTCGACCAACCCATCCACCAACACAATTTCCCCACTTGATTTTTAGTTTTAAAACCAAGTATTTCATTAAAATCTCATATCCTCTCCAAGTCAAGCTCCAGACTCACTGCACCTTCATTTTTCCTCCAGAAGGACATCTATACACATAGACGTCATTCTTCAAAAAATGGATTCTTCACCATTTGATCCGCATCTGAAATTCGTCCAAGTAAGTGAAATAGAAAAGTAATTGTTCATGGAATTGCATGAATTACAATCGGTTGGAATTTTTGTTTAGGATTTTATTGTTGTTTATCTCAATATTTTTCCACTCAAACTCTTCAATGTTCATGCCTTGTAGGTAGTAAAATGGATATGAATAATGAAATTCATGGCCATGGAACTGGACATCTGGATTTGAACAATGAAGGACACTCAATGTGGCATGAGGCAGACACAACACATACATACAATGAGGAGAACAATCCACATGATAGTTACAACAATAATGAATAGCCATATCATGTGCCTTTTGCACACAGTGGTGTTTCCACAACCCCAGATTTGTCCGATGAAAATTTGGTGCAACCAGCCGATGATGATGTTTCCACAACCCCAGGTTTGTCTGATGAAAATTTGGTGCAACCGGCCGATGATCTTGTACACAGTGAAGTTATAACTTTACAATTCAGTGATATTATAGGGAAAGAGTTTATATCTGTTACTGATGGTGAGGATTTTTATAAGAAATATTCCTATGATATGGGGTTCAGCATGCGTAAGGACAGGTTGTGTCGGGACACACATGGATTAATTACAATTCGTAGGTGGGTTTGTTCAAAAGAAGGGTACAGATCAAAAAAGCATGTTCACAGAACCGATAGGGTACGTGAACCTAGAGGACAGACTAGGGAAGGATGTCGTGCATCAATGAAAATTAATTTTGACAGACAGAAAATGTTATGGGTGGTTACAGAGTTTGTCAATGAGCATAGTCATAAGTTATCACCCCGGAATCACAGCCAATTCCTTCGTTCTCATCGAAATGTTAAAGATTGTGATATAGCACAAGTGCAATCACTGAGATCAGTTGGAATTAAAACTTCCCAAGTGATGGACCACCTTTTGGATCAGTCTGGTAGCTATGCTGCTGTTGGACACACCAGGAAAGACCTACAGAACCGGCTCGACACCGTCCGGAGGGCTGCATCCGATAATTCCAATGCTGATTCAATTATCTCTTACATGACTGCGAAATCGGAAATGGATCCAAGATTTTTCTTTCGGTACACCATTCTTGAAGATGGTAGCATGGGTAACTTATTTTGGTCTAACGCAATGTCACGATGCGATTACAGATACTTTGGTGACGTAATTTCATTTGACTCAACATATAGAACTAATTCTTATCATAGGCCGCTTGTGATTTTTGTTGGTGTGAACAATCATACGAAAACCACAATTTTTGGCTTCGGGTTGTTGGTGGATGAGACGGTCGATACATATACTTGGATATTGCAGACATTCTTACAAGCTATGCACGGTAAATGTCCAATTTCGGTAGTTACCGATGGTGATAAAGCTATGAGTAAGGCTATAAGGTTAGTAATGCCTACTGCCGTACGCCGCATTTGTTCTTGGCACCTTGAGCGGAATGTGCAGACGAACGTAGGTGATAGCGAGTTTACGCAAGCATTTACCCATCTAATGTTGACCTACATGACGGAGTTAGAGTTTGAGAGTGAATGGTTGAAGGTCATAGACAGGTTTGGTTTGCAACACAATGAATGGGTGAAAATGATGTATTCTAAATGGAAGCTGTGGGCAGAAACCTTCTTACGAAGTACATTCTTTGGTGGTTTGCGGAGCACACAACGGTCTGAGAGTATTAAGTCTTTCCTTAATCGATTTTTGCATAGTAGGGTGAAATTGTATGAATTCATGAGCCATATCGATCGATCAATGTCACGCCTAAGAAACAACGAATTGAAGGATGATTTTGATTGCATTAATCAGCATCTAGTACTAGTAACCCATTTGTTACAATTGGAAAAACATGCTGCTGAAGTGTATACTCGAAACATATTTGGTCGGGTTCGAGATGAAATCAATGCAAAGGCAAAACTAAGCATAGTGAATTGCGTTGATGATGCGGAGAGTGTGATGTATACATTCAGGAAGTTTGCTGGTGGTGATAAAACCTGGAATGTGAGGTACACACCATCTAACAACATTTTAAAATGCTCATGCAAAATGTTTAAGACAATAGGTATTCCGTGTTGCCATTCATTTAGTGTCATGAAAGCCATGAACATGCATCACATACCTGAGACAGTCATAATGCAGTGTTGGACAATCAATGCCAAGGATGTCTCCGAAGTGGATTCGTCTTCCTCTGCAGCTCCTACAAATATAATTCAAATTGCCAGGTTTGCATCCTCTCATTGTTATTATAGCATAAATTCTATATTTCTTTTGTTCATGGTTGGGTACTATTGTTTATTCATGCTTGTAGATATGGGGCCTTGAGTTCAAAATGTAGCAAAATGTGCTATTATGCATCAATGTCAACTGAAGGTTACAAAGAAGCAAACATGGCAATTGATAAGTTAACAATTCAAATGAATGGATTATTGCCATCATCAAGTAGATCAACGGAAGAACATGTACATCATAGAAGTAAGCAATCGACTGTTCAAGTTAAAGATCCAGTCATAGCAGCAACGAGGAGGTCGATGAGGCAAAACAAAAAATCTAGTGGGCAGACGCGTAAATGTGGGAAGTGTGGCCAGCCTGGGCACACAGCCAAGACATGCCGTGCCCATGCAAAAAATGACATGAGTGCAATGGCCAGCAATGGAGTTACTGGAACATGGTCCACATTACAACCAACTGCGTATGCAGACTTACTGCGGACGTGCGAATCAGGATATAATTTGGACAGTGACGGTCGTTGTCAACCATTTGCACAATTTACCACTCAGTTGAATGGCCATGTATTTTCCATGACCAACTTAACACCTGATATGTACATGCAACAAAACCACTGTTGAGGCCGCATAACTTCATGTGATAGATTCGTGTGACAATTTCACTTTTGTTATCAATGGCTGATGAGCCACGTTGTGTGAATGGTGTTATTTACATATTTTGTACTTCCATAAACATCCAATTTTCCAATATGGTCGGAGGCATTAGATTTTGGTATGACACAAAATCGAAAACTGTCATGACTTGTACAATTTGGAATATATTAATGAAGTTATGTTCTGAAATGAATGGTGGTTGTTGGACTTCAAGTGGAGCAGAAACAGACTAACGAGCTAGAACAGATTCAGAACGATCTCAGAAGCCGAGAGGATAGCGACCTCGGCACGATCTGGTTGATGTCGCCTCGAGGTAGCTATCGTCTCGGCTTTTGAGAACATATGAACCGAGAAAATAGCTATCTCCAGGTGACCTTGTTCAGATCGCCGTGAGATCGCTATTTCCTCTTGTCTAATGAACTCAAAAGCCGAGAGGATAGCGACCTCGGCGCGATCTGGGTGATGTCGCGTCGAGGTCTCTATTGTCTCGGCTTTTGAGTTCATATGAACAGATGTAATAGCGATCTCCGGGCGAGCTTGTTCAGTCGCCGTGAGATCGCTATTTCCTCGGTTCATATGTTCTCAAAAGCCGAGACGATAGCGACCTCGGGGCGATCTGGGTGATGTCGCGCCGAGGTCGCTATTCTCTCGGCTTTTGAGTTCATATGAACAGAGGTAATAGCGATCTCGGGGCGAGGTTGTTCAGATCGCCGTCAGATCGCTATTGCCTCTGTACAAATGAACTCAAAATCTGAGAGGATAGCGATCTCGGTGCAATCTGGTTGATGTCGCCCCAAGGTCGCTATTCTCTCGGTTTTTGAGTTCTCATTGCGACCGTGTGAAGATCGGCGTGAGTTCATGCATGCATCTGATCAACTGTTTCATAAGCAGAGAGAATAGAGACCTCGGGAAGACATTAACCAGATCGCCCCAAGATCGCTATTAGCTCGGGATAGAAATCTGTGTTTACTATAGTGATAGCAATGCGACTCCAAACCTATCAACACTCTCATTTTACCAGAAAGAACAACACCGCACACTCTAATCTAGATAAGAGTTCAGATAGAGTATTGTAAAATACAGCATTATAATCCAACATTCTTCAAGTATCCATGCCATCTAAAAATATCCATCAAAGCAATTACAAGCGTTCTATCCGTACTCAGGAAAAAAAAACAATTATATTCCAGCAAACTAAATAATTGTTAAGTAAAGTCGTAAAACATCATAGAAGACGAGTTAAGTAAAAGTGGGTGGTCGATCGCTAAGGGTGCTGACGGGGCATGGTGGGGTCCTGAGGTGCCTGCTGAGATGAGCTCCCTGGTTCGCTGGTAGATGGCCCAGTGGCCCTACGCTGCACATAAGGAATGTGAATGCCCGCATCTGTCAAACCCCGCTGAAAACTGTCCATCCTCGCAGTCATGTATGCGAACTCCCCCATGTAAGCCTGGTGGTTGGTGTCTATCTGAAGGCGCATCTCTTGAAGAGCGCTCAAAACCTGAGACATCCCTGACCTCTGATCGGCATGCTCTACATCCGGATCCTCATCAAGATTCTGCTCATTGTAGTCATGATCATCTGGATCGTCGTCGGGAAACTCACCATCAAATAAAACAATCTCCTCCTCTAGCACTGGTCCCCTGATCGGCCGTAGCCCTCTATGCCGGGCAAGCTCATTGTAGACCTTTTTTCCTATGTCTAACGTTGGAGCAAACATGGTCCATCCTCCCCCACGCACATTAATCCCGGCCTCTTCACAAAAGTGGGTGATCAAGCCGGGAAATGGCAGCGGACCTTTGGTTGAGTGGCCACCTCTGCAAATGCCTTTCATTATAATCTGGCCTATGTCCATGCGTAGACCATTCCTTGTACAATACTGACAGCGTGCCAGGTCATACCCTAAATCGGTGCGATGGGTGGAGGGTACCAATGAATAAGTCTAGAACATCAACCAAAAAGCAGCATCTAACTTCAGTTCACTGAGCAGTAATGGGTGGCGATAGTCATTCCAAGCAGTATTGCCATCCATCCTTAAATTGGATGCCAACTCCCCACCATACGGTTCAAAGTGCTCATGTTCAGGCAAACCATCAACTAAGTCACCAAGGTCTTCGGGAGCACCGAACCACCTGTTTATTCTTGAGGCTGTAATCCAGACTTCTGTCTCCCGAACCATGACGGGAACCCCCTGATAGAACTGATATGGGACCATAGCATAATAAAACTCTCTAACAAGCTCCAATGCCGCCATGTTCGGGGTCCTTGCAAACCCGGTCCACCCCATTATGTCAACTGTCTCCGGGACAAATATGTTGGCAAAAACTGTCAAATTGATTCCCCTCTCAGGCCAAATCCTCCTATTTCCAAACAATGCCCATCTTTCAGGGTCATGCAAATCTGGGGGCTGTGAAATTGTGTCACCTTTTTCCTTCCTTGAGGGTGCCTGCATTACCAGGGGCTCCCTTCTCTTCTTAGATGGCCTACTGCCTTCCCTAGCAACTTGTTTTCCCTTTCTACCTGTAGCCATTCTCCAATTTTTCAATACCCACTACAACACTCACACAAACACTTCCCCCAATCAGCCAAACCACACTTAATTATAGCACTAATGTATCAAATAAATCACAACCACCCCTAGAACAAGAAAATAATAAATGCCCAATTCACATTGAAACCAACACAACTCATTTGCACACACAAACTCAAACAAACACTATCAATGAACATTTTGAAGAGAAGAAAACAAAACAAATGTTATTTTATACCCAAAATGCATTCGTGTAACACAAAGGGAGAGGATTAGGGATAGGATTACCTTGAAGGAATCATGCATGAACCGAATATGACCTTGAGCGTATTTTAGTTGTGTTATTTTTTGTATGGAAACTGCTCTGCACGAGTGGGGATTTATATTCGAATTTTATCGAATGTACGACTTCAGGGTGATCTCCGGATCGCAGATGAGTTCGCTTCTAACGAAACGGCGTCGTTCTGTTTCATAACCCATGGTAATAGCGACCTCCTTGCGAACTCAGGTAAGATCGCCGGGAGGTCCCTATTACCACGGGTTATGAAACGACACGACGCAAGGTAATAGTGACTTTGTAGCGATCTCAGTCCAGATCTCCCTAAGATCGCTATTACCTCTATTTCTGTACATCATAACCCGAAGGAATAGCGAACTCAGGGCGATCTTGTCTGGGTTCGCCATGAGGTCGCTATTCTCTCGGGTTCTATATGAGTTCATCTGAGGGAATAGCGAACTCAGGGTGATCTTGTCTGGGTTCGCCATGAGGTCGCTATTCCCTCGGTATCTATATGAGTCCATCTGAGGGAATAGCGAACTCAGGGCGATCTTGTCTGGGTTCGCCATGAGGTCGCTATTCCCTCGGTTTCTATATGAAGCCACCCGAGGGAATAGCGACTTCGGGGCGATCTTGGTTGGGATCGCCATGAGGTCGCGATTCCCTCGGCTGATGATTCATATAGAAATATAGAAGCCGAGAGAATAGCGAACTCAAGGCGATCCCAGGTAAGGTCGCCCTGGGGTCACTATTCCCTCGGTTGATGATTCAATTTTTAAGATCATGAACCAGTCATTGAGATGCCTACTTACCTTAACAGCTGCCTGCATCACCACCAGCCGTGGGAAAATTGCTGCGATTGTGAAGATGGAGATGTTAAAGCTAGGAAATGATGAATCAGGGCAGGATCATTAAGGGTTTCTGAGTTTGATCATATATTTTTGTGAGGCGCCAGGTGAGGAGATACACAAATCGTTAAACTGATTAAGTATAATTTGTATTGTTCAATCGAAATGAAGTCTCATTTTCTTCAATAATGTGTTTACTCTAGTACTCAAATTGTGTAACCACAACTGAGATGTGTGTATTGTAGTATAATTATGAAACTGGATTTCCTTGAGAATAGGCTATTCTACTGTAACATCAATTGGTAGCTTAGTAATTCAGAATTCAGAGCAACTTCAATTTCAACTTTGGTACATACTTAAATAATTTAAACACAATCATGGAGATAAAGTAATGATAAAACAACTGGTGTGAACTATATGAATTTAATTGGGGCAGAAATTGATTTGATTATTCACAGAAAGAAGAACACTCAGTATGTGATTACAATAAACGTTGAAACAAAAAATTACATGTACCCAACATTTTTGCAGGGTCTCCTACCTAGTGGCACAACTACAAAAATCAAATTTCCAAATTCAAATGTCCAGGGATGCAACCCATATGTACATTCAGTCCATTAGAGCCGCTGCTTTACCTCTCAACTTTTGCACGGGTGGCGGAATCATCTTGCTACGATTGGCTAGTAAATTAGTACAGTGCTCTTTAGCATTTTTCTTCAGAGCCAAAAGGTTGTTGTTACCAGGGAAGAGTGCTAGGAAATGAGCTAACACCAAACGTTGACAGTCAGACTAAAACTATAACAAAACTCAGAAATGTCAGATATATGTAAAGCCAAATATATTACAGTCAAAAAACAAACCTATGGGAATATTTAGTTTAACATGCTGATTTCATCTGAAGCGGTGTAGGGTAGTTGTCATCCATGAACATGCAAAGTAAAAGGCCACAATCAAAGCCATTAGATTGCTCTGGTGCTTTCGCATATGACATAGTGAATGTGGTGAATGAGAAAGTTGTTGGGAAGGCAACAACAATTTTATCAGCAAGAACAATGTCAAGCGATTGCATCTACAGAAATTAGAGGAAAAACAATATGCACAATAATGAGATATCGTGATGAAACTGGAAAAAATGGGGATACATAAGGAACATCTAACAACATGTGTTACGGATTTACCACTTTCTGCACTTGGGTCAATCGCGTTAATCATCATTCCTACGAGGTGGTTTGGAGTCCCAAATTTCGCACAACCGTTTTTGAACATGAACTACCGCCAGATACCAGTGGTTGCGTAGATCATTGATAGGAATGTAAATCTAATATATGGACGAATATGTCATTAGAAGTATACATAACAAAATAGACATTGTTCACTTGAAACAATTAGGTGTACGGAAAAAATTAACAATGGTAATCATGTCTCACCTTTTCACATATACGAAGATCGTACATGTATGACTCCCGCAATTTTGACAGAGATTTCTTCAAAGAATACTGTTTCCCATCTGTACGAGTCAAGACAGTGTACTGCGTAGGAAAACGTGAGAAAATATAGGTTACATGCTCAATCTCATAAAGAATGGACAACTATATACATATAAGCAACTCAATCAACATAAGTATACCGCATAGTTCGTAGGCAAGAACCAGCTAAGGTGTGACCTTTTTGACTTCAATATTATTGTTTTGTACTCAGGAATAAGATTAATAATCTGAAAAACAAAATTGTGCACAACACATGTTAGGTTACCAGAAATTAAAATAATGAACCACATATAATGTATAAAAGTTAAAGGTTATGAGTTCAGAATAAGATTATCAATTAACCTCACTATCAACAAAGCTGGAAGGTTCTAACGTTCTAAAACTTTTCCGGGTTACACGTAAATGCCCAAGATCGACAATAACTTCACCGCAATTTATTAAAAAACAAATATACGAAACTGTTAAACATCCAATAGCCAACTGCGGATATAACATACCTATAACTACACAACATTATAAATTGAGGAATATAATATACATAAAGCATGCTTACGATGATGGTAGGTCTTTGGCAAAAATGTAGTTGATCAATTGCTCATCATATGTATTCAATGGAATTCCTATTCGGAAAGGGCCATATCGATACTTTGTCGACGCAGGAATAGGTCCGGCAATTTACGGTGAAATTTGATAGCGGCTCGGCTTCCTTTTTGCGGATGATCTTGTATTGATTAATCTTCGCTTGTTACAAGATTGCGACTCTTGTTCGTGAGTATCATCATAGAAGGTATCCTACAAAATATTTGATTGTGAAATGGATTTGTCGTTTATTTGTTAAAAAAAATGATATTTACATTTAAAAATAAGTACTAAAAGAAGAAACAAGATTGAACCTCATCTAATAACGTAGGAATGGTAAGGACCGGAGGTACGTGATAGGGATCATCAGTAGGCTGGTCTTCCATGGGTAAATCAGCTGTCTTCCCTTCTTCTAATGCTGTCTGAATAGGTGCCTTCATCCAACTTGGGGTGGATTTGGAAATGGTCTGTTCATGTTGGGGTAATGATCGGGTGTCATTTGATGAAACCTCAAAAGTGGGATGTTGTATTGTAGGAACAGAAAGATGTGGTGGTGGTGGTCGGGTTGGTAAAGGTGAAGGAGGATTTATAGGCGTGTGATTCTTGGAATTCTCAGGGCTGTTTGTATTAGGTAAGTCATTATCCAAGTTCTTGTCCTCCGCCGAACTGAATTTCGCATATAGAAAATTTACCTTGGTTCGGATATCATCAAGTTCAGTCTTTAGTGTAGCCTGAATATCTTTCACCACCAGTAGGACATCGTCAATACTTTTTGTGTGCGCATTACTGGCTGTAACCGGTTCTTCATTGGCACGATCAGTTGCTCCATGTGCACCAACATCACATTGACCTTCTGGTTGTGCTGGTTGCTTGAAAAAATCTCCGACCGAAATCTGCATCATATTATGATATAAGATATGTAATTATGCATGCACTTCTTCGTAAAAAAGTTACATATAAAATAGGTAGATAATTTCAGGAATTTGGACCTGGTTACTTCCAACACCTCCTTCGGTGTGAAGCCGGATTACGTACTTCTTTATCTTCACGTTTGTCCAACAAACAGCGGGTATTAATGCTTTATCCACGATGGGCGGCTCCCATCGTAGTGAGTGGAAGTAAAACAACTACAACAAAGAAACAAGGTTAAGACTAAGTTCAATATGACATGATAAAGTGAAATTTCATAATAATAGAGACAAAAATCTTTTACCTGAAGAAACAACACACAGCCGGAAATGCAACATTTCTTCATACCTGGCCGGTTAATCTTAAATTTCTCAATCCCTTCACAAAGTGATGACAAGCACCAACTAGACCAATTTTTCATACAAATTTTTCCAACATCGCTTAAAGGAATCAAGTACCCCGTATGAATATAATCGGTAGCTGAAGGAGAGAGGATCGTGCCCAACAAAAATAAGCACAAAGTCACCTTGAATTCATCATCAGCCGTGGTAATCTCCTCCAGGCAATGTTCGATGTCTTTCAAGAAGATGCCACGAGATGTCATGGAAAACTTTGATTCCTAAAAATCTTTGTTAGGGACATCTCCGGATATAGCAATCGGATCTCCCTGGTCAGAAATCCCAAAAACTCGAGCAAATATAGAAAAGTTTATCACAAACCGCCTGCCATGGATATGAATTGAACAAGCTTTTGTGTCAAAATTATCAACGAGCCATCGACATATCTTCAGCCGAAGACGTCCACAATTGAGGGCAAGTAGGTTTCCAAAACCCAACGCACGAATCGCCTGTTTCTGCTCTTCGGGTAGTTTATTCACAATCTGACACCACCGAGAAGGCGTACACCTTGTGTTGATGGTTTGATCTCCATAGTCCAGACGATTTGTTGTGGGTGGGATTTGTTCATCTGTTGGAGGGACGTTGAAGTTGTTGGAGATGTCATTTTGACAATGGTGAGGTTGCTCCCCTGTCAGATTTGTGGCAGCAACTTCAACCACTTCAGGTTCTCCAAATTTTGCCTTCTCTTCTATCGGTAACAAACGCCATGTCTTTCCAATTTCACTGCGTGACTGCAATAATATAACATGACAGAATGTTAGATTGATGGTGTGAATATCAACGAACAATGAATGGTATGAATTGTTGTAAATGTATATGACCTTTGAGTTCCCATTAGCATCTTTCTTTTTGCATTCCAATTTGCTGGATATATAACAGCAAAATGATTAGTTTACATGGACAAGATAGCAAGTTAAAAAACTTAAGTAAAGCATATGGTAATGTTTACATACAAATAATTAATCCATCCCATGTTTCCAATCTTCGGTTTTGACAAGTTTTTCGTCGGTGTTGTTTTATTAGAACCACCATTCTTCTTTTCACGAATTCTTTTTTTCACCATTTTCAATCTGTACATCAATGGTAATAAGTGTTTACTCAATAACATGGATAAGGAATTCAATTGATATATAAAATCATTATAAAATCCAATTCCTTATCTTAATATATTATACATATCTTCAATGAGATTATAACGTAGACATCTAACAACAAAGAACCACGATAAATTCAATCATGTACAAGGCAATCATAAAAATAGTTCTAGTTTCCATTTCGTAAGTAACCAGTGCAAATTACATATGTGATTACAAGGGTAGATATGTCAGATGAATATAAATAACAAACTAAATGCAATATTGTAAGAGCATCATAATAAAATTGTTCATGATTACCCACGGAGAAATCAATAATATCTATGAAAGATGCTTTTGTTTGACTGATGAGTGTAACATTATGTTTTTTCTCATGCAAAACATAATAAGACCCATTCTGTCAATGTTATATCTTGTGTGGTGTAATAACAAGTACCTGCGATCTAAGGTTCTTCTTCTCTCCCAAATTCTTCACAGTTGTCCACGGACTAGGTACCTTCTTCTGCTGAAACTCAAATACCCAGAAGCCAAGGCCGCATTATATCCAAAATATAGCTACCAAAACGTAGCTCAATACAGAAATATAGAATGCACAGAAAAATATAAAGAAAAATAAATTGCAGTAATGGAACAAATAGACACTCAATACGTGGCGTTGTCTCAGAAGTGTACTCTACCGGCACAATTTCGGGTATGAGTAAGTTTGAGTATTCCAGCCGATATACATTGTCACCAATAGAGAATATAGAATAATAACATAATAACATAACTTGAGATTAAAATAACTTACAAAATGCAGCTACCAACACATAGCTGTAACAGATAATATACAATGCACAGGAAAATATAAAGAAAAATAAAATAGCATAAATGGAACAAATAAACAGTCAGTACGTGGCGTTGTCGCACAAGTGTACTCTCCCGGCACAATTCCGGGTATGAGTAAGTATGAGTATTCCAGCCGATATACTTTTTGACCAATACAGAATATAGAATAATAAGATAATAAGAAAACTTCAGATTAATATAACTTACAAAATGCAGCTACGAAAACGGACATCTGCACATGACAATATCAAGAAGATTAATTACCATAAATGGAACAAATAGACACTCAGTACGTGGCGTTGTGTCACAAGTGTACTTTACCGGCACAATTCCTGGTATGAGTAACTCTGAGTATTCCAGCCGATATACATTGTCACCAATAGAGAATACAGAATAATAACATAATAACATAACTTGAGATTAAAAAAACTTACAAACTACAGCTACCAACACATAGCTGTAACAGATAATATAAAATGCACAGGAAAATATAAAGAAAAATAAATAGCATAAATGTAACAAATAGACAATCACTGCGTGGCGCTGTCTCACCAGTGTACTCTACCAGCACAATTCCGGGTATGAGTAAGTCTAAGTATTCCGGCCGATATACTTAGTGACCAATATATAATATATAATAATAAGATAACTTAATAACAGAAGTTTATTGGTGTGCAAATTCTACAAGGCTCATAACTTCATAAGTAAATTGTAGCATTTCTTTTTATTCACAACCAATTTGAGCATAAGAGTAGCTACTGCTTTAGCGGGTACAAAACTGCAATTACATTCCACATTTACATCTATGTTAATTATATTAATGCGACAAGTGACAAAATGAGAGCTATGATGATTACTTGAACTAGACAAAACTATTGTACCAACCATTTAGGTTGGCAACATAAAACTTCAAGTTTCTATTCACTTATTTAAGATACTAACATAATTTATTCTGGAAATTGTTGAATACTGAAGATAACCAACACTAGGAAACACATCCGAATCAAAATAAGCGAAAATTTTGTTCAAACTAAAATTTTACTTACAATGATAATGACAAAATTGTCCATAGTTGCACCATAAACCAATCAAACTAAAGATTGGTTCAACCACTACAGAATATGCCATATGCTACTCCGGCTTTCCGAACAAAAAATTTTAGCAAATAAAAAGAAAACTAAAATTCAATTTACTTATATCACTTGTATGCTTAGTTTATACTACAATATCCAACAACTCAAAGGTCAACATAGATGTCTTATAATCTTTTGTTAATTACATTTAAACTATCTATAAAAAGGTCAAATTAATTGTGATTTTAATTAGGTGAACACTCAAGGAATTGGTGGTGTCATAGTAGACGCTGATGCTTTAGGATGTTCTAGTGGTTGTGTTTGAATCTTTTCTTATAAACCCTTCTACTGGAAAACCTTTTCCTCAGATAAACCTAATTCATTTTTATTAAAAACGCATTCAAGACCGACTCAAGAATCATTCATTCCCTCTACATCTACACATCAGGCAGTTCAACAAGGTCAATTTAGGTTGTTCCATCGTAACATGAGTATGTTCATAGAAGGAGCAAACCAAATGTTTTCCACGGTGCACATGTCTTCCACATCAAGGGAAAAAGTGAAACAGTTTCCAAGATTAACTAAATAAAAAAGCTCTCCCAATCAAGCAAAATGTTCGGCCATAACAAAAAAATTGACAAATTCACACAACACCAAAAATTATTAACCATTCAAAAGGGAAAAAAAATAACCTTTCGATGCTTTCTCTTAGTTGATACTACTTGGCAACTGTTCTCATGTTTGGCAAACATAAATGCACAACAACAGACACAGAGGAAAACATGAGAGACCAACTTACAATATTAATCATTTAAAAAAAATATGAAAAGCTTACAATATTAACAATTTTCAACCAATGCAAGTTGAAAATTAACAAAAAAATAGTAGACACTATACCCATCAGTCTACTAATGTACAAAACTAATCGTTGCGGATACAAAGATAGCATAAATGCATTTTTTTTGAGCAACACACATGCAATCTGTCCAATGAAAACTTACAGAACCACGTATAAGAGCAAAGGTGATTTAAAATTGCAGTTCCAGTTAAATCATTACGAAATCTTGGCGGTGAATAGATGAAAATTAAGACATGAAACAAAAATTTATACAATGATAGACTGTTAACACGTGTTTAGGACCAATAGGTACATTAATACCGAAACAGCCAAAGACAATTACTCATAGATCACATACAGGCAAATAAAGAAGAAACAACTGATTAGCCAATTCATTTTGTTTCCAATCCAAAGTAAAAAAAATACTGATCTATCATTTATTTAGGTTGAGTTTGTTTTTTTTTTTTTCTGAAATCTAAACAAATCTGAAATGTACTGAAATTCATGCCTGGTTCATTTACCTGGGTAGCTAGTCTAAAAATATATATAATGAGAAACAACAGAGACTATTTTTTTATTTTTCCCATGGGAGGTGGTGTGACCATCTGTAACAGAGTTATGCAGTGGATGAATGAAACAGTAAGTAATAACGAATTACTAGCAACCTCTAATGCAAGTCTTCTGTTAAAACTCAATATATTATGCAATGTCCATCAACTCCAAATAACTCAATATAGATGAGGCTATCCTGTAAATGCTTTACAGCATGCATCTGACTAATATATGCACATATGCTTTGTCAGGGACAAGGACCAACATACAAGAGGTTTAAAACATAGTTTCTGCGAGCAGGATAAGATGAGGAATCAAAAACATGAAGCATCTAAACCAGACAAATCCATCAGTAAATACACCACTCAAGTGGCAAGCATCCACTTTCATGTTGAAATTGACAACCACCACCAATAATCATACATAATAAATAAATGTAGATGTGTGTGCATTCAGAGGCACATACACATAAAGCTATTACTGTCATAGAGAGGCAATATACTAGACGCAATTATATGCTATATAGCAGATTGCGTAGCTTAAAACTACATGAGCATTATTCTCCAAACACAGTTTGGTGTTGTCAATCAAAGCAACGGGAAACTGATTAGAAGATAACCTTATTGATCATGCACATATCAATTAATAAAAACAAAACAAACTCAAAAGACAATGATCAACGAGAGGGTCAAAGCAACTTCTTCAACTACTTGAATTGTAAATGATACAATACAAATGAAAAAGATCCAAATATTAGAAAAAGATAATATGAAAACAAAAATGAAAATAAAATTGCAACTACATTTTAACCATCGCTGAAATCAAACCCCAGTCTGGCTGGGGCTATATACCATCAAAATACTAAAAATAAAGAAGTATTTTATGAAAGTGAAAAATTGGAAAAATTGTGATTAGTCATTGCATGCATCATGTCAACGTCACAAACTCACAATGTAGCTAAAACAAGATTTGCTTCTTTTTGGCAGTTCTCTATCATTTTAATAAAAATTTCGTAGCAGGTTGCAATCAATTTCGACAATTTAATAAAAATCACTCACAAAACCATTAGAGGTAAAACAACTTGGGAACGAAACTTAATGTGTCTAGTTTGTAATACAAAAATATATTTTTCGAAATCACCTACCAATTTGCCCAGGCCTTCGAAGATGTCAAAGGCTGTCATTGATACAAAAGAGATTCCAGCATATTTTACCCTACTTCAAAAATTCATTAAAAATCGTATGTAACACCAATTGAGGTAAAACCAAGTGGAAATGAAACCTATATGCGTTTACATTGCAATACAAGAATAAGAAGTTCAAAATAGACCACTGGTTTATACAGATTTTCAAAAATGTCCAAAACTGTCACAAATAGGATCAGATTTCCAGCATCTTTTGTTCAACTTTGAAAATTCGTCAAAAATAGAATGTAAAACCAATTTAACTGAAACAAGTCGTGAATGAAAGCTTTGTAAGTCTAGAATCCAACACAACAACAATCAATTTGAAATTTTCACCCCAACAATGCAAATTTTCAAAAATATCCAAGGCTGTCACGAATCTGATAAGATTTCCAGCAACTTTTGTTCAACTTCGAAAATTTCCCAAAAATAGAATGTTAAACCAATTTAGATGAAACAAGTTGTGAATAAAAGATTTGTAAGTCTAGAATCCAATACAACAATAATCAATTTGAAATTCTCACCCAAACAATGTCCAAACAATGCAAATTTTCAAAAGTATCTAAGGCTGTCACGAATCTGATAAGATTTCCAGCAACTTTTGTTAAACTTCAAAAATTCACCAAAATTAGAATATCAAAACAACTTAGTTGAAACGAGTCATGAATGAAAGCTTAATAAGTCTATAATCTAAAACAAAAAGAATTATTTTGAAATTCTTGCCCAAACAATAAAGATTTGTAAAACAAGTCATAGTCATCACACTTCTCCTAACATTTTGGCAATACTCATTCTCACTTCACAACCCATCATCACAACAACAATAGCAGCAGCAGTAAAGAGGGACACAAAATCACAGTTATCATCAATTTCATTCCATATCCTTTACAATACTACCATACACAATCATTCAACAAAAAGAACAAAACAAGAAGATTAGAAAACCCATACCTCTAAAGAAGTCAACGCCCTCTATTTTCCTTCTTTTTCCTTCTCTCTCTCCACTTTCTCTTCTTTCGCCTATTTTTTCTCTTTTCTCGACAACACCCCTCCTTCCCTAATTTGTTTCTCTATCATGAAGCCATGAATAAAAATAGTTAATGCATGAAGATTCTGATCATGGATTTCATTCACATAAAGAACATAACAAATAAAGAGAGGGAGAGTAGTAAAGAAGCCATGAATTACCTTCCAATTGAATCACAAATTCGATGATTGAGATGCACCCCTGTCCAGCCAATTCCTTCAACGCCGGAGACCAAAGCAATTCATTCCACGCCGGAGAGTTGGTCAACACGATCTGCAGACTGAGAGAGGCGGGAGAGTGAAAGAGGCTAGAGAGTGAGAGAGGCTGGATAGAAACGTTGATGGAGAATGGAATGAGAGGAGAGAGGCAGTGTTTTATATCTGGACAACAAACCGGTGTAATAGGTAGCTGGTGAAAAAATATTTTATGATTTTTTTAATTTTAACCGGTTGAAATTATTTTAAACTGCTGTTGTGTGGTGTTGTACGGTACGCAGCAATTCTTTATTCGTACCGTAGCAAGACCCTTGTTGTGAAGTCATACGAATGGACAGTGGTCGTGTGGTTGTGTTTTTCTAAAACTCAAAAGGTAGGCTTTGACTCTAGGCTCCAAATTTTCTCTCAAATGTTCTTATATGCCATTAATTGTATATTCTTTTTGTTCTTTAATTTTGTGATTATTATTAAATTATTTAATTGGAAGAATAGCAGCGGAAGAATTCAGAGAGGTAAAACTGTAAACTGGCCACATTCATGATTCAATGAACTTTTTTTTTTTGTCTAGCAATAAAAAGTAGATCATTCCTCTGACTTTATTGAATTTACTTAACAAGTATTATATATTTATATGCAATTGATGCGTGTAGATTATCGGTCTCGGTGCTTCTACCAACAAGCTTTCCAACATTCAAAACAAATTCAGGACCTTAATTATGGAAAAATTAGATCTTGATAATGTTGGATACATCATGGTAATTAATAATTAAAATAAATCTTTCTCATTTATATAAATTATCATGTACAGACCTTCTAATAATTTTCAAATCCGGAACATAACAATATACAGTTGCACAATAACTATAAAAAAAAGGTCAGTGATATCTAAAGCCACTGATTTGGTGAGACAGTCCCAAAATCACCATTAATTTTTCAAAATGGCTCAAATTAGCCATTTTATAGAAAAAAAGTATCAATTGTTGTCACTTTGGCCATTAATTGTTTGAAATCATTTTGCTTGTATCATAAATTATTAGAATACGGGTCAAAATAGTAAAACATGTTTTGCACCGGTTTTTGAAATGGTTTTTAACTGGTTTTTTTACCTATATTTTGACTATTTTTGACCATGATTACTTTATAAAACAGAAAATATTGCCCATAAATTCTTATAAGCATATCATTACTTTTATATATAATTAAATAATAAATTAATCATGAAATAAGTTTGATATCACCCTAAATTAATTAGGGAATAATAATAAGTTTTATGTCACCCATAAACATGAAGTATTATCCATAATAATAATAAATTAATCAAATCATTAATTTTTATATATAATTAAATAATTAAAATACATAAAATATTGCCCATAAAATTCGTTATGGGCGTCATATCATACATAACGGTAGCTTTCTGTTAGATTTTAACAGAATGGTTGCCAAGTGAACAATGTTTTGTCAAAATGGTGATTGTGAAAGAATGTTTTGTCAAAATGGTGATTTTGGAACAATTTAAACAGTGAATGGCCTTTTTGAGACTTGACCTACCAATTAATGGTGTCTAGTGCTATTTTCTCTAAAAAAAAATAACAAGTTTCGGATTTTAAGATAATCTAGATCCGTAGCTAAGAATATCTATTTATTTATTCCAAGTTTTCTTTATAAATGTGTACATTTCAAGGTTGGTGTTGTTTAACGGGGTGGCTTACTTTAGGTTTATAACCGGAAACTCTACTTTTGCAAGCACCAAACCAATCTTTGAAGGTAGGATATTACGGGCGTCTTTAAGGGAATTAAGTTACTGATTTTTGAATTCCTGTATTTACTAAATTTATGGGGAATTAAGTTTTGTAGACCCATTAAGTTCTTGAATAGAAGTAGGAATCAAGTTATCTTTTCTGATTCAAAAGAGAATTCATGCATTTTTACTGAAATACCTCGATCTAACGGTAATAAAAAAAACAACTATATTTCTATTTTGTCATTTTCTTATGGGATTGTTCTTTTAGCATTTTCTTTTGTTCATATTTTTCTCCATATCTTTTTCTTTATATATATTCTTGAATTTGTTATATATAATTTTTTTTTTTAGATAATTACCTCGGTGGCCACCTATTTGTTGCCACACTATCAAAATAGTCATTAGATGAGGATTTCGTTTCAAAATGGTTATTTTTGACGAAAGTGCGACACTAATGGTCATTCTATCCAATTTCATCCAATTAATGACATTTTGGTAAATAAGGGGATGACATTAATTTATTTTATATGTTTTTTAGAAATCAAATTTTTCTTTGGGGTAATTACCCTGGTGGCCATCGACTTTTGCCACCACTCTCAAAATGGCCACCAGTTGGGGATTTGGTTTAGAAATGGCCATTTTTGGCAAACAAAGTTACACCGGTGGCCATTCCGTTACAACACCGTTAACTTTTTCAAAGAATGTTACACTAATGGCCATTAATTTGTTTACTTAGTATCAAAATGGCCATTATAATAATTTTTCTCCAAAATTACTCTAGTGGCCATCCATTTGGTCAATTGGTATCAAAATGACCATTATAATTGTCCCATTTTTTTCTAAAACATGTGTATTGACCATCCATTTGGTTAATTGGTATCAAAATAATCATTATATGTACAACTATATTCTACTAGAAAAATAAAGTAAGCAATCATTAAAAATAAAATTTCATTTCAATAGAGAAAATAAATAATTCATTTGATTCAATATAATTTTAGCTAGTCATACACATCAAATACTACTTGTCAAACTGTACAAGTATACCAAAATCCCCTATACAAGTATACCAAAAAACTGTTCAAAAACCATACCCAATTGCACCATGTTCAAAACCACACAAAAGTTTGCCAACCAAATTTCATAGTACCTAAAATAACTACCAACCTTAACAAAAGGCAATGCACTTTCAGTTAAAAAAATGGGACAATTATAATGGTCATTTTGATACCAATTGACCAAATGGATGGCCACTAGAGTAATTTTGGAGAAAAATTATTATAATGGCCATTTTGATACTAAGTGAACAAATTAATGGCCATTAGTGTAACATTCTTTGAAAAAATTAACGGTGTTATAACGGAATGGCCACCGGTGTAACTTTGTTTGCCAAAAATGGTCGTTTCTAAACCAAATCCCCAACTGGTGGCCATTTTGAGAGTGGTGGCAAAAGTCGATGGCCACTAGGGTAATTACCCCTTTTTCTTTTGTTTTTTGAAACGAATAATTATATTTAGAGGGTGTATTCAATTGAGATTTCAAAAGGCTTGTAATGACTTTTATGAAATTTAAAAGTTTGGGTGTATTCAATGTAGACTTTTAAAGAATCTATAAAAGTCATGGGGTATTCAATACAGACTTTTATAGACTTTTTAAATGTCTATAAAAGTCATGATGTATTCAATCAAAACTTTTTAAGAGTCTATGCAAGTTAGGAGGTATTCAAAATATCAATGATTTTAATGACTTTTAAATATCAATGATTTTTAATGACTTTTAGTTATATCAAATCTCAAAAATTGTCTTGCATTCATGCCAAAGACTTTTTAAGACTTTTTAAAAAAAATATAGAAATACTTTCACTTTAATGAAAGAAAAACATAAAACTTCTTAAAAAACATCAACCACAAAACATATGCTCTATTAAACATGTGCATATTCACTCTTAACAAATTTCACAAATAAAATAAAATAAAATAAATTACTTTTAAAATTAACAAACATTATTAAAAAGCCATATAAACATTAGTGATCTATAGCAAAAAATAAATTAACTAAATATAATATAAACACCGACCGTGCAATTAAGGACGAAAGATTTTGTTTTTTTTACTTCCATTTTTCTATGCAACTAAAAAACATTGAAATAAATCATATAAAGTTCATTTATATTAATTAAAAATAATAAAAGACAAAAATCAATACTCAACCACGTCATAATCAAAGTTACTTATGTCAAACTACCCATTTTTGGGCATGAGTCTTGTTCAACAATAGGTGTGATTTTTAGGATTTTTCTTGAGAATTTGAATTAACTTTGGGTAGAATTTTATATTTATTGTCATATTATTGTAGAGACGTGTAAACGTTAATATTATTGTCGGTTTGCTACCTTTATACTTAAAAAATTATAATAGTTTGACTAATTATAAAATAAATAAATAAAATTTGACTAACTATATTTTAATTATAAAAAACAAATAAAATTAATTTTTTTAATTATATTTTACACACATACTTTGACTAACTATAAAAAAATTTAAGTCCATAACTGTCGTTATGATGCAAAATATAATAATAATAATAAAAATTTAAAATCACGTATATACACATGAATACTTTCATCACGTTTCGTAACCATTGACGATGATTTTGTTTTTTATTTGTTTGAGAAAATATTTTTATTAACCTGGGAAATATAATTTTGTTACAACAAAATATATATTATATTTAGAAGTCAATGAAAGTCTATAAATATCCATGGAAGTCATTTAAAATGAAGTCTATGAAAGTCTATAAAAGTTTTTACATAATTCTGTGAAGCCTTTATAAAAGTTCAAATACTCTACAAAAGTCATCAACTTAAAAAAAAATCTTTAAAAATCTTTTGAAATCCAAATTAAATACACCCCCCAAGTGTGTGTGTGTATATATATAGCATATCTCTAACATATATACATATATATATTTCTTTTCAACGTATAAGAAGATGTTAGTATATAACTATAGTCTATATGTCATGCATGATGTAAATTGCTCTATGAGCTTTTCAATTTTGTAGAAATCTCTCGTTATATTACAATATGCATATATATATATATATATATATATATATATATATATATGTATAGATAGATAGCATACCAATGATGCTAAAAAAAAATCACGTACACACAATTTTTTATACAAATTTTGACACGATTTTGTAGCCTTTGGATCAATAATATATTAATGGTTTAGATCAATACACATGTCTTTTCTTTATTTTTTATATTTTTTAGATTTTGTAGTCTCAATCTTCTCAAAAAAAAGATATGTATGTATATATATATATATATATATGTATATATGTTTGAGATAAGTTGAAAAGAAATATATATATATATATATATATAGGAAAAGTTTTACCTCAATGCGCACTGATAAATATATATCAATGTCTTGCATATGGACCATTAGATTCAATTGCTTTGACCTAGTCTGTATGCACTTGTCAGTGTTTATCTATAATCTATGGTCCACATGCAATGCACTGATATATTTTATATCAGTGCGCACTAAGAAGAAAATGACTGTATATATATATATATATATATATATTTATATATCAGTACTTTCTTCTCAGTGCGTACTGATATAACTTATTTCAGTACGTTGCATACGGACCACTGATTATGGAGAAGTTTTGACAAGTGCATACACTTTGAGTCAAAGTATGTAAATCCAATGGTCAACATCCAACGCATTGATAAAGTTATATCAGTGCGTGCTGACTTGAAAATTTCTGTATATATATATATATATATATATATATATATATATATATATATGGGTTATGCTATAGAACAATGGTGTACTCATACACCGTGTATGAAATATTGTGATCGTAATTTTTTGAAAAAAGTGTTAACCAACGTTTCAAAAAATAAATAAAAAAATTGATTTCCAAAAAACATCTAAAATAAATTAATGTCATCCTCTTATTTACAAAAATATCACTCATTGGATGGAATGACCATTAGTGTCACACTTTTCAAAATGGCGATTTTGAAACGAAATCCCTATCTAATGGTCATTTTGAAAGTGTGACAACAAATGGGTGGCCAACGGGGTAAATATCCCTTTTTTTCATCAAATCTCCTATAAAATTATGTTTTGAAGATTTTTTTATATATATATATATATATATATATCTGGACAAATGAACTGTGAATTATAAAATTAAAAAAAAAAGTGAATTGTGACTTGATTTGGTATATATGGAAAAAAGTGAATTGTGACTTGATTTGTATAAATGAACCATGATTTATGAAAGTAAAATAAAATAAATTCACTTTGTATTCATGTTGCTTCTGCCTCCTTGAATTTCATTCTGTTTTGTCTTGACTTTGTTTTTTGTTTCTTCTTTTAAAATTTAGATATATACAGTAATTTTCTTATCAATGCATATTGATGGAATTATATAAGGATATTGAATGTGAGCCACTCATTTATAAAAAAGCTTTGACAAGTGCATACATACCAAGTCAAAATATGTAAAACGAGTGGCTCACATTCAATGTATTAAATAATTCCATCAGTGCGCACTTACGTGAAAATTTCTGTAGATATATATATATATAGTCATTTTCCTGTCAGTGCGCACTGATAGAATTATATAATGACATTGAATGTGAGCCACTCATTTATAAAAGAGTTCTGACAAGTGCATACATGCCAAGTCAAAGTATGTAAAACGAGTGGCTCACATTCAATGTCCTTATATAATTCCATCGGTGCGCACTTATGTGAAAATTTTCGTATATATATAAAAGACTGCAGTATACGTCTTCAAATATGCGTAATTTCTTAATTTTTAATTAATATCAAACTAATTAGTTAAAATTTTATAATATAAATATGTTAATTATTTTGGATATAGTGTTAATATAAAATATATTTTTTGATATTAAAAAAAGTCAACATGTTATATATAAGGGTATTTTTGTAATCAACTTTGCATCATCCTCATTCCATTTTTAATTCCTAAAAAGTTTAGTAAATACTATAATGGAATTTAGTAACTTAATTCGCATTCCCCTCCATTTCCTTTCCGGTGAAATTCAGTTCCAATTTCTTTCATTTATGATGCCGTCAACATCCGTAAAGCAGAATATACCAGAAGATAAAATACTTTTTAATGGATAATTGGTAAAGGGTCTGGATTATGATGCTTTGGCTTGGAATTATTATCGGTTTATTCGCTTACAAGTTTGTGCAATATACGATTTGGTGAGATATTGTGTTTTCATAGCTATTGTAGGCTCATAGTGCAAGTTTGCAATTGCATTTGAGCATATGAACAATGTAGAAGTCATGGACATTACGATTGCAGATGACATGACAACATGAAATTTGCTAACCATAGTGGCCATAGTGGAAAGTTGTAATTGTATTATTTTTGATTTAAGAGTATTTTTATATTATTTTAACTATAATTTTTTTTTATAAGTAAACTCCATATATATGATTTCAATTTATAGTTTACAATGCCCGCACACACATTATGCATGCTGCAAACTAGTTAATTATAATTTTCCTTATAATTGGAGGTAGATTCAAGTTTAATGAGTTATAGGGGCATTATGGTCCTTTCATCATTAAAAACTTAAAATATTGAGATTTTCTCCTTATAATCCAATTTTTTTTTCTTTTCATTAAATACATTTCATCCCAATCATTTCGAAATCAAATAAAACTTTAATCCTAAAGATAAAAAGGTTTTAAGGTTTGTGAAACGCAAAAATATATATTAAAAAAGTAAGTTGGAGTCTAGCAAAATTGTATTACAGTGTTTAGAATTTCTTTATACTTTTTAGTTATTTTAATTTGGATAAAATTGTTATATAATAAAAAAATATTTAATACAAACATTAAAAGATATAAGTTGCCTTGGTCAATTTGGCTCAGAGTAGACATGTCCGGAAGTGGAAATAGAAGAAAATGGTCAAAAGGCAAATCAATTTCTTGTTGTGGCTAATGTATTTTCCTCGTAAGCTTTATCGACTTACATTTGCTATACCATATATTACAAATTGAGGAACTTTTTGTGGACCAGGTCTTGTAAGGAGACCAAGTTGGTTCGAGTTACTTGGGATCATTGTTATAAGCCTTAATCTAAAGGAGGCCTTGGTTGGAAAGACCCTGGGTTGCTGAATGAATCTCTTTTACGAAAGTTCACTTGGAAGTTTATGACTTTTGATGGTTGTGCTTACTCGTTTCTTCAGGAGAGGTATGTCATGCAGCTTCAGAAACCTTGGGAAGGGTATATCAGTTCTTTGATATGGTCCTCTTTTCGAGCTAATTATTATACTTTTCTTAAGGAAGGTATCTAGCTTATTGGCGAGAACTCTCAACGGGATTTTTGGCATGATAATTGGTTGGAGGTTCCTATTTTGGAGCTTTTGGGTATTCCGGATTACTTGGCTAGTCCTCTCCGGGTGAGGGTCTCTGATTTTATTTAGGATGGTAGGTGGGCTCTTGACGATTGTTCCCGAGCCTGCTTCCCGGATCTCTGTTAACGGATTGGTCGGGTTGCGATTGCTCCTGTCGTGGACTCTCTAGTTTGGGCTAATTCTCGGGATGGTCAATTTTCTTGCAAGGCAACTTACTCCCGGTTCATTTTTGACTCTCCTCGGGTCCCTCAGTAGAGAGATGTTTGATCTCGTTTTATTCTGCCATCCCGTTCTGCGTTGACTTGGCGTTTTTTGTTGAACAGGCTCCCCACAAAGAATGGTTTGTGTAGGTATGGATTTCAGTTGGCTTCCCGATGTAGTGTTTGTGGGGTTAGTAGTGAGTCGGTTGATTATCTTTTCCTTCAGTGCCACCTAGTGGCTGCTCTTTGGGAGGCTATTTTCTCTTCTTTCTAGTGGCGTGTTTCTACCGACTCTTGGAATTCTTTTTCTTACATGCCATGTCGGTTCAGTTTAGTGATTAGGTCAAGATTTTGTGGAAGGACACTATCCATGCAGTGGTTTGGAGTGTATGGTTTGCCCGTAATAAGTGGATCTTTAAAGGCGAATCGGTGGATTTCAGGTCTGCTCTTTCTCTGGTTTGGCGTGTGATTTCTGATGCTAATCGCCTGGAGATTGGTTGTATGCGTAATTATGTGGATGATCTTATGATTCTTTGGTGGTTCGGTCTTCGCGGTAGTCCTGCTAAGGCCCCGGTTATCAAGAGTGTGATTTGGTCACCTCAGGCTCTTGGTTGGATCAAAGTTAATACAGATGGTGCAACCTTGAGTTCTCCGAGAGTTGGAGGTTGTGGGAGAGTCTTCCGTAATTGTCGGGGTTTTGTCAAGGGTTGTTTTGCTATCCCTCTTGGGTAGATGTTTGCATTTGAGGCTGAGCTTCTTGTGACTTCTCTGGCCATTAATTTTGCTTGGATGTATGAGTGGTTTCGGATCTAGCTTGAGAGTGATTCTTCTTATGTGGTTCAGCTGCTCTATTCTTACTCTGAGCAGATTCCTAGGTAGGTTCGTCTAGCGTGGCAGCATTGTATCTTTCAGATTTCGCAGATGGATTTGCAAGTGTCCTATATTTTTAGGGAGGGGAATCAGTTTGCGGATGCCTTGTCTAAACATGCTTTGGAGCTTGAGGCATATTCCTGGTGGTTCTTCACCCCGCCGTTCTGTTCCTCATTGATTGGCAATGACTGCATTGGTCGGTAGTCTTTTCAGTTTTCATGGTGCTTTCTGTTTCTTTTTGGTATGGCCAGCGTGCCACTTTTTGTTTAGGGTTGTTTTCCCCTTGGTTTTTTTTGCTTATTTGGTTGTTGTTACTCTGTATTTTTCTTTTATCATATAATATATATATATATATATATATATATGGATACTGTCTAAGAGTTTTTCAGCATATGATCGCTTGTAATGTTTTTTCTCCTTAGGTCAATCCAATTTTATAAAAAAATAATAATTGAAAATTAAAAGTTTCAAAAATTAATAAATTAAAAATTAAAGAAACTAATTTATTTTTATACTATCCAATACAATATTATATTGTATATTGTAGCTATCCCAAATGTTAACTACTCAAGTCAATAACATACACTATTGTGACAAGACAAGGTTGGCCTAATGGTATCATCTCACACCAACATTATGGTTTCGAGTCGGATCCAATTGTGGATTTGACAGCATTTCATAAATTGAAATCACAATTGAAACCCTATGAGAAACCAAAATGCCTACCTCTACTCTCTTGAACCAGCGGTTGTTGAAACCGTTTTTGAACAAGCGGCTGTCGTCTGATGGCGTCTTCTCCAGCCTAAAGTCGTCGCGGCATATTCTCTGACTTCAAGTCGTCACGGTGTCGTCTCTTCCCCAACATCGCACGTCATCGAACAAAACCAACATCTTCTTCCCTATAATCATCGTCGCAATTCACGTATCTCCTTATCATCTTTTTTTTTCACTTTAGTTGACCGTGAGAGAGAGCGAGATTGGAGGGAAATATATGTAATGGGGGAAATTTTGTAATGTTGCGTTAAATGAGGTAATTGGTGAAAGAGAGCTTCTCCTTACAATCAAATGTTTTTCTTTTTACACTTCATTTCTAAAGACACTCCTTTTTCTAAAAATTTTAATTTTAACAAATTCTAAAGACACTTCCTTTTTCTAAAATTACCCATTTTATGTTTTGGCACTCCGGTAGTAAAGACACTCTATTTTTAAAATTTTAAATTTCTAGAGACACCTATTTTATTTTAATATTACCCATTTTGAATACCTCTTAATAGAAAATTTGAAACAGGAAATGGAAAAGAGTTGTGAAGTAATCAAATGAAAATAAAACTAAAAAAAGTGAGGAGATTGAAATAATAAGAAAATTGTTTTGGAGATCAAACTATTAAAATAGGAAAACAATATTATATTTCACAAAAAAAGAAATACAATATTTGATTTTCCTTTTTGGATTTTTAATTGAGTTAAAAAAAACTTATTGAGTAAAAAAATAATTTTAAACATATTTTTCTAGAAAATAGAATTTTGTTTTATAAATATTTTCTTTGATGGTGATGATTGAACGTGTGTGGTATTTAAGAAAAAAAATTGATTTCAAATTCGGTTGAACTAGAAAACTGAAAAACTTTATATATACATACATACATACATACATATACATATATAAGCGGTGATGATAAATTGATAATGATGGAGGGTTCGGCGGTGTGTGAGAAAAGAATTATTTTGAAAAAAAGAAGATAATTTAGGGTTTGTAAAACAGAAAAAAACACACAAAAGAAGAAAAAAAAAACTAAATATGGAAAAAACTTGTTTTCAAAAAACAAATTAGTTTGGAGTGTCTTTAGAACTTTATTGTCTTGTTTAATAATTTTAATTCAGGTTAAAATTTTCATTAACAAAAAAAATTAAAATGGAATGTAAACAGATAATTAGTGGATTGTCAATGTAGTCGATCGGATTTACAATTGATTTGAATCGTCGAGGTGGGCACTGACAACCTGCAAAATGAGGAAAAAATAAAGCGGTGGCGGACCACAGGAGGGGGAGTTCCCTTGGGGGGGACTCTCCGATGCTCAAGTCAGTAATTCGTTCGATTAACCAAATGAGTGAAAAAGATAGAGAAACTGTAGCGCTCGATATGTCAGATCAAGCTAATTGTTGGTGTGATTAAATCGTTGCCAGGGATCGAATGATCTGATTGGTCGATTTTCTAGGGTATGGGTTCCTAGGTTCGATGTAGATCGATCGATCGATGATTAGGTTGATCAATGTATCGAAGACTTTGGTCGATCGATCCCTAGATGTTTCCTTGACTCGACGTGGATTGATCATGGATTGGGTCAATCGAGTTATAAGGATGACTAGGTCGATCTCTATAAGATCGTAGAATAGCAATTAATTCTCGGAGAGAATTGCATAGCTATATTGTGAGAGCTTTCTTGTATATGAGTTTAGAAAATCAGGACCCCCCTTCTCTAAAAAGGGGTCTGGTATTTATAGTGAAGCCTTTGGAGCCTTCACCAATCATGTCTTTTATGAGAGCATGATTGTCGGCCTCTTTAGTGCCCGTTTCAATTTGTTTGAATCTAGTAATAAGGGCCTTGTCAGACGTTGGGATTTGCATAATGTCTGACATGATTATGACTGTTTGAATTGCTATTAACCAGATGTTTGTTTGGTCAGATACCCTAGTGGGTCGGGTCATGCTTTTGGGCATATTCCCCTGTTGGTCCATGTTGGGCTTTCGTTATTTTGGTTCTTATTTGGACCTTTTTAAAGGTCTTTGAAACAAGCTCGAAATCCTTTTTTCTTTTAATTAATTTACGGGCCTACCTTTTGGGTCGAAGGTCCGTTTTTTGACCACTACAGTTTGTCCCCCACTCTCCAGTCTTGAATTCTTTAAGTTGGTGAGTTGATGAATTTGAATCTCGAGGTCGGTAATTTATATCGAGCAAGATAATCAGGAAATATTTGGATCGAATTTCGAGCATTGAGTGAGATCAACGAATCTACTGGGTCAATCTCGAGTGTCGAGCTAGATCAGGGGACCTGTTGGGTCAATTTCGTGTGTTGAATGAGATCTCGTGGATTTACTTTGAATTGAACTGTTATTCATATCGAGTGGTCGATGGGGAATTGATTCTTATGATGATCTAGGGGTTTGATCGAAAATGAATATCGAGCAATCCAGCGTAGTTGGATTTGTTAGTTTTCAGGCTCGTGTTGAGTTCGTTGAGCTAAGCCCGACTTGAACCCGACTCTTATTTTGATTTTGGCGTGTTTCTAGGGTTGATGTAGTAGGATCATCAAGTAGGCACATTTTTCAAAGCTCTATGGATTTCGAATTTGCATCGTTTGAGTTATGGAGGTGATAGGAGTCTTTTCAAATGACGTCATTTGAAGTGATGTGCCCTATTGTATTTCGACATGTGTTTTCAGTCAAAGCAGAACGTCCTGTTATATTGAGATGAGTGTCCACTAGAGTTAATATATTTCAAAATCATTCTCTCTTTCTTCATCACTTTACTGAAACTTCTCTCTCACACAAGTTCCGTTGAGTATTTTGATCAAAACTGTTTCAAACATTTTTTCAACTCCTCCAAGCATTTCCAGTGAGTTTTAGGCGATACTTTAACTTCTTCCACCAATTTCTGGTAAGTTTTTCTAGCCAATCTTTGTTTCTTCCTCTTGTATTTTGCTTTATTACTTTTTGGGTGCATTTTTTATTTGTTCTTCTTTTGTATTCTTGCGAACCTCTTGCTTTTTGGTTTGATCTTCAACTAGGTTAGGTTTTTTCCGGTGTTTGATCCATATTGTATGTGAATTTCATTTGATGAATTTGTTTGTAAGATATATCGTTTAAATAAAAAATAAAGCATTTAGCCTTTATGGAGATATCGACCTACGGTTTGGATAGTTGTGGTTGATTTAATCAAGATTGATCTTTTGACCTTAAGTTTTAGGTTGATGTGGTCGATTTGCTTAAGATTGATCTTTTAACCTTAAGTTTTAGTTTACTGTGGCCGAAAAGTTTAGGATAGTTCGATCTCTTCGTTCTAAAATTGGGTTTTTCTTTTTCGATAACGTTTGGAGCTATGTCGAGTCAAAGCGAACCCATCGCTGGAGAAGATGATCGATGATTATTAGGGGGACCCCAGTGAAGTCGACCTAACTTTTTCAGATTCGGGGTTTGAAGACGACCACAATGATAGGGGTGACTTTAGCTAGACCTCATTTTGACTCGAGTGTCGGTGAGGTCAGAGTCCACCTAAATAAGACTATGGTGGTGGGTCACTTAGCGACACCTGGCGAGTTAAATATAGAGCCGTCGTCAACCTCTAAGGTTGAAGCATGAAGGTTTCTATCTGACAATCCTGTATCGAAACTGTCACATGTCGACATCAAGAAATTATAATTCAAGCTATGAATTCAATATTCGATTAAGGTACAAGCAGCGGCGCCATTCTAGCGAGTGGACTGGCCGATACTAGGGTGAACCTGTTTATACTTATTACCATTCAAGTTAGGACTCAGGTTCCCCATTCCTTCGCTGGCTCGCCAGCTACTAAACTTCTTTGAGATCGCTTCAGGCCAGTTGATGCCTAACGGATGGAGGATTCTTTTATCCCTTGAAGTTTTGATAGAGAAAGAGAAGTTAGATTTCTCATTCGAAAACCTTATGTACACGTATCATCTAAAAGAGCACGATACTAACAGTGGGAGATACATGATCGCTGCTCGACATCATCGAGGTCATCTAATCTCTAGAGCTCATGACTAGATACCCTGATTGGAAACCAAGGTTTTGTTTTCCTAGGGGGATTTAGTTGATGGGGTCAGATCGACATGGAATAATGCTAGTGGGTGTTCGATTATTTCATGAGAACCTTGTATTTTATCTTATACTACTAATTTCATGATTTTCAGTGGGTTTGAACGGGACGGCCAAGTTGATCCAGGGAGTGGACGACGTGAAGAGAACTCAAAAGATCCTTTCTATTTACCCAAAAGAGAGGAGTTGGAAGAATTTGCTGCAGGAAGACAGTCTTAGGAAGAGTTCTTTATGGAATCAAACTACATTTGCTCAATTAGGTAACACATATCCTCATCTCGAAGATTTAACCTAGTAAGCATGGATAAGGCACTAGTTTGAGGTTTTGTGTGGCACTCAATTCCTCGAGCCTGTTATTGCCGTCGAGCGAGCTTTCACTGCAGCAATGATGTCGAATCTCAGGCTTCTCTCTTTTGAGGGGGCATTGAAGCGACAAATGGAGAGGATTGAGAAAAGGAAAGGGAAGAAGTCACCAATGTCCCTGCTCCTCAGACTGTCGAGCCAAATGAAAAGGTAGACTCTATCGATCCATCCAAACCAGCTACGAAGAAATAGAAGAAACATGCTTATCCTGATAAGGAAGGTTCGAATAATGGTGTGGTGATCAAGTTTTCACCCGATGTATCAGTCTACTCGTATCCTGGCTCTATGTTGAAGCAGGTAGATCAACTACTGTTCCCCGAAGATGAAGCACTCATCTTCAAGATCGGGGCCTCTCAGTCGATTGATTAGGGACAGATTGGTGCTTTTTATGTAAGCTTTTAATGCAAGTTTTATTACTTGGGCTTTTCTTTAGTGTAAATTGAGATTGTTCTCTTATTGAGATCGACTTCATATTTTCTTAGGCTTTTCAATCTCAGCTTTTTCTAAGGAAACATATAAGGAGTCTCTCCAAGAAGGTCAGCACATTAACCTCTTCAAATTCGAAGATGAAGAAGGAGCTCGAGGAGGTCAAGTTATCCGCAGCTGAATCAAAGAGGATTTCAAAGGAAGCAGTTGACAAGCTAGCAAGGATTGAAGAAGAAGTCGCTCAATTAAAGGCTTCTCTCAAGTTGAGTGAATCTAAATTGTCCCAAACTGATGTTAGGCTTGCGGATGCAGTGTAGAGGCTTGACAAAGCTACTGATGAAGTCATGATCGAGACCTGAGGAAAGCTTATACAAGAGTATTTGTTGGGACTTACTGACTCCTGAGATCCGCATAAAGATATCGAGATCTGGGAACAATGGGCATTGAAAGCGCTCAAAGATGATGATGAGGATCAAATGACGAGAAAGGTGAAGATGTGGCAGTTGAGTTGGGGAAGGAAGCCATTAGAGGCCATGCTGGTGACAATCTTGGGGATGAAAACCTGGATCTCTGATAGTTGAAGAATCTTTTTTCTTTTGTATTTGATCACTTTAAATCGAAGGGGTGAACAATATTTTCCCCTCTTTTATTTGCCTTGTAATAGTTGATATTTCTTCTAACTTCCAAAGTTTTAACTGACTAATGACATGTCAGAATTTTCCCGAATTTTTGCTTCTTTGGTCGACTGATGTTTTGTGCATCGTCAAATTATTTCACATGATTCATGATTCTAACCAGATTTAGGACTTTAGATATTTTGCATGATTCTTGAGTATTTGTTAAGTTTGATGATTCAAATTAGATCTGCTCGACTCAGAGATTATCGAACGACTAAGACATCAATTGATATTTGAATAGGGAAACTTGATCAAAAGGTTTTATTGATTAAATGAATGATTACAATGTGATCTTACAAAAAAAGCTCGACATAGAGTATTCAAAAGCTAATGATTACAATAGCTCGACATAGAGCATTTTGAATACTTGCTAGACCTAGTTAGAGAATCAATCTCCATTGTTGGTGTATAAATTGAGCCATAGTCATGCATATCTTATTCCTTCAGTGCAAATTGGCTCGAAATGTCAAATAGACTTGTACTTGAAGCTTCAAATCTCTTGATCTTTGAATGCCGAATTTTTCCTTGGATTCAACCTTCACTATAGATAGTTGTTTCCCATCTTGAAATATTTCCAACACTAAATGGTGTCTACAAGGATCATAAGTGATTGTAATTAACAACCTTTTCCAGTGAGGATTTTTTATTTTCTAGTGAGCTCAGATCGCACTTAATTGCTTTTTAAGTCATCATCACTGCTCTCGGTAGTAAATGTTAGGATTGAATTCAATTAATTTTAATCAAAAGTTAAAAAGCAAAAGATCTAGAAGTAGTACTGTTTTAGATGAATTGTGTTCTAGTTGTTGTTGATCTCGCGTCCATCTTGGGATCGAATTTGGTAAGCACTATGTCCGACAACTTTTGTTACCTGATATGGGCCCTCCCAAGTTGAACCAAATTTCCCAATGCTAGGCTCTTTTGTATTCTTGAACACTCTTTGTAGGATCCAATTGTCTTCTTTGAATGTTTAAGCTCATACATCTTTGTTGTAGTGTCGGGCTACTCGTTGCTGACATTCTGCCAGTCTGAGTAGAGCCATATCTCTCCTTTCATCGAGTAGATCGAGCTCCAGAGGGAGTAGTTGTTGATTATGTTCATCGTCCAGATGTTTGACTCCTGATGATTTTATATTCAACTCGACTGGTATAACCGCCTTCGCCCTGAATGCGAGTGAAAAGGGAGTGGCCCCGGTCGTTTGTGCAATTGATCGATAGGACCATAGGACCTCTGATAGTTGAAACTCTCTTTTTCTATCGCTATGAAATTGCAATTCAAAAAGATATTTATATTAAGTTCCTAGCAATGTGCTCTAAAGTTTAAAAACTAGTAAAGGGGCAAGCGAGGTTATAGTTCCGCAAGGAGGTGTGTTCGTCGACCATTTCGAATTTCAGTGATTATTGAAAGCATATAAATAGTATGCAGAAGTGGTGAGAATGGTGTGTGTGAAATATGTACGTGTTGTGTGTGTGTGTGTGTGTGGAACAAAGAAAATGAAAAGAATGAAAATAAAACAAAGAAAACTAAGGATAGAAATGTAACCGGGTGTTTGCCTTTCTAAATTAAACTACTGTTAGGTTTTTGAGTCTTGTGTTGGCATAATTATATTTCAAAATGATATTTTCCTTAGTATTGATTATTTTTCTAGGATTCACGGTTTATCAAGCTTCAAGGAAGTTGGACAACATTTCAAGCAAAGTGATGGCTACAAGAGGAACAAGCTTTATTGCATAACAAAGGTATATCAAGACCTTTTTCCTCTTGCAAGGCCTAGGTGCACACACACATTGCATCCATTTTGTTTCCCTGCATAGTTGTTCTCAAATGGTATAACACATACACACACATATTATTGTATGCACATGCATTAGATTTAATTTGACAACTATTGTAAACTTGCAAGTTCTAGGACAATATCTAGGAAACGACATACTTGTGTGTTCATGTGTTTGTTTGTTTGTATTTGTGTGATATCAGACTTGAATTTGTACTTATATTATTCCTCATTAAGTTCCGGTTATTTCGGTTACTTATTCAGTAGTTTTCAAGTTTCGAGAAAGTTCCGAGTAGGAAGTTAAGAAACTTTCCGTGTCTCTATCATACATGGTTTTCATCCTTGTGTATCAAGTTGAATTCCATATTTTATGTTTATTGATGTCCTTGTGCATGAGGGAGTCTCATTTCGTAATCCAAAAACAGATTCGAATTCGGAGTTCGGAGGCCGGAGAATGGTCGAAGAACACAAAGGTGCTCAGGGGAGCTGAAGTAGCCAACAAAGAGGGCCAAGCACCTCTCCCGGTGGAGGAGCGTGGCCTCCACGGGAAGAGATGTCATCTGCCCCCATGGAGGCCACACGAGCTGCAGAGGTGGCACCTCTTGATTGGCCCTTCATTATTGCTTTTGGGTTCCCTCCTTTAAATATCCTTTTTCCCTCTCATTTCATTCTAAGAAGAAAAACATGAAAAAACTCCTGTGCAGAATTTTCCCTCAAACTTTCTCATCTTCCAAACACTATAACTTTCTCATTTGAACTCTGATTCAAGTGATTCAAATTGGAGATTGTTAATCTATCAATTTTCTATCATCTTCAAGAATGTTTGAGGTCATTTGATCAATTTTTAGGTGGCTCTACACTAAAAACCGTGATTGCATAGTTTTTCTTGAGGTATTGAATCTTCTCTTGAGTTTTGTTCTTAAAAGTGTTCAATTACCTTGGGTTTTCTTCTTCAATACATGTATGTATGATGTATAAAGTTTGATTAGAGTTAGCCTCTATTGAAGCTAGATTGAACTTGATTAGAACCTTGCATATTGAGTTAGGTTTTGTTAAAACCTATGTTTTCATATGTTTGTGTTTTTGTATTGTCCTAGCTTTCTATCTAGGACTATTTGAGCTTCAATTGATTGATTTTGATAAGCAATAGTCTCTACTTGTGTTAGGTCTCATTAATTGATTATATCTATGAATAGCACAATTATTTGTGTTAACAAGGTTTTTCGGCAAGGGTCCAAAGGAGAATTTTTCAGCAAGCAACCACCTGGTAGGAACCAGCCCGGCTCTCAGGCACCTAGCGGGACCAATACCGCCACCTCGAATGAGTCACTACCTAACAAGCCAGGACCTCGGCTAATTATCCACCTAGACAAGGCACCAGAGGGATGATCCATGAAGGACAGGTACCATGCTGTATATCTACACCGACACCTAATGGAGTGGGTATCACGATATTGCGTTCTCAGTACCTCTCAAGTATCCGGTACTTCCTACCTGGCACCCCGGTACCTCGACGTGTACCTGATATCCCAGAGCATTTCGACACCAGCCCAGAATCCAATCAAGAAAGACATCTCATCTGTCTAGCAAGACAAATATCACTACAAGGTCACCAGTATGATTAAAACAAGCACCATGACAACAAAGTCAGATCAGTATTCTCCTCCAAACAACGCAAGCAGGAAGAGTTAACTCCACCGCCATTTAAAGAGCCATAAATGAGACCTAACAGTCAATCGAATCAGAATTTAAATACGACAATGATTAACGGGATCAAATCCCACACATTTATCCTTATTCAACTCCTTTCAACGCCTAAAATAGGACTCCAAATAATCCTCATAAATACGACCAGATCCTGGGGAATATTGGAGACATATATATACGGCCTTGAAGGACAAACATGAGGATCCCAGACCGTGTTTTTTCACAAAAGAAAAGAGATTTATGTACCTAGAGTAACTCCATGAGAGCTCTCTGAAGCCAGTGAGAGTATATAGACGATTACTGGGTAGATAATAGCCACTTATCGACATAAACGGAATTCTCCATCTCCATTTTGTGTTAGAAAGAGTGAAGAAAAAGTGTTGTAACCTTTACATGAGTGTTTATTCAATAAAATAGTATTTGTTCATATCTTCTCAGTTTCTTCATATTTGTCTATATCAATCTCCAGCATAGAAAGGAACCTCGATACCGAAGGTACCTACCCCGCTATCGCCTACCGGTAGTGGACGAAGGTGTTAATCGAAATTTCGTTCCCCAAGTGGATTTTTCAGTTAACACTTTTTGAAACCGTCTGTGGGAATCACCACACCCTCAAAGAAAGCCTCTTAGCCTCATTTTCTTATACCATTACCAATATGAAACTCCCATTTTTCTCAAAATCATCCTGATCCATCGGGGCACCTATCAAATGCTTCAACCCGGAAGGGTCAGAAGCAGAACAAAGGGGGGAAGAGTCGTAACCCCGCTCCAAAGCCATCAGCTACCGCGCAGGCTACCCCTCAGCTACCTGCTAACCCGGTAATTAACCCAGCTAGTCTGGACCAACAAGTCACGGCCTTCATAGAAAGCATTCACCTCCAAATGGTTGCGGAAGGTGGAGCCAGTCAGCCTGCGGTACCAGATACCAGGGGAGAGGCAAGTCGCCAAGGTACCAGGATACCCCCCATTTGACAGATTGGGACCACCACCTCCAATACTGGTCCACGACAGACTCAGGCCCATGCCCCCAATACCATCAGTCCGTGATAGACTCGGGCTCATGCCCCCGATACCATCAGTCCTCGATAGACTCGAGCCCATGCCCCCAACTTCGGGACAACCTGAAGGATATCAACCTCGACAAGTGAGAATCGTCATCGACCTCCCCCTTAGGGAGTGCCACTACCCAATTCAATCGGAAGCTGCTTCTAGACGACCTCAACTAGAAGTGGCCAGGAGGCAACCTCGGTCTGCGACAGGAGGTACTATTAGAAGCACAGGAGAAAACCCTCCCTAGGGAGAGAACCAGGATGAAACTTCAGTAGCATCAGAAAGGTCTGATGATAGTGATTCTGAAGTAGAATCTGGGAATGATGGCAACAAGCGTCTCCGGGACCAGGTTGCCAGAATGGCGAAAGAGATCCAGGACTTAAAGAAGGGTAAGCACCGGGAAAACCGGAAAGACCCCTTAGGAGAGATGAATGCTCCCTTCTCTAGGAGGATCAGAGAGGCTGAACTACCTCCCAAGTTCAAAATGCCAACCGATAAATATTCAGGGACTGAAGATCCCTTAAGCCACGTAGAAAGTTTTGTTCATCAGATCAAAATGCTACCAGGGCCGCCATGTGCAGGATGTTACCTACCACTCTAACGGACTATGCCAAGACATGGTTCTGGAAGCTACCAGTAGGGAGCGTCGACTCATTCACCAAGTTGACCGACTTCTACGCTTAGTTCCAGGGCATCAAACCTTGCCCCAAGGATCCCATCCATCTTCAATACGTGATCCAGGAGCGGGGTGAATCGCTCAGAGCCTATGTGGAGAGATTTCATAAAGAGGTAATTCAAATGGGGTTCTTCAAATGGGGTAATTCAAATGGGGTTTCTCCATCTACATTTGTCTACATCTGTTTACTCTATATCGCCATAATCCGCCCTAAGACGAGGATAGCTACATAGCTTTCCTGATGCCCTGGACCGGATCAATCCCTCTAGGAGGATCACCGTAAGAACCAGGATAGCTACATAGCTTTCCTGATGCCCTAGACCGGATCAATCCCTCCAAGAGGATCACCGTAAAGACCTTTCTTAATGCCCTGGACCGGATTAATCCCTCTAGGAGGATCTCCTCGAAACTAGAACAGGCCACATGGCACTCCTGATGCCCTGGCCGGGCACCACCCCTCGCTAGGAAGGATCTGGTACGTAAGACCATAGTTTCTAGACGGATCAAACCTCGGCTGGGCACCACCCCCCGCTGAGAAGTGTCTGGATATAAAGAGCATAGCTGCATGCCAGATCAAGGCCTTGGCCGGGTACCACCCCTCGCCAAGAAAGACCTGGTGCTAAAGTGGCCGTAGTTGCCTACCAGGATCTTGTCGCCAGTATGTTCGCCTTATTTTCACCAATGTGCCTAGGTTCCTACAAACAGGAACGCTAGGTACCACTATATTCTCCAAAGTACCGAGGTTCCTAGTACAGGAATGCGAGGTACTCAAATTCTACAATGCTTCCGCCTCTTTTCGCCAAGGTACTGAGGTTCCTAGAATAGGACTACGAGGTACCTAGATCAAGGCTTTGGCTGGGTACCACCCCCCACCGAGAAAAACCTGGTGCTAAAGTGGCTTTAGTTGCCTACCAGGATCTTGTTGCCAATATGTTGGTCATTGTTTTCGCCAAAGTACCAAGATTCCTAGAACAGGAATGTGAGGTACCTAGATTCGCTAATGTGTTCGCCATGGTACTAAGATTCCTGAAAAATGAATGCGAGGTGCCACAATTCGCCAAAGTATTTGCCAAAGTACCAAGATTCCTAGAACAGGAATGCAAGGTACTCAGTTTCGATAAAGTTTTCGCCAGTATGTTCACCTAGATACTGAGATTCCTAAAGTGGGAATGCGAGGTACCTAATTTCTCCAGATTGTTCGCCTAGGTACCAGAACCCTTAAAGCAAGAGCGCCAGGTACCGGGTTCAATCAAGTATATTCACCTATGTACCAGAATCCTCGATGCAAGGATATCGGGTACCTCAATCGTGATATCAACTAGGATATGTGGTACTATTTGCAAAGGAGTGTTTACACCTAGAAAGATGTCCACAGATCCATTGGCTAGGTCCCTGGTACCAGTTGCTTATCACGCTATACTCATGTTCCTATCAAGTTCCTCGATTTACCAAATTTTTGGTTAAGGCAGATTCATGTTAGGGGTTCTTGCCCGAATTTCATACCACAGTTAGAAGCATGAAACAAAAGTCAATCAGGGAAAACATAAAGAATAGCTAGACAAGTAAAGGAAAAGGGGTTTTTTCATTTATCAAATCAGGGAGCCTAACCCTTCTTCCAGGCTACATACAGAAAATAAGAAAGAAAAATAACAGTAAATAAGTTGAAGACTCAGGCATGCCAGCTTCCACTCCAATTTCCTGCCCATTTTTTTGACTTATTCATCCAACGACACTGATCTTATCCAAGATGGATGTCGGCGACACCATCACGACCACCGAAGATAGGAACAGAGGTCGTGTTGGAATCATCAAACACATGAGGGGTAGAAGGATAATCTTGGAACCTTCCACGTTCAAGAGGCAACTGGATACGAAGTCGCAGCCCGCCTAGGTAATGTCTACACCATTGGCAAGGGCGCAGCATCGCAAGCCACCACTCCTCCCGATCCTGAGAATCACAATCTATCGTGATTCCCCGGTAACTAAGTCTATCTCACACTACTCTTTCCACAATTCCAAGCATCCTGCCAGTCAGAGATATCACATGTCCTCTTCCTCCCACGGTGCTAACCATCACGACGATCATCGATCGATTTGCTAAAGTTTTTAACTCTGTTGGAAAATAAAGAAGCAATGTGAAGAACTCTCAAGTAGGGTGGGGTATTTATAGAAGGAGAAAAAGGACCTTGGTAATGGGAAGATAGGGTCATTTATGAGACACGACACCTGGAATATGGGGAAAGACAGCTTCGCAAAGCGTGCACCTCCGAAGTTTAATGTCTGAGGAAAAAAAGCCTATCCTGGATTGACACATGCAAGAACAATTAAATATAGTGTCTGAACTAGGGGATCTTACTCTAGAATGCTAGAAGGAAGTTCCACCAGGATATCCCCGAACAGGATGTATACCATGACTACCTCGATTGCCATATACCACGATCCATGTCCAACTGATGTCCTGGTACCACTCCTGGACCAATCACATCAACGACCGCATTTTATCGGAGTTCAATAGAAGATGTATCACCAAATCTATACATGGGTACCAGGATTCTCCGAACAAGAATGCCCGATACCCTGAGTCCAACTGCAATCTCGCCTAAGTACCAGGATTCCCAGAACTGGAATGCCTGGTACCCAGTCTTTCCCCCCAAGTGAGACCTACTGCTAAGTCCCATGAGATCCTTGTATTGGTTACAAGATGTGCTATACTTTTTAATCTCGCCAAATTTCAGAGCCCTCTCTGTTATCAAAAATTTGTTAAATCACATTTACACTGGGGACTTTTCTTTAATCAAGGCAGAATTCAACCATGGGATCAGTAAACTACACATGCATGGAGCTAAACAAAAGAAAGAAAAGTTTTCATTACTAAAACTCGGGAGCCCAATCCCCAATCACAGGCTACAAAACTAGAAAAAAAAAATTGGCTGGATAAAATATCAAGCTTGGTCATGCATCCTCCTGCTCCTAGTTCGCCCCTTTCTCTCCAGCTCCTACGGTCTGAGCCTCACTTTCAGGTCCAACAGGGAGCTCACCAGTTACCTGAACCACCATCTCGGCTAAAGCCCCACTTGCTACCTAGACACCTGCTACCATTGGGATCTCCACTTGAGCAGGTCCAACCTGGAGCTCCTCCGTCACCCTACCAGAGGATTCCCCCATTTCCTTGGTTGAGGTAGCTTGATCCTCCACCTTCTCATCAAGACCTAGTAAGGGGGCTGGTACGTCGAACCCCCCATCCTTAGTAGCAGGCTGGTCCTCTACCTCCTTGACGGATTTGAGCGGAGAGACAGGTGGGTCAAAAACCCCACCTTCAACTTGAGCCACTCCAACTTCTGGAGCCTTTAGATTATGATCTTCTCCAACACTTCCTGGTGGAGGAAGGGAGATAGGTCTCTGATCTCTACCACCTATCACTCCACTTGCTCCAGCAACCCGAGAAGGTCCAGCTCCATCGGAGGGAGCAACCCTAGCCAATTCAGGGGCTTTTGCCATAATCTCCTCCCTATTCCATACCTCAATGACCCTCATGTTAAACGGAGGAGGGAAAGCTAAAGCCACATGGTATCCAGCGAAGAAGTAGTCATCCCCAAAGGCAGTATCCACCTGAGCTTCCAAGCTGGCCATGCTCTCACGAAGAACTTGAGTCTATTTCTCTAGCTCCGCTACTCTATCCTTCGCAATCTCTCTATCTTCTCTGTGAATGAGGGATCTGAGTCTCTCTGTGTCCAAAGCATCCTGCATCCGCTTCCTTCTAAGCATTATTCAAAGACTGGTTCAGAACTACCACGCCCTCAGCAGCCTTAGCGAGCTCCTCCTTGGCCTTTTCTAGCTCGAAATTAGCCTCATTAACCTGGTTCTAGAGGGAGGTAACCTGATGGTTCATAGTTACGTTGAATTTGAAGGCCTGCCAAGTACAAAACATGAGTTGGAATATTGCCAGTTATGAAATCAAGATAAAGACCAAACAAGATGGCTTACCTCAGCCAGAAGAGCAGATCCTTTGGAGACAAGGTAGTCAATAGGCATAAAAGTCATGGCCTCCAAACCCCCACCTGGGCAGAAAGGTGCAAACCTAGCCAAGACTTCATCTTGGATGTTATCTCTAGACCTCGATCGTGGCTTATCACAAGGTACCACCCGGCTAGCAGCAGCAGGATCAGAACCTCTCTCGACTCGGGTAGATTGATCGGTTGCCACAGCAGGAGAGGCAGAGGGGGCTAGTTGATCAACAGCAGTAGCAGCAATGGCAATAACTGGGGTGATGGGTGGCAAGTCTTGCACCCGAATAAGAGTACCTCGGTACCTCCCCGTTCTGGCTGTAAAAGTTTCCAACGATCTGACAAAAAGAGGAGCGGAAGCCCCAAGTACCTCGGTCGAATTCCTACTAGATCAAGCGGGGGTCCCACCCCTCCTTCGCGTTCAGAGCCAGCAGGAAGCCTGATAGGGGAGGGCGGTGAGGAATCATCACTGCCACTAGCCCAGTTAAGCTCTCCATTTAGAACCGATGGAAGCACTGCAGACACTGTCCACACTACAGAGTTAGCATATGCATAATCAACGAGAAAAGTTACCAAGGAGGGTCCAGAGAAATTATTTACCTGGGGATGCACTGGAAATACGGAGGAAGAATTCCACCCTACCAGCCTCGAAGGCATCTGAGGTAGGATACTTCAGGTTGGTATAATTGGGAGCCATGATAGCTCTCAAAACTTTCTCAGACTCAGCAAATAGTTTGTTCTTCTCCAACGAGGGCTTCCTACTAAAACAAGTAGGAACCTTGAATTCAGTTCCTCCAATATGAACTGAGCTGCCTCATTAGCCTTTGATGACGACCTATTCCTCCCTCCATAAGGTATCTTTCTTTATGGCCCTTGGTACCACGAATTTCAAGTTGTTCTTAGCCCGAGCATAAAATTTCCTCTTTAGGCCGGGAGAATTAGTAGTAATCTGGAACACGTATCCGAGCTCATCTGGCCCCGGTTCATGGTCGACGTTATCTCACTCGCACTGTTCTCTCCACAGTACCAAGAGCCCTACCAAGTGTCTCCAGAACCCTGGTGTTAGTTGAAGGGGGCGAGCTGCAAGACATGCAGCGCCCTACACAAGATAAGGTGGAGAGGTAGCTTGACTCCGCTATCGAAAGCTGCCGTGTGAATTGGAAGCATGCCAAGATTGGGAGTATACATATCATACCCATGCAGGGGTATGGTGATCATAATATCCTTAGGGATCCTAAAATCTCTCTGCAAGCGCCTGATAATGTCGTTGGTGCTAGTAGAATCAGGGATACGCCGATATTCATAAGGAAGGGCAAGCACCATCCTCACAGTGTCTGTGACTTCACCAGCATGATCTCCACCGGCCCTGATAGCTCCCGACTCTGCACTCGATTCCCGGTTTACGTCAATCAGAGCACTGGGGTCGTTGGTGAAACCTGTCCCGATTGTGACATTTCTATTTGATCGACGGCGTTGTAGAAGAGGGACATCGTCTCCACTGTCATCATCGACACGAGTCCTTTTTCTATGGACGAGTTTCCCGCTAGCAGACGCGTCGCCAGTGAAGAATTGTTCGATACTGTCATTGTCTGGAGAAGATATTATAGCAAAACCAAAGCAAGAACTTTTTGAAATATAAGGAATCGGGGATGGGGGATGAAGAAGAAGAAGAAGAAGAAGACTAGGGTTAGCACATGTGTGAAAATTTTGAGAAGTTGCTTGAAAAAGAGTATGACATGGAAGAGTGAGGCTTATATAGATGAAGAGGTAGCTACTTGTAACAGGCAGGGGAGGTAATCAATGTCACGGGATTATCAGTGACTTGGTGGAAACAGTTTCGAGAAACGTGCACCTCTAGGATATTTCCTGTTTTGAATTCGGCCTACCCCAACCAGCCATGTGGAAGGCCCCTTTAAGTCAGCGTGCAAGAGGAAGATTCCATTCTGCGAGACGTTTATAGAAAATTCTCCATGTGTATTAAATCCTAAATCCAACCCCAACCAGACACCGGTGTTCAAGTCAGGGAGGACTTCTGTTAACAGGGTTTTTTGGCAAGGGTCTAAAGGAGAATTTTCTAGCAAGCAACCACCTAGTAGGAACCAGCCTGGCTCCCAGGCACCTAGCAGGACCAATACGGTAACCTCGAAGAAGTCGCTACCTAACAAGCCAGGACATCGGCTACCTATCCACTTAGACAAAGCGCTAGAGGTATGATCCAAGAAGGACAGGTACCACACTGTATATCTACTCTGACACCTAATGGAGTGGGTATCACGATATTGTGTTCCCGGTACCTCACAAGTATCCGGTACTTCCTACCTGGTACCCCGATACCTCGACGTGTACCAGATATCTCAGAGCATTTCAACTCCAGCCCAGAATCCAATCAAGACAGACATCCCATCTGTCCAGCAAGAAAAATATCACTACAAGGTCGCCAGTATGATTAAAACAAGCACCATGACAACAAAGCCAGACCAGTATTCTCCTCCAAACAACGCAAGCAGGAAGAGTTGACTCCACCGCCATTTAAAGTGTTATAAATGAGACCTGACGGTCAACCGAATCAGAATTTAAATACGACAATGATTAACGGGATCAAATCCCGTACCTTTAGCCTCATTCAACACCTTTCAACGCCTAAAATAGGACTCCAAATAATCCTCATAAATGCGACCAAATCCTGGGGAATATTGGAGACCTATATATACGGCCTTGAAGGACAAAGATGGGGATTCGAGACAGTGTTTTTTTGCCAAAGAAAAGAGAATTATGTACCCAGAGTAACTCCATGAAAGTTCTGTAAGCCAGTGAGAGTATATAGACGATCACTGGGTAGAAAATAGCCACTTATCGACATAAACGGAATTCTCCATCTCCATTTTGTGATAGAAAGGGTGAAGAAATAGTGCTGTAACCTTTACACAAGTGTTTATTCAATAAAACAGTATTTGTTCATATCTTCTCGGTTACTTCATATTTGTCCATATCATTCTCCAGCATATAAAGGAACCTCGGTACCGAAGATACCTACCCCGCTATCGCCTACCAGTAGTGGACGAAGGTGTTAATCGAAATTTAGCTCCCCGAGTGGATTTTTCCATTAACAACTTGTATATATAGAGCTTAATAGGTTTGTATTGAATACTTTGTGAATACATGCTTTAAATTTCTTGCTAGAACTTTTATTGAGCATATATTGTGACTCTAGCATGATTTGTGTTTTATACTAAATTTTGAATATGTGCTTAAATGTATATGATTGATTCAAGGTTTAGTGACATGAATAAATCTAGAAATTAAATCTGTTTTGGTATTTCACATGTTCTAGACTTTTTTATTCATGCATAGTAACTAGACAATTTTGATTTGTGGACTTTTATGCATATGTCTAGTTCCCATAGGATGTGTTGATCATCATATTTTATGTTGTGTGCTTGGATTTGTTTTGCATTCATGATCACTTAGAAAGTCCTTATAAAAGGCATGAAGTCTTTGCTAGAGTCGGGAGGACTCAGATAGTTAAACAAGAAATTCTTGGTTAGAGTTGGGAGAACTTGGATAACCAAGTGATAAAGTCTTAGCTACAGTCGGGAAGACTTGGATAGCTAAGCAAGAAGTCTTGTGCAGGATTGGGAGGATACAGATAGGCAAGCAAGGAATCTTCCTAAAGACGGGAGGTCTTGGATAGGAAGTTGCTTCCTAGAGGTGTGTTAGGCATATCTTGGATAGGGAGAAGGAAAAGTAGTTCACTAGGCCCGAGCGTAGGATAGAAGTGATAGCTTGGAGTCTGTGTCATGGGATTTGGTCACTACTTTGAGTGTGTATCTTTTATTCGTCATAGTGGATTCATTTTTCTGGTGGTTGTGGATTAAACCCGTGGATGTTTCCTCTTCGGAGGTTTTACCACATAAAAATCATGTGTCACATTTCTCTATCCTTATCTCTTTGATTTATATATATATGTGTTGTTTTGTAATTGTAATAACAATTGATTAGTAGTTTATGTTTTTGTAGTATTTCTTCTATTGTATGATATAGACATTGTAAGCTTTAATGCTTTGATTATATACATCAATGATCTATATGTGCTTATGTGTGCTTATTAGATTGTGATACAAGCTATCTTGTGGGACAAACTTGTGTTTGTTTCAAGGGATTGAAAAAGGTATAAAAACCTATTCACCCCCCCCCCCTACCTTTAGGTTAGCTTTAGTCAAATTAACTGTGTTTGTATTTTCAACTACTCCTAAGTTAAGTTAATCTACTCCTAAAGGCAAACACCCTAAGTTACGAAAATAAAGATGGCTTGGAGAGATGCATGATAGTGATCACACAAGGGTTCCTAAGTTTACCGTACATAAGTGCACACATAGTGGGTTGTTAGGCATTAAGTTCATTCAATTCAAGTTAAGGGTTCGTTCTTGCCTCAATTCAATTTATATCCATTCATCGAGCTAACGGTTGGAGAGTGCATTGGAAAGCCTCCCAAACACGAAACTGCAACCAACATATGTGAACCGATTCTACAAACCATGCTAGATTGAGCCCCAATACTAACTTGGTAATGTAAAATGGCATATTTAATTCTAATGAATATGGAAAGAGTAATTGTATATCCAATCATAACTCACCTAGAGCCCCTAGTGTAAGTGTCTTAGTTTATGATTGGCTTATTTCGTTGACAAAATCACAATTGGGGTCAAATTGTGATTACTTGACTCTACTCCTAATTGAAGAGATGTAGTTGCACACACTCACTTGCATGTATTATATTCTTGTTTTCATATATTTGAATGATGCATTGTATGCCATTCATCACACTCCACACTTGCACATTTTTCATTTAAGTTAGTGTGCAGAGGTTGCCTGGAAAAGAGGATTTTCCTCTTCACCGCGGTGCAGGTCGCTTGCTAGGCACCTACCTCAGCCGCGGTCCCAACAGCAGTTGGTTCCATAAGGTGCATGCTTTGGGGACCGCGGTCTGTTCACCTGTACGCACAGCGGTCCCTGATGGGGTAAACATCAACAGGCCCCTGCTACCTAGACCGTGTCCTGTGCACATGCATGCTCAGCGGTCCCAACCGCGATGTTGTCCAGACGGTGCATTGCTGTGTGTACCGCAGTCTAGACCCTTGCCTGAGCTGCGGTTCAGCAAGCGGTATTGACGGGATTCATTTGCTGTTTTTTCAAAACGGTGTCATTTCGTCTAGAGCTTCATATATATATATATATATATGTTATTTTCCCTTATTTGCCTCTTTACAGCTTCAGAATTCATTCTCTCTCATTCTTTTTAGAGCTCAAGAGTGACTTGCAAGAAAAGGTAGCAAGAAACCATTTTTATTGTCCAAACCCAATCACCCATCGTTCATTCATGGTTCAAGCATCATCTAGCCTCATCTAGGATGTTTCTAAGCATGGGTCTTCATCAATATATTTTACTTGGTAAGTAGAACACCATTCTCATCCATCTTTGTGTTCTTGCTTAACAAGAAATCTCTTTTAAACTTGTTTGCATCTAGATTAGAATTTTTATTACAAATAGAGATTTTAGTTGATGTTTGGGTTGTTGTATTGTGATAGTATTGCATCTAGGAATGCTTTGATTTCATATAGCCAAGGTATGAGCATGTCATATAGCAAGATGATTTCTAGGAATGTTCTACATGTCATTATTAGTTCATAGATAAGCAGTAAATGTGTTGACCTAGCATTTATGCATTTAGAATATTTTTTTGATATTCACATTAGGTTGCATATCTCTTCTATTGAGAGTTGAGTCTTGTATGTGCCGTTGGTAGTGTACAAACAAGAGCCTAAAATCACTATTAAATGCCCGCGGGTAGCAAAGATGAATTAGTAACCGATTAGGTTTGATGTGGTCAACCTAGGTGGTAATCGTATTTGCAAATAGTGGATTTGAGGGTTCGAGTGGCTTTTAAGCCCGTGAGTTTTTACCCTATTGGGTTTTCTCACGTAAAACAAATCATTGTGTCTTTATTTTATTTTCCGCATCTTATTACAATGATTGTTTGTTAGGATTTTGCTATGATTAATTTTGACTAACCAAAAGATGGAAATTAATTTGGCTAAAAACCTATTCACCCCCCCCCCCCCCCTCTAGGTTAGTTTTTATCTCTCTTAGAGTATTTTCACCTAGAGTGGGAAATAGCCAAAGTCCAATTATTATTTCTCCGACCATTACTCACCTAGAGCCCCTAGAGTGAGAAATATCCAAAGACCAATTCCTAATAAGAACAATGAATCAAAACCTCATCTAATATGGCAATTGACAAGTTTCATCCATTCTTCCTAGCTAATTAGCCAAGACCATGCCCGGAAAGTCCTTCCAAAGGCACAACCCTAACTTTAATTCACTCAAACCTATACATACAAGTTAATTTGGACCTTCCAAAGACATACACACACAAATTGGATGTTTGATTACAACTACTCCTACAATTACATTAATCTACTCCTAATCTCATTCATGAACACATATCAATTTACAATCTCTATACATAAGCATTTCAAGATAAAAGATATATTCAATAATTAACAAGAATGAATCAAAACCCAAATCAAATTTAAGAACAACCAACACATAAATTGAGCACAAAATAGGTTTACAGATATTCCCAAGTGAGGATTACACATTTAAGAAAACAGGAAATACAAAGAGATGAGATATAGGAGAAAAACCCAAATGGAGAGACCTTCCAAAATGTGCTAGACTCCATTGATGATGCTTGGTTCGAATTTGGTCATAGACCACTCCTATCTCCTTGCAATCTACTTTCAAATGGGTGGATGATGGTTAGAAATGGTGGTGGTGAGACATCCATGGAGGAAAACCTCCATGGATGCTCTTGGAAGTTACTCTCTCTTTTTGGAAATGAAGAAAATGAAGAAGAAGAAGTGTGGTCTATGTATTTACTTTAGATAGGAGAGGAAGAGGTGCTTTTATAGTGAAGGGAGGTTAGGGCATGAAATGGTAGTGAAAGGACGAAACTACCCTTGATTTCAGGTAAAAAAATGACTTACATGTGCTGATCGGCGGTTGGATTTGGATGCCATGGTACCCGCCGTTCCAAACTGCCAAAATCTTCTGAAGTTTCTGGTCATTAAACGGCAGCCAAAATGGCGGTTTCTGTACCCATCGAATTCAATTTCTTCTATGCGCACTAGTTACTTGACAGACATAACTTCCTCTAGAAAAGTCGGAATCGTATGTTCTGGAAACTATACAATTTCAGCTCATAAGCTGTTGGAAAGCACATAGGGGTTCATGCACGCGGTCTCGGTGTTGCATTCTAGTTTGATGACGGATCAACTATGGAAACATCTGGATTCGGTGGCCATTGCTGGGTTTAGATCACATCGCGGTATGTATCAACGGTGAGGCGCAATACTCCATATACTTATGTTTATTCCGTTTTTAGCTCATTTTGCCTCCCAAACCGTCATTTAAGCTCAAAACCTTATTGTAAGGAATATGTGTAAGCCTTAGAGTCGCACAGCAGAAGGAAATTTCAAAACTTTTTTAAATATTTAACCAATACGATATATAAGAATAAATAATGCAGGATTCGAAATCATACCTCAAGGCTAACTCTTTCATTCTTTAATTCTTGAATTTGTTTTCCGATTTGTACCACCAGATCTTCCTCGCTATCTCTCGGGCTCCGGCAACTGTGTGTGGGTATGTCACGGGCTTCAGAAGGTTGTATGGAGGTAGTAGAAACAACACAAAGCAACTCTTTCTTTGTGTATGGACAATTCGGCCAACCTTGAATGAAAAATAAAAAGAACCTTTTTTTTTCTTTTCTTGTTCTTTTGGCCGCACCCTTCTTGTTTTTGTTTCACGTGTTATGTTGTATTTCAACAACCCTCAATTACTTTAATTAAGTAGATTTTTAAGTATACAACATTTCATGATATAATCATTTTAAATATCTAATATTTAAAATTAAATCTCAATGATCTTGTTTTTAAAATCAAATAATAAAAACAAAACATCTTGTTATCTTTTATCATGATAGGGTTAAAAGTTACCTAGATTAAATAGGATTTTAAATCCCATTTAATTTAATGTTATCACTGTGACTCGAACCCATGACCCGTTAAAGATTAAATAATCAATATTATTTTTTATCTTTGCTTTGGTCTTGGTTCGGAATCCTTTACCTCTATAAAATAGTTAATTTAATTAATAATTTATAATTATTAATACAATTAAATAATCACATTATTTAATTTAATTAATTGCCTGAATAAAATTCTTGTTACTTTCGTAACATAATTAATTGGACCATCCAATTAATTAACCGAGACCTTTGTTACCATTATCATTCTGGGCTAACAAGGGGACATAATGGACCCACAGTCTTGAGCTCCAATAATCCTTAGAAAAATTAATTAAACTCTTTAATTAATGTTTCATGATTATTAACCTCAGAGTTACTCCACTAAAAACCTGAGGCTGCACTCTCGTAACTGTAGATGTTTTTACACATATCAAAAATTCATTGTCCATCGATATAGCTATTAAATATGGTATGATCCTCCACAAGTAGTTCATAATTAGAGTTGGGTCATAAAGTCCATTATACCCCTCTAATTATATCTTTTCCATTAAGTACCATTAATTCTCTAATGAACAATTATACCCTTCATTCCTTTACGGAAGGAGGAAAGCGCTCTTAATTGTTCAAGCCCTGAATCAACCCTTAAGGGAACTACTTCTCTACTTCTCGCAAGAAGGAGTAGATTCCACTATTTTGTACAGACCTTCCCAACCACAAGCCAAACCACGATTTCAAGATATGGAGATATTGATCGAGAATGCTACTCCGGTCTCACCCATGGTAAATCAAAAACCATGATCTAACCTGAAGGAGTCAGTAAGACACTCAGGATTAAGATCACCCATATACAGCCATCATTAGTCGATATATATATATATATATATATATATATGAATCGCCCCATGTAACGGATATTATTGAGATATTCATATAGATCATGGCACGGTCCTATATGATCACATCATATAAAGTGCTTACATTCTCATATCACAATATGAGTAGTCTAGGATAAGACCACCGTACATTACGGAATGGACCGCAGCTATAGATTAACCACAAATAAAGTACCCAACTTTATTTGCTCTCTACGGACTCTTTAGATTGCACGTCTCAAACTAAAGTCCTATGTATATGACACTCATATACTCAGTTTGAGATTACATCCGGCAATCTTGGATGTTTAGCACATAAGATATAAAAGTATGAGACATGTAAATATAATGAAAAGATTACTTCTTTTATTTATAATTTATCATCATTTATAAAATACAAGCTTTAGGGCAAAACCCCAATAATATGTACATACACAAGGCTCAACAAACACTTATATACAAAAAAATGCTCGAAAATGAGAACAAACGATAAAATATGGGGACCCTCAAATAGGTATAAAATGGTCTGATCAATAGTCTATCCACTTATAATCCTTTCACGGCTTCTAACTTCTTCTTTAGAGTTCATATTATTGTCTTGTTGGTCGAATCAACTTGACTGTTTGACTACGGGTATCGAGGAGTTGTAAAATGAATTTTGATTCCCCATTATTCGCAGAAGTTTTGAAAATAGAACAAGATGAATTGAGAACCGTTTTCGGTTACGATCTCTTTTGGGACTCCATACCTATAGATAATATTTTTCCAAAGAAAATTCTTTACCTCATTGTCCTTGATGCTCTTGTACGACTCTACCTCGACCCAATTGGTGAAGTAGTCCGTTATTGCTAGTAAATACATCTTTCCTCCCTTGTTCAAAGTCAAGAGTTTCCTAACTATATCCATCCCTCATTTCATGAAGGGCCATGTGGATAGTATCGAGTTAAGTTTTTTTGGAGATAGATGGGATATCTGTGTGTGAAGCTAACACTTGTCGCATCTCTTTACGAACTCATACGTATCGAACCTCATGGTTGGCCAGTAGTATCCTGCCATTATAGCTTGATGAGATAAACTCCTCAATTCAAAGTGATTCCCGCATTTACCAGTATGTAGCTCAACTAATACTGTTTTAGCTTATGAAGGTTTCGCACACAAGAGGTAAGAACCTGTAAAAGATCGTTTATAAAGTTTACCTCTTATCATGTTGAATTTGGCCGCTTTAGCTCGTATCCTCCTGGCTTCGTTTCGATCTTCTGGAAGCTTGTCGTGCTTCGAGATAATCGATGATTGGAGTCATCCAAGTCGGATCAGGGTCAATCGATGACACATCCATTTGCATTTTACCTTTCCAGATAGCCAACCATTGTAAGTACACCATAGGGATCACCCTACTTTCAGTCGCTTGCATTGTTGAGCCAAGATTTGCAAGAGAATCTGCTCGAACATTTTCTGATCGTGGAATTTGTTCGATCTTAAAATCCTTGAAGCTCGACCTTAACTCTCATGCAAGGTCGTGATAAGTTGTCATCTTGAGGTCTCTTGTTTCATACGAACCCTGCAATTGTTGCACAATTAATTGGGAATCGCTACTAAACTTGAACTGCTGAACCCCTAGACTCCTTGCTAGAGTAAGCCTACAATGACAGATTCATATTCTTCCAAGTTGTTAGTTGCTTTGAATCAACAACTGATTGCATGTTCGACTACGATCCCTACTAGAGATCAAAAGATGATTCCAAGTCTGCTTCCCCTGATGTTGCTCGAGCCGTCAACTGCTAAGGCCAAAATTCCTGGGGTTGCATTGTTTACCATGTTCACCATTTCTTTCTCGACGCGCGCCTGTGAATTAGGGAAAAAATCAGTGACAAAGTCAGCTAATACCTAAGACTTGATCGCAGTTCTGGTCGATATGAGATGTCGTGCTCGCTGAGCTCCATTGCCCATTTCGTAAGTCGACCGGATAACACTGGCTTGTGGAGTATGCTTTTCAACTGATGTGTCATAAGGACTACTATCGAGTGGTATGGGAAGTAAGGTCAAAACTTCAAGGCTGCCATGATAAGAGCGAGTGCTAGCTTTTCCAGCTGACTATATCAAGTTCCAAAATCAAGTAACGACCTGCTCACATAGTATATCGGCAATTACTTACCGTCACCTTCCTCGATCAGTACTGCATGACAACCGTCTCTGATACAGCCAGGTAGACATAGAGAGTCTCCCTATTAACAGGCTTGGATAGTAAGAGAGGGGTAATGAGGTATATTTTTAACTCCTGCAGTGCTTTCTCGCACTCTTCAATTCATGAAAACTCTTTGTTCTTCTTTAAGGTTTCGAAGAAGCCGTGCATCTCTCTGAAGATCAAGAGATGAATCGTCCTAGAGTAGTTATTCAACCTGTTAGTTTTTGTACATCCTTGTCGCACTTAGGGGACTCAATTCCCATCATAGATTGGATTTGCTGAGGGTTTGCTTCAATTCCTCTGTGGGTGACAAGGCAACCTAGAAAATTCCCTGAGGACACACCAAATGCACATTTGGTATGATTAAGTTTTATGTGATACATGTTGAGCACTTCAAAGGACTGCCTTAGGTGTTCGAGGTGTTATTTTTCTACGAGTGATTTGATGAGCATATCATCAATGTAAACCTCCATCTTGTCCCCTATCATTTCTACGAACATTTTGTTCACCAGCCTCTGATATGTCGCACCTGCATTTTTAAGACCAAACGACATAACTCTATAACAGAAAATACCTCGTTCGGTAACACTATTTTCTCTTGATCGCCGGGGTGCATGAGGATTTGGTTATAGCCAGAGAAGGCGTCCATGAAGCTCAACAATTCATGTCATGTTGTGGCATCGACCAGCATGTTGATGTAAGGAAGAGGGAATGATTCTTTCGGGCACGCCTTGTTTAGGTCTGTGAAATCGATGCAGACTCTCCACTTCACATTTTTCTTCTTTACTACGACTACGTTTGCCAACCAGTCAGGATAGTTGACTTACCTCACCAATCCAATGTCGATCAGTTTTTGAATTTCTTTGTTAATGACCCTATTTCGCTTGGGGGGTGAATTTCCTCCTCTTCTACTTCACCGGTCGATGGTCAGGATCGACTTTGAGTCGATGTACCATGACATCAGGATCAATTCCCACCATGTCTGCGTGTGACCAAGTGAAACTGTCATGGGGTCGTTTAAGGAATTCAATCAGTTTCTTCCTGATCAAGAGGTCGAGTATCGAGCCTATCTAAACTTTGTGTTCTGAGATGTCGGGGTGGATCTATACTTCGTTGAGCTCTTCTACTTGAAGTTGGTCGGGATCGAGCTCTGCAGTAGGTTTCTATAATGGCTATAATTCGAGCTTCTTTTTCTTAGGCTCTTTTGATAGCACTCTCTAGAGGTCTTCTGTTCTCCCCTAATCTCCTACACTCCCCATTTGGTTGGGAAATGGATGGTCTGATAAAAGGTCGACGGGGCTGCTCGAAGCTCATGAATCCATGATCGACTTACAATCACGTTGTATGCTGACGGGTAGTCGAGCATGAGGAACTTCTTTTGTACGTTTACTCCATCTGTATATACGAGGAGGAGGATTTCTCCTATCGTGCTCTTTGCATCTCCTTTGAATCCCACCAGAGTGGTCGAACTGTGAGTGATTCATGATTCATCGATCTGTATTTCCCATAAAGCACTTATGAATAGGATGTTAGTTGAACTGCCATTGTCGATCAAGCAATGTTTGATCAGACAATTGGCTATAAACAAAGAAATAACTGGCGCATCTTAGTGAGGTAAAAATAAATTTGAACTATCAGTTGTGCTAAAGGATATAAATATATCGAACAAATGGTCGACATTATGGAAAGGTATCACCTCCATATTTGCTACCTCTCAAGTGTGTCTCTTGGCTGCGAAGTGTGATATTCCACTCACCTCAGATCTGCCCGATATGAAGTTGATAGTACATTCTGGTCGAGGAGTATTTGGGGGAGAATCCTTCCCTTTACCTTTTTGTCTATCATCTTGTTGCGCCAAAGTTTTCTTCCCTTTATCGGTTAGGAATTCCTTAAGCCGTCCCTGTTTCAACAGCTCCGCTACTTCAAGTTTTAGGGTGATGCATTCATCCGTTCGATGTCCATGATGGCAGTGAAATTCACACCATCTGTTAGAATCCTTGTGTTCCAGAGGCAAAGTTATCTTGGGAGGCTATCTCACCAAATTTCACATGCCTCTCAGGATGCTGAATTGCTCTCGCAGGCTTGATACTAAGATTGAACTTAGGGACCCGAGCTTTTTGCCTGTTATCTATCTATGGCGGCCTATCGTATAGTCGCCCCCTATCTTTTAGTCTATTTTGTTTGTTTGAGTTGCTTCGTCATTCATCTATTCTTCTGTCTACATGATGGTTACACCTATAATCCTTATGCAGCTGAGTTAGTGGTTGGTAGTTTGCCTCATATTCTTCTCGTTTGATCTGAGCCCAAGCTTTTGCCAGCACGTTCTCCATTATTCAACATGGGTACTTGGTCAGCTCTTTGTACAGATCAGAGTCATACTGCAGCCCTTTCCTGAAAGCAGAAATAGCAGTAGCAAGGTTACAGTTAGGGATCGATACCTTTTCTTTGTTGAATCGACCCACGTATCTCGTAGTCGCTCTCATCTTCGCTGGGTAACAGTATATAGGTCATCCGATTGTTTCTCTAATTTCCTGCTGCTTGCAAATTGTTCGCCGAAAGTGTCGGTCAACTGGGAAAATGAGCTGATCGAGACTTTTGGTAGATTGGTATACCATTTGAGTGTAGGACCAGTGAGGCTCGAACCGAAGCCCTTGCACATGCATGCCTCACTTTGATCTCTAGGGATCACCACTGTAAACATCCACAGTTTGTATTGGACGAAGTAGTCATCTGGATCGATCGTTTCATCAAGCTGTTTCATGTTTGGAAAATTGAACTTTTTTGGCATCTCCATCAATGCAATCTCGTCCACGAACGAGGAGTCGGCAAAACTGTTCGCTGCACTTTGCTTGATAAGAGCAAGCACTTTTGGGATCCTCTAGATCATAGCTTCTAATTCTACAAACCTGCGTACAACCTCAGGTCAGAAAATAAAGGATTTGATTTTACTATTCCGTTGTTTGTAGGGTATTGCTAGTTCGAATCCCTTTGCATTCCAAACCGGGTCGACGGATTCGCTGGAGTGGAGTTCGTGTTCATCACTAGTACTGGTTCATTGAGATCGACGATGATCGATTCTCTTATCATCTCATTCTTTGTTTTGGATCTTCGCTTAGCTCACGTGATCAGTTATCGATTGAGATTTGTTCTAGTGCATGCTGCACACTGTTGGATAGCATATCAAGTTTTCCCTGCAACTCCAGGTTCTTAGCTCGAACCTCTTCGTTCTCTTTTTCAAGGTTCTACAACCAAGTTGCATTCTCTGTCATTTGAGCTGAAAGTCGTGCCTCGATATCTCCAAAGTCAGTCATCATCTTGGATTGGAGTCAAGAACATGTATTCGATTAGGAAAACTTTCAGGGCCCCACGGTAGGCGCCAAACTATAGCCGATCGGATCTGTAATTAATTTGAATAAACGAGGTGGGCCCTGGCAACCTATTGGAAAGAATAGAGCGGTGGCGGACCACAAGAGGGGGTGTTCCTGTTGGAACCCCGTTCACTGGTAACGCAGTAGAAATAGGTTTTAAAATTTTTATACAGATCATAAACGATCTGGAACTAGTGAACTCGGATCGTAATTATTTCTTTTTCGGAACTAATACATAATATATGTAAACACGGGAAATTGTAATCAATATATTAAAAAAAATAGAACCTTACCAAGGTTTGGAGGCTCCTTCCGATATGCTCCTGATCTGTACCACTGATCTTCCTAGTTATTCCCGGAACTGGTAACTACGTATGGGCGCATCACATACTCAGGAACTTAGGAGGATGTAGAGAAAGGAAAAAGAAACAATTTCTTCCGAGAGAAAACAAAACCTAGAACAACTCTTGTTCTTAAAAGAAAAATATATTTTTCTTTTCTTTTCTTTCAAATAGTACAGCCACACCATTTGGCTTTTTCCATTTTTTTTTTGTTTCTCACGAACAGCACTATTTTTTTTTTCTTATTCTCTTTTTGTTTCACTTATGCACATTTGCCCTTTTCCATTTTATTTTGTTTCTCACGCACAACACTATTTTTTTTTCTTTTTCTCTTTTTGTTTCACTTGTGCACATTGATTCACGCACACCTTTCTTTTCTCGTTTTGAAATTTGTTTCACGCACGTTATATTTGTATCCTATACAAACACTATATTTGTATCATATACAAATACTATGCATATCTGGTAAGGTTAGTTAAAAGATATAAAAATCTTTTATAATTTTCAAATAACCTCACATTATCTTTTAAAATAAAATCTATATTTTATTTATCAATAAAGATATTATGTATATTTAAATTTAAACAATTTAAATTCAAATATATTTCAATTTATTTTATTTAATATATGAGATAATCTCATTATCTCACTATTCAAAAATAAATAACAAATGAAACCCTCCATATATGACTAATTACATCATTAAATAATCTTATTATTTAATTGTCATTTTAATCAATTGAATAACCCAATTACTTAATCAACTCCTGACACGTGTCACTTTCATAACACAATTAATTGGACTGTCCAATTAATTATCCGTGACACGTGTTACCTAATTAATTAAATAGTCCAATTAATAAGAGAATCCTAATAGACTTAAACATGGCTACTGGCGAGAAGGTCTCTTCATAATCAACCCCCTATTTCTGGGTATAACCCTTAGCCACTAGCCTTGCTTTGAAGGTCTCTACCTTCCCGTCTACTCCTCTCTTTCTCTTATAGATCCACTTACACCTTATGGGTTTTACCCCATCCGGTAAGTCTACAAGATCCCAGACTGAGTTAGAGTACACAGACTCCATCTCGAGATCCATGGCTTTAAGCCATTCCTCTTTATCAGGATCTTCCATTGCATTCTTAAATGTCAATGGATCATCCACACTATCAGCAGAGACAACACTTTGTCCCTCACCTATACCTAAATAGCGTTCAGGTTGTCTTACAACCCTCCCACTATGTCTAGGTGATAGTGTATCATGATCAAGAACCATCTGACTCTCAGATGTTTATGGATCAACAACTCTTGTTGATGAAGTTCACTAGGCTCCAACTCATTCAATACAATCTTAAAACGAGGTTTATTGTCACTGATATAATTGTCCTCAAGAAATGTTGCATTTGTCGATACAAATACTTTGTTATCTTCGAGACTATAAAAGTGTCCACCTTTGGTCTCCTTGGAATATCCTACAAACAGGCAGACCACAGACTTGGAGTCTAGCTTTCCACTTCTGTTCTTCAGCACGTATGCTGGACACCCACATACGTGGAAATGTCACAAACTAGCTTTATGACCATTCCACAACTCTAGGGGAGTCTTAGGAACATATTTGGATGGCACTACATTCAAAATGTATGCCGTTGTTTGTAACGCATATCCCCATAAGGAATTTGGTAATGATGAGAAACTAATCATAGATCTCACCATTTCCATCAGGATTCTACTTCTCCTCTCCGCTACACCATTTTGCTGAGGTGTACTGGGAGCTTTGAGTTGGGAAACTATCCCATGCTTGACCATGAAGTCTTCAAACTCTTGGTCAAGGTACTCACCTCCATGATCCGATCGTAGAGACTTGATTGTCCTACCTAATTGATTCTCAACTTCAAATTAAAATTCTTTGAACTTTACAAATGTTTGACTTTCGTTGCATCAGGTAGACATATCTGTATCTTGAGAAGTCATCTATAAAGGTGACATAATACTCATAGCCGTTCTTAGCTCTAACATTCATCGGTCCATAGACATCTGTATGTATGAGTTCTAGTGGCTCTATAGCTCTAAGTCATTTCCCAGTAAAAGGTCTCTTAATCATCTTATCTTCTAAACAGGAATCGCATACAGGTAAGGTGACAACCTTTAACTCACTTAAAGGTCCGGTTTTTACTAGTTTGTCTATCCGGTCAAGGTTGATATGACCAAGCCTTAGATTCCAGAGATACATGTCATTATCTGGAGAAATCTTATGTCGTTTAGTTTTTGGTTTTTTAACCTTAAACATTTCGGTGTTAAGTAGTGTAGTATGTATTAACGGTCTTAACACATACAAATTGTTTTCATTAATTCCTGAACAAATATTCAGACCATTCTTTCCAATAATAACAGACTTATTATTAAAAGAAACAGAATACGATAGTTCTAACAACTTAAAAATGGAAATAAAATTCCATGTAAATCCAGGAATATAAAAAATGTTGTTTAATAATAAAAAACTATTATTATTACAAAATTACAATCTTATTGCTCCCATTGCTTTGGCCGACACGACATCCCCTAACCCCATGCACATTGAGAAGGCTCCCTCCTCTAGCTGTGTTCAAGAATCAGTCCACTGCAAAGAAGAACAAACATGGTTAGTGGCCCCCAAATCAACTATCTAAGGTGAAGAATCATCTTCCACTAAACAAGATTCAAGAACAAGTAAATCATATTTACCTTTCATCTTTTTGTTCTTGGATACCTCCTCCTAGACATGACGCCGGTTCCGGTTCCGGTTCGGTTCCGGTTCGGTTCCGATTCAGAACCGACAGTTCCGATTCAGAACCGGCGGTTCCGATTCGGAACCGGTGGTTCCGGTTCCTTCGGTTCTGATTCGGAACCGGTGGTTCCGGTTCCTTCGGTTCTGGTCCGGTTCCTCCGGTTCCTTAGGTTCCACCGGTTCCGAACCGGAACCGGCCCCTTTTTTTTTATCATATTTCATAAAAAAAATTAATCATATAAAAATATAATTGGTAAATGTATTTTATTGGGTCACCCGCAAAATAAAATAAAATAAATAAATAACAAATTAAAAAATAAAATAAAATAAAACAAAACCAAAAAATATAAAATTGGCCTTGCACTTAATTTTTACCACAATTAAGTTGCCTACGTATCTTCTTAAGGGTTTAGAAGAATCAAAGGCCACGTAGTTCTCTTACCTTTTATTGTAGATTTGGACTTTGGAGATGGCGATTGGCGATTTGGCGTGGACTAATCGTTGCCATGATTATCCGTTTGACTTTCAGCCGGTTGATCATCTTTAAAGAAATCGTATGGTTCCTCTCGATTGATTTCTTGTTGTCTATATTGAGCCTTCGTCCAATCTTCAACACAAGCTTGTATCTGAAGTGATTTCAGACTCATAAGGGAACGTTTTGGGTCTAAAATATTCCCACCGACATTGAACTGTTGTTCTACCACCACCGTAGAAACTGGTGTTGAAAGGATTTGTTTGGCTATCATAGCCAAGATTGGAAAGTACCTTTCATGCTCATTCCACCAGTGTAGGATATCAAATTTTTTATCTTCGGTGTCTTCTATGAACTCAAAAGAGGTACTTAGATAAGATTCAAGCTCGGAATATGTGGTGGAGCTTGATGAAGAAGAACCTCGTAATTTTTTGGTTTTTTTTTATAAAAGATTATACCCTAAATTAAAAAATCCAGAGCATGATGATGATGAACGAGATACATTTTGAGTTTGTGGAACATCTATGTTCAGTGATGGACCGTAAACTCTAAGATATTCATCATATAATTCATACAATAATGTCTTAACCCTAGCATAACACATATCAACATCATAATCTATTTTTAAACCTTGTTCATAATAAACAGAAAGATAATCAGGTAAACTTTCTAATAAATATTTGGAAACTCCTTATAATATTCTAACCATTTATCCTTCATAGCAATAACAGACTCATGTAATTGTGAGTCGGATTCACAATGAGCAAATGCACCAGCAATATTAAGACTCTCAATAATAAATAAATTAGTTGTAGGATAATAAACACCAGATAAATTGTGAGTAGCAATATAAAAAACTTTTAACAAACCACAAACATTGCTACAAACATCCCAATGACTTTGATAAAGATTAATGTGACTAACATGATATTGAATAAAAGTAACTAATAAATCCTTATATTCATAACTTCTAGCAAGCAATTTATAAGTAGAATTCCAACGTGTTGGAACATCACGAGGAAATCTAATGGCACGCCTACCATTTTGTTTACAATATGTTGTCCATTATTTCATTACAGAAGGATGTTTCCACAAAAAATAGAGGGCATCTTTAATAGGTTGAATAAACTGTTCAAGAGTTTTTAATCCTTTTTGAACACATAAATTGAAAACATGGCATGCACATCTTTGATGAAAAAATTTACCACCAAGATAAGGTTTGCATAATTCAATTAAAGCAGGAATAGCAGCGATATTGTTAGAAGCATTATCAAAACCAATTGCAAAAATTTTGTTCTCAATTTTATACTCTGTAAAAATAATTCTAAGGTGTCTAAAAATATTAGCAGCAGTGTGTTTATCATCAAAAACTCTAAATGTAAGAATTCTTTTTTGGATAGCCCATGCATTATCCATATAATGGCAAGTGACACCTATGTATGAATGCATTCGCCAATGATCACTCCATATGTTGGCACATACGGAAACACGACCATTATATTTTTCTAAAAAAATTTCCAACATTTTCTTTTCTTTTTCATAAATGTTTTCAAGTGCTTCTGTGAGCGTGGTTCTAGGAACACGACATGCAGCAGGATTTAATGCTCGTTGACAATAATTATTAAAACCAACCTTTTCACCAAAACTAAATGATAAGTGTTCTACTGCAACCATTCTAGCTAATTCTTCTCTATTTTTTGCATCACTATATTTAAATAATTGTTGGTTAGGGGTAGCGTACCTGGGAATTTGAGTTTGTGAACTCGATTTGGCCTATGCATCTGGATGTGAGTTCGTTATATGCTTCTGATTTGTGCCATATCCTCCATATTTGTGCCATTTAAATACTTTTTTGCAGTAATTGCAAATCACTACTGTACTTCCATCTTCTTGCGTAACTTTCTTCATATGGAGTACGAAGAGATCAGATTTGACCTGCTTCGGTAACTTTTCTTCCATCTGTGGATCAAAATCAAAATCTTGATGTGGGTTGGGATCAGGGCCATCAGGCTCATCACTATCATGGCCAAGATCAGGCATATTTTCTGATTGGATTGTCAAAAGGGGGGTGACATTAGGATCGGGTTCAGAAATTCTAAGAGAGGGATGAGAATGAGATTGAGGAAAGTTTAGGCCTAAGTCTTCAGCATAGACTTGGTGTTGTAGATACTCGTGATAGGCACGGTCGTCATGACCAAGATTATCCGTCATACGACCCTTACCTTTCATCGAAAGGGAACGTCTAGGAGCGTCACCACTTCCACTTGCCATTTTAAAAATTGAATTGTAAAATTCCTTGAACAAAAAATGTTAAAAAATTGATTTCAAAAATGATTAAATGGTTGGAAATAAATTTGGAAGAAAATTAGAAACTTAGTAGTTAGTACTTGCAATTTGAAAATAAAATAAATTAGAATTTAGAAACTTAGTAATTGCAAATAAAATAAATTGTAAATAAAATAAATTATGAATAAATGAAATTGGAAACTTAGTAATTGACTAATTGCAAATTAAATAATTGGAAATAAGTAATATTGCAAATAAAATAAATTAGAAACTTAGTAAATGCAAATAAAATAAATTGGAAACTTACTAACTTAGTAATTGCAAATAATATAAATTGGAAACTTGGAGACTTGGAGTTGGAGACTTGGAGAATTGAAAGTTTAGAGAGAATTGAGAATTGAGAATTAGAGAGAATTGAGGAAATTGGGGTGAGGAAAAATGAATGGAGGGGGGTAGTATTTATAGAAAAGAAAAAGAAAAAGAAAAAAAAATTAAGAAGTGAACCGTTGGAGGCCCAACGGTCTGCTGACGTCAACAGGCCGTTAGGCCCAACGGTCGGCTGACGTCAGCCGACCGTTGGGCCTCCAACGGTCGGTTTAAAAGAAAATTTAAAAAGGAGGAACCGGTCGGTTCGAACCGGAACCGAACCGCCGGTTCTGGTCCAGTTCTAACCGGCCGGTTCCGCTCTAAAGCGAACCGGAACCGGGACCGGTCGGACCGGTTCCCGGTCCGGTTCTAGAACCGAAACCGGTTTTTTCGATTTCGGTTCCGACTTTTGGACACTGGTTCCGGTTCGGTTCTCCGGTTCGAACCGAACCGGCATCATGTCTACCTCCTCCAGGTACTGAGGACAGTTCCTCTTCCATTTCCTAACCTTGTCACAATGGAAACATTTTCCCTTATCCTGGTCGGTGGAGGCGCCCTTCTTTTTGCTCTAGGCTTTCTTAGGTTTGGGCTTACCCTTCGCCTTACCAGCAGACCTCTTCCTCTTCTTATTATTGGAGGAAGATGGTTCGACAACATTTGCCTCACAGGTCTTACCTTTGTTGTGTTAGGATTATGCTCAATAACAAGAGTGTAATATTGTAATTGACAATCTTTTCATATTAATAAAGTGATTTCTGGTTTTACAAAATCTTATAGCATTTATAATGATAATTGTCAAAGTAAATAATCATAAAGTCAAAAGACTATGAGAAAGGAAGAATTGTTCGTACATCTGGATATGTATGAGGTAGACACAATTCTTTAGTTAGTCTTGAATAAACATTCACAACTTAAATAAAAGGTTGGGCACCTTTATCTTGATAAAGTTGTAGAATTCTTTTGCTGGCATTTGAGTGGGATCAAATGAGTTATGATGAGTCTAAAATCATCGAAAGGGTCTTCGAGTAAACGAATCTTGTGCACTGGGTGCATTGAACAGGATCACAATGAAATATTTTATCTAGAACCGTCAGTAGATACAAGTCTTTTCATTATGAGGACAATCGGAGAGTCTATCTTAATCCTGAGATAAATGATGGACTTATGATTGCAAGTGTCATCATTTGAGCTATCAATGAGTACGATTTTATAGCATAGTCTATCCTCGATAGTTTGGTGGTATTCATTTGCTAATCGATTAAGGACTTCTTTTATAGATATGGACATCGTGGCTCAATTTATTGAATGAGAGTATAATATTATCATATGGATATTTTGAGGTATTGGATATTAAATCTCAACGTTGAGTTTTCGATAATGTCTATTGAAAACATGGCTTCTGGACAAGTCAAAATATCCAAGTTCAAAACGTGGTCATATGAGTAAATATGGTAACTAAGAGAGCTATATGCGGTTTATGAGCTCTTGGCGATTACTGATGTTATACACGAGGATACACTATCTCCAATAAAATTGTCTAGGGTATGAATGAGAAACATCTTCTTATTCTATCTTTATTTAAGAGTTCAATTTTAGCTCTTTAGTGGAATGAGCTAAAATTAATATATCGAACTTAAGTGAATCATTTGTTGATTGTGATTAGGTTATGTCTATTGAAGCTTAAATTTAGATAGCTCGCCAAGATCCCCAATCCACACGGACTTGCATGGATCACTTGATATATTCTACCGGACTAATTTATGGGTCCATCTAGAATTGTATTTAATATATTAAGAATTTAATTTGCACATTATTTATTTAATGGGTGCTCAAATTATATTAATATATTAATAAGAGGCATATGGGCTTGTTTCTTTTAGTAAGAATGGGTATGGTTCACATATGGGCTTTTATTTAAAGCCTGAATGGATTAAATAAAATAGGAAAATAATATTTGGCCCATATTTTTTGTGTGGGCGGCAAGGCTATAATAATAGCCTAAAATATTATTTTATTTTATTGTTTGATCAAAATCTTTTTCTGACTAGGAATTATGTTTCCTAGTAGTATACTATTATAGTAGTATAATAAATATAAAAGACTTAATTTGGTAAGTAGATATTTATTTATCTAATCAAATAAGGAAGTCTTTAATATAATCACAAATACACTATTTGAGTTGGATTAGGAGTCTTGATGTGGAAAAGAAATTTTTTTTTGAAAAAAGATTATTTGTCACCAAGTAAATCCACCTAGAGATAGGATTCTTGCCCACCAAGTAAATCCTCTTTAGGAAAAGGATTTGTATACCTATATATATTATTAATTTCAGAATTAACAGTAAGAGGTAGAAAAAAAAAGTTTTTTTTTTTAGAGAAAGAATTTTTTTGAATAAAAAAAAATCCAACTCTAGAACATAGTGAAAATTCGGCCAAGAGGAAGAGAGAAAGATGGTTCTAAATTCGATAGTGCACTTGCAAGCCTTTACATAAAAAGGTTTTGTGCACACTTTCAATTTAGGTTCACGCGAGTTTCAATCATAACGATTGTGAATTCAAAAGTGACCGGAACGATCTTTCTAGGCTTTTGGAGATTTTGTGATTATGCGTTTTTTCATTCTCAGGTACACAATTCAAAGAATAGAGAGACCACGCTCCTAGGTGATTCACGTTCGTGATGGGATTGGAAGATCTTGCGGATTACCATCGACGCTAAGTCAATCGGATCACGCAACAAGAGGTATGATATCTTTTGAATATATGTATGTTTAATTAATGAAAGGGTTAAGGTTCAAATATTGGAAAATTATTAAACTATACTAAATTCGTTTTTAGTCTCGCTTCACTGCGTTTTCGTATTTTTCCCTACAATTAGTATCAGAGCCAGGTTATACCCTTTAATTAATTAACGTATATTTACGTGAATCTAATTCTTTTTATTGTGATTATGCATGTTTTAGAAAGAGATGGCACTCTAGGTATTCGCATATACAATTACATGTGGCATGTATGGATTTATATATGTTATTATAAAGTGAATTGTTATTGCTCGATTTTGGTCATAGAATTTCAATGTATTTTTGTTGGGAATTGTAATAAGAAGGGTGGCCTATTATCGTCATAAGTTTCTTCTTGGTAGTTGCTAGATTCTCTATTTTTTATTGTATTAAAAAATACTGCAGTTTTTTTTGTATAAAATAGTGCAGTTTTTCTTGTGTAAAAATTACAACATTGAATTAAAAAAAAACTGCAGCAATTTATTGTGTAAAATCTGCTATAATACATTCAAGTTTCAAAGATTCGAAGAGTTGAAGAATTAGAAGCGGAAGAGGAAGCAATCGGAACAAGCTTGGTACCGTGCGCACGTTAGCGCGTAGCTACGCTTGTTAGGTGCATGGGCTGCACACGGCAGCCACTTATGTATCATGCGCTTCGCATGACAGTCCTTTGGGCATAATGGGCTGCGCATGGTGGCCTTTTATAGACCCAAGGGGTGTGCACGCCCAAAGGTGGCAGCCGAGGGGTGAGGAAGTGGATGATGGCCGCTTGAAGACTTGTTCGCCAAGAAAGAATATTTTGTATTCCAAACAAATGTAATTTACTTACTTTTCTAGGATGGACCAAAATTGTAGCTATTTATATTTCCATAAATATTACAATATTTGTTGTTGTATGATAACATGTCATATAGAATAAGAGTGCCACTCATATATCTCTTTTGGTATGAACATGCACTGAATGATTTAGGTATCTAATTGGCATCTAGATAACTTGGTAAAATCATTCTATGAAATTTAATCACATGCCTTAAATAATTGAGTGGGAGAAGGTATGTTAGAACACCTATGGCCTCCAAGGTTAGTTGAGCTTTATTATTTATTGGTAATCCCCCCGAGGGCCGTCCATAAATGGAATTTAGCAAAATACTTCCCTACAAGGATAGACTAGACAATTAACTTAAACGAAATCTACTCCCAAAGGAGGGATTTTCGTGAGAGAAAATTGAGGGTCGATATCTTCGTAACACACTCAATGTGATTTTATTAATATCCTCCCGAGAGTTCTTGTTAATAAAATTGCAATGCTGAAATTGAAAACGCTGGTTGTTATGTTAACAATTAGGTGGGACCTAGTCCAACTGGTAAATGGTACGTACTCCCAGAGGAGGCGTAACGTTTATGGGTGTTGGATCACCGTTGAACTTTTATGATTGAGTTATTTATTTAATTCAAGATAAATATTTAAAAAGTGCTTTATCATGATTATTTGCTCATATATAATTTTGTTTTATTCAGAAATCAAGACTCCATCACTTATGAAAATCCTGAAAGATAACACTTTAACTGGAGATAATTATGTCACATGGAAAAGGAAAATTGGGTTGTTGCTGCAAAGTGAAAAGCATAAGTTTGTTCTGACTACTCCTAAACCACCCCTTCCTAATAATGAATTTAATATTTTGCAAAGAGATGAGTATGAGCAATGGAAGACTTCAGATGATATGGCAAAATGTTATATTATGGCCACTATCTCCGACGTGTTGCAACAGCAACATGAAGGAATGGAGTCTGCTGCTGATATAATGATGTCTCTGGAAGAGATGTTTGCTATAAGGTCTAGGTCGACTAAGTGAGAGGCAGTGACTGCTTTTATGAATCTTAGGATGAAACCTGAACAGGCTGTGAAAGATCACATGATGAAAGTCATAGCACATCTCAATGTTGCAGAACTTAATGTTGCTGAGATAGATGCTGAGAAGAAATTTGACATGATTGTCAACTCACTATCGGATTCCTTTGATCAGTTCAAGTTGGACTACACCTTGAACAATAAGGAATACACCTTGCAAGGCCTGATGCAAGATGTTCAAAGCGCTAAAAAGATCCTTGTGAAAAACAAAGGTCAAGAGATTCATTCGGTTGGTAAAGTTGCTACTGTTAAGACCCATCAGAAGGTCAAGAAACAACAGAAGAAAAAGCAACTTGGGTCTACCAAGAAGGAAACCAAGAAAGTAACCAAGATCAAAGGGAAATGCTTCCTTTGTGGTGAAAAGGGACATTGGAAAAGAAATTGCCCAAAGTCCCAGAATAAGAAGGAAGAAGGTAGTATTAATTATCTTGAAACATGTTTTCTGGCAGATTGTACAGATTCTTGGATCATAGACTCTGGAGCCACTAATCATGTTTGTAATTCCTTGTAGGGGTTCCAAGAAAGGAGAAGGCTGAATAAAGATGAAATCAACTTACGCTTGGGCAACGGAACGTTAGTGTCTGCAAGTGCAGTGGGAGATATTAGAGTTATTTTAGATTCTAGTAGGCATTTAGATTTAATAGACGTTTATTATGTACCTCAATTCAAGAGGAATTTAATTTAAGTTTCTTAATTAAATAAATTTGGATATTCGGTTACTTTTAATAAAGCTTTTATTATTAGTAAGAATGACAAAATTGTTTGCAAAGGTACATTGGAAAACGGTCTATTCTTTTTGCATAGAAATCTCTCTCACTCGTTAGACACAGAATTAACGGAACCAAATCATAAAAGAGTAAAATTATCAAAAGATGAAACATACCTTTTGCATTTACGCCTAGGTCATATTAACCTTAATAGGATTAAAAGATTGGTATGTGACGGACCTTTAAGTGACTTAAAGGTTGATGATCTACCAACTTGTGAATCTTGTTTGGAAGGTAAACTGACCAAAAGGCCGTTCACAACCAAAGGTGCAAGATCCACTGAACGTTTAGGATTAATACACACTGATGTATGTGGTCCTATGAGCATTCAGTCTAGAGGTGGATATGAGTACTCCATCACCTTCACAGATGATTACTCAAGATTTGGCTATCTGTATCTCATGAGACATAAGTCGGATGCTTTTGACATGTTCAAAGCATTCAAGGCTGAAGTAGAAAATCAACTTGAGAAACATATAAAAATCTTGAGATCTGATCGTGGTGGAGAATATCTATCTGGTGAGTTTCAGCAATATCTTATTGATAATGGGATAGTTTCTCAGTTTTCTGCACCAGGTACACCTTAACAAAATGGGGTGGCAGAAAGGAGAAAGAGAACTCTTTTAGACATGGTTAGGTCAATGTTGAGTTATTCAACGCTTCCTATTTCTTTTTGGGGATATGCTCTGTAAACTGCAATATACATTCTAAACACCATACGAGTTGTGGACCGGACGAAAACCTAGTTTACAACACTTGAGGATATTTGGTTGTCCTGCACATGTGTTAAAAGGAAAGACAGAAAAGATTGAGTCTCGTTCGGAAACATGTATATTTGTGGGGTATCCAAAAGGAACTAAATGATATTATTTCTATAGTCCTTCAGATCTAAAAGTATTTGTTTCAACAAATGCTTCATTTCTAGAAAAGGACTATATGAATAATTTTGTGCCCAAAAGTAGGATTGTCCTGAATGAGATGTCAAGAGATACAATTCCACAAGAGGTTTTACAATCTAGCCCAATTGTAAGTTCCACTCTAACACAAAATCAACAACCTACCATTCCTCGTCGTAGTGGGAGGGTTAGTAAACAACCCGAGAGATACATCGGTCTGGGAGAATCAGTGGAGAATCTCCCGGACTACGATGATCCCTACACTTATAAGGAAGCAATTGAGGATGTTGATTGTCGTCAATGGCAAAAGGCAATGCAATCTAAGATTGAATCCATGTTTGATAACAAAGTCTAGTCCCTTGTAGACTTGCCTAAAGGGATAAAACCCATTGGGTGCAAGTGCATATACAAGAGGAAAAGAGGTATGGATGGAAAGATGAAAACTTTTAAAGCTAGATTAGTAGCTAAAGGTTACACACAGAAAGAAGGTATCGATTACGAGGAAACCTTCTCTCCTGTGGCCATACTTAAATCCATTAGGATACTCTTATCCATTGCAGCATCATTAGATCTAGAGATTTGGCAAATGGACGTCAAGACAGCTTTCCTTAATGGAAATCTTGACGAAAGCATCTATATGATGCAACCAGAAGGATTCATTGAAAAGGGCCAAATGGAAAAGGTATGCAAGTTGTAGAAATCCATATATGGATTAAAACAAGCATCCAAATCCTGGAACATAAGGTTCGATCAAGCTGTGAAAGGTTTTGGATTTATTCAGAATCCTGACGAACCTTGTGTATATAAAAGGATAAAGGGCGACAAGTTGGTTTTCCTAATTCTTTATGTTGATGATATACTACTCATTGGAAACGATGTAGGTGTATTGACATCAGTAAAAGAATTGTTAGCAAAACAATTTGATATGAAGGACTTAGGAGAAGCTAGTTTTATTCTAGGTATCCAAGAAATAAGGAATAGAAAGAATAAAACAATTGCATTATCCCAAGCTTCATACATAGACAAAATATTGTCTAAGTTTTCCATGCAGGATTCCAAGAAAGGTATGTTACCTTTCAGACATGGAATCAAACTTTCTAAGGAACAAGTTCCTAAGAATCAGCATGAAGAGCAATTCATGAGTAGAGTTCCATATGCCTCGGCAGTTGGAAGTCTCATGTATGTAATGCTCTGCACTAGACCAAACATTTGTTTTACTGTTGGCATAGTTAGCAGGTTTCAATCGAAACCTGGTCCAGATCACTGGACGGCAGTCAAGCATATTTTCAAGTATCTCAAGAGAACAAGAGATTATATGCTTGTATACTCTGGAGGGGATTTAATTCCCATTGGGTATATAGATTCTGATTTCCAATCGGATTCTGACTCCAGAAAATCCACATCAAGATCTGTGTTTACTAAAGGAGGAGGAGCAGTCATATAGAGGAGTATCAAGCAATCATGTATTGCTGATTCCACCATGGAAGCTGAGTATGTTGATGTATGTGAAGCTGCCAAAGAGGCTGTTTGGCTCCGCCAATTCTTGATTAACATGGAAATAGTTCCTAATGCGAATAAGCAGATCACTATTTACTGTGACAACAGTGGAGCAGTGGCTAATTCGAGAGAACCAAGAAGTCATAAGAGAGGTAAACACATTGAAAGGAAATATCATCTTTTAAGGGAGATTGTGCATAGAGGTGACGTGACAATTACCAAAATCGCGTCAGCAGAAAATCTAGCGGATCCTTTCACAAAGGCTCTACCTCATAAGAGTTTTGATGGGCACCTAGAGAACATGGGAATGAGAGATATGACACACTTTCTATAGCGCAAGTGGGAGATTGTTAGGATTATGCTCAATAGCAAGAGTGTAATATTGTAATTGACAATCTTTTCAAATTAATAAAGTGATTTCTGGTTTTACAAAATCTTATAGCATTTATAATGATAATTGTCAAAGTAAATAATCATAAAGTCAAAAGACTATAAGAAAGGAAGAATTGTTCGTACATCTGGATATGTATGAGGTAGATACAATTCTTTAGTTAGTCTTGAATAAACATTCACAACTTAAATTAAAGGTTGGGCACCTTTATCTTGATAAAGTTATAGAATTCTTTTGCTGGCATTTGAGTGGGATCAAATGAGTTATGATGAGTCTAAAATCATCGAAAGGGTCTTCGAGTAAAAGAATATTGTGCACTGGGTGCATTGAACAGGATCACAATGAAATATTTTATCTAGAACCGTCAGTAGATACAAGTCTTTTCATAATGAGGACAATCGAGAGTCTATCTTAATCCTGAGATAAATGATGGACTTATGATTGCAAGTGTTATCATTTGAGCTATCAATGAGTACGATTATATAGCATAGTCTATCCTCGATAGTTTGGTGGTATTCATTTGTTAATCGATAGAGGACTTCATTTATAGATATGGATATCGTGGCTCAATTTATTGAATGAGAGTATAATATTATCATTTGGATATTTTGAGGTATTGGATATTTTGAGGTATTGGATATTAAATCTCAACGTTGAGTTTTCGATAATGTCTATTGAAAACATGGCTTCTGGAAAAGTCAAAATATCCAAGTTCAAAACGTGGTCATATGAGTAAATATGGTAACTAGGAGAGCTATAGGCAGTCTATAAGCTCTTGGCGATTACTGATATTATACACGAGGATACACTATCTCCAATAAGATTGTCTAGGGTATGAATGAGAAACATCTTCTTATTCTATCTTTATTTAAGAGTTCAATTTTAGCTCTTTAGTGGAATGAGCTAAAATTAATAGATCGGACCTAAGTGAATCATTTGTTGATTGTGATTAGGTTATGTCTATTGAAGCTTAAATTTAGATAGCCCGCCAAGATCCCCAATCCACACGGACTTGCATGAATCACTTGATATATTCTACCAGACTAATTTATGGGTCCATCTAAAATTGTATTTAATATATTAAGAATATAATTTGCACATTATTTATTTAATGGGCTGCTCAAATTATATTAATATATTAATGAGAGGCATGTGGGCTTATTTCTTTTAGTAAGAATGGGTCTGGTTCACATGTGGGCTTTTATTTAAAGCCTGAATGGATTAAATAAAATAAGAAAATAATATTTGGCCCATATTTTTTGTGTGGGCGGCAAGGCTATAATAATAGCCTAAAATATTATTTTATTTTATTGTTTGATTAAATGGAAATTAATTAATTGATTAAATAATTATGTAATTAAAAATCAAAATCTTTTTCTGACTAAGAATTATGTTTCCTAGTAGTATACTATTATAGTAGTATAATAAATATAAAAGACTTAATTTGGTATGTAGATAAATAAAGAATTTATTTATCTAACCAAATAAGGAAGTCTTTAATATAATCACAAATACACTATTTGAGTTGGATTAGGAGTCTTGGTGTGGAAAATAATTTTTTTTTTTTGAAAAAGGATTCTTTGTCACCAAGTAAATCCACCTACATATAGGATTCTTGCCCACCAAGTAAATCCTCTTTAGGAAAAGGATTTGTATACCTATATATATTATTAATTTCGGAATTAATAGTAAGAGGAAGAAAAAAAAGATTTTTTTTTTTAGAGAAAGAATTTTTTATTCTCTTGTTTTTGAATAAAAAAAATCCAACTCTAGAACATAGTAAAAATTCGGCCAAGAGGAAGAGAGAAAGATAGTTCTAAATTCGATAGTGCACTTGCAAGCCTTTACATAAAAAGGTTTTTTGCACACTTTCGATTTAGGTTCACGAGAGTTTCAATCATAACAATTGTGAATTCAAAAGTGACCGGAACGATCTTTCTAGGCTCTTGGAGTTTTTGTGATTAACGATCAAGAAAGAAGATTTCATTTTTCCATTCTCGAGTACGCAATTCAAAGAATAGGGAGACCAGGCTCCTAGGTGATTCATGTTTGTGATCGAATTGGAAGATCTTGCGGATTACCATCAACGCTAAGTCAATCGGATCACGCGACAAGAGGTATGATATCTTTTGAATATATGTATGTTTAATTAATTAAATGGTTAAGGTTCAAATATTGGAAAATTTTTAAACTTTAGTAAATTCGTTTTTAGTCTCGCTTCCGCTGCGTTTTCGTATTTTTCCCTACATGTTGCCCTTAGTCAAGGACTCAAAAGTAGCGAGCTCGTTGAGCAACTGTGTGAGACTGAACCTTAACTTGTTCATCCCGTAATTGCTCTTAAACTGATCGAAACTCTTCGGAAGAGTCGTCCGTATGATACTTACTTAACTGGGTTCGTCAATGGCCCCGCCATTGACTTCTGCCGTGTTGAAGAAGGACATCATGCTCAGGACATGTTCCCGAGTTGATGTACCTTTCTTCATGCGAACGAGCATAGAGGAACCAACAGCTTCATGTCGCTTTTGCTCAGAGGGCTGCCCGAACATAGCTTGCAATGACTCTATAATTTCGAATGTTGTAGTCATTGCTTCGTGCTTTGTGACAAGCACGTCTGTCATAGAAGCCAACAGATATGTTCGGGCCTCATCAGATGAGACTCATCGCTGGTATGCCTCATGAACAGTTCGTGTGGCATTAGCAGTAGGCATCGAAGGACATTCCACCGTAAGCACAAACTTGAGGTCTTTGGTGACCAATATTGCATTAATATTAAGTTTCCACTTAGTGTAGTTATCACCAGTTAATTTGTCGTCTGAGAGAATTTGAAGTAATGCAGAAGACATAATTGCTGAAATAAATAAAACATTCATTCAGTCATTTATTAAAAACAAGTGCGAGTGCTTTGGCATAAATTTAAACATGATGCATGAACATGTTTAACGAACTAGAAATACCCAAAAACAGTTACTATACCACGACATTCCAACATACCACAAAGAAGTGCCACCTTAGGGTCGGTCAAGTCTTTGCATGTTGGACCGAGACATTCTCAATCAAATGATATTCTAGAATAACTCTTATTCCATATCATTCAACCATCGTTTATTTAGTCAGGTTTTTAATTAACAAAACTTAATCAAAACCTTCGTGAGTGTAACCCACCATTTCAGATTTCACGAGCTTAACTCGAGAATTGCCACCTTAGGGTCGGTCAATCCCGAAATACCTTCAGAAATCCTATTCGTTAGGAAATCAACCTTGGTATTGATCTTTGTGGAAACCCTCCTTAAGGAGGACGAAAGCAAAGCAGTCACGAGGCCCCACTCGGATCTCACGGTGTTGAACTAATAATGGAGACTACGGGATATTCATGTCATATATCCCTCTCCCACTCACTATTTAACACTTAGGGTTTTCTATTATCCGTTAATGCACCTAGACTCTACAGGATCAAACTGCTAACTTTAATCAAGTTATCTAGCGCATTAACAAATTCATTATTAGAAATAAATTTTAATTAACTAATAAATTATTAATGATTTTTAACTATTAAAAATATAATCTATTAGTGAATAATCTAAGCTTTTGTAAACTATTTATTAAGCTCATATTATTATGATAGTGTTTACCAAGTTATAACTATTAAAAACTCTAACACTTTATTAGGTTCATTTATTATTAGTCATTAATCAGATTAATACTAATTTTAATAAATGACTCTATTAATCTAACTTATTAAACACTTTAATAACTATATTAATATTAATGAGAATTAACAAGTTTTCTAACTTTTTTTTAAAAAAAAAAACTAATCTCATTTTCATAGCCAATAATGTACTTACCTATTTTAATCATATTAAAAAAATACATAAAATATTAGGCTATGATACATGTATGACATATCAAATATATTTGTGTTGGCACATCTAATCTAAATGACATATGTATGCATGACAATGCTTTTATCATCACATAATATAAAGCATACATGAATTGACCGAGTACTGTTGATTATTTAATCTAAAAAAAAAAATTGAATCTAAAATTACAAAAATACCCCCAAGGCATTCATTGGTCTTCTTGTAATTTCCGAATCTTCCAGTCTCTTCAGGTCACTCTGATTCATCTCATGAATCCGAAATAAGAAATCCGCACAGAATGCACTAGGCAACACTTGCCAACGGAACCATGCAAGACGATGTAAACAGTGCCCGACTGTCCGTGTGAACAGTACCCGTATGAACAGTACCCGTATGAACAGTAACAGTGAACAGTGTCCGTATGAACAGTAACAGTGAACAGTGTTGTGAACATTGCCCAAATGAACAGTGTCCGTGAACAGTACCGTCGATCATATTTCCGATTTCGCCCTTCCGTCTTAGTGATTTTTCCAGGTCAACAATATAGATTACATTTTTTTTATTTACAATACAATAACAGAAAAAAAATATAAAATAACCCATGAACCCTAAATCCACAGTACCATATAATTAATGATCAATCATGTTTTTGAAAATTAACAAATTTAATATACATCCAAAAACAACATATAGTCAATTTAAACAGTTCCTACACAATCATACATACAGGAGCATCGAAAACAATTTTCTATTCTGAAAAAAAAAATTGGCTCTGATACCAATTGTTAGAACCCCGTCCACTGGTAACGCAGCCGAAATAGGTTTTAAAATTTTTATACAGATCGTAAACGATCTGAAACCAGTGAATTTGGAATCGTAATTATTTCTTTTTCGGAACTAATACATACAATATGTAAACACATGAAATTGTAATCAATATATTAAAAAAAAATAGAACCTTACCAACGTTTGGAGGTTCCTTCACTTTACGATATGCTCATGATCTGTACCACTTATCTTCCTAGCTATTCCCGGAACTGGTAACGGCGTGTGGGAACATCACATACTCAGGAACTTAGGAGGATGTAGAGAAAAGAAAAAGAAACAATTTCTTCCGAGAGAAAACAAAACCTAGAACAACTCTTGTTCTTAAAAGAAAAAATATATATATATATATATATATTTTTTCTTTTCTTTTCTTTCAAATAGTACAGCCACACCATTTGGCTTTTTCCATTTTTTTTTTGTTTCTCACGCACAGCACTATGTCTTTTTCTTTTTCTTTTTCTCTTTTTGTTTCACTTATGCACATTTGCCTTTTTCCATTTTTTTTGTTTCTCACTATTTTCTTTTTCTTTTTCTCTTTTTGTTTCATTTGTGCACATTGATTCACGCACACCTTTCTTTTCTCTTTTCAAATTTGTTTCACGCACATTATATTTGTATCCTATATAAAAACTATATTTGTATCATATATAAATACTATGCGCATCTGGTATGATTAGTTAAAAGATATAAAACTCTTTTATAATTTTCAAATAACCTCACATTATCTTTTAAAATAAAATTTATATTTTATTTATCAATAAATATATTATGTATATTTAAATTTAAACAATTTAAATTCAAATATATTTCAATTTATTTTATTTTATATATGAGATAATCTCATTATCTCACTATTCAAAAATAAATAACAAATGAAACCCTCCATATATGACTAATTACATAATTAAATAATCTTATTATTTAATTGTCATAATTGTCATTTTAATCAATTGAATAACCCAATTACTCAATCAACTCGTGACACGTGTCACTTTCGTAACACAATTAATTGGACTGTCCTTAATTATCTGTGATCCTTGTTACCTAAATCGATCGGCTAGTAAGGGGACCTAATGGACCCACAGTATTTTGAGCTTCAATAATCCTCGGAATCATTAATTAAACTCTTTAATTAATATTCCTTGATTATTAACTCCGGTGTTATTCCACTAAAAACATGAAGCTGCACTCTCTCAACTGCAAACGTTTTTACACAAACCGATACAGCTCGGTGTCTATCGATATAGCTTTTACACATGGTGTGATCCTCCACAGTAGTCCATAATTAGAGCTGGGTCATAATGTCTGTTATACCCCTCTAATTACATATATCCTTTAAGTATCGTTGATTCTCTAATGGACAATAAATCATATTTCCTCACAGAATTAGGAGAGCACTCATATTGTCCAAGCCTCGAATCAATCCTTAAGAGAACTATCATCTACTTCTCACAAGAAAGAGTGGATTCCACTATTGTGAACATACCTTACCAGCCACAAGCCAAACCGCAATCCCAATATACGGAGCATATTGATCAGGAACAGCATCCGACCTCACCCATGGTATATCAAAGATCACGATTTAACCTGAATGAGTCGATAAGACACTTAGGATTATGATCACCCACATATAGCCATCATTTGTTGATATATATGAATCTCATCAGTAAACGGATCTTGGTGAGAGATTTATATAGATCATGGCTCAGTCCTATATGATCACATCATACAAGGTGCCTCCAGTCTCATACCTCATATGAATGATTCAGGATAGAATCATCGTACATTACGGAATAGACTGCAACTATAGATTAACCACAAATAAAGTACCCAGTTTTATTTGCTATCTATGGATTCTTTAGATTGCACGTCTCTTACTATATCCATCCGTATATGACACTCATATACACAGTTTGAGATTACATCTGGCAGTCTAGGATGTTAATATATGCACAAGTTATAAAATAAACAACACAACATGAATGAATTGAACTTTTCTTTTTATTTATTTCATAAATCCATTTACAAATTACATCTTTAGGGCATAAACCCCAACAGTTCCCTTGAGGAGACTCTCTAACGCTCAAGTCAGTAATTTGTTCGATTAACCAAATGAGAGAAAAAGATAGATAAACTGTAGCGCTCAATATGTCGAATCGAGATAATTGTTGGTGAGATTAAATCGTTGCCAAGGATAGAACAGTCTGATTGGTCGATTTTCTAGGGGATGAGTTCCCATGTTCGATGTAGATCGATGATGATTAGGTTGATCAATTTATCGAAGACTTTGGTGGATGATCCCTAAATGGTTCCTTGACTCAATGTAGATCGATCGTGGATTGGGTCGATCGAGTTTTGAGGATAACTAGGTCAATCTCTATGAGATCCTAGACTAGCAATTAATGCTCGAAGAGAATTGCAGAGTTATATTTTATGAGCTTTCGCGTGTATGAGTTAGAAACTTAGGACCCCTTCTTTGAGAAGGGGTCTAGTATTTATAGTGAAGCATTTGGAGCTTTCACCAATCCTGTCTTTTATGAGAACGTGATTGTCGGGCATCTTTATTGCACGTTTTGATTTGTTTGAATTTGGCAATAAAGGCATTATCAGACGTTGGGATTCGCATAACGTCTGACATGATTATAACTGTTTGAATTGCTACTGACCACGTGTTTGTTTAGTCAAATACCCTAGTGGGTCGGGTCATATTTTTGGGCCTATTCCCTTATTGGTCCATGTTGGGCTTTAGTTATTTTGATTCTTATTTGGGCATTTTAAAGGTCTTTGAAACAATATCGAAATTCTTTTATCTTTTAATTAATTTATGGGCCTGTCTCTTGGGCCGAAGGTCCCTTTTTGTTTTTTTTACCACCACAGCGGTGAAAAATCATTTAAAGAACAATTTGGTAAGTTCATGTTTGTAAGGGCTAAAAAATGGTATCTGCTTTTTGAAACATGATAATAGCATCTTTGCAATTCCCCAAGAAGCTCTGAAAAAAAACTGAGAGCTAGCACTCTCAACAATTTGGTCTAGGGCCGATTACTGATTTCGGGTACGCATCGAATTTCACCACCAAGTAACTTCTTTGTCAAATGAAATCGACTAATTGTTGCTTCCTAACATGGGTTTCGTTTGTACTTGTAGGTGAATCAATGGCCACTCAAGAAGAGGACTCGATCGAGCAAGCGGCGGCGGCGCGTCGAGAGAGGCTGAGAGCACTCAAAGCTGCTCAGGAACTGTTGAACACTCCCGACGATGACTCCACACAATCTCGTAACAAGACCAATGATGATGTTGATGATGAGGAAGTCGATGAAGAAAAGTGAGTGTAATCTTCTTACCTTTTTCATCAGAAATTGCAATTTATATTGTTGGTTTTTGTAAATTATATTAATGCTTACATGGGTTCAATCCATCATTATTCATGGACTTTTTGACTGTTTATAAGGTTGGATTTTGTGTTTTACCTTTAAATATTTGAGCTTTTGAGTGCTTTTTTGTATATTAGTGTAGCAAAAACCTGTGTTTATTTGAGTGATTTTGTTTTTCTGTTTGCTAGATGGTATGAAATTTGGGTTCGATTTTAGCTCATGACTTGGAAAAAACAAAGTAGATAATTTTAAATATATCTGTCAAAACATGACATGTTTGTTTGTATATTAAAGTTCGTTTGATCTTCTTTAGGATAAAAGTTTGTATTTGAAGAGGATTTGTTCATCTTTGTTCATGTAAACCTGTTGTTTTGTGTTAATTTTACTCATGTGCTCATGTTATTTATTTGTTTTACTATTATTCTTTAGTGGTGGATTTGCCCGTTCACATTTATTGTAACCAAACATCGATCACTTAATGAGAAGCTGATTTTAACGAACAAGTAAATGAATGCCTGTAAAAATATTTTCTTTAATTTGTTAAATTTTGAATATGTTCATTATACATCCAGGTACATGAATGTTTGCTATGAATGTTTATTTTAACATATACAATTGTTATTTGCAGTAATCAAAACATGAAATTTCGGAATTACGTACCACATGATAAGCAGCTTCAAGAAGGTAAGCTTGCTCCACCAGTGCTACCAAAGTTTGAAGACCCTGCTGCGGCAGCACCTCCACCGTCAGAAAAGAAAGAGGTTTTTATGTTTTATGAAGCAGTACCTTAGATTCTCTCTCTCTCTCTCTTTAACAATTGATTGTATCCTTTCTCCCTGTTTCCGTGTATCATAATTTTTTGGTGATGTTTAGGATCCATTTCTCAATATCGCTCCAAAGAAATCAAACTGGGACCTACGAAGGGATGTGCAAAAGAAGCTTGATAAGCTTGAAAGGCGCACACAGAAGGCAATATATAAAATTATGGGTAAGTTATTGCTGCTATATATGTATAAATTCCGATCTCTTATCTGCATTGCATCTGGTGTGGATTGAAATTAAATACGAAAAATCTCCATTCATGGTATTGATTGGTAATTTTGTTTAGTAAACTGAAATTAAAATGAAATGTCATCTTCTTTTTTCTGCATTACTAACTTCTGACTTGATCTTCTTGTTCTAATGAACATTTATTCATGTGAGGGTGGTAATCTTTGTGTTGCGTCTTGCAAGAATCATTAAGTGCTCCAGAACTTGTTCAATTAAAGCCCATATGTATCCAGACTATTTGGATGGCTAAGTGATTTTATTTATTTTTCATAAAGTTTTGGGGTTATGGCCATATGGTGGCCGACTTTCTTTCTCCTTAGCCAGGACTTATGGCGGCTGATAATTGGGTTTTTTTTATCAGAAAAGAATTTTTATAAAGTTCCACCATATTTGGGTCACATGAGGACCGGTGAATGGGTGGTGATATCAACCACAGTGCATGTGTTTGTGTTGCTATTGTAGCCAGATTCTGAACAAGAGCACATTAAGACTAGCAAACAATCATAGATGATGGAAAGAAATAAAGACGATCTTAAGTAGACAATGTTAGTAACATGCCCGCACATAAATGATAGGTAAACTAACCTAAATAATGAGCCCAAAATGTTTATTGTGGGACTCGTTAACTGCCTTTGTGATCTAGTGTTAGATCTTTGCTGTAGAGTGAAAGGTTTAATTAAATCCTCTTCCAAGGTTGGAATGGGGGGTGGGGTGGGGTTTGGGGTAGAGTGAAAAAAACTGTTTCAGTTTTTCTTGTCTCTTATCTTTTAATATAATACATTAATACAATAAACATACATCTTTGTGGGTACTCTTCAATTTGTTCATCAGCATCATGATTTGTCAACGGTTACACATTTATCCATTTAAACCTTGCACCGACTATTCGGACTTAGGTATGAGCTTCGTCCATAGATTCTGGCCGGAACCATCTCTTGAAATGACTTTTTAGCTTATGCTTTTTATCATTTAATAGAATCTTTATTCTGCTGCCTAAGTTTCCATAGATGTGTGTTATTTGATCATGCAAAGGAACTATGCTTTATACCACCGTTGATAATGGATGGTTCCTGTAATCAAATCTACTTTTTTTTAACCCTTTTCACTTTTCTTGTTTTCACAGAGGAACAAGAAAAAGAAAAGCAGCTGACGGAGGCAGAAGATGACGGGACAAATGGTGTGGAAGACTAGAATTTAGAATGTGTTTAAGATTTGTTGAAGAAGCCTTTTTTGATCATCAACAAAAGACTTGACAATTGTAGTTACACTTTGGCCTAATCCGAAAGAAAAACTTACAGTCGTGATATTTTACCTCGTTGCTACCGTCTTTCAATTTCTGTACTTAAATGTAGTTTAGTGGATTATCAGATTTAGGTCATAGTATATGTATTCACACATTTTGTCTGGATTAATTAGATCTGATAAATGCATTGTATTTTAAACTTAAAATTTGTACCCATTCTTTACAGTCTGATTTATGAGCAAAAATTAAAGAAAAAGAAAGGTCTTTAAATGTCTATAATTTATACATATCAAACCGGTCCTTGGTACAAATCAGTATAACATCCATTCAAATTCGTTTTTAAAACACCAAAAGGCTTGGTTGCCAATTTCTATCGTTAATTTTTGCATTTAAACCATAACATTTTGTCTGGATTAATTAGATTTGATAAATGCATTGTATTTTAAACTTAAAATTTGTACCCATTCTTTACAGTCTGATATATGAGCAAAAATTAAAGAAAAAGAAGGTCTTTAAATGTCTATAATTTATACATATCAAACCGGTCTTTGGTACAAATCAGTATAACATCCATTCAAATTCGTTTTTAAAACACCAAAAAGCTTGGTTGCCAATTTCTATCGTTAATTTTTGCATTTAAACCGTAAGGCAATAACAATTAACTTAGAGAATTTGAATTAAATCTTGTAGCCTCAATATCCATCCACTCATTTGCTTCCAATTCAAGGGTGAGAAAAAAAATAAATGAATTAAGAATAGATTACAATCATATTGAAGGCTAGTGCATAACCATAAGCGTTATGAATTGATTTGTCAGTAGCACAATATTTCATTGTTCAAATAATAGTTGAACAAAAAACAGATAGTATTATCATCATAAATGAAGTTTGAAGAAAAAGCAAAGCATACACCTCTTTTATGGAATTGGCAAAGATAACCATTACTACTTTGCTGGAAGCAGCCAATTTACACACATGGTAGAACTTGTACAAGATTCTATCACAAGATGAGAGTTATTAATCTCGTGCGTTAAAAGACCAAAGAAATTGGAAAAGTTAAATACATTAATAAACAACCCAAAAAAAATGACACATCAATTGAAGAATAGTCCACCTGGTTTTTGCCTGGACATTGTGTGCTTTGAGATTGGCCCCCTGTATATCTGTAACTTCAAATTTTATAATATACAGCCTATCTTCTGTCACCCCTGAGTTGGTTCGAGCCGGGTTGTCCTCTGTTCATGTTCTCTTTGTTCCAAGAGGTGTCCACCGGAGGAAGTTGATATTCATCAGGTTTTAGGGCCAAAGCAAAATCAGGCAAAGTGGGCGCTGTCTCCATGATTCTGCAGTTAACATTACAAATACCCCAGGTTAATGTTAATTTTCAACATCTCTTAGCCTTTAAAAAACAAGTTGCATACAGTGTTTTTTGTGATTAGACTTACTTTTCATGAGAGTATAGATCGCGGTTTATCCGCACCTTGCTTGAAGTATCTTTTGGAATTTTCTCTGAGAGATACTTCATGGTACCCCAAAGCGGTGGATTTCTGCACCAACACCAAGAATGTTAATTAGCTACATCAATACAAATCAACTTGTTCTTGGGGGACTAATAATACATGAAACATATAGAAAAGAAAATCAAGAAATCAATTCAAGTAAAACATTTTCAGGTTGAATGGATGAGACTAAGAATAAACAATCTACGCTGCCTTATGGCATACAGCTCAAATCACCTATTACTTAGTTACAAGAGTAATTATACTTATGGTATTAACGTGTGTGTGTATATATATGTATATATATATATATATATATATATGTATCCCACATGGTACAGAAGTAATTTTGCAAGCATAGATGGAGCATCCAGAGGAGAAAATTCAATATAAGTTCATATATACTGAGAACCTAAAGATGTAACATAGATTTTGTTTTGATATGTAGAAGAAAAACCAATAAAAAACCGGTTAGAAAATTCTATCCTCTCTCTCTGTTATCACTTTTTTCAATCCTCATTGTCCACTTACCAAATGGAGCTTTTAAGCATTACAATTCATATGAACTTAGAAATCATGTATAATATATTAGTAATCTTATTTATAAATCCTTGGTTATGAAAAGGTAAAATCTCTTTCAAGAAACAAGCAAGAGAAAACACAAGACTATAAAGAAGAAGCGCTTTTTCCAGCGTTTCCTTCGAAAGCTCCTCACTTGACCAAAAAAGTATAGTTTCATTTACAAAATGGAACTAGGAAAGAGGGGAAGATGTAAGGCGATAAGAGAAACAACAAGCTTCATAACAAATTCCTCCAAATAGAGCCACATGTGATAAAACCATGTTCCACATTTTGTAGGAGTAACCTTAGACCCCTTTTAATAAATGATTAGAGAGATCCTTTTCATCCTAGCTTGAGCTTCAGTTTGTTTAAAATAATTGAGATGCTTTGAAAATCTCATTTGACAAAGAAATGTTTGCTATACGATTGAAAATTGTAGAAAATGCTTATACCAAGGATAAAAAATTCTTCTAAAACAACAGTGACAGAACAAGAAAGTACAATCGCTTTGGTAGAATACCTTGACAAAGGGAGAGCTGCATTGAATGCCTCACATGCCTTTTTACTTTCTTTGAAATACTCATCTGCAGCCTGCAAAGCAGCTACAGCCATCCCATGAAACTTCTCTGTGTTTCCCTCATCAAGGATCAAGCCATGATAATAATATGCTGCAGCCTGATTAGGAGAAAAAGAGGGAAATGAAAACCGAAAAACAAAAGAAAAAAGATCATCATTTATCTGGGCAAGTGCAAAATTTCAGCAATATGTTGCAGAATTCAAATTTCTGTTTGTTCTCATCAGCTTTTTCGCACTGTAAATTTACTATTTTCTTTGTGGTCAGTTTCTATCACTTCACATAAAGTTATACAATAAATATCAAAAGCCAACCATCACCATCACTGTTCTTCAATCAAACCAATGATGAGATAAGAATTATCTAAATGGTTTTCAGATCTCTTGTAAATTTAAGTAATGCATACATTCAATGTCTTTTTTTAAAAGCATCTTTCAGATATTTTTTTAATCAACACCTGCAGTAATGAAACAAGAATCAGCTCCACTCAGACACACATGTCGATGAATCGGCGAGAGGATGCAACTATTTTACATTAAAATAAAATCAACTAGCTGATACAACTATATATCAACTCACTGAGCTGTATCCTCAGATGGGCATTCATACTATCCTGGCAAGTTCTGTTCATGTTGATTTTGCCTTAAACCTTTATTAGCTGCAAATTCGAAGTATAATCTCCATGCACACTTATCTCAGCATATCGACTAGTGTCAAATATACAAATAACTAAAATAGATAAAATCAAAGGTCAGATGACAGCAATGACTGAGCACTGTTAATCACATAAGGAATAAATAGAGGCGGAGAAGCGATAAAAAATACCTTTGATTCAACATATTTCCACTTCACAAAGAGACGATGCTTTTCCCCCCAACCATTTGATAATGGAAGATTCATGATGTTGTCTTGAGCCTGTGAAGTAAAGAAAAACAAGGAGGCATAAATTTCAGATTCCCCAATTCGATATTAACTCAACTAAAAGATATGTAGAGAATATATGAGCATTTCATGAGAACCACAGTGAAGAACAATATGATATTGACATCTACTAGAGGGAAATATGTTATCTGTGTCGGATACTTGTCACACGTGGGCATACTAAGTAGGTGATGCTATGAACTAAAAAATCATGATATCAACTACCCCTTTTGCAGCTAATAATGTCTGAGGCTTTCTATTCTATCACTGACAATGGCTCAACGACGATCCGCCCGCCCCAAGAAATAAGATTCCAGCATTCAATAAGTACAACCTTTTCTTATTTTTTATTATTTTTACTCACATGCTGCACAAATATAATAAAATAAATATGTGGCCGCAACCTCAGATATCTAACCAATTAGTAGCCTAAACTACTCAAAAATAGTTATGAGCAAGTCTTTGTCATAAACATAACTTTAGGCAAAACTTTTCATGTGGAAGCCAAAGAGACTAAATGGAGTAAAATTTACTACCATAAATATCTAACCCTCACAAGTCAACCACAATTTTAAATCTCCACCCATATAGCAATACCATGGTATTGCAAGCATATATCAACAACAAAACAATATCAAACTTTCATCAAAAATTACATTTATTGACACTTGCACAACATATATACAAAACAGTGTGGGCGTAGAAAATTTCTTGTTAATTTATTTTTCTTTCTTTTTGATTTTTTTTTGTACATGCGCACGTGTTTTCTCCCTGTTTTGTTGCTGTATACCTACAATGTTCAATGAATTGGCTAAATGCTCACATTTACAGTCAAAGACTAGAACATTTTAGATAGTTCAATACATATTGTTGTATTCTTTATTCTTAGCAAAAAAAATTATTAGCATCTATAGATCACATATTTGTCATCCATAAACTTCACTTATAATATATTAAACTAAAAAAAATCTATAAATGAATAAAAAAATTGAAAACAATCCCATGAAACATAATATAACAAGCTTTATATAGGAACATATATTAGTAAAAGAAAAATGAAGCACAGTGGAAGCATGAAAATTCATTACTATATCCCAGAAATAAAGAAACATCCATAGTTCTCACAAGCTCAGAAAAGCAATTGAATACCTGCTGCCAGTACTTCACCATCTCACATGCTAGTCTTCGCTTCACAGCTAGTGTGGCTTTAGTACTATCAATTGCCATTCCAAGTTGGATATCAACACCCTATATCCAAGAACAGAAAGAGTATGAAACTAACAGAGGGAGATCAAAAAAAAAAAAGTAAGTGCAGAAGTAATGTCTATTTAAATTTAAATTAGCCAGCTTTTATGAAAGACAGAAAGGTGCATGTGTACCATTTGGCCCAATTCTTCTTTTCTAAAAAAGCAAAATTTATGTTGTTGAGGATAAATTGGAAAAAAAAAAATGATTATCCCAAAATGAGATATAATCAAACAATTAGAAGTCAAGTCAAAGTTGCATATACAGTTGGAATTACTCTAAATGCTAGAAATATGAGTCATGTAATAATGGCATTATTATTTTGGAAAAAGAATTTATCAACTCAACACTTGAGATTACTTCTTATTACTCTTTTGTAAACAGCTAAATTCTAATGCAACAATAACTTTAACAAATAAAAAAACAGCATAGTGAAAGGCCAACTGACCAGGTGGGCAATGAACCTATAAAATATAATCACTGGTACTAAATAATGAATATATTCTTTAATTTGCTTCTTACCATTATACCATTAAAATAATAAACATTCTATTCCTTCCCATCTTGAGCAAACCAATATATGTATTGCAACAGACATGAATTAAATCATTCTAAGAGAAAGCTAGTACCTGTCCTAATGCTTGCAGGCATAAAGCTCGCAGAACTCCTTCTGCTAGGTCTACTGGTAAGGCTCTCCTACAACCACAAAAAGTCAAGAGAAAAAGAAAGGCACCATAGAGTATGAAGAATTTACAATAGTGAAATCTGCTCTAAGCACATATTTCTCATCTTTTAACCTCTGTTCACCAGTCAATTGTGGCAGAACATGTCGAACAGCACAGTCCAGGAATCCTGCTGCTTTCAAGAAAATATCAATGGAAGCTCGCCTGCTTTCTGTCAGACAAGGAATAAAATGACATCTTAGCGGTAGGACAATCAAAACAACAATACTTTCACTCTACTTCTCTAACATCCTTACCAAGCCATACATAATTTTGGAGATTAAATAGCAGCAAAGTTATATTAGGTATTTATCACAGATACACAGATACAGAAAATTGGATTGACATCATCTACAATTAGTTAATATTCAATCTTTTGAACAAAGGGGGCACATCATATTTACTAAAAGATTCAGACTAACTTTAGTAAAATTTTGGCAACCTATGTCTTGACAGCTTATAATGATAATGATTATGATGATGATAATGGGGAAAACGGTTAAAGAGCCAAAACATCAGCAGCATAAAACTTTGCAATGCATACCTTCAGATACTTTTGGTTGATAACCATCAGCAGAAGTTCTTGGAAGAAGCAATAAGTTGGCCTGTGATAGGGATAGCATCGCCATCAAGTGCAATACTGATAATACTTCATACCAAGCATTAGAAATGGCTGTTTCCTGCAAAAGTATAGTTTACATCAAATCCAGCATTAGAACAGGCAGAGGAATGCAATCTCTAACCAATATACAGACTAGTTACAAACTCTACCTCTGCTTCATCCTCTTGATTTATCCAAACAAAATGTACTTTGTGTTGTAGGTGGCTTCCTGCACGATACAGACGATCAATACTGTTAAAATTTACGCATAGATTGTCAATATTCTAATGAAGAAGGAATCAAAAGGATTCTTTACCATCTTTTACTAATCCCAGAAGTACAGGCAAGTAATCTTCAAGAGCCTGATGAAGATCAGCCAATGTTGAACCTCCTGCAAAGAATAATTCCACTTGATGCATCAATGGTAAGGCCTAAGGGCTATTAAACACCATTCGTTCCTACTAATAAGTAACAAACCATGTTGTGTAGCACTTTTTCTTCTTGTTCTTGTGATTGTCGGTCCTTCTTGGCCTGCCATGACAACTATACGAGTCCTTAGAGCAGATAAACGTTCCACTAAATTCTTCGACAAGCTGTCACCAAGTAGCTGAGAGAAATCAACAGGTTTAGGAATCCGTAAACCAGGAACATAAACAGAAACATCTCCAATATTCCCTGGCCTCCTTCTATTTCCACCACTATCCTTCGATGTTGACAACAGGCATCCCATGTCGTTAAACGTGTTGTATCTACAAAATTAAGGGGGAAAAATCAATCACACAAAATTTAATTAAATTTATAGATGTATGCGATGCCTCTCCTATAAATGGAAGCAATTTAGAAACAGGGCATATGAAACAGATTCACATAAATATGAACCAGAAATATAAATTCAGAGAATGTAGATAACAATCACAGGTGGACAATCAACAGTATTCAAGCCATAAGGAGAAGTAATTAATGTCCAACTAACATAAAGCTGAACTAGTAGGTTACTCATGAAGTCACGAGTAGCATCCAAATCAGTCTCACTGGAACTCTCCACAAGTTTTTGAAAATGATAACTTTTCATCTAACAATTTCAAAAACAAAAAAAATATATATAATATTTAATTCTCTCTCTCTTCACCTTCAAAAAGTGGACCATCCTCATCATAATATATTGTCTAAAACTGTAAAGAAACAGGTTTTCTTACCTTTTCTGTTATCAGAAGATTGATTGATGGGTCAAAAATAGTAGTAATCTCTGCAACAACAAAGAAAATGAGAAGTTAAACAATGAGAAACTAGAATAGAAAAAGCAATTGCATCACAAGTAAAGCATGACAAATATAACTTTCTAGTCAATAAGAAACAATAACATTAGGCATATAGACGTAGAAACCTGTATGGTTCACCATTACACATGAGAATTCAAAAGAAAAATGTGAAAAATAAAGGAATCTGAATTCGACCCGGAATCGAAAAGCAGGTTTGAGCAAAAGGGTCGGTGACAGACAGATCAAATGCTCATGACTTTGATGATATAAAAAGCATAGAATTTTGTGAAAATGTAAGTGGGAAAATTGAAGAAGATTGAGAGTAAAGAACCTGCAAAGTAAGTTGAAACAAGCAACCTACAAAACAAAAAAGCAACGCAGTGATATGCTACAATTCAATGACGTAATCTTTGAATTATAAAGACCAGACTTTGAAAATCAAAACTTTCTAAGTCCAATTCGATCAAAGCAACAATAACAGTAAAAGAAAAGAAAAAACCGGAGAATTGTGATCCTGCAGAGACGAGAAATGGATTGAATTGAATTCTTACCATAAAATCTCAGTCATCGATTTCGTGGTGAGAGTCAAAACTGAAAGTGTATCGAATGAAAAACTTGAAAACAAAAAATAATAATAAACCCTAGAAAACAGATGGAAATTAAAAAGAATTAGTAGTGATTGGAAGAGACAAAAAGAGAGAAGAAAGAATATAAGAATAATATGATTTTCGATAATTGAAAATGAAAACTGCAACTACTGCTAGTACAAGTAGTGGGAGTTGAATACAAGGACTATTTATTTATATCCCACGTTTGGCGCGACCTTAGTATGGGACAGGACGGGATAAGGTGGGACAAAAATCACAAAAAATTGTCCCACCCAAGACCCTAGGACAACTTGTCCCATGGTATGGGACAAGTGTCAAAAAGACCAATTTACCCTTTAAATGTTCAAATAATTACAAACATATCCAATATATTATATTATATATATATATTATAAAATTATATATAATAATATATAATATATTAAATATATTTATATATATATATATATTAATATTTAATAATATATAAAAATTATAATTACCTATATAATATAATATAATATATATATAAAATTATATATAACATATTAAATATATTATTATATATATAATAATATTTAATAATATATACTATATCATATATATATATATTATAATAATATATATAGGAGATATATGATATATAATAATATATATAGGATATATATGATATATAATCATATATATATTATGTTATATATTAAAATATATAATAATAATATATTTAATATATTATATATTATTATATATAATTTTATAATATATATATAATATTATATATGTAATTATAATTTATATATATTATTAAATATTATTATATATAATAATAATATATTTAATATATTATATATTATTATATATAATTTTATAATATATATATATAATATTATAATATATTTCAATTACAATATTTATTTAATATTGTTAAATACGATATATAAAAATTGTTTAATATATATTGTTTAATATTAGACAAAACAAGGAGGGCACTTTGGTCATTTGAATCTCTTGTCCCGTCCTGTCCCAGCCATACCAAACGTATAACAATACAGTCCACAGTCCTGTCCCATACGTTCCAAACACGTCATGGAACAACTGTCATGTCCTGTCCTGTCCTGTCCAGTCCAGTCATGTCCCGTCCAATCCCGTCCCCGTACCAAACGCACCCTTAGGGTACGTTTGGTAAGCAGTACAGTACAGGATAACGTGGGACAGTTTCCTATTTTTTCACGTTTGGCACGACATTAGTATGGGACAGCACGGGATAAGGTGGGACAAAAATTAGGAAAAACTATCCCTCCTCAGACCATGGGACTACTTGTCACATGGTATGGGACAAGTGTCAAAAAGACCAATTTACCCTTCATATGTTCAAAAAATTACAATCATGTCTGATATATTATATATATTTCAATAATATATATTATAATTACATATATAATATAGTATTATATTATATATATATATATATTATATAATAATAAATATTATATATTATATATTATTTAAAAATATATATCGTATATATAATAATAATTAATATATCATATATACTATAATCTTTAATATATTATAATACATATGATATATTATAATATATATAATATATATAAATTATTATTATTATTATATATATATTATATATATATATATATATACATGATATATATATATATATATATATATAAATTATTAATATATATAATATAATAATATGTATGTCAGTATATATTATAATAATAAATATATATATTATATATAAAATATATATGTAATATAATATATATAATATAATATATAATACTTTATTATTATATGTAATAATATATAAAATATTAAATGTTATTACCTATGTAATAATATGTAATATTATATATATATATATCTTATATATATATATAATAATAATATTTAATATATCATATATATTAAATATTATTATTATATTATATATATATATAAAATATATATATTAAAATATATAATATATATATTTATTATATTGTAATATATATATATATATTATATACATTATATAATATATATTATATTTTTTATATGTAGTAATATTTAAGATATATATTATTATATATAATAATATAATATATCATATATGATATTATATATCATAATAATATTTAATATATCATATATAATATATATATATATATTTATTATATTGTAATAATATATGATATTGTATATTAATATATAATATATATTATTATATTATTATATATAAGGAGGGCACTCTGGTCATTTGAACCTTTGTCCAGTCATGTTCCAGTCATACCAAACGCATAACAGTACAGTCCACAGTTCTGTCTCAGACATTCCAAACACAATACGGAACAACTGTGCAGTCCAATCCCACGTTGTCATATCTCATCCCCGTACCAAACGCACCCTTAATCTCCGATTATTGGCGCCTAACTCCCCCTCTCTGTCTCTCTTACTCTCTCTCTCTCTCACTCACTCTAGCCCCTTTTCTTGTTTTTATGACTTTCACTCTACCTCTTCCTTCTTCTTTTGTATCCAAACGATTCTTAAGTGCTTCAATACACTGTAAGATGATAAATCCTTTTTTCGGATTTATGTATAAGCTTATCCACTTTTATCGTATCATGTAATATGTAATATGAATAATCAATCATATGAGATTTTATCCTTAATTACGATAGATATGGAAATCTCACTAGTTTGTCAAAGCTATTGAAGTTTATAATCAATTTAAAATATCAACCAATTATTAAGGTGTTGACACTCTTCTGTTTATATTTGTTGCTCATTAGATAGAATGATGGATCTGATGAGAACTCAGAGACTTGTTGATATGGGTGGAAATTACTAACACGGCACCATATTTGTTAGTTTATGTTAGATCTTATTGGATTCAAGTCAACACATTAAACCCATTAAGTAGATATAACATAATCACGATACGATATTCACGAGTTTTACGAGTTTGAATTCGATCTTATTGGGTTTGAATCACTCAAGGATCAATATGTTAAATTCGTTAAGCAAACGAATGGTGCCTCTAATCCATATTGCCATCCCTGCGTATAGTCCTATAGATGAGTTTCAAACCCATATCATATTGATAATATAGTGTCACTCGACCAAGAGTTGGAAATTGTGCATAAACAAATTCCATTTAAAGACCCTTGATTTAAATATAAATAAGATAATTGTTCCTTTTGAGAAATTGTTTATAAGAAAATAAGTTATCTATTTTTGGTAAGAAGAGGAAGATAGAAATGATACAAGTAAATAGAATAGTGCCAAAAGGAGACTTTAAAACGTTAAATGCAAGTGAGACTGTGAGAGAAGTGAGAAGTCAAAGTGGGCGCCTTGGTAATTGGGATGCGATACAGCGTGGAAGGATGTTCCATTGACATTGTTGAATTGATTCACCAGTTCCACTTGCACCGGCTTCTCCATTTGTCTTCCCAATTGCTTTAAACGATGCGTTTGCAACTTGGTTGCCTCTTGTATTTTTTTTTCTAAGGTATTACAATAACTAATAAGAGTACCGAGATCTGTCGAGATTAACCGATATATATAAGGTTCGGATATCTACTCTTATAACATGAGATAACTGTTGTTTGTATTGCTCAAAAATAATCTGGTTCGAATCTGCAAAAGATAGAAAAATAATAAACATAAAACATCAGGTTAGGGAAATCGAGGCATGTGTTTCACACGGTGTCCTTAAGACAATTTCACCGGCTAACACCTTATGTGTATGGCGATTGTCTTCCAGGATACAACGATTTAAACAGTGGATATGTAGAACACAAACCACTCTCAGCGAACTCAAATTGAATTCAAACTTACCAAGACACGAAGAACAGAAGAACCGAAAAGAGAACAATTATTTTCTCTCAATTTCGTGATTTCCAGAATTATTCAATGAGGAAAATAGACTAGGGTTTAAATAGAAAACCTAATCAGTATAATTGATTTTGGAAATACTTAATTACTACGGTTGTAATGATAAAGGAAAATAATTAAGGAATAATCTTCAAAAAAGATATATTCCTAATTAAACACTGATTCTAATTACTTAGTGGTCAAGTAAGTATCAGAATCCAAAAAGAAAATCAACTATTTCCTTAATCTAATTAATTTCCATAACCCAAAACGGAAAATAACTATTTCGTTAGTCAACTTTTCCTTATCATTTAAACCTTCTAACTTAGGGAAAAATAAATTAAATTAATTATTTCCTAATCAATAAAATGTTGATTTAGGAAAAAAGAAATTTAAAATAGTAGCAAAAAGTCGATTGTACTCTCACGGTCTAACCGGTGCAGCATTGGTGTACGCATGACGCGTCCACACACGTGTTTATAAGCTATTATCACACAACCACCTATATACCACATATAAGTGTTTTCCCCAACCAATGTGGGATGCACATTTTTCCCTACACAATGGGCTCACCTTGAGACTCAATTTCTCATTCACCAATTAATAATTTTGTGAGTTTGAGTATACTATTTCTAAGCTCTCACGGAGGAGAATTCGAATATACTTTGATCTTCCATTTTCATGGAATCAATCATACCCAAATAATACTCTCAAAATGTGTGTTCATCACAAAATTTCCAACAATCCCTCACATGAATGAAATTGACCTAGGAGACACGAGAGATGACTTTTGGTAAGTTCAAACGGTCGAAACCTGCATAGGATAGGTAGGTGTTACCCTTTGAACCTTCCCTCGTAAAGGTATGCTTACTTTACTGGCTAGTCAGTAATTATGATATCCTTGAACTGTTCTGTCGTTTATGTAAACGATAGCGTACCTCACACATGCATCTTCCAGACCCAATTTGGTTCTCATTGTTATGTTCGTTTTGGCCATTAACATGTGTCTGGTTCTGTGAGAGTCGCTGGAGAATATAGCCCTTCATTATTCTCTTTTAGAAGCAGCCCCACTTCTCTCTCACATAGGTGATTTCTTAATTAAGAGCAACCCACATTACTCTGCTCAGATTTCCATAGCTTGAAATTCTGACGTATAAGAATCATTAAAAACATAGTTTAACCTTTTCCCTACGGGCATCACTGTTTCATCATAGGAATGGACTGAAGGGTAACCCCCATAGTGATCCAACTAAGTCTTACAACTTGGTTGTCCCATTGAACCTAGATCTTGGGATCTCCAGTCAACTAGGTTGGGTTTCGATTGTATCGACTTTCATTTCATGGGCTTTAGTCTCATTCCCCTCGATGATATCTCAACTAATTCTCTATTTAACCCTTTGGTTAGCGGATCCGCAATGTTATCTTTTGACTTTACATAGTCAATAGAGATAACTCCAGTTGAGAGTAGTTGTATAATGGTATTATGTCTTCGACGTATATGTCTAGACTTTCCATTATACATGTTGCTCTGTGCTCTTTCTATTGCTGATTGACTATCACAGTGGATGCAAATCGTTGGCACAGGCTTTGGCCATCTTGGAATATCCTCTAAGAATTGGCGTAGCCATTCAGCCTCCTCACCACATAAAGCAATAAACTCAGATTCCATAGTGGATCTGACTATACATGTCTGTTTAGAGGATTTTCAGGATACAATCGCGTCTTCTAGTGTGAACACATACCCACTAGTTGATTTTGAATCTTTCATATCAGATATCCAGTTTGTATCAGTGTATCCTTCTAGGACAACATGATATCCGGTATAATGCAGTCCATAATTACGAGTGAATCGTAAGTACCTCGGTACTCTTACTATTCCTTTCCAGTTATCGGTTCCTGGATTACTCTTGTAACTGCTTAATTTGCAGACTACATTAGCAATGTCTGGTCTTGTACAACTTATTAAGTACATCAGACTTCCTATCACTCTAGAATATTCGAGTTGAAAGACACTCTCACCCTTATTCTTTGATAGGTGTAGATTTGTATCTACTAGTGTTCTGAAAATTCCAGAATCATTTTTGTTGAATTTCTCAAGAATCATGTCAACCTAGTGTGATTAACTGAGAATGAGTCCGTTCGATGTCCTTGAGATTCTCATTCCCAATATTACATCAGTCGGTCCCATATCTTTCATATGAAATCTTGATTTCAACATATCCTTGGTAGATTTTATCATCACTACCAACAATGAGCATGTCATCAACATAAATGCATAAAATGACATAGCCATATCTTGTGTTACATTCGTTGATTTTAAATCCATTTGACGTCATAACATTGTCAAATTTCTCATACCATTGTTTTGGTGTTTGCTTTAGACCATATAAGGACTTCACCAATTTACAGACTTTCTTTCTTTGTCATGGAGCGGAAAAAACCCTCAGGTTGTTCCATGTAGATCTCTTCATCTAGATCTCTATTTAAGAAAGCTGTTTTCACATCCATTTGATGTACTTCAATATTTCGCAAAGCTGCGATTGCAAGTATCATCCTAATGGAGGTTATTCTCGTCACATGAGAATAGGTATCAAAGTAATCTAGGCTTTCTCGTTGATTGTAACCTTTAATTACAAGTTTGGCCTTATACTTATCAATTGATCCATCTGCTTTCATTTTTCTCTTGAAAATCCATTTGGACCCTAGCAGTTTACATCCCGCAGGAAGATCCACTAACTTTCAAGTATGATTTTGAAGGATGGAATCAATTTCACTATTGATAGCTTCTTTGCACAAGAGTCCTTCTAAAGAGCTCACCATTAGCTTCATCATTGGATTTACATGGAAATACATGTTCAAAGAACGATGCATTTCTAGATTCCATTATTGTGTTTTTGTGTATATCTGGGATGTCAGATTTATACACTAAAAATCGATTAGCACTAATATTATGTGCATATCCAATGAAGATGCAATCAACGGGTTTCAGACCTATTTTTACCTTCTTAGGTGTAGGTACGGCCACTTTGGCAAGACACCCCCACATTCATAAGAATTTATAAGAAGACTTTCTTCCTTTCCAAAACTCATATGGGGTCTTGTCTTCTTTCATTAGGGGTACCTTATTTAAAAGGTAATTGCTAGTTAATATAGCTTCACCTCATATGTTCTGAGGCAATCCAGAACTTATCAGCATTGCATTCTTCATTTTTAGGAATGATTTTCCTGTTCAGCAACTCTGTTTTGCTGTTCGCTTCTCAGTGATATCAGCCACCTAAAAGGTTTCACTGACATGAATCTCATGTATAATCACTTGAAGCTCTTAGACTTGACACATAACTGTCTTAGAGTCCACTATCTTGTAATCAAGAAACCGGCCCACAACAAACCTTTTGGATTCAGTATCCTCAGTCTTGTATTTTCGGTCTAACGACTCCCATAGTTCTTTGACTGTTATCGCTATACAGCGAGTCTGACTAACCGTTCAGTATGTTTTTTTTTTCGCACAGAAAATCCAAAACATTCCATACCTGAACATCTTGCTCTTAACCACTACTGGGTTTACGAGCATCTCCAGTCAAGAATCTGGCTAGATTCAGTGTGGTCAAATAGAACAGCATCTTTTGCTGCCACCACTAAAAGTTTCAAAGACATTAAGTATGTAAGGATCCTGCAAGCATTGTAAAAGTGTTCATTATTATTAATGAATGATTGGGTTAGGATGGGTTCCTATAAAGGCTGTGTGTTCTTACTTCTACATTTTTATGCTTGTGTGTGTAGTAGGAATAGGCAGATGTGTGTGTGCTTGCTATGTGCTTAACTTGTACAGTGCTTGTGTGTGCAACAATCGGGCTAGTTGACTGAGGGTGCGAGGATTTGGGAAACATTGAAATAGCACACTTGTTGTGTGTTGCTGTAAGGAAAAGTTTGTTGGCTAGGAAAGAGTTTCAACGTCTATACGAGTTGAAAAATCATAGACATATTCAGTTGGTGTAACATACTTAATTTTCAAAACATAACCACTATCAAATCAAAACTCAATTACAACCAAAATCAATCACACCCAAACCAAACCAAAAGCATTCATGGAATAGAGAAAAAGAAATAAAAAAGGATAGCATATAGGGTTGAGCATGAGCGTATTTTAGCTGTGGAGAAGAGAGGGAAGGCCGGAGATGATGGTGATAGTGTTAAGAGAGGCGGAGGTGAGAAATAAAGTGGTGGAGGAGGAGGGGAAATGGTTAGAGAGGAGAGGAAAGTGGGGAGGCTTTAGCCATCTCATCATCAAACCTCCCTTCCACCAGATTTGATTGGTAATGCTAGGCTTTCCAAATTTTTTTATAAACAAATTTATAAATGATGTTGTTATGTGAGTTTTCAACATCACATCCCTCACCACATAAACTCATGATTTACAAGATATTAACATTTGATAACCCGCTTACCAACATTATTTAGAAAGTTTTTTGGAAAAAAATTTAGAAAGCCTAACATTACTCTTGTTAATATATTATAGTTTTTTTTTCTTGGATCTTCCTTAATGTTTTTATAAATCCCGTTTGGAAACTGTTTTGACATTATCTATTTCTCTTGAACAAGTATTTTTTTGGTCTCTCATATATATATAGGCATATAGCCATAGATATTCGGTTTAGTTTGCTTCATCAATTATAAGTGTGTTTTTGTATTATTTCAACACAATTAACAAATCCTATAAACTTTAAAATTGACGTTCGTTTTTTTTTTTTTGATGTATTACATGATCTATTATGATAGGACTGTCGGGACCAGTTGAGATCAAACAATACACGTGTACCCCTAAATATCTACCCTCATAACGGGAGATAACTACTCCCACAATCCGTGAAGAAAACTCCCTACACATATTTGTAAAATGTGCATGGTGAGATTTGAACCCCTCACCACTTATGTGGAAGGGAGCTGCACTATCAACTTTGCTACGAGGTGATGTGCTTGGAGTTCGCATTTTAGATTCTCATTATATTTTTTCTTTTTAAATTGATTATGTTCTTTCCTTTTTTTACGATAATTTATTAAGATTTTCTTCATTTATTAAAGAATTGTAATTTACTTTTCATTTTTATGGTAAGTTTAATAAAATGTTTTTTTAAAGAATTTTTCACCCCCTTGGGCCCTTATTTTATTTTCTTTTCCTCTAAAATAAAAATAAAAAATCAAAATACGGGGAAAAGAACATGATTTGAACATACAACCTCATAACTTAGGTATAGAGGACATTCAACTAAACTAAGGGGGTTTTATTGAATTAAGATTGATTGGATTTGATTGAAATCTATAGGATTTTAAAAATCTAAATGTATTCAATTCATACTTGTAAGGAATCCAACCAAGTCTATAGGTATTCAATTTAGATTTGGAAGGATTCCAATAAAATCCTATAAAATCCAGGGTTATTCAATTTAGATTTGGAAGGATTCCAAACAAATCAGGGGTATTAAAAAAATCATGGTTTTTAATGAATTTGTTTAAGCGATGGATTTAGATGGACTGAATTTGGAAAGGAAAAATATAAATAGAATGACTCTTCACAAATTTGGCCATTTAATCATGGATTTTATTTGATTTCTCATTTTCTCTCATTCTTCTCCTCAAAAAAGTGAAAAACACAACTTCAAAACACACCAATCAACTTCAAAACACAAAACAAACCGATCAACTTCAAAACACAAGACCAGTGCATAACCTACCAACAAATCCGTAAAAACACTTCCAAAAACAACAAAATCAAAATCATACAAATAAAATTATGAATTTTTTTATTATCAAATTATACACAAATACAAGCACATCAAATACAAATACAATATGGATTCAAACATCAATCCAGATCCATTGGAGATCTGAATCTTTACTTCATCATTAGATTTTTTTCCCTCAATTTCAAACACATCATCAATCCAGATCCAATCATCCAACATAATTCAACACAAAAGAAAAAAAAATACATTTTTCCTTCTCGATCAGAATTTTTTTTTCTTTTAATCTAGATCAAACATCTCCTTCATCTTCAATAAAAATTCATCACAGAAAAAAAAATTATATAGATGGATCACCAGATTTTTTTTCAATCAAAATCACATTTTCAATAATTACAAAATAAAATAAAAAATCACATCTTCAAATGCGACCCATCTATGACGGAGAGAGATGAAGTCATGCTCCATCAGACTCCATATCTATTGACCATTGACCTCTTGGAAGACATCCGGATCTTTCCATCATACTTTCCCCTATAACAAAATATATATATATATATATATATATATATATATATATATATATATATATATATATACTGAGAAAAAAGAGAGGGTTTTGAAGAGAAAGATAGAGATAGACGCTAAAAAATTTTAAAATCAAAACTTTAACAGAGATAAAGAGAGTGAAAAAAATATTAAAAAATATATATACAGAGTCAGAGAGTTGTTGGATTTCTGGGGTTGTTTCAGTAGAGATGGTGTATAAAATTATTTTTTTCCAAAGACAAATCATTACAAAATATCCAATTCCATATAATTCTAACGAATTCCAACGAACTCTTCTGACAAAATCTAATGGAATCAATGAGATTTGTGAATTCCATTAAAATCCATCACTTAAAATAAATTCATCAAACTCCAACGAAATCTAGATTGAATTCACCCCTCTAACTTTATCTTATCAATCATAACATACTTATTTATCACATTTATCGGTTATCTTCATTATTTAGTAAAAAAAAAAAAGAATCAAACATATCATCCAATTTTCAATTACTTTTCAATATTTAATAAAATTTAGCATTGTCAGGTCTCTATACAAAAAAACAAACACAATCATCTCATGTTGAGAATCACTTAGCCACTTAGGCCCCGTCCAGCAGCTGTTTTTCAGTCTGTTTTTGTTTTTGCTTTTTGCTTTTTAAAAATGATTTCGAATTCACTTTCGTTAACCGTTTTTCATTTTATTTTCAAAAAACAAAAACCAAAAAACAAAATGAAAAACAAAACCAGTGTTAACAGTGAAAAATTTTAAAAACACAAAATACTTGTTTTTGTTTTTCAAAAAATTTTAACAATAATTTTTTTTCTTTTTTCTCTTCACTGTGCATCATCTTCTTTCTTCCTCATCTTCTCTCTTCCCATCTTCATCTTCTTTCTTCCTCATCTTCTCTCTTCCGATCTGGTCTTCTTCTTCTTTAGCTCACTGCAGCCACCTGCTCGCCGTCGCCAATCTGCTCTTCTTCAGCTGGTCGCCGTCGTCTTCTTCGCAGGCTGTTGTTCGTCGACTTCTTCACATACTGTTGGTCGTCGCCTTCTTCTTCTTCAACTCTCAGCTTTCTCATCAGAGTTGGTTAATTATTGGTTATTGGTTAATTATTAAATCATTTTATTTATTGGTTAATTATTAAATCAATTTGTTTATAATTGTTATAATATTAAATAAAATGTAAAAATTGAAATTTCAATTTTCGATAGTTTTCAGTTAGCCTACCAAACGCGTTTTTCCCGTTTTTTTTTTCAAAATACATATTTCAGTATATGCTACTAGACGTGTTTTCGGATTTCGAAACTGAAACCAAAAACAATGTTTTCGTTTTCATTTTTATTTTTCTCTTCAAAAAACATCAACTGAAAAACGTTTACAGAACGGACCCTTACATTCCTATATTATAAAGATAGCCTGACTTAATATAAGAATATTGTAATTATAGCTGATTTGCTGTATATTTTCTATAGGCTTAATTGTAGCACACGATTGTGCGATTGATTCCTTGAGTTATGAGAAACTCCTGTATAAATTACCTAGCTTGATCAATGAGAATTATACCGACATATTATTTTCTTTTACCAATTTTACGCATCAACCATATATAAATGTACATAATTATTTATCACATTTCCCCCTAAAAAATAAGCAATTATCAATTAATCAAGTTTCATAAATATCATGTAAAATAGCAGTTCACTTAAAAAGGCAACTTTGCGTGTGTGTGTAAATTTGTACGTATAATTTATCAAAACACTTGTTTGTATAATTGTATGTACGGGACGATTACTATGCATTGCTTGATCATTACATATAAATAATGAAGCTTTTATACGATAACTTATATAATTCAAAACAAATAGTAATTACTAAATAATAATAAATAAATAAACAAAAATTAATGGTGTCCATGTCATTTGATGGGATTTACTTGAGATCTGGTCGGGTCACATATGAAAATGAAAATGAAAGTGATTTTGTTTAACATGCAACATATATAGATAGTTAAGTGTCAAAATAGGGAAAAAGGATACTATTGTTTTAGCAAAGTTTGCTTTTTATTTTATTTATTAATTTTTTGTGGTGCATTTTTCAAAACCTTTAAGGGACCATTTGGTATAAGGTCATCTTTATATGAGAATAAGAATCTCATAGTATTTCCATGTTTGGTAGAAGGTTTTGGTTTTTTACTTTCCAGAAAAGTAAATCTCATGAGAATCATATTACCCCCCCAATCACATTACCCTTCCAGCCCCAATCACATTACCCTCCCAGGGGGTAATGTGATTCCTATCTCAATAGGTGGGTTTCAGATTACCCTTCATCTGATTCCCACCGTGGGACCCACCCTCATTAATTTTAGGGGTATTATCACTAAAGTCCCTATTTTTTTTATGAATTGTCACATTTTTAAACATCTTTGTCATATTAGTCACTTTAGTCCCTTATTTTTTCAAAATACATCACTTTAGTCCATTTGACAAAAAACTAAGGGTCAACTATAATATAATATATAAAAATACAATTTTACCCTTTATAGTTATTTTTTAAAATTTTCTTTTTAATCCCTCTAGTTTCAATAATAGCCGGTCAATCCCTGAAAAAATAAAATGCTTTTATCAAGGATTGAACCTTCAACCTAGAGATTAAAAGCAACAACCTCTAACCAGTTGAACTACTCTAGTTTATTGTTAATGATTTGTTGATTTAAATGTATATATATCTAATCTGTTTATATAATTTAAAATAAACTTATATTTAATAATAATAATATATAAAAACATATTTATGAAAATGAAAAAGAAAATAACAAAATAAAAGGAAATCCAAAAAATCTAAAAAATCAAAGCCTGTAATTTTTTTTTCTTTTCAAAAAATATATTATTTTAATTTGATAAAAAAAACTCAGAAAATCAAAGACCTGTAAATTGAAAAGGGAAAAAAATCAACAACAGAGAAGAAAAATAAATAAAAATTCATTTTTTTTTTCCTTTTTTTACTTTTATTTTGTTATTTTCTTTTTCATTTTCATAAATATGTTTTTATGTATTATTATTATTATTAAATATAAGTTTATTTTAAATTATATAAACAGATTTAAATTAGTTTAAACAAATTATATAAATATATATATATATATATATACACATTTAAATCAACAAGTTTTCAACAACAAACTTGACTAGCTCAGTTGGTTAGAGGTTCTGGTTTTTAATCACAAGGTTGGAAGTTCAATCCTTGATAAAAACATTTTATTTTTTCAGGGATTGACCAGCTATTATTGAAATTAGAGGTACTAAAAGGAAAAATTTTAAAAATAACAATAAAGGGTAAAATTGTATTTTTATATATTATATTATAGTTGACCCTTATTTTTTGGTCAAATGGACTAAAGTGATGTATTTTGAAAAAACAAGGGACTAAAGTGACTAATATGACAAAAACGTTTAAAAATGTGACAATTCATGAAAAAATAGAGATTTAGTGATAATACCCCTTAATTTTATTTTATTTTCTTCTTCTTTCTTCACGATGCTTCTGAAAATTAACATAAAATATCTTCAGTTTTATTTTTTTACACTTTCTCACTATCCCAAACACCAAATTTTCAAACCAATTAAACAATACCCAACTTCATCTTCATCAAAACAAGATCTGGATTTGCTCAAACATCATCAAACACCATAACCAAAAAAAAAAAAACTGTAGCAAGTTTTGGTAAAGTTTTCTTTTTATTTTATTTATTAATTTTTTGTGGTGCATTTTTCAAAACCTTTAAAATGATAACTACGGTTGAGAATTACATTATGCTATCGATGAATAACAATTTAATAATTAAAAGATATAAATAAGATTATTTATTTTAAAAAATATTATAATAATTCGAGTTTTTAAAAGAAGAAGATGCCTAAATCCAGAATCTTTTGATATAAATGTAAAAATATATAATACTGAACTAACATCATTTTGTCCTAAATACACTTAAGTTATGGGATATACATTTTATTTTCATTACAATATATTATAGGAAGGATGGTGGAGCAAAGTAGACGCCAAAACCTAACTTTTACACTTGATCGACGATTGAGGTTGATAGAAGTATAGAACATACAAAAAAACCAAATAAATATCCTTAAAATTTTAAAAATAAAAATACGGTATTTAGGAGGGGACCAAAATCAACCCAAAAGCTCAATTACCTTCCTAACATCTAAAAACAGCAACACAACAACAGCCACAGCCTCTCAAAATCTCCACCGTCCAAGGATTATTAGCCTTCCACGATATCTGCACACGTGGCATTACCCTGTCATGACGTCACCACAATCCCCGTCATGATCTCTATCCAGCCTTTGATTATTGGACCATTGGACGGTGAAGAAATTACTTGTTTAATGTTTTTTCAAACCGACACGTGTACGGTGGAACCAAATGTTGAGAGCCTTGCCGTTTTTGGGCTACACTTACGTGGCGTAACGCCAATGTTGCCGCCAACATTACGGAGGATGATTTTCGTGGGACCAGTCACCGTTTGACACGTGTTGTTGGAGGACTACATACAGCCTTCGATCAGGTTGAATGGATTGGAACCGGAAACGTGTCCCCAATCATGATTTGTTGGTGCATGCCATGCCCTTGTTGGCTTGTTTGCCTTGAAGCTTCTCCTCTCCCAACAATCAACATGCATTTCTCATCAACCAAACACACTATTAGTCGTCTTCTTCTTCTTCTTCTTCTTCTTCTTATTATTATTATTATTATTATTATTATTATTATTTCTATTATTATTATGGATTCAAATCGAAACTAATTATACAATTAGTGGAGTTTTTATTTTTATCCAGCATTAATGTTTTAATTATTTTTATCAAACTTTCCACTGATGAGATAAAAATACCCTTAATGATTTCTCAATAAAACACATTAGTCTTCTTCAATTAAACACATCACTTTTTTTTTTCAATTAAACACACTACCGGTTTTCATTAATTAAACACATCATCAGTTTAATTCCTAGTGTGGTTAATTTGTATGTTTAATTCAGTGTGTTTAATTTGGTGCAGGGATAAATTATCTCTTCGGTGGAAAGTTTGATAAAAACAATGAAATTCACACTCTCCACCCTCTCGCCACCAATGTTTTTGGTTAAAAAGTATTATTTACTCTATTATAATTTTAAGGATCCACGATAATTTTAAAAAGTGTCATTAAAAAAATATGGGCCATTTTGATGTTGGGCACAAGGCGGTGGCACCCGGTGCACTTCCTCGGGGCCAACACCGAATATAAATAATGACAATATTTACACCCCTTAAAAATTGAAGAAATGTTGTTGACAATCCACTAATTATCTGTTTATACTCCATTTTAATTTTTTTTCTTCTTAATGACAATTTTAACTTAAATTAAATTACTAAACAAGATAAAAAAGTTCTGAAGACGCTTCAAATTGTTTTTTTAGGAAACGAGTTTCTTTTTTTCCGTGTATAGTTTTTTTCTTCTTCTTATTTTGTGTTTTTTTTTTCTGTTTTACAAACCCTAAAATATTTTCTTTTTTTAAAATAATTTTTTTTCTCACACGCCATCAAACCCTCTATCATTATCATCACTGGTGTTATATATATATATATATATATATATATATATATATATATATATAAAGTTTTCTTGTTCAACCAAATTTGAAATAAATTTTATTTTTCTCAAATACCAACCACGTTCAATCATCACCATCACTAGAAATATATATATATATATATATATATATATATATCTTTCTAGAATATATTTCAAATTATTTTTTTACTCTATAAAAATGTTTTTACTTAACTTAAAATCCAAAAAAGGAAATCAAACATTGTTTTCCTATTTTCACAATTTGATTTCAAAAATAGTTTCGATCACCTCACTTTTGTTCAGTTTTATTCTTTGTTTAATTTTCATTTGATTATTTCACATTTCTTTTCCATTTCCGTTTCAAATTTTCTATAGAGAGGTATTCAAAATGGATAATATTAAAATAAAATGGATTGTCTTTAGAAATTTAATTTTTAAATGGAGAGTCTTTAGAATAGGAGTACCAAAAGATAAAAGGGATAATTTTGAAAAAAAAAAGGAAGAATATTTATAATTTTTTTTTTTAAATTTGTCTTTAGAAATGGAGTATAAAAAGAAAAACATTGGATTGTAACAAGAAGCTCTCTAAAAACTGTATGTGTGCTCCAAATTAGTATGTTTTTTAAAATCCAATAATACTCTCGAGTAAAATTATCAAGAAGACTAAATAGTTTGTAAGTACACCCAATAATAATTATTAATTAGATTCCTATTTTATTCTTTTATGATTTTTTTTCCTATTAATGATTTGATATTAGCATATATCATTAAAATCTCTTTCCATTTTCTTAAACCCTAGATTCTCTTTTAAATACTAATTTGAATTATATTTTCAATTTCTTTTATGGAAATATAAATTGATTGCTAATTATGGAGAATGAATCAAATATCCAAAGTTGGTTGTGTGGTAGCTAAAATCTGGCTTTAGGCCCCACACATGAGCCCACGCTCGTCTTCCTTGTAATTTCGGGTCAAGCCCATCATTGAAGGGTTGACCCAGAGCCCAACACAATTAGTTGAGTTGGTTTGCCGTCGAGAGCTCACTGAGTTAGGCAATTATCATATCATGATAACTGCCAAGTTTGAGTTTGATTTGAAAGAGGATATCAAATCCTTGAGATCACGCCCTGATTGTATGGGATTTGATTCTCTATCAACAACGAAACAACCTTCCTTGACAGCCTATAAATACAACCCCTTCCTCACAGGGAAGGGGTTCCAAATTCTCTCTAGGATTACAAGCTTACTTGCGTACTAAAACTTTGCCGAAATTTCCCTTCCGGCTATCGAAAATCACCCATTATTCCATTCAGATTACTCATTCACCGTATGCTAACTTCTTACATATTAATTCAACTTTTAAAACCCAACTCCATGCTCTTTTCAATTCAATACCAACATAAACCAATCTCAACGAGCGCTCGACAAGGTAAACAGTCGAATACAGTTTGATTTAACTATTGCTTTATTATTTTGTCTTCAATATCCTTATTATTGATAGATACCTGACTTGAGCGTCATTTGGCCCCCCTAAGGGACCACCCACACTTGCTCATTATATTTCTGTTTTCCAGGTTTCATAAGCGCTCGACGTTCTATTACCTATCTAGCTCTAATCACAGCTTGTAGGTGATCGATCATTATTTGTATATGTTTTTGATTCCCATTCCTCCAATCAATTACTTGTTTCTTAAGTTATTTAAGTATTTAATTTGTTTGTTTGAGCATTTCCAGGTTATTGGATCCAAGTGATGTATTTGGAGAATTTCATAGGAAAAAGGCAATTTTAGAAGATTCAAGGGACTTATTTGTAATTTTCCTTTAGCGCCATGCAAGCCTAGCTCCTTCAAAATTAGTAATTTCCGCTATCAAACCACAGTGAATTTTCACAGCATTTTACACATCGGTTCCCGAGGATAGTGCATATGATCCGTGTTGCAAATGCCATATCTCTCAGCACCAATTGAACTATGTGTCCTGCCACCTGTGTATTTGAAGCCCTAGAAGTCTAGTTTCCAACCCAATTTACAGATCATCAATCCAAATTTTTAGAAGAAGTTATGCCCATTTGAGTACCCGTTGCGCAGATCAGTCAGTCATAAAATCCATGAATAATTACAGGATTTGTTTTGCAAGTTGTCGGTGTTGAGGTTTATGCCCTAAAGATGTAATTTGTAAATGGATTTATGAAATAAATAAAAAGAAAAGTTCAATTCATTCTTGTTGTGTTGTTTATATTATAACTTGTGCATATATTAACATCCTAGACTGCCAGATGTAATCTCAAACTGTGTATATGAGTGTCATATACGGATGGATATAGTAAGAGACGTGCAATCTAAAGAATCCATAGATAGCAAATAAAACTGGGTACTTTATTTGTGGTTAATCTATAGCTGCGGTCCATTCCGTAATGTACGATGATTCTATCCTGAATCATTCATATGAGGTATGAGAATGGAGGCACCTTGTATGATGTGATCATATAGGACTGATCCATGATCTATATAAATCTCTCACCAAGATCCGTTTACTGATGAGATTCATATATATCAACAAATGATGGCTATATGTGGGTGATCGTAATCCTAAGTGTCTTATCGACTCATTCAGGTTAAATCGTGATCTTTGATATACCATGGGTGAGGTCGGATGCTGTTCCTGATCAATATGCTCCGTATATTGGGATTGCGGTTTGGCTTGTGGCTGGTAAGGTATGTTCACAATAGTGGAATCCACTCTTTCTTGTGAGAAGTAGATGGTAGTTCTCTTAAGGATTGATTCGAGGCTTGGACAATATGAGTGCTCTCCTAATTCCGTGAGGAAATATGATTTATTGTCCATTAGAGAATCAACGGTACTTAAAGGATATATGTAATTAGAGGGTATAACAGACATTATGACCCATCTCTAATAATGAACTACTGTGGAGGATCATACCATGTGTAATAGCTATATCGATGGACACCGAGTTGTATCGGTCTGTGTAAAAGCGTCTGCAGTTGAGAGAGTGCAGCTTCGGGTTTTTAGTGGAATAACACCGGAGTAAATAATCAAGGAATATTAATTAAAGAGTTTAATTAATGATTCGGAGGATTATTGGAGCTCAAAATACTGTGGGTCCATTAGGTCCCCTTGCTAGCCCGATCGATTTAGGTAACAAGGGTCACGGATAATTAATTGGATTGTCCAATTAATTGTGTTACGAAAGTGACACATGTCAGGAGTTGATTGAGTAATTGGATTATTCAATTGATTAAAATGATAATTATGACAATTAAATAATAAGATTATTTAATGATGTAATTAGTCATATATGGAGGATGTTAGTTGATATTTGATTTTAAATAGAATAAGATAATATGATTATTTTATTTTATTAAATTAAATATTTGAAATTGAATTTAAAATGTTTAAATTCAAAATAAATATTTAATTATCTTTAAAATAAAAGATATGAGATATCAATTTTAAAAGATTTTGTTTTAAATTTAAAGAGATATCAATTAAAGAGTTTTAGTTATAATATATATATATATATATATATATATATATATATATATGATATATATTGATAACAAAAATATAGCATACAAAGGATATACACAAGTGTTTGTATATGATACAAACTCATAATGTGTGTAACAAAAAGAGAAACAAGTGTGCTGTGCGAAAAAGAAAAAAAGAAAAAAAAAGTGAAATAGTGCGTGGGTGCACTAGTGAAGAAAAAATAAATTATAATATATTTTTTCTTTGAACATCCTAGAATTGTTCTAGGTATTTTTTTTCTTGGAAGAAATTGTTTCTTCTTCATTCTCTCTACATCCTCCTAAGTTTCTGAGTACGTGACGCGCCCCACACGCAGTTACCAGTCCCGGGATATAGCGAGAAAGATCAGTGGTGCAGACCAGGAGCATATCGTAAAGTGAAGGAGCCTCCAAACGTTGGTAAGGTTCTAAATTTTCTTTTAATATATTGATTACAATTTCCTGTGTTTATATATTGTATGTATTAGTTCCGGAAAAAGAATTGCGATCCTAAGTTCACTGGTCCCAGATTGATTATGATCTGTATAAAAAAATTTAAACCTATTTCCGCTGTGTTACCAGTGATCGGGGTTCCAACAATTGGTATCAGAGCCAATTTTATTTTTTGGAACAGAAAATTGTTTTCGATGCTCTTGTATATATGATTGTGTAGGCACTAGTTTAAATTGAGTGTATGTTGTTTTTGCATGTATATTAAATTTGTTAATTTACAAAAACATGATTGATCGTTAATTATATGGTACTGTGGATTTAGGGTTCATGGGTTGTATTATATTTTTTTCTTCCAGTTATTGTAATGTAAAAAAAAATGTAACCTATATTGAAGATCTGCAAAAATCGCGAAGTCGGAAGGCGCAAAATCGAAAATACGCGTGACGGGCACTGTTCACACGTACTGTTACTGGTACTGTTCATGTATGGTACTGTTCATACGAGTACTGTTCATGTCGGGCACTATTCACGTCGTCTTGCACGGTTCCGTTGGCAAGTGTTGCCTAGTGCGTTTCGTGTGGATTTCCTATTTCGGATTCATGAGATGAATCGGAGTGACCTGAAGAGACTAGAAGACTCGGAAATTACAAGAAGACCAAGGAATGCCTTAGGCGTATTTTTGTAATTTTAGATTCCAATTTTTTTTTAGGTTAAATAATCCACAGTACTCGGTCAATTCATGTATGCTTTATATTATGTGATGATAAAAGCATTGCCATGCATACGTATGTCATTTAGATTAGATGTGCCTATACAAATATATTGATATGTCATACATGCATCATAGCCTAATTTTTATGTATTTTTTTAATATGATTAAAATCAGTAAATACATTATTGGCTATGAAAATGAGATTAGTTTTTTAATTGTTAGAAAACTTGTTAATTCTCATTAATATTAATCTGGTTATTAAAGTGTTTAATAAGTTAGATTAATAGGGTCATTTTTTAAAATTAGTATTAATATGATTAATGACCTAATAATAAATGAACCGAATAACGTATTAGAGTTTTAATAGTTAAAACCTAGTAAATACTATCCTAATAATCCGAGCTTAGTAAATAGTTTACAAAAGCTTAGATTATTCACTAATAGATTAGATTTCTAATAGTTAAAAATCATTAATAATTTATTAGTTAATTAGAATTTATTTCTAATAATGAATTTGTTAATGCGCTAGATAACTTGATTAAAGTTAGCCGTTTGATCTTGTAGAGTCTAGGTGCATTAACGGATAATAGAAAACCCTAATTTTTAAATAGTGAGTGGGAGAGAGATATATTACATATATATCCCACAGTCTCCATCATTAGTTCAACACCTTGAGATCCGAGTGGGGCCTCGTGATGGTTTTGCTTTCGTCCTCCTATAAGGAGGGTTTCCACAAAAATCAATACCAATGTTGACTTCCTAACGGATAGGATTTCTGAGGGTATTTCGGGATTGACCGACCCTAAGGCGGTAATTCTCGAGCTAAGCTCATGAGATCTGAAATGGTGGATTACACTCACGAAGGTTTTGATTAAGTTTTGTTAATTAAAAACCTGACTGAATAAACGATGGTTGAATGATATGGAATAAGAGTTATTCTAGAATATCATTGATTGAGAATGTCTTGGTCCAATATGCAAAGACTTGACCGACCCTAAGGCGGCACTTCTTTGTGGTATGTTGGATTGTCGTGGTATAGCAACTGTTTTTGGGTATTTCTAGTTCGTTAAACATGTTCATGCATCATGTTTAAATTTATGCCAAAGCACTCGCACTTGTTTTAATAAATGACTGAATGAATGTTTTATTTATTTCAGCAATTATGTCTTCTGCATTACTTCAAATTCTCGCAAACGACAAATTAACTGGCGATAACTACACTAAGTGGAAACTTAATATTAATGCAATATTGGTCACCAAAGACCTAAAGTTTGTGCTTACGGAGGAATGTCCTCCGGTGCCTACTACCAATGCCACACGAACTGTTCGTGAGGCATACCAGCGATGGGTCTTATCTGATGAGAAGGCCCAAACATATCTGTTGGCTTCTATGACAGACGTGCTTGTCACAAAGCACGAAACAATGACTACAGCATTCGAAATTATGGAGTCATTGCAAACTATGTTCGGGCAACCCTCCGAGCAAAAGCGACACGAAGCTGTTCGTTCCGCTATGCTCGCTCGCATGCATGAAGGAAGGTACATCAGTTCTGGAACATGTCCTGAGCATGATGTCATACTTCAACACGGCAGAAGTCAATGGCGGGGCCATTGATGAACCCAGTCAAGTGAGCATCATATTGACGACTCTTCCGAAGAGTTTCGATCAGTTTAAGAGCAACTATGGGATGAACAAGTTAAAGTTCAGTCTCACACAGTTGCTCAATGAGATCACTACTTTTGAGTCCTTGACTGAGGACAGCAAAAGTAAGTCGGGTGAGGCAAATGTTGCTGAACCATCTTCCTCCAATAATAAGAAGAGGAAGAGGTCTGCTGGGAAGGTGCGGGGTAAGCCCAAACCCAAGAAAGCCCAGAGCAAAAAGAAGGGCACCTCCACCGACCAAGGCAAAGGAAAATGTTTCCATTGCGACAAGGTCGGGCACTGGAAGAGGAACTGTCCTCAGTTCTGGAAGAGGTAGCTAAGAAGAAGAAGAAATGTAAATATGATTTACTTGTTCTTGAATCTTGTTTAGTGGAAGATGATTATTCACCATGGATAGTTGATTCAGGAGCCACTAACCATGTTTGTTCTTCTTTGCAGTGGATTGATTCTTGGACACAGCTAGAGGAGGGAGCCTTTTCAATGCGTGTGGGGTCGGGAGATGTCATGTCAGCAAAAGCAGTGGGAGCAATAAGATTGTAATTTTGTAATAATAATAGTTTTTTTATTATTGAGCAATATTTTTTATATTCCTGGATTTACACGGAATTTGATTTCTGTTTCTAAGTTGTCAGAACAATCATATTATGTTTCTTTTAATAATAAGTTTGTTATTATTGGAAAGAATGGTCTGAATATTTGTTCAGGAATTATTGAAAACAATTTGTATGTGTTAAGACCGTTAATACATACTACACTGCTTAACACTGAAATGTTTAAGGTTGAAAAACCAAAAACTAAACGACATAAGATTTCTCTAGATAATGACACGTATCTCTGGCATCTAAGGCTTGGTCATATCAACCTTGACCGGATAGACAGACTAGTAAAAAGCTGGTCTTTAAGTGAGTTTAAGGTTGGTACCTTACCTGTCTGCGAATTCTGTTTAGAAGGTAAGATGACTAAGAGACCTTTTACTGGAAAAGAGCTTAGAGCTATAGAGCCAATAGAACTTATACATACAGACGTCTGCGGACCGATGAATGTTAGATCTAGGGGTGGCTATGAGTATTATGTCACCTTCATAGATGACTACTCAAGATACGGATATGTCTACCTGATGCAACTAATGTCGGAAACATTTGAAAAGTTCAAAGAATTCCTAGTTGAAGTTGAGAATCAATTAGGTAGGACTATCAAGTGACTACGATCAGATCGTGGAGGTGAGTACCTTGACCAAGAGTTTGAAGACTTCATGGTCGAGCATGGGATAGTTTCCCAACTCACAGCTCCTGGTACACCTCAGCAAAATGGTACAACGTAGAGGAGAAATAGAACCCTAATGGAAATGGTGAGATTTATGATTAGTTTCTCATCATTACCAAATTCCTACTAGGGATATGCGTTACAAACATCGGCATACATTTTGAATGTAGTGCCATCCAAATCTGTTCCTAAGACTCCCCTAGAGTTGTGGAATGGTCGTAAAGCTAGTTTGTGACATTTTTCCGTGTGGGGGTGTCCAGCACACGTGCTGAAGAACAGAAGTGGAAAAGTTAGACCAAAATCTGTGGTCTGCCTATTTGTAGGATACTCCAAGGAGACCAGAGGTGGACACTTCTATAGTCCCTGAAGATAACAAAGTATTTGTGTCGACAAATGCAACGTTTCTTGAGGACAATTATATTAGTGACCATAAACCTCGTTCTAAGATTGTATTGAATGAGTTGGAGCCTGGTGAGACTAGTGCTTCATCAACAAGAGTTGTTGATCCACAAACATCTGAGAGTCAGATGGTTCCTAATCAGGATACATTATCACCTAGACGTAGTGGGAGGGTTGCAAGACAATCTGAACGCTATTTAGGTATAGGTGGGGGATAAAGTGTTGTCTCTGCTGATAGTGTGGATGATCCATTGACATTTAAGAATGCAATGGAAGATCTTGATAAAGAACAAAAAAGGTAGTTTTCTTGGTCCTATACGTGGACGACATCTTACTCATTGGGAATGATGTGGGAGTGTTATCTGATGTAAAGGGCTGGCTGGCTAGCGAATTCCAAATGAAAGATTTGGGAGATGCGAGTTATGTTCCAGGGATCCAACTTATAAGGGATCGCAAGAACAAACTCATAGCACTGTCTCAGGCATCATATATCGACAAGATTCTTATGCGAATTTTCGATGCAAAACTCCAAGAAGGGTAATTTACCTTCTAGGCATGGAGTTCACTTGTCTAAGGAACAGTATCCTAAGACACCTCAAGAAGTTGAGGATATGAGACGTATACCTTATGCATCAGCAGTATGTAGTCTCATGTATGCTATGTTATGCACGAGACTGGACATCTGCTATGCAGTGAGAGTAGTCAGCAGGTACTAGTCCAACCCAGGATTGGATCATTGGGTTGCTGTCGAGACTATTCTTAAGTATCTTCGGAGAACGAGAAACTATATGCTAGTGTATTCCAGACAGGATTTGATCTCGTTAGGATACACATATTCTGATTTTCAGTCAGACAGGGATTCTAGGAAATCCACGTCTGAATCAGTTTTTACCCTGGGTGGTGGAGCCATTGTGTGGAGAAGTATTAAGCAATCTAGCATTGCTGACTCCACCATGGAAGCCGAATGTGTAGTTGCTTGTGAAGCTGCTAAAGAGGCTGTTTGGCTCCGCAAGTTCTTGAGTGATCTGGAAGTTGTTCCAGATCTGGATAATCCCATCACACTTTATTGTGATAACAGTGGTGCTGTGGCTAATTCCAAAGAACCAAGAAGCCACTAGAGAGGAAAGAATATAGAGAGAAAGTATCATCTCATTAGAGAAATAGTGCAGAGAGGAGATGTGATCGTCACCAAGATAGCCTCACAAGACAATTATGCTGATCCATTTACGAAGACCTTACCGGCTAAAGTATATTCGAGTCACCTAGATGGTCTAGGGTTACGAAACATGCCTCACATGCTTTAGTGCAAGTGGGAGATTGTTGGGGTTTATGCCCTAAAGATGTAATTTGTAATTGGATTTATGAAATAAATAAAAAGAAAAGTTCAATTCATTCTTGTTGTGTTGTTTATTTTATAACTTGTGCATATATTAACATCCTAGATTGCGGGATGTAATCTCGAACTGTGTATATGAGTGTCATATACAGATGGATACAGTAAGAGAGGTGCAATCTAAAGAGTCCATAGATATCAAATAAAGCTGGGTACTTTATTTGTGGTTAATCTATAGCTGCGGTCCATTCCGTAATGTACGGTGATTCTATCCTGAATCATTCATATGAGATATGGGAATGGAGGCACCTTGTATGATGTGATCATATAAGACTGGGCCATGATCTATATGAATCTCTCACCAAGATCTGTTTACTGATGAGATTCATATATATCAACTAATGATGGCTATATGTGGGTGATCTTAATCCTGAGTGTCTTATCGACTCCTTCAGGTTAGATCATGGTCTTTGATATACCATGGGTGAGGTCAGATGCAATTCCTGATCAATATACTCCATATGTTGGGATTGCGGTTTGGCTTGTGGCTGGGAAGGTATGTATACAATAGTGGAATCCACTCTTTCTTGTGAGAAGTAGATGGTAGTTCCCTTAAGGGTTGATTCGGGGCTTGGATAATATGAGCGCTCTCCTAATTCCGTGAGGAAATAGGATTTATTGTCCATTAGAGAATCAACGGTACTTAAATGATATACGTAATTAGAGGGGTATAGCGGACATTATGACCCAGCTCTAATTATGAACTACTGTGGAGGATCACACCATGTGTAATAGCTATATCGATGGACACCGAGTTGTATCGGTCTGTGTAAAAGCGTCTGCAGTTAAGAGAGTATAGCTTCGGGTTTTTAGTGGTATAACACCGGAGTTAATAATCAAGGAATATTAATTAAAGAGTTTAATTAATGATTCGGAGGATTATTGGAGCTCAAAATACTGTGGGTCCATTAGGTCCCCTTGCTAGCCCGATCGATTTAGGTAACAAGGGTCACAGATAATTAATTGGATTGTCCAATTAATTGTGTTACGAAAGTGACACATGTCAGGAGTTGATTGAGTAATTGGATTATTCAATTGATTAAAGTGATAATTATGACAATTACATAATAAGATTATTTAATGATGTAATTAGTCATATATGGAGGATGTTAGTTGATATTTGATTTTAAATAGAATAAGATAATATGATTATTTTATTTTATTAAATTAAATATTTGAAATTGAATTTAAAATGTTTAAATTCAAAATAAATATTTAATTATCTTTTAAAATAAAAGATATGAGATATCAATTTTAAAAGATTTTGTTTTACAATCTAACGAGATATCAATTAAAGAGTTTTAGTTATAATAATATATATATATATATGATATATATTGATAACAAAAATATAGCACATAAAGGATATACACAAGTGTTTGTATATGATACAAACTCATAATGTGTGTAACAAAAAGAGAAACAAGTGTGCTGTGAGAAAAAAGAAAAAAAAAGTGAAATAGTGCGGGGGTGTACTAGTGAAAAAAAAAGTATAATATATTTTTTCTTTGAACATCCTAGAATTGTTCTAGGTATTTTTTCTCTTGGAAGAAATTGTTTCTTCTTCATTCTCTCTACATCCTCCTAAGTTTCTGAGTACGTGACGCGGCCACACGCAGTTACCAGTCCCGGGATATAGCGAGGAAGATCAGTGGTGCAGACCAGGAGCATATCGTAAAGTGAAGGAGCCTACAAACGTTGGTAAGGTTCTAAATTTTCTTTTAATATATTGATTACAATTTCCTGTGTTTACATATTGTATGTATTAGTTCTGGAAAAATAATTGCGATCCTAAGTTCACTGGTCCCAGATCGTTTATGATCTGTATAAATTTTTTTAAAACCTATTTCCGCTGCGTTACCAGTGAACGGGGTTCCAACAGTCAAATCTGGAAATATTACTTTCTTGGATGTGTGTGAGAGTATTAGAAAGCAAGTAGACACCTAATCCTTATATTCCATCAATAAGCAATCAATTTTAATGAATTATGAAAGAAATAAAATCCCAAAAAGGTGGAGTTTCAAAAGGGAATTGATTTCCATGTTGTTTAAGGATATGACCTAGCATCTACACCTATAGAACCCCCTTTGAACCCTAATTTCGAAAACACATCACTTTTCTACATATTTTTCTAAATACAACAACTTTCTAATCCATCTTTACACATTGAACATTTGAAGACTAAGAAGATCCAAACATTGAAGACTTGAAGAATTCATTGAATGCCTCAATGAGTTTTATCTTTTCTATCTCTTTTCTTTTTATTTTCATCATTTTTAACTAATCCCATAACTAGGGAATCAATGTGAACCTTTGGGAATGCTTGTGTATGGATCAATTATTCTTTTATCAATTCAATTCTTGATTCATTCATTATGCTTAACTTCTTAATCCTTATTAGTTTTAATTTTTATTCATACCATAGACCAAGGGTGGAAAATTTTTTGGCATGATTTTAGGATTAAGCTTATCTGAGAATTAGGGTTAGAGTATAGACCAAACCTAATCTTGATTAATGCTCACTTGAATGAATGAATTTTATCTTTAGCATAGACCAAGCAAAGTATAGAATTTGGTTCTTATTTCTTGTGCTTAACAGGTTTCCGATCATTGTTCACACCATAGACCAAGGGTGAATAGTGGTTAGGAATACGTGACTCATCCCACGATCATACGGTAATAGTCATATTAAAGATTAAGAATGAACCCTTGAATTGATTGAATTTGTTTACAAGTTAATTCTATATGTTGAGTATTCATAATTGGGGATCATTGATGACCTAGTGCTTTCTTTCCATTGATCAAAAACCAACTTTCTTCAATTGCTTTCTTTAGTTTAATTTAATTTAGTTTTAGTTTTAACTCAATTCACAACAAACTCTGGTTAATTTTTAAGTTTAACTATAATTAGAATTAGTTTTATTCAGTAAATCACTTTTCCTCGTAGGAACGATCTCTACTTGCCGCTGTACGTATCTTCATGACTCGTGCCCTTTTGCGTTTAGTTTTTATAACATGATTTCAAATAGTCAATAGGTGCCCAGAGTTCTACAACTGTAGTGTGATCCCTTACATTTGGTGCCCATCGTGGGCACCTCAACAATCTCTTCACGAGAAAAGAGAGCAAGCGACTAATCTTTTCATAACGAAGATGCTGGAAGAAGTCGTTCCTCCAACCATAGAGATGCAAATCGACACACTCTTTGTGCAGATGAATGCCAATTCAGAAAGAATATGAGAGCTTGAAGCAGAGCATGCAGTCGTGCGCGCAAGAAATGCAGAGCTCCAGGCAAGGATTAAGACTACCCTAATCAATGTGATTATGGTGATCCCAACAACGGCAGTCGACGCCGCGTAGAATGTAGAACCAACAATCACCAGAGCTTTGACCGGATTTCCAGGTGTAAGAGAGGCAGTTCTATGTATGAGATGGAAACTCTGTAAGATAGATCCTCCCAGCGCCGACCCAAACGGTCCATGTAAAGGCAAATTCATCCAATCCAGTGACTCCTCTTGTAGCGTGTTAGGTTTTTAAGTCATGTGTTGGCATAATTCCATATCAAAACAACATTTCCTTTGTATTGATTAGTTGTCTAGGCTTATGGCATTCAAGCTTCAAGGAAGAATGCCAACTTATCAAGCAAAGTGAAGTCTTCAAGAGGAGCAAGCCATATTGCACATCAAAGGTATATTTAGACCTCATTCCTCTTGCAAGGCTTAGGCACACACACACACACACACATTGCATTCATATGTGTCCCTGAATTGTTGCATTTAGTTTGTATAACACATTCACACATGTAAGGACCTCGATTTTATGATTGGCTTATTTCATGACAAACCACACCACATTGGGGATGATTGTGTAATGGGTAGCTTAGGTCAGTGTTGGCAAGCTTCCAAGCATCTCCATGACTTCAAGAGCAAAATGTATACTCACTTGACTTTGTCTCTTGAAGAGTTTAGGTGCACACACACACTTCATGCATGTTTTTGTTTATCTTGCATTTGTGTTCCTTATTATTTATATGTGTGTGCATCCTTTTCAAACACACTCACTAGCTTGCATTATATATCATATCTTACATTGTATCTAAATTGCTAACATGTCTTGCATGTTAAAAGTGCTTCATTTTGTGTGCATTTCACTCACTTCACACTTGCACAACATTCCTGTAAGATATGTTTTTTTCTTGAGTGTTAAAAAGGGATTTTCCCTTTAGCGCGGCCTAGACCGCTTGGCAGGCTATGCTTGCACCGCGGTGCACGGAGCGGTATTCTCCAGTGCGTCATGCGCGACGTGGACCGCTGTCCTGTGCACTTGTACGCACAGCGGTCCCAACCGCGGTGTTGTCCAGACGGTGAACTGCTGTATGTACCGCGGTCTGGACACTTACCTGAGCCGCGGTCTAGCAAGCGGTTTTGACGGGATTCAGTTTCCCAAGTTCAAAACGATGTAGTTTTAACTAGGGCTTCATATATATTCTTCCTCTTCTCTTCTTGGCCTACCAAGAGCTCAGAAAATCATTTTTAGAGAGAGGTTAGAGCTCCTAGAGAGAGAAAGCTTCAAGAAAGCATCTTTGACTCTCCAAACCCAAAACCCATCTCCATCTTGCATCATTCAACATCATATGCGCATGGGTCTTCATTGTTTCATGACTAGGTAAGCAAGAACTTCTTTGAATATCATTAATTTTTCTTCTTACTCTAGATTAGGTATTTATTGCTTGATTAAATACCTAGACTCTACTTATTGCATATATTTATGAGTCTTTATAACATGATTGGGTGTGATAGCTTAATTGATTAGGTCATTTTTGCCTAAAAGCTAGGTCATAAATATTCATGTGTGATTAATTGATAACTAGGTTGAGAAATTGTGTTTTAATCAACTAGTTAATGTTCATGAATATTTGATTGTGTTTGTTTGTGATAGCTTGCATTATTAGGTCATATATGCCTAATTAGCTAATCCATAAATGTTCATATATGCTTAATTGATGATTAGGTTGACTTTATGCATCTAGTCAAGTTTATGAATGTTTATGTGAATTTAATTGACAATTAGGTTGTTAGAATTTCTCTACAACTAATTGAGACCTCATGTGTGTACATGTAGGCATTATTTGATAACTAGGATGTTGTATTGCATTATCTACATCTAGTTAAGCATTGTATGTTTGGTCTAACATATTTTGTGTTGAGCATTCATTGATTGTTCACTTAGACCTTACACTCTTCATTGAGTCAAAGTCTTGTGGCTTCGGGGTGAAGTTGCACAAGCATTGAAGTCTTGCAACCAATGTGTGGTTGGCAAGCATTGGTCAAGAGCCGCTATAAAAGGCCCGCTGGGTAGAGTAGGAGGTGCTCACGTCAAGAGTAGTGTATCAGGGGATATAACTAGGGACTGAACCAAGAGTGGCGAGTGGTAGTGTCCATAGCCTGAGGTTGTCGAGAGTGAGAGTCTGAGTATCACTTGAGGGTGTAACTTTTTACTCATATAGTGGATTTCTGTGATCGTCTGTGGCTAGAAGGATAGCCCGTGGTTTTTCCCTGTTTGGAGGGTTTCCACGTAAAAATCAAGTGTTCTTTATATTTCCGCACTTTTACTTGATTTTGTATGTTTGATTTAATTGGGTTATATGTTTAATATTGACTAATCGAAAAAGTTGGTAATAATCGATTAACAACCCATTCACCCCCCAATAGGTTGTAGACACACGTTAGAGTAGTATTTTCAATTGGTATCAGAGCAGGTTCCTAGACATACTTAGGTGATCCTTGCTCTTGATTGTGTGTTTCTTGCATTTGTGTGCATTTTGTTTATTACATTCATCTGCATTCATATTACCCAAACACTATGAGTGACTTTAGGATGAGTAAAGAGGGAGCGTCGAGTGTGAGACCACTATTACTCAAGAGGGAAAATTATGCCTCATGGAAAGGCAAGATGGAGTCCTATATTTGCCAAATAGATGACCGTGTATAGATGGCAATTGAGGATGGCTACATGCCTCCAACTATGACCACCGAAGATGGAAGTGAAGTCTCCAAGCCTAAGGCTCGATGGAGTTCCGAAGAATTTGAAGCTTCGAAGTGGAACAACAAAGCAATGCATGCTTTGCTTTGTGCAATGGATGAGAGCCAATATAAACTCATCCAAATCACCAAAAATGCACATGAGGCTTGGAAGATCTAGAGACGGCACATGAGGGAACCGAAGTGGTTAAGGATTCCAAGCTCCAAGTCCTCCAAGCACAATTTGAGTCGATCAAGATGGAGGAGGATGAATGTTTTAATGATTTCCAAGTGAAGTTGATGGACATTGTGAATCAAAGCCATCAACTAGGTGACCCATACTCAGATAGGAGGATCAAGCAAAAGATCATGAGGTCACTTCCCACTAGATTCGAATCCAAGGTGACGGCTCTTGAAGAAAATAGCAATTACAAGAGCATGAAGCCGAGAGAAGTAATTGGAAGGCTCTTAGCCTATGAATCTAGATGGGCCCCTAGCTCTACACCTCCTAAGAAGCAAAAAGAGTTAGCTTTGAAGACCTTCAAGATTGTGAAGGAGGATGATGACTCGGATGAATACATGGGTCAAATGGTCAAGAGATTCTAGAAGTTTATGAAGCTTCACAAGAATGACTTGAAGAAGAAGACCCACTTCAAGATGATTGAGCCAAGTCATGAGAAGCCTTCAAGAAAGGGGATTCAATGCTTTGAATGTGAAGGATTTGGGTATGTCTCCAAGGAGTGTAGTAACTTGAAGGACAAGAGAAAAGGAAAGGTGATGGCCATCTCATCAAGTGATAGTGAGAGTGTAGAAGATTTTTCGGATGATGAAGAACTTGCCATTAACTACACGGCCTTTGGAGCCTCATATGTGGATGTTGAAAAAGAAGGCAAGAGTGCCTTGACTTGTGACCTTGAAGAAGGAATAGATGAAGTGGTAGCTAGATGTGTAATTGATGTAGCTACTCATAGGGAAGTTGTTGGTGTAGCAACAAGTGACCAAGGAAAAAGTCTTGATGATGAAGTTGACTCACTTGATGAAAGGGAAAGTGAGAAGTGTGCACCATCAGTAAGTGCAAGGAGTGACTCTAGTGATGAGAAGTCTCCATCTCACTCTAGAGGAATTTGTGAAGCCATGGAACTTGAAGACTCTATTAAGTACTTTGAAGACTCTAGGTTGAAGAAGAAAATGGAGATTCAAAAATTGAAGGAGGAAAAGAAAATGTCAAGGAAAAATGACCCTTGCCTTTTATGTGGTGGAATTGGCCACATTGCCTCCAAGTGTTGTAACTTGAAGTACAAAAATGGAGGAGTTAGTATGATCGCTAATCGGTGTGATAGCGAAGTTGAAGTTATTGAAAGTTGTTCCACAAGCTCAGGTGAGTGTGTGAACAACTACCCTGCATTTCCGGTTTCCTACCATGAAGAAACACAAGTCATCACCAACTATGTGTCACTTGAAAAGTTCAAGATTGGTGACTTGGAGTTTGGGAACCAAAGTGGAGCAAGCTTGAGAGAAGTAAACATTGATGATATGACTCTCACAAGCACAAGTGGGAGAAGCTTTGAGAATGATGTTTCATGCTCCGGGAACTCTTATGATAATGTGGTTGATTATCAAGAGTTTGTTGATTCTCTTCAAAAGTCTTTGAAAGAGAAAGATAATGATATCCTTGAGTTGAAAAAGGATAACCTTCAAATACAAGCCAAGATGACTCACTTGAATGATGAAGTGAGATGTGTGAAAGAAAGTGAAGGCAAGTTGAAGATGGAACTTGATGAAGCAAGGATGTCTCTTGCTAAATTGACTTCGGGATCGGAGAAACTAAACAAGATGTTAAGTATTGGCAAGTTGCCAAATGACAAGCGTGGGCTTGGTTTCATTGATGATGAGTGCACTCCATACTTGGGCAAGACTACATTTGTGAAGGAGATTTCTCCTAAATGTCCACTTCCATCACCCAAGAAATGTCTTGTTGTTGGTGAGTCTTCCAAGAGTGCTTCCTTGAAGATGCCTTCGAGGAAACATGTTTCACCTCAACCTTTGAGGATACCTCAACCTCAAGCTCAAGGCAAAAGCAAAGGTTCACCTCCTCAACATCCTAGGAGGAAGATTGATCTTGGAGAGTCATCCAAATGTGGCCAAGTGAAGATGCCAACAAAGAATGGAGCTCAAGCTCAACAACCAGGAGCTCCGCTTTCAAGCTTCCCTCTACCAAGAAGGCAAGCCAAGCAACCTCAACCCTTGAGGCAAGTACATCAAGTTGTTCATGCTCAACCACAAAGGCACCAATATCCGGCTAATGTTCCAAGAAAAAGCCAATCGGTGTAACATCAAAGACAAACTCATCAACATGGCAATGCCTCGATGAGAGCTCAAAGCAATGGTATGAATTTTTCTTCTATACCTACTTGTCATTATTGTGGTATGATTGGTCACATTAGACCAAATTGTTTTGACTACATCAAGTTATGTAGAATTGAGAGCATGAAAGAAAAGAGAATGAACCGTAGGGCTAACTTGCATGATCCTAGGGAACCTAGAGACTTGAAGATTTTGACCACTAAAATTAAAAAGGTGGAATCTAGGTGGATTAGAAAGATTGAAACCGATTGCAATCATGATCATATGACACCCTTGGATACTACCGAGTTTAATGGACTTAGTATGTCTAATGGGACTTGTCTCTCGCCCTGATACGGTACAGATTTGACCACATTTGGGGATCTCAATCAAAGAGAGCGAACTTGCATGATTTGCTATATGCAAAAAGTTGATTAATTTTATGCTCTTTGATAATTGCTTGAAATGTTTGGTTGTACATATGCTTATATGTTATTTTCTTAATAAGTGTGCAACATTGCTTTACTTGCAATCCATGTCATATTTTAGTTCAACAATGCATTTTTGGACTAGGAGATTTTGATTGGGAAAGTACATTTGAATGACCCTTAATTTAACTCCATGACATGAGAACTTTTAATGACATGCTTTAAAATGATCTGCATGAAATGCTTTTGATTGCTTAATATGCAAAATATGTGTGAAAGCAAATGAGAAGACTAAACTCAATAAGGAACTTTTATCCATTCAATAAATAAGGATGTCTCATCCAAATTTAGTCTTCTCTCTCTCTTTATTAGTTGAACAAGACTACTATCATACAGGTATCCTACCTGGAAAAATCAAAAAGGGTGCAAAAGTCACTCATGTCTTGTTTCGCTTATAAAGTTTGATAAAGTTGCTCTTTAAATTGAAATTCATTTTGAAAAACTATATCTTGTTTGCTCTTGACAAAAGGGTACAAATTGGTTTGAATTCTTTTGGAAACCCTTTTGATGTTTGCTTTGCCAAATACCATTGCTTGGTCTTGAATGCTATATGTTTTGCATGCAAAGCAACAAATTCACACATTTTTTTAAAATAAAACTCATTGAATCTCTCTCAATTATTTAAGTTGCATAAAGTTTGTGTATATGATTATGCAATGTTGTTGTGCGAATAGCTCTCTTTGCTAAAGCAACCCGATATGGGAAGCTCCTTTGCCTATCTCACGACAAAAAGGGGGAGAAGTCTTGAGAGTTATATGGGGAGCATTATTTATGGAGTTATAGGGGGAGCATTGTTTATGCTTTAGGGGAGAAATCATGAGAGAGAGTAACCTTTTAGGGGGAGCATTGCACATGCATTCTTTGTATTGCTTTATTTGTATTTGAGTGCAATGCTTGTTATTATTTGTTCACCTCACTTGCACTTGTTCTTGGAAAGTGCTTCTTGCTATTGTGTGTAGGTACAATGACAATTCTACAAAGAGATTGAAGATATTGAAGATTTAGATTCTAGGTATCTCTTTTGTAATGTTGAAGTGATTATGGACAATAGCTTTGTTTTATTTTGTGAGGACTGTTTGTGAGTGGTTGTTTTGTCATGAAATAGCCAAAGGGGGAGATTGTAAGGACCTCGATTTTATGATTGGCTTATTTCATGACAAACCACACCACATTGGGGATGATTGTGTAATGGGTAGCTTAGGTCCGTGTTGGCAAGCTTCCAAGCATCTCCATGACTTCAAGAGCAAAATGTATACTCACTTGACTTTGTCTCTTGAAGAGTTTAGGTGCACACACACACTTCATGCATGTTTTTGTTTATCTTGCATTTGTGTTCCTTATTATTTATATGTGTGTGCATCCTTTTCAAACACACTCACTAGCTTGCATTATATATCATATGTTACATTGTATCTAAATTGCTAACATGTCTTGCATGTTAAAAGTGCTTCATTTTGTGTGCATTTCACCCACTTCACACTTGCACAACATTCCTGTAAGATAGGTTTTTTTCTTGAGTGTTAAAAAGGGATTTTTCCCTTTAGCGCGGCCTAGACCGCTTGGCAGGCTATGCTTGCACTGCGGCGCACAGAGCGGTATTCTCCAGTGCATCATGCGCGACGTGGACCGCGTCCTGTGCACTTGCACGCACAGCGGTCCCAACCGCGGTGTTGTCCAGACGGTGAACTGCTGTATGTACCGCGGTCTGGACACTTACCTGAGCCACGGTCTAGCAAGCGGTTTTGACGGGATTCAGTTTCCCAAGTTCAAAACGATGTAGTTTTAACTAGGGCTTCATATATATTCTTCCTCTTCTCTTCTTGGCCTACCAAGAGCTCAGAAAATCATTTTTAGAGAGAGGTTAGAGCTCCTAGAGAGAGAAAGCTTCAAGAAAGCATCTTTGACTCTCCAAACCCAAAACCCATCTCCATCTTGCATCATTCAACATCATATGAGCATGGGTCTTCATTGTTTCATGACTAGGTAAGCAAGAACTTCTTTGAATATCATTAATTGTTCTTCTTACTCTAGATTAGGTATTTATTGCTTGGTTAAATACCTAGACTCTACTTATTGCATATATTTATAAGTCTTTATAACATGATTGAGTTTGTTTGTGATAGCTTAATTGATTAGGTCATTTTTTCCTAAAAGCTAGGTCATAAATATTCATGTGTGATTAATTGATAACTAGGTTGAGAAATTGTGTTTTAATCAACTAGTTAATGTTCATGAATATTTGATTGTGTTTGTTTGTGATAGCTTGCATTATTAGGTCATATATGCCTAATTAGCTAATCCATAAATGTTCATGTATGCTTAATTGATGATTAGGTTGACTTTATGCATCTAGTCAAGTTTATGAATGTTTATGTGAATTTAATTGACAATTAGGTTGTTAGAATTTCTCTACAACTAATTGAGACCTCATGTGTGTACATGTAGGCATTATTTGATAACTAGGATGTTGTATTGCATTATCTACATCTAGTTAAGCATTGTATGTTTGGTCTAACATATTTTGTGTTGAGCATTCATTGATTGTTCACTTAGACCTTACACTCTTCATTGAGTCAAAGTTTTGTGGCTTCGGGGTGAAGTTGCACAAGCATTAAAGTCTTGCAACCAATGTGTGGTTGGCAAGCATCGGTCAAGAGCCGCTATAAAAGGCCCGCTGGGTAGAGTAGGAGGTGCTCACGTTAAGAGTAGTGTATCAGGGGATATCACTAGGGACTGAACCAAGAGTGGCGAGTGGTAGTGTCCATAGCCTGAGGTTGTCGAGAGTGAGAGTCTGAGTATCACTTGAGGGTGTAACTTTTTACTCATATAGTGGATTTCTGTGATCGTCTGTGGCTAGAAGGATAGCCCGTGGTTTTTCCCTGTTTGGAGGGTTTCCACGTAAAAATCAAGTGTTCTTTATATTTCCGCACTTTTACTTGATTTTGTATGTTTGATTTAATTGGGTTATATGTTTAATATTGACTAATTGAAAAAGTTTGTAATAATCGATTAACAACCCATTCACCCCCCCTCTAGGTTGTAGACACACGTTAGAGTAGTATTTTCAACACACATTAAAATGTATGCACATGCATTAGATTTATTTTGACAAAGTTGGTAAAAATGCATGTACTAGGTCTATATCTAGGAAATTGTATACTTGTGTGTTCATGTGTTTGTTTGTTTGTATTTTTGTGTTATTGGACTTGAATATGTTCTTATTTTATTCCTTATTGAGTTCTATTCGTTTCGGTTACTCATTCATTAGTTTTCAACTTCCGAGTTGGAAGTTACGAAACTTTCTATGTCTTTATCGTACATGGTTTTCGTTCATGTATATAGAGTTGATTTCCATATCTTTGTGAAAGTTTTATTGATGTCCATGTCCATGAGAAAGTTATGGTTTGTAATCTAAAAAGTGATTCGAATCGGAGTTTGGAGGCCAGAGAACGGTCGAGGAACGTGAGAGGAGTGTGAAAGGGTCAAATGAGGCAAGAGTGGCCAATTGCCACTTGCACCCCTTTTCGTGGAGGCGCGTGACCCTCACGGGAAGGGAAGCTTCTTGCCCCCGTGAGGCCCATGTGCCTCCACGGGGTGGTGTCGTGGAGTGAGGCAATTGGTCACTCGAGATTCATTTCTCTCCACCTCACATTCCCTATCTTTCTTTCTTTTAAATATCCACCCCCTCTCTCATTTTCATTTCAAGAAGACAAGTGCAGAAATTTTCAGATTTTTTCTCTCAACTTCCAAACACAATATCTCACCCATTTTTTTATCCGGTTTGAGTAATTCAAGTTGGAGAATATTTGTATTGAAGTCCTCTATCATATCCAAGTAACCTTGAAGTCTTTTGTTCAAGTTTTGTTGTGGTTGCACGCAGATTTCGTGACTGAACTCAACATATCAAGGTGTTTGTTTATCTTCTATGTTTTGATCTTGAAAATCCTCAAATACCTTGGGTCTTCTTTTTTTTTTTTTTTGTGTATGTGACTTGAAAATATGCTATTAAAAGATATAGCTTCAATTATAAGCTAGATGTGCTTAATTAGAGACTTGTATATGAGTTAGGTTTTCTTAAATCTATGTTTTCACATGCTTGTGAGTTGTATTGTGACTAGATTTTTATCTAGGGCTATTCATACTTTAATTGATTGTATTTTGATGATTGATAGCCTTTACATGTGGTAGGACTCTTTAGTTGAATATATTTAGGAATAGCACAATTGGTTGAATATTTAGAGCCTATTAGGTTTTAATTGAATATTTTGTGAATATGTGCTCTAAATATTTGCTAGAGAACTTTGTTGATAATATCTATAGATTCTAGCATTTTTTGTTTTAGTTCTAAAGTCTTGAATATGTGTTTCTTGAACATGCTTTATTTCAAGCTTTAGTAACATGAATGAAATCTAGGTCTTAAAGTATGATTTTGGTGTTTTGCATGCTCTAGGTTTTTGTTCATGTTTAAGAGCTAAGCAAACTTGATTTGTGTACTTTGATACCTATGTCTAGTTCTTCATGAAATGTACATAATACATACATTTCATATGTACATGCATCATTTGTGTGATGACATAATTTTACGATTGTAAACTAGAAAATCATACATTATGAGCTCATTGACTATTTCCAGTTTCCATAGGATATATTGATCTCATATTCTATGTTGCACATGTTTGCATTGGCATACACTAATCACATTAGGAAGTCCTTGTAAAAGGCATGAAGTCTCAACTAGGACAATGGTTCGGATAGTTTAACAATGAAGTCTTGGCTAGGACAAAGGTCCGGATAGTCAAGTAAGGAATTCTTAACTAGGACAAAGGTCCGGATAGTTAAGAAAGAAGTACTTGCTAGGACAAAGGTCCGGATAGTTAAGCAAGGAAAACTTTCTAGAGACATGGGATGTGTCTTGAATAGAAAGTTGGCTATGTCTCTTTCATTAGTAGGCCCAAGGGTTAGGGTATATGTGATGTCCAAAGAGTGTGTATATCATGTGTTGATTGGTCGCTTTTGAAGATATACTTTTATAATATAGTGAAAGATAGTTGGCCGATGATTGTGGATTCAACCCATGGATGTTTCCTCTTTTGAGGTTTTACCACGTTAAAAAAATATTGTGTTAATTCTTTCTATCCCTATCTCTTTTATATTTGTATATGTGTTTGGTTGTGGAAGATGTAATATGCAAACACTTGATTGGATCAACTTTGTAAATTTATTTCATTTTATATATATTGATTTATTTGAATATAATTCCTTGATTGTCAAGTACTTTTAAATATTAGACATATATATATATATATATATATAAATACAAGTGCTTGTGAATTTAAGTTTTAGTGAAATTCCTTCACTTGCAAAATGTAGGCATTGATGGATAATATTGATTGAATAAATACTTGAATTGTCTACATGTGCTTTTATATGTATAATGCGATGTGATACAAACTATCTAGAGGGACAAACTTTAGTTTGTTTTCAAGGGATTGAAAAATGCGTATAAACCTATTTACCTCCCTCTAGGTTAGGTTAAGGCAAATTAATCGTGTTTGTATATTTTCAATTAGTATCAAAGCATGTCACTAGAAGGAAATTAGCGAGATCTAGGATACACTTACGGTTGATTGCAAGGTTTTTGAAGTCGCGGTTCTTCAAGAGGAAACGATGACCAAAAGAGCTTTTAATTCTAGACCCCCTCAACTCAAAGGTCATAACTACGGTTTTTGGAAACTACAGATGAAAGCTTACATCCGCTCCATCCACGAGAGGGCTTGGATGATGGTAGAAGAGTGATATACCTCCCCAAATAAGATGCTCGAAGATGGATCTATAGTTCCAAAGCTCAGGAGTGAATATACCGTTAATGAGTTTGAATTGGCAAAGTGGCATCATCGGGCGGTGAATGCTATCTTTAGAGGAGTTGATAGTCATCAATTCTTTTATATTCAAAACCTAGAGTCTGCCAAGGAAGCATGTGATGATCTCCAAGTTACCAATGAAGGAACATTGGCGGTTAGGAAATCAAGGCTTCAATTGCTCACATATCAATTTGAAAATTTGCAAATGAGTGAAGAAGACAAATTTGAGGACTTCCAATTCAAGCTTCTTCACATTTCTAATCAATGTCAAGCACTTGGTATGCCAATCTACCAAGAGCACCTTAATTGGAAGGTCTTAAAATCATTACCAAAAAGGTTCAAGGCTATTGAAGAAAGCAAGGATGTTGATAGCATGAGCATCAGCGAATTACTTGGATCGCTTCAGACATATGAAATGATCTTGAAACCAAAAGCCATGAGCAAAGGTATAGCTCTCAAAGCTATTGAAGAAAAGAGTGAAGACGATGATGATGAGATTGCTCTTTTGGTTAGAAAATTCAAGAAGTTCTTGAGAAGAGGTGCCAAACCTAGTGGCAACCTATCTAAAGGAAAAGAAGTTAGGAAGTCATTTACTCCAAGAAATGAAAAAAATGGTCAAGCTAAGAGCACTAACAAAGTTCAATGCTTCAAGTGTAAAAAGCGTGGACATTACGCCATGAAGTGTCCAAATGAGAAAACTAAAGAGGACAAGAAAGGCAAAGCTATGATGGCCACTTGGAGTGACAATAGCTCTAGCAATGAAGAGGCTCGAGTGATGAGTCCTTATGTGAAGAAGAACACGTTAGGAACTTTGTTGTTGTTACAGCTTCTTACTCAAAGCTAGAGAGTGATTGTATAGTTTCCATGGACAAAGAGATTGATCAAAGTCATTAAGTGTGCACTAGTTCCAATACAACCGATCTCAATCTTTTGGCCAAGATAAGAAGTCTTGAGAAGCAAAAAGTTGAAGCATTGGGAAGGGTTAAAGAGAAAGATGATTTGATCAAAACTCAAGTGGATGAGTTTGTTGAAACCTCACATAGGCTTATGTACGAAAAGAATGATATTGTGAAGGGGCTTAATGAGGTTAAGAGATGTGTCTTTGAAAGCATGGAGATCATTTTTATCATGAAGGTTAGAGCGCAAGAATATATCGAGGAGATCAACATTGCTAAGCAAGCTATTAAAGACTTAGTCAATGGATCGATCGACATGAAGAAAATTGCAAATCTTGCTCAACCTCTAGGAGACACTAGCCACTTGAATGTTGAGGAGAAGCTTGTGGTAGCATCACCTCCTCCAAAAAAGGCTAAGAACAAGAAGATCAAGAAGTCTCTTAAGAACAATTCTCCCAAAGCTAAAGGTGAAAGGAAAGACAAAGTATCTTCACAGACTCCCACTACTTCTTCAATCCCATAAGGTACAATCTCAACCTTTATTCCTATTTGTCATTTTTATAATACCGTTGGTCATATCAAGCCAGGTGTTACAAGTACATTGAATTTTGGTCATATCTAGAGATAATGAGATTAACCTTAAATTGAAGCATGGTACGGCAATGAAGTTGATAAGAATGATGTTGTTTCAAAACATGTTAATAAAAATTGGGTGAAGAAGAGTGTGAATCACTCTAAACTTGACAAATCTTGTAAAGATAAAGATGTTGTAGAGATGAGTGTCAATGATATTCTCATGAATCAAATTGTTGAAAATCTTTATACTAGGTTCAACATCAAAGTTAAGAAAGATAGTGATGTTTTGTGTGTAAGTCCACCCAAGACCAAATGGGTCAAGGGTGAGTGCTCTTACTATTAGAGTAAGGTGCACATGTGAGATTAGCTTTGTTTATATATGCTTTGTTATGAACTTAGTGATGATGCCGTCGTTGTGCCTACAAAAAAAATATATTTATCTAATTTAATCTGCCTCGCAAATACAATGAGTCAAAGGACGAGTATAGCATGTAAGCAAGGGTCGTTCCCACAGAAAGGTGGTATCCGTCTAGCTGTCTCTAGCTTAAGCAGTTATTGAAAGTGATGTAAATAGAACATGGAAGTGGTGAGAATGGTATGTATCAAGTGTATGCATAATGCGGATGGTGTGTGAGGTGTGTAAACAAAATAAACCTAAACTAAACTAAGGGTAGAAATGTAACTGGGTGCTTGCCTTTCTAAATCTAACTACATGGAAATCAATTACACTACAAAGCAATATAAATTAGTCTACTCCTAAAGGCAAAGCACCCTAGCTGCGAAATAAATGTGGCTTGGAGAGATGCAAGATAGTGGTTACAATAGGTACATAAGTTCACCAAACACACAAGCTAGTCATGTTCATTATAAACATTCAAGCACCATTCGAAATGGATTCAAGGGCTAGTTCTCTTGATTAAGAATGCCGAAACTAAATCATATATTATTTCGAATCATTTGTTGATTAAGGAATACTGAAATCAATTCATCACTCAACCACGGTTATGGAATGAGCAATTGTGTCTTAGGTCAAAGACCCATTAAGCACAAGAACAATACACTGAAACCTAATCTAGCGCTACAGTGCTCTTTCATTCAAATCAGTCCATAGATATCGATTCCCTTTCGTCACCAACATGCAAGCAAGAGTGAGACTCTACTTTTACACTACATCATTTGTTTACACTAAATTATACTACATCATTGTTTTAATCTAAAGTCTCACTTATGCAAACACATCAATTTCTACTCATTCACCAACATACATGTCAAGATAAAAGAGGTATAACAATAATCTCAAAGAATAGAATCAAGATCCAAGTCGAATCTAAGTAAATACCATTTATAACAAGCTCAAGTGTTGGTTTACAAATATTCCATAATGGGGATTACACATCAAGGAAATAGAAAATAAAACAAAGAGAAGAGTTTAGAGATAACCAAGATCTCTATTTCGTTTTGCTCTCCTTTCTCCTTGGATTTACTTCAAAGATGGATGGAGGAAGTTTAGAGGTGGTGGTGGTGAGACATCCATGGAGGAGAACCTCCACGGAAGTCTTTGAAGCTCCTCTCTCTCTTGATTTGGTGTTGAAGAATAAGAGAAGGTGTTGGTGTCTACCTAAGGTTGGATATATGAGAGATATGTTTAAAGACCAACAAGGGTGGAGTATTTATAGTGTTTGAAGGTTAGGGCATTAATTGGGTGTGAAAAGTTAAGTTTTCCCTTAAAAATCACGTGATCTGCAAGTGGATAACGTCTGTCGGCATAAATCTGTGAGTTGGAACTCGTAGATCCATCTAGTAGATTCCTTTTGCTGGTTGAAACTCACATATCTAAATGGCAGAAGGTTATGGGCAACTTTTCTGACCAAAATAGTAGAAAATCTGCTACTTCAATCTGCTAGGTATAACTTGCAGATCCATCTAGTGGAAGGCTCTGGAATGGATCTGCTACTTCAATCTGCTGGGTCTAACTCGCAGATCCATCTAACAGATTTTTCTGCTACTTCAACCTCGAAGATTCATCTAGTGGAAGGCTCTGGAATGGATCTGCTACTTCAATCTGCTAGGTCTAACTCGCAGATCCATCTAGCAGATTTTTCTACTTCGTGCACCAGTTGTTGAAATGTGTGTAACTTCTTCTAGAAAATCCGGAATCGTGATCCGTAAGTTCTCTGAAAACTAGACTCCCGGGGTTTTATGAAAACATGTAGCTCAACACCAGTTCAATTCGAGGAGGGAGATATGGCTTTCGTAAGTTAGACATTCTTCACAAGCCATCTCAATTTCAGCTCTTTTTCCTCTTCTTTGGCTCCAAACCTTCACTTTATACTTAAACACCTAACTTTAGGGAAATGAACCTACACAAGGCTCAAACACATATTATGTACACAAAAACGCTCGAAACCGAGCATAAAAGCGAGGAATAAAGAGCCTAAAATAGGTTCATAAATGTGCCTACCGAATACCCCAAAACCTAACTTTTGTTCGTCCTCGAACAAAACTTAAAACGAAAAACAAAACAAACAACAAATAAGAATTATAAAACACATAAAAGCAATAAACAAGTAAGAACTAATTAGTCCACTTTCGTGGGAGAAACGATGGCACTTAACAGGTGCCACAAGCCTTTGAACCCCTAGGTATCCCTAGTCGGAGGAGTTATAATATCCTGATGGTTTACCAATACGGTACCCACAAACGCAACTCTACAAAGCAAAACATTGAGATGCCACCTTAAATATACCAAGAAAAAACTACATGCATGCTAAAATCTCTGTATTAATACTAAAAATATGTCATGTAAATCAATACATCACGCAATGCATGTATGCCAATACAAAAGATGTTTTCGGTTTACAAAACAACAAAGCTTGAATGCCCGGACTAGAATTCGCCTCGACTTCTAATCCTCACTAGATTACACTCATATTTTCACTAAGAACCTAGGAGATAACCCTCATCAACATATGCGAATTGGAGTTTGGGTACATGGACTCAAAATATATTCGCATATTCATATAATTAGAAGGAAAGCTCATATAAGTGCAAATGATCTCATGAACGAATTAAACATTAAGAACATAGATGGAGCACATGCAATTTTACAATTAAGCAAGCATCACCAATAGATCTGCTAGGTCTTTCATGGTTATAATGGGGCCATGGGTATAGGCTAAGAAAGAATGGGAAAATGGAAAGCGAAGTACCTAAGACCATATCATGGGATTACTGACCATACGCAATGCAATATCGACATCCCAACAATAGATTGTATCATATGACTGCTGACCATCTACAATGCAATAACATAGCCCTCAAGTCAATCCAATATAAGTATACATCTAGGCTTCTCTTTTGTTTTCTTTTTTATAATCTTTTTTTTCTTTTGAGTAGATATTCATTTTTTCTTTTCTTTTCCTTTTCTTTTCTTTCTTTCTTTTGAATGAGTATACACATATAAACTTTAATGCTTTTCATTCAAGCCTTAGTACATGCAACTACACTTTACAATTCAACCCAAGAAACTCATTGGTTTCTTTTCCAAGTTTGTAGTAATTACAACACACCCCAATAATCTCTAACATCATCACCATATAATCCCAAGCTAATTTGGTATGGTTTCTTTATAGAATCTTGGTTATAAGTTTGGGTAATGAAAGAAAAAGCTATGTGTTTGGTTTCAAATTGGCTATTTGAGCACACACATAAGGTAGGAATTAGTGTTTATGTCATTTTGTAGTTTAGGCACACATTGCCTAGCATCACTTCTCAAGGATCAACCAACAAAAAGTAAAGCAAGCAAACATGTGATATCATAAAATTATTGTTCTTTAATATCCAATGCAAAATCCTATAGAGATCAATCTATAAATTGAAGAAAAAGATATTTGTTTAAGAATAGAATCGAAATACACCCTCTAAAATGAACGTTTAAAACACAAAATCCTCACAAGGGTAGTCTCCACTATTCTCCTAAGCTAAACAAGTAGAGAGTCTTATCTACCTCAACATCAAAAGATTGGCACTGTACACACAAATTTAAGTGATGCAACAATTATAGATGGCATAAATGCTAGTCAAAACACAAAGCTAAAAACATACATGACATGTCTCTACTAGAAAGCAAAGATATTATCTCAACAAAAATGGACTTCAATTCCAAAATTTTCAATTTTAACCAAATTTTGTAGAGATTTTAGACAAAAAAAATTACAAAAACGAACAAAACACAACGAAGTTTTCCACACCCCCAAACCTAAACCTAACATTGTCCTCAATATTGCTCCGTGGAACCATTTCCGCTCAAAACTTGGACAATGCAAGCTAGAATTCAGAAATATGGTCGTAAAAACAATTCACAAAAAATTAACAAATAAAACAAAACAAAACAAATCCTAAGATCTAAGCACAATACATTATGCAGTCTTAGATCTAAACAAAAACAAAAATATCACAACAATAAGCAATGCATTTATATCCTTGAAGCACTAGGCGGTTTCCACCGTTATCAACAACTATATCCACAAGCATATCAATTAAGATCAACAAATGCATTCCACTATACTTGAAGCACAAATACTAAATTTCATCACAAAATATTCAACTCTAAACATGGAGGAATCTATTGGAGAGAATTATGTTTGGGAAGCAAGTGTAGAGGATTACATCATGTGGCTGCGCCCGACTTCTTTTCTTCTATTTGCTCCTTCGTGGTCCATCCCGTGTCCTTGGTTTTTAAACCAATTAATCCTTCACACGTTGCTATTTTACTTGGTGGAGTTGTTGCGTGGTCTATGAGTTGTGTGGTCTATTCGACCTAAAATTTTTATTTTCCTTGCACAAACAACTTAAACAATATCAAATGCATTTGCTTTAAACAAAAACAAAACAAACAAAACAAACATCACAAACTAAATTATGAACAACTAAACCTAGAGATGATTAACAAATAAGCCACCCCCGGCAGTGGTTCCATTTTGTTGATGATGCCGTCGTTGTGCCTACCAAAAAAGGTATTTATCTAATTTAATCTGCCTCGCAAATGCAATGAGTCAAATGACTAGTATATCATGTAAGCAAAGGTCATTCCCACAGAGAGGTGGTATCCGTCTAACTGTCTCTAGCTAAAGCATTATTGAAAGCGATATAAATAGAACATGGAAGTGGTGAGAATGGTGTGTATGAAATGTATGCATAATGCGGATGGTGTGTGAGTTGTGTAAACAAAATAAACCTAAACTAAACTAAGGATAAAATATGTAACTGGGTGCTTGCCTTTCTAAATCTAACTACATGGAAATCAATTACACTACAAAGCAATGTAAAGAGGCAAAGCAATTAAACTACAAAGCAATATAAATTAGTCTACTTTTAAAGGCAAAGCACCTTAGCTACGAAAAATAAGTGTGGCTTGGAGAGATGCAAGATAGTGGTTACAATAGGTACACAAGTTCACCAAACACACAAGCTAGTCATGCTGATTATGAACATTCAAACACCATTCAAAACGTATTCAAGGGCTAGTTCTTTTGATTAAGGATTCCGAAACCAAATAATCTATTATTACGAATCATTTGTTGATTAAGGAATACAGAAATCAATTCATCACTCAACCACGGTTATGGAATGAGCAATTGTATCTTTGGTCAAAGACCCATTAAGCACAAGAACAATACACTGAAACCTAATCTAGCGCTACAATGCTCTTTCACTCAAATCAATTCCCTTTAGTCACCAACATGCAAGCAAGAGTGAGACTCTACTTTTACACTACATCATTTGTTTACACTAAATTACACTACATTATTGTTTTAATCTAAAGTCTCACTTATGCAAACATATCAATTTCTACTCATTCACCAACATACATGTCAAGATAAAAGAGGTATAACATTAAGCTCAAAGAATATAATTAAGATCCAAGTCGAATCTAAGTAAATACCATATATAACAAGCTCAAGTGTTGGTTTACAAATATTCTCTAATAAGGATTACACATCAAAGAAATAGAAAATAAAACAAAGAGAAGAGTTTAGAGATAACCAAGATCTTTATTTCGTTTTGCTCTCCTTTCTCTTTGGATCTACTTTAAAGATGGATGGAGGAAGTACATAGGTGGTGGTGGTGAGACATCCATGAAATTCCTATAAGGTTATGAACTAAACAACCTAGAGAGAGGGGGAGAGAGGGGGGGGGGGGGGGGGGGGGGGTGAATAGGTTGACACTCTATTTTTAAAAACTCTTTCGAGACTTTTGTCAAAACCTTGGTGAACATACAAATTAAACTTTGATATGATTGTTATGAGAAAACAATTAACACATGTATGCTCAATACACCACCCTTAGTCTACAAACATACATTCACAAATATGAAAGTATGTGATACACTTAACACATATAGAAAACAAGAAACAATGTATCTTATATTCAAGTATATTCAATTCAAAGCAAATTCCACAAGTTATACTTTGAATATTACAATGTATATTCACTAAGTAGAATCTTACAACTTGATATAGAATTTTACAAGATACAATGTTCAACCACTAAAAAAGATACAAGAGACAAATATGGAATCAACAAAGTGTTTTCTACTCCAACTAGTCAAGAATCTTGTTTACAAATATATTCAATATAGATAATATAGATACAACAAGATACAATCAATCACATATACAAATATAAAAGAGTTTGAGTTAGAGACATTTGACACATTGTTTTTACTTGGTAAAACCTCCTAAGAGGAGACATCCACAGGTTGATACCACAACTACTGGTAAACACTTTTCACTAGTAAGATAAAATATACAATCTCTGAAGTGATCAATTCACCTATAAATCTACCCTTCAACCTTACATAATGAAAGAGTTGCCTCCATGTTTAAGTATCCGGATCACCTCGATCCTAGTCAAGACTTCCATGCATAAATTGAAGAATCACTCTCCAAAATGTGACTTCCATGCTCAAATAGAAGAATCACTCTCCAATATGAGACTTTCACGCTTAGCTATCCGGATCACCCTGATCCTAGCCAAGACTTTCAATGCTTAGCTATCTAAGACCTCAAGTCTCTAGCCAAGACTTCCAATGCTTAGCTATCCAAGACCTCACCTCTCTAGCCAAGACTTCTTGCCTTTTACAAGGACTTTCTAAGTGTGATCATGAATGCAAAGCGCAAACAAGCACACAACATAGAACATGATGATCAACATATCATATGGAAACTAGAATTAAACAATGAGCACACAATGTATGATTTTTCTTGTTCACAATCCTAAAATCATGTCATCACACAAATGATGCATGTACATATGAAATGCATGGATCAATTACACTTCATGAGAAACTAGACATAGTCATCAAAGTACACAAGTCAAAGTTGTCTAGTTACTATACATGAATAATATTCTAGAACATGTGAAACACTAAAAACACATCTAATTCCTAGATATATTCATGTAACTACAACTTGAATCAAAGTATATACATTACGCACATATTCAAAGTTTTAGTAACAAAAAAAAACATGTTATATTCACAAGATATGATCAATCAAATTTCTAGCAAATATTTAGAGCATGTATTCACAAAATAATCAAGTAAATCCTAACTAGCTCTAAATACAAAATCAAATATGCTAATCCTATATATATTCAACTAAAAAGTCCTAACACATGTAGAGACTATTTATAATGAAAAAATTAATCAATTGAAGCACAAACAGTTCTAGATTGATAGCTAGCAAAATACAAAACACACGCATGTGAAAACATAGGTTTTAAGAAAACCTAACTCAACATACATGTTTCTAATTAAGCATAAACTAGCTTCATTAGAGTCTTAAACTCTAATCAATGTTTACACATCAAACATACACATATAGAAGAAGAAAACCCAAGGTAATTGAAGACTTGAAGATCAAAAACTCAAGAGAAGAATCAATACCTTAAGAAAAACGTGCAGTCTAGGATTTCGATGTAGAGCCACCAGAAATGTCAACCTAATGACCTCTAACTCTTTTGAAGATGATAGAGGACTGGTAGAAAAATATTCTTCAACTTGAATCACTCAAATCGGACTCCGAATGAGTGAGTTATGGTGTTTGGAAGTTGGGAAAGTTGAGAGAAAATTTGTGCCCTTCAATTTTCAAATTTTCTTCTTAAATGAATTGTTGAGGGAAATGTGTATTTAAAGGAGAGGGAAAACAAATCAAAAATGAATACCAATGATGGGTCGCCACCTTTTTTTCCCGTGGAGGCGTGTGGCCTCCACGGGGGCAGATGTTATCCCTTCCTGTGGAGGCCACGCGCATTCACTGGGAGGGGTTCATGGCACCTCTCATCTCCCTCGTGTACTCCTCCAGTCCTTCAACCGTATTTTGGCCTCGAACTCCAATTTCGAATCCATTTTTTGATTATGAACCGTGAATCACCCATGCACATGGACGTCAACAAAAATTTCACAAAAGATGTGGAATTCGGCTCGATACACAAAGACGAAGACCATGTACGATAAAGACACATAAAGTTTCGTAACTTACAACTCGGAACTTGAAAACTAATGAATGAGAAACCAAAATGACTGGAACTCAATAAGGAATAATAAGAGAACATAATCAAGTCTGATATCACAAAAATACAAACAAATAAACACAAAAACACACAAGTATGCCATTTCCTAGATATAGTCATACAACATGCAATTTTACAAAAGTTGTCAAATTAAATCTAATGCATGTGCATACTTCAATAAGTGTGTGAATGTGTTATAAAAAATTGGCACAACGATGCTGGGACACATATGGATGCAATGTGTGTGTGTGCACCTAGGCCTTGCAAGAGGAAAGAAGTATAGATATACCTTCGATATGCAATAAAGCTTGTTCCTCTTGTAGCCATCACTTTGCTTGAAATGATTGTTAGGATTATGCTTAATAGCAAGAGTGTAATATTGTAATTGACAATCTTTTCATATTAATAAAGTGATTTCTAGTTTTACAAAATCTTATAGCATTTATAATGATAATTGTCAAAGTAAATAATCATAAGGTCAAAAGACTATGAGAAAGAAGAATTGCTCATACATCTGGATATGTATGAGGTAGACACAATTCTTTAGTTAGTCTTGAATAAACGTTCACAACTTAAGTTAAAGGTTGGGCACTTTTATCTTGATAAAGTTGTAGAATTCTTTTGCTGGCATTTGAGTGGGATCAAATGAGTTATGATGAGTCTAAAATCATCGAAAGGGTCTTCGAGTAAAAGAATCTAGTGCACTGGGTGCATTGAACATGATCACAATGAAATGTTTTATCTAGAACCGTCAGTAGATACAAGTATTTTCATTATGAGGACAATCAGAGAGTCTATCTTAATCCTGAGAAAAATGATGGACTTATGATTGCAAGTGTTATCATTTGAGCTATCAATGAGTATGATTATATAGCATAGTCTATCCTCGATAGTTTGGTGGTATTCATTTGTTAATCGATAGAGGACTTCATTTATAGATATGGACATTGTGGCTCAATTTATTGAATGAGAGTATAATATTATCATATGGATATTTTGAGGTATTGGATATTAAATCTCAACGTTGAGTTTTCGATAATGTCTATTGAAAACATGGCTTCTGGACAAGTCAAAATATCCGAGTTCAAAACGTGGTCATATGAGTAAATATGGTAACTAGGAGAGCTATAGGCGGTCTATGAGCTCTTGGCGATTACTGATATTATTCACGAGGATACACTATCTCCAATAAGATTGTCTAGGGTATGAATGAGAAACATCTTCTTATTCTATCTTTATTTAAGAGTTCAATTTTAGCTCTTTAGTGGAATGAGCTAAAATTAATAGATCAGGACCTAAGTGAATCATTTGTTGATTGTGATTAGGTTATGTCTATTGAAGCTTAAATTTAGATAGCCCGCCAAGATCCTCAATCCATACGGACTTGCATGGATCACTTGATATATTCTACCAGACTAATTTATGGGTCAATCTAGAATTGTATTTAATATATTAAGAATATAATTTTCACATTATCTATTTAATGGGCTGCTCAAATTATATTAATATATTAATGAGAGGCATGTGGGCTTGTTTCTTTTAGTAATAATGAGTTTGGTTCACATGTGGGCTTTTATTTAAAGCCTGAATGAATTAAATAAAATAAGAAAATAATATTTGACCCATAATTTTTGTGTGTGGGCAGCAAGGCTATAATAATAGCCTAAAATATTATTTTATTTTATTGTTTGATTAAATGGAAATTAATTAATTGATTAATTAATTATTTAATTAAAAATCAAAATCTTTTTCTGACTAGGAATTATGTTTCCTAGTAGTATACTATTATAGTAGTATAATAAATATAAAAGACTTAATTTGGTAAGTAGATAAATAAAGAATTTATTTATCTAATCAAATAAGGAAGTCTTTAATATAATCACAAATACACTATTTGAGTTGGATTAGGAGTCTTGGTGTGGAAAAGAAATCTTTTTTTGAAAAAGGATTCTTTGTCACCAAGTAAATCCACCTAGAGATAGGATTCTTGCCCACCAAGTAAATCCTCTTTAGAAAAGGATTTGTATACCTATATATATATTATTAATTTCGGAATTAATAAAGATAGGAAGAAAAAAAAAGTTTTTTTTTTAGAGAAAGAATTTTTTATTCTCTTGCTTTTGAATAAAAAAAAATTCCAACTCTAGAACATAGTGAAAATTCGGCCAAGAGGAAGAGAGAAAGATAGTTCTAAATTCGATAGTGCACTTGCAAGCCTTTACATCAAAAGGTTTTGTGCACACTTTCGATTTAGGTTCACGCGAGTTTCAATCATAACGATTGTGAATTCAAAAGTGACCGGAACGATCTTTCTAGGCTCTTGGAGTTTTTGTGATTAACGATCAAGAAAGAAGATTTCGTTTTTCCATTCTCAGGTATGCAATTCAAAGAATAAGGAGACCACGCTCCTAGGTGATTCACGTTCGTGATCGGATTGGAAGATCTTGCGGATTACCATCGACGCTAAGTCAATCGGATCATGCGACAAGAGGTATGATATCTTTTGAATATATGTATGTTTAATTAATTAAAGGGTTAAGGTTCAAATATTGGAAAAATTTTAAACTATACTAAATTTGTTTTAGTCTCGCTTCCGCTGCGTTTTCGTATTTTTCCCTACAATGTTGTCCAACTTCCTTGAAGCTTGATAAACCATGAATCCTAGACAACTAATCAATACAAAGGAAATATCGTTTTGATATAGAATTATACCAACACAAGACTCAAAAACCTAACAATCTCTCCCTTTGGCAAATTCTATGTCAAAACGCATATGCATATACTAAAATTTACAAAATGAAGATTGGTCACAAACACTCCCTCACATTACAATGAGTTTGTACACTTAGACTAATCTTCCACCAGTCTTGAATTCTTTCATGTAGTCTTCTCTTGTCATCACCTAAAATCAACTTGAAGCACAAAGTATATACGAGAGAAACATACATATATGGTAATATATTTAGATAAGAAAAAGCATTAATTTAGTCCTAATAGATACATGTCTCCCCTTAAATACATGCATACTATCCATCAACAAAATATCTCATCCAAATATTACAAACCCAAGTATTTAAGATATCAAATTCAAATACACAATACACAAAGAAGATAGGCTAAAACAATATCATATCTCTCCCCCATTTTGACATAAATTGAAGCCAAAAGGAAAAATAAATGATACCTTGAGATCACTTAAGCTTTGCTAGCAACTTGTGCCACCAAAGATCGTTAAACGATTTGTTGATCTCACAAAACGTTTTGAGGTGGATGCTTTGCTTAGAGAAATGCTTTCTTCCAAGTTCTTGATTTTTGCATCTTGTTGAACCACCTTTATGTTTAGCTCCTTTATCTTCTCCCTTGATTTTGTTTGATTCTCCATGTTAACCTAGCAAAGGTTATTCAAATCTATACAACACAACAAACTCATCAAGGTATAATGAATCACAAATGCATAAACATTACTCTTAGGCACATAGGTCATTTCTACCAAGTTCTACAATTGTATTAACAATCATATCAACCCCAAACAAGGAGAAGTTGATTGCAAGCTCAATCATACAATTTTTACAAAATGTTTCATGCATTATTTGTGACCAAAGATACAAAGGCATATATTATTATAAAGAATCATCATGCGTATCAAGGAATATGAAATTGCATCTTTAAGATTCATCATTACAAACCAATAATATGCCATCATTTATCAACTTAAAACATGTGAACATATTATAAAAGAGAACAAAGTCTAGACTACTATGCTCCCCCTTAATAAGTGCTTTATCTAAGATCAAGATAGAATATTGTTCACAATGATATCCACATGATCACACATTCAAGAAATTTTTAAATAAATCCAACAAAATAAGCTCCACAAACTATGAGAGATACACCAAGATTTTCAATCTCTCTCATAATTCTTCTAAAATTGCTAGAATATCAACATACTTTATAAGCAAAAGTGTGTGTGTGAATTTTGCTTCAAGCATATGTAAAGGAGTAATTTGATCATCAACATGCAAACAATATCAACATCTATTCATCTTAATCTTTTCCATAAAATGTAAAACCGATTATCATCCGGAATTTTCGCTTTTAAGAGAATAGATTTCAACATATGAGCGTGTGTGTGCATGTGGCTCGTCATCCCATTTCTATTTTTCAACCTGATCATTCATGATTTTCAACTATACTCCTTTAAGCCTTTTTTTTTATTTAGGCTTGAATAAAAGAATATTTATATTGATTCTTTCTTTTTCAACACTTCTTTGATTTTTCTAACATAAACATATACGTTTCATGATGGGTTTCACTCATCATAATGGTGTAGCCTTTTCCTATATTGGGCGGTTGTACAGCCAAAATGTGTAGCCCTTTTCATGAAGGTACTCGTTGAAATTCCCTTAATATTATAGTGTCAAGTCAAATATACCTAGGGGGGGGGGGGTGAATAGGTATAGTATCAAAATCCTTAGTATTTCTTTTTCTTCACAAGATATACAATTGCACAAGTAGGCTTTAACAAGAATATTGATCCAACAAAACAATATGAATACAATTAAGCAATGAATGAATCAATACGAATTCAAAGTAAGTAAAGACAATAAAACAAAAATCAACACAAAGGATTTTTGCGTGGTAAAACCTAAAAAATGAGGAAACATCCACGGATTGATACCACAACCACCAGTAAAAGCAATTCACTATGACAAATAAGAGTTACACACTTAAGAGGCAATCAACACAAGATTCACTCTCTAATCTATTAAAACCTATTTTACCCTCGGGCCTAGTGAATCTACTCTGCCAACTTCTTATCCAAGACCTCACGTCTCTAGGAAGACACCTTGCTTGTCTATCCAAGTCAGCCCGACTCTAGACAAGACTTCCAATGCTTAGCTATCCGGATCACCCCGATCCTAGCCAAGACTTCCAATGCACAACTTGAAGAGTCACTCTCCAAATGTGACTTCCAATGCTCAAGTTGAAGAATCACTCTCCAATATGAGACTTTCAACCTTTTACAAGGCAAATGATCTAAGTGGATGCAAATGATGCAAACACAAGCAAATAGAGCAAGTTGATCAAACACACTCTATGAAGAATTAGTTGTTGGAACCCCGTTCAATGATAACGCAGCGGAAATATGTTTAAAAATTTTATACAGATCATAAACGATCTGGGACCAGTGAACTTAGGATCGCAATTCTTTTTTCAGAACTAATACATACAATATGTAAACACAGGAAATTGTAATCAATATATTAAAAAGAAATTTAGAACCTTACCAACGTTTGGAGGCTCCTTCACTTCACGATATGCTCCTGATCTGTACCACTGATCTTCCTAGATATTCCCGGAACTGGTAACTGCGTGTGAGCGCGTCACGTACTCAGGAACTTAGGAGGATGTAGAGAAACCAAGAAGAAACTTTTTCTTCCAAGAAAAATACACAAACTAGAACAATTCTAGTTGTTTTAAAAATATATATATATTAATTTTTTTTCTTTGTTTCAATAGTACCTTTACTATTTGCTTCTTTTTTTTTTCTTTGATTGATTCACGCACATAATCACTTGTTTCTCTTTTTTTTTTGTTACACACAATATGAGTTTGTATCATATACAAACACTTGTGTATATCCTTTGTGTGCTATATTTTTGTTATCAATATATATCATATATATTATTATAACTAAAACTCTTTAATTGATATCTCTTTAGATTTTAAAAGATAATTAAATATTTATTTTGAATTTAAACATTTTAAATTCAATTTCAAATATTTAATTTAATAAAATAAAATAATCATATTATCTTATTCTATTTAAAATCAAATATCAACTAACATCCTCCATTTAGTGATTAATAACAAAATTAAATAATCTTATTATTTAATTTATTTAATCACCATTATTCATTAATTAAATAATCTCATTATTCAATTATTTCCCGAATAAATAAATGTCACTTTCGTAACACAATTAATTGGACAATCCAATTAATTAACCGTGACCCTTATTACCTAAATCGACCGGGCTAGCAAGGGGACCTACAGTATTTTGAGCTCCAACAATCCTCGGAATTATTAATTAAACTCTTTAATTAATATTCTTTGATTATTAACTCCGGTGTTATTCCACTAAAAACCCGAAGCTGCACTCTCTCAACTGCAGACGTTTTTACACAGACCGATACAACTCGGTGTCCATCGATATAGCTATTACACATGGTGTGATCCTCCACAGTAGTTCATAATTAGAGCTGGGTCATAATGTCCGTTATACCCATCTAATTACATATATCCTTTAAGTACCATTGATTCTCTAATGAACAATAAATCCTATTTCCTCATGGAATTAGGAGAGCGCTCATATTGTCCAAGCCCCGAATCAACCCTTAAGGGAACTACCATCTACTTTTCACAAGAAGGAGTGGATTCCACTATTGTGTACATACTTCCCAGCCACAAGCCAAACCGTAATCCCAACATACGGAGTATATTGATCAGGAATTGCATCTGACCTCACCCATGGTATATCAAAGACCACAATCTAACCTGAAAGAGTCGATAAGACACTCAAGATTAAGATCACCCACATATAGCCATCATTAGTTGATATATATGAATCTCATCAGTAAACGGATCTTGGTGAGAGATTCATATAGATCATGGCCCAGTCCTATATGATCACATCATACAAGGTGCCTTCATTACCATATCTCATATGAATGATTCAGGATAGAATCACTGTACATTACGGAATGGACCGCAGCTATAGATTAACCACAAATAAAGTACCCAGCTTTATTTGTTATCTATGGACTCTTTAGATCTCACGTCTCTTACTGTATCCATCTGTATATGACACTCATATACACAGTTCAAGATTACATCCGGCAATCCAGGATGTTAATATATGCACAAGTTATAAAATAAACAACACAACAAGAATGAATTGAACTTTTCTTTTTATTTATTTCATAAATCCATTTACAAAATACATCTTTAGGGCATAAACCCCAACAATCTCCCACTTGCACTAAAGCATGTGAGGCATGTCTCGTAACCCTAGACCATCTAGGTGACCCGAAAACACTTTAGCCGGTAAGGTCTTCGTAAATGGATCAGCATGATTGTCTTGTGAGGCTATCTTAGTGATGATCACCTCTCCTCTCTGCACTATCTCTCTAATGAGATGATACTTTCTCTCTATATGCTTCCCTCTCTTTTGGCTTCTTGGTTCTTTGGAATTAGCCACATCACCACTGTTATCACAATAAAATGTGATGGGCTTATCCAGATCTGGAATAACTTCCAGATCACTCAAGAACTTACGGAGCCAAACAGCCTCTTTAGCAGCTTCACAAGCGGCTACATATTCGGCTTCCATGGTGGAGTCAGCAAAGTAAGATTGCTTTATACTTCTCCACACAATGGCTCCACCACCTAGGGTGAATACTGATCCAGACGTGGATTTTCTAGAATCCCTGTCTGACTGAAAATCAGAATCTGTGTATCCTAACGGGATCAAATTCTGTCCGGAATACACTAGCATATAGTTTCTCGTTCTCCGAAGATACTTGAGAATAGTCGTGACAGCAACATAATAATCTAATCCTGGGTTGGACTGGTACCTGCTGACTACTCCCACTGCATAGCAGATGTCCGGTCTCGTGCATAACATATCATACATGAGACTACATACTGCTGATGCATATGGCACACGTCTCATATCCTCAACTTCTTGAGGTGTCTTAGGACACTGTTCCTTAGACAAGTGAACCCCATGTCTAGAAGGTAAATTACCTTTCTTGGAGTTCTGCATCGAAAATCGCACAAGAATCTTATCGATATATGATGCATGAGACAATGCTATGAGTTTGTTCTTACGATCCCTTATAAGTTGGATCCCTAGAACATAACTCGCCTCTCCCAAATCTTTCATTTGGAATTGGCTAGCCAGCCAGCCCTTTACATTAGATAACACTCCCACTTCATTCCCAATGAGTAGGATGTCGTCCACGTATAGGACCAAGAAAACTACCTTTTTGTCAATGATGCGCTTGTAGACACAAGGCTCATCGACGTTCTGCTCAAAGCCATAGGTTTTGATCACATCATCAAACCTGATGTTCCAAGATCTAGATGCTTGCTTAAGTCCATAGATGGACCTTTGCAACTTGCAAACCTTTTGCTCTTGATCTGGAGACACGAATCCCTCTGGTTGCATCATATAGATGCTCTCGTCAAGAGTGTCATTCAAGAATGCAGTTTTGACGTCCATTTGCCAAATTTCATAATCGAAATAGGCAGCAATGGATAAGAGAATCCTAATAGACTTAAACATGGCTACTGGCGAGAAGGTCTCTTCATAATCAACCCCCTATTTCTGGGTATAACCCTTAGCCACTAGCCTTGCTTTGAAGGTCTCTACCTTCCCGTCTACTCCTCTCTTTCTCTTATAGATCCACTTACACCTTATGGGTTTTACCCCATCCGGTAAGTCTACAAGATCCTTGACTGAGTTAGAGTACACAGACTCCATCTCGAGATCCATGGCTTTAAGCCATTCCTCTTTATCAGGATCTTCCATTGCATTCTTAAATGTCAATGGATCATCCACACTATCAGCAGAGACAACACTTTGTCCCTCACCTATACCTAAATAGCGTTCAGGTTGTCTTACAACCCTCCCACTACGTCTAGGTGATAGTGTATCCTGATTAGGAACCATCTGACTCTCAGATATTTATGGATCAACAACTCTTGTTGATGAAGCACTAGTCTCACCAGGCTCCAACTCATTCAATACAATCTTAGAACGATGTTTATGGTCACTAATATAATTGTCCTCAAGAAATGTTGCATTTGTCGATACAAATACTTTGTTATCTTCGGGACTATAGAAGTGTCCACCTCTGGTCTCCTTGGAGTATCCTACAAACAGGCAGACCACAGACTTGGAGTCTAGCTTTCCACTTCTATTTTTCAGCACTTGTGGTGGACACCCCCATACGCGGAAATGTCGCAAACTAGCTTTACGACTATTCCACAACTCTAGGGGAGTCTTAGGAACATATTTGGATGGCACTACATTCAAAATGTATGCCGCTGTTTGTAACACATATCCCAGAAGGAATTTGGTAATGATGAGAAACTAATCATAGATCTCACCATTTCCATCAGGGTTCTATTTCTCCTCTCCGCTACACCATTTTGCTGAGGTGTACCAGGAGCTGTGAGTTGGGAAACTATCCCATGCTCGACCATGAAGTCTTCAAACTCTTGGTCAAGGTACTCGCCTCCACGATCTGATCGTAGTGACTTGATAGTCCTACCTAATTGATTCTCAACTTCAACTCGGAATTCTTTGAACTTTTCAAATGTTTCCGACTTTCGTTGCATTCGGTAGACATATCCGTATCTTGAGTAGTCATCTATAAAGGTGACATAATACTCATAGCCGCCCCTAGCTCTAACATTCATCGGTCCGCAGACGTTTGTATGTATGAGTTCTAGTGGCTCTATAGCTCTAAGCCCTTTTCGAGTAAAAGGTCTCTTAGTCATCTTACCTTCTAAACAGGATTCGCAGACAGGTAAGGTGCCAACCTTTAACTCACTTAAAGGTCCACTTTTTACTAGTCTGTCTATCCGGTCAAGGTTGATATGACCAAGCCTTAGATGCCAAAGATACGTGTCATTATCTGGAGAAATCTTATGTCGTATAGTTTTAGGTTTTTCAACCTTAAACATTTCGGTGTTAAGCAGTGTAGTATGTATTAACGGTCTTAACACATACAAATTGTTTTCATTAATTCTTGAACAAATATTAAGACCATTCTTTCCAATAATAACAAACTTATTATTAAAAGAAACAGAATACAATTGTTCTAACAACTTAGAAACGGAAATCAAATTCTGAGTAATTCCATGAATATAAAAAACATTGTTCAATAATAAAAAACTACTATTATTACAAAATTGCAATCTTATTGCTCCCACTGCTTTAGCCGACACGACATCCCCCGACCCCACACGTATGGAGAAGGCTCCCTCCTCTAGCTGTGTCCAAGAATCAGTCCACTGCAAAGAAGAACAAACATGGTTAGTGGCCCCCGTATCAACAATCCAAGGTGAAGAATGATCTTCCACTAAACAAGATTCAAGAACAAGTAAATCATATTTACCTTTCTTCTTCTTCTTGGCTACCTCCTCCAGGTACTGAGGACAGTTCCTCTTCCAGTGCCTGACCTTGTTACAATGGAAACATTTTTTGTCTTGGTCGGTGGAGGTGCCCTTCTTTTTACTTTGGGCCTTCTTGGGTTTGGGCTTACCCTTCGCCTTTCCAGCAGACCTCTTCCTCTTCTTATTATTGGAGGAAGATGGTTCGGCAATATTTGCCTCACCGGTCTTACTTTTGTTGTCCTTGGTCAAGGACTCAAAAGTAGCGAGCTCATTAAGCAACTGTGTGAGACTAAACCTTAACTTGTTCATCCCATAGTTGTTCTTAAACTGATCGAAACTCTTCGGAAGAGTCATCAGTATGATGCTCACTTGACTGGGTTCGTCAATGGCCCCGCCATTGACTTCTGCCGTGTTGAAGTATGACATCATGCTCAGGAAATGTTCCCGAACTGATGTACCTTCCTTCATACGAGCGAGCATAGCGGAACGAACAGCTTCGTGTCGCTTTTGCTCGGAGGGCTGCCCGAACATAGCTTGCAATGACTCCATAATTTCGAATGCTGTAGTCATTGTTTCGTGCTTTGTGACAAGCACGTCTGTCATAGAAGATAACAGATATGTTCGGGCCTTCTCATCAGATGAGACCCATCGCTGGTATGCCTCATGAACAGTTCGTGTGGCATTGGCAGTAGGCACCGGAGGACATTCCTCCGTAAGCACAAACTTGAGGTCTTTGGTGATCAGTATTGCATTAATATTAAGTTTCCACTTAGTGTAGTTATCACCAGTTAATTTGTCGTTTGCGAGAATTTGAAGTAATGCATAAGACATAATTGCTAAAATAAATAAAACATTCAATCAGTCATTTATTAAAACAAGTGCGAGTGCATTGGCATAAATTTAAACATGATGCGTGAACATGTTTAACGAACTAGAAATACCCAAAAAATAGTTACTATACCTCGACAATCCAACATACCACAAAGAAGTGCCGCCATAGGGTCGGTCAAGTCCTTGCATGTTGGACCGAGACATTCTCAATCAAATGATATTCTAGAATAACTCTTATTCCATATCATTCAACCATCGTTTATTCAGTCAGGTTTTCAATTAACAAAACTTAATCAAAACCTTTGTGAGTGTAACCCACCATTTCAGATCTCATGAGCTTAACTCGAGAATTGCCGCCTTAGGGTCGGTCAATCCCGAAATACCCTCAGAAATCCTATCCGTTAGGAAGTCAACGTTGGTATTGATCTTTGTGGAAACCCTCCTTAGGGAGGACGAAAGCAAAGCCGTCACGAGGCCCCACTCTGATCTCACGGTGTTGAACTAATAATGGAGACTGTGGGATATATATGTAATATATCCCTCTCCCACTCACTATTTAAATATTAAGGTTTTCTATTATCCGTTAATGCACCTAGACTCTATAGGATCAAACGGCTAATTTTAATCAAGTTATCTAGCGCAATAACAAATTCATTATTAGAAATAAATTCTAATTTAACTAATAAATTATTAATGATTTTTAACAATTAAAAATCTAATCTATTAGTGAATAATCTAAATCATTGTAAACTTTTTACTAAGGTCAGATTATTATGTAAGCGTTTACCAAGTTTTAACTATAAAAGCTCTAACACTTTATGCGGTCCATTTATTATTAGGTTTTTAATCATATTAATCCTAATTACAATAAATGACCCTATTAATCTAACTTATTAAACACTTTAATAACCAGATTAATATTAATGAGAATTAACAAGTTTTCTAACAATTAAAAAAACTAATCTCATTTTCATAGCCAATAATGTATTTACTGATTTTAATCATATTAAAAAAAATAATACATAAAAATTAGGCTATGATGCATGTATGACATATCAAATATATTTGTGTAGGCACATCTAATCTAAATGACATACGTATGCATGGCAATGCTTTTATCATCACATAATATAAAGCATACATGAATTGACCGAGTACCGTGGATTATTTAACCTAAAAAAAATTGGTATCTAAAATTACAAAAATACGGCCAAGGCATTCCTTGGTCTTCTTGTAATTTCCGAGTCTTCTAGTCTCTTCAGGTCACTCCTATTCATCTCATGAATCCGAAATAGGAAATCCGCACGGAATGCACTAGGCAACACTTGCCAAAGGAACCATGCAAGACGACATGAATAGTGCCCAACATGAACAGTTCCGTGCATGAACAGTACCCGTATGAATAGTACCCGTATGAACAGTACCACACATGAACAGTACCATCATGAACAGTACATGAACAGTATAACAAGATTATTTTTTTTTATTATTCTTGTTCTCTCCTAGATTGCCGCACCACTTGTTTGTTTCTCACTTTCTTGAATGTGTTGCGTGAAAATCAAGTTCAAAGACCAAAAAAACAAAATAGATAACTTATTTCATTATCTACTTTTTCTATTTTATTGGTTATCTAGTTATATTAAATATATCTCTATATATTTTTCAAAACTAGACCATTATCTCCTTCCAAATATATCTCCATACATTCAAAAGATAATTAGTATTTTAGAATCCTAGATATAGTAGGATTCTAACTCCCACATAACTCTAGTTGACTTAAACTTAAATACTATACCTAACTAGGAATAAAATAATCTAATTATTTTATGTCTCAGTTATGATTTGAACCTGCAACCTCCAATTAATAATTCATAATTATTAATTCATTAATTAAATAATCTAATTATTTAATTAATTTAATTATTAATATATTAATTAAATAATCTCATTATTCAATTAATCCCTGAATGAATACGTGTCACTTTCGTAACACAATTAATTGGACAATCCAATTAATTAACCGTGACCCTTGTTACCTAAATTGATCGGGCTAGCAAGGGGACCTAATGGACCTACAGTATTTTGAGCTCCAATAATCCTCGGAATTATTAATTAAACTCTTTAATTAATATTCCTTGATTATTAACTCCGGTGTTATTCCACTAAAAACCCGAAGCTGCACTCTCTCAACTGCAGACGTTTTTACACAGACCGATACGACTCGGTGTCCATCGATATAGCTATTACACATGGTGTGATCCTCCACAGTAGTTCATAATTAGAGCTGGGTCATAATGTCCGTTATACCCCTCTTAGTACATATATCCTTTAAGTACCGTTGATTCTCTAATGAACAATAAATCCTATTTCCTCACGGAATTAGGAGAGCGCTCATATTGTCCAAGCCCCGAATCAACCCTTAAGGGAACTACCATCTACTTCTCATAAGAAGGAGTGGATTCCACTATTGTGTACATACCTTCCCTGCCATAAGCCAAACTGCAATCCCAACATACGGAGTATATTGATCAGGAACTGCATCTGACCTCACCCATGGTATATTAAAGACCACGATCTAACCTGAAGGAGTCGATAAGACACTCAAGATTAAGATCACCCACATATAGCCATCATTAGTTGATATATATGAATCTCATCAGTAAACGGATCTTGGTGAGAGATTCATATAGATCATGGCCCAGTCCTATATGATCACATCATACAAGGTGCCTAAATTCCCATATCTCATATGAATGATTCAGGATAGAATCACCATACATTACTGAATGGACCACAACTATAGATTAACCACAAATAAAGTACCTAGCTTTATTTGCTATCTATGGACTCTTTAGATTGCACGTCTCTTACTGTATCCATCCGCATATGACACTTATATACACAGTTCGAGATTACATCCGGCAATCCAGAATGTTAATTTATGCACAAGTTATAAAATAAACAACACAACAAGAATGAATTGAACTTTTCTTTTTATTTATTTCATAAATCCATTTACAAAATACATCTTTAGGGCATAAACCCCAACAATCTCCCACTTGCACTAAAGCATGTGAGGCATGTCTCATAACCCTAGACCATCTAGGTGACCCAAAAACACTTTAGCCGGTAAGGTCTTCGTAAATGGATCAGCATGATTGTCTTGTGAGGCTATCTTAGTGATGATCACCTCTCCTCTCTGCACTATCTCTCTAATGAGATGATACTTTCTCTCTATATGCTTCCCTCTCTTGTGGCTTCTTGGTTCTTTGGAATTAGCCACATCACCACTGTTATCACAATAAAATGTGATGGGCTTATCCAGATCTGGAACAACTTCCAGATCACTCAAGAACTTACGGAGCCAAACAGCCTCTTTAGCAGCTTCACAAGCGGCTACATATTCGGCTTCCATGGTGGAGTCAGCAATGCAAGATTGCTTTATACTTCTCCACACAATGGCTCCACCACCTAGGGTGAATACTGATCCAGACGTGGATTTTCTAGAATCCCTGTATGACTGAAAATCAGAATCTGTGTATCCTAACGGGATCAAATCCTGTCCGGAATACACTAGCATATAGTTTCTCGTTCTCCGAAGATACTTGAGAATAGTCTTGACAGCAACCTAATGATCTAATCCTGGGCTGTACTGGTACCTGCTGACTACTCCCACTGCATAGCAGATGTCCGGTCTCGTGTATAACATAGCATACATGAGACTACCTACTGCTGATGCATATGGCACACGTCTTATATCCTCAACTTCTTGAGGTGTCTTAGGACACTATTCCTTATACAAGTGAACCCCATGTCTAGAAGGTAAATTACCTTTCTTGGAGTTCTGCCTCGAAAATCGCACAAGAATCTTGTCGATATATGATGCCTGAGACAATGCTATGAGTTTGTTCTTACGATCCCTTATAAGTTGGATCCCTAGAACATAACTCGCCTCTCCCAAATCTTTCATTTGGAATTGGCTAGCCAGCCAGCCCTTTACATTAGATAACACTCCCACTTCATTCCCAATGAGTAGGATATCGTCCACGTATAGGACCAAGAAAACTACCTTTTTGTTAGTGATGCGCTCGTAGACACAAGGCTCATCGACGTTCTGCTCAAAGCCATAGGTTTTGATCACATCATCAAACCTGATGTTCCAAGATCTAGATGCTTGCTTAAGTCCATAGATGGACCTTTGCAACTTGCAAACCTTTTGCTCTTGATCTGGAGACACGAATCCCTCTGGTTGCATCATATAGATGCTCTCGTCAAGATTGCCATTCAAGAATGCAGTTTTGACGTTCATTTGCCAAATTTCATAATCGAAATAGGTAGCAATGGATAAGAGAATCCTAATAGACTGAAACATGGCTACTGGCGAGAAGGTCTCTTTATAATCAACCCCTTATTTCTGGGTATAACCCTTAGCCACTAGCCTTGCTTTGAAGGTCTCTACCTTCCCGTCTACTCCTCTCTTTCTCTTGTAGATCCACTTACATCCTATGGGTTTTACCCCATCCGGTAAGTCTACAAGATCCCAGACTGAGTTAGAGTACATGGACTCTATCTCCAGATTCATGGCTTTAAGCCATTCCTCTTTATCAGGATCTTCCATTGCATTCTTAAATGTCAATGGATCATCTACACTATCAGCAAAGACAACACTTTGTCCCTCACCTATACCTAAATAGCGTTCAGGTTGTCTTACAACCCTCCCACTACGTCTAGGTGATAGTGTATCCTGATTAGGAACCATCTGACTCTCAGATATTTGTGGATCGGCAACTCTTGTTGATGAAGCACTAGTCTCACCAGACTCTAACTCATTCAATACAATATTAGAACGAGGTTTATGGTCACTAATATAATTGTCCTCAAGAAACGTTGCATTTATTGATACAAATACTTTGTTATCTTCGGGACTATAGAAGTGTCCACCTCTGGTCTCCTTGGAGTATCCTACAAATAGGCAGACCACAGACTTGGAGTTTAACATTCCACTTCTGTTTTTCAGCACGTGTGCTGGACACCCCCATACGCGGAAATGTCGCAAACTAGCTTTACGACCATTCCACAACTCTAGGGGAGTCTTAGGAACATATTTGGATGACACTACATTCAAAATGTATGCCGTTGTTTGTAACGCATATCCCAGAAGGAATTTGGTAATGATGAGAAACTAATCATAGATCTCACCATTTCCATCAGGGTTCTATTTCTCCTCTCCGCTACACCATTTTGCTGAGGTGTACCAGAAGCTGTGAGTTGGAAAACTATCCCATGCTCGACCATGAAGTCTTCAAACTCTTGGTCAAGGTACTCACCTCCACGATCTGATCGTAGTGACTTGATAGTCCTACCTAATTGATTCTCAACTTCAGCTCGGAATTCTTTGAACTTTACAAATGTTTCCGACTTTCGTTGCATTAGGTAGACATATCCGTATCTTGAGTAGTCATCTATAAAGGTGACATAATACTCATAGCCACCCCTAGCTCTAACATTCATCGGTCCGTAGACGTCTGTATGTATGAGTTCTAGTGGCTCTATAGCTCTAAGCCCTTTTTCCAGTAAAAGGTCTCTTAGTCATCTTACCTTCTAAACAGGATTCGCAGACAGGTAAGGTGCCAACCTTTAACTCACTTAAAGGTCCACTTTTTACTAGTCTGTCTATCTGGTCAAGGTTGATATGACCAAGCCTTAGATGCCAAAGATACGTGTCATTATCTGGAGAAATCTTATGTCGTTTAGTTTTAGGTTTTTCAACCTTAAACAATTCGGTGTTAAGCAGTATAGTATGTATTAACGGTCTTAACACATACAAATTGTTTTCATTAATTTCTGAACAAATATTCAGACCATTCTTTCCAATAATAACAAACTTATTATTAAAAGAAACAGAATACGATTGTTCTAACAATTTAGAAACGGAAATCAGTAAATCCAGGAATATAAAAAATATTGTTCAATAATAAAAAACTATTATTATTACAAAATTGCAATCTTATTGCTCCCATTGCTTTGGCCGACAAGACTCACCCGACCCTACGCGCATTGATATTAAGTTTCCACTTAGTGTAGTTATCACCAGTTAATTTGTCGTTTGCGAGAATTTGAAGTAATGCAGAAGACATAATTGCTAAAATAAATAAAACATTCATTCAGTCATTTATTAAAACAAGTGCGAGTGTTTTGGCATAAATTTAAACATGATGCATGAACATGTTTAACGAACTAGAAATACCCAAAAAAACAAATACTATACCATGACAATCCAACATACCACAAAGAAGTGCCGCCTTAGGGTCGGTCAAGTCCTTGCATGTTGGACCGAGACATTCTCAATCAAATGATATTCTAGAATAACTCTTATTCCATATCATTCAACCATCGTTTATTCAGTCAGGTTTTTAATTAACAAAACTTAATCAAAACCTTCGTGAGTGTAACCCACCATTTCAGATCTCATGAGCTTAACTCGAGAATTGCCGCCTTAGGGTCGGTCAATCCCGAAATACCCACAGAAATCCTATCCGTTAGGAAGTCAACCTTGGTATTGATCTTTGTGGAAACCCTCCTTAGGGAGGACGAAAGCAAAGCCGTCACGAGGCCCCACTCGGATCTCACGGTGTTGAACTAATGATGGAGACTGCGGGACATATATGTCATATATCCCTCTCTCACTCACTATTTTTAAAATTAGGGTTTTCAATTATCCGTTAATGCACCTAGACTCTACAGGATCAAACAGTTAATTTTAATCAAGTTATCTAGCGCATTAACAAATTCATTATTAGAAATAAATTCTAATTAACTAATAAATTATTAATGATTTTTAACAATTAAAAATCTAATCTATTAGTGAATAATCTAAGTCTTTGTAAACTTTTTACTAAGGTCAGATTATTATGTAAGCGTTTACCAAGTTTTAACTATTAAAACTCTAACACTTTATGCGGTCCATTTATTATTAGGTTATTAATCGTATTAATACTAATTACAATAAATGACCCTATTAGTCTAACTTATTAAACACTTTAATAACCAGATTAATATTAATGAGAATTAACAAGTTTTCTAACAATTAAAAAACTAATCTTATTTTCATAGCCAATAATGTATTTACTGATTTTAATCATATTAAAAAAAATAATACATAAAAATTAGGCTATGATGCATGTATGACATATCAAATATATTTGTGTAGGCACATCTAATCTAAATGACATACGTATGCATGGCAATACTTTTATCATCATATAATATAAAGCATACATGAATTGACCGAGTACCGTGGATTATTTAACCTAAAAAAAATTGGAATCTAAAATTACAAAAATACGCCCAAGGCATTCCTTGGTCTTCTTGTAATTTCCGAGTCTTCTAGTCTCTTCAGGTCACTCCGATTCATCTCATGAATCCAAAATAGGAAATCCGCACGGAACGCAATAGGCAACACTTGCCAACGGAACCGTGCAAGATGACATGAATAGTGCCCGACATGAACAGTACCGCGCATGAACAGTACTCGTATGAATAGTACCAGAATGAACAGTACCACGCATGAACAGTACATGAACAGTACCGTCACGCGTTTTTCCGATTTCTCTCTTCCGACTTCGCGATTTTTCTAGCTCTTCAATATAGGTTACATTTTTTTTTTACATTACAATAACAGAAAAATAATAATAATAATAATAATAAAAATATAATACAACCCGTAAACCCTAAATCCACAGTACCATATAATTAACGATCAATCATGTTTTTGTAAATTAACAAATTCAATATACATACAAAAACAACATACAGTCAATTTAAATAGTGCCTACACAATCATACATACAGGAGCATCGAAAACAATTTCCTGTTCCGAAAAAAAAAATTGGCTCTGATATCAATTGTTGGAACCCCGTTCACTGATAACGCAGCGGAAATATGTTTTAAAATTTTTATACAGATCATAAACGATCTGGGACTAGTGAACTTAGGATCGCAATTCTTTTTCCAGAACTAATACATACAATATGTAAACACAGGAAATTGTAATCAATATATTAAAAAGAAATTTAGAACCTTACCAACGTTTGGAGGCTCCTTCACTTTACGATATGCTCCTGGTCTGTACCACTAATCTTCCTAGCTATTCCCGGAACTGGTAACTGCGTGTGGGCGCGTCACATACTCAGGAACTTAGGAGGATGTAGAGAGAATGAAGAAGAAACAATTTCTTCCAAGAGAATATTTCATAGAACAACTCTTGTTCTTAAAAAAAAAATTCAATATAATTTTTTCTTTTTTTTATTATTCTTGTTCTCTCCTAGATTGCCGCACCACTTATTTGTTTCTCACTTTCTTGAATGTGTTGCGTGAAAATCAAGTTCAAAGACCAAAAAAACAAAATAGATAACTTATTTCATTATCTACTTTTTCTATTTTATTGGTTATCTAGTTATATTAAATATATCTCTATATATTTTTCAAAACTAGACCATTATCTCTTTCCAAATATATCTCCATATATTCAAAAGATAATTAGTATTTTAGTGTCCTAGATATAGTAGGATTTTAACTCCCACATAACTCTAGTTGACTTAAACTTAAATACTATACCTAACTAGGAATAAAATAATCTAATTATTTTATGTTTCAGTTATGATTTGAACCTGCAACCTCCAATTAATAATTAATTAATAATTCATAATTATTAATTCATTAATTAAATAATCTAATTATTTAATTAATTTAATTATTAATATATTAATTAAATAATCTCATTATTCAATTAATCCCTGAATGAATACGTGTCACTTTCGTAACACAATTAATTGAACAATCTAATTAATTAACCGTAACCCTTGTTACCTAAATTGATCGGGCTAGCAAGGGGACCTAATGGACCTACAGTATTTTGAGCTCCAATAATCCTCGGAATTATTAATTAAACTCTTTAATTAATATTCTTTGATTATTAACTCCGGTGTTATTCCACTAAAAACCCGAAGCTGCACTCTCTCAACTGCAGACATTTTTATACAAACCGATACAACTCGGTGTCCATCGATATAGCTATTACACATGGTGTGATCCTCCACAGTAGTTCATAATTAGAGCTGGGTCATAATGTCCGTTATACCCCTCTAATTACATATATCCTTTAAGTACCATTGATTCTCTAATGAACAATAAATCCTATTTCCTCACGGAATTAGGAGAGCGCTCATATTGTCCAAACCCTGAATCAACCCGTAAGGGAACTACCATCTACTTCTCACAAGAAGGAGTGGATTCCACTATTGTGTACATACCTTCCCAGCCACATGCCAAACCGCAATCCCAACATACGGAGTATATTGATCAGGAATTGCATCTGACCTCACCCATGGTATATCAAAGACCACGATCTAACCTGAAGGAGTCGATAAGACACTCAAGATTAAGATCACCCAAATATAGCCATCATTAGTTGATATATATGAATCTCATCTGTAAACGGATCTTGGTGAGAGATTCATATAGATCATGGCCCAGTCCTATATGATCACATCATACAAGGTGCCTTCATTCCCATATCTCATATGAATGATTCAGGATAGAATCACCGTACATTACGGAATGGACCGCAGCTATAGATTAACCACAAATAAAGTACCCAGCTTTATTTTTTATCTATGGACTCTTTAGATTGCACGTCTCTTACTGTATCCATCCGTATATGACACTCATATACACAGTTCGAGATTACATCCGGCAATCTAGGATGTTAATATATGCACAAGTTATAAAATAAACAACACAACAAGAATGAATTGAACTTTTCTTTTTATTTATTTCATAAATCCATTTACAAAATACATCTTTAGGGCATAAACCCCAACATTAGTATATGCACAAATCAAGCTCACAATCAAATGTAACTAATTCTTATGAACATGTGATAGGAAATCTAGATTAAGCATTCACAGAACATTCACATAGATATCTAGAAACCTAAACATATTAATCAAAGCTAGTATAACAAGTTTTCAAAGAAAGACACACAACTAACTTTGAAATCAAGTGAACAAGTTAACACTTGAAGTTATCAACATATTCAACAAACAAAAACAAAAATCAAGAACTAGGTGATGAAAAATCAAAATCTTAATTAAGAAGTTCTAGTTCTAAAACATATAATCAAATCTAGAAATCAACAATCAAGATCAAATACACAAAGATATTCTAGATTCAAACTCATGTTCTTCAAGATTAGCAAAAATGATATTCAATCAAAACACATGAACTAATCTTGAAAGTAAATCAAACAAATCCTAATATTAGAATCAAAATCATTCTAAACATTTCTTTCAACTCATATAAGAAGAATCACTAAGAAGATCCACTAAGAAGATCATGAAAGAAAAATGAAAGAGAATTGATTAACTTACAAACAATGACTCACGAACTGAAATCAGATCATCACGAAAAATATGAGCATTGTTTGACTCTGAAAATGAGAACATAATCAAGTCCAATATCATAAAAACACAAATAAATAAACATAAAAACACACAAGTATGCCGTTTCCTAGATATAGTCCTACAACATACAATTTTACAAAAGTTGTCAAATTAAATATAATGCATGTGCATACTTCAATAAGTGTGTGAATGTGTTATACAAATTTTGCACAACAATGCAGGGACACATATGGATGCAATGTGTGTGTGTGCGAACCTAGGCCTTGCAAGAGGAAAGAGGTCTAGATATACCTTCGATATGCAATAAAGCTTGTTCCTCTTGTAGCCATCACTTTGCTTGAAATGTTGTCCAACTTCCTTGAAGCTTGGTAAACCATGAATCCTAGACAACTAATCAATACAAAGAAAATATCATTTTGATATAGAATTATGCCAACACAAGACTCAAAAACCTATCAATCCATGGAAGAGAACCTCCACGGAAGTCTTTGAAGCTTCTCTCTCTCTCTTGATTTGGTGTATAAGAATAAGAGAAGGTGTTGATGTCTATCTAAGATTGGATATATGAGAGATATATGAGAGATATGTTTAAAGACCAACAAAGTGGCGGTATTTATAGCATTTGAAGGTTAGGGCATTAATTGGGTGTGAAAAGTCAAGTTTGCCCTTAAAAATCACGTGATCTGTAAATGGATAAGGCCTGCCGACATAAATCTGCGAGTTAAAACTTGCAGATCCATCTAGCAGATTCCTTTTGTTGGTTGGCACTCGCAGATCTAAATGGCAGAAGGTTCTAGGCAACTTTTGTAACCAAAATCTGCGACTTCGATCTAGCAGATTTTGGTCGCAGAAAATCCGCTACTTCAATCTGCTAGGTCTAACTCGCAGATCCATCTAGCTGAAGGCTCTGGAATGGATCTGCTACTTCATTCTATAAGGTCTACCTCATAGATCCATCTAGCAGATTTTTCTGCTACTTCAATCTCACAGATTCATCTAGCGGAAGGCTTTGGAATGGATCTGCTACTTCATTCTGTTAGGTATACCTCACAGATCCATCTAGCAAATTTTTCTGCTACTTCAATCTCGCAAATTCATCTAGCGGAAGGCTCTGGAATGGATCTGCTACTTCAATCTACTAGGTCTAACTCGCAGATCCATATAGTAGAATTTTTTGCTTCACACACCAGTTGTTGAAATGGGTGTAACTTCTTCTAGAAAATCTGAAATCGTGATCCGTAAAGTTCTCTGAAAACTAGACTCCTGGGGCTTTCCAAAAACATATAGCTCGACACTCAATTCAATCTAAGAAGGGATATATGGCTTTCACAAGCTATACATTCTTTACAAGCCATCTCAATTTCAGCTTTTTTTCCTTTTCTTTACCTCCAAACCTTCACTTTGAGCTTAAACACCTATCTTTAGGGAAATGAACCTACACAATGCTCAAAAACATATTATTAACACAATCGCTCGAAATCGAGCACAAACGCTATGAATAGGGAGCCTAAAATAGGTACATAAATGTGCCTATCACTTAGCTATCTCACATATGATTGCAATGATGGTCGAAATTTGTTAACTAACTTTAGAGAAGTCTATTTTTGAAATCTATTTGGTGTTATTTGTTACAACTTTTGAAGAAAGGCATTTTTATGTATTTGTTTGAGTTGAAATGTTTGATCTTTATTTTCTTGGAAGGAAACACCAACAACTTGTTGTCATGAGGACAAACAAGCCAAAGAAGCTCATAAAAAGGTCAAATATCTTACATTGATGAAAAAGATAGCTAAGGTACATCTCTACTCTTAAGCTTGCTTTCTTAATTCATCTTTTCAACTCTATGTACATGACATCATGTGGCATGTCATTCTAGAGAGTCTTGTTTAAGATACACAAGTTTCTCTTTAATAATTGCCATCTAGAGATCGTTTAGTGAAATTGTTCACAAAGATCTTATACATGATGCATGAATCATATTCTTGTACTTATGTGTATGATGAGTGAAATTTTTTTGAAAAATATGAGCTTCATATTCTTTGAAAGCTACTCTCTTGAGAAGTTATGATCTTGAGTAAATCTCTTTGCATTGCTTTTAGATCATGCACTTTTAAGCCTTAAATCTTGGTTTTTAAAAGTGCACATATTGCTTCTCTCATATGTTTAGTTTGAGTAAGTTGAGTTTGAAAATATGTAAGTTATGGATACACCTTGTAGTCTTATGACAAGTACATGAAAGATGACATATGGTTAGTATCCGTTTTGCTTTGGCAACTACATAAAACTCAATAAGCACCTTCATGAAAAGGGCTACACATAGTGGTTGTGCAACCACCCAATGTAGAAAAGGGCTACACCATTATGATGAGTGAAAGCCGTCATGAAGTGTATTAAAAAAAATCAAAGAAGCGTTGAAAAAAAAAATCAATAAAAAAAATCTTTGATTCAAAAGCTTCAAAAAGCTTAAAGGAGTAAAGTTGAAAATTGGAAATGCTCTGGTTGAAAAATAGAAATGGGTTGATGAGCCACATGCATACACCCGCTCATATGTTGAAATCTATTCTCTTAAAAGCAAAAATTCCGGATGATAATCGGTTTGACTTTTTATGGAAAAGCTTAAGATGAATAGATGTTAATATAGTTTGCATGTTAATGATCCACTTTCTCCTTTATATATGCTTAAAGCAATCACACACACACACACACACACACACACACACACACACTTGTTTTGCTTTTAAGTGTATTTGGTTTGCTAACAATTTCAGAAGTGTTGACGGTGATTTTTGGGATTATGTAAAGTTGATCACGCGTTTAACGAGTTATTGTAAATTGTTAACATTGTTATGAGCAGAAAAGAGAAAAAGAGCATGCAAACACAGATTTTAGTTGGTAAAACCCCAAGTTGGGAAAACGTCCACGGTTGTTGGTGACGGCAAAAAGAAAAATCCACTATAGTAAAACAATTACACACTCAAGCTCTCTCACTCTTCCGTACTGTAAAGTTCGCAACCCTTACAATATTATTTTAGGGTCTATGTATATATGAATAGAACCCTAATTCGTGGTATACAAGGAAAGTTGTTGTGGTTTTATGAGACCCTGACTTGTTGGAGTCGTTTTAATCTTCTCTCCTGTTCCGCATTGCTTATGTTCTGAACACATTAGATCTCTTGCCTAATATGGACTCTGATATCTCTAAGGAAGTTTGTTTTCTTATCAGAGTATGTTTCGAGACACCTTATTTAAGTAAGACTCTTTCTCTACGTATTTGAGTCGTGAATGTAGTGAATTCAACATTGTCCACATGTCGCTCACCGGACCATCTACCAAACCCAACCTAACCTCATTTTCCCCGATCGGTTACTTGATCCTAACCGGAGGCATTGACCCGACCATCTTAATAATCCTGACCAGGTCATCTTCACTTGGCCAATGTGATTACCTTACTAGTGTTATTTCCACCCAACCATCTAGGTAACCCGACCAAGTATTATGAAGTTATCTTTAGTCAATTTAGGTTGGTTTAGTCTAATTGACTTTTGGTGACATGGCATCTCTAATCTCTATGTATCCCGGCGATCATGTTGATTCGTTATCCTTCCAGATTTTACCAATAACAATACCTCCTTAAACATTTGAACCGAGCATCTTGTTCAACAATGAGAACTCGCTCGTTGAGGTATGTTTAATTTTGCTCTTATTTGTCTTGTAGCCCATTAATGCTTAACAGCTAAGCATTTATTTCTAGCCATAACATTCGATTTTCCCAATTGACATGACACGATGACGAAATATTAGCGGATTGCTTGTCCCTCAAACGTCACCCATCACGCAGCTAGTGGGAGTGTGATCTTCGGACTTCATGCACCAACCCCTACTCTCTCACGCGTTTTTCAGATATAGGATGACGTCACCATTTGCTATATATATATTTGAAAACTTTTCGTTTCCCTTTGTCATAGACTTCCTTTGCAATTCTTCTCTTTCAAAAACTACAACCCTAGCTTTTCCATTTCTTTCTCATCCAAATTTCTCTTCGAAGTTCCTTAATGCTTAAATCTTTTTCAAAGCCACTCGTTTCTTACCAGATCTTCGATTCTACCTACATCAACATTCATGCCATTTTCGTCTACTCAGAACATTCAGGTATGGATCCTATTACTCGTCACCGTTTTGTTAAGCTATTTATGCTTGCCGTTGAGGCAGTTGACAAAGAGAACACTGATAGGATTGAGTTTATCTTGAGATGGAGTTCACAAACTTCTGCTCCTTTAATTCAACACTAAGCTCTCAATGCCAATTACTTGATTTCTCCTCCTGAATATCAACCTTCTCATTCTAACCCAACGCTGACTAGGAATAGTGTCCCGAGACACTTCTGCAGCCTAGACACCTGGAATAAAACTTCTGCTATGCTGACCAAAAGGCAAGCCAGTCAAGTGATTAAAGCTACTCAGAGGCCTTGAGAAGCAAGGGATTGCCGTGTGTTATTCGTGGAAGGGGAACTGATAAGACTAAAGCTTTTCTCTACTATCTTCAGTCATCGTAGACGTCGTAAGTCCATCTTTTCCTCAGCTCATCTTGTGTTAATTATACATGTATTGTGATACATCGTGGGTTTGTTCTTCAGTGTATGAAATTGACATTGTTGTCGGCGAGAAAGCTGAGAAGGCTAAGAGCATCTACAAAACCGGCCAAAAGGAGGTTGCTACCAATTGGCCCTGGGAATTACTCCTCTGAACATGACTTAGTGGAGCATACCTATAAGCTTGGTCCCAACACTTTCTCAGGTTCTACCTATCAGGAACAGAAGGAGAAGGCTCCTCCCAAGGATTTGAAGAGGAAGTTCACAAAAGAGTCTGCCGCCAAGAAGGTTGCCAAAACAACAACTGAGAATTCTACCCCTATGGCTTCTCATTCTTGGAAAACAGCATAGCTAGTACTAGGTCCGGAGGCTCACCATATAGAGGTTAGGTTGGAAAATTTTGATGAGGAGGATGATGTTCAGGAAACGTTGACCGACCTGATTTTAAGAGAGCAACGTTCAAAGACTAGGATTGAATGCTCTTCTATGACATCCACTTCTCTTCCGTCTAGACAAGTCAGAGTGGAAGAATGGGTTCCTGCTAAAATTGATGACTCAACAGACTGAACACCCCCAATCGATATATCAACCTATATAATCTTCTGCTCAAGTTGACCCTTCTATGAGTCAACCTCCAACCGACCTTCATACCTAGAGAATTGACAAATCCCTGATGCAGTTTGTAGTGAAACGCCAGATAGTCTTCACTGACTCCGACTCTAATGGGGATCATGCTAACCCTCTCTAACACGCTTGCTTAAAAAATGTATCTGATCATCTCTTGGTTCATGTTGACAAGGTATCTGATCATCCGGGGTCTTGTCAAATGTTGAAGTGGCCCCTCTGGTAGACAGTGCAGGAGCCAACCTGGTTAAGAAGAAAACCTATCAAAAGCAATCTAGCCCTATACCTGTGGAAATAATTCCTAATATTTCCTCGATCGGTGAAGGTAGCAGTACTTAGGTGGTTGGTGTGCAAGAAGAGGTAGATCTTCCAATAGACGCCCATCTTGAGGAGACTGGGGGAACCCTTGGCTCAGTCACAGCAACTGGCCTGACCACCACAAGTGTGTCTCAAGTCACTTCCCATCTTTCGAGACATGAGGAAATAACTCCCTCATCCTTCCTGAATAGAGCACAACCTGAGCCTTCAGCTCCTTCAAGTTCAAGAGGGCCATTGGTCGACCCCCTTGACATGTTGTGCTCCATGTCTGCTGGCAAGGGGCATATTGGGGAATGATATTGGAAGGAAACCAAAACTGCTAGCAACTCCGAGCGAATTTGTGCAGTCTTCAATAATGGTGTATATGTAAGTGCCCTGCATATTTCATTTCTAACTCAGACCTATCCTCATACTTACCCTTACTCCCTTTTTGCTAGCTGTGGAGGAATCGACTCATGCCCTGATCACTCAAGACATGCAGGCTACAGAGATCTCCCAACTGAAAAAAGAGCATGCCGAGAAGAATGAAATGCTCCAATCTGCTTCAGCTAGTGATTCCGAGATCATGCAGGCATTTGAGGAGAAGTTGAAGTAGCGCGACATGACTAAAGTTGCTCAGAGAAGATCACTGGCCAGTGCTGAGACTAGAGCCTCTGTTTCCAGTGAGAATGTCAGTGATCTTACCACAAAGAATGATTAGTTGGTTGTAGATATGGCCAAGGTTGAACAGAGATGTGATGAGTTAGAGCAAAGAGTTACTTTAGCCAATCAGACAGTTATCGATCATGAGGTAGAAGCCCGTACAGCCAAGAAGACCTTGGCCTCTACTCAACAGTTCATGCTCGAGGCTCAGCAAAAGTCTGAGGAAGCCATGCTGTATTACAAAAAATTGGCTAAAGACTTAAAGCAACAATAGGTCAGCATGGAGGTACTTTCAGGGGAGGCCAAACTAGCTCGGGAGATCCAGGCCATTGATCGATTCAAGAGATCTCTAGCTTTTGATGCTATCATATTTAGGGAACTAGAATGGGGGTTTGTCATTGCTCGCTCATTCTTCTTTGCCAAAAATCAAACCCGTCGGTCTATTCAGCGGAAGTGGGATGCCAAGATAGAGGATTAAAAGGTTAAATCCCTAAAGGCCATACAGAATCAGTGAATGATGTGGCGAGCTTATTACAAGTCAATAGGCAAGGAGCCTCATGCTATGCATCTTGAGCTGCCCTCTGAAACTTCTCTTGTTACCTTCCACGATAATGACAAGATCAATATCTTGGGTAGCGAGGTTGACATTGGGCCCTCTTCTGATAAGGATTATTCTCCCTTCCTAGGCAGCAACCCCTAATGACATCAACTGGTCTGAGTTTCTAAACCTGAGCAAGGGCTATGAAGATGTAGACAAGTGGTGGTTCTGGACCTGGTGGTCCCTCGGGTACAACCAAGCCTGAGCTTGCTGCATCTCTCCTCATGACTCTGACCTTTTTCATATGTTCTTTGTAAAAACCTCTTGTAAAAACCTTGTGAATATAATACAAATTTCTTGTTTGCTATATCCCGTCTTCATTGTTATACTAAGCTGAGTTGGAATGTCTACTTGGCTCCTTGGCTCACAAAGAAACCACAATTAAATATCAACAAAGGGTTATGAGTTAGAATGCCTACCCAACCCAAAGTGAGTATTAAATTCATTTAAGAGAAAATTCAACCACTAAGTTAAATGGGAGTTGGAATGCCTACCTATATTCACAAAGATTTCAACGAATGATTAATGACTCTAATAAGTTTAATTAATCCACAAAAATCAAGAGTTGGAATGCCTACTTAATTCAAGGGACAATCAAACACAATTAAGTAAATTGAATGGAAATATATTAATCAAGTCAGAATGGTGGAAATCCCACAATCTATGAATTAATTACATCAACCCCCAAATTGGGTTTAGCTACTCATGACAAATGTATTAAAATGAAAGAGAAGAGGAGGATATAGAATACCCATATGAGACCTTTTTATCTTTAAGCTTGATTCCACCTCTAATGTCCTCTTGAGTAGCAATTTGAAGAAGATAGTGATGGGTTTTTGGATGATTTAGGGAGAGAATGGATTTTGAGATTTAGAGAGAGAAAATGATGTAAGGATGGGTGTGTGGTCGTGGGTTGGTCTCTTTTTGAAAAATCAGATATGAAGCTTTATATAGTTCCTTCAAAAATAGGTCAAAATACTGATGTGGCAAGCTGAGAATCACGTATAGCACGGGTATAGCACGGGTATAGCACGAGTAAGGTACCCGTGCAGTCTTCACTTCCTTTCTGATTTGTGCAATGTGCACGGGTAGTGCACGAGTGTGCTACCCGTGCACTATGGCCTTCTTAACTACATTTTTACACCATTTGACCTTTTTGCCCCTATTCATGCCTTTACACCAAATACCTGCAATATCAACAAAAATAGCCATAAATACTCATAAAAACACTCAAGAGCGAGACAAAGGGAAATGATATGAGGGCCAAAATGTATGACATTTTTGGCTCGATCAGGAGATTGTTAGGTTTTTGAGTCATATGTTGGTATAATTCCATATTAAAACAACATTTCTTTTGTATTGATTAGTTGTCTAGGCTTATGGTATTCAAGCTTCAAGGAAGAATGACAACTTATCAAGCAAAGTAAAGTCTTCATGAGGAGCAAGCCATATTGCACATCAAAGATATATTTAGGGCTCATTCCTCTTGCAAGGCTTATGCACACACACACACACACATTGCACTCATATGTGTCCCTACATCATTATGCTCAATTTGTATAACACATTCACACACATTATAATGTATGCACATGCATTAGATTTAATTTGACAAAGTTGGTAAAAATGCACGTACTAGGTTTATATCTAGGAAATGGCATACTTGTGTGTTCATATGTTTGTTTGCTTGTATTTTTGTGATATCGGACTTGAATATGTTCTTATTTTATTCCTTATTGAGTTCCGGTCATTTCGGTTACTCATTCATTAGTTTTCAAGTTCAGAGTTGGAAGTTACAAAACTTTTTGTGTCTTTATCGTACATGGTTTTCGTTCTTATATATTGGGTTGGTTTCCATATCTTTTGTGCAAGTTTTATAGACGTCCATATTTGTAAGAGAGTTATGGTTTGTAATCTAAAAACGGATTCAAATTTAGAGTTCGGAGGTCGGAGAACGGTCGAAGAACGTGAGAGGAGTGCGAAAGGGTCAAAGGAGGCAAGAGTGGCCAATTGCCACTTGCACCCCTTTCCCATGGAGGCACGTGAGCCTCATGGGAAGGGAAGCTTCATGCCCCTGTGAGGCCCACATGCCTCCACGGGGTGGTGACGTGGAGTATGGCAATTGTCCACCTGAGATTCATTTCTCTCCACCTTGTTAGTTTTTAGATTTGTGTTGGCTTGATTCCATAACAAAACTCTCTTTCTTTGTAATGTTTAGTTGCTTAGGTTTTTCATGATTGGATAAAGCTTCAAAGAAGAAAAGCAACTTCGCATGCAAATCTCGTCTTCAAGAGGAAACGTGCTTACTTGAATACTAAGGTATTAAGTCTTTTCTACCTCTTGTAAGGCGTAATAGGCACACACACACACACACATAGCATTCATTTGTGTCCCTGATCTTTGTGAAAATTTTGGTATAACACAATAAACACATTTTTACATCTATGCACATGCATTAGATTTAAAGTTGACAATTTTCATAAATTGCATGTTCTAGGACTATATCTAGGAAATAACATACTTGTGTGTTCTTGTTTTCATTAGTTTGTGTTTTTTGTGATTTTGAACTTGATTTTAAGCTTATATAATTCCTCATTGAGTTCTGGTTGTTTCGGTTACTCATTCACTAAGTTTCGAGTTCCAATTAGGAGGTTACTAAACTTTCCGTGATTTTATCATACATGATTTTCGTCCTTGATTTTCAAGTCTAATTCCATATTTTATGAGAAAGTTTTCTTGATGTATTTTGTACGTAGGGGAGTCCCAGTTTGTAATCCAAAAATGGATTTGAATTAGAAGTTCGGAGGCCAGAGAACGGTTGAAGAACATTTCAGTGCGCGAGGAGAGTTAAAGGGCAAAATAGGGGAGCCAAGCAACTCTCCCTGTGGAGGCGGGTGGCCTCCACATGAAGGGCTTCCTTCTGCCCCCGTGGAGGCCACGTTCCTCCACGGGAAGTAGAGGTGGCTGCCCTCTATTGGTTGATCAAATCTTCTCTCTTCCCTCTTCTTTAAATATCACTTTCCCTCTCTTTTTCAAATAAGTTGTTGGTGTGGAAAACTTGAGCAGAAACTTTCTCTCTAATTTTCTCAACTTCCAAACACCGTAACTCTCTCAAATCAACTTCGATTTTAGATTTTTAAAAGCCAAAATTGTTGGTCTTGAAGAGAGGAACAAGTACCAAGCATTTTCAAAGTCAAAAAATGATTAGATATTTCGTAAAGATATGATTTCAGTTCGTGAGTCATTGTTTGTAAGTGAATCAATTCTCTTTCAATTTTCTTTCTCGATCTACTTGATGATTCTTCTTATATGAGTTGAAAGAAATGTTTAGAATGATTTTGATTCCAATATTAGGACTTGTTTGATTTACTTTCAAGAGTAGTTCATGTGTTTTGGCTGAAAATCATTTTTGCTATTTGAAGAATATGAGTTTAAATCTAGAATCACTCTGTGTATTTGATCTTGATTGATGATTTCTAGATTTGATCACATGTTTTATAACTAGAACTTCTTGATTGTGATTTTGATTTATCAAAACCTAGTTCTTATTTTTGTTTTTGTTTGTTAAATATGTTGAATAGTTAAAATGTTAACTTGTTCACTTGATTTCAAAGTTGGTTGTGTGATTTTCTTTGAAAAACTTGTTATACTAAATCTGATTGACCTATTTAGGTTTCTAGATATTTTTGTGAATGAGTTTGAATGCTTAATCTAGATTTCATTTCACATGTTCATAATGATTAGTTACATTTGCTTGTAAGCTTGATTTGTGCATATACTAATTCTTCATAGAGTGTGTTTGATCAACTTGCTCTATTTGCTTGTGTTTTCATCATTTGCATTCACTTAGATCATTTGCCTTGTGAAGAGGTTGGAAGTCTCATATTGGAGAGTGATTCTTCGATTTGAGCATTGGAAGTCACATTTGGAGAGTGATTCTTCAAGTTGTGCATTGGAAGTCTTGGCTAGGATCGGAGTGATCCAGATAGCTAAGTTTGGAAGCTTGTCTAGAGTCGGGGTGACTTGGATAGACAAGCAAGGTATCTTCCTAGAGACGTGAGGTCTTAGATAGGAAGTTGACATAGTAGATTCACTAGGCCTGAGGGTAAAATAGGTGTTGATAGCTTAGAGAGTGAATCTTGTGTTGATTGCCTCTTGAGTGTGTAACTCCTATTTGTCATAGTGAATTGCTTTTGTCGGTGGTTGTGGTATCAACCCGTGGATGTTTCCACATTTTTGAGGTTTTACCACGTAAAAATCCTTTGTGTTGATTTTTGTTTTATTGTCTTTACTTACTTTGAATTTGTATTGATTCATCCATTGCTTGATTGTATTCATATTATTTTATTGGATCAATATTCTTGTTAAAGCTTACTTGTGCAATTGTATATCTTGTAAAGAAAAAGAAATTGCAAGGATTTTGAATCTATTCACCCCCCCCCCCCCTCTAGGTATATTTGACACTATAATATTAAGGAAATTTCAATTGGTATCAGAGCGGGTGTCTAGAGGTAATTAGATAGATCCCTTTTATAGTGTTTGTGTTTGTTTGTGATAGAATCATGTTTAAGGAAGTTTTCTCCTCCATGTCTTATTGTATTGAAAATAAGCCTATTAACCTAGGAGATCAAAAGATAAAAGATCTTGCTCAAGTGAATGAGAGAATCACTAGGTTGAATAGGTCTCTTAAAAAGGAACTAGAAAAAATTCATGAACTCAGCTCAATGGAGTATAAAGAGCTTAAAGACAAAATATTTAGTCTTGAGAATAAATTGAAAGATAGTAATGAAAGACTAGGAGTTTTGAAAAATGAATTGAGCTAAGAGATGACTCTCTTGATCGTGCTAGGAGAATTGAGAATGTGCTTAAAGTCAAACTTAGTGAACATGAGAATCATGAGAGAGTTGTTAATGACAAGCTTAATGAGGCTAATAAGGTGATAAACAAAATGTCATCTAGTTCTAACAAAGTAGAAACTCTCATTAAGATTGGAAAGCATCCTAGTGACAAAAGAGGTTTAGGATATGTTAATGAGAATATTACTCTTTCTACTAACAAATCTACTTTTGTCAAAGCAAGTAGCAAATCGAATGTAGGTACACTATCTAACGGTGAAGCCATGAATGCTACCGGAGGTGCCTCAACATCAACAATGAATGTCAAAGAAAACACTCAACAAGGCCAAAGACAATATTCATCATCCTCAAATACAAAAGGCAAAGTATCAAGGGTTGTTCACCAAAAAGGTAAATTTGAGAAGGCAAAATGCATTGGATGTTCAAGCAAATGGTAAACTTCTCAAATTCATACCTATTTGTCATTATTGCAATATGGTAGGACATGTAAGACCTAGATGTTTTGAATACATTCGCAAATGTAAACAAGCTAATATTTGCTTGATATGTCTTGGTTGAATGGTCCTAGGCAATCATCCATGTATGGATATAGAACTAGACATAGGAAGACCTTGGAAAAGCATGTTGAGAAGAATGTTGTTGATAACTTGCTTGAAAAATCTTGTGTTGTGCCTCACTCTACTATGTATAAGAAAATTGATAATTCTTTGTTTGATTTTGTTAACAGGGTTTTTGGCAGGGGTCCAAAGAAGAATTTTCCACCAAGTAACTACCTGGTAGGGACCATTCCCAGCTCCTAGGTACCCAGCAGGATTGATACCGCGACCTTGGAAGAATCGATACCTGGTAGGGCCAGGAACCTCGACTGCCTGTCTACCTAGATGAAGCACCAGAAATACGAACCAGGAAAAGCAGGTACATCTACCCCGACACCTGGTGAAGCTGGTACCGCGATACCATGCATCTAGTACCTCGCATATACCCGGTGCCTCCTACCTGGCACCTAGGTACCGTGACATGCATCCAGTACCCCAGGGTACCTCAACATCTACCTGGTACCCGAATACCTCGATATTTGCCTGGTACCCAGTACCTTGACATCAACCCAGAATCAACCATAGACAGTGTTAACGGAAATTTTGCTCGGGATGAGAAATCTCAGTTAACGCCCTCGAGACCACTACCACGTAGGTGGTGGCCAAAATTCATTATATATGTAACAGTGATTTATAAAGTGACAAGTAAGCAAGAATGTTTTTATAGGACATGCATGGTATTCAAATACAAAGATTCTTCTCTCTTTTCTCTCAACTCTCTCTGGGGAATGGTCGATTGTTAGTCGTATGCCTGTCGAATAGTAGTCCATTCTTTCATTTCTTTTCTTTTCTATTTATACATAGTTTGTAGGTCAACAGACTGACTCTCCCTTGATTTTCTCAGTCTCCTCCTTATCGGGCGGGATTTCTTGTGTTATTGTCATTGACTTTTGAATTGACGCCCGAATTGAGAGTATCATGGTGGAGATCAGTTTGTTTCCTTTTTTGGATTTTATTACTCATTCTGCATGTAGATAACGTTTCTAGATATGATTCAATGCATTCCTCGTATCCTTTCAGTATGATCCTTTATGGAGGTCGTTAGATATGACGATATGGTGTGGTGCGTCAACCAGGGAGGTTGATTAGTATTTTGACCTTGATATTTGAGAAGTTTCATCCAGCTTTGAGCCAAATCTGGCTTCCCTTGACCTTTTCGAAGCTAGGTGTGGCCTCGACTGACCTTTTGAAGCTAGGTGTGGCTTCGACTGATCTCACGGCCTTTTAGGGATATTCTTCTGTGACAATCGAGGTGTAGACGAGTCTCTGGAGCACTTGCGAGATGACCTTGACTTCAAGGAGCTTCTAGTTTTGGTGATGCGGGCTAGATCTGATCGTTCCGGGCTTTATCCCGGATGTTTCCGGAGCCCGTCCTAGTTCCTGGGGTGGTATCGCAGTTCGGCTCTGAACAGAGAGGTCTCCTGGTGGAAGCTCTCAGGTCCGGGCTCTATCTCGGATGTTTCCGAAGCCTGCCCTTGTTTCTGGGATGGTATAGTAGCTCGGCTCTGGATTGAGAGGTCTCCTGGTGAAACTCTCGGGTATGGAACCAGGTTTGGGAGGTGGAAAATTTCCCTTTGGTCCTTAGCCAATTTTGGCTATTAACAGACAGATATCCTACTCGCCGAGCAAGAAGAATGTCACCATGAAGCCACTAGCATGCTAGAATAAGCGCCACGCCAGCGAGAAGGGACTGGTGCACCATAGTACCTCGCCTGAAGGGAAGAAGCATGCAACATGTAAGAAAATCACTTTTGTGATTGGCTTGTTTCATGACAAATCACATTGGGGATGTTTATGTAACTGGTAGCATAGGTTCTCGAAGACATGCTTCTGATCATCCCAAAGAGCTTCAAGAGAGGTAGTTCACTTGTCCTTAACTCTTGAAGAGATTTAGTTGCATACACTCATATTCTATGCATCTGTATTGACATGTATGTATGGTTGAACACACACACACACACACACTCACACTTCTTGCATTTTGGAGTTGATGGGCTGCATAGTGGGTTAGGCGACATGCAAGGCCACTTGTGCATGTCGCCTGACAAGTCACCTTAGACTTGAGTTTTTCCCAAAGTGTGTTAGGCGAAATGCAAGGCCACTTGTGCATGTCGCCTCCAATGTCGCCTTTGTCTTGTAATTTTCCTCCAGTGTGTTAGGCGACTTCATAGGCAACTTGGGCATGTCGCCTTACATGTCGCTTCAGGCTACGTGTGTTTCTTTCCAGTGTGTTAGGCGACTTACGAGGCGACTTGGTCATGTCGCCTTGCATGTAGTCTCTGTCACCAGAACTGGGCATTTTCGTCTTTTCACGACAGCTCGTTTTTTTCTCCTTTATATATTTCATCTTCTCCACCATTTAAATCTAGAGCTCAGATATTTACATCCTTAGTGAGAGAAAGTGACTCCAAGAGAGAGAGAGCTTCAAGAACCCATTTTTTATGAGAGAGAAAGCTTCAAGCTTTGTTACTTGACTCTCCAAACCCCAAAACCCATCATTATCTTGCATATAGAGCATCATTCAAGCATGGGTCTTCATTATTGTCTTTACTTGGTAAGTAGAACTCACATCCTTGCTTATTTATTGTTCTAGCTTATCAAGACATGTCATTTATTGCTTAGGATAGCAAATCTTCATATTTATTGTATATCAATTGAAGTTATGACATGTTTGGGGTTTGTATTGTGATAGCTAATGTTTAGGACATGTTTGCCCTCTAGCTAATTAGGACTCATTGATTGCATTTGTTAATTGCATTTATTGTCATTGCCATGATTAATGACAACATATGTTGATATGGCTTTGTTTGATGACTAGAGTTTAGACTTGCACATCTATATCTAGTTAGGTCTTTATGAGCATTCATATAGACATTGATATCTAGGATTTGCACTTAGTGTCATCTTAAATCCGTAGATAAGCATTTAGTGTTGCCTAGCATTATTTGTATTTTGAGTATTCATATATTCACTTAGGTTGTTAATCTCTTCTTGAGAGTTAAGTCTTGTGACTACAAGGTGTAGTGCACAAGCAAGTGAAGTCTTGCAACCAAGGTGTGGTTGGCAAGCAAAGTGATCAAGGATTCACTATAAAGGCCCGTTGGGTAGTAGTGGTGGGTTAGTGACCGAGAATGGTGTGACTAGAGGTCAACCTAGGTTGTAAACATCATTACAATAGTGGATTTGAGGATCGTGTATGGCTAGAAGGATAGCCCGTGGTTTTTCCCTTGTTGAAGGGTTTCCACGTAAAAATCAAGTGTTATTTATATTCCGCACTTTTACTTGATTTTGTATGCTTATTTATGTTGGGTTATATTATTAATATTGACTAATCGAAAAATTGGTAATAATCGATTAACAACCCATTCACCCCTCCCCCCTCTAGGTTGTTAGACACACGCTTAGAGTGTATTTTCACAACACCATTTAACCTCATTAATGGCCATTCACAACTCCATTAATGAGGGAATCGGTCAACTCCATTAATGGCCATTCACAACACCATTAATGAAAGAAGCAGTCATCTCCATTAATGGCCATTCATAACGCCATTAATGAGTGAATCAGTCAACTCTATTAATGGAGATAATCAGCCCTATTAATGAGAAGATCAGTAGCTTATGAACATCCTCCAGGAATCGAACATTCTCCAATAGCTTATGAACATCCTCCAGTATCTCCATATATCCAAGGTATCTCCTCTACGATCCCAAATTTGGCCCACTTCTCCACCAGAAATACATTCACCATCATCTACAGAGAGTTTTCACCATCATGGTATAGAAAAACACTTACTTATTGCCTACGGCACGAGTTCGCCATCGCATGGAGTGTAAAAGGGACCCTGCCTGAATTCCCTCTACACCACCATTGTATCGACTACTATGTATGTCAATTTTCGCCATGAATGTACCAGTACCAAATGGTACCCCTCCAACTGTGACCTATCAAGACTCAGTTTGTACTAATGTAAGCTCTCCGGAGCACCTCTCGAGATATATAAATATAAAGAAGGGTCTTTCTCCTTCTTATGGATATTGCCAGGGGTTTTTTTAGCATGTGATCAATCGTGATGCTTTTTCCCCCTAGGTCAGTCCACCTCTACCAAAAGAGTTATCATTCTCTCATCTATCTCTTCATTACGCATGTATGTGAGCTAGGCACCGACCCCGCTAGGTCCTAGATTTCATGTACCCCTCTTTGCACATTATCTTGGTAGGGGAATTATGGAGGGCACCTAGAGAGGTGACCAGGTACCAGGATCAGTTACCAGGTCCGGGTACCAGCCTACTACACCAGATGGGCAGGATGATTATTCTCCTGCCTACCTTACCTCTCTTGTGGTATCCATCTCGTCTGAGGACGTCGATCGATCAGATATCTCTCATTCACTCTTACCAGAACCACGGTACAAAGTACCTACCCCTGGCTACGACCTCCGGGGTAGCGGGTTGAGGGTGTTAACTTCCCCGAGTGGATTTTTTGGTTAACACTTTTTGGCGCCGTCTGTGGGGAGTTCACCAACGTGGCTTCCTTATTTCTACATACACTATTGATAAATATGGTACATGGGACTCCTGGCAGAACCGGTCTACTATGCTGCCCCTAAGCAACAAACTTGCTTAAATACTTGCGGAGCTCCTCTACATCAGATCCGCTCTGGTACATTTAAAGCTCCTATGCAGCAGAGTTGCACCTCTTCTGGTTCCTTATAGAGGGTTTGCTCCGCTATCAGCAAATCTCCTATGTATCAGATCCACTACGACCTCCTATGCAGTAGATCTTCTTCGGTACATCTAGAGCTCCTATGAAGTAGAGCTACACCTCTCCTACTTTTTTACAGAAGATTTCTAATCCTGCATATCCGTTGAATTTGTACCTATTCATGCGGATCCCCTCATGTCACCAGATCTTTCTTCAAAAGCTCCAAGATAGCAGGTCAACACATGTACCTGAGAAGCAAACTCAACTATATGATCGTATGAGCAGCACGACCGGTAGGAGGCAAGTGGCTCCACACTTTGTGTTTAGGGCCAGTCGACTCCCAAGTGAGCCACCATGTCCTGTTCACTCCAGGAGGGTCTAGAGCTTCATTTTAGCTGCTAGGGACTTCTAGGATCCCAAGCATGCCTCTGGACCAGTATCATGCAAGTGTCTCCCTATCTCCTGTACTGGGCCCTTCAACGCCCTAGTGAGCCACCTATGTCCCGATCCGTTCGGGTAGAGCTTAAAGGCTTCCCATATTGCTGAAGCCTCCTACATGCCTAAGCAAGCCTTTGGAGCAGCAACCTAGCTGCATGGTCCAGTGGCTCCTTACTTCTTTTACCAGGCTAGTCAACGGCCAAGTGAGCCACTGTCTCCCGATTCATTCCAGGATTGTCCAGAACCACATTTTGTTGCTGGGGACCTCTAGGATCCCAAGCATACCTCTAGACCAGTATCATGCAGGTGGCTCCCTACCTCCTGTACCGGGCCCTTCAATGCCCTAGTGAGCCACCTATGTTCCGATCCATTCGGATAGAGCTCAAAGGCTTCCCACATTGCTGAGGCTTCCTACATGCCTAAGTAAGCCTCTGGAGTAGCAGCCTAGCTGCATGGCCCAGTGGCTCCTCACTTCTTTTACCGGGCTAGTCAACACCCAAGTGAGCCACTATGTCCCGATTTATTACAGGATGGTCCAGAGCCATATTTCAGTTGCTGGGACTTCTAGGATCCAAAGCATGCCTTGGACTAGTATCATGCATGTGGCTCCATACCTCATGTACCGTGCCCTTCAACGCCCTAGTGAGCCACCTATGTCCCGATCCGTTCCGGTAGAGCTCAAAGGCTTCCCACATTGTTGAGGCCTCCTACATGCCTAAGCAAGCCTCTGGAGCAGCAGCCTAGCTACATGGCCCAGTGGCTCCTCACTTATTTTACCGGGCTAGTCAACGCCCAAGTGAGCCACTGTGTCCCGATTCATTCTAGGATGGTCCAGAGCCACATTTCAGTTGCTGTGGACTTCTAGGATCCCATGCATGCCTCTAGACCAGTATCATGCAGACGGCTCCCTACCTCATGTATCGGGCCCTTCATCGCCCTAGTGAGCCACCTATGTCCCGATCCGCTCGGGTAGAGCTCAGAGGCTTTGTATTACAGAGGATTCCTACATGCCTAAGTAAGCCTCTTGAGTAGCAGCACTACTGTAAGATCAGTGGTTCCTCACTTATCGTATTAGGCCCCTCACAGCGCCCATGTGAGCTACCTAGATCACAACTGTAAGATTATCGATTTCTGATCTTTTATACCAGGCTACCCAACTCCCGAGCGAGCTGCCGAGGTCCAGGTTTGTTCGAGCATAGTCTCGAGTCCCACTACGATTTGTGAAGACTCCTATTTGTTCCAAACAAGCTCCTAAACTGGTTACATCACTTGGGGACTAGAAGCTCATCATTCTCCATAATCCTCCTATGGAAGGGGTAGTGACCTCAACATGAGAAAAGTTCTCGTAGTGACCAGTCCACAATAAGAAGCACCATGGCAGTAGGTCGCTCTATTTACTTATACCGGGAACGCAGGTTACCCAAGAAGGTCTCACCAATGAGGCTTGCGGGGTGAGCATTGACCAGTATCGCCTTGAGTATTATTGCTGTAAGTTCCTCATATTTTGATTGGCTTATTGCTGTAAGTACCCAGCAGGATCGATACCGCTACCTTGGAAGAATCGATACTTGGTAGGGCCAGAACCTCGAGTGTCTGTCTACCTAGATGAGGCACCAGAAATATGAACCAAGAAGAGCAGATACATCTACCCCAACACCTGGTAAAGCTGGTACCACGATACCATGCACCCAGTACCTCCAATATACCCGGTGCCTTCTACCAGGAACCTAGGTACCGCGACATGTATCCAGTACCCCAGGGTACCTCAACATCTACCTGGTGCCCAAATACCTCGATATCTACCTGGTACCCATTACCTTGACATCAACCCGGAATCCACCATAGACAGATATCTTACTCGCCGAGAAGGAAGAATGTCGCCACGAAGCCACTAGCATGCTAGAACAAGCGCCACGCCAGCGAGAAAGGATTGGTACACCAGAGTACCTCACCTGAAAGGAAAAAGCACGCAACACCATCTGACTTTATTAATGGCCATTCACAACTCCATTAATGAGGGAATTAGTCAACTCCATTAATGGCCATTCACAACGCCATTAATGAAGGAAGTAGTTTACTCTATTAATGGCCATTCATAACGCCATTAATGAGGGAATCAGTCAACTCTATTAATGGAGATAATCAGCCCCATTAATGAGAAGATCTGTCAACTCTTTAATGGCCATTCACAACGCCATTAATGAGGAAATCAGTCAACTCTATTAATGGAGATAATCAGCCCCATTAATGAGAAGATCAGTCAACTCTTTAATGGCCATTCCCAATCCCATTAATGAGAGAATATTCAACTCCATTAATGCCAAGTCAATGTTCCTTTGATTGCGAATTAATTAGTGGAGTGGGCAATAAGAATCAGAACATATAAATATGACCAAGTTCTCTCCAAGAAAGGGGTTCGGACTTTGGCCACCAGCTCTCTCGAATTTCTCCATCTCAAGAGTTCAGACATTTTCTCTGATTGACTCCCCAACATTTCTCCGATCGAACATTCTCCAATAGCTTATGAACATCCTCCAGTATCTCCATATATCCAAGGTATCTCCTCTACGATCCCAAATTTGGCCCACTTCTCCACCAGAAATACATTCACCATTATCTACAGAGAGTTTTCACCATCATGGTATAGAAAAACACTTACTTATTGCCTACGGCATGAGTTCGCCATCGCATGGAGTGTGAAAGGGACCCTGCCTGAATTCCCTCTACACCACCATTGTATCGACTACTATGTATGTCAATTTTTGCCATGAATGTACCAGTACCAAATGGTACCCCTCCAAATGTGACCTATCAAGACTCAGTTTGTACTAATGTAAGCTCTCCGGAGCACCTCTCGAGATATATAAATATAAAGAAGGGTCTTTCTCCTTCTTATGGATACTGCTTGGGGCGTTTTTAAGCATGTGATCAATCGTGATGCTTTTTCCCCCTAGGTCAGTCCATCTCTACCAAAAGAGTTATCATTCTCCCATCTATCTCTTCATTACGCATGTATGTGAGCTAGGCACCGACCCCGCTGGTCCTAGTTTTCTTATACCCCTCCTTGCACATTATCTTGGTCGGGGAATTATGGAGGGCACCTAGAGAGGTGACCAGGTACCAGGATCAGATACCATGTCCGGGTACCAGCCTACTGCACCAGATGGGATGGATGATTGTTCTCCTGCCTACCTTACCTCTCTCGCGGTATCCACCCCGTCCGAGGATGTCGATCGATCGGATATCTCTACTTCACTCTTAACAGAACCACGGTACAAAGTACCTACCCCCCGCTGCGACCTCCGGGGTAGCGGGTTGAGGGTGTTAACTGAAATTTTGCTTCCCGAGTGGATTTTTCCATTAACATATTTGTTTGTAAATGTGACCAACTGAGTCAATGTGTCTAATAATAAGTCATAGCATGTTAATAGAAGTAAGAGTGAGAAACTTGTCAAGAAAGTTTGGGTTAAGCAAAACTCAACACAATGTCATGTTGCACAATATGCTCTAAGAGCTAACTCATCCTATTTTTGGTACTTAGATAGCGGATGCTCTAGGAATATGACCGGTAACAAAGAGTTCGTTAAGAATATTGTTATGCAAGATGGTGGATGGGTTACATTTGGTGATGGCACCAAAAAGCAAGTTCTAGGCAAGGGAACAATTTGTATCTCCAGATTGCCTAAACTTAGAAACACTTTGTATATGGATGGTTTGCAAGCTAACTTGATAAGCATAACTCACTTGTGTGAAATCTTTGAAAAAGTTTTTTTTTTAACAAAGATGTGTGCACTATAATTGATAAAAAGGGCAAGGTTGTTTTGGAAGTCAAAGATCTTTAGATCTGCTATTGTCTAGAGATAGATCCTCTAACTTGCAATATGGCACATGAGTGTAATAAACTTGATTCGTGGTATCAAAGGTTAGGCCACATGAACTTTAAGGACTTAAAGAGGCTTAAAAAACATAGCATTGTTAGAGGCCTACCTAGTCTTGGTAGGAAGCTATAAGGTGTTTGTGAACTTTCTCAATTAGGTAAACAAACCAAGGTGTCTCACAAAAAGAACACTCACATAGCTTCCAAGAAGCCCTTAGAATTAGTGCATATGGACCTAAGGGACCTATCCAAACCGAAAATATCGATGGCAAGAAATACATTTTTGTTTGTGTTGATGACTACTCTAGGTTTGCTTGGGTATATTTTCTTAGGAACAAGACCGAAACTTTTGATTACTTCAAGAAATTTTGTAATCAAGTTCAAAATGAAAAAAGTCTTGGAATTAAGAAAATATGTCGCATTAGGAGTGATCATAGGAGTGAGTTTGAGAATGCCAAGTTTAGTGAGTTTTGTGATTGTTTAGGGATATCACATGAGTTCTCAGCTCCTAGAAATCCTCAACAAAATGGTGTTGTTGAGAGGAAGAACTGAGTCTTGCAAGAGATGGCAAGAGTCATGCTCAATAGTAAGAAAGTCCCTAGGAACCTTTGGGCCGAAGCGGTCAACATCGCTTGTTATGTCACTAATAGAGTTTTTAGAAGGCCCGACACAAAACAAACCTCATATGAACTTTGGAAGGGCAATAAGCCTAATGTGAATTACTTTCATACCTTTGGAAGTAAGTTTTTTATTTTGAATGATAGAGATCAATTAGGAAAATTTAATGCAAAAAGTGATGTTGTTATCTTTCTTAGGTATGTTAATAATAGTCGTGCCTATAGGGTTTTTAATTTGAAAACCAAAACAATTATGGAATCTATTAATGTGAAAATAGATGATCTTAGCATGCTTGATTTGTGTGATGATAATAGTGTTAATGAACATAAAGAAAATCTTTTGAATGACACTAAGACACTTACTGATGTGACTAGTTGTGAGTCTAGTCAAAATGATGAAAATGATAGTGGTGTTGAAGTGGAAAGTCAAGGGTTGGGGAATGCTTTAAATGACAATCAACAAGATGATCAAGTTGTTGAACTTTCAAACTTTAGGCTTAGAAACATGCACTATCAATAAGACATCATAGGTAACTTGAATGAAGAGGTTAGAACTAGAAGGCAACTAGCTAACCAAATTTCATATGCTTGCTACACTTCTCAAATTAAACCCAAAAATATTAATGAATCCATTGTTGATGCGTATTGGGTTGGGGCTAATGCAAGAAGAACTAAATCAATTTGAGAGAAATGAAGTGTGGTCATTAGTTCCTAGATCTAAAGACATTAATGTGACTGGCACTAAATGGGTGTTTAGGTATAAGACTGATGAAAGTGGCAAGATTGTGAGAAATAAAGCTAGACTAGTAGCTCAAGGTTACACTCAAATTGAGGGTGTAGATTTTGATGAGACATTTGCACCCGTTGCACGTCTTGAGTCTATTAGACTTTTGTTGTCCATTGCATGTCTTGAAAAATTCAAATTGTTTCAAATGGATGTCAAAAGTGTTTTTCTCAATGGATATCTTCAAGAAGAAGTGTATGTTGAACAACCTAAGGGTTTTGTAGATCCACACTCTCCTAATCATGTGTACAAATTGAAAACGGCTCTTTATGGCCTTGTGCAAGCTCCTAGAGCTTGGTATGATAGGTTGACTCAATATCTTGTTGAGAACGACTATAGGAGAGGTGGCATTGATAGAACTTTGTTTGTCAAGCATCATGATAATGATATTTTTGTTGCACAAATATATGTTGATGACATTGTTTTTGGGTCTACATGTAAAACCAAGGTTAATGAGTTTATGAATGTCATGTCAAGTGAATTTAAAATGAGTATGGTAGGTGAGCTCAATTACGTTCTTGGTATGCAAGTGAAACAATCTAGTGATGGCATTATGTTGACACAATCCGAATATGCTAGAAATCTTGTTAAGAAATTTGGGTTTGAAAATGGAAAAGATTTTGATACACCCATGAGTACTGCTCTAAAACTTGACAAAGATGAAAAAGGGAAAAGTGTTGACCAAAGTCTCTATAGGAGCATGATAGGTAGTCTTCTCTAGGCCGGATATTTGTTTTAGTGTTGGTTTGTGTGTTAGGTTTCAAGCTAATCCTAAGGAGTCTCATTTGAAAGCCGTTAAAAGAATCATTAGGTATATAAAAGGAACACATAATCTTGGCTTATTTTATTCTTTTGATATTAATGATATTCTTGTTGGCTATTGTGATATGGATTTGGGCGGGAAACATTGATGATCGTAAAAGCATATCAGGTGGTTTCTATTACTTGGGGAATAACTTGGTTTCTTGGCAAAGTAAGAAACAAAATTCTATCTCTCTTTCTCTCTTCTTCTGAAACCGAGTACATAATGGTCGGAAGTGCATGTACAAAACTTCTTTGGATGAAGCAAATTCTCAAGGATTATGAGATTGGACAAGGTAAAATGACTCTCTATTGTGATAATATGAGTGTCATTAATATCTCTAAGAATCCGGTTCAACATTCACGCACAAAGCACATAGATATTAGGCATCACTTTATTAGAGAACTTGTTGAACATTCTATTATTTCTCTTGAGCATATGCCTATTAAAAATCAACTTGCGGATTTGTTCAGTAAGCCTTTGGACAAAGAGAGATTTAAATATCTTAGAAGATCCATTGGCATGATTTGTGTTGATTGATATCTATGTGTGATTATGAGTGGCTTGATAAGCAAAACTTATTTTGAATATCAATTTCTTTGAGTGCTACTCACTTGAGAAGTAATGATCTTGAGCAAATAACTTTTATTATTTCTAGATCATGCACTTGAGCTTTAAAATCTTGTTTTTACAAAAAAGTGTACTAATGCTTCTCTTATATGTTTAAGTTTGAGTAGTTGAGTTTGAAAATGTTTAGATTATGGATACATCTAAAAGTTTATTGCTTAGTACATGATAGATGACCTATGGTTAGTATCCATTTTGCTTATGCATCTACGTAAAATTCAACGAGCACCTTCATGAAAAGGGTGACACATTTTGGTTGTGAAGCCGCCCAATGTAGGAAAGGGCTACATCATTATGATGAGTGAAAGTCGTCATGAAGAGTATATGTTTATGTTAGAAAAATCAAAGAAGTGTTGAAAAGAATCAATAAAAAAAATCTGTGATTCAAAGCCGAGTCACATGCACAAACACGTTCATATGTTGAAATCTATTCTTTTAAAAGCAAAAATTCCGGATGATAATCGGTTTGACCTTGATTGAAAATTATTTAGATGGATAGGTGTTGAAGTGGTTTAGATGTTGATATCACAATTGCTCATTTTATATATGCTAGAAGCATTCCACACACACACACACACACACACACACACACACACACACACACACACACACATATGTTTTTGCTAATGTGCTTGATTCATTGGCAATGAGAGATTATTTTTGAGAGATTAATGAAAATCTATGGTTTTCTCTTTGAACTTGGAAAGTTATGATATAATTTCTCTTATTGCTTGATATGTGTGATTCCCTTGTGAACAAGTTTACTTGGTGACAAAAATATGGAGCATATGTTAAGGGGGAGCTTAGTTTATTTGAATAAGTTCTCTTTAAAACTTGTTTGCATAATATCTCATACTTATATCATGCATCTCTTGTCTATTCCTTGTCAAAAAGGGGAGAAATGTATTCCCCCACCATTGGAGAAATGTATGATCTTGTCTTAAGGGAGAGAATTCTTTTAATAAGGGGGAGAAAGAATTCTTGTTTATATTAGATAGGGGGAGTCTTTGTTTCTTGCTTATATTGATTGTTTTTGTGAATATATCTCACCAATCTTCTCTGTAGAAAATTTCTTTGTTTGTTTGGTTGTGCTAGTCTCATAGATGCTTTGATGTTTAAAGAAGAGATTATTGAAGACTCATGAAGACATTTTAGTCTAGGGATCTCTTTGTAATGTGAGGATGTGAGAACGCAATCAACCATGAGATTATTTGAGTGATCATTGTATGGTGAGGTTGAGGTTTTGTCATGGAATAGCCAAAGGGGGAGATTGATAGTTTTTATATTTGTATTGGCTTGATTCCATAACAAAACTCTCTTTCTTTGTAATGTTTAGTTGCTTAGGTGATTCGTGATTGGATCAAGCTTCAAAGAAGAAAAGTAACTTCACATGCAAAGCTCGTCTTCAAGAGGAAAAATGCTTACTTGAATACTAAAGTATTGAGACTTTTCTTCCTCTTGCAAGGCGTCAATGGCACATACACACATTGCATTCTTTTGTGTCCCTGCATCGTTATGTAAAATTTGGTATAACACAATACACACATTTGTACATGTATGCACATGCATTAGATTTAGAGTTGACAATTTTCATAAATTGTATGTTCTAGGACTATATCTAGGAAATAACATACTTGTGTGTTCTTGTGTTTATTAGTTTGTGTTTTTATGATATTAAAATTTATTTTGAGCTTATATAATTCCACATTGAGTTCCGATTGTTTTGGTTACTCATTCATTAAGTTTCGAGTTCAAATTAGGAGGTTAAGAAACTTTCCCTGATTTTATCGTACATTGTTTTCGTCCTTGATTTTCAAGTTGAATTCCATATTTTTTGTGAAAGTTTTCTCGACATCTTTTGTACGTAAGGGAGTCCTAGTTCGTAATTTGAAAGCGGATTAGAATTCGGAGTTCGGAGACCGGAGAACGGTCTAAGACCATTTCAGTACGCGAGGGAAGTTAAAGGGCAAAATAGGGGAGCCAAGCAACTCTCCCCTTGGAGGCGCGTGGCCTCCACGGGAAGGGCTGCCTTCTGCCCCCGTGGAGGCCACACGCCACCTCCACATGAAGCAGAGGTGGCTGCCTCCTATTGGTTGATCAAATCTTCTCTCTTCCCTCTTCTTTAAATATCACTTTCCCTCTCTTTTTCAAATAAGTTGTTGGTGTGGAAAACTTGAGCAGAAATTTTCTCTCTAATTTTCTCAACTTCCAAACACCATAACTCTCTCCAATCAACTGCGATTTTAGATTTTCAAAAGCCAAAATTGTTGGTCTTGAAGAGAGAAACAAGTGGAAAGCATTTTAAGAGTCAAACAATGCTCATATTTGTCATAATAATCGGATTTTAGTTGTGAGTCATTGTTTGTAAGTGAATCAATTCTCTTTCAATTTTCTTTCATGATCTACTTGTTGATTCTTCTTATATGAGTTGAAAGAAATGTTTAGAATAATTTTTATTCCAATATTAGGACTTCTTTGATTTACTTTCAAGAGTAGTTCATGTGTTTTGACTAAAAATCATTTTTGCTATTCTTGAAGAATATGAGTTTAAATCTAGAATCACTTTGTGTATTTGATCTTGATTGATGATTTCTAGATTTGATCACATGTTTTATAACTAGAACTTCTTGATTGTGATTTTGATTTCTCAAAACCTAGTTCTTATTTTTTTTGTTTGTTAAATATGTTGAATACTTCAAGTGTTAACTTGTTCACTTGATTACAAAGTTAGTTATGCGATTTTCATTGAAAAACTTGTTATACTAACTTTGATTGACATGTTTAGGTTTCTAGATATTTTTGTGAATGAGTTTGAATGCTTAATCTAGATTTCCTTTCACATGTTCATAAGGATTAGTTACATTTACTTGTGAGCTTGATTTGTGCATATACTAATTATTCATAGAGTGTGTTTGATCAACTTGCTCTATTTGCATCATTTACATTCACTTAGATCATTTGCCTTGTGAAGAGGTTGGAAGTCTTATATTGGAGAGTGGTTCTTCGAATTGAGCATTGGAAGTCACATTTGGAGAGTGATTCTTCAAGTTGTGCATTGGAAGTCTTGGCTAGGATCAGGGTGATCCGGATAGCTAAGATTGGAAGTCTTGTCTAGAGTCGGGGTGACTTGGATAGACAAGCAAGGTATCTTCCTAGAGATGTCAGGTCTTGGATAGGAAGTTGGCATAACAGATTCACTAGGCCCGAGGGTAAAATATGTGTTGATAGCTTAGAGAGTGAATCGTGTGTTGATTGCCTCTTGAGTGTGTAACTCCTATTTGTCATAGTGAATTGCTTTTGATGGTGGTTGTGGTATCAACCCGTAGATGTTTCCTCATTTTTAAAGTTTTACCACGTAAAAATCCTTTGTGTTGATTTTTGTTTTATTGTCTTTACTTACTTTGAATTTGTATTGATTCATCCATTGCTTGATTGTATTCATATTGTTTTGTTGGATCAATATTCTTGTTAAAGCTTACTTGTGCAATTGTATATCTTGTAAAGAAAAAGAAATTGCAAGGATTTTGAGACTATACCTATTCCCCCCCCCCCCCCCCCCCCCCCCCTCTCTAGGTATATTTGACACTATAATATTAAGGAAATTTCACACCTCACTTTCCCTCTCTTTCTTTCTTTTAAATATCTTCTCCCTCTCTCATTTTCATTTCAAGAAGACAAGTGCAGAAATTTCCAGATTTTTTTCTCTCTACTTCCAAACACAATATCTCACTCATTTCTTAACCTGTTTGACTGATTCAAGTTGGAGAATCTTCGTATTGAAGTCCTCTATCATCTTCAAGTAACCATGAAGTCTTTTGTTCAAGTTTTGTTGTGGTTTCACATAGATTTCGTGACTGCACTCAACATTTCAAGGTATTTGTTTATCTTCTATGTTTTGATCTTTAAAATCCTCAAATACCTTGGGTCTTCTTCTCTTTTATGTGTATGTGACTTGAACAAATACTATTAAGAGATAAAGCTTCAATTGTAAGCTAGATATGCTTAATTAGAGACTTGTATGTGGGTTAGGTTTTCTTAAATCTATGTTTTCACATGCTTGTGAGTTGTATTGTGACTAGCTTTTTATCTAGGGATGTTCGTACTTTATTTGATTGTATTATGATGATTGATAGCCTTTACATGTGCTAAGATTCTTTAGTTGAATATATTTAGGAATAACACAATTGATTGAATATCTAGAATCTATTAGATTTTAATTGAATATTTTGTGAATATGTGCTCTAAATATTTGCTAGAAAACTGATGCAGTAATTTATGTTCAATTTAAAAGAAAGTTCGTTCACTTGGATCGGTGATTCTATCAGTTGAATGCCAATTAATCTAGGAAAAATCTATTCTAAATGCATGGAAATTAAATTGCATAATGCTTGATTTTTGGAAAACAATTGAGTTCTTGAAATGATTAAATTGCAACTTGTAATTAAAAACTAAACTAAATACAACAACACACACAAGGCAAGGATATATGGGAGGAATCACTAGAGAATCAATGCAACCGTTCTCGGACCACTCAATGTACTCTCTTAGTATCGTTAAGCACTTCAATCCAATTTTAGGGCTTGTTTTTAAAGATAAGTCAATTAAGTTCTAGAGTTCTTCCCATTGCTCACTCAAGATAATGAGACAAGCAATTGTCCCTTCTTTAACATGAAACTCTAAGCCAAATTGACATAGCACGGTCATGCATACAATAACTTTCTCATTTACCTAGCTTGTGATTAAGATTTAAATAGAAAGGTCATCCACATCTAAACCCCAACCTTATAGATAAACTAAGCTACAACTCACATCAATTGAGGTCACAACATCATAAGAGTAAGTAGATTAGAACAAGTAATTCAATAAATGAGACTAAAATCAAATTGAATTAAAAATAGTAGACTAATTGATTACATGGAGAATTCCAATATGATTACATCAATCCCCTAGATAAAGGTTTAGTTACACATCAATGGAGAAAATAAAAACATAGAAGAGTTGTAGAGAAAACCTATATTGGTTATGTGAGCTTCCTTGACTTAAGAATCTTCTTCTTCTTGCTTCCAAATCTTCTAAGGATGGATGGGTTTTAAGGTGCAAAGGGAATGTGTCAAAAAAGATGATGAAATGGTATCAAAAGCTGCTAGATGTAGAATCTGCGTGTGGCTAATGATGATGTCTGAAAATTAAAGAGATGTATTTATATGGGTTTCCAAGTAGGGTAAAAATCCTTCTAGAAAGTCGTGCTAACGGGCTGCCGCAGTTTAGTAGAACGGCAGTTCAACTGTAAAACTTTCTCTCTCCTGGTTGTCACTATTTGGCAAGACGGCAGTTCAACCGCGACAAGGCTTGACCTTCTAGGGCGCGCAATGACTCAGCTGCAATTTAACCGTGAAACTTTCCATCCCGAGTTTGCCGCGGTTGGGCAAGACGGCACTTCGACCGTGAAAATTCTTGTCACCAGGTTGTCGTGGTTTGATAGAATGACACTTCGACAACCACATGCCTTTAGATGTAGAGTCGCTATTATACATTGAGGAACATCGCGGTTTGCCAAAACAAAACTTCAACCGTGGAAGTCTCTGTAGCTCGAGTGTCACTGTCTTCTGAAACTGCAGGCCAACAACGACAATTCAACCTTGAAGCCTTGAACTTTTCATAGTTCCACTTTATGCCCCAATTCTTCTCTCATAAACAAAATGCCCCTGCTAACAATGATATCCTGCAAAAACCTCAATCTAGCCATTAAACACTCGATTTTACCCGAGAATCAATCAAGAAGCATGGGAAATGGATGCCAAAATCTAGTATTGCAATGGCTCGAACAACACCCCCAAACCTAGCCTTTTGCTCGCTCTTGAGAAAAACCGAGACAAAACAAAAAGTACACAAGACACAAGGACTCACCATCCAAGGACTCTAACTAAACGACTCAACAAAAACTCTAACATGATAAATATGCAAAGTCACTGTAATGAGATGCCACTCGAGTTATGCAATTAAGGAGCAATGCATGCAAGAATAGCTAAGCGGAATTTTTAAGAAAAATGACTATAGTGTGAATACACCGTGCGTCGTACAACCCCACACTCGAATTTCCCAAGCTTCAAAAACAACACCCTCTCCAGCAAGGGATGTAATTCGCCTCTACTCTATCCTTACCGGATTCTCTCAATATGCACTCCGAACCCTGGTCGATCACATCTCAAAATATGCAATATGAGTTTATGTGGGGAAATCAAATTTAATTGCATATAGCCATTGAAATACGCACATTTAAGTGATCAAGTGTCATGGAAAAGAACCGAATGTCATGAACGTGGAAAGAGCATACTTCAAATAACATTCCCTATCTAGATTTTCCCTAAATCAAGTAGGTCTTTTACTTGGTTGTAACGGGGCCTTGGGTGATTGAGTAATGAAAGAATGGAAAAAATGGGAAATTCAATAGCCAATTGAATAAGCTAAGGCATTACATTCTAAATCCCAATGATCAGCTCTATCACAACTTTCACTATCTTGTAGTCCAGGCTTTAATTTGCTCTATTGTGCTTCAATCTCAACTCTTATTGCTTTGACTTGTACTTACAATATCAGCTCAAGGCTTGAAGCATATATTTGTTATGCTTCCAAATTATTACATCACAATTTAGTTTCAGAAATACTAACTTTTTTTTTGAAGTATAAATTAGAACTTATTGTCATAAGCCCTTCTCTATACAATCCAATACACATCTGCCTAGGTGCACGCCATACAAAAAACAAGAGCCTCATTTACATTAATCCTAATCCTTAACTTCCTCAATTAGCTAAAGGGTTGGTTTAGTGTTTAGGTTAAGAGGGTTATGGGTGATGTGGTGATGAAATGAAAAGCTTAATGTGTTTGGCTTCAAAATTGTCTTGGGAGCACACACATATGGGATGGAAAGGGTGTTTAGGCCATTTTTTAAGTGGTTAGCACACATTGCCTACAATCTAGGGGTCCATCTATCAAGGGAATGAAGGTTTCCGTAAGCAGTCCACTATTTAAGCATGTTCTATGACAAACGATGATTTGTAGTGCAATGAGACTTCTAATTAAGTGCAGATGTGTTTAGAAGTGTGTGTTTTAGGAGTGGAATTTGAATTACCTTCAAAATAAAACCCTAAAAGGTTCAAAACCTCGCGGGTAGTCTCCACTATTAATCCCCCACTTTCAAGTACGATCCCTCATCCACTTGGGCACTAAGAGAAATGAACTAACTGCATTTTGCACAATGCACTCAAAACTAACTTAGCCTGTAATGCATACAAACACTCCTCCACGGCATACACACATAAGAGCATCTCAGCAAACGAAATATGTTCAACATGACCATTTCACAAAAGTTTTGACAAAAGTAGACACAAAACAACATATAACATGCAAAAACCAAACAAAAATCGCACGCATAAAGAAATTTTGACAAAAAGACAAGACAAGTGGTGTCAGGCACACCCCCTAACCTAAATCCAACATTATCTTCGATGTTGACAATGAGAATCTAGTGGAAAGGCGCACTACACCACAAAACAACTAGACTCAACAATGGCTCAAAGTGATAAGCATCTAAGTAATTCAAAAGCTAGCAAAATAAAACATCAACCTAAACTATCACAGTACAACGCACACCCTTAATCTACGTAGAAAAACTAAATCGAAAGCAATAAGGTAGTCTAAGTATAATGAAAATATCCAACAAAAGTGCGGAAATAAAAAAAGGGTAAAATGCAAAAACTAAATAAACCGGATAGCCAAAACATCAAATAAACTGTGGTGGTTGTGGCTACATGGTCCATAGCATCTTTTCCTTGCCCTTTCAACCAGCCTCTGCAGCTTCTTGATCATTCACCTCCTTCAGTGACAGCTCCATTGCAATGCACACAACAGCATCGTCCTTTGAAATCCATGGCCCTTCGGCCGGGCAATCTGGAACTAAGGAAACTAGAGCTGGTGAAACTGGAGCTAGAGTTGGCTTCATCTCCCTGGTGTATGGGGTAAGGTGAAGGTCCTATCTGAAGTTTGCAAAGTCCTGCCTCAAAACGCTATCCACCAAATCTATTTTAGCCATCAGCCACTTCTCCATCGAATTCATCTCCTTCAGAACCACTGCCTGGGTCGGTCTAACTGCACTTAAAAGCTCTGCATTTGAATCCGCCTCCTTCTCTCTAGAAAGCTTAGTGCCTGTTAGGATGCGCATGAGGCTCTCATCATCCTTTTTCGGCACCCTCATCTTCTATACCAGCCTCCCCCTCAACCTCTACTCATATGTCCTCTAACTCTGACCCATCTGCTTCTGTTTTGGCTCTTTTTTTGTTTGGTTGGCCCGAACTCTCCCTTGTATCTCTGGGTTTCTTCAGACCACTGCTTGGATAGAGAGAGTACCATGTACATAGCCCAAAATCTGGCTGAGGTTCCTTTATCTCTACTCCAGTCATATCAACACCTGCAGCCTCACAGAAATAAGTAATCAGGCTCGAGAACATCATTACTTTCTTCTCTGATGCATCATTTGCTGACTTATGGTTCTCCATCTTCACTATCACCCCTATGTCGATTGGCTAGTCATTATGCAAAAAATATGGTAAGGCCGCCACCAGGTAAGCAACTGTGGTATGGTGCTCGCACGGCCTCATCGAATGAGACATGAAAATGTGCCAAAAGGCAAGCTCTATATAGAGCTTGGACTGCTTCAGAGGGTTGGACCTAGAGTTCAAAAATAGCATAGACTCTAATGTCAAGTTGTTGGCCAGCTCCACATTCATCTTGGTAAAAATAATGAGCTTTGGCATACCTTTGTACATACTGATTGATGTGCCCGGTTCACGTGGTGGAAGTGTGGTCCTAAAATGTGGATTGATGTATGTGGCATTTATCCTCACTTCTTTCCCTCATACCAAAACTGGGATGCCCAAACTGTAGTTCTGCTCTATCACACTTGCATAAAACTCTCTGACAATCTGAGGGCAGTACCTGGAGGGGTGCTGAATATACGTCTCCCAATGTCTGGCCTGAACCATATGAGGAATCAGTGTTTGTCATAACTCACTGATGTTGATTCCTGACAGAACGTTTTTCTTAGTGTCGTTTTAAAAAGATCAATCCGTCAACAATATTTGATAAAACCTCACAAGCCTAAATTAGTTTGAAAACATAAATATAGTGGCAAGTGGGGTGTCGTCCACAGGGAGCGGAGTTAGCTAAATTAGTTATTGCTAAAGTAATGATATTTATATATATAATATCGAAACATGAGTTGGTGAAAATGTAGGTGGTGAATTACACTAACAATAACACTAAATTAATTATGAAACTAAATGAAGGGGGAAATGGAATGAGGGATATAGATAGATGATGGAAACTAAGGAGTTAATGGATACGAAAGTAAATACTGGGCAATGCAACAAACTTGTCAATAGCACGGCTATTCAAGGTAACCGACCTAGGATCTATAGAGTCGGTTATTTATCCCGAGAAGGTGGCCAACCTAGGATGTATAGTGCGGACCACCTATTATGGATTAATCCGTCATAAGCTACCAACCTAGGATGTATAGAGTTGGTTGTTTATCAGATTCTAGAAATGAAGCTCATCTACCCAACAATGACTCAACCGATTACAAATAGTCACCCTAGGATGTATAGTGATGACTTCTAACTCTCTCACGGGTTCCGACCTAGGATGTATAGTGCCAAAAACTCGATTGAGGTTATATTAAAACCGCGGTTTAAGAGTCGGAATTCATGACTTGCTGTCCACTCTTTAGAGTATTAAACAACTAAATAGGATGTATATCTAGATGCAATACTCATACATAATACAAAGACATCTTGCAAAGAGGATGTATCTACACAAGAAATCAATGATAAACATTCACAACAAGAATAGATCAATGAAAGATAGACATGAATATCAATATAATATCAAGTTTATGTACAAGCCCAATATTCAACTAACTACTCCATCAACCCCTTAGAGGGGATTTAGCTACTCATTACAACTAGGAAACTAAGAGAAAAGAAAGAGAAAGAACCCTTGGAGAACATCCCCTTCCTTGAAATGGCTCCAATCTCCTAACTTCCTTGAAGTTGAGTAGAGAATGTAAGGATGAGAGAGAGAGAGAGAGAGATTCTAGGTCTAAAAGTGTTTAACCTTTGCAAAACGGAGTCAAAGGCTCTCTAAAACGTTTCTATACTTTTCTATTTATACAAGATACAAAAAATAGGTCACTTAAGCTTTGAAAATCAAACTGGCGCGCTTGGAGTGCGGGTGGAGTGCGGGTGAATTACCCGCACTGTACCCGCACTGTATGGGTTGTCTCCATCTTCAGTTCTCAGATCAGGGCATTAGTGCGGGTGGAGTGCGGTTGAATTACCCGCACTTGACCCGTACTTGAATCGCACTTCCCTGTCAGGTGCAAAATCTACCTTCTGTCTTGAGCAACAGTGCGGGTAGAGTGCTGTTGGATGACCCGTACAGTGCCCGCACTCTAATGTCAGGTACAACTCTGCTCTTCTGTTCTTGGTGACAGTGCGGGTGGAGTGCGGTTTGAAGACCCGCACAGTACCCGCACTCTAACGTCAGATGCATCTTCAACTTCTCTGGTTTGGCATTAGTGCGGGTAGAGTGCGGTTGGAAGACCCGCACAGTACCCGCACTTTATCATCAGGTGCAACATCAGCTTCTCTGGTTTGGCATTAGTGCAGGGTAGAGTGCGGGTAATCTCATGATGGTGCAAGCGAAATCTCATGATGGTGCAAGCGAAATCTCAAGTGGCCCCAAACTATATCACAAGGTCAAAGCACATATAAGGAACTCGTCAAAAGTACACTCTAGGAGCATCATACCCATACTGGATACAGTTTGAAAAATGGACAAGCGACAAAATTGAAAAATTGGACACTAAACTGTACAAGGCGAAGGCGTAATGCACCCCCAAACCAAAACTCAACAATGTCCCCATTGTTGAAAATAATAAGCATAATTTCAATAAATGGCGGAATGAGGGTTCAACACCCCCAAACCGACTCTAGACATACATTCGACCATGCTCATTTATAATAACAAAACTAAATCGCATTCATTGAAAGCTCAAGTACAAAACCGAAGGTAGAAAACTCCCTTTAGAAGGAAGATCGTTCGATGTTCATGCGTGTTGTTGTGAGCTCCCCAAAAGATGCACAACCTAGCTTAAAACCACACAACAACTCTACCAAACGAATATCAAATGCGAAAAGAAAAGAAAAATAAGTCTAAATGAAATAAAACTCCGAAGGCCAAAAGTTTAAAGATGACCTGAGCAGGCTACCTCTCACCGGTGCTCAGACATGATAGATGTGCTATGGTTCAGAAAGTTCCATGGACCTAACACCTTTGCAGCAGGTCTTTGGTCCAAAATACGGTTTCAGCCTATGCCCATTAACCTTGAATAACCCATCGTTCCTCAAATTCTGAATGTCTATAGCTCCATTAGGGGAGGCATTAATAACGCGATGTGGACCTGACCATCTTGATTTCAACTTCCCAGGGAACAACTTCAAACGAGACTCATAAAGTAACACCAGCATGCCCGGTTGGAACTCTTTCGTTATCAAGCGTTTGTCATGAATAGCTTTTGTTTTTTCTTTGTAGAGTCATGAACTTTCATAGGCTTCCAATCTGAACTCATCTAACTCGTTCAACAGATTGCATCTTTCTTCACCTGCTTTGTCATACTCCCAATTCAACTTCTTGATTGCCCACCAAGCTTTATGTTCTAGTTCTACCGGAAGGTGACAAGCCTTACCAAAAACCAACCTATACGGACTCATCCCAATAGGAGTTTTGAAAGCCGTTCGGTACGCCCATAAGGCGTCAGATAATTTCAATGCCAAATCCTTCCTAGTGGAGGAGACTGTCTTCTTCAGAATCTGCTTGATGTGGCTGTTACTTACTTCAACCTGTCCTGATGTCTGAGGGTGGTATGGTGTGGCCACCTTGTGACGCACTCCATACTTCTTCAATAGATTTCCTAGGACTTTGTTACAGAAATGGCTCCCACCGTCACTAATGATCACCCTCGGGATCCCAAATCGGATCAGGATATGTTCCTTTATGAATTTAACCACCACATTACTGTCATTGGTCTTTGTGGCAACTGCCTCAACCAATTTGGAAACATAGTCAACCCCCACTAAAATATAGCTGTTCCAACAAAAAGATGGGAACGGTCCCATAAAATCAAGACCCCAAGTGTCAAATACTTCAACCACCAAAATTCTAGTTTGTGGCATCTCATTCCGTTTACCAATGTTCCCTGTGCACTGGCATCTATCACATGCCACACAAAACTGATAAGCATCTTTAAACAGTGATACCCAGAAGAAACCTGATTGCAGCACCTTCAGTGCTGTCTTCCGTGCGCTGAAATGGCCTCCACACTACAAGTCATGGCAGAATCGCAACACATCATACTGCTCATTTTTTGGCACACACCTCCTAATTACCTGATCTGCCCCATGTTTGAAAAGGTAAGGCTCATCCCAGAAGTATTCCCTTGATCTCCTAGAAAACCTTTTCTTACCCTGCCAATCTAGCTCAGGGGAGAAAACCCCATGTGTCAGATAGTTTGCCAGATCAGCATACCAAGGTTCCTTATCCTGTACTGGCCCACAGATGTTCGTCAGGGAAATTTTCTCTCAATGGAATCTCGTCCACATCTATTTGACTCTCACGAACTATCCTGCTAAGATGATCTACGACCACATTCTCGAACCCCTTCTTGTCCCGAATTTCTAAATCAAACTCTTGTAGCAGCAACACCCACCTAATCAGCCTTGGCTTTGCATCTTTTTTTTGGAGCAGATATCGCAAAGCCGCGTGGTCTGATTATACCACAACCTTGGCACCTACCAAGTACTGCCTGAATTTCTCAAGAGCAAAAATGACCGCCAATAATTCCTTCTCTGTTGTCGAATAATTCATCTGTGCATCGTTCAAAATCCGGGATGAGTAATATATGACATGTGGGTCTTTGCCAACCCTTTGACCCAAAACTGCACCTACAGCAAAGTCAGAGGCATCACACATTATTTCAAATGGTAAATCCCAAACTGGTGGCGCAATTACTGGAGATGAGGTCAAAGCCTCTTTTAAAGATTCAAACGCCACCACACATTCTGAACTAAACACAAAATCTTTGTCCTTTTGTAGCAACAAGCATAGCGGTCTAGAGATCTTTGAAAAATCCTTGATGAATCTCCTGTAGAAACCCGCATGACCAAGAAACAACCGGATGTCTTTGACATTGCGAGGAGGTGGCAAACTCTTGATCACTTCAACCTTTGCCTTGTCTATTTCAACCCCTTTTTCAGATATTATGTGACCCAAGACAATCCCGTGTTGCACCATGAAGTGTCATTTCTCTCAGTTCAAAACCAAGTTGTTTTTCATACATCTTTGTAGCACTAATGATAAATTATCAAGGCACAACTTTAACGAGTCCCCGAATACTGAGAAGTTGTCCATGAAGACTTCAATAATCTCTCCCACCATATCTGAAAACAACGAAACCATACACCTTTGAAACGTACATGGGGCATTGCATAGGCCAAAGGGCATTCTTCGGAAGGCATAGGTTCCATAGGGACAGGTAAAAGTGGTCTTCTCTTGGTCTTCTGGAGTAATAACTATCTGATTGTACCCGGAATATCCATCTAGAAAACAGTACAACTGATGCCCTGCCAACTGCTCTAGGACTTGATCAATGAAAGGTAAGGGAAAATGATCCTTCTTGGTGACCGCATTTAACTTTCGGTAGTCTACACAAACGCGCCACCCTGTCTAAAGCCTTTGTGCTACTAACTCACTCCTCTCATTCTTCACTACGGTAACTCCGGATTTCTTTGGGATGACATGAATGGGACTAACCCATCTACTATCTGATATGGGGTAGATAATTCCCGCATCAAGAAGTTTCAATATCTCCTTTTTCACTACCTCTTGCATGATCGGATTTAGCCTCCTTTGTGCCTCCCGTGTTGGTTTGGCGTTTTCCTATAGAAAAATCTTATGCATACACATGGTAGGACTTATTCCCTTAATGTCATCTATGAACCAACCAATGGCTTCTCTGTACTCTTTCAACACTCCAAGTAGTTCATCTTCTTGACTTGTACCAGGTCATCTGCATTTCCTTCTCTTTCGAATTCCTTCTCAATAGTGATATCCAACTCCTCCTCTAAGAAATCCACAGTGTTACAGTCATGGGAACCCACTGGGTATGATAAAGAGTCAAAGATGTTAAACTCCACGGTTTCGTCTACCACCTTCATGGTCAGCTTCCCTGCATGCATATCAATTACTACCCTAGCGGTTGCAATGAAAGGTCTACCCAAAAGTAACTTCACATCTCTTTCATCTCTTCCTTCATCCATGTCGATCACCACGAAGTCAGCAGGTATGATTAACTTTTCAATCTGTATTAACACATCTTCGACAATGCCCTTAGGGCTTCTTGTAGAAGCATCTGCTAAGACCAGAGACATGGTGGTTTTTCTGAGGTCATTCAAACCCAGCTTCTTATAGACCGAGAACGGCATGAGGTTAATGCTTGCTCCGGAGTCCAACATCGCCCTTTCTCGATTTGACCCGCCAATAGTAATGTCAATAATAAAACTCCCTGGGTCTTTCATTTTCTGGGGCAATGACCGTTGAATTACTGCACTGACATTCTCTTTTAGACGCTCATGTTGTTTCGGCCTAAACCGCTCTTTAGCCTTACTCAATCTTTGAAAAATTTACCATAAGCCGGTATTTTCTCAATGGCATCTAAGAGTGGTAAGTTGACGGTTACCTTGGAAAGGAGATCATAGATTTCCTGATGTGATTTCTCCAACTAAGAGTTTTTCAGCCTCCCTAGGAATGGTATAGGCGGTACATAGGGGTTGGGTGACTTATGGAGTTGAGGTCTTGGTTCTGGGTCTGCTAACTGGACATTTTTCTCCTTTTCTAACTCTTTCTCATTCTTCACCTCCGTATGAACCACCTCATCTTCTTCTTCTGTGACGGTGTCCTTATCCTTTTCTTTCAAAACCCTTCCGATTCTGAGGACTGTCTTTACACTAGCCTGTTCCGGTTGACTTGGAAATTTCCCTTTTTCTCTTTCTTGTAATATCTCAGCCAACTGACCTATTTGGAACTCGATCCTGTGAATAGATGCATCCATCTCTTTTGACTGCCTATCATTCTTCCACATGTATGTCTCCCAACTCTCTAAATGTGCCTGTTGTAGCATCCGGACCTCTTGTGTATCCTGGTTGGCTGACTGCATGAACTCTTCTATCCATTCATCAAATGTTCCCATATTCAGCTGACTTGCATTAATATCTTCTGGACTCTGCTCTACTAATGTGGTCTCTTCATTCTCTTGTAAGTAGTCCTTTAGCAAAACTGCTAGTCTCTCTTCGGTCGAAAACTCTTCCCCCACATTGCATCCCTCCTGGAAATCTTGATCACATCCCCAGTCTTGGTTATACGGGTCAATACTGAGTTCGTACTCGGATCCTGAATTTTTCCAGAGGGCATCCATGAACCTAGGATATCAAGAAACAAAAACTACCCCACAACGTAAAAATATACAAACAAAGAAATATCAGGGAAAAAATAAGTAACTATAAACTTTACTTATGCAAAACTAACTAACGAAACATGCCGCTCCCCGGCAGCGGCGCCATTTGATAACACGTTTTTCTTAGTGTCGTTTTAAAAAGATCAATCCGTCAACAATATTTGATAAAACCTCACAAGCCTAAATTAGTTTGAAAACATAAATACAGTGGCAAGTGGGGTGTCGTCCACAGGGAGCGGAGTTAGCTAAATTAATTATTGCTAAAGTAATGATATTTATATATATAATATCGAAACATGAGTTGGTGAAAATGTAGGCGGTGAATTACACTAACAATAACACTAAATTAATTATGCAACTAAATGAAGGGGGAAATGGAATGAGGGATATATATATATATATATAGATGATGGAAACTAAGGAGTTAATGGATACGAAAGTAAATACTGGGCAATGCAACAAACTTGTCAATAGCATGGCTATTCAAAGTAACCGACCTAGGATGTATAGAGTCGGTTATTTATCCCGAGAAGGTGGCCAACCTAGGATGTATAGTGCCAGAAACTCGATCAAGGTTAGATTAAAACCGCGGTTTAAGAGTCGGAATTCATGACTTTCCGTCCATTCTTTAGAGTATTAAACAACTAAATAGGATGTATATCTAGATGCAATACTCATACATAATACAAAGACATCTTGTAAAGAGGATGTATCTACACAAGAAATCAATGATAAACATTCACAACAAGAATAGATCAATGAAAGATAGACATGAATATCAATATAATATCAAGTTTATGTACAAGCCCAATATTCAACTAACTACTCCATCAACCCCTTAGAGGGGATTTAGCAACTCATTACAACTAGGAAACTAAGAGAAAAGAAAGAGAAAGAACCCTTGGAGAACATCTCCTTCCTTGAAGTGGCTCCAATCTCCTAACTTCCTTGAAGTTGAGTAGAGAATGTAAGGATGAGAGAGAGAGAGATATTCTAGGTCTAAAAGTGTTTAACCTTTGCAAAACGGAGTCAAAGGCTCTCTAAAACGTTTCTATACTTTTCTATTTATACAAGATACAAAAAATAGGTCACTTAAGCTTTGAAAATCAAACTGGCGTGCTTGGAGTGCGGGTGGAGTGTGGGTGAATTACCCGCACTGTATGGGTTGTCTTCATCTTCAGTTCTCGGATCAGGGCATTAGTGGGGGTGGAGTGCTGTTGAATTACCCGCACTTGACCCGCACTTGAATCGCACTTCCCTGTCAGGTGCAAAATCTACCTTCTGTCTTGAGCAACAGTGCGGGTAGAGTGCGGTTGGATGACCCGCACAGTGCCCGCACTCTAATGTCAGGTACAACTCTGCTCTTCTGTTCCTGGTGACAGTGCGGGTGGAGTGCAGTTTGAAGACCCGCACAGTACCCGCACTCTAACGTCAGATGCATCTTCAACTTCTCTGGTTTGGCATTAGTGCTGGTAGAGTGCGGTTGGAAGACCCGTACAGTACCCGCACTTTATCATCAGGTGCAACATCAGCTTCTCTGGTTTGGCATTAGTGCGGGTAGAGTGCGATTGGATGACCTGCACAGTACCCGCACTTTATCGTCAGGTGCAACATTAGCTTCTCTGGTTTGGCATTAGTGCGGGTTAAGTGCGGTTGGATGACCCGCACTGTACCCGCACTTTATCTCTTCACTTGCATTCTGTCCCGGCTATGAATATGAGTGTGGCTGGAGTACGGTCAGAAGTGCGGTTGCGACCCGCACTTGACCCGCACTGGACCCGCATTGTAGAGCTGTTTGTATTCCTTTGCCTTTACTTTCGCCCCTTTTCTGCTGGAATCACTGCAACATGCTTCCAAACCTGTCTTTGCATCATTTCCTACAAATACGTACAAAATAACCCATCAAAGATACAAAAATGCACGAAAACAGAGCATAAGGTAAGGATCTGAGGGCCTAAATATATTACATATTTGGCCCGATCAATTCCCTGCACGGCTATAATCTTTTTCTTAGTGAGCTTCACCAACTGAGTAGGAAACTCCTGATTTTCAGCACATACCGGAATATTTCTCTTCTGCTTATCGGCACCCTTTTTCAACCTTACCTTCTGGCTAGAATCACCCTCATCGTCTATCCTAGCGGTTTGCTTTGTTCTAGCTATATCAACACTTAGAAAACTATGTCGCTTCAACTATTCTTTGAAAAAATCAGGCAGCACTTCGACACGACCTCAATACAACCAATGGTAATCAGATATACCACGAATACCACACAACCACAAACACCACAAAATAACACAAGATACCAAGCAAAACACTCCAAGCACTAATATCCTTATACAAATTCAATAATACTTATTAAAACACGCCCAAGTCTCCACTATTCACTTCACATAATCTTTAGGGACGAAATCAACATGCAAGCACTTCCGTATACCTCTAATCAATAACAAATCAAAACCCACATGCCAATTTCGTTATATGAGCACACAAAATTTCATATCACCAAAAAAAAGACCAACCGTATCCCTAGAATTTGCAAAGTAAGAGAAGAGAGGGGTTTAGGGAACAATCATAAATCACAATCAAGTGAAAAGAGGGAAGAGGATACCGATTACATGAGCTTGAAGTCGTTGACCACCAAGGAGGAACCGAAAGTTTTGAAATTCCTTTTTCTTTTTTTTTCTTCTTTTTGCCATAATGCACGAACTATCCTGATGTATTATATCATCACACTGTCGCGGTCCCGACTGCCGGTTTTGACCAAGACGGCACCACGACCGCGGGAACCAAAATGACACTGTTCCATTAAGTGATCCCCTTGTCACGATCGAAACTTCACACGGCAACCATACGACATAACTGTGACAGTAATTTCCACGGTTGAACTGCCGCGGTTTCCCATGACTGCACTCACGTGACAACAATTTTCACAGTTCAACTGCCACGGTTGTCCAAGATGTCACCATGACCACGACATGCATGAGTGGCTGACCTTCAAGTGTTTCTGCGGTTTTCCTCCACGCGACATCTTCACGGCATCTTTGCGACAACCATTTCCACGGTTGTAGTGCTACAGTTGACCAAGACGGCTTATGAACCGCGGCAGCACCTGGAAATTTACTATTTAGGCTGTAGACAACCTAATGTGCCTCAACTGCACTTATATTCAACATAAACTTGTCAAATGCATTTGCTTGGTGAAATTTTGCTTGGTACCTAATCCTAACTTCCAAAACACAAATCAAAATAAAATTTCCACCCCCAAACCAATGTTTTTCTACACCTTGCACATAAACCCACAACTCAATTAAAATTGAAAGCGTTGATTAACATAGATTAGGGAATGAGATAGAACTACCACAATGCACACTCTACAACTAAAATTGAAACAAATATAAAATATAAAGGGTACCTAGGTGGGTTGCTTCCCACCAAGTGCACTATTTAACATCTAGGTAAGATGTGTTGAGAGCGCTACTGCTCTTTAAGCACAAGGTCCTCCAACCGAGCGACTTATCCAACATCTTTCACGTAAGGCTTGACCCTAGGCCCATTGAACTTGAACTTGTTGTCATTCTTCTCATTTTCCACCTCCACAGGCCCATATGAGAACACTTGCGTCTCCTAGAATGGTCCAAACCATCCAGACTTCAAGTTCTCAGGAAACAACTTCAAACGGGAGTTGAACACGAGCACTAGCATTCTAGGGTGAAGTTCCTTACGTACAATCAACTTGACACGTATCAACTTAGGCTTTTCTTTATACAACTTTAAACTCTCATACACATCCAATCGAAATTCGTTGAGTTCATAAAGTTGCAGCTTCCACTCCTCACATCCATCATGGTCAAAGTTCAAATTCCTGACCACCCAAAAGGCTTGGTGCTCAAGCTCGACTGGAAGGTGGCACACCTTCCCGAAGACCAACCTATATGGACTTATCCAAATAGGTATCTTGAATGCTGTTCTATACGTCCACTAGGCGTTATCTAACTTCAAAGCCCAATCTTTCCTAGTCGAATTCATTGTCTTCTCTATGATGCGCTTGATTTGTCCGTTGCTAACTTCCACTTGTCCCGATGTCTTAGGGTGGTATGGGGTGGCTATCTTATGCCTCACACCATATTTCTTTAAGAGTGCAACAAATGACTTGTTGCAAAAGGGTGTTCCCTCATAGCTAATGATAGCCCTAGGAGTCCCGAATCTAGCAAATATCATCTCCTTCACAAACTTCACCACACTTGACCATCATTGGTTCTTGTAGCTTTTGCCTCAACCCATTTCGATACATAATGGAATGCTACAAGGATGTAACTGTATCTGCAAGATGATGGGAATGGTCCCATGAAATCGATGGCCCATACATCAAATAGCTCGCTCACTAACTCTCTGGATAATGGCATCTCATTTCTCTTGCTTACTTTCCTCATGCGTTGGCACCTATCACACGCCAAACAAAACCAGATTTCCTCATTAAACAACGATTCCCAAAAGAAACCTGATTGCAATACCTTTAAAGTTGTCTTCCTTGCTCCGAAGTGCCCCCTTACATTGTAGTTCGTGACAATATCTAATAACGTCACCCTACTCTGCTTCAGGAACACATCTTCTTATAACTGAATCGGGGCCATGTGTGTACAAATACAGATCATACCAAAAGTACTCCTTCGCACTTGCCACAAATCTTTTTCTTCCTTGAGAGTTCAATTCCACTGGAATCACTCCACTCACCAAGTAGTTAACCAGATCAGCAAACCATGGTTCTTGCTCTTGCACATTCCATAACTACTCATCTGAAAAACTTTCCCTTAACGGTAATTCATCCACTTCTTCTGGATTTTTCTGCTCCAATCTACTCAAATGGTCCGTAACCACATTTTCACTACCTTTCTTGTCCCGTATCTCCAAGTCAAACTCTTACAATAGTAGGATCCACCGAATCAATCTTGACTTGGCATCCTTTTTCTGAAGGAGATATCTGAGTGCTGCATGGTCAGAGAATACTATCACCTTGGCACCTACTAAATATGCTCTGAATTTCTCTAAAGCAAACATCACTGCTAGAAGCTTTTTCTCCCTTGTTGAGTAGTTCAATTTGGGAGCCATTTAATGTTCTTGAAGCATAGTAAATAACATGTGGAACCTTATCAACCTGCTGCCCTAAAACTATTCCGATAGCATAATCTGAAGCATCACATATCAACTCGAAGGGCAATTCCCAATTGGGTGGAACCATGATAGGTGTAGTTGTCAAGGCATCCTTCAAGGTGTCAAAAGCAATCATGCACTCCTCGCTCACATCAAACTCTGCATCTTTATGAAGAAGTGCACACAAGGGCCTTGTTATCTTTGAGAAGTCCTATATGAATCGTTTGTAAAACCCTGCGTGTCCAAGAAAATATCTCACATCTTTCACGGATTTATGAGGCTGCAAACTTTTGATCACTCCCACTTAAGCCTTGTCCACTTCAATTCCCTTATTTGATATCACATGTCTGAGAACTGTGCCTTGTTGTACCATAAAATGGCACTTCTCCCAATTCAAAACCAAATTGTTCTCCTCACATCTCTAAAGGACTAAGGCTAGGTTCTCTAGGCATAACTCAAAGGAATCTCGAAATACTGAGAAGTTGTCCATGAACACCTCAATAATCTCATCCACCATGTTCGAGAATATCGACATCATGCATCTCTGGAAGGTGTCTGGCGCATTACAGAGACCGAATGGCATCTATCCATATGCGAACGTTCCAAATGGACAAGTAAATGTGGTCTTCTCCTGGTCTTCCTGTGCTATGGCGATATGATTTTATCCTGAGTATCCATCAAGAAAGCAATAGTGAATATGCTCCGCTAAGCGTTCTATCATCTGATTGATAAAAAAGAGGGGGAAATGGTTCTTCCTGATGGCTGTGTTCAGCTTCCTGTAGTCAATATACACCCTTCATCCAGTTTGAAACCTCTACGAAACTAATTCATTCTACTCATTTCGGACCACCGTTATGCCTGACTTCTTACGAACCAAGCCGCTAGAATCTCCTACAGGATATGGAAGATCCGTTACTTTGTTCATCTTGATCGAGACACTAGCTAAGTCCTTAATGGATTGCTTGGCAATGTCGATCTCTTGTAGATAATCTTGTTCTTTATGCTTCAAAATAGACACAATCTCCTCCTTGTCATAGAAAAACTTTTCCATTTCTCTTAGCTTATTTGCAAGATCATTCTTTTCACATAATAGCCTATAAGATATATCTACAAACTCATCCACTTGTGTCTTGATCAATTCATTTCTTTCTTTAACCTTTCTTAATGCTTCATCTATTTCCTTTTCAAGGTTCTTAATCTTAGCCAAGAGATTGAGATTGGTTGTATTAGAATTCGAACACTATAGATGAGATTGCCCAACTTCATTGTCAAGTTGCAAGGAAGCTTGACAATCATCCTCTAACTTAGAGTAAGAAGCCGTAAAAGCAACAAAGTTGCTAACATATTCTTCTTCATAAGAGGATTCATCACTTGAGCTCCCCTTAACACTTAAGCTCTCATCACTCCAAGTCGCCGCTATATATTTGCCTTTCATATCCTCTTTGATCTTTCGATTGGGGCAATCCGAGGCATAGTGTCCAAAACCTTGACACTCAAAGCATTTGACTTTAGTTTTGCCCTTTGCTTGACCATCCTTCTCATTCATTGGAGAAAACGGTTTCTTGACTTCTTTTCCTTTAAACCCACAACCACTAAGCTTGGCACATCTTCTTATAAACTTCTTAAACTTTCTAACCATTGAAGCCATCTCCTCATCATCATCATCGCTCTTCTCCTCAATCGCCATGAGTGTTATACCCTTGCTCTTAGCTTTGGGTTTTAGGCTCATTTCGTACATTTGAAGTGACCCGAGCAACTCATCGACACTCATACAATCAACATTTTTGCTCTTTTCAATAGCAGTCACTTTGGCCTTAAACCTCTTGGGCAATGACCTTAAGATCTTCCAATTGAGACGCTTATGGGAGAATGGCACACCAAACATTTAGCATTGATTATAGATGCTAAGAAGCTTGTATTGGAAGTCTTGAAACTTTTCTTCTTCACCCATTTGCAAATTCTCAAATTGTGAGTGGGCATTTGAAGTCTAGATTTCCTAACCTCATTAGTTACTTAAAGAGCATCCCATGCTTCCTTAGCAGTTTCTAGAATTTGAATGTAGGCGAATTTGTGACTATCCACACCCCCAAATATGGTATTCACCGCCCGATGATGCCATCTAGCCAAATCGAACTCATTAGTAGACCACTCATTCCTAGGCTTAGGAACAACCGGCTTATCCTCAAGCATATTGTTCTGAGGGAAGTAACCTTCTTCAACCATCATCAATGCTCTCTCATCGATGGAGCGTATATACGCATTCATTCAAAGTTTTCAAAACCCATAGTTGTAGCCCTTGAGTAGAGCAGGCATAGAATTAGAGGCACTAGTTGATCATCGTATCCTCTAGAACAACCGTGACTCCAAAACTTAGCAATTTTTCATGAATGTATCAGGAATCTCATTAATTGCCTTCTAATGACCCGCTCTAATACCCATTAAAATATACAATAACAGTTAAATTTCCAAAAGTTAACCTAAAGAGGGAGGGGGTGAATAGGTTTTAAACCTCTTTTCAATCCCTTGAAACACAAATAAAAGTCGATCCCTCTAGATAGCTTGTATCACAACACATTTAAACATGAAAACACATATAGACTATTGAAAAGCATATTCAATTAAGCATGTCAATCAAAGTCTATAACTCGCAAGTGAAGATATCTTACTACAACATAAATCAACTCACACTTGCATATATATATTAATCTTTAATATTCACAAATACAAATGTATGAATGACTATATACAAATAAGTTAACTATTAATAAATACAAAAGATATTTACAACTTGATCAAAAAGAATGTTTGCTTCTCTTTCCTTACAATGATCTTGTTTACAAAATTATGAATAAAAGATGAACTAAACAAGATACAATCAATCACATATACAAATATAAAAGAGAAAGGAATAGAGACATTTGACACGTTATTTTTACGTGGTAAACCTCCAAAGAGGAAACATCCACAGGTTGAACCTTCCAACAACCTCCGACAACACCACATTTCACTAAGTTGATAAAAGTACACCTTCAAAGTGACCAATCCGCATGATTGTCTACTTCATATTGGATATCCCTGCTACCATACCCTCGGGCCTTTTACTAATGAAAGACTTGCCGGCACCCAAATTAGAAGTTGCATAAAATTAGAAGTTGCATACCTCTAATTGAGTCATATGCTCAACCTACGGATCCACATGATCCTAGTCAAGACTCATTTACTCAAGTTAGAACCGCATGTTCCAACAAGAGACTTTATACCTTTGAAAGGCTTCATAACGTGATCAAATGTATGCAAATGCAAACATATGCAGCATAGAATATATGATCAAGATATCTTATGGAAACTAGAAATAAACAATATGCACACAATGTATGTTTTTTCTAGTTTATAATCCAAACAATTGACATTACACAAAATGATGCAAATCATATACGAAATGTGTGGATTAAGTACACTGCATGAAGAACTAGATATAGATATGAAAGTTGACAAACAATGTTCTCTAGTTCTTTATGCATGACCAAAAACCTAGAAAATGCAATCTAATCAAATCACACTTTGTTAACGAAAATTTTACTCGAGACGAGAAGCCTCAGTTAACACCCTCGAGACCACTACCACGTAGGTGGTGGCCAAGGTTGAACGTATGTGTAACAGTGTTTAATAAAATGACAAGGAACAATGATCCTATTCACCACCCAAAAGAAAGAAAAATACTCTCTTTATTGATCATGTATGATATACAAATCTCTCTCAAATTGCTCTCCATTTTCTCTAGGGTGTAGTCGGGTACTTGTTGTATGCCTGTCGAAAAGTAGTCTCCTCTTTCAAAAGGTTCAAGTCCTCATTTAATACCTAGTCTTCATAGGTCAATCTAATTGATTTCCCCCCTTGATTTTCTCCATCTATTCCCTCCTTATCAGACGGGATTTTACATTTAAAATGTTATTGACTTTGAGTTAATTGTTGAATCGAGGATATCTTGGTAGAGATCAATTTGTTTCCTACTTGGACTCTATTACTTGTTCTGTACGTATGTAACATCTTAAGATATGATCCTGTGTGTCTTCAGATCTAGCATGTTCTCCCATAGGGGTTGTCGAATATGGCATGTAATGTGGCGAGGTACATCAGATAGTGAGGTCGATCAGTGTTCTAGCCCTATTATAAAGGAATTTCGTCTAATCAGAAGCTAGGTCTAGCCTCCCTTTACCTTTTGAAGCTAGGTGTGGCCTCCTACGGACACCTCCCTATGCCAGCGAGGTATAGGCGAACTTCTGGAGAAATTGTGAGGTAATCCCGACTTCAGGGGGATTTCCTGTTTTCAGGTTCGGTGACGCGGGCTTGATCTGACCGTGTCGGGCTCTACTCCGGGTGTTTCTGGAGACTGTCCTTGTTCCTGTGGGGCGGTACCGTAGCTCGGCTTCGGGTAACATGGTCTCCTGGTGGATGACCTCGGGCATGAAGCCAGGTTTAGAGGGTGGAAAATTTCCCTTTGGTCCTTAGCCAAATTTGGCTATTAACAGAAGTCCCCTCTTACTTGAACACCGGTTGTCGAGCTTGGGGTTGGGGTCAGATTTTTTATTTTATTTGGGAAATCTTTCCTTCTTTACCGTTACCAGAATATTGGGGGAATCTTCTCATTAACTGCGTAAGTGACGTGGCGTACTGACTAACTTATTTCTGAATTAATCCGGTTGCATTACGGCGGTCTCCGAGATTCTTTACCGTTACCAAAATCTTGGGGAAATCTCCTCATTAACTGCGCAAGTGACGTGGCGTGAACTGGCTGACTTATTTCCAAGTCAATCCGGTTACGTTACGGCAGTCCCCAAGATTCTTTGTGATCTTAACCGAAGATCTCGACAGCTCTAGCTGCTGCCCTCTTGCCTATATATACTTGTTTATCTCAACGTCTTCCTCATATCTCTCAAATTTCAAATCTTTCCCAAGATAAACCTTCTCTTATAGACTTTCTCTCAAGCCTCTCTTTTTCTTCATTCCTCATCCTCGCCGACTTCATCATGTCGAAAACCAGTCATGATTCTGTTGATTCCATGGTTGACGGCGAGGAGGATCCTTAGCCTGGCTTTCGGGAAACGGGCAAGGAGGAGCTTAGACAACGATGATTCTCCGCCCAATCCGTAACGTCGGCGGTCGAACACGAATGTGTCCATTGGGACCTGGGTTTTCTAACCATCATGACCATCCTTTGGATATAGCCGATGAAGACTCCGATAAAGAGGTGAGCGGCGACGCCGCGGGAGAGCATTGAGTCCCGGCTTCCGACCCCCTTTGGAGAGGCTCCCTCCTTATGACTTCAGGTTTGTCCCTGATTCCATCGTTGATCCGGTCGTGATTGATCGTTTGAGGTCGAAGTACGACATTCCTGATAGCGTTTCCATCTCGGTGCCCCCCAAGGGTTACAAGTTTTTCAACCCCCCTAAAGGCGTGCTTCCAATTCATGTGGCGGCTCTCGAGAATGGGGTTAGGCTTCCCTTTCATCCGACTCTTTGGCGAGCTCTCAAAGCCATCCAGCTTGCTCCCCTCCAGTTGACGCCTGGCTTCTTGAGGCATTTGATTGGCTTCCTCGTGCTATGGAGGGAACAATGTCAGCTGAGCAAGGTGACGAGAGAGCCCGGAGCAGAGGAGCTGGCCTATCTTTTCCAGATCGGGAGCCTATCTGGCGCTCCTCGAGGTCAGTTTTATGCTAAGGCCAAGAACAAGCTCAACTTTGTTATTCCTGGTGCTTCGAAGAAGGACCCCGCCTGGAAGGAAGAATAGATCCTCGTGGGGGATGATTGGGGGAGCTCGATTTTCATTAGGAGGCATGAGTTTGAGGTTCCCACAGCTTTCAGTGACAAACCCTCGTGGGACCGGGACTCCCTGCCTTCTGAATCTGAAACTATTTTGAAGGCTATTCTAGCCAGGAACTACTTGAACTTGAAGTTCCCAACCGCTGAAGCCTTCGATCCTCGTAGGGTGAATCAATACCTGCGGATCTCAGACGCTACTCCTCGTAAGTGTAATTGAATTGCCTTGCCTTGTCTTGTTGATTAGCTTGGTTATGACATTTTCCTTTTTGATTTGTTTACTCACAGTTTTTGTCATTGAACCAACTTCCCACGACGTCCAACGTTCTCCTCAAGCTAGAACTTCTCTTCCCTTTGCTGGGGTCGCACCGGCTCTTGCTCAATCTACCTCCCCAGCTGGGTCTAAGATGGCCAACCTTGCGTCGCGGGCTTTCCGGGCTTTGGGTAAAGCTTCCCAGGCTATTGGTCCGACTGCTTCTGCCCCTTCTGTTGTAGTCGCTAAAGTTGCTACTCCCTCGATTCGCCTTTCTGATTCCGATGCGCTTCCAACCCCCCGAGCTTCAGAGGACTTTGAAAGGGGTGTCGCAAGGATTCCTCCTAGCCGTTCCCGCCCTCAGTCGAGCTCGACGGGGAAGGACGAAGTCCTGGAACAATTTATCGCGTCCTGTCCAGGCGGTGGGATTTCCAGGATGGCTTCAATGCCCATGAATGTCTTGCTCACCAAGGGGTCTGCTGTCTTAGCTGAGGTAATTGTATTTCCTTCGTACTGCTTCTGCCAACTTGTTCAATTTCTAACCCTGGCTTTGTATTTTTTAGCCTTCAATTTTAATGTTTCCATGGGCCACCAGGTAACACTCCTTCGTGACCGGGCTGCTAAGGCCGAAGCCGAAGTCGAAGCTGAGAAAGCCATGGGATTGCTCAAGCAGGCTCAGACCTTAGTTAAAGAGATGACCTCCAACCAAGGAAAAATCAAGAACTGAGCTGGCCGAGCTTTGTAGTGATCATGAAAGGACGAAGCAGTCTTATGATCAAGAGCGTCTCCAATCTACCCGGCGGGCTAGGCAGAGGGATTCTTGGAAAACTGAGGCTCAGAAGCTGGACCTCGAGAATAAGGCTTTGATTGCTCGGGTGACCAAGCTGCAAGCTGACGCGGAGACCTCCTTTAGTGATGGATACTTCTATGCTTCCTTTCAGGTCGCAGAGGCTCTCCATCTTCCCTTTGTCGGTTAGGATAGATAGGAGATAATGATCAAGGCTGTTGAGTTATCTCGCCCTGATGATGATGAGGCAGTTCCTTCGAGCCAGGCTAGAGCTGGTAAACAGTTCGTTCAGGCAGATCTTCAAATTCCTCCTCCTATCTTTATCGCTTCAAGTCCCGGGGAGTCTTTAAGTAAGGTTCTGTCTTCTCGATCTGAGGGAGACCAGCCAAGAGTGGGGGAAAAAGCTAGGAGCCCTTCTGAGGAACCCCCTATAATGGAGATGGAGATCGACTGGAGCCAGACGGGGTTCATGGCTGCCCTTCTCAATGTGGCTATCCCGCCTGAGGTTATGGCAGTGATTAATGAAGTCCTAGAGGAAGATACTGTTGATCAACAAGAGGAGCCTCTGAATGGAGGGATGGTTGGCGAGAATAACCAAGGTGGGCAACTACCTAAAGGGGGGGTTGATGGCGAGGATCAGCGTGAGGGAGGATGACCAGCAGAGGAAAACCAAGAGAGTTCCCAAGCTTGAAGCGGTCTTGTTTATGATTTGTCTTGATCGCCCTGAAAAAGGGGTGGGCACCCTGTTTTGCTCTTGATTAGTGATCGGTCTATTTCTATACATATTTTAGGTACTCATTTCCTATTATTTGTGCTTTGTTTTTGGGTGAAATTAGGTATTTTATGTGTTTGTTGAGCATGTGTAGGTCACATTCCTTAGATGAAGTGTTTGAAGGTATTTTCAAGGAAAAGAGCTTAAATGTGAAGAAAAAGAGCAAAGCTGTCATCCACCGCTGTGTAGCTCATCATGCACAGTCCTCCTATCGTGGCACGTACAGCGGTACATTTCATTAGGCTTTCTGTTCTTTTCTGTGGTCCATACCGCTTCCCAGGCATCAACCTCAACCGCGGTCTATACCGCACATCATTCCTGGAAAGGCTGATTCGGCCAGTGCAGAATAGCCATATTACGGGCCCCATATCTTTCAGCTCCGATTGAATTGTGTGTCCTACTACCTATGAATGGAAAGCCCTAGAAGTCTAGTTTCCAGCTCATCTTTCGGATTACAATTCCGATATTCCTAGAAGAAGTTATGCTCGTTTTAGTATCTGATGGTCAGATCAGTCATAATTCCGCAAATAGTGACGGGATTTATTTTGCAAGTTGTCGGAATGGGAAATATTACCTTCTTGGATATGAGTGTGAGTCTTGGAAAGCAAGTTGACACCTAATCCTTATCATCCTTCAATAAGTAATCAATTTGAGTGGATTAGGAAAGAATTAAATCCCAAAAAGGTAGAGTTCCAAAAGGGAACCAATTTCCTTGTTGTTTAAGGACTTGGCTTATCAACTAAAGCCTATTTAAACCCATGTGAACCCTAATTTCGGGATAGACACAAGCCAAGGGAGGTCTCAAGCCACCAAGGGGGCCGTCCCCCATCACTCCATCACCACACATCACCTAAAGACCCATCCATCCATTGTAGAAGAAGTCGAAGAAGAATTGGAGGAGCTCTTTGATGATAATCTCTGGTTTTCTCTACTCAATCTCTTTTCTTTCTTTTTCCATGATGTGTAACTAATCCCATAACTAGGGAATCAATGTGAACCTTTTGTGAATGCTCATGTTTGGATTAATTATTATTTCATCAACTCAATTCTTGATTTATTCATTGTTCATAACTGCTTAATCCTCATTAGTTTTAATATTTGTTCACACCTTGACTAAAGGGTGAACAATTATTTGGCATGATTTTAGGGTTAAGACTATCTGAGAATTAGGGTTATTGTTGACCAAACTTAATCTTAATTAATGATCTTTTGAATGAATGAATTTTATCTTTAGTCTGACCAAGGCAAAGTAGTAGAATTTGGTTCTTATGTCTTGCACTTAATGGGTTTCCGATTATTATTCACACATTGACTATAGGGTGAATAACGGTTGGAAGCACGTGACTTAGCCCGCGACCGAACGGTAATAGTCACATTAAAGACAAAGAATGAACCCTAGAATTGATTGAATCTTGTTTACAAATTAATTCCATACATTGAGTGTTCATAATTGGGGATCATTGATGACCTAGTGTTTTCTTTCCATTGATCACAAATACCATTCTTTTTAATTGCTTTCTTAATTTAGTTTAGTTTAATTCAAATCTCAAACAAATCGTTGGTTACTTTTAGTTTAACTTTAATTAAAATTAGTTTTCAATCAATAAATCTCTTTTCCTCGTGGGAATGATCCTTACTTGGCACTTGTACTTATCTTCACGATTCGTGCACTTACGAGTATAGTTTTTAATAACACGATTTTACACATCAAGTTTTTGAATAGCTGAATTTATTGATTAATTCTAGTTTTAATTTTAGTTAATAGTTTTAGTATAATTTTTTTTAGGTAGTCGTGTCATTAGTTAATAGTTTATTTTTATTTAGATTTTGTTTTCTTTTTATTTTGTTTTTTTTTCTTTCTTCAGATACAATGGATTTCTACGAGCAACACGTTTATGATGAGGAAAGTGAAGCATTTCATGGATTTGCTATGCAATTGGCTGATCTAAATCGACAAATGGAGAGAATGATTTCGTTGAATTCTTACAATCCATGGCATGTGCATGAGCCTTTTGAACATTCTTACAATTCCGTATCCTATCAATGAACCATATGGAAATTCCCACAGTCAGTGGTCGAGTTATGTACCTTATGATAATACTTACAACCCGAATTGGAGGAATCATCAAAACTTCTCAAGGAGCTACAATGAAGTCAATTAGTTTAGCTATTTTTTTTATAGCCTGTGCCCGGGGGTACCCGCTAGATAGATGTAGCCTTACCAGGGGATAGGCTCCTCTTGTCTTTAATGAGAAACCGATTTTCTTTAAGAAACTCTTGTTTTACTTCCGGTCTTAACTAGGAACCAGAACTGCATCCGTAATGATAATTTGTTCATACTTCATTCAAACTTTGGTAGGGAATTCTTATTATGATGATCTTGATCCTACACACAAAAACAAATATTTATATTCAAATCCGTCTTAGGAGAGGTAGCCCGATCTAGGCATCAGGAGGGCTGTTTAGCTATTTCCTGGTCTCAAGATTTGGATGGCAACTATGCTCTTACACTCAGACCCTTCTTGGGGGTGGTAGCCCGACCAAGGCATTAAGAGGGCTGTTAAGTTATTTCCTGGTCTCGAAATCTGGATGGCAACTATGCTCTTACACTCAGACCCTTATTGGGGGTGGTAGCCCGACCAAGGCACCAGGAGAACCGTTTAATTATTTCCTGGTCTCGAAATCTGGATGGCAACTATGCTCTTACACTCAGACCTTTCTTGGGGGTGGTAGCCCGACCAAGGCATCATGAGGGCTGTTAAGCTATTTCCTGGTCTCGAAATCTGGATGGCAACTATGCTCTTACACTCAGACCCTTCTTGGGGGTGGTAGCCCGACCAAGGCACCAGGAGAACCGTTTAGTTATTTCCTGGTCTCGAGATCTGGATGGCAACTATGCTCTTACACTCAGACCTTTCTTGGGGGTGGTAGCCCGACCAAGGCATCATGAGGGCTGTTAAGCTATTTCCTGGTCTCGAAATCTGGATGGAAACTATGCTCTTACACTCAGACCCTTCTTGGGGGTGGTAGCCCGACCAAGGCATCATGAGGGCTGTTAAGCTATTTCCTGGTCTCGAAATCTGGATGGCAACTATGCTCTTACACTCAGACCCTTCTTGGGGGTGGTAGCCCGACCAAGGCATCAGGAGGGCTATTTAGCTATTTCCTGATCTCGAGATCTGGATGGCAACTATTCTCTTACACTCAGACCCTTCTTGGGGGTGGTAGCCCGACCAAGGCATCAGGAGGTAGCGAGGGGGGTTCCCCAGCTAATCACTGGTCTTTAGGTGTCTAAGTTGAATTTCCCAATCGAGGATGTAAGAAAGTGTTAACACAAGTCGGAGATAAAGAGGAAAAAGAAAAAATGACTTTATTGATGGTAGAGATGTAGTACATCTTTATTAGGGATTCTAATAAAACCTAAACGGGGGTAATCTGCTTGAAAACTCCCCGCTCAAGGGTAGAATTTTCTCAAGTGATCTGCGTTTCAAGTGTGGTCGATGGGTCGTCCATCCATGTCTTCGAGTTTTTAGGCTCCATTACGAGCAACTAGCTTTATCATATATGGCCCTTCCCAATTAGGGCTTAAGACTCCATCCGACCTTTTCCGAGTATTCAGGGTCACTTTCCTAAGTACCAGATCCCCTTCTTTGAAATTTTGGGCTTTAACATTTCGGTTGAAATATCTAGCGATCTTGCTCTGGTAGGTTGCCACTTTCTGTGCTACCCGGTCTTGTTTTTCTTCTAAGAGGTCAAGATTTGCCCGGAGCTTAACCTCGTTACTTTCGGGTTTGAAGTGTTGCACCCTGAACGATGTTAATTTATGCTCGATGGGGAGGACCGCTTCAACTCCGAAAGCCAGGGAGTAAGGTGTATCCCCAGTAGCTATTCTCTTTGTAGTCCGGTATGCCCAGAAGACTTCTGGCAGCTCTTCAGCCCATTTGCCTTTTTTCTGCTGTAACTTCTTCTTTAGAAGTTTCTTGATAGTCTTGTTAGTGGATTCAACCAGCCCGTTAGTCTGGGGATGGGCTACTGAGGCTGAGCCTGAGGTCGATCCCCAATCTTTTGCAGAAGTCCTTGAAATGGGCGTTATCAAACTGCTTACCCAGGTCGGCTATAATGACGAGAGGGGTCCCGAATCTGCATACCACGTTGGTTTTGATGAACTTGGTCGTATTCTTTTCTGATATCCGAGAAAGAGGCCCTGCCTCGACCCATCTTGTTAAATAGTCGATAGCCATGATAGCATATTTCATCTGTCCGAGAGCACTAGGAATGGTCCAATTAGGTCGATTCCCCACATGGCAAAGGGGTAGGGTGAACTGAGAGACGACAGTCACTCAGGTGGCTGGTGGTTCAAGTTTAAAGTCCTTTGACATGGCTCGCAAGATTGTACAAAACTTCTTGCGTCTTGGTGGATGGTCGGCCAGTAGTACCCCATATGAAGAACTTGATATGCTAGAGCTTCCCTACCGATGTGGTTCCCGCAGTCCCAAGAGTGGACCTCTCTTAGTGCCTATTTAGCATCATCATGATGCAAACATCTAAGTAAGGGGAGGGATCTGCCCCTTCTGTAGAGGTACCCATCTACCAAGCAATTGTTAGGATTATGCTCAATAGCAAGAGTGTAATATTGTAATTGACAATCTTTTCATATAAATAAAGTGATTTCTGATTCTGCACAATCTTATAGCATTTATAATTATAATTGTCAAGGTAAATAATCATAAGGTCAAAAGACTATGAGATATGAAGAATTGTTTGTACATCCGGATATGTATGAGGTAGACACAATTCTTTAGTTAGTCTTGAATAACGTTCACAACTTAAGTTAAAGGTTGGGCACCTCTATCTTGATAAAGTTGTAGAATTCTTTTACTAGCATTTGAGTGGGATCAAATGAGTTATGATGAGTCTAAAATCATCGAAAGGTTTTCGAGTAAAAGAATCTAGTGCACTGGGTGCATTGAACTGGATCACAATGAAATACTTTATTTAGAACCGTCACTAGATATAAGTCTTTTCATTATCAGGATAATCGGAGAGTCTATCTAAATCCTGAGATAAATAGATAAATGATGGACTTATGGTTGCAAGTGTTATCATTTGAGCTATCAATGAGTACGATTATATAGCATAGTCTATCCTCGATAGTTTGGTGGTATTCATTTGTTAATCGATAGAGGACTTCATTTATAGATATGGACATCGTGGCTCCATTTATTAAATGAGAGTATAGTATCATCATATGGATGTTTTGAGGTATTGGATATTAAATCTCAACGTTGAGTTTTCAATAATGATTATTGAAGACATGGCTTCTGGACAAGTCAAAATATCCAAGTTCAAAATGTGGTCATATGAGGAAATATGGTAACTTGGAGAGCTATAGGCGGTCTATGAGCTCTTGGCGATTACTGATATTATTCACGAGGATACACCATCTCCTATAAGATTGTCTAGGGTATGAATGATAAACATCTCCTTATTCTATCTTTATTTAAGAGTTCAATTTTAGCTCTTTAGTAGAATGAGTTAAAATTAATAGATCGTACCTAAGTGAATCATTTGTTGATTGTGATTAGGTTATGTCTATTGAAGCTTAAATTTAGACAGCCTGCCAAGATCCACAATCCACACGTACTTGCATGGATCACTTGATATATTCTACCGGACCAATTTATGGGTCCATCTAGAATTGCATTTAATATATTAAGAATATAATATGTCTTTTATTTATTTAATGGGCTGCACTATTATATTAATATATTAAAAGGAGACATGTAGGCTTGTTTCTTTTAGTAAGAATAAGTCTGGTTCACATGTGGGCTTTTATTTAAAGTCTAATGGATTAAATAAAATAATAAAAATAATATTGGGCCCATATATATATATATATATATGGTGTGGGCGGCAAGGCTAAATAAAATAGCCCAAGATATTATTTTATTTTATTGTTTTGATTAAATGGGAATTAATTAATTATTTAATTAATTAATAGTTTAAATCAAAATCTTTTCCTAATCAGTAAATTAAATACTATGTGTTGGATTAGGGTTGGAATTCTTTTAAGTGATAGGAGTCCTAATGTGGTAAGGATTAAGTCCACATACACTCCTTATTATACAAAGAATTCGGCCACCACTAGTCCTACAAGGGTTAGGATTCTTGAATTGATAGGAATTAGGGAAAAGGATAATTCCTTTTCAAGTAAGGAAATTAACCAACCCTAGATTTCCTATTCAATGAATTTGGCCAACCCTACTTGGTGAAGGAGAAAATTCGGCCAACCTATAAATATAAGGTTATGAATTTTCGGCCACAAAGAAGCAAAATAGAGAGAGATTTTTGTTTGTTTTGGAAATAAAAATCCTACTCTATACACATAGATTTTCGGCCAAGAGAGAAAAAGAAAATAAGTTCTCATTCGATAGTGCACTTACAAGCCTTTAACATCAAAAGGTTTTGTGCACACTTTCGATTTAGGGTTACGCAAGTTTCAATCATATTGATTGTGAATTCAAAAGTGACCGGAACTATTTTTTTAGGCTCTTGGTGTTTTACTATTGAAGATCAAGATCAGAAATTCCATACATCCATTCTAAGGTAAGCAATTCAAAGAAAAAGGGAGACCACGCTCCTAGGTGATTCACGTACGTGCTAGGATTGAAGATCTTGCGGATTACCATCGACGTAAGTCAATCGGATCACGCGACAAGAGGTATTTAACTATAACCGTATATTTGAGTTTAATTAATTAAAGGGTTAAGGTTCAAATCTTTAGAAAAATTTTAAACTATACGAAAATTATTTTTTCGCCTTCCGCTGCGGTTTTAAGCAATTTATCCCTACAGCAATATCGGACCAAGAGTCTTTTAATTCTTCGGGCTTGATCAGGCTCCCCGGGAAGCTCTCCCTCTATAAGGTAGGCAACGATCGGGTCCATCTAGCAAGGTTGGCGATCTAGGGAGCAGATTTCTTTATTTATGGCTATGCTTGGTTGGGAGATCACTTGGAGGGAAATTCCCTGTGGTAAGGATTGACCTCCATTTGCAGCTATCTTAGCCAGAACATCCATGCGGTGGTTTTTGTGTCGAGGCACCTGATCGATCTTGAACCCCTTAAACTTATTTTTTAGCAACTGAGCTAGCTTTAGGTAGGCAGCCATATTATCTTCCTTTGCCTGGTACACCCCAGTCACCTGATTGAAAACAAGCAATGAGCCGCTCTTGATTTGTAGATAATCGGCATCTAGTTCGATGGCTGCCTTCATCCCGGTTAGGAGGGCTTTATACTCTCCTTCATTATTGGTGGCTTATACTCTCCTTCATTATTGGTGGCTTTAAACTCGAATCTGAAATAATGACAGAATTCAGTCCCCTCCAGGTCTATTAAAACCACGCCAGCTCCTCCCCCAGCTTGCCCGGATGCTCCATCTGTAAAGAAGGTTCAGGACTTGCAGCCTTCAGGCCAATAGTCGATCTCGGATGTCTTTTCAAGGATCTCATTTGGTGCTACGGGATTCTCTTGATCTGGGAGCGCTGAAAATTCTGCCACGAAGTCAGCCAAAGCCTGTGCCTTAATCGTGGTCTAGGGCTTATACTTTAAATTGAACTGAGTGAGCTCTATGGCCCATAAGACTAGCCTTCCGGACACGTCTGGTCTTTGTAAGAATTGGCGGAGAGGTTGGTTCGTCACCACTGCTATTGTATGAGCTTGAAAATAGAGACGGAGCTTCTTCGTTGAGATCACCAGAGCATAAGCGAGCTTTTCCAGGAGAATGTAATTCCTCTCTGACTTGGTTAAAGCATGACTCACATAGTATATGGGTCTTTGAAAACCATCGCCACACTCCTTGGCCAAAGCTCCGCTTACTGCAGTTTCTAAGACGGCCAGGTAGATTTGCAGCTCTTCTCCGAGAACTGGCTTGACTAATAACGGTGGGTTTGTTAGGTATTCTTTCAAGGCTTGGAAGGCTTACTCGCTCTCCTGGCTCCATTTCATGTTTTTCCTTTGTTTGATGGCTTTGAAGAAAGGGAGACATTTATCGGTGGAGAGAGAGATAAACCTGTTGAGCGCCGTTACACGTCCAGTCAGAATTTGTACCTGTTTGAGTGATGTTGGGGAATCCAGGTCCAAGATAGCTTTGATTTATTTCTGGGTTGGCCTCTATGCCTCTCTCATGAACCATAAAGCCTAGAAACTTCCCCGATGTTACCCCAAAGGCACACTTGGAGGGGTTCAACCGCATCTTATTTTCTTTCAGTATGAGAAAGGTCTTGCGAAGGTCTTCCCGATGTCCTTCTGCGATTGGTGATTTTGTGATCATGTCGTCGATATATACCTCCATCGTTCTTCCTATCTCGGGCTTGAACAGCTTGTTAACCAACCGCTGGTATGTAGCCCCTGCATTCTTCAAACCAAACGGCATCACCTTGTAGCAGCACAAGCCCTGCCCAGTAATGAAACTGGTTTTATCTTGGTTAGCAGGGTGCATTTTAATTTGGTTGTATCCTGAGAACTCGTCCATAAAACTCAAGAATTTATTTCCGGACGTGGAGTCAACCAGCTGATCGATCTTTGGTAAAGGAAAACTGTCTTTTCTATAGGCCCGGTTGAGGTAGGTGTAATCAACACACATATGCCACTTCCCATTCGCCTTCGTAATCATGACCACGTTGGCAATCCATTCGGGATAGCGCACTTCTCTGATAAACCCTACCTTGATCAATTTATCTACCTCTTCCTGCACCGCAGCATTCCTCTCAGCGTTGAAGTGACGCCTCTTCTGTTTGACGGGCTTGACTGTTTGATCTACCGCTAGTCGATGGGAGGCCAATGATACCGGGATCCCATGCATTCCATCATGGCTCCAAGCGAAGATGTCACTGAATTCTCTGAGAAGATTAATTAAACCTTCTTTTACTTCTGGCTCAAGGGTGGCCCCGACCTTGACAACCTTTGAGGGATCGTCATTTCTGATGGGTACCTCCTCTAGTCTATCTACGGGCTGCCCACTGGCCCACTCCTTGCTCTGTTCCTCCTCATAAGGCATAATAGGTTCGCTCTCTGGATGCTCAGGATGCTCCGCGGGCTCCATCTGTTCCTGGATTATCCGGGATATTTCCATGTCTTCCTGGATTAATGCAACCTGTACGCACTATTTTGCTAAAGCTGTAGGATTGGCAGACACTGAGTAGCATTTCCTAGCTGCTTGTTGGTCTCCGCCTACCTCCCCTACCTTGGTTCCAACCGGGAACTTCAGGACATTGTGGTATACGGACAAGACTCCCTTCAAGGAGGATATGAATAGTCTCCCTAGGATGGCGTTGTAGGCCGATGGGGTGTCAACCACAACAAAGTCGGTCATAATATTATGTTGGAGAGGGGTGGTTCCGACGATTACTGGGAGGATCATCCACCCCACTGGTATGATCGAGTCCCCAGTGAACCTATAAAGTGGAGTTGTACAGCTATTGTAACACCATTGCTTCAGATTTAATTTTTCCAAAGTATCCTTGAAGAGGATATCTACACTGCTGCCCGTATCTACGAGCACGCGATGGACCAGACAGTTGGCAATCTGTATTGTGATTACCATGGGATCATCATGAGGTTGCACGGTGTTGAAGATATCTACTTCAGTGAAAACGATTTGTGCCGACTGGGAGGGCTCTATCGGGCTTTGGCTGACATTGAAGACTCCCTGGCTTTCTTCTATACGGAGAATCTTTCTTGCATGGTTTTTTCAGGAATTATTGGAAGTGCCAGCCAGTGTGGGCCCTCCGCTGATGGTATGTATCACCTGGATTTGTTGCATTAAATCAGTATGTTCCCCCTTTCTCTTCTCTACATCCTCACGGATCTCGGCTTGTACCTCCCTTCCAGTCTGAATGTTATCTCTGATCTGCTGTAAGAATTCAATCCAGCATCCATCCCTTATCAGGGCTTCAATCTGGTTGCGCAAGTTATAGCACTCTGAAGTGTTGTGGCCCACGTCTTCATGGAAGTTACAGTACTTGTACCGGTTCCTCCTGTCAACTGGGGCTTTCATGGGAGCAGGCTTTTGAAGTAGCCCCTTGTCTCGTATAGCAAGGTAGACCAATTCCCTGGAAGGGTTCAAAGGAGTGTAGTAGCCATACCCTTTCTCCCCTCGCATTACGGGGGCTACGGTCCTAGGAGGTGGTGAAGCACGATGAGGGGTTCGTCTTGCTGGATATTTTTCTTGCCTATGCTGAGGAGCGGGGATGCGATAGGTCGACCTATTGGGAGGTTTATTCTGAGTTTTCTGGGCTGGCTCAGATTTAGGGCTTCTTTTTTCTGACGCTTCGCCGTTCTCATATCTTCGTGTTCCATCTTGACTTTAAGTTGCTCGTCGATCTCGACCTGCTCAAGAGCCCGATCATAGGCCTCTTGGTAAGTCTCGGGCGGTCTCTTGGGGAAGGAGCGGAAAAGCTTTCCCGCCCACAGGTTCCGCCTGAAATTGGCGAGAGTCTCTTTCTCGGTGAAAACTCTCATTTGTATGACCTCTTTGTGAAAACGTTCCACGTACGATCGAAGCGTCTCACTTCATTCCTGAATCACATATTGGAGGTGTATGGGATCCTTCGGACGAGGTTTGACCCCTTGGAACTGTGAGCAAAAATCCGTTGATAACTTTGTGAAAGAATCCACGCTACTAGCAGGCAGCTTCCTGAACCAAGTTTTCGCGTAGTCGGTTAGGGTTGTTGGAAACATCCTACACATAGTTACTCTGGTGGTGTTCTGGACCTCCATCTGTTGGACGAAGCTCTCCAGGTGGCTTAGAGGATCTTCCGTCCCGGAGAACTTATCTGCTGGCATTTTAAATTTTGGTGGGAGCTCCGCTTTCCGGATCCTCCTAGTGAAGGGAGTGTTTATCTCGCTCAGTGGTTCTTTTTTATCCTCCTTATTCTTTCCTTTTCTTATCTGTTGGACCTCCTTCTGTAGCTTTGCCAGCTGATCCCTCAGTCGCTTGTTCCCAGGTTTCTTTGAGTTGACCTCAAAGTCTTCGATGTCGAGTCCCTCAGTTGAACTAGCGACCTCTATCCGGTCCCCTTCATGGACAGGATCCACTCGGGAAGTTCATCGACTCTCTTCCTCTTGGGCCTGGGTGTTCCTTTTTGATGTCGTTGAGCGAGGTACCTCTCGTTGCTCCCAGGTCAAGGCATCTGCGGCAGACTTAACTCGCCTGGGTTGATATTCCGAAGGTCTTTTCGGAACTGGGGGCATGGGTCCCAGCCTATCCCAGATCGAAAGTTAGGGCCCAGTCCTGTCTCGAGCTGGCTCTAGGAGAGGAGGTCCCATGCGATCGAAGGCAGGCTGCCTAGCTCTGAACCTGTTCGGTTCTCCCTGATCATTTGGGTTTGTTGGCTGGACTGTGATGCCTTCGGCGAGCAGGCGGATGCAGACGGTTTCCAAGAAGGCTACCCCTTGTTGGTAGAGCGCGGCCTGGCTCACTAAAGGGTGGCCAGAAGCTCGCGCATTAGTTGTTTGGACCGGAGCTTAATTGCCATATCCAGACTTCCTCCCCTTTCTTGGGGCCTTTCGCGTAGGCCTCACCGAGGGTTGTTCCGAAACTCCATGTTGGCCTTGGGAAGAGCGGAGCCTCATGGTTCCTATAAAACAACGAAAATGTAAATGCAAATAGTTGACTTGATTAACTGGGTGTAGGGTAGTTTCCCACAGACGGCGCCAGAAAGTGTTAACGGAAATTTTGCTCGAGACGAGAAGCCTCAGTTAACACCCTCGAGACCACTACCACGTAGGTGGTGGCCAAGGTTGAACGTATGTGTAACAATGTTTAATAAAATGACAAGGAACAATGATCCTATTCACCACCCAAAAGAAAGAAAAATACTCTCTTTATTGATCATGTATGATATACAAATCTCTCTCAAATTGCTCTCCATTTTCTCTAGGGTGTAGTCGGGTACTTGTTGTATGCCTGTCAAAATGTAGTCTCCTCTTTCAGAAGGTTCAAGTCCTCCTTTAATACCTTGTCTTCATAGGTCGAACTAATTGATTTCCCCCCTTGATTTTCTCCATCTATTCCCTCCTTATCGGACGGGATTTTACATTTAAAATGTTAATGACTTTGAGTTAATTGTTGAATCGAGGATATCTTGGTGGAGATCAATTTGTTTCCTACTTGGACTCTATTACTTGTTATGTACGTATGTAACGTCTTAAGATATGATCATGTGTGTCTTCAGGTCTAGCATGTTCTCCCATAGGGGTCGTCGAGTATGGCATGTAATGTGGCGAGGTACATCAGATAGTGAGGTCGATCAATGTTCTAGCCCTGATATAAAGGAATTCGTCTAATCAGAAGCTAGGTCTAGCCTCCCTTGACCTTTTGAAGCTAGGTGCGGCCTCCTACGGACACCTCCCTATGTCAGCGAGGTATAGGCGAACTTCTGGAGAAATTGTGAGGTTATCTCGACTTCGGGGGGATTTCATGTTTTCAGGTTCGGTGTCGCGGGCTTGATCTGACCTTGCCGGGCTCTACTCCGGGTGTTTCTAGAGCTCGTCCATGTTCTTGTGGGGCGGTACCGTAGCTCGACTTCGGATAACATGGTCTCCTGGTGGATGACCTCGGGCATGGAGCCAGGTTTAGAGGGTGGAAAATTTCCCTTTGGTCCTTAGCCAAATTTGGCTATTAACACACTTAAATCTTAGATTTTATTCATGCAAACTAAAGCTTGAAATATAACATATTCATTAAGTACATGTTCAGTGCTTTAGAACTAAAAAAAAATGCTAGAATACAAAATATGTTCAGTAAGATTCTCTAGCAAATATTTAGAGCACATATTCACAAAATAATCAATTAAATCTCAAAGGCTCTAAATATAAAATTAAATGTGCTAATCATAAATATATTCAATTAAAAGATACTAGCACATGTGAAGGCTATCAATCATCATACTAAATTCATTTAACACTCAAATAACCCTAGAATATAGTCACAATACAACTCACAAACATGCGATGTTTTAGATTTAAGAAAACCTAAATCACATTTAAGTCTCTAATTGGACAAATCTAGCTTCTAACTGAAGCTCTATCTCTAAACAACATTTTTTTCAAGTCACATATACTAAAATAGGAAGAAAACCCAAGGTATTTTAACATTTAAAAGCTTAGAAATTAAAGGATAAACAAATACCTTGAAGAATTGAGTGCAGCTACGAAATTGATGTTGAATACCAAAAATACTTGAAAAAAAGACTTCAAAATTACTTGGAGAAAGATAGATGACTTCAAGAAGATTCTCTCATTTTTTGAATCACTCAATTTCGTTGAGAAATGAGTGAGGTATGATGATTTGAAGTTGAGAGAAAAGTTTAGAAAATTTCTGCACAAATCTTCTTCAAAGAACAAATGAGAGGGAGATGAGATATTTAAAAGAAATGAGAGGGAATTGACATGGCATTGGAGGGGGCCATGAGCTACCGCAAGGGCCACGCCGTATCAGCTCCCCATGGAGGCATGTGGCCTCCATGGGGGCAGAGAGGTTCCCTTCCCATGGGGCCCACACGCCTCCACGGGAGAAGGGGTAATGTGGCACTTTGCCACTCCTCTCTTCCCTCGCGCTCCTCTTGCGTTCTTCAGCCTCCGAACTCAGAATTCGAATCCATTTTTTAGATTACAAACCCTAACTATCTCACGGACATGGACGCCTATGAAATTTTAATCAAAAACTTAGAATTCGACTCGATACATAAAGATGAAAAACATGCACGATAAGCACACGAAAAGTTTTGTAAAATCCTTGGAACTCGAAAACTTATGAATGAGTAACCGAAACATTCGGAACTCAATAAGAAACAATATGAAAACATTTCAATTCCGATACCAATAAAACATAAAAAAAAAAAAAACAAACAAACACAAGAACACACAAGTATGCCATTTCCTAGAGATTGTCCTTGAACATGCAATTTTATAAAAGTTGCCAATTTAAATCTAATATATGTGAATACAATAATTACATGTGTGTATATGTTATACCAAATGAGCACAACGATGCATGGAATCAAATGTTATGCAATGTATGTGTACCTAAACACCTTGCAAAAGGAATAAGGTCCATATATACCTTTTATGTGCAACAAAGCTTGTTCTTCTTGAAGACTTCTCTTTGCTTGATGTGTTGTCATTCTTCTTTGAAACTTGAGTTATCATAAACCTAGACAACTAATCAATACAAAGGAAATATCGTTTTGCTATGGAATTATGCCAACATGACTCAAAAACCTAACACAAGACACAGATGAGAGAGTTCAACACCCTTGAAATTTTAACTGTTGACTCGAACAAAGCTACTCTCTAACTTAGATACTTCATCCTTAGAGAGTAGGGGACAAATTGTGGTAGCCAAAATCTGGCTTTAGGCCTAACATATGGGCCCACGCTCGTCTTCCTTGTAATTTCGGGACTGGCCCAGAATTGAAGGGTTGACCTAGAGCCCAATGCAGTTAGTTGAGTTGGTTCGATGAGAGCTGACTGAGTCAACTGATGTAGGCAATTATCAGATCATGATCACTGCCCAATTTGAGTTTGATTTGGAAGAGGATATCAAATCCTCGAGATCACACCCTGATCTTATGGGATTTGATTCTCTATCAACTACGAAATAGCCTTCCTTGAAGGCATATAAGTACGACCTCCACCCCATAGGGAAAGGGATCCAAATTCTCTCCATGATTACAAGCTTACTTGCGTACTAAAACTCTGCCAAATTCGCCTTTCCGGCCACCAGAAATCACCCGTTATTCCATTCAGATTACTCATTCACCGTCTACTAACTTCTTACATATCAATTCGACTATTAAAACCTAGCTCCATGCTCTTTTCAATTCAATACCAGCATAAACCAATCTCGACGAGCACTCGACAAGCCAAACAGTCGATTACGGTTTGATTTAACTATTGCTTTATTATTTTGTCTTCAATATCTTTATTATTGATAGATATGTGGCTTGAGGGTCAGGGAGTCCCCGAAAGGGACCACCCCCACTCGCTCATTCTATTTCTGTTTTCCAATTTTCACAAGTGCACAACGTTCTAATACCTATCTAGCCCTAATCACAAGTTGCAGTTGCCCAGAGATGTACAACTGTGGAGTGATCCCCTATAGGTTTCATAAAATAATAAGTTTTGAATCAATTTTATTAATTTTATTAGAAGAACAAAATAATTATGTTTTTCTTTCTATATAATATTTGTATTTTTTTCTTAAACAAATTTTTTTTTGGATATTTTTATTTATTTCAAACATGTTTTAGATTTTTTTTTGTTATCAATACTAATTGTTCTTCAATTTCATCAAACACTTAGCTACCTCAAAATCAATTGAGACATGACACAAATCTTGCATCCCTACTACTTAATTTCACAAATAAAAAATGGATCTCCAATCCGAAAAACCTCAAATCAGAGTGATTTATGGATAGAAAATGGATTCTGATTTTGCGGATGAAAAACTTAGAGAAAAGAAGTGAGGGAAGAGAAAGAATAATGATATAATTAAAGATAATAATTTTTTTAAATAATTATAAAGTTGATTAAATAACATAATAATAAGTGTAAGTGGTATGTACTTACAAAAATACGATACAATATAATTAAAGAAAGAATATTTTAGCATTAAGTGAGGTTTCTTTACAAAATATAATTTTTTTAAAAAAATTTAGATGGGTGTAATTACGAAATAGATGTACATACAGTTTTTTTTAAAGAAATATTACATAAATTCAAGGATTTGTTTAGAGGAATGACTAGAACCGACGATTTTATGGCGTAGGTATAAGATATTTACCATCAAACTAACGTCATCTCATATAGAAGTGTCGTTATCACCACTCGTATAAGTAAACAACCAATTCAATTATGGACTGGTTTAACGTCTTCAATTTTAGCTCAATATCTATTTATTTAGGGTGCAGATATTGACATCCATAAAACTTATTAGTACACCCATATTTTATTAAAAATTTTAATTACAAAAATATTCCAATAGAAATTTATCAATAATGGCAGATTACTTTAATTACAAATAAATCAAATACTATATACACTCATTAAAATTACACCAATATCTTTAACTATATTTTTTGATTAAAAAAAACTTACCTTTCGAAAAAAAAAACTTAAGATAAACTCTAATTAAACTCTAATTTTATTTGAGGTATCAAACTTTCTCATCGTCACATAATTATTATATTGTTTTTTTTCTTTTATATATAGTTATGAACTCTATCAATAAATAATTTTTTTTAAGATAGTTGTAGATATCGACAATTGTTTTTTAAAAGATAGCTGTATAACCGTAGATATCAATAAGTTTTTTTATTTAAAATAGCTGTATAAATAAGAGAATTTCAGATTGAAAATCTCTTAACCCCTATATACAATTCAATTTCACATATTCCCTTTCATAAGCCTCTACATTTGAGATATTTCCAAAAGTAAATTGGACTATCATTAAAAGTGGATTTGATTCTAAAAATAATATAATATTTTTTATAAATTAGGTGTGATAATAATTTAAGAGTGTTTATAAATAATATGTATTAAAATGAATATATTTATTTCAATAATAGTACTATTGGCATTAGAATGTGTGTTTATAGTAATATTTATTTTATAAATTTTAGGTTAAGAAATTTTATCTGAATATAGAACAACGTATAGAACAACATCGGAGATCCTCTAACAATTATTAGGTGTGGCTCATTGTGAGATTCACAGATTTTTCAAATGGATCTCGATTCTATAACATTATGTTGCGTTTGGTACGGGGACGGGACAGAGCAACGTGGGACTGGACTGGACTGGACAGTTATTCCGTATTGTGTTTGGAATGCCTGAGACAGAACTATGGACTGTACTATTATGCGTTTGGTATGGCTAGGACATGACTGGACAAGAAGTTCAAATGACTAGAGTGCCCTCCTTATATATAATAATATACATTATAATATTATATATTAATATTAAATAATAATATATATAATATATAATAATATTTAACATATTTAATATTTTATATATTATTATATATAATAATAAAATATTATAATATCTTATATATAATATATATATATATATATATATATATATATATATATGCAATACATTGGACATGATTGTAATTTTTTGAACATATGAAAGGTAAATTGATTTTTTTCACATTTGTCCCATGCCATGGGACAAGTAGTCCCACGGTCTGAGGTGGGACGGTTTTTTCTAATTTTTGTCTCATCTTATCCCGTACTGTCTCGTGTTGTCCTATACTAATGTCGTACCAAACTTGGAATAAGAGAAAACTGTCTCACGTTATCTTGTCCTGTCTTGTACCACATACCAAACGAACCCTTATAGAATATAGAGTGAATTTGTTTCTTTATAGTGTACGAAATCATTTCCCGCACGAAAACAAAGGTGTAGGATTTTAAATATGAAATCCCCTCGGTAATATACCACTTTAGTCAAGTTATTATTAATTTATATAAGTCGGCAAATTAATAATTTCTTTATGATGAAAATTGTTGTTTGGCTCGATCAATGTATAAACAATTAATAAAGTCTAGAAATCCTCCCATCTGGTGTGTGTATATAGTCTTTTTTCTCCTTAGTGCGCACCGATTATGAAGAAGTTTTGATAAGTGCATAAACTTGGAGTCAAAGTATGTAAATCTAATGGTCCACATCCAAAGCACTGATGAAATTATATCAGTGCGTACTAATTTAAAATTATATATATATATATATATATATATATATATATAAGAGGTGTGAATATTGACACTCATAAAACTTATAATAATATTAAACATTCTACCTACAATATTTTCATCCCAACATGCGTGGCAGCTGAAACGTCACTTGGTGAGTGGACACACATTAATCAGTACTTATCTCTCTTACCTATGTATTCACTCACCGATTAATGTGTATCCACTCACTATAAGTGACACCTCAGCTGACACATATGTAGGGATAAAAATGATGGGATTGTAAGTGAGATGTATAGCATTACCGTAAAACTTATTAGTACACCCATTTTTATAAGTACATTCATGTCTAAAATATAAAAAATAAATATTACTATAAGCACTCATAATCCTAATGACAATGGTACCCTCATTGAAATAAATATATTCATTTTAATACATATTATTTATAAACACTCTTAAATTATTATCACACTCAATTTATAAAAAAAAATCATATTATTTTTGAAATCAAATCCATTTTTAATGATGATCCAATTTACTTTTGGAAATATCTTGAAGTGGGAGCCTTATAAAAGGGAATATGTGGAACTATATATACGGTTAAGAGATTTTCAATCTGGAATTCTCTTATTTATACAACTATCTTAAAAAAAAAACTTATTGATATCTACAACTATCTTAAAAAAAAACTTGTTAATATATACAGTTATCGTTAAAAAAAATTTGTTTATTGATAGAGTTCATAACTATACATAAAAGAAAGACAAAAATAATATGATAATCAGGAGATGATGAGAAAGTTTGATGCATGTAATAAAATTACAGTTTAATTAGGGTTTATCATATGTTAATGTTTATCATGAGTTTTTTTTTTGAAAGGTATGTTTTTTTAAATAAAGAAATATAGTTGAAGATATGTGTATAATTAATGAGTGTATATAATATTCGGTTTATTTTTAAATAAAGTAATTTGTCCTTATTGGTAATTTTCTATTGGGATATTTTTGTAATTAAAATTTTTAATTAAATATGGGTGTACTAATAAGTTTTAAGTATGTCATTATCGGCACCCATAATAAAAATCTATGATAAAAAATCTCTTTATTATGAATTTATGATATTTGTTGTTTGCCTCAGGACAATGTTTGTTCTATCCTATATCTAGTTTAGAAATTATAAAAGCAGTCATATAAGAGCATATTCGATGTAAATATGTATTTTTAAGTTTCTAAATAGTGCAACATCAGTTTTCTATTTATTATGGACTCACTTTAGAAAAATAGAAGAAAAAAAAATTAGAGAAATGCTATTCACATCTCTGATGCAATTTTCTAAAATCTAATGTGCAACCATTTTATGACCAATCATAATAAAACAATTATTTCACACTCTCTAATCTTTTATTTTGGTATTAAATGGTCTCTGATATATTATTGGTGGAAAGAGTTAGAAATCCTTGTCAGTATTTTTAGGAGAGTTCTTAGAATTAGAAACTCAACTCCATATTCTTTAACTTTTTTATTGCCACATCATCTCCATATTAAAGTTAGATAATTGCATTGGAGACGGTTTTTTTTTTTAATTTTTTATCTATCTATCCTATGTGGCACTCAATTTTTTCTAAATACATATTTGCATTGGAGATGCTCTAACCACTCTCACAACAGCGGAAAAGTTTTTTTTTTTACAAAGGCTAACCTGAATTACCGATACGAAAAGGGAGGTGGACGAAGCTATGAAGGGGTCTATAGGGGCCATGGCGCCCGCACCTCTCGGGAAATTCATTTTTAGTCCTTATTAATTGATTTTTTTTTTGGTTTTTCTAAAATGAAAATTATAGAATTGGCCCCTCCAAACTTGACCAAATTTAAAATTATAGTTTCGCCCCTATACAATGATTGCGATAACATTTTACAAAATACAGAATTATTTTTGATAAAATGTTATTATACATTAAAATTTATGTGCCTTGAAATTCGATTGACCTTATATGATGTTAAGAGTTAAAAATTGAGCCTCTTGAGTGATCTGTGAGCCCAGCCCAATCCATTATTAGGGAGTGCGCTCTCTGAATAATAGGGAGTGGGAATGATCAATTCATGTCGCAACGGTCATAATTTTGGAGTGGAAAAAGTAAAAAAGCTAGATAGCGAATTTAGCAGTAAATAGATCTGTAACCAGAGGACATTTTCCCTCCTCACGCACTCTGCTGCAAAAACCAAAATATAGGGTTTCGACAACAAAATCAACTCTGCAATAATTTTCAGGTATGTTCTATGATTTTGAAAACAATGTTATTATTTACTTTCGACTTTTTATTTTTTTATCTTCTCTGAAACAATTTGACACAAATTGTACTGGTTCTAGGGTTTTAGAATTTGCTGACCAAAAGATCATTCTTTGTTGTTTTTATTTCCATGTAGAAGTTTTTAATTTGATAAATTTTAAGTATTAGATTCTTTGATGCTTTTGGTTTCGTTATTTATCGGAATACTGCAGATGGGTTTTTATTTTTTTTTTTTTTTTTGTGGGGGGGTGGGGGAATGAGAGGCTGATCTAGTGTAATTTGTGTTGGCTTTTGATTGATTTGTAATTCGACGATTTCTCTGTTTTGATAAGTTTCTTGTAGTGTATTGAAGCATGGATCATAGTAAAAGTGAAAAGAAGGGGCAAAATGTTTTGGATTTCAAGAATATTGCATCTCAGACACCAGAGAAGACAAATGAGCCTTTACATGCTATATTGAAAGAGGGAGGAGTTAAACATCTTGACGAGTGGGTATCTTGATTTAATGCTTTCCTTCTAACTCGAAATTTTTTGGTTTCAGCCCGATATTTAGCATTTTCTTTTTCAATATTTTCAGATACAAGAACATGGTAAAGCTCTTTGATTCTATGATTTGTTCATTAAGGTTGCTTAGACTGTGCAAAAAGCCGCCTACTTTTCAAAATATTTCTGCTCAGGTGGAGATAATAGCAAAAAGGTAAAATAGAATCTAGTTGGTTCATATAATTTCCTTTCCTTTTGCCCCCTTTTTTTTTTAAATTTTTTTATTATTATGATATAGTGTCAACTGTGCAATATAAGATCAACTAAACATTTCCCTGCTTCAAGGCTATCATGAACGGTGAGGTCAAAGGTTCATTCTTGCATGATTTTGTAAGTATTGGTGGTCAAATTAAAAACTTGGAAGAGGGAGAAGTTAATAGAACAGGCCAAGTATTAATTTATAACATCCATATGAATGTGGGTTTAAAGTCAGAGTGGTGGGTACCGGGTAGACATCAACAAAGGACATTACTGAATAAGTGTATAAAGTGAAAGAAAACACTTGTAAAACTAAATTGGCAACATTGAAATTAAACTAAAGGCAGATTAAGCATTCTATCTCTCTCAAAAAGTTTTAGGATCTCTTTTAAGTTGTCACTTTCTCTCACTTAAAAATTTATATATCTTTATAATTAAATGTTGAACTACTGTTGTCATTTTTCTTTTCAGAAAGTTCTCATGCAAGCATCTAGCACAGATGAAATATTTATTTCCTGAAGCGATTCAAATAGATAAGATTCTTGTACATGACAAGAAAAGTCTATGCATGAAGCCAGATGTGAAAATTGCCTTGCTATTCGATGTCATTGAAGATCACTGTCAACATTCCGATTTTATGGCTCTTTCCCTAGCTTTTGCTTCTAGGCTTATCAATTTCTTTACTGTGCATCCTGAGGCTTGTGACATTCCAGAGGTTCCATTGCCAGAGTCCTTTGTCCAAGGAAGTCAGACTACTTCGGGGGACAATGAAGTTCCAGAGGCGCTTGAGTCTGTTCGCAGAAAAAGTCAGACCATCGCTGTAGAGCAGTCACCTGCAGATTCTTTAGAATCTTTGCTAACTTCTAATAATACTGAGATGTTGACAACACCATCCCTTCTACCTCCATCATTCAGTAGACATTTCTCTGCGAAGAGTAGTGATGCAGAAACAGAAAAAACCAAACCCTTAAAATCTCCAGCATCATCTCAGTCTTCTACTGCAACTGATAATCAAGTTGTTAAAACTTGCCAATTGGATGAATGTCCTGTTGATCTTGTGCCTGACAAAGATATGAAAAGTGAGCAACAGATAAACCTACCTGATGCCTGTTTGAAATCCGTTGTGAATTTGCAGCCGATAAAATCTGAATGTGAAAGCCCTCAGCAGAAACTTTCCTCGTCTGATGATAGTTTAATGATAGAAACACCTGCACAGGTGACACCAAAGAGATCTATATCCAGTTGTGACAACAAACTGAAGGCTACTACCCCTGAAACTTGCACATCTTGTTATAAGCCTGCAAAAAGGTTCTTAGACTTTTCACACTTGGAGGATGATAGAAGTACATTGGTGGACTCCCATGGGGTGGGGACGCAGAACTACAAGGTTTTACATTATGGCATTTCTCAAGCCCTAGATGTGGACTCAAAAGGATCTATCGAGGAAAGCAATGTCATTGTATCTCCTGCATTACTTGGAAAGGTGTGTGTATTCTCCATGCTTGAATATTATTGGTTTTTTTATGCTCGTGGCATCATTTTAAAACACAGTGATATTTTTGTGCTTAATCCTGTTATCATAATCTTTGTCATTTTCTTTTTCTTGTATCATTTGTTAAATGGTATCAGTGTCATGTTATCTTGAGGGAATTTCATTTGTTGATAAGGAAAATTAGTTTTAGGCTTTATAAAATATTTGAATGGACTGTATAGTTATTGGGCGAGCTGTGTCGAAGAATTTTACAGCTGGGATTGCAATTCTTGAAGAGCTGTAAAATTCTTGAAAGTCATACCCTTTTCTTTTGGTATGGTATGGCCAAACACACTATATGGACGAGGGGTTGTGATAGATTAGAAGCTTTGTGAGTTTCCACTTTCCATACGGTTATTATTGAATAAGCATCTATGTTATGTTAAATATCCAAAACGCGAGGTATGCATATATTCTATATTTTGTCTCATGCATTTATTAGAAGCTTTGTGAGTTTCCACTTTCCATACGGTTATTATTGAATAAACATCTATGTTATGTTAAATATCCAAAACGTGAGGCATGCATATATTCTATATTTTGTCTCATGCATTTATTAGTTGCACTGCCTGTTTTAATTTTGTAAATTTAGCAATTGCATTTATTAACTTAAAATTCTTGTATTTATTATTGATTTAGAGTTTGCTGGTGTAGGTTGAGGATGACAAGATCTTTCCGTCTGTTGGCTTGCATGACCTGGTTGCTTTAATTCACCAGATCTTTCAGTCTGTCGGTTGCTCGTCAATCACAAAACAGGAACTTGTGCACAAGATAATTATAAATAACCTTGACATCATTGAGAGAAGAGAGGTTGAAGAAGAGATTGAGCTTCTGGAAAAATTAGTTCCAGATTGGATTTGCAAGAAGCTGGCACCTGGTGGAGATGCTATGTATAAGATCAACAAAGTGGCCGATTTGGCGTCAGTTCAGGGAAGGGTTATTAATACATGACAAGCCTCTCAAAGTTGCAACTAAAAAATCAGTACCAGCCTTGCATTTTTACTAGTGTTGAATATACTACACAAATATGAAACCAACTCCATTTAAGCCATGAAAGTTGTTTCAAGATTTGAAAGGAAGTGTGGATTGTCTTTTACCGTTTGATTCTATCTGATTTAATTTTCCTATTTTTTTCTTTAGGAAAGTCAAGTGAAAAATTTGATAATTTCCATGAATTCTAAACGTTGTAAAATTACTAGGTTTGGTACACGTTGCAAGGCAAGTGTACTCCTATACAAATACTAAAACATACAAAGTGAAGATTGGTTACTAATCACACCCTCATATTACAGTGGGTTAGTTCCCTTGGACTAATCTTCAACAAGTATTGAATTCTTCCATGTAGTCTTCTCTTGTCATCACCTGAAATCTTTTTGAAATACAAAGCATATACAAGAGAAACACACATATATATATATATATATATATATATATATATATATATATATATATGGGGTAAGATATTTAGATATATGTCAATTAAAATTCAAATGGATATACATGTCTCCCCCTAAATACATGCATACAATCCATCAACAAGATAATATAAATATCCAAATATTACAAATCAAGAATTCAAGATACCAATTAAAATGATACCAAATAAAAAGATATACTAAAAAAAAAAACTAAACAATCATAAGATTAAGAAGCATAGGTTTTAGTATCATTGTCTTTCTCCCCCTTTTTGACATAATATGAAGCCAAAAGGTTAAGAAAACATAATACCTCAAGATCAAGCATAACCAAAGAAAGTTCTTCGTGTTGTTGATCTCACATAATGCTTTGTAGTAGATGAATTGCTAGAGGCAAGCTTGTCTTCCAAATACTTAATTTTCTCATCTTGTTGAATCACTTTTGCTTTTAGTTCCACCACTTTAGCATCAAGCTCTCCAATCTTAGTCATAAGTCTTTCTTGAAAATGCATGGCCTATTCTGGTAAAGAATTTGTGCTTGACACTATACATGGCTCATGGTGCTCACCAAAAAACCTACAAGTATCACTAACCTTCCATTTTTCCTTGTAAGACATAAAAACTAAGTGTTTATCACAAAACTTCTCTAAGGGAGGTAGAAGCACATCATCATCATGTAGGGAAAAACACGCGGCGGAAGCGAAAAATAAGGTTGTATATTTCAAAAAAAATTCCTTTTAAAAGAAAGAACCTTAACCCTTGATTAATTAACATATAATAAAAGTATCGTACCTTTTTCACGTGACGATTGATATTGCATCGAATTGAATCCGCTTGCTTCGAATTGAATCTGCAAGATCTTCCAATCCAATCACGAACGTGAATCACCTAGGAGTGTAAGCCCCCTTTCTTTGAATTGTAAACCTGAGGGTGAAAACAAAAAATATTTTTCTTATTGTTAGTTACAATAATCCTCATAGAAAAAATAAAGAACGTTTGGTCATTTGTGAATTCTCAATCTTTTAATCGAAAACTCATGTGAACCCTGATTCGATCTTGTGCAAAAAGATTTTTGATGTAAAAGCTACTAGTACACTATCGAAAACAAAACGTTCTTATTCTTTTTCTCTCTTGGCCGAATTCTATGAGTTGGAGAAGTTTTTTTTTTATTATTCAAAATCAAGAGAATATAAATTCTCTCTAAAGATATATATAGGTGATAACCTAATCCTCACTCAAGTAGGATTTCTACCTTGTTGTCAAATCCTCACACAAGTAGGATTTCTACCTTGTAGTCAAATCCTCACACAAGTAGAATTACTTTTTCACAAAGTATCCTATCAACATAGAGTTTTAACCCTATCCAACTCATTAGTATATTATCTAATAAATAAATTATTGAATATTAAAATTGTGACTATATCAAAAACTCTCTAATTTGACTAGATAAATAAAATACTTTTATTTATCTACTTATCAAATATAGTCTTTGATATTTATCATACTACCAACAATAGTATGACACTAGGAATCCTTCTCCTAGTTATAATTTTTTTTTGACTTTTAATCAAACAATTAATTAATTAATAAATTAATTAATTTCCATTTGATTAATAAAATAAAATAAAACAATATATTAGACTAATTAATTTAGCCTTACCGCCTAAGTAAATACTTGTGCAATATATTATTTTTCCATTTTATTAAATCCACTGAACTTTAATAAAAAGTTCACATGTGAACTAGACATATTCTTACTATAAAAGAAACAAGTCCACATGCCTTAAATTTAATACATTAATATAATCTAGCAGCCCATTTAATTAAAATGTGCAAATTATATTATTAATGTATTAATGGAATGCTAAACGTACCCCATTAGGGCCACCCTAGGATTCCTACATCCTTGGCCGCCAATTTCAGGCATTTTTAAAGAGTTACCGCGTGTCTTGATCACACATGACCACACCTCTCCAAAACTTTTGGATTCCGAAATCCAAAAACAATTCTAGATAGACCCAAAAATTGGTCCGGTAGAATATATCAAGTGATCCATGCAAGTTCATGCGGATTGGGGATCTTGGCAGGCTATCTAATTTAAGCTTCAAAAGACATAACCTAATGACAATCAACAAATGATTCACTTATGTCCAATCTATTAATTTTAGTTCATTCCACTAAAGAGCTAAAATTGAACTCTTAAATAAATATATAATAAGATAATATTTCTCATTCGTACCCTAGACAATCTTATTGGAGATAGTGTATCCTCGTGAAGAATATCAGTAATTGCCAAGAGCTCATAGACCGCTTATAGCTCTCTTAGTTACCATATTTACTCATATGACCACATTTTGAACTTGGATATTTTGACTTGTCCAGAAGCCGTGTTTCAATAGACACTATTGAAAACTTAAGGTTAAGATTTAATATCCAATATCTCAAAATATCCGTATGATGATATTCTATTCACATTTAATAAATAGAGCCACGATGTCCACATCTATAAATGAAGTCCTCTATTGATTAACAAATGAATACCACCAAACTATCGAGGATAAACTATGCTATATAATCGTACTCATTGATAACTCAAATGATAACACTTGTAACCATAAGTCCATCATTTATCTCAGGATTAAGATAGACTCTCTGATTGTCCTCAAGTGAAAACTTTTATCCATTGACGGTTCTGGATAAAGTATTTCACTGTGATCCTATTCAATGCACCTAGTGCACTAGATTCTTTTGCCCAAAGACACTACACTTTGATGATTTTAGACTCATCATAACACATTTGATCCCACTCAAATGCTAGCAAAAGAATCTACAACTTTAACAAGGTAAATGCGTCAAACATTTATCTTAAGTTGTGAACATTGTTCAAGACTAACTAAAGAATTGTGTCTACCTCATACATATCCAGATTTACGAACAATTCTTCATCTCTCATAGTCTTTTGACCTTATGATTATTTACTTTTGACAATTATAATAATTAAACTATAAATGCTATAAGATTTGTTAAACTAGAAATCACTTTATTAATATGAAAAGATTGTCAAATACATCATTACACTCTTGCTATTGAGTATAATCCTAACACATCAAGTGTAGGAACTCCTTACTTCATGCAAAAACAAGTAAGAACCCCCGAAAATGCTAACTTCTTATCTAATCTTGGTGAAGAAGCCGCACTCTCTATATGCTCAATCAAGAGATCTCCTAGGTTCAAAGGCTTATTTGTCACCAAGGCGTACACAATCTTGATCTTTTCTTTATTTAGCTCGGAAGCATTTGTAGATCCTACAAGATTGGCACAAATAAATAGATGCCAAAAGACACTAACCTTGGTCAACTCACCTTGACTAATATAAGCTCTCTTCCCTCACTTAAATTCATCATCCTCACATAAAGTCCTCCCCATAAGATTTAGATGATCAATATTATCTATATCAAGAAATTTCGAAACAATCTCATTTGATAACCCAAGGAACTTATTGATACTATCCGAGGAGATTCTAAAAGTTTTTCCTCACACTCACCAAGGCATTTCAAAAGGTTGAACTATCCTTATACTCAAAATAAAGCTCCCTTATAAGGCTCTCATTAACATCCCCAATGAAATTTATCCAAGTATCTCATTGCCTTTTAAATATAGAATGGTGAATGTAAGAACCCTCAACCAAGGCTACACCCTTATCTTGGATAAGCTTTTTGGTCCTTTACACTCCTAAAGCTTTCAACTTGTTGGGTTTGAGTTTTTTAGAGGTAGATGGAGTAGATTTGGGTTTTGCTATGGGTTTGGAAGGATGAATAGAATTAGAAACTTTGTTTCTTCTGATGATTTGTTGTCAATAGTACAAAAATAAAACATGAGTGGAAAGAGACACAAGTGAGTGTTATTTGACAAAAATAATCATAAAATGACATATGATAAAATAATGAATCATAAATGCATAAATGTTCTTTTCAAGCACAATGGTACATTTTACCAAAATCAACAAATGCATTTAACAACAAGGCTCATCCACAAATAGAGGAATTGGTTTCAACCACAATTACTATCCACCTCAAAACATGAAGGAATTGGTTGTAACAACAACTACTGTCAACCCCAAGCAAGAAGGAACTTAATCAACCTCAAGCTAGGAGGAATTGGTTGTAACTACAACTACTATCAATCTCAAGAATGAAGGAATTTATTGCAACATCAACTACTATCAACTCCAAAATAGGAAGAATTAATTGCCAACACATTTATATAATTATTTCAAGATAGATATCATGCATTCCTATCATTCAATTATTCTAATAATTCAATATGTCAACATATAACAAAGCAAATCATGTGAACATATCATAAAAAAGAACAAAAGTTTAACATACAATGCTCCCCCTTGATAAATGCTCTATCTAAGATCAAGATAGAATATTGTTCATAATGATATCCACACACTCACACATTCAAGCAATTTTAAATAAATTCATCAAAATAAGCTTCACAAACTATGAGAGATATACCAAGATTTTCAATCACTCTCATAATTCTTCTCAAATTACTAGAATATCAAAATACTTATAAACAAAAGTGTGTGTGTGAAATTTGAATCAAACATATGTAAATGAGTAATTTGATAATCAACATGCAAATCACATCAACATCTATTCATCTTAAGCTTTTCCATAAAAGGTCAAACCAATTATCATTCGGAATTTTTGTTTTAAAGATAATAGATTTCAACATTTGAGCATGTGTGTGCATGTGGCTCGTCATCCCATTTCTATTTTTCAACTTGAGCAATTCTTTATTTTCAACTATACTCCTTTAAGCCTTTTATTTATTTATTTAGGCTTTAAATCAAAGATTTTTTTATTAATTCTTTTCAACACTTCTTTGAGTTTTCTAACATAAACATATACTCTTCATGACGGCTTTCACTCATCACAATGGTGTAGCCCTTTCCTACATTGGGCGGCTGCACAACCAAGGTGTGTAGTCTTTTTCATGAAGGTGCTCGTTGAGTTTCTATGTAGTTGCCGAAGCAAAATGGATACTAACTATAGGTCATCTTAAATGTACTAGTAATACGACTTCAAGGTGTATCCACAATTTACATATATTCAAACTCAACTTACTTCAACAAAACATACAAGAGAAGCAAATTGCATTTTTGAAAACCAAGTTTTATTGCTTACAAGCACATGATTTAAAAGCAATACAAAGAGATTTACTTAAGATAATTATTTCTCAAGAGAGTAGCTTTCAAAGAATATGAAGCTCATATTTTTCAAAACATGTCACTCATTATTCAAACAAACATTTCACACATCATATATAAGACCTTTATGAACAACATCACTATAAGATCTTTAGAGAGCAAATGTCAATGAGAACCATATGTATATTATAATAAGTTCTCTAGAATGACATGCTCCATGATGTAGTGCAAACAATGAGTGAAGAGATGAAAATCATAGTATTCAAGCATTAGGATATATAAATACCTTTAGCGAGCATTTTTCATCAAATGCTAAGTATTGCCCTTTTTATGAGCTCTCTTGGTTTGTTAGTTCTCATGACAACAAGTTATTGGTGTGTCATCCCAAGAGAATGACACTAAGCAATTTACAACTCAAACAAACAAACAAAAATGACTTTCTCTAAAAGTCTTAACAAACATTCAACACCATATAGATTTAAAAAATGAACTTCTCATAAAATTAACCAATAGATTTTGACTATCATAACAAATATGTGAGATAGCTATGAGATAGCTAAGTTCATGTCAAGTTATAGAAAGACAAAGCTAGCTAGCTAAATTTCTCAATAACATGACACTAATCTTGAAGCTAACTCACATGTGTACCTTACACTAATGGTAAGAGCACTCACCCTTGACCCATTTGGTCTTGGGTGCACAAACACATAAACCATCATGATCATTTCTCATGGCAATATTATATCTAGAAGATAAATCATCAACAATCTTCTCAATAAAGATATAACTCATGTTAAACACATCATTATTGCCAACAACAAAGATATCATCAAGACTATGCATATGATCATGTGAAACACTCTTTTTCACCAAAATCTTCTTAACAATTTTCTTCACATGATTATCATTGGCATGCACAACATTCAAAGTGTTGTCATGCTTATAAACATTCATAGAAGATTTTCTCATCTCACTAGCATGCATCTCATTCCCTAGTTTGCATTGTCTAATATACTCATGGCATCTAGTTTTAATATGCCTTACAACATTGCAAAAATGATAAACCGGGATAACCTTAGAGATGTTATTTAGGTGAGAGTGTACCGACGTTGAAGGCTCATTTCTCTTCTTGATTTTGCTCTTGACCTTGGAAGGATTGGCTTTTGAAATCTTTTTGTTCCTTAGTGACTTGCTTTTAGTTGTAGGAGACTCCACTTGCTCATCTACAAAGCCTAAGTCACTTGAATCTTCATGAAGTATACCAAGCTCTTTAGCCTTCATGATTTCCAATTCCTCTTCATTGCCTTTGATTGTTTCCTTCAAGAAAAACAAATAATTAGCAAAATCATTCATTAAATTTTGTAACACATAAACGTTTTCAACCATCTTCTTTTCTTGACATTTGATCACTTCACTCTTCACTTCAACTTCCTTCAAAATGGCATCTCTTTCCTTCTCAAGAGTTTGAACTCTTGCCATCAAGCTGAAGTTGTTGGTCTTTGATTCGTAATTCTCATCATTGAGTTACAAAGACAAGTGATAATGTCTAGCTTGATTGTCCATCGGGAAATCCTCATCTTCTTCTTTAATTTCTTCTTGATGTGAAGTCATGTCACATAGGTAGCTACCTACATAAACATTATCTTCCAAAGAATCTAGTTCCTCTCCATCTTTGCTTTTGTCACTAATATTCTCTTTAAGCTTATCAACAAAATTGTTAGTAGACAAATACCAAGAAGAAAATAAATAGCCATGTACACGGATAGCTTGAAGAATATCTCATGCCTTTATAGTTTCATCAACAAGAGGTGGACAATCAACACAAACAATATAAGACTCAAGGTTGCTATCCTTAGCTAGTAAATCACTGTGAGTGTATCCTGGGATCTCACTAAGTGCAATCTAGTACCCGCTTTGATACCAAATGAAAAATACAAACACGGTTAATTTGCCTTTAGCTAACCTAGAAGGGAGGGGAGGGGAGGGGAGGGGGGGTGTCAGTACACCTTTTTCACTTCCTTGAAACAAACAAAAGTTTGTCCCTTTAAGTTGCTTGTATCACACTCCAAAAGACAATCACAAGCAATATCAATTCAATTTAAAGATATGCTTATTCAAATAAGGTCAACATAAGCATCAACTTGTATGTGATCACAAACTCAAATGATTACTTGGCTTTAATACATAAAGTTCCAACACATACAAAGATGATATAATATGATTATCACTTACAAAGATATCCACTAAGATTTATAATAACATATACACAAATATAAAGAGATAAGATAGAGAAAATTTGACACATGATTTTTACTTGGTAAAACCTCTGAAGAGGAAATATCCACGAGTTGATTCCACAACCACCGGTAAACAAATTCACTAGTAAGATAAAAAGATACAATCTCTCAAGTGACCACTTCACCTGGAAACCTACCCTTCAACCCTACACAATGAAAGTGATGCCACCTTGCACAAATTGAAGATTCACTCTCCAAAAGTGACTTCCATACACAAATCAAAGATTCACTCTAAGGAATGTGACTTCTAATGCACAACTTGAAGATTCACTCTCCAAGTGTGACTTCCAATGCTCAAGTCAAAGATTCACTCTAAGACATGAGACTTCTAACGCACAACTTTAAGATTCACTCTCCAAATATGACTTCCAATGCTCAAGTCAAAGATTCACTCTAAGACATGAGACTTCCAACCTTTTCACAAGGCATGTGATCTAAGTGAATGCAAATGATGCAAACACACACAGCATAGTATATATGATCAATGTATCCTATGGAAAATAGAAATGAACAATTAAGCACATGTCATATGTTTTCTAGTTTATAATCCTAAAAACAATGCAATCATACTCAATGATGTATGTACATATGAAAAGTGTGGATTAGGCATAGATCATGAAGAACTAGATTTTTAACAATAAATGCACAAGTGTATTTTATCTAGAACTTGTAATATGAACAAACAACCTAGAGTATGTGAAACACCTAACACACACAAGATTCTAGATCATGTTCGATTACACAAAAAATGCTAGAATCAATTAAAAATTCAAAGATGAATTTTCTAGCAAAATTATGGAGCTTAGAATAACTAGATACTTATTTAATTTCAATCAAGCTCTAAATCAACAATCAAATATGCTATATTCACAAATATTCAATTAAAGTGGCCTAACATATGAAAAGAATATCAATCATCAAAATCATGTCAATAAACACACAAGATAGTCTTAGATTTGAAGCTAGCACAATACAACTCCACAAACATGTGAAAACATAGATTTGTAAAAATCTAACTCAACATATTATTCAATTAAAGCTCAAACTAGCTATATTAGAGTTCATTATCTAATCAATGATTACACATCAAACATACATATATAGAAGAAGAAAATCCAAGGTAATTGAAGATTTGAAAATAAAAATCAAAAGAGAAATCAATACCTTGAACAAAAACTGTACAGTCCCGTTTTTTGTGAGTGAAGCTACTAGAAAAACCACTCAAATGACTCCAAACTCTTATGGATATGGTAGATAACTGGTAGATGAATATTCCCCAATTTGAATCACTCAAAACGGACTCCAAATGAGAAAGTTAATGGTGTTTGGAAGGTAAGAAAATATTGAGAGAAAAAACTGCACAAGTTTTTTGAATTTTCTTTCTTAAAATGAAAGTGAGAGGGAAGCCAATATTTAAAGGAGGGAAACAAGGAGGATTAAACCAACCAATGGGATGCTTCCAAGCAGGATTCCCGTGGAGGCTCGTCCACGGGACCAGCAGCCCTCCCTTCCCGTGGAGGCCCCGAGCCTCCACAAGAAGGAGGTGCTTGGCAGCTCTCATCCCTCATGCGCACTCTTGTTTTCTTCGACCATATCTTCAGCCTCCGAACTCTGATTTTGAATCTATTTTTGGATTACAAACCGTGACTCCCTCATGCACAAAAGACATCAAGACAACTTTTACAGAAAATATGGAATTCAACTTGAAAAACAAGAACGAAAACCATGTACGATAAAATCACGGAAAGTTTCTTAACTTCCTATTTTGAACTCGAAATTTAATGAATGAGTAACTGAAACAACGGAAACTCAATGAGGCACAATATAACTCAAAATCAAGTTCAATATCATAGAAACACAAACCAATAAATACAAGAACACACAAGTATGCAATTTCTTAAAACTAATCATTGAACATGCAATTTATGCAAATTGTCAACTTTAAGTCTAATGCATGTGCATGCATGTATAAGTGTGTGTATTGTGTTATACCAAATTTTGCATAGCCATGCAGGGACACATATGAATGTAATGTATGTGTGTGCCTAGGCCTTGCAAAAGGAAGGATATCTCGATATACCTTTTGCTAAGTCATTTAGCTTAAAACCTCTTGTAGCCACCACTTTGCTTGAATGTTGTCTAATCTTCCTTGAAACTTGATTATCCACAAATCCTAGAAAACTAATCAATACAAAGCAAATGTCATTTTGATATAGAATTATGCCAACACAAAACTCAAGAACTAACACATCTCGGGGAGAGAGGGCTTCTACCCCAGAGATGGCCACAAGCCTCCTCTGGGAGCTGGGGTGGTGCGTGACCATTGGCTGCCCCTTTTCACCCTCTTTCCCTCTCTTTTAAATATCTCATTCTCTCTCATTTCATTAAAAAGAAGAAAATTTGAAAATAGAAGTGCAGAATTTTCTCTCCAATTTTCTCATCTTCCAAACACCATATCTCTCTCATTTCTTATCCGATTTGAGTGATTCAAGTTGGAAAATCTTTGTATTGAAGTCCCCTACCTTCTCCATGTTATTTTACAGCCATTTGTTCAAGTTTTTTTGTGTAACTACACTCAAAACCGAAACTGCAGGAGATTACAAGGTATTTATCTATTCTTTGTGTTTTGATCTACAAAATCTTTAGTTACCTTGGGTTTTCTTCTTCTATATGTATGTGTTACTTGGAAAATGCATTTGAGAAGTAGAGCTTCAATTATAGGCTAAACTTCTCTAATTAGAGACTTGAATGCGAACTAGTTTTTCTTGAACTCTAGGTTTTCACATGTTTGTGAGTTGTATTGTGATTACCTTATTATCTAGGGCTATTTGTTCATTGATTGACTTTATTTTCATGATTGATAGCCTTATCATGTGCTAGGACTCATTAGTTGAACATATCTAGGATTAGCACATTTGATTTCATATTTAGAGCTAATTAGGATTTAATTGATTTGTACATAAATACATGCTCAAAATATTTGCTAGAATATTCATTGATTAAGTCTTATGAATCTTTCATGTTTATGGTTGTTGCTAAAACCTTGAATGTGTGCTTAATGTATATGTTTGATTCAAGTTTCAATTGCATGAATGATTATAGGAATGAAATGTGTTTAAGTGTTTAACATGTTCTAGAATTTGGTCATGTATAGTAACTAGACAATTTTGATTTATGAACTCACATGCTTATGTCTAGTTCCCATAGAATGTATTGATCTCATATTCTATGTTGAGTGCTTGTTTGCATTTTGCATTCATTGATCATACTAGGAAGTCCTTGTAAAAGACATGAAGTCTTAGTTAGGACACGAGGTCCTGATAGCTAAGCAAAAATTCTTGGTTAGGACAAGTGGTCCAAATAACCAAGCAAGAAGTCTTGACTAGGATCCGGAAGATCCAGATAGTTAAGCAAGATGTCATGGCTAGGATCAGGGAGATTCATATAGCTATGCAATGGAGTCTTTCTAGAGGCAATAGTGCCTTGGATAGAAAGTAGACTATATTATTCGTAGACCCGGGATATTGAGAAGACATGGAGTCCAATACAGAGTGTTTCAATGGGTTCATCACTCTTGAGGAATTTCTAATCTACCAATAGGGATTGGGTAGACATATAGTCCAATAGGGAGTGTATCATTTGTTGTTCACTTTTGAGGAATTTATTATCTACTTTCCAATAATAAAAGTATCTGATGGTTGTATTCAACCCATGGACGTTTCCTCTCCAGAGGTTTTACCATGTTAAAAAACCTTTTGTCAATCCTTCCTATCTCTCTTTTATATTTGCATGTGAATGGTTGTATCTTGTTTCACAAACTTCATATCTAGATATTCTTGTAAATAAGATTGTTGTAATGTGAGAGGCAAGCACTTCATTTGATCAAAGTTGTAAATATCATTTTATTTGTACTTAGACTTATTTGTAAATAATCATATTTTGATTAGTATATTGGACATTATTGAGAAAACAAGTATTCTTTGTTTTTAGTTTTATTATAATTCCTTCACTAGCAAATTGTAGACTTGATTGACAATACCTTGTTTGAAAATGCTTATTGATTGTCTACATATGTTTTATTGTTTAAAATGTTGTGATTCAAGCTAGCTAGAGAGACAAACTCTTGTTTGTTTCAAAGGATTGAACAAAGTATAAAAACATATTCACCCCCCCCCCCCCCCCCCCCCCCCTCAAGGTTAGTTTAAGGCAATTTAATCGCGTTTGTATATTTCAGAACGATTTTGGAGTTAAGTACTTACAAACTGGGTTTGCATGGTAACTTAAGTTTGTACTCCATGATGTTTTAATATACAACTGAGATCTAACTAGGTTTTAGTGTCTGCGATTGTCCTTATTGATTGGGGTTATCGTTAATAATCATGAAGGTTGTATGAATATTATTTTAGCAACTTATATTCATATGGTACTTGATAGTTGTTTAATGGTTTTATAGTATTATACGTCAGTATGGACGGTTATAATTTTATTTGTTTTTCAATCATTGCAATGGTGATGGTGATGATGCTGATATTTTGGCATGCTCGATTAAGTCATGTTGGACTAGATAGAATGAATATATCAGTCAGAGAGGACTAATTGGACTTATTTATCTAGAAGGTCATGCAAATTATCTAGTAAGAAAACAACTAGAAAACCATTTCGTAAGGAACTAGATCGGGAATTCCATTACAACTAATTCATTATAACATTTGTGATTGAATGAGTGTAATGGCTAGATATGAAATTTCATATCTAGTTACATTCATTAAAATCTTTAGACGTCTCGGTCATGTCTATTTGATCTCCCATAAATCAAAAGCATTGGATTGCATCAGATTGTTTGGTTGATGATCAAATTAGATGATGAACTTTTGAGTTTAAAGAATAAACCGAGTTCGAAAATATCTTTCTGAACGGTTGAAAGAATTGTTTAGCAAGAAAGGTATATAAAGATATTTATTTATTCCTAGGACTCCGCAGCAAAATATTGTTGGAAATGGTTAAGTCTGTGATGGCACAAGTGAATCTTTTAGTATTTTACTAGAAGGTATGTTAATTGATTGCTGCCTACTTGCTTAATCATGTTAAACTAGATCAGACACGTCCACATCTTATGAACTCTGGACAGACAGATAGCATGGTCTGACTAATCTACAACCATAGGGGTATGCTGGTTATGTTTATAATCCATCTCATTGAAATGAGAAATTTGATTCAAGAAGAGAAATTGTATCTTTGTTTGATACTTTATGCATTCCAAAGGACAAATAAATGATGGTGTACAATTAGATAGAAGTGTGCTAAATTAGAATCATAAGATGTCATTATTAGAGAATGAATTTGTTAGTAGAAGCGAGTTTGAAATAGATATCTAATTTTAAGAATTGGATGATCTGTGTTAATACGCGAGTGGCAATAAATTAAAATCAAACTTGATCCTCCATCCCTAGTGGGAGTGGAATTCTACATGGATCTTCCATCCCTAGTGGGAGTGGAAGTCTACACCCTAATGGAAGTAGAAATCCACATGGATCTTTCATCCTTAGTGGGAGTGAAACAGCTGTTGAATCAGCTACTGTGATAATTTACCGACAATGCCGTTTTTATCTTTTAAACACTTATCAAAAATGATGTATATAATTGGTTTTGAAAACAGATTTTTAACCACTTACAACCACACAAAATGTGAAATTAGTAAAATGGTAAGCAAGGGATCGTCCTCAGGGATTATGATTGATAATTGAAATGATTAACTAATCTTGGTCAAACTAACTTAATTACATAATTGTAAATCATAGATTGAGATGATAGTGTTTGGTTAGAAAACCAACAAACAAACATAAGATAATAAATAAATAAAATAAAGGTGATATGAAAATTAGAATACTCAACTATCTAGATAAGAGGTATGGATTAATCAATTAAAGTGAATCTAACGAATTGATAGAGTTACCAATGGATATTGGGCAATGCACATATAGGTTCATTAAAGAACCGTTCTCACAATCAAGGACTGATTGTATTCGTAAGTGTGATTTGGTTGTGGGAACTAAACCAAATCACTTCCCACCAAAATTCCTCACATATGATATTTAGAGAGAGGGGATAATGGTGAGATCAGTTAATTACAATCAAAGGTCTAGGTAATCGGGGTTGATATGTCCACCACCTAACCTATCCTATTCACTATGAGCTCTAACCAATTAAGCTTGTCAATTCCCAATTGATTTTATCACACATAATCTTACCAATATTGCAATCAACAAGTGATATTATCAATTAATTACATAAAGAATAAGATCTAATTATAAAGTGAATAAAACATAATTGGAGAACATATATTGATAGCTAAAACAAATACCAAAAATCCACAGGTTTCTCAAATCAATCTCCTAGGGTGGGATTTAGCTACACATGATTACAATCAAGAAGTAGAGGTAAAAGATAAGGAAATCACCTATGAGCCTCTTACTTTAAGCTTGATCCCTTCTTGCTCCTTGATGAACCTTGATGCAAAGAATGGGAGATGAGGATGTGTAGTGAAATGGATGTCAAGTGGAAAGTGACAAAGGAAGGATGTGTAGAAGATGGGTAAAGAGGAATGGTTATGGGGAAGTAATATAGATATGTATTGTTGAGCTTTTGGATGAAAAAAATTAGTTCAAGATGAGAAATGCTCTTTATTTTTTTGGTATTTTTTGTCTGGAAAATCCTCTGTTCAAAATGAAAGAGAAATGTATTTATATGGTTCCAAGATGATGTCTTGCAACCGCCAGATTTGCTGATATGGCATGTGTCACGGCATGAATGTTGTGGTTTGTACATAGCGATGTTAACTGCGATAGACGATTATATGGTCTTCGATCTGATTGTCTAGGTTGGCAAGGCAGCGACACAGTGGCAGAGACATCTGGATCTAGTTTCTTCAATGGTTGTCACAGTTGGAAAGGCAGTGATGCAATGGCAGCGACATCTGGATCTGATTTCTTCAATGGTTGTTGCGGTTGTCAAGGCAGCAGCATCTGGATATGGTTTCTTCAATGGTTGTCGTGGTTGGCAATGCAATGATGCAATGCCAGCAACTTCTGGATCTGATTTCTTCAATGGTTATCGCGGTTGGCAAGGCAGCGACGCAATGACAGCGACGTTTGGACCTGATTGGTTCACTGACTTCTTTCTTCTCTGTCGTAGTGTCCTGGCAGCGACATAATGGCCGCAACATCCCCTAAACTTGTCTTCGCTGAAACTGGGTACTTTTGTCGCTATGTCCTTATGACGACATATTAGTGGCGACATATCTAGTGGTTGGGTCGTTGTTGCGTTCCATCGACATAGTCGTGACATCAACACTTGGATTCTTTTTTTCCTCTTTTTCTTCTTTTTGCACTTTTGTACCTGAAATTCTTCCCTTTCTCATGAATGCCTTTGTGGCATGCATATACATATAATCACTTGATTCAAACTGTTAGATCACGGGAATTTGCCCAAGATCAAGCAAACGAATCGGGAATGTGGTCAAAAATCATGTACTTTTTGGCTCGATCATTTACCAACTCGTCGAAATAATCGTAAAGTTATCCCATGTCATCTTTCGAAGATTGAAAGGGAAGATTTGATGATTACTTCACTCGACGGTGATGAGCCAAAGATTTTTTGAATTAGGCTATCACTTCTACCTACTAAGACAATATGTGAATGAAAGCAATGGAAGAGGAGATGGAGTCTAGAAAAGTGTTCATGTCCGGGACTTGAATTAGTTACCGCCTGGTCATTAGATTATTGTGAACATATGGGTTCCACATATGATAAATAAGGCGAAAAGTACAATTGAGAGGTATAAAGCACAATTAGTTGCAAATGAAGAAACTTATTCTCTAGAAGTAAAGTTTTCTTCCATACGCCTTATTCTAGCACTAGTCACATATATGAACCTGAAATTACATCAAATGGATGTAATAATTGTACTTCTCGATAGAAAACTAAAGGAAGAGATTTACATGGAACAACATGTAATTTTTTTAGTTTCAAAAGACCAAGAGCGCATAAGTGTGCTTGCTTAATTAATGTATGGTTTAAAAGGATCCTTTAAAAAGTGGTATCTTTGATTTCATCAAGCTGTAATGTCTTACATATTAGTGATGACTAAAGATAGCCATGGTAAGTACACTAAACAGGTTGAAGATAATTTTTTTTTACATTATCTATATCTATGGACTATATGTTTTGGCTATAAATAACGAAGAGTTTGTAAAACCATAATGAAATAGTAATTCTCAGATTTCATTGAGATTTTATAATATCAAAGTGGCTTATATATTAGGAGTGTTTATTCGAAATGAGTAATTATAAGCTCATAGATCCTCCTATTGTGAAATCAGTAACTCTTAGTCTCAATATGTATCCTGAAACCCTATAAGATCAAAAAATTGATGACAAGTTCCTTATGTTAGTACCATACAAAGTTTCATGTACAAAGTTTATCATTAGTTACGCCGTAAGATTAGTGAGTTGACACCAATATAATCCTAGATTACAACATTGAGATGTTGTCAAGAGGATTATGACGTACCTTAAAGTACGGTTAACTACTTAGTCTACATTGTGATATGTACAAGGCCAAATAGAAGTTATGCCACAAGATTGGTGAATGTATACCAATATAATCCTTGATTGAGAGGTTTGTGACACAACTTAATAGTACGAAAAACTACTATTTATGCTAGCATAATTACACACATAATGTGATAGAAATATGTCGTCAGGTTGAGACTGGCATTCTTACACGTGCAGTCGCTTCAGTTGTTGAGATGAGACACATATATTAGAGAATATGTACGATATATGCTCGCGGAGCTAATATTTATGAATTTGTCACCTTGACTGGGTCAAGATGAGGTTCACAATAAATATACCAATATTTAGAACCGATCATGATAGACCCCACTATCATTGATACCTAATTAGGCCAGATGCGAGGTCTTAATATGGATCTAGAGAGAGGTGAGCTTTTAAGAACTCAGGTTAGTCACATGATTTGTGACTGAACTAAGATTTGTATAGTGAATGATATAAAGACATGCATTCTTAGTTAGAACGTGTGCTATAAGTGACCAAGGTCGAAAATGAGAGAATGAATCCCTACTTCCATATTGTGTAAGTTCCACTGAAGTTTTAAATAAACTTCAAATGGTGTCCTCATGACCATTCATTCTATCTTGAAGTGACAGGATAATGTTAGCACATTTAGCTTGTTATTTCTATGACTATGATAATTCAGCCTATGAGGCACATCTAGGGTAGCAGTTGTTCAAGAGACAAAGAGATGAAGATGGAATGGGAAGATTTAATGAATTTTTATCTTGACTTATGTATTCGCTAGCCGGCCAATTGTATTTGTAGATACAATTGTGAATACATGAAATGTGATAAAGTCAAGCATAGCCTTTTAAGGGATTAAGTATGCTTTGGACTGATAAAAATTATAAAATTAAATCTATGATACAATAATGAACAATATTATCTCTTGTAAATAGAGAATTTACAAATGAGATTTGAGATTGTTAGCTCCCTTTCATATACATCGATTGTTCATAGGTCACACGATACATTTACCCGTATGAATACTCTGATGATAATACTTGTTTTTAAAGGCTCAAGGCTCTTCTGTATGTATCACATCTTATGCCATTTTATGAAATGGAAGATGTTGATTATTGGTGCACCCATGATAGGCTTGTGGTAAAACTGTGTTGGCTCTACTTGTACGAGTGGGAGATGTTGGTATATTTGGGTTTGGACACCTAAATAGGGCCAAGTCAAAGTCCATGTGAACATGGCCCAAGCATAAGCCCATGAGCAGTTCATATTTGGTAACTACATGAGCAGTTCAAAATGAACATGCTAGAAACTGCATGGGTAGTTATTACACATACAATGCTAATACGTGAATTTTAAGCATTATTGTAGAAGTGTGTGCTTCATGGTAAGCAATAGATAGTGTGCAACTTTATGAGTGTTTGTCTGTGCAATGTATCTGACATAGTTGGTGCAAGTGTGCTAGTGTTTACACAGATATAATAGAGAGCAGCTGTGCAGAAAATCAATATTGAATTTTCTCCTATCTTGGATTAGAGTGTTGGTATTTGCGTTGGTATTTGCGTTGTGATCAGAGGGAACTTTTCGGATTTCGATCTGTGATCGTTTCGCGACCTCTGGTGATACAATCCAGTGTTTCGATTTGCTTCCGCTATGATTTGGATTTCGATGGTGAATAGTAATCCGAAATTGCTTGTTGTTTATTGGGATATTAAGATTTTAGTCCCTCTAGTTTGCGATTATCTGGGTTTGGTCCTATAGTCTTTGAAATTACAAAGTTCGGTCCTTCTATAACGATTTCCGTGAAATGATAAACTCAGAGGGCAAAATGACCTTGCTGCCCTTAATAAAAGCAAGTATCTAAGAATAGACCCTTATGCCCTCCAATTTTAAAAATTTTAAAAATTCTAAAATAAATATAAAATTTTAAAAATGAATGAAAAAAAATAAAAAATAAAAATAACAAATCAGATTTAACATATTCAATCAAATTTAACAAATCAGATTAAAAAAAAACCAATCAAACCCAGATTCAACCAAATCCATCTCAAGAAACCTAGAACCTAACATCAAATCCACAAAACCTAGAACTAAAGCTGAGCCACCACCTCCAAACCACCACCAAAAGCACAACAACACACCAAATCCACCAAACAACCGTCACATAACCCAGCTCTACCCAACCCAACTTCACTATTGAACCCAGCTTCGCCGCCTATTCAAACCTAGAAACTCATTCCACAACCAAAATCGAACCTAGAAATCCCTCCCATCTCCAAAATCGAACCACCACAAACAAAACCCAAACTCTCTCTCTCTCTCTCTCTCTCTCTCTCTCTCTCTCTCTCTTCACGATCTAGCCACAAGAAAAACCCAAAATCATCAAGAACAACAAATGAAATCTCAACCAAAACCCATCAGAATCGATCAGTTGCCGCGATTCACACCAGTTCCGAAAACATAGAGAAGCTGAGAATCGATCCGCCGCCACGATTCACATCAGCTTCTAATCGATCCCCCTCACCGCCGTGATTCAGACCCAGACACGAATCAATCCCGCTGCCATCACGATTCACACCAGCTCAGAACCAATCTCTTCGCCGCGATGCAAATGGGTCTCTCTTCTTTCTGGATCTCCGCCGCAGTGAGGGAAGTTGGATTTGTAGGGGTTTGTGGCGGCGAGGGTCTATGGATGATGGAGTTTCAGAGATAGATGTTTGGTTTCTTGGTTTAATTTTGTTGAATGAGTGAGAAAGATGAGATTGAACAAGAGAGATGCGAGATAGATGGCGAGGAGTGAGGACTGAGGGAAGAGAAATTAAGAATTCATTTTTTTTAATTTCTTTTTTATTTTTTAATTTCTTTTTTATTTTTTAATTTCTGTTTTAAAGTTTAATAAAAAAGTTTAATTTATGTTTTTATTTTTTAATTATTTGTAATATTAATTATTTTTATTTAAAAAAAATTTACATTATTAAATACCATTTCTACCCTTGTTTATGAAAAGCTTCTAGAAGCTTTCGTTACATTTCCTATAGTGCCCTTGTTAACCTAACGGAAGTCAACAAAATTTTAACGGAATTGGAACGGTAGACACTGAAATATGTATTGTCAAAGAACTAATGGACTGAACTTAGAAATTCCAAAAACTAGTGGACCAAACCCAGATAAACGCAAACTAGATGGACTAAAATCTTAATATCCCTTGTTTATTTATTGAATTCAATATTCACTGTTAATACAAAAAAAGGGAATTAGCAAAATGTTACGTGAAATAATTTATAAAAAAGTACAATATAATTAATTGGGTTAGGCTAAAACAACTTAAATTTGTGATTTAAAATTTTGACTTCAATATCTCAATCACCCATGTGCTTTTAATCCAAGAGTTATAAATGCATTCAAATCTCAACCATTGGATTAAAAACACATGAGTGGTTGAGATGTTGAAGTCAAAATTTTAAGTTACAAATATAAGTTGATTTAGTTTGACCCTAATTAATAATACTAATATACTAATAGTTAAGAGCAAAGAAATAGGAAATTAGGAAATGAGCTAGCTTCCGCGAAAACGGTCTATGAAAACACACTGTTTCTCCCTAACCAAACAAAGCATGCCTTGACACAGTTTATTTTGAAGGATTTTATCTTACATCTGAAATAATATCATTCACTGTTGTTGACTGTGATTTTTGGATTACGTAAAGTCAATCACGCATCACACAAGTTGTATGAATTTAGTGATTATGTAAGAAATTAAAAAGAGCAAAATAAGAATTATGCAAACAAGATTTTACATGGAAAACCCTAAAGGGAAAAAACCACGGTTGCCGGTGACGGCGAGAATATAATCCACTATGAAAAGAATGCTACAATCTCTTTCTCACTTGCTCTCTAATAATATCTGATGATTCGTGAACCCTTGTTGGGTGTTTTTAGGGTCTATTTATACATGCATAGAACCATAATTCTTGGAGTACAAGTAAAAGAAAGGTGGCCGTGATTTAATGAAGTACAAACAACTCTAACTTATTGGAGTCGTGATGATCTTCTTGCCCGCTTTGTTTTGTTTGTGTTTTAATCACATCAGGTCTTTTGCCTATTCTGGATTCTGATAACTATAAGGAAATCTATTTCATTCTCACAGTATGCTTCATGAGACCTTATTTGAGGAAGACTCTTCTTTGCGTGTTTGAGTCGTGATTGTATTGAATTCAACGTTATCAATATGTCAAGCATTCGAGAGTATCTGGAAATTGCTCACGTGTTGCTTAGCCAACCATCTTCCAAACCCGATCAGATCTTTTTCACCCCGACCAGGGATCTACACCCGGTCGGATAGCTAGACCCAACAATTTGGGTTTATCCGACCATCTTGGGATTTATCGATCGTATCTTATTTTCCTGATCAATATAATTACCTTAGTAGGACGTTTTTTACCCGACCATCTAAGTAACTCTGATCAGCATTGTGGGGTTATCTCCTGGTCATCTTAAGTTGGCTTAATTTGGTTGACATTTGTTGACACATCACTTGTTGTCCCCGTGTAACACGATGTTTAGGCTGACGTGCCATTTCTTAAGATTATACCAATAACAATACCCTATTAAACATTCAAACTGAGCATCTGGTTCAATAATGATAACTCGCTCAGTGAGATATGTTTAACTCGGGAGTCTTTTGTCGTGTAGCTCATTAATTCTTGTTAATACTGGACAGCTGGTCTTTAATTTCAACCACAAATGTTTGATTTGCCTAGGTGATTTGACGTGAATGACGCAATTGACGGCGGTGATTCAAATTTCAAATGGCGCTCGATCTTCGGGATTCGTATTCCAACATCCACTCACATGACATCATTCTCATCTATATATTTTTTTCAAATCCCTTCGTTTCCCTCTTCACGCAACTTTTTCTTCAAAATTTCTCTTATTTCCAATTTTTCTCAAAAATTATTTGTCTTCTCCGGGCTTAACTCTTCATCATCGTCAAAGTCTCCATCTCACCCATTTCAATCATCAGGTATGGATCCTACTACCCGTCATCGTTACGTTGAGTTATTGATGCATTATATTGAAATTGGTGATAAGAAAAATGTTGCTAGGGTTGAATCTATTTTATGGGGTTTTCTCAAGACTTTTCACGTTCAGTTCATCCCGTAGCCCTTAACGTTGACTACTCAGTGGCTCTCCCTTAATTTCAACCTTCATCATTTGGTTCGAAAATTGCTAACCCAACTATTTCTTCTCCCAATACATACCTAGATATGTCGAAGACATCGGGATCCATACGAGGAAGCAAACCAAGCTCAAAGGATTCTGCCTCTATAAACTTAAAAATTCCATCCCAACTGCTGAGGACGGAAGAAGTTCCAAAAAGGCACCGAGCCTTTTTGTTGAAATTTTCAGCCGAACAACCCATCGCTTTTAACTAGGAGGTGAATGTAGTAGATATGCTAGAGCTGGTTAAGTACAACAAGAGATTTGATCTTCCCCGGTCAGCTGAGCTTTTCCTGAGTGACCAACGTGCAATCTGGAATCCCCCTCGGGGTGCAGTGGCCATCTATGGGGCGATGCTCACATCTGGGGTCACGCTGCCCCTTCAGTCTTTCTTTGCCCGATTCCTTACAGAGGCTGGGATTGCTCATGCTCAGCTTTTGCCAAACTTTTACCAAGTCCTTATGAATTTGTGGCATCTGTGGAAGCAAATTGGTGCCAAGTACCCCCCGACCCCATAAGAGATTCACAACTTCTACACTTTGGGTCAGTCGGTAATGGGGGTACTTTCCATCTTCAGTCTAGCTCAATCAGCCATTGGATTCCTGAGGGGTATAGCCAGCAACCCATACCCGTATCTAGTAGGGATCACAAGGGCTTTATTTGGGGCTTCCCCACTTCTAACAAATACTGGAAAAACAACTAGTTCTTTGTTCGGGGTGAATGGGGTGAGACCGTGGTCGCTGATCCTCGCCAGGAGTTAGCTAGGAATACCGTTCCCAGGCACTTCTACAGTCTTGAACTATGGAACAAAACTCATGCAACGCTTACAGAAGATCATGCCAAGAATGTTGTCAAGGCTGCTCAGACATCTTGGGAAGCCAGAGATCGGCGCGCACTGTTCACTGAGAAGGATCTTTTGGATCTAGGATTGTTTCCCCCTATCTCGAGTCGACGCAAATGCTATAAGTATTGCTTTTTCCAAATCTCAATTTTTTATGAATCAAGCTTTACTTGTTCTGATGTTCTTTTACTTGCACAGTGTACGAGATGGATATCGTGGCTGGCGAGCAAGCAGAGAAAATCAAAAGTCTTAATAAGGTTAGCTGAGAGGAAGCCACTGCCTAATTGGTTCAGGGGATTGCTCCTCCCCAACTAGTCATGGTCGAGCATACTTATGAGCCTGACCCCCACACTTCTCCAAGCGCTCCCAATTGGGAAAGAGAGAACATACCCTCCGATCGGGACAATGAACAAACGAAATCTCCTAGAGGCTTAAAGAGGAGATTTACCAAAGAAATGGATGGACGTCACTCGACCAAACCTTCTAGGAAATCTCTGGTCAGTTAAGTGATCAAAACTGTTGCAGGTTCTTCTGCTCATGATGATGCTCATAGAAGGAAGAAAACTGAATCAGCAAAGGGCTTGGAAGCTCATCAAACTGGAGTTAAGACAATTACTCTTAAAGAAGATGATGAGGATCAAGACACCCTGACCGATCTGATCCGTATGGAACAGCTATCAAAAAAGGGAAATGATCGTGCATCGGCTCCATATGCCATTTTACCATATGATCATCCTAGATCAGATGATTAGGCTACTGTTGGGGTTATTAGACAAGTCGCCTCTTAACAAACTCAACCTCCAATTCTGGCCGAACCGGTTTCTCTCCAAATTGTCCATCCAGTAGGTCAAGTTCCTACCGGCTCTCTAGTACAGCGTGCTGGCAAGGCCCCGGTGCAGTTTTCTTTTAAATGTCAGATAGTCTTCACTGACTCAGATTCTAACGAGGAGTAGGCCAACCCTGAAGAAGTTCCAGCCAACCCGTATGTTTCTTAGGTTGAAGATAACCTTGCCAACCAAGGGGCTTATCATATTGATAAGGTGTCGATGCGGTTGGGCCACCCTTCTGGTCCTTTACCTAATATTGAAGTAGCTCCCTTCATTAGTGGGTTTGGAGCTGGTCCCTCGAAAACACATGATCATGAGCAAACTGCTGCCACCCCCTTGGTGACTGCTCCTGAAGCTACTCCTGTTCTGAATCCTGTCCTAACGGACCAACAACCTCAAGGTCTAGAGGCCACGATAGTTCTTGCTACAGTCGGTACTCCTAGCTCCGACGAGACGACAACCGACCCCCCTTGACATACTGAAATCCATATCTGCTGGAAGGGGCTATGTTGGGGAAGGTTATTGGACTGACTTCTGCTAGTAACACGGAACGAGACCGCATAATTTACAACAATGGCATTTATATATATGTTTCTCACCTTTCTTGCTGATTCTTTTGATTTTAGGTTTTTTCAATCATAACTTTTTTTTCTCTTTTAAGGTAGTAGAGGAGATGACCAGGGCCATGATAGCTCAGAAGAAACAAGCTGCTGAAATCTCTCAGCTAAAAAAGGAGCTTGAGAAGAGAAAGACATCGATTAGTTCTGCCTCAGCTAGGGAATCAAACTGAAATCATCATTTAAAGAGAAGTTGAGGCAGCGTTACGCGGCCGAGGCAGTCTTAAGGAAAGCCATGTCCACTGCTGAGACCCGAGCTGACAATGCCATAATCAGCCTGACGGAACTTGCTGTGAAGAGCACCTAACATGAAGCAAATCTGGCTAAGGCTGAGCAGCGGTGCACAGAGTAAGAACAAAAGCTATCACTGGATGAACAAGTTGCTGCTGGTCAGGAGGCAGAAGCTCGAGCTGCCGAAGAGACTCTGGCTGCCTCCCAACAATCTATGCTTGAGGCCCAGAGGGATCTGAGGAGGCCAAGCTTCATTATGAGAGGCTGGCTGAAGATCTGAAGCAGCAGAAGGTCAGTATGGAAGTGATTTCCCAAGAAGCCAGGCTATCCCTTGAAGTTCAGAGCGTTGATCGCTATAAGAGGTCTCTTACATTCGAGGCAGTTATGTTGAGGGAACTAGAACGAGGGCTTGCCACTACTCGAAAAATCTTCAGGGGTAAGGAGATGTCTTCTGGAGAGGCTTACCGAAAATGGGATTGAACGATCGAAAAGCATAAGGCCAAGTCTCTCAACGCGATAAAGAATCAGAGGATGAGATGGAGGACTTACTGCAAGTCTATTGGGAAGAAACCCCATAAAATGCATCTAGAGCTTCCCTCCAAGTCTTCCCTGGTGACCTTTTATGCTGTCAAGGAAGGTGGTGCAATATCCAAAGGCATCGATATTGGCCATTTTCCTAAGACCGATTACTCTCCTTTTATAGCAGAAGATCCTGAAGATGACATCTGCTAGCCAGATTTTGGAGATCTGACCAAGGGCTATGAAGAAGATAAACCCCCTGGCAACTCCGGATCTGGTGGCCCTTCGAGCACTCCTTGAGCCTGATCTCTCCTTCATCATTATACATTTTTTGTTATACCACATATCTTGTAAATTTTTCCTGTAACACTGTGTAAATGACTAATTCATTCATAATGATATAAATCTTAATTTACTTGTGTGGTCTTCTTTATTTTAATCAACCATCTTTGCTGATTGTCACTTCTAATTTAATCAGTTATCTTGTTAACTGAATGTGACTAATCTAATTGATTATGTTTTCGACTGATCGAATTTGATTGATTATTAACCCGACCAACTATATTATTTAACTGACCGAACTTGGCTAAACTAGTTATCAACCATCTTTGATTCGTTCAGTTATCTTTTTAACTGCTCGTTATTGACCCAGTCAATTATCCTTTTGATTGACTGAACTTGGTCTGGTTGGTTTAGCTACTGACTAGCTTTTGGTTATCCCGATCAGTTATAAAATCAACTGGCCGAGTCTAGTTTGGTATGCTTGTAGTTGCGCTGTATGTTTGTTCGAGTAGTGTTCATTTGATAGACCATATGCATGGTATCTAATTTATAGACTCTTATCATTTATCTAGCAACTAAGTCACTGGGATATCTCCCAGTAGTCTGTTACTCAAGATTCGTTGCAATGAGGGTTTTCTCTATCTCATTAACTTAACTTATCTTAGCCAAGTATCTGTTTTACTTGTGTTCATGTATGAGAATTTGATTACCTCATCCAACTTTCTGCGCATCCGATCAAGTATCTGCACCCAGTTACTTTCGATGAAAGTGCACTGTCTTGGTGACATATGCTTTCGGCCCCATCACTGGGCCCCCCGAGAACCCATTCAGTGTTCAACGAGACTTGCTTTTGTAAACGAAAGCAATATTAGAACACTTTTTCTTGAACTATGCTCCCCTTGAAAGGCTTTTATTAATATCTTCAAAAAACTATAAGAAGAAACAAATGATTAGGTATAAGTAAAATCCGTAACTATTTAAAACTTAACAGAATGTCTAAAAGGTCTGAGAGAAAACATAAAAAGAAAGCCCCTTAAGGATAGAATATCTTCAAGTATTGAGCGTTGCATGGCTGAGGTAACTCTCCTCCTCCTTGTCGGACAAGGCGATATGCTCCATGCCCAGCTAATCCGACCACCTGATAAGGTCTTTCTCATTTATCCGCTAAGGATCTAACCACCTTGTCCCTTGTGTTTAGGGATACCCTTCTGAGAACCAGATCTCTTAGTTGGAACTTTCTTACCCGGACATGCGAGTTGTAGTATCTCGTAATCCTTTGTTGGTAGGTTGCATTTCTCACCCTTGCTACGTCCCTTTTTTCCTCCAACGCATCTAGGTTCTGTTCTAGGGTCCTTATTTTTGTATCAGGTTGATATAGCTGGACTCTGGGAAAAGTGTGGGCTATCTCGACTGGAATGACAGCTTCAGTCCCGAATGCATGGGAATAAGGTGTCTCTCCTGTCAATGTTCTTTGAGTTGTTCGGTATGCCCAAAGCACCTCATGCAATTTGTCGGCTCAATTTTCTTTCTTGCCATCGAGCTTAGCCTTCAAGGTGTGCTTGATGTTTTTGTTGACAGCTTCGGTTTGACCATTGGTCTGAGGATGAGTTGGTGTAGCATAATAATTTTTAATGCGGTACTTTTGGCACATTTTCCTGAAGTTATCGCTATCAAATTGAGTCTCATTATCAGTGACAATTGTATCTGGGATCCCAATCAATAGATGATATTCTTCTTTACAAAGCTGGTAGTATTGGCTTCGGTTATATGTACCAATGCTTCCAACTCTGCCAATTTCGTGAAATAGTCAACTGCCACAATAGCATGCTTTGCACCTCATTTAGTTGATGTTAGCATTGGACCGATCAGATTTAATACCCACATTGTAAATGGCTAAGGTGAGGTCAGATTCTTCAAGTTCTCGGGTGGCTGCTTAATGTCGTTTGCGATTCTTTGACAAGTACCGCATTTCTCAGCCACCGATTTGGCATCCTGAAATAGGGTTAGCCAGTAGAAGCCTTGCCTGAGGGTTTTATAAGCTAAACTCTTTCCCCCAGTATGGTTTCCGCATATTCCTCTGTGTATACTAGCCAGAATCTTATCTCCCTCATCTTGACTGACACATCTCTGTAGGGCTTTCGAAAACTCTCTTCTATAAAGCACACCACATATTATCGAATACTGAGCTACCCTGTATCTGATACATTTTGCTTCAACATCATCTTCAAGGAGCGTGCCGTCTTCTAGTTACTGCCTGATCGGGGTAATCCAAGTGACATGCCATTCTTCTACTGTTTCCACAACTAATTTTTTTCATCTTTGATACTGGGTTTTTTGAGATGAGCTATCAGAATCATTTTGGACCAGATACCAGTGGTCGCCGATACCAATCTTGATAGCGCCTAAGCTTTCTCATTTTTCTCTCTCGGGATCTGAGTGATTATATAAGTCTTGAACCTCTTGAGAAGTACCTTAGCTATCTTTAAGTAAGCCACCATATTAAGATCTTTCGCCTGGTACTCGTCTAGGATCTAGTTAACCACAACCTGTGAGTCACTGAATATCTCCACTTCGTCTGCTCCCAGTGTTGTGAATACCTTGAGTCCTGCCAACAACACCTCATAATTGGCCTTATTGTTGGTAGCTTTGATGTCAAATCGCAAGGCACATTCCACCTGATCACCTTCTGGGGTTAATACCACTATGCATGCCCTGCTGCCATGCGTGTTTGACGACCCATTAACATGTAGCTTCCAGCTGAAGACTTTCCTTTCCTTTTATTATAGTATTCTGATCACCTCATTGTTTAGCTCAGTGGACTCAGCAATCAGATCTGCCATTGCCTGGCCCTTTATTACGGCCCATGGTAGGTAAGTGATGTTGAATTCACTTAGCTCGACCGCCCACTTTGTCAATCTTCGTAACACTTCTGGTTTTGTTAGGTCTGTGAAGTCCACACACATTCTCCACTGCCCATTTTTCTTTTCTACGAGTACCAGATTGGCAAACCACTTGGGATATTGTACTTCCCTGATTGATCCTGTTGCCAATAATTTATGGACTTCCTCTTTAATTGCTTGGCTCCTTTGGGGATTAAATCAGCGCCTCTTCTGTATTACAGGTTTTCACACGGGGTTGATTGTCAGAGTGTGGGTAATTATCTTGGCATCGATTCCAGGCATATCTTCATGCTTCCAAGCAAACACGTCATTGTACTCTTTTAACAAGTTGACCAACTGATTGTGCACTCATTCAACCAACTGTACCTCCAACTTTACCGTTTGTCCGGGGCTCTTGTCGTCTATCACGACTTCAATAGTTGGTTCTCCTTTCTGATCTTTCCCATCTTCTAGAGGTGATTCCATTGGGTCCAGGTCGAATTGGGTTGGCGTTTTCCGCCTTCACTTCATCTCTATCATCTTTCAGGCATTCTCCCCCCTCAGCGAATTCTACCTGCATTACATCTGGCTCAGCTCTCTCTCTGTAAACCGCCAGATTGGCCTTCCTCGCTGACTCTTGGGAACCGTTCCTAGAGATCTTACTTCTGCTCCCCTGAATCCTCTGATCGGGATTGCCAGTGGTTGCAGATCCTTCCTTTGAAGCCTTAACTAATCAAATACTCCGGCGCTTAGAATGTCTGCCGAACTCCCATTATCGATCAATACTATCCTTACTTCTCGATGACCTATACAAATTGACACAACGATCGTATCGTTCGGCTTAACTTCTAATCCGTGAGCATCAGCTTCAGAGAAAGTGATCGGATCCCAACCTTGCTTAAGCTTCTTCTGATCGGGACCGACTGAATATACCTCCAAGTTTCTTTGGCCATCTATTGCTTCACGGACTTCAGACATTCTCTCCCTGCTACTTCTTCATGTACATGGCCTACAAAAAATGGTGTTGATAGCTCCGACATCTGCCTGGTGAAGGCCTGTATCAATTCCTCGAAGTTCCCAATCGATCCACTTGCAAGGCTACCAAACCATCTAGACCCCTGATCCACTAGCGTTTGAGGGAACATCCTGTATAGGAGGTCATCGTCATAATCGTATTGCGCCATCACACTTTGGTATCTTCTAACGTGCTCTTGGGGGTCAGTGTTGGCCTTGAACTGCTACACATGTGTCATTCTGAATACGGGCTTGTCTTATGGAGGCAGTGAATGGACTACCGGAATTACCGATCAACAAGTTCCCGCGTCCTTGTCTCCGTTCCAGTGCTTCTATCCTTCTTAGTAGAACCTCTCGCTCTCCCTCCGGTTCACCTCATTCATCGAACTTCTGGCGGATGATGAGACCATAATGATCTTTTGAAGTCCTCCATGTGATCTGGGTGTCACGAATGTTATATTTGGGCGTGGGGGTTGTCTCTCTGCGCCTCCTAGGGGGTTCCTCTCTTTCAGTTGAGGGTGATCGAAACCTCTTCCTGTGTCCGCCGTACCTGTCGCCTCAGTCATAACTTGCTCCCCGTCTATGACCTATTGCAGCATCATCATACGGGCTACGTTCCCTTCTTCCCTGGTTGGCCTGATCCCCATTCTTTTTATGTATGTTAGTCATAAATTGTTGTGTTCAGAATTAAATGTATTGATGTGCAAGTGTTGTTTTGTTGTTATATCGTGTATATAAATGCAACTGTGTTAACATCATTTGGGTGCCAGTTTCACTGATGGATAAGCGTGACTGGGTGCAATTTTTGTTCATCAAATTCTAATAGCCAGCTAAGGCACTTTGACAGCACATGACTGTGTGTGAATTGCTAGATATATGGAGCAGTTTTGCTATTGGTTTGTTCAATTTGTTTGCAGTGGTGATTGCTTTGTTTGTTTGATGTCATGCTACTTGAACAAATTAATGGTAGATAAAGTGGAGATGTTTTCTAATAGCCAGCTAAGGCACTTTGACAGCAAATGACTGTGTGTGAATTGTGCTAGATATATGGAGCAGTTATGCTATTGGTTTGGGGGGGGGGGGGGGGGGGGGGGGGGGGGGGGGGAGGGGGAGGGACTAGATATATTATTTTGTTTTGAACTATTAAAATATTCAAGGATCGTGAACACAAAGACATGACTTGACGAGTTCTTATTGTAGATTAATTAACTAGAGAAGATTTTGGGTGCATCCGATGCAGGATGCATCCCCCAGTGTGATCACCGTATAATTATATTATATTTAATTAAGATAGATTAATTAATTTTATTTTCATGTAATTTTGAAATTTTGACTTATAACTATTTTCACGGCTTTGCTAACTACCTTTACAGTTTCGGTACCCATTTTTACGGTTTTGGTAACCATTTAACGATTTTGTAAATTTTGACTTGTAACCATTTGTACGGATTCTTTAACCATCTTCACAGCTACGGTAACCATTTTTATGGTTTTAGTAACTATTTTACGGTTTTAGAAATTTTGACTTGTAACCATTTTCACCACTATGTTAACCACATACATGACTCCGGTAACTATTTTTTCGGTTTCAGTAACCATTTAACGATTTTGAAAATTTTGACTTGTAACCATTTTCACGGTTTCGGTAACCATTTTTAAGTTTTACGGTTCTTATTGTAGATTAATTAACTAGAGAAGATCTCGGGTGCATCTGATGCATGATACTTCCCCCATTGTGATCATTGTATAATTATATTATAATTTAAATTTTACATTTTCAAATGATGAAATTATTAGTAATTTACTCCTTATCATGTTTAAAAGTTTTGATTTTTCCCCAAATTGTTAACCAAATATGTAGTATCAATAATTTCCACCTACTATTTAGGTTTATGTTGACAATTGCTGAAGCGAATGGAGGGACACCAAATTAGTAATTAATATGATTTTAGAAAGAAATCCCTTCGTCTCTTGAGTGTGTGGATTGCCATCCTCTATCTCCTTGAATGTGTGAGTTTCTTTTCTATTTCTTTGCCTCATAGGTCTATTTATAATGTCTCGCAAAGTATTGCGGAGATTGCTCTTTCTAAAGCTTTTGTTTTGCTAGAAGAGATTGACCCTCTATTGTTTATCTGACTCTAGCTGATTGGCTGAGTATTTTGTAGTTTGGTTTTCTTTAATGAATCTTTTTATCTTCAAAAAAAGAGAAGAAATAACCAATTAATGAATAAATATTTACACAATTAATAATAAAATTCAGGAAAATTAATTTTAAAAATATTCTAACATTGTCAATAGTTAATATAAAAATATTTTAGCTATCAAGCATAAATTCAAGTATACACAACACTTCAAAAATGGTTATATATAAAATCTACAATCACCGGAAGTTGCACAGTATGTAACTCTTACTACAAAAATTTCTTCTGACTTTCCAGTGAGAAGCTTTTGAGAATTTCCTAGAACATCATTGTATATAAGTTTCACACACAAATTAAGAATTAGATTTCTCCCTCCATCGTAAGGAATCAGGTTCGTTTCCTATATGAAACAAATTTCTTAACATATATGAAACAAATTTATGAATCAATATTCTTAACGTGTATGAAACAAATTTATTAAAATTCATCATACCTATAAACTTATTCCAAATTATGTTTAATATATATAGTACCTATAATTTCCGCATACTTTTTGGATTATATTGACAATTTTGGTTTATATTGACAATACTATCGATGGATGTTGCAGAAGGGAAGGCAATTTATTAGGACATCCAACTCGACGGGTATACAGATGCGATTAAAGAAGAAACACATAATATTTCACATTGCACTTAGTATGCCAAGATTGCACTTTCTGAATATCTAAAGGGAGCACTACCTTTATCGCATTTACGACCATGAGTTGTATAGTTAATTAGTTATCACCAAAATTCTTAATAGTATTAACAATAATAACACAACTTGCATATTAAATTTATGAGCATGTTTACACCAAATTGATGCAGCTTGGTACGATCATAATACCCCCATAATACCCCAAATGAATTGAAATTGTCTACTTTGCACACACAAATCAAACAATTAAGTCATATGTTTACACCCAATTAACTCTTACCATTCTGCTATTCCATATAACACCAAATGTATCCATTTCAAGAACAAAAAAAGGGGGGGAAAAAGAGAACACCCAACATATATTTATGTTGCATAGTTTTTGTCCTCATTCATGATCATTTCTTCTACTAACCATTCTTCTCATGAACAAAAAAACTATCTCCTACGCCAATTCCCACCTAACCACTTCCATCCACAAATATGTGCACACCATACTATTTACCCATACATATGCCAATATACACTTTGTCGGATCACAGTGCTTTAGGCCACGGATACACATTTACAAGTTGATCTTTAATAAGTTCTTGACATGCAAAAAAGAAAAAGAAGTTTAGAAAGCATTACAAATTTTTGGTCACACCAAGCACAACCCAGTATGCAACTACCCTCCCACTATAGGGGATGTATCTCCCTGCAAATTTAATGAATTATAGTTGTGAAGTTCATTTTGAAATTTTGAACCACTAAGGGTAGAAAAAAAGACTACATCAGACTATCAGAGTCTCAAATTATGGTTCAACTAATTGAAAATGCTACAAACTTGCAATTAAAGAAGAAACACATAATATTCCGCATTTCCACAACAAACAGATTTAGAAAGAATAAGAAAAAGGAAAAGATATTTAATTATCACCGCAATCAAACGTTAAGACTAATGGGATAAAATGTGGCTATGGTAGACAAAAATCTGCTGCACCTCATAATGTACAAACCATATACTCATAATAGAGTTCTTAAGGAACCACAAAACTAATACTTTCAAGGATAAGTTTATATTAATAACTCATAATGAGCCAATATCCATTTTCATCAGTTAAGAACAAACAGACGAAATTCAGGAGTGGATCATATAGTGAGATTTCAGTCACGGAAACAATGATATCAAAATTTTCAGTTAATGGAACCATATTTTAAGGCCAATTCAACTACAAACCTAATGAATGCATACAACATAATTGTAGAATTTGCAAATATATAGTGTAATCATGAAAATGAGGACCAATTGGGAGGACATTGAGAAGATTGATAGTCAAGACATGAATATCATTCTAGAACATCATCCTTTAAAAAAAACAGTTAAGAGGAATAAAAGGCATTTTCCAACTTGATTAAATCCAATATAAAACAGCAGTAATCAACTTAACAAACCATTTATCAAACAAAATAAAAATACTGTAAAAACAAGAAAAACCAAGAGAGGGATTTTCCTAGTTAATCTATTGTATTCATTCAAGCTCAAATTAGCAGCCAATCATCTATTTTTCCCAAAATAAATAGCATTTCCCTCCTGAAAATGTATATACTGAATTACTTATACTACATTTTGGTCATGATAACATCATAACACAAATAAAAAACCCAATAGACCATTAAAATTCCACCATCCAGACTCTAATAATAACAACACAAAAACAAAAACCTGTCAACAGCCAAAGCAACAAAATGTAACCAAAAAACCAAAACACCAATTACAAACTTGCACCAAAACAAACCTCCAAAACACTAAAAACCCCATTGATCACACACACAAATTTGAATTCTAAAAGCATATGTTGGTCACGATAAAATAAATAAAAAAAATTAATACTTAAAAATCCCCCAATAAACCACTTCAATTCCACCATCCAAACACTCACAATAAACAATCCAGCATTACAAAATTCCAAAAATCACAAAGAAGCTACGTGAACATGAATCTCATTCTTCAAAAAAAAAAAAACATAAACATAACTTAAGAACAGAACATAACGAAACTGTTGGATATTTTTTGAAGAGAGACTACAAGCTCTTTTCATATATTGTTAGTTTAAGCTTAATTTGATTTATTCTAGAATACATTAAGGAAATAATTTATATCACTTTGGAAAACTGAATACTTATATTACAAAAAATAAAAACAAGCTGACAAAAAGAGAAACTCATTTGCAAAGGATAACCAAAAGAGTAACCCATATGCAAAGAGAAACACCTCTATTTTTAATCACATCAACACATGCAGTATGCTAGTGCATCTCATAATTGATTTGCATAATCATTTCATCTTCATTTTTTACAGAACTCCACACGAAAAAGTCTAAATATATTAACATTGACACTACTGTAATAATTCCCAATATCCAAATGCAGTGTATCAACTCCGAAAATAATAGAAACATGGGATATGAATCATGTTATTAAAATAGAAAAAAAAAACCACCAACAATCCTTGATTGTCTAACAAATCCACCACCCTAACCAATTTTAACCAAGAAAAAATTTCCAATTTCCAATAGAGATTTAATTAGCAATTTAGATATGAATCAAAATTTATGAAAACAAATGTAGATAATTTGCAGAAATAAATTATACATAAAAATCTGAAACCAGCCCACATACAGAGTATCAAACACAGGCACATTCATGCATAAAATAACATCAAAAACTCAGAAAAAGACACTTTTTCGGATTCAATGCAACTACAAAAATTATTTATAATTAAATAAAAATATAAAATAAACCTTGGCATAGTAATCTTTCCAAACTCTTCTAGCCATCTGATGACCTCCCAAATCAAACGCTTTGAACTTGATTTTTCTAATGCTTAATTCCTCTGATGTTGGGTACTGTGTAGGCTGGTGTTGAACTAATCTCTGATTCATAAAAACAAAACCCAAAAAAAAAATAGTCAAAAAACATTTAATCAAAGAACAAAAATGAAACAAGTAATAATAAAATAAAATACATCGTCCTTCAACATGTGAAGCAAAGGCATTTTGCTGGCGTTGTCGAGGCCGAGAAACAAAATCTTGGTCTATTTTTGCCACAATCAAAGAGAAGCGAGGATTCCATAAAACCAATCAAACAAAAACATTGATTATTATTTTTTTTCACTCTTGATTTATTCAAAAAGATAGTTTTTTTCCCACCAAAAAGCGATCGAAAACCAAAACCCAAATGGATTTTTCGGTGGATTAGGAATTTAGTGAGAGAAATTGAGAGAAAATGTGCGAAATTGAATTTATTTTGAGAAACACCTCAATAACAAAGACCACAACCCTCAACTAAAACAAAGTTAAAAACCTTCAAAATAAATATTTTAAAAATCACACAACTGGTCAAACACAAATCTCAGAATCCTCACAAATTCTTAAAAACAAAAAATAGTAAATTTTAAAAAAAATGAACTAAAAACCTGTCTCTGAAGGAGAAGCATCAAGTGGTAGTGAGGTGTCTCCTGGCTCAAGTCGACAGCAAAAGAGATCGGATGGCCAGATCTGCGACTTTCTGGTGACCGACCCAGCTCCATAATGGAACCATCACCGAATCCGACCTGCTCTCCCACGCACCGCCGCCACAGCCACAACCATTGAAGCCCTCAAGGACCGGCTCCACACCTACCAGTTGAAGAAAAAAGAAGAATGACAGATGACACCAAGCTCAGATCTTCTTCGTTCGATACCAGAGAATCGGTTTCGGGTCTTCTCAGTGGCCGACCTTGCTTTGAATACGGTCCAAAACCGAGTACTCGCTAGAAACCAAAGCGAGATTGAGAGACGATCTAGAGAGAGTCGGGAGAGAAACCTAGATGGAAAATGAGAGGAGAGAGACTGAGTTTGTTTTTTTTGGGTAAGAAACCGGTGTAACCGGTTGCTGAAGAAATATTATTTTCTGATTTTCTCTTTTAACAGGTTGAAATTTTTTTCAAAAGTGGTGTTGTACAGTACAACATCGCCTTCATATGTGTACCGTAGCATGACCCATCAATTAATCATAATCAAGCCTTTGCGAATTCATGAATATTAATTGTTTCACAAAATAAAATAACAAATGTAGGCTACAATAAGTTCATAATTTATGTACTAATAACACTTTTTTTTTTGTAAAGTGACCAGACTTTCATTCAAATAGATGAACTGTTTACATCAAAAATAATTAGCTTGTTCTGCCAAACTGGGAAAGTGAACTCGTAGACAATAGGTTTTCTTTAAAGTATAACTATTTTAGCTAATTGATGAGCAACTTTGTTGCATTTGCGTGAGACAAAACGGATTGAAACATCACTGTTCATGTACTAAACCAAATCATTATTAGTACAGTTTTTCAACCAATACAAATAATTAAATCGAAGATTTTATTCCTTTCACCACAAATAGCCTAAGTTTTGCACTTAAATTAAAATAATTGGAACAAAAGAAAGAAACAAGTGTAAATTGGTATGTATATATTAAGTCCACTCCCAAAATTCAGTTATATGTTTGCATTTTTCTTAAAATGAAACAGGTCAATGACTCAATCTAATATGTTGCCATCTGTAATTCCAATTAATTAATTAAAAATAAATAAGGAAGCCGATATTGATACTCATAAATATGATAAGCACATCCAAATTTTAATAAAAATTTTAATTACAAAAATATTCCAATAGAAATTTACCAATAAAGACAAATTAGTTTATTAAAAATAAACAAAATACTATTTAGTGCTTGTTTGGTTGAGTTTTCTATTGCCTTAAAATGTCTACAAACATCTGTTTGAATTTTTTAGAGTTATTTGGTGGGCTTTTAAGATTATCTATTTTAAATTGAGTAGATGTTAGTAGAGTTTAAACTTCTACTAGGCAAAAGCTCATGGTGAGTTGATTCTTCAAATAGACGTTTTTTTTAAGAGTCTACCAACCAAACAATTATAATTTGTTTTCCAAAAATTCTATTTCTAATAGATTTACTACAAGTAGATCTTTTACCAATAGAGTTTTTTCAAAAGCCTAACCAAACAAGCTCTTACACTATTTAATTACACTCATATCTTCAACTATATCAATTTATTAAAAAAAAAACCAAATCCTAATTCTATTTTTTAAACCACTAAACTTTATTAAGAAGGAGAAGAACATAAGCCAAATGGAGCTTGTCAGAACAAGAAAACACACGAACCAAATAAACAGAGACAACAAGACAAAAAGAAAAAAAAAGCGCCCTAGCTAAACATTTGATTTCTTTCACATTAGATCTTCTCCTTTCTGCATTAGGTTCTGGAAAATATGGTTGTGTTTGTCCCAACAATTGGGTTTGGCATATTCTCTTTTGACTATTGTCGGTCCATTTTGGTCCATTTGTTGAAACCCATATTTTGCAACTAGGTCAAACCTAAAAACTTGAAGCCCACTTAAATCCCTATGGTTTTAACTTTTCATAGATGTACGCTCAATCACTCTTGTTCATATAATAAATATCATAAGCATGCCTTAGGTAAATACATAATCTCAGATTGGCCTGAAGTATAGATTTTTGAAATTTAAGAATTTAAGAATTTTCGAGACTGTGTTTTTGAGCTTAAAGAACTTAAAAATTTATCATTTGTAAAATTGGGTGTGTTAATAACTTATGAGGGTTTATAAATAAATTTTATTAAAATGAAAACATTCATTTAAATAAGGGTATTAAGATGAATGTTTATAATAATATTTAAATTTTAAATTTTAGACATGGGTGTATTTATCATTTTTATGGGTGTTAATATCTGTACCCAATAAATAATTTATCTTCACATTAAAGCGCATTTTAGTAATAAAAAAGGTAACAAAATAATTGACGACTAATGGTAAAAATGTAACATGTATGTTATGCATCAATTTCTTTCGGTTTTTCCAAAGACCCCCAATCTCGAACATCTTAATCTCGACTCATTGATACGTTTCCATTTAATACTCATGTCTTTGCTTTGTTTAAAATCACTTAAAGCATCTGCCTTTTTGTTTCTTTTTTTCTTTGAAATATTATAATAATTCGGAGTTTGTGGAAAGGGGGAGAGACTCGAACTCATAATCTCGTGATATAGGTGTGAGGGGTATACCACTGGAACAACCTCATATTATTTTGCCTTTTTGTTGCTTGAGTGCATTAGTTGGGTTGTTTGTCTATGCGGGCTTAAGTATATGATTAGTCATTATGTTAAAGCTGATGATTCTTTATATCTTTGTGTTTTAACTTTTCAATTATTTTTAGGGGAAATTATACCGAACCCATAACTTCGTGATATAGGTGTGAAGGGTATATCATTGGACAAACCTCGTATTGTTTGCTTTTTTGTTTCTTGAATGGATTAGTTGGGTTGTTTGTCTATGCCGGCTTAAGTATATGGATTAGTCATCATGTTAAAGCTAATTATTCTTTATATCTCTATGTTTTAACTTTTCAATTATTTTTAGGGGAGAATTTACACCTCACCCTTGAGGTTTGTTCAGTATGTGTATTTCACACAAACAACCCAAAGACTTTAGAGTTTGTTTAGTTGAGTTTTTAAAAAATCTCTATTTTGTAAAAGGTCAATTGCAGTATATCTATTATAAATTGAGTTTTTTTTTTAATTATAATTATTTGGTTGGTAGATTTTTTTTATTAAAAAATGTCTATTTGTAGAAGTTCCTTCCTCCCTATGAGCTTTTGTCTAGTAGAGGTTTATGCAAGTTTGATATTGCTTTAGAAAAGTTAAAATTAGATTATTTTATTATTTTGACATAAAATGATGTTTGGTAAAATTTCAAAAAATGATTAATTGATAATCTGACAAGTTTTGACATTGATTTTGAGAAGTAGGTGGAGAGTTGCTTTTTGAAAATGATTATGGAATAATCTATCTCAGCATTTAATGAATCTTTTAAAAATATCATTATTATCCTTATAAAATAAAGTTAAAATCATTTATATACCTTATTTCATATCAAAATTAAATATTGATTTGATTTATAAAATATTTTAAAAGTATTTTATTGTTCTTATGGAATTTTTTTTTCCTAATTTAAATATTCTACTTAATTATTAATTTAATATATATAATTAATGAAAAAAAGAAAAGAAATATGATCCTAAAATTATGTATACTTTAGTCATTGTAACTAATCTCAGCACTTTTACAATAAAATTAGCAAACATATGTAAACTGCTTTTGAGTTATACAATAGTTTTAAAAATATAATTTTAACCAAATATATGCTAATTAACTTCACAGCTGATTATTCCATCAACACAACTAAAAATGATATTATAAAAGTTACAACAATACCAAACTGTCCCTTAAACTCTACTAGCCGCAACTGAATTTAAAATAGAAAATATTAAAAACTCAACCAAACAACCATAAAAAATTCAAATAGAGATTTGTAAATCTTTTGAGATCGTAGAAAGCCTAACTAAACGAACAATTAACAGCCACCACCGTTATTATCTAACATTGGAGGGTTATTTTAGTCTTTCTAAATTTATTTATAAAACAAAAAAGAATTCATAATTTTATAACAATTATTCAGCAAACCCTAACATCTCACGATACACAATCACATCAGAGGCCCAACCTTCCACCTCCATCTACCAACACTGCCGCTGCCACCGCCTCCTCCTCCACCGGCCTAACCTTCTTGAGGTGATAGATTAGTGGGTTTTCTTGGATTTGATGTGTTGTTGTGTTTCAAAAAAATCCACTGACATGCAAATGCTTCCTCGGCCACCTGAGAGTGGCCTCCATTTGTTTTCTCGTTTCATTGACTTGCTTTTACAATTGATTGAAATCTCAAATTATGCTTCATTCAAAAAACGTTACTTATATCCAATTTCCTATGTTGGTTTCCAGGAGGGATATCAACTGAAATTGTGAATCTGCACAGATGTTTAGAAACATCAATGTCGTTGCTAGGATATTTGAACGCCAAATTAGGACTCCTCCTCCTGGCACAAGTGTATGTCCTTATTTTTTCTGTTCTATTATTCTTTGACATGACTCATTACCTTGCACATCCAATTTTATTATTCCAGCAAAACTTAATCGTTACTGGTAACATTTTTGGCAGAGCCATAAGAATTACACTGAAAATCGTCATGTCGTAGTTGGCTAAGGCAAACGGATTTCAATACATTATCTGTGAGATTACCTTAGAATTTCTTTTGTCTAGCTTTTAATATTTTTGCTTTCTATCCATAGCTACTAAAATTCACCTACAAGTACATGGCACCTTCTCTCTTCTTTTCTTCTGTTGTTGATAACTATAATTATGAGCATTTGCAATTAACTGAAAATTGGTGCTTACAGGTTCACTGTACTAGGCGATTCTACGAGAATTTTGTCCCTAGTTTTACCATATATGATGTTGAATGCCCCGACCATTCATTTCGCAAATTCACTGACGATGGTCAATATCTCATAAGTTTCAGCAGAAACAATCAGGATTTGATTGTTTATAGACCAACATGGTTCTCATTTTCGTGCAAAGAAGAAGACTGTAGCAGTCATGATCTTCCTGTAAAAGCGAAGAGGTTTGAGAGCTTCTTCACCAAATTATATTGCATAACTCTTGCTTCTTGCAACGAACTCATATGCAAAGACTTTTTTCTTTCCATGGAGAATAACCAATTTGGATTGTTTGCTACTTCTACTCCACAAATTCATGATGCACCTGCTAACGGGGGAGCTATTCAAGGAGTACCATTCATAGAAAAAATAACATTTCATCTCGTAAGGTCATTCCTCATTTTTTACAATTAGTTTTTAATTTTTCGGGAATTTAGATTGGAAGTCCGTTTGTATCTTGATCTTCATTCTGGTTTTATATATGTATAAATAGATTGGAAGATGGGGTTATACTGGACGAGAAGGTGTTTCACAATGATTTTATCAATTTAACCAATAACATGGGTGTGTTCTTGTACGATGATTTACTGGCAATTGTATCACTTCGATATCAAACGATACACGTTCTCCAAATTAGAGAATCTGGGAATCTTGTTGATGTACGGGCCATTGGTTCGTTTTGCCATGAAGATGATGAACTTTTTCTCAATTCTAATTCTCAGGCAAGATGCATTTCCATTCAAGCTTTTGATGTGACTTTTCTATCTTTGGCACAATTGTGCTGTTAAACCTTGGTATTACAATTCAAGCTCTAGTAAGAAATAGGAATGTTAATTTTCTTTTCATTAATTTCACTACCAGTTTGTGGGACGAGTTTCATTGTTTGGCATCCTTGTTGACTACTGTCTCCTTTTCCTCTAGAGATACATTTTCTTTGTGTTCTTGTCTCACATTCGTTTGTTGTTCAGCCTGCTTACTCTCTATTGTACATTCCTTCATTTAATAAAGTTTTTTTTTTCATTTTTTTAATTAAAAAAAACCACTAGCATGCCTGTTGTGTTCATAATCTTGCTATCTTTATCCCTTGGTGGAATTATTACTGATGAGTATAGATTGTTTATACATTATCTATATCAATCTCGCTGCTGCTCTCCCTTCTGCTTAGTGTGTGAAATTGGTGGCTCAAATAACGTTTTTACATGGTGATTGGCTCATAATTTTACGTTACAAGTCTTTGCTTTTAACTTTTGTTCCCTTACCTTAGATTTTGGTTTACTGTGTCAGTCTTTTGGCTAATGCTTGAAGTTTCTAATGCAAATTTTTATGCTAATGAAGAGTTTATAAACAGGACAGTTTATCTTTCGTCAGCTATAATGCTCCTATTTAAGGTTTCTTCTTTAGGGATACGAGAAAATAGGGGCATTTAAATCATAGTCATAATCATTTACAAATACCATGTATTTTGGTTCATAAACTCATAATTTTAATAGTTATAGTTATAAGTTAAGGATTTTCCAGGCGTACTATATGTAGATTATTGAACTAGTTTATGCGGTGTATAACAATTTCTGACCGGAGTAGATTTCATCAATCGTCTGGGAATCAGGTTGAGTATGGTCTGCAGCAAAACCAGCCTAATCAAGGAAATTCTTTTCTGAGTGGCATCAAACAACGCTTGCTTTCATTCATTCTATTGTACATTCCTTCATTTAATACAAGTGTTTTTTTATTTTTATTTTTATTTTTTTAAAAAAAAATTTAATTAAAAAAAACCACTAGCATGCCTGTTGTGTTCATAATCTTGCTATCTTTATCCCTTGGTGGAATTATTACTGATGAGTATATATTGTTTATACATTATCTGTATCAATCCCGCTGCTGCTCTCCTTTCTGCCTAGTGTGTGAAATCAGTTGCTCAAATAACGTTTTTACATGGTGATTGGCTCATAATTTTACGTTACAAGTCACTGCTCATAACTTTTGTTCCCTTACCTTAGGTTTTGGTTTACTGTGTCAGTCTTTTGGCTAATGCTTGAAGTTTCTAATTTAAATTTTTATGATAATGAAGAGTTTATAAACAAAACAGTTTATCTTCGTCAGCTATAATGCTCCTATTTAAGGTTTCTTCTTTAAGGATACAAGAAAATAGGGGCATTTAAATCATAGTCATAATCATTTACAAATACTGTGTATTTTGGTTCGTAAACTCGTAATTTTAATAGTTATAGACTTATAGTTATAAGTTAAGGATTTTCTAGGCGCACTATATGTAGATTATTCAACTATATTATGCAGTGTATAACAATTTCTGACCGGAGTAGATTGCATCAATCGTCTGGGAATCAGGTTGAGAACGGTCTGCAACAAAACCAGCCTAATCAAGGAAATTCTCTTCTGAGTGGAATCAAACAACGCTTGCTTTCATTCATATTCCGTGGAATATGGAATGAAGAAACAGATCAAATTGTGGTTAGTCTTTTCACTTTTACTCTTTGTTACTAATTAGGTCTTAATACATTTAAGAGGCTTATCTTTCTCACTTTTCATCACTGTGACATATTGAACATTTTTTGCTCCCAGCTATAGCTATCTGCAAGTATTCTCTAGATTTTGTTTTCCATTTGTAATCAGCAGCTTAGGTTTCATGGCTTCATTTATCAGTGCCTATTAATATTTTGTGATTGTGTTTAATTTAGTACAATAATTGAAATTTTATGGTTTTTGGACTTTACTAAGGTTCATTGATTCTTTTTCCTTTACTTGCTTTAATTGTTTCCTTATCTATAAAGTTTATTATTTCTGAATCCTATATATACCAGATTATAGGAGCCATATGCTGAGCTGTAGTTTATAAAGCCAAGAAGGATGAATGGAGATAAACATTATCGACAAAAAAATTGCTATTAGTCTTGCCGAAGCAGGGGCTTGGGTGAAGTGATCTAAGTGATGTCATAATCTTCCCCCAGTCTCTTTTGAGATTTTGTTTTTTCCTAATCTATTTTAAGAATATGTGTGGATTTTAGATTGTGATCAACTCTGATAGTCAAACTGCCTACATTTTTGAAAGTTCTACATGGTGTGTTTTCCAATGATTTAATTGATTTTATCACAATGTTTTCTGCATTACAGCGGATCCAGTGCCTGAAGAAGAAGTTCTACTTCCATTTTCAAGATTATGTTGACTTGATCATTTGGAAGGTTGAATATTAACTCTGATTCTGTCCACACGTTTTTAGCAGTAATGCTCCCTCTGCATGAAATGTGAATATTACTTGCATATATTTTTTATTCCTTCGTTTATATCATAGTTCTTTTTTTTTTCTTTTATTATTTTATTTAGGCTCTGCAGCAGACACATGAAAATTAACAAGCTTGTTCAATCACATCTCTTTGGACAGGTACAATTCTTGGATCGGCATCACCTGCTAATCAAGTTTGGCAGTGTAGATGGAGGGGTAAGTTCTTGCGTTCTATCATACCAGACTTTTTCTTCATTCAGGTTTTCATGTAGTTGTAAGGTCTGGTTAGAAAGAGAGATTGGAATTAGCTGAAACTGAATCTGTTTTTTTTTTTTTTTGTGTGAAATTAATCCTTAGTTAACCTGAAAAGAAGTGGCCCCACAGAGTGGGCATCAGTCACTCAGTCTTCTTTTTCAAGAAAGAAACAAACCCAAGGTGAAATATGACAGGAGCCAGGGAGGAGCACAAAACTTAATAACTCCTGGTCCTGCAATTAATGTCACCATTACTCGACGGGTAATTACGAGGACTAGAACAATTTGCTTGGGGAAAGAGCCTTCCTCATTTAATGTAGTGGATAAACTTTCTCCTTGAGTTGCAAGAAATGTCCATATTTGACCACATCTTGATATTTTGTGCCAAGAGCTTTTTAGAAAGACCAGAAACAAAAGCAAATGAAATTTATTATTGTTTGTGTTTGAAGTCTTTAAATACATGCTTGTTCCTTCGCTTCTAGAAACTGAATAATTATTTTACTCTATAATTTTGATGATATATGTAGTGTGTATGTATTGACTGTTCACTGATGAATATTTAGGTGTCACGGAATGCAGATCAACATCCTGCATTCTTTGCTGTATATAATATGGAAACAACTGAAGTTGTTGCATATTATCAGGTGTTTTTTTTATCTTGCAACTCATTAGTTGGTTGTCATATGTAAATAGTTGAGCTTATTGTAGTATTCTAACATGTGAATGATCTGTTACTTGTAGAATTCTGCAGATGAGCTTTACTTCTTGTTTGAGCAGTTCTGTGATCATTTCCACGCAACATCAAGAAATTCAATGTATATGAACTTCATATCATCTCACTCAAATAACATTTATGCTCTTGATCAACTAAGGTCCATTAAAAATAAAGCTGGCAGCCTTTCGCAGGTTTACTTTTTTTTTTTTTATCTTATCTCACTAAATAGTTTCCAATCTCATCTTCTCCGGTTCCTTCTATATATTTTTTAAAATCTTTGATCAAGTCTTTTAACTCTTCTAAGCAGCTGTTGAATTCTGTCTGCAGTTTGTGAAGAAGATACTGGCCTCTTTGCCTTTCAGTTGTCAGTCACAGAGTCCTTCTCCATATTTTGACCAATCACTCTTTCGGTATGATGAAAAGGTTTGATCATAGCTGCTGATTATTCCCTTTTCTCAGTCCTTCACTACCTACTTTGCACTTTGTTTACTACTGATTATTGATCTTTTCCTCCATTTTTTTATTACCAACTACTACTTGTACTCTACTCGTTTTTGAATAGTATTTAAAGTCCAACTTGAGGCTTATGTAGTAATACAACATGAAGGAAATGAGACTATTTAGAATCTGAATCAATTTTGAGGTCTGCGGCTCAATTTGTGAAACATCCACACTGCTTAGTGCGGGACACTGTTGTAAGGAGTCTTCACAATAAGAGATTGAGGCCCTTTAAAGAAATATAGGTTTGTAATAATTTGAAGTTTTTATATTTAAATTTTCATTTTTACCCTTGGTGGGTCATGAAAGCAGTTTTCCAGCAGATTTGAGTGGAAGTTTTTGTGGCCTGCTGTTCATTTTTGTTTGTGCTCTTTGACAAAAGTACAGCTAGAGATGTGGATTGTTCTTGATTATATGTGTGTGCGCCTACATAAAGGGTATTTGTGTTGGATTCTATTTTGCTTTCACTCATAAATAAGATGCCATGCAATTTACAGATTTTGACGACTTTCTTTTTGGGAAACAAATTCTGTAAATGAAGATGCCTCTTCTGTTGAGATTTGTTTTTATGTTCATGTCATTTTGAAACAGTTGATTTCTGCAACTGACCGACATCGACAATCAACAGACCATCCCATCAAGTTCATATCTAGAAGGCAGCCACATACCCTTAAATTTAAGATTAAGCCAGGTATATTTTATTTTATTTTACCTCTGCAGCAGCTTTTTAGACCGATGCAAAGAAATCATTTTCATAAATAATGTTTGATTCTGCTTTAATTTGTTAATTTGTTCCTTTCAAACTAGGTTCATGTTAGTGATGCTGTGTTTTTATTTAGGTCCTGAAGCAGGTAGTATGGATGGTCGGACAAAAAGGATTTCTTCATTCCTATTCCATCCATTTTTGCCCCTTGCTCTCTCCATTCAACAGACTTTGTTCTTGCAGCCAGCAGTTGTGAATATTCATTTCCGGAGATAAATATTTTTTTAGGCGTCTTGGCATCCAGATTTGTACATTTGATATTTGTTAATTTATGTAGTGTACATGATACATAAAGGTAACATTTCAGCACTCTGACTTGTAACATTTGAATGAAAAGATAAATATTTGTAATCAATTTTTGCTCAAGTAATTAGACCATGGGAAGAGCTGTGTTGGTCATATTAAATCTTTTCTTTGAATATTTCTCTAGTCAATGTAATCATGCCCACTGAACTGATGGGTATTGAAAGAGGATCAGTTGCTATATCACCAATTTGAGGTTTGGCAATCACATTGCAATAACAGTGATGAGGTTATTGCCAAGTCAAATCCTCTAAAAGCATCATTTGTTGTTAGATTGGCTTTTTTGTTGGAGTGTGCTTGACCAACTACACCAGACCTTGTCAATCTCTTACACTTGCCCAGATGTACAGCCTCTTCATTACTTCCAAATTCATCCATCTCCTTCACTGCGGCAGATAACCTTCCTCCACAGCCTCCGTTGTTCAGAGAACATGGATACAGCTTGCCAACCCTGAATTCCATGTTTATACTCCTTCCTGTTATTATAAATATTTAATTAATTTTGAATTTTGATGATAAAATCACTATGCTTCTGCAAAGACTGATAGAGCTTCAGTGGTCAGAGATGCTGTTGAACACATCAAAGAGCTTTTGAGAACAGTCGATCAGCTACAATTACTGGTGGAGAAAAAGAGATGTGGTAGGGAAAGGAGCAAGAGACACAAGACAGAGGATGATGCTGCAGCCTGCAGGGGATATCGAGAGCTGTAACATGAAGCCTCTTGGTGACCCATACCAGTCCTATCGAGAGCTGTAACATGAAGCCTCTTGGTGACCCATACCAGTCCTATAATAATGGATCTTTAATGAAATCTAAGGCCCAGTCCTGCAGCTGTTTTTCAGCTCGTTTTCATTTTTGTTTTCAAAAATGATTTTGAATTCGCGTTCGTTAACCGTTTTTCATTTTATTTTCAAAAAACAAAAAACAAAATGAAAAACAAAACCAGTATTAACAGTAAAATATTTGAAAAATATAAAATACTTGTTTTTGTTTTTAATTTGTTTTTTAAAATATAAAGTCAACAACTTTTTTTTTCTTTTTTTCACGTTGAACGTGATCCCATCTGTTGGTTCCGAAAACATTTTAAAATTTTCTATAAAAAACAAAACCGTTTTAACCGGATCGTTGTAACTATATAGATTCTAATATTTTAATTATAAATAGTAAGGAAGAAATCGTTACCTTGTAGAATCTTCGTGATTCCCTTAAACCAAATTCTTCTACTGTAGAATCTTTGTGATTCCCTCGAACCAAGTTCTTCCATACCGAATCTTCAACACCAAAGATCGGATAGATGGGCTTCTCGATATTTAAACAGAATAATTACGACTCGAATTTTCTGTTCTAATTATATACTCATCATATGAGACAACAAAAAAAATATTTAGAGACTCTCATAATATTTTTCTAGAGGCTTTAAGCTTAGAAAATATTTTTCTCTTTTATTTTATCTATCTCTCGTTTCTTTTTGCGTGTACTGTTTTTATGAATCAAAACAATTTTTCTTCGTCTTCTAGTGTAAACCAACCCAAGAAGACTTCTTAGTATTTTTAAAGTAATGTACACGTACCACATAGATCAAGAGTTAAAAAAAATCAAAAAAAAAAAAAACTTTTTATCTCTTTATCTCTTTCTTGCAATTCTAGAGAGTGAGACATTTGACTCATAGTCAAATTGTATCTCATGTTGTAGAAACCTAATTGGATTATAATATTAATTAAATATTAAAATAAACAGATAAAAATAATTAAATAACAATTATTTAATAATTATTATAACAGATAAATATCGATTCAGCTAATATAGGGAAAATATCTTTTATGTTTTTCATCTTTATCTGCTTAATTTAAATTTAAAATTTAAATACATAATAATCCAAATATTAAATAATTATTTTATTTGAAATAATCTAATTATTCAAATAACTAAATAATTTAACAGATGATTTTAAACTATTATTTTCGAAATTGCACGGTGACTGTTATCGTGTAGTTTTCAAAAATTACAGTGTGGTCTCACCACACTGTGTCATCCAATTAAATATTTAAATAATCATATTATTTAAATAACATATGATTAATTCATAACTAATTAAATAAAACGATTAATATTTAATTAATTCACAATTAATTAAACAATGTATAAACTACTTTATGTATAGATGATTAATTCCAAATTAATCACTAAACCTCTTTATACCTTAATGTTCAATACAGTATTATAGAGATGACATGGGGACACATGGACCTATAATTTCAAGCTCCAATAAATCTTTAATAATTAATTAAACTCCTTAATTAATTATCTGATTTATTAATTCTAGAATTATTCTACTAAAAAGCTGGAACTGCACTCTTGCCATTATAGAATTAATTACTCGAATATGAATCGAACAGTCCATTGATATAATCATTACATATAGATTAATCCTCCATTAATAGTTTGTAATTTGAGTTAGGTTCAAATCCGTTGACCTCTCAATTACATCTTTATCCTTGAGTTCCAATGATTCTCTAATGAACAATTATTTATGATTTTATCATAAATTGAGCGCTCTATTGTTCAAGACCCGAATCATTTACTCAAGAGAACTTTTTGTCTAACTTCATTTAAGAAGGAATGGATTCCATTTTGTATATTATCATTCCCGGCTAAATATATCATTATGTCTCCAAGATACAAAGTTTGGGTTTGACATTATAAATAAACCATACCGAGTAAGTCAAAAGACACAACTCTATAAGTTGGAGTCTGTTAAATACTCAGGATTAAGATCGTTCCATATATGACAATCTGATTTGATAAATAAGAATACTTTGTTTAAAACAGAGATTATTAAAGATTCCAATTTATCATGTCCACGTCCTATATAATCTTATTATACAAAGTACCTTCATTCTAATGTCACCACATCAACAGTTCGGCTAAGACTGTTCCATTCTTAATGGGAATGAACCGTACTATTAATTTCAATTAATTAAAGATCACAACTTTAAATATTAATTACGGACAATTAAGATTATTATATTTAAACATAATCCTCATGTATATAACATCTTATATACTATGTTTAATAATACATTTAATAATCATGGAATTTTATGTCATTAATACAATATTAATAACATTAAATGCACACAAATATAAAATAAAATGTAAATCTATTATTAATTCAGTAAAAAGATTAACAACGTTTGTTCTCAGGCACTTTCACCAACACCATCTTCATCTCCTTTCTTCCATCTTCTCTCATCTTCATCTCCTTCTTTCTTCTTTTTGCTTTCCAGTTCTCATATTCTCTCATCTTCATCTGTTCTTTCTTAAATCTCCTTCTTTCTTCTTTCTTTTTTCTTCTTGTCTTCTGCCCTCTATTTCTTCATCTGCTTCTTTTATATTTACATATAAAAAATTTTGTAGATATTTGAAGGTTCTGTTTAAGGTCATTGAGGTTATGGACAGATATTATGCAGCTGTTCCACCTACCAGTAGCTATAAGGATTTAGGATTGAACATCAAGTTAACATCTCTCTTAGATGGTTAATACTAGTAACTTAATAAATCCATTTCTATTTTGGAGAATTTATGGTTTGTTTGAGTCAATTTTTGCAATTTGGATGCTCTTTTTAAAAAAGACTTGCTAGTAAATTGAATATTATAGACTTATAGTTGATTTTAAATTGAATGTTTTAAATTCATCTCACTGTTCGATTTTCTTGCAATGACAACATCAGCCCATCAAGGATTTGGAAAATCCAGACATTCACCTGTACAATAACATAATCCAATGCCTTTCCGGTTCCAATTGTTTAGAAATAACGCTATAATCATCTATCCATCTCATTCAAGAATTTCATCAATCACCTTTTATCTTTTTAAATGCATGTGCACTAACTTATTCAAATAATCATTACATGCAATCAAGTCATGGCTTTCATGCAAAATTCTTTCTGCAAGTATTTTTACAAGCACCTTGTCAACACATGTCATCCATAAATTTAAATTATCATATTCTGCGATAAAATATACAACCCGTAATATTTTCTTTAAATTTCCCTATTACCCTTTATAAATATTTATATTTTGCAAATGTCGTAGAATTACCACAAATTTTATATGTAAGTTGAAGAGGGTATTTTAAGTAGTTCCATTAATTTTTTTTTTTGATAGAATCACATTCTTCTATGAAACACGAGTCTCGTAAATTTTTGCCAAGTTTCCCTTACCCCTTTTAAAGATTATATTTTACAAATGTCTTAGAATTACCCTAAAATTTATAAATAGGTAGAGTATGATATTTTAAGTTGTTGCATGATATAAAATTCGGATAGAATCGCATTCATCTATGAAATATGCGTCCGGTAAATTTTACTCAAATTTCGTTACTAACCCCTCTTTTAAATTTTTTATTTTGTGAATGTTATTGAATTACTCAAAATTTTATAAATAGGTAGAGTAGAGTATTTCAAGTAGTTACATGAAAAAAAAATGTTTGGATAGAATTGTATTCTTCTATAAAATAAGCGTCTCAATTTTTTTTCCCCAAATTTTTCTTACTAACCCCTTTTAAAAGTTTATATTTTGCGAATGTCTTAGATTTATCCCAAATTATATAAATAGGTAGAACATAGTATTTTAAGTAGTTTTAACATAATTTTTTTTAAATATAATCGCATCCTACATTGAAATATGCGACTCGTAATTTTTTGTCCAAATTTCCCTTACTAGCCCTTTTTAAAAGATTATCACAGTTCTACATGACGACATAACAATAGCGAAAACCACTTGAAGGTTTGTCGCGGTTGATGTTTCACGGTGGTCCAAGACGGCACTTGGACCGTAAAATCCTCTCGAAAGGAATGTGGCGTCCATTGTCGCGGTGGTCCAAGACAACACTTAGACAGTGAAACCAACTGGAAGGTTTTTCGCAATTCACCACAACGACACCACGACCGCGATAATGAAAAAAAAGAGCCCTTCTCATGCGGTCAAAAAACACTAACGTATATGCAACATGTGCAAGTGTGTGAATGGTGAAATACGCACATAAAGGACACAAATGAATGTCATGAGTGTGTGTGTGTGTGTGTGTGTGTGTGTGTGTGTGCGCGCGCGCGCGCGCACCTAATTATCTTCAAGAGTTCATGGCAAGTGTTATACATTTGAAGCTCTTCACTCTTGAAGCTTTGGGGAGGCTAGTTGGTGCTTTGATCACGATCAACTCCAATCACCTAAATCTACCCTTACCAATCCCTTAGAGGAGATTTAGCTACTCATTACAACTAGGAAAATAAGAGAAAGGAAAGAGAAAGAACCCTTGGAGAACATGTCCTTCCTTGAAGTTGTTTTAATCTCCTACATTCCTTGAAGTTGAGTGAAAATGTAAGTGTGTGAGAGAGAGAGAGAGAGAGACTCTAGATCTAAGTTGTGTAAAATCTCTGAAAATCTCAGTCAAAGGCTCCCAAAAATGTTCTCCAACTATTCTATTTATACAATATACAAAAATAGGTCACTTAAACTTCAGAAAAACAAACTGGCGCACGCGGAGTGCGGGTGGTGTGCGGGTGAATTACCCGCACTATATGGGTTGTCTTTATCTTCAGTTCTCAGATCTGGAAAATAGTGCGGTTGGATTACCCACACTTGACCCGTACTTTAATGTCAGGTGCAAATCCACTCCTCTGTCTTGAGCAACAGTGCGGGTGGAGTGCGGTTGGATCACCAACACTTGACCCTCACTTTATCTGTCAGGTACAAATCATCTTCTCTGGCTTTGGCAACAGTGTGGGTGGAGTGCGGTTGGATGACCCGCACTATACCCGTACTTTAACGTCAGGTGCAAATCAGCTTCTCTGGCTTGGCAATAGTGCGGGTGGAGTGCGGTTGGATGACCCGCACTGAACCCGCACTTTAACTCTTCTTCCAGCATCAGGTTCCGGCTATGTGTATGAGTGCGGTTGGAGTGCAGTTTCGACCCGCACTGTAGAGCTATTTCTGATCCTTTGTCTGTCCTTTTGCCCATTTTCTGCCGGAACCACCGCAACATGCTTCCAAACCCATCATTGCACCATTTCCTATAATTACGCACATAACCACCCATTAGAGATACCAAAACGCATGAAAACAGAACACAAGATACAGATTTGAGGGCCTAAATATACTACATATTTAGCACGATCAGTACACTACTTTTAATTATATGTTAATTAATCAAGGGTTAAGGTTCTTTCTTTTAAAAGGAAAATTTTTAAAATATACAATCCCAATTTTTCGCTTCCACTGCATGTTTTCCCTTATAAGTGTGACCCCGGATGTGAGCATTGTCCCATATATAGCCACGACACCTCGGGGAGGATTCCAGATCGCACGTTGGCCACTCAAGAAAAGTATAGCTGACTGAGGAAGGTCAAACCTTTCACTGTACTTCACTAACTCTAGTTCATCTACCACATTTACTTCTGAGCCAAAGGCGCTGGGATGCTCAGCAGAAAACTTTAATAGGTAGGCTCTACGCCTTTTTGGAACTTCCTCCATTTTCAGAACTTGGGAGGAGATCTTCAAATCAATTGCAGAAGAATCCCTAGAGCTAGGTCTGCTTCCTGGACCGGATTTGGTTGTCTTCGACATATCTGGGTATGTATTTGGAGCGGAGACAGAGGGGTTAGCAATGTTTGATTTAAAAGAAGAATGTTGAAATTCAGGAAGAGCCATTGAGTAATCAACGCTAAAGACTGAAAGTTGAACTGGACGGGAAAAATCTTGAAAGAATCCCCCTAAAATGGATTCAATTCTAGCAATATTTTCCTTATCACCTATTCCAATATAATGAATCAACAACTCAACGTAACGATGACGGGTAGCAGGATCCATACCTGATGATTAAAGCGAGCGAGGTGAGAACTCTGACGATGACGATGATGATGATCTGGCAGAAACGAAGAACTTCGAAAAGACTTTTGGAGCGAATAAGAAATTTAGAAAATGAGGAGTTGTGTAATTTAAAAGGAACGGTTGCATGAGAGAGAAAATGAAGGAGTTTGAAAGTATTTATAGGCGAAGATAACGTTATACGAGAGTGGTGGTTGGTGTGCGAATCCCGAAGATCACGCGCCGTTTGAAATTTAAACCGCCGCCGTCAGTTACGTCATTCGCGTCTAATCATCTAGGCAAATCAACCATTTGTGGATGAAATTAAAAGCCAGATGTCCAGCATTAGTAAGCATTTATGAGCTATACGACAAAAGGCTCTGAAGTTAAACATATCTCACCGAGCAAATTATTATCATTGAGCAAAATGCTCGTTTGAATGTTTAATGGGGTATTATTATTGGTGTAACTTGAAAAGATGGCACGTCAGCATAAACGTCATGTTACGCAGGAACAATAAGTGATGTTTCAACAAATGTCGACTAAATTGAACCAACCTAAAGTGATCAAAAAATAACCCCACAATACTGATCAAAGTTACTAAGATGGTCGGGATGGAAATACCCGACCAAGGTAATTAGATTGATCGGGTTAGTAAGAAAACGATCAGGGGAAACTTGAACGATCAGGTCTAGCTACTTGATCAGGCAAAGATCCCTGGTCGGGGGTGAAAGGGATCTGGTCGGGTTTTGAAAGAAGGTCGGCTAAGCGACACGCGGACAAAGTCTAGATACGTTCAGATGCTTGGCGTGTTGATAATGTTATTACGACTCAAACACGTAAAGAAGAATCCTCCTCAAATAAGGCCTTAAGAAGCATATTTTGATAAGGAAACAGATTTCCTCAAAGTTATCAGAATCCAAGAGAAGACCTGATATGGTTAAAACGCAACGATATGAAACAGGAAAGAAGATGAGCACAACTCATATAAGTCAGAATTATTTATGTTTCATTAAAACACTGCCACTAATTCTGTTACTTGTACTCTAAGAATTAGGGTTCTATGCAGGTATAAATAGACCCTAAAAACGCCTAGCAAGGGTTGATGAATTATTAGATACTAGAGAGAGCGGGTAAGGTTGAACGTGTAATATTCATTCTTGATAGTGGATTTCTTTCTCGCCGTCACCGGCAACCGTGGATGTTTCCCCATTTTGAGGTTTTACCACGTAAAATATTGTTTGCTTGATCTTTTATTTCTTTTTGATTCATTACTCGATTGTTAATTCAACATACTTTGTGTGATGTGTGATCTATTTTACACAATCCAAAAATCACCATCAACAATATTCATTGTGTAGGGTCAAAGGGTAGGTTTCTAGGTAAAGTGGTCACTTAAGAGATTGTATATTTTATCTTACTAATGGATTTGTTTGCAGGTAGTTGTGCAATCAACCCGTGGATGTTTCCTCTTAGGAGGTTTTACCACATAAAAATCATGTGTTGATTTTCTTTATCCTTATCTCCTTGTATGTGTTGATATATATATATATATATATATATATCTTAGTTGTATTTTTTTTAAGTGATAATCATATCATATCAACTTTGTTTGTGTTGGAGCTTTATGAATTAAAGCCAAGTGATTATTGTGTTTGTATCACATACAAGTTAATGTTTACATTGATCTTGTTTTAATAAGCATATCTTTAATTTGAATTGATATTGTTTGTGATTGTTTTAAAGTGTGATACAAGCAACTTGGAGGGACAAACTTTTGTTTGTTTCAAGGAAGCGAAAAAGGTGTACTAACCTATTCACCCCCCCCCCCCCCCTCTAGGTTTGCTTAAGGCAAATTAACAGTGTTTGTATTTTTCAAATACAAAGTAATGCATGTGCAATGCTCCCCCTAAAAGGTCACTCTCTCACAAAACTTCTCCCCAAAGCATAAAAATGCTCCCCCCATATCTCTCAAGACTTCTCCCCATTTTTTATCATGAGATAAGTAAAGAAGCTCCCCATATCGGGTTGCTTTAACAAAGAGAGATATTAGCACAAATACGATGCATAATCATATATACAAATTTTATGTAACTTAAGTAATTGAGAGAGATTCAAGCAGTTTTATTTAATGAAAATGTGTGAAATTGTTGCTTTGCATGCAAGACATATAACAATTCAAGTTCAAGCAATGGTATTTGGCAAAGCAACCATTAAAAGGGTTTCCATAAGAATTCAAACCAATTTGTACCCTTTTTTCAAAACAAACATGATATAGTTTTTCAAAAGCATTTGAAACACACAAACAACTATATCAATTCTTAAGAGCATATCAAGACGTTGGATCAAGAGATCCTTTTAGATTTTTCAGATAATTATCTGTATGATAGTAGTCTTGATTAACCATTAAGAAGAGAGAGAGAGAAGACTAATTTGGATATAAAATCCTTATTAATTGCATGGATACAAGATCTTTATTGATTAGTCTTCTCATCTGCATTCACACACATTTGCATAAAAGCAATCAAAAGCATTTCATGCATATCATTAAAAGCATGTCATAATCAAGTTCATATGTCATGGAGATAAATTATAGGTCATTCAAATGTACTTCCTAATCAATTATCCTAGTCCAAAAATGCATGTTTGAACATAAATGTGGCATGAATTGCAAATAAAGCAAGGTTACACACTTATTGAACAAAATATCATATAATCATATATGTGCAACTTAGTATCTCAAGCAATTAATAAAGATGCATAAAGTATATTGATGAGCATATTTGTATATATATTTATTGCCCCTGAAAATAGATTTAATAGTCCAATTTTATATTAGTTTTATTTTAATTAGATTCTTTTTGGTGAAATAAGAATAAAAAACAATTTAGTTTGGAATTAGAGTTAATTGGAGCATTTTGCAATATTAATTTAACTTGGATCAAAAGATAATTTTCCAGGCCCAAAAGCAAATCCAAATCAAGCCCAATTCAAAGAGACAAGTCCAAGTCCAAGCAAAATTAGTGAAGGCGAAGATGTGCACGTGTAGATTGTTAGACCACAAAATATTTATATAAAAAAAGTAACTAGATCAAAGAGAGAGAACCACCTGTATATAAAAGAAAAAACAAAAAAATACATTAAGGTGTGCATCGTTTGCTGGCTTTGTGCGTAGTACTAAAAAAAGGAAGAAAAAAAAAGGGGAATATAAAAATAAGGGTTTGTGGTGGCGTTTGTTTGGAAGGAAATAGGTGGGATGTTGCGCAGTAGAGTTGAAGGAGCAGTATGGAAACTCAAAGAGAAGAGCAGGTGACTCTGGTGAGACTGGAAGAACAAGAACAAAGTAAGCAGATCTGGGGCCTTGCCGTCTTGAATTTGGATCAAAATTGCAGACTTAAACATGTTGGGTTTTACTTTATTCTTTGTTCTTGATTTCACCATGTGTTTCTAATTTTATTTCTAAGGTGTAGGATGAAACCTTATTGACAATGTGATTGTTTTGCTATTCATTATAATTCCCAAATTGTTTTTAATGTTTATAATTCTTATTTTTCATTTATTGATATTAATTAAATTCTTTCACCCTTAATATCAAGTATTTTGGGTAGTTACGATTGATTTTATTAATCGGGCTTTGTGTTTTAATATTTAAATTAAGAACCTTGACTATATATTTTTTAAAAATTGGATACATGTAATACTTGGGTCTTATATATTAAGTCAATTGGAATAAAGAATTTACAAAAAATTAATTTTTAAGCACTTAATTGATAAATCTTGAGAAAGCATTAGATTGATTTCTAAATTGCTACTCAGAATCTTGGGAGTTAATAATTTAAATAGTAAAATGTTGCATTGTTGATAACGATGGATTCCGAACCTCAGACTTTTCTTCCATTCAGTAAAGTTTGCAATTTTAGTTCTTTAATTTAGTTTTGAATTTAGTTGCATGTTAATTTAGTTTTTAGTGTTAATTAATTCAAAAATTCGTCTTTCGTTAACTAGATTAGAATTAGATTAAATTTAGATTCGATTAGTTTTTCATCAGTCCTCATGGGATCGACCTCGTACTCCGTATAAGCTATTTTATAGTAGACTCGTGCGCTTGCGAGTAAATTTATAAAATTTTATCACAATATTTTTGGGGCCGCTGTTGGGGACTGATTGAAAGATTAGTTAATCTAGATTTATTTGATTCTTCTACTAGTTGTAGTTTAGAAATTATTTTGTTATTTTTGCATTAGAAAAAAGAAAAAAATATTAGTGTTAGTTTTTTTTTTCTGTCATTCGTTAATTTAATTGTTAGTGTAGTGGTGTAGAGTCAGTGTTAGTTTAATTGTCTGTTTGTTTTTTTTTATAACTGTTCGTGAGTTAGTCATTAATTAATTTGTTAGCTGTTAGTTGTTAGGAATTTTTGTTTTAGAGTAGCAGCAGTAACTTTGTTTGTTTTGGTATTAAACTATCAGTGCATTGTTTATGATTTTATATTTTAATAGTCTATTTCTTTTATTTATTTCTCTGTTTGCTATTTTCCGTGTCAATTTCTGATTTCCTTTGCTTGAGAATATTATTGACTTTAGGACTAGTGATTTGTGGCTAGGATCTGTGTTTGTTTATGCGTGCTTGGGGAAGGGATTCACATAATCGTTTGATTAGGATTGATAACTCTGCATTTAATATGGCTGAAAATGATGGAAACAATGACAACAGTCAAGTAGGGGAACCTATAGCACCCGAGGAGAGACCTCTTAGGGAGTACTTTTTACCGGTCACACCTAATCACCCTTCTTGCATTGTGTTTCCCCAGACTAGGGCGACACACTTTGAGCTTAAACCCAGTGTTATACAGCTCATCCCATCATTCCATGGACTAGATAGAGAGGACCCTTACATGCATGTCAAGGAATTCCTAGACATATGTTCAACCTTTAGGTTCCAAAATTTCTCAGATGAGTCTGTTAGGCTTCGCCTGTTTCCATTCTCTTTGAAAGATAAGGCTAAAGCATGGTTGAATTCACTTCCCCCTAATTCAATCATTAGTTGGGACCAATTAATTAGTAAGTTCTTGGCTAAATTTTTCCCAATGTCAAAAACAAATGCCCTTAGGAGAGAAATTTCAGATTTTAGGCAAACTGAGGGTGAGCATTTTTATATGTGCTGGGAGAGATTTAAAGACTTACTTTTAAGGTGTCCCCACCATGGTTTTGAACTATGGAGACTCGTGCAATATTTTTATAATGGTTTGACCATGTCTAGCCGTCATATGATTGAGTCGATGAATAATGGGGCATTCTAGAACTTGAATAGTACTGATGCTTAGCAATTCCTTGAAACTTTGTCTGGAAATTCTCAGCAATGAGATTTTTCCAATGAGAGAGAGAAGCCTAGGAAAGAGGGGTTGTATGAGGTGAGAGATGATGTAGATGTGAAAAGTGTCTTAGGAAACCTTACTAGGAAGGTAGAAGCCCTTGCTTTGAGTCAAACTATGAATTCTGCAATGAGTGCTAGGAATGAGGGGTGTGCTTCATGTGTCAACTCATCCCCCACATGTCCAGAGAGCTATGTTGATCAAGCAAATGCTCTAAATTCTTATGGGAGATCATCTGATAGCCCATTTTCTACCACCTACAACCCTAATTGGAGGAATCACCCAAACTTTTCTTGGAGGCAAAACCAGCCTCTAACGAGTCACGGAGGGCAATAATTTGCTGCCCCTAATCCATCACATCCTCCAGGCTTTCAGTCCACTCCCCATTTTGCTGCCCCTCAAAGGAAACTTTCCTTAGATGACATTTTGCAGCAATTTATGCAAACAACCCAACAATCTATTCTGAAACTTGAAACTCAAGTGGGTCAGTTAGCCACTGTCATAGGGGAGAGACAGAAAGGGAAGTTACCTAGTCAGCCAATTCCTAACCCTAAGGGTCAGTTTGAGATAGGATCCATTTCTGATAGGAGTCATGAGGAGGCCAAATCCATTATCACCCTTAGGTTTGGTCGGAAAATAAACAATCATGTGAGTGTACCTAAGGAGAGGAAAAATGTTGAGAGGCCTGAATTAGATCATGAGTCCAGTTAGGATAAAATAGTTTAGAGACCCACTTCTAGAGAGTCACTAGAGCTAGATTTACCTGCTGCACCTTATGTCCCAAGGGCTCCTTTCGCACAGAGACTTTCCCTATTAAAGAAAGGCACACCATACGGTGATATTTTGGAGGTGTTTAAGCAAGTTCGCATAAACATCCCATTTCTTGATGTTATTCAGCAAGTGCCTGCTTATGCTAAATTCTTGAAAGATCTCTGTACAGTTAAAAGACAAACCAATGTTCCAAAAACAGTATGTTTGACTGAGCAAGTTAGTTCCATAATCCAAATGAAAACTCATGTCAAGTATAAAGATCTTGGATGTCCTACTATTTCTTGTGTTATAGATGACCATGTGATTGATAGGGCCTTACTTAACTTAGGTGCGAGTGTTAATTTATTGCCATATTCTGTGTATGTGCAATTAGGATTAGGAGATCTTAGACCCACCCCTGTGAGACTTCAGCTAGCTCATAGGTCTGTCAAAATTCGTAGGGGTACCATAGAGGATGTTTTGATCAAGGTTGATAAGTTCTACTTTCCAGTGGACTATATTATCATAGACACTCAGCCCGTAGAGGATGTTAGTGCTCAGATTCCTGTGATTTTAGGGCGACCTTTCTTGGCCACCTCCTACGCGATAATTAATTGTCGCAATGGAGTCATGAAACTTTCTTTTGGGAATATGACTGTAGAACTTAATATGTTCAATGTGTGTCAACAACCTCCAGATCATGATGATCTATGTGCGATTAATTTTATTGATAGTGTTGTCCATGATTCCTTTAGGCATTCATCCTATGATGATCTTTTAGAGAGATGTCTAGCTCATTTTGGCATGGATTTCAATGAAGACAGTATAGTTAGTGAGGTGAATTCTTTGTTAGAATCTGCCCCACTGATGAATACTAACAAATGGAAAGCCAAAATAGAACCTCTTCTACCTTCTGAGTCCATACCTCTCTCATCTGTAGAGAAACCACCCAAGTTAGAATTGAAACCTCTCCCTGATACGTCAAAATATGTGTTTTTAGGCAATTCTAAGACCTTGCCTATTATCATAGCATCTGATTTAGAAAAAGAACAGGAAGTTAAGCTCATTAGTGTACTTAGGGAGCATAAAGAAGCCATAGGTTGGACAATAGCTGACATAAAGGGTATTAATCCATCAGTGTGCATGCATAAGATTCATTTAGAAGATAATGTCAAACCCTCCAGTGAGTCCCAAAGGAGACTCAACTCTAACATGAAAGAGGTTGTAAGAACTGAAGTGATTAAGCTCTTAGATGTGGGTGTCATTTACCCAATCTCTGATAGTGTCTGGGTGAGTCATGTTCAGGTTGTGCCCAAAAGGTTTGGTATTACGGTAGTCAAGAACAATAATAATGAGTTAGTCCCCACCCGAATGCAAAATGGGTGGCGTGTTTTCTTTGACTACCGTAAGTTGAATGCCTCCACTAGGAAAGATCATTTTCCTCTTCCCTTCATAGATCAGATGTTAGAAAGGTTAGCCGGTCATGCATTTTATTGATTTCTTGATGGTTATTCCGGTTATAACCAGATTCCCATAGCACCTGAGGACCAAGAGAAGACAACATTCACTTGTCCTTTTTGTACCTTTGCCTACTGTCGCATGCCTTTTGGGTTATGCAATGCACCTGCTACTTTTCAGCGGTGTATGATGAGCATATTTTCTGACATGGTAGAGCATTTCTTAGAGGTGTTCATGAATGACTTTTCTGTGTTTGGATCTAGTTTTGATGAGTTTCTACACCACTTAGCCTTAGTGTTAATGAGGTGTAAAGAAAAAAAATCTTGTGCTTAACTGGGAAAAATGTCATTTCATGGTTAGGAAAGGGATAGTTCTAGGGTATGTTATCTCGCATGAGGGAATTGAGGTAGATAAGGCAAAAGTTGATTTGATTTCTAGTCTCCCCCGCCTAGGACAGTGAAAGAAATTAGATATTTTCTAGATCATGCAGGGTTTTATCATAGGTTCATTAAAGACTTTAGTAAGATTTCGAGGCCTTTGTGCAATTTGCTTGCCCAAGATGCCTCTTTTCACTTTGATAGTGAATGCCTACAAGCTTTTGACAAGCTTAAGACCTTGTTGACTTCTGCACCCATCATTAGACCACTTGATTGGAGTGTTCCATTTGAGATTATGTGTGATGCCTCCGATTATGCCATTGGGGCTGTTTTGGGGCTGTGCATTGATAGACTCCCCCATGTGATTTATTATGCTAGTAAGACCCTTAATGATGCACAACTCAATTATTTTGTAAGTAAATCATAAGCCAACATTCATTTTCTTTCAAAGAAGAACAAGTCCCAAGTTGTTTCAAAGTTAATTGGAGTCCAGATATGTCGTTTTACTTTGATCTTCATCAAGTGTTCATCATTTTGTACGTAAATCATATTCTTTACACTTTTCTTGTGATCAATTTATTGAATCTCTTGATTTGAATATGAAATGTTTTTAGAATGATTTGGATTCTATTTTTTGGACTTGTTTGAGTGATTCTCGAAATTAGCTTCTGTGATTTTTGGTTGAATATCTTTTTAGCTAATTTTGATGAACATGAACTTGAATCTAGAAAAACTTTGTGTTTGTTCTTGATTGTTGATTTCTAGGTTTTAGTCACATGTATTTGAACTAGAATATTTTGATTGTGATTTTTATTATTCATATCTAGTTTTGCTTACTTGAGTGAATATGTTGAAGATTTCAAGTGTTGATTTGATCACTTGATTTCAAAGCTAGTTTTGCTCTTTTTGTTGCAAATCTATTATTTTAGTTTTGATTGACATGTTTTTATATTTCTAGATATTGTTGTGAGTGATATTGAATGCATAGTCTAGATTTCTAATCACATGTTGATAAGGATTAGTTACATTTACTTGTGAGCATGATTTGTGCAATACTAATTCTTCATAGAGTATATTTGATCTACATACTTTATTTGCATGTGTTTGCATCATGTTTGCATGTTTCCATATCACTTAGATCATTGCCTTGCAAAAGGTGGAAGTCTCTTGTTTGAGTGTGAAACTCTTACTTGAGCAAGAAGTCCTAACTAGGATTGTGAAGATTCGAAAAGCAAAGAATTCTTAACTAGGATTGTGAAGATCCGGATAGTTAAGCAAGCAAGCAAGTCTTGACTAGGATCGGGGTGATCCGGATAGTTGAGCAAGGATACTTTCTAGAGGCATATGATGTGTCTTGGATAGAAAGTAGGCAATTCTCTCATTAGAAGGCCCAAGGGTAGGTTAGAGTGGGACAATACAAGAGGGTGGATCATTTGATTTGATCGCTTGAGGGTGTACACTCTATCATCTAGTGAAAGATAGTTTGCCGGTGGTTGTGGATTTAACCCGTGGATGTTTCCTCAATTTGAGGTTTTACCACGTTAAAAAATCTCTTGTGTTGAATTTCTTGCTTTTAGTTTTCACTTACTTCGACTTGTATTGTTTTAATACATGCTTAATTGAATTCATAATTGTCTTATTAAAGAAATTTACTTGTTAAAGTTTCTAAGTGTGCTTAACTTGATTAAGTGAAAAAGAAATACAAAGAATTTGAATATATAAATACACACCGCCCCCCCCCCCCCCCCCCCCCCCCCCCTCTTCTATGTATATTTGACACTATAAGAGGATAATGGAATTTCATGTACAAATCATTCTTAGTCACCCCCTCCACCATGTTGTCATGTCTATTCTAGATGTCAAGGAGAAAAGTCCTAAAATGCATATTGATATCCTCTTTGCTCAGCCCAATGGGAACTCGTCTAACCATCACCGGGTGCCCTAACATGTACTCACTGGGGTTCATCCAAGCATAGAACTCTCTCACTAACTCCTCATTGTATGGTGGAGGAGTAGAAACATACGTTGTCCACCCCCTGTCATTGACAACTCTAGGATTTGGGGTATCCATCAACTCATTCAAATTAATCCCTTTCTCGACCAACACTTTCTTCTTCTTGAAATCACTCATTTTGTCCTCAAATTTCTTGTTCAACGTGCAAACTAGACCCTTCTTCATCTGCGAAGTGGGAGCCTTGCTACCTTTCACCACTTTACTTAGAAGTTTAACCTTTGGCATTGTTTAATATAAACAAATTTATACCCACAACATTCTGACAGAATTTCAGTAACACAATGGCACTTCTTCGACAATCAAACCGCACCAATAACACCACAACAACAACCAATAATCCAACCCTAGGCACTAATTCCATGTTTCTTACTCAACCAATCACCACAACTCAAACTCCCACAACAAACCTCCACAATACCAATATATGAAGCAAAATCAATGCAAAATCACACACAAGTATGAGTTTGGAAAGGATTAGGATTACGTCTTGGTGCTTTCGTGCTTCCCACGGAACTTGAGAATCTTGAAAGAGTTTAGAGAAATAATAGATTTTGATTTGTGTTAGGTTTGTCTCCTAGTGACAGTTTTATCGCCGTTTCGCCCTAGGTAGACAGCGAAATAGGCCACGACAGGCAAAACGCTGCCATTTTGATAAGTGATTTGCAGTGTTCATAGTTTGCCATCCAACGAACCTAGCAGCGACATGCCATTGAGCTAATCAGGTCCAGATGTTTTTGGCTTTGCGTCGCAGTTTGGCCATCGCGACCCTCTCTTAGCGAACTTCTAGTATGTCACTCAGATTGTCGTCCTCTTGACACTGCAACATAGCCTTCAACTCTGATCTTCTCCTCTAGTGATTGTCGCAGTTAATGTGTCACAGGGTAGCCACATCGACATAGCCGCGACATTACACTTATGGGCATATTTGATATTTATTTAAATGCATCTAAAATTTACACCAACCACAACATAAATTTGCAGGTTTTGACATGAATGAAAGAACACATTATTAACCAAAAACAAACTAAAATAACACTCAATTGTTTATTCTAAACATGAAATATAAACTTTTTTCAAGAATTTCACTCCAATTCCCCACATGCATGCTAGGACCATAATCCAAATCTCTAGGGTTAACCAAAATTGAATTGTATTTTTTCTTAACTACCCAAACTGACCCCCTAGACTTGTTTCTAACTTGGTCCACCAAGTCCTTCCTAGCCCAAATTTTCTTTACATGATTAGGACTCCTCTTTGGCTTAGCTTTCCTTTGTTTGTACGAACTCAAGAACTTGACACATTTTGATTTAATATGACCCTTCTTAGAACAAAAATGGCAAATTAAAGAAAAGTTAAAGGAATCTCCCTTTTGGTATGAACTTTTTTGGTCTAGAGTTGTGATCTCTGGTTAGGGATTTGACTACTTGTTCCATTCGATCTAACTTCATTATGTAATCGCATTCCTTCACCTTGGCAATTTTTGAAGCACCTCCTTCTTGCTCAATTCCTCTTTTACATCTTCTAATGCTTTGTTTCTTTGCTCCATGCTCATTAGAGTCTTCCTCATCTTCCTAGAGGCCTCCTCCTCCTCAAATTCATTAGTGAGTTTTGCTAAGTCTTATAGTTCCTTCACAGCTTACTCATTTTCCTTTGTTAGAACCCTGTTCATCTTCCTCAAAGTGTGATTCTTTCTTAATAATGTAGGGAAAAATACGAAAACGCAGCGGAAGCGAGACTAAAAACAATTTAGTATAGTTTACCAAAATTTGAACCTTAACAATTTAATTAATTAAACATACATATATTCAAAGATATCATACCTCTTGTCTCGTGATCCGATTGACTTAGCATCAATGGTAATCCGCAAGATCTTCCAATCCGATCACAAATGTGAATCACCTAGGAGCGTGGTCTCCCTATTCTTTGAATTGCGTACCTGAGAATGGAAAAACGAAATCTTCTTTCTTGATCGTTAATCACAAAAAATCCAAGAGCCTAGAAAGATCGTTCTGGTCACTTTTGAATTCACAATGATAACACTTGCAATCATAAGTCCATCATTTATCTCAGGATTAAGATAGACTCTCTGCTTGTCCTCATAATGAAAAGACTTGTATCTACTGACGGTTCTAGATAAAATATTTCATTGTGATCCTGTTCAATGCACCCAGTGCACTAGATTCTTTTACTCGTAGACCCTTTCAATGATTTTAGACTCATCATAACTCATTTGATCCCACTCAAATGCCTATTAAAAGAATTCTACAACTTTATCAAGATAAAGGTGCCCAACCTTTAATTTAAGTTGTGAACGTTTATTCAAGACTAACTAATTGTGTCTATGTCATACATATCCAGATGTACGAGCAATTCTTTATTTTTCATAGTCTTTTGTCCTTATGATTATTTACTTTGGCAATTATCATTATAAATACTATAAGATTTTGTAAAACCAGAAATCACTTTATTAATATGAAAAGATTGTCAATTACAATATTAGACTTTTGCTACTGAGCATAATCCTAACAATCTCCCACTTGCGCTATAGCAAGTGTGTCATATCTCTCACTCCCATGTTCTCTAGGTGCCCATCAAAACTCTTCTGAGGTAGAGCCTTTGTGAAAGGATCCCCTAGATTTTCTGCTGACGCGATTTTGGTAATTGTCACGTCACCCCTATGCACAATCTCCCTTAAAAGATGATACTTCCTTTCACGTCACCCCTTATGACTTCTTGGTTCTCTCGAATTAGTCACTGCTCCACTGTTGTCACAGTAAATAATGATCTGCTTATTCGCATTAGGAACTATTTCCAAGTCAATCAAGAATTGGCAGAGCCAAACAACTTCTTTGGCAGCTTCGCATGCAGCAACATACTCAGCTTCCATGGTGGAATCAGCAATACAGGATTGCTTGATACTTCTCCATATGACTGCTCTTCCTTCTATAGTAAACACAGATCCTGATGTGGATTTTCTGGAGTCAGAATTTGATTGGAAATCAGAATCTGTATACCCAATGGGAATTAAATCCCCTCCAGAGTATACAAGCATATAATCTCTTGTTCTCTTGAGATACTTGAAAATATGCTTGACTGCCGTCCAGTGGTCAGGACCAGGTTTCGATTGAAACCTGCTAACTATGCCAACAGCAAAACAAATGTCTGGTCTAGTGCATAGCATTGCATACATGAGACTTCCAACTGCCGAGGTATATGGAACTCTACTCATGAATTGCTCTTCATGCTGATTCTTAGGAACTTGTTCCTTAGAAAGTTTGATTCCATGTCTGAAAGGTAACATACCTTTCTTGGAATCCTGGATGGAAAACCTAGACAATATTTTGTCTATGTATGAAGCTTGGGATAATGCAATTGTTTTATTCTTTCTATCCCTTATTACTTGGATACCTAAAATAAAACTAGCTTCTCCTAAGTTCTTCATATCAAACTGTTTTGTTAACCATTCTTTTACTGATGTCAATACACCTACATCGTTTCCAATTAGTAGTATATCATCAACATAAAGAATTAGGAAAACCAACTTGTCGCCCTTTATCCTTTTATATACACAAGGTTCGTCAGGATTCTGAATAAATCCAAAACCTTTCATAGCTTAATCGAACCTTATGTTCCAGGATCTGATGTCTGTTTTAATCCATATATGGATTTCTACAACTCGCATACCTTTTCTATTAGGCCCTTTTCAATGAATCCTTCTGGTTGCATCATATAGATGCTTTTGTCAAGATTTCCATTAAGGAAAGCTGTCTTGACGTCTATTTGCCAAATCTCTAGATCTAAAGATGCTGCAATGGATAAGAGTATCCTAATGGATTTAATCATGGCCACATGAGAGAAGGTTTCCTCGTAATCGATACCTTCTTTCTGTGTGTAACCTTTAGCTACCAATCTAGCTTTAAAAGTTTCCACCTTTCCATTCATACCTCTTTTCCTTTTGTATTCCCTCTTGCACCCAATGGGTTTTATCCCTTTAGGCAAGTCTACAAGGGACCAGACTTTGTTATCGAACATGGATTCAATCTCAGATTGCATTGCCTTTTGCCAATGATGATAATCAACATCCTCCATTGCTTCCTTATAAGTGTAGGGATCATCGACGTCCGGGAGATTCTCCATTGATTCTCCCAGACCGATGTATCTCTCGGGTTTTGTACTAACCCTCCCACTACGAAGAGGAATGGTAGGTTGTTGATTTTGTGTTGGAGTGGAACTTACAATTGGGCTAGGTTGTAAAACCACTTGTGGAATTGTATCTCATGACACCTCATTCAGGACAATTCTACTTTTGGGCACAAAATTATTCATATAGTCATTTTCTAGAAATGAAGCATTTGTTGAAACAAATACTTTTAGATCTGAAGGACTATAGAAATAATATCATTTAGTTCCTTTTGGATACCCCACAAATATACATGTTTCCGAACGGGACTCCATCTTTTCTGTCTTTCCTTTTAACACATGTGCAGGACAACCAAATATCCTCAAGTGTTGTAAACTAGGCTTTTGCCTAGTCCACAACTCATATGGTGTTTAAGGAACCGACTTAGATGGTACAACATTTAGAATGTATATTGCAGTTTGTAGAGCATATCCCCAAAAAGAAATAGGAAGCGTTGAATAACTCAACACTGACCTAACCATGTCTAAAAGAGTTCTATTTCTCCTTTCTGCCACCCCATTTTGTTGAGGTGTACCTGGTGCAGAAAACTGAGAAACTATCCCATTATCAATAAGATATTACTGAAACTCACCAAATAGATATTCTCCACCACGATCAGATCTCAAGATTTTTTGTGTTTCTCAAGTTGATTTTCTACTTCAGCCTTGAATGCTTTGAACATGTCAAAAGCATCCGACTTATGTCTCATGAGATACAGATAGCCAAATCTCGAGTAATCATCTGTGAAGGTGATGAAGTACTCATATCCACCTCTAGCCTGAATGCTCATAGGAGCACATACATCCGTGTGTATTAATCCTAAACAGTCAGTGACTCTTGCACCTTTGGTTGTGAACTGCCTTTTGGTCATTTTACCTTCCAAACAAGATTCACAAGTTGGTAGCTCATCAACCTTTAAGTCACTTAAAGGTCCTTCACATACCAATCTTTTAATCCTATTAAGGTCAATATGACCTAGGTGTAAATGCCAAAGGTAGGTTTCATCTTTGATAATTTTACTCTTTTATGATTAGGTTCCGTTAATTCTGTGTCTAACGAATGAGAGATATTTCTGTACAAAAAGAATAGACTGTTTTCCAATGTACCTTTGCAAACAATTTTTTCATTCTTACTAATATTAGAAGCTTTATTAAAAGTAATCGAATATCCAAATTTATTTAAACAAGAAACTGAAATTAAATTCCTCTTGAATTGAGGTACATAATAAACGTCCATTAAATCTAAATGCCTACTAGAATCTAAAATAACTATAATATCTCCCACTACACTTGCAGACACTAACGTTCCGTTGCCCAAGCGCAAGTTGATTTCATCTTTATTCAGCCTTCTCCTTTCTTGGAACCCATGTAAGGAATAACAAACATGATTAGTAACTCCAGAGTCTATGATCCAAGAATCTGTAGAATCTACCATAAAACATGTTTCAAGATAATTAATATTACCTTATTCCTTCTTATTCTGAGACTTTGGGCAATTTCTTTTCCAATGTCCATTTTCACCACAAAGGAAGCATTTCCCTTTGATCTTGGTTACTTTCTTGGTTTCCTTCTTGGTAGGCCCAAGTTGTTTTTTCTTCTGTTGTTTCTTGACCTTTTGACGGGTCTTAACAATAGCAACTTTACTAACCGAATGAATCTCTTGACCTTTGTTTTTCACAAGGATCTTTTTAGCGCTTTGAACATCTTGCATCAGGCCTTGCAAGGTGTATTCCTTATTGTTCAAGGTGTAGTCCAACTTAAACTGATCAAAGGAATCCGATAGTGAGCTGACAATCATGCCAATTTTCGTCTTACCATCTACTCAGCACCATTAAGTTCTGCAACATTTAGATGTGCTATGACTTTCATCATGTGATCTTTCACAGCCTGTCCATGTTTCATCCTAAGATTCATAAAAGCAGTCACTGCCTCTCTCTTAGTCGACCTAGACCTCATAGCAAACATCTCTTTAAGAGACATCATTATATCAGCAGCAGACTTCATTCCTTCATGCTGCTGTTGCAACACGTCGGAGATATTGGCCATAATGTAACATTTGGCCATATCATCTGAAGTCTTCCATTGCTCATACTCATCTCTTTGCAAAATATTAGATTCATTATTAGGAAGGGGTGGTTTAGGAGTAGTCAGAACAAACTTATGCTTTTCATTTTGCAGCAACAACCCAATTTTCCTTTTCCATGTTACATAATTATCTCCAGTTAAAGTGTTATCTTTCAGGATGTTCATAAGTGATGGAGTCATGATTTCTGAATAAAACAAAATTATATATGAGCAAATAATCATGATAAAGCACTTTTTAAATATTTATCTTGAATTAAATAAATAACTCAATCATAAAAGTTCAACGGTGATCCAACACCCATAAACGTTATGCCTCCTCTGGGAGTACGTACCATTTACCAGTTGGACTAGGTCCTACCTAATTGTTAACATAACAACCAGCGTTTTCAATTTTAGCCTTGCAATTTTATTAACAAGAACTCTCGGGAGGATATTAATAAAATTACATTGAGTGTGTTACCAAGATATCGACCCTCAATTTTCTCTCACCAAAATCCCTCCTCTGGGAGTAGATTTCGTTTAAGTTAATTATCTAGTCTATCCTTGTAAGGAAGTATTTTGCTAAATTCCATTTATGGACGCCCCTCGGGGGATTACCAATAAATAATAAAGCTAACTAACCTTGGAGGCCATTGGTGTTCTAACATACCTTCTCCCACTCAATTATTTAAGGCATGTGATTAAATTCCATAGAATGATTTTACCAAGTTATCTAGATGCCAATTAGATACCTAAATCATTCAATGCATGTTCATACCAAAAGAGATATATGAGTGGCACTCCTATTCTATATGACATGTTATCATACAACAACAATATTGTAATATTTACGGAAATATAAATAACTACAATTTTGGTCCATCCTAGAAAAGCAAGTAAATTACATTTATTTGGAATACAAAATATTCTTTCTTGGCGAACAAGTCTTCAAGCGGCCATCATCCACTTCCTCACCCCTCGGCTGCCAGCTTTGGGCGTGCACACCCCTTGGGTCCATAAAGGGCCACCATGCGCAGCCCAATATGCCCAAAGGACTGTCATGCGAAGCGCATGATACATAAGTGGCTGCCGTGTGCAGCCCATGCACCTAACAAGCGTAGCTACAGCTAACGTGCACGCACGCTTTTGCCATGGTGCGCACGGTACCAAGCTTGTTCCGATTGCTTCCTCTTCCGCTTCTAATTCTTCAACTCTTCGAATCTTCGAAACTTGAATGTATTACAGAAGATTTTATACAATAAATTACTGCAGTATTTTTTTTAATTCACTGCAGTATTTTTTACACAAGAAAAACTGCACTATTTTATACAAAAAAAACCTGCAGTATTTTTTAATACAATAAAAAAATAGAGAATCTAGCAACTACCACGAAAGAACTTATGACGATAATAGGCCACCCTTCTTGTAACAATTCCGAAATAAAAATACATTGAAATTCTAGTACCAAAATTGAGCAATAACAATTCACTTTATAATAACATATATAAATCAATACATGCCACATGTAATTATATATGCGAATACCTAGAGTGCCATCTTTTTCTAAAACATGCATAATCACAATAAAAAGAAATAGATTCACGTATATATACGTTAATTAATTAAAGGGTATAACCAGGCTTTGATACCAATTGTAGCGAAAAATACGAAAACGCAGCGGAAGCGAGACTAAAAAAAATTTAGTATAGTTTAAAATTTTTCCAATATTTGAACCTTAATCCTTTAATTAATTAAACATATATATATTCAAAAGATATCATACCTCTTGTCACGTGATCCGATTGACTTAGCATCGATGGTAATCCGCAAGATCTTCCAATCCGATCACAAATGTGAATCACCTAGGAGCGTGGTCTCCCTATTCTTTGAATTACGTACCTGAGAATGGAAAAACGAAATCTTCTTTCCTGATCGTTAATCACAAAAACTCCAAGAGCCTAGAAAGATCGTTCCGGTCACTTTTGAATTCACAATCGTTATGATTGAAACTCGCGTGAACCTAAATCGAAAGTGTGCACAAAACCTTTTAATGTAAAGGCTTGCAAGTGCACTATCAAATTTAGAACTACCTTTCTCTCTTCCTCTTGGCCGAATTTTCACTATGTTCTAGAGTGGAATTTTTTTTTTCTATTCAAAAGTAAGAGAATAAAAAATTCTTTCTCTAAAAAAAAAAAAAAAACTTTTTCTATATCACTATTAATTCCGAAATTAATAATATATATAGGTATACAAATCCTTTCCTAAAGAATATTTACTTGGTGGGCAGGGATCCTATCTCTGGGTGGATTTACTTGGTGACAAAGAATCTATTTTCAAAAAAAAATTTCTTTTCCATACCAAGACTCCTAATCCAACTCAAATAGTGTATTTGTGATTATATTAAAGACTTCCTTATTTGATTAGATAAATAAATTCTTTATTTATCTACTTACCAAATTAAGTCTTTTATATTTATTATACTACTATAATAGTATACTACTACGAAACATAATTCCTAGTCAAAAAAATATTTTGATTTTTAATTAAATAATTAATTAACCAATTAATTAATTTCCATTTAATCAAACAATAAAATAAAATAATATTTTAGGCTATTATTATAGCCTTGCCGCCCACACACAAAAAATATGGGCCAAATATTATTTTCTTATATTATTTAATCCATTCAGGTTTTAAATAAAAGCTCACATGTGAACCAGACTCATTCTTACTAAAAACAACAAGCCCACCTGCCTCTATAAAATATAATTTGAGCAGCCCATTAAATAAATAATGTTCAAATTATATTCTTAATATATTAAATGCAATTCTAAATGGACCCATAAATTAGTCCGGTAAAATATATCAAGGGATCCATGCAAGTCCGTGTGGATTGGGGATCTTGGCGGGCTATCTAAATTTAAGCTTCAATAGACATAACCTAATCACAATCAACAAATGATTCACTTAGGTCCGATCTATTAATTTTAGCTCATTCCATTAAAGAGCTAAAATTGAATTCTTAAATAAAGATAGAATAAGAAGATGTTTCTCATTCATACCCTAGACAATCTTATTGGAGATAGTGTATCCTAGTGTATAATATCAGTAATCGCCAAGAGCTCATAGACCCCCCTATAGCTCTCCTAGTTACCATATTTACTCATATGACCACGTTTTGAACTTGGATATGTTGACTTGTCCAGAAGCCATGTTTTCAATAAACATTATCGAAAACTCAACGTTGAGATTTATTATCCAATACCTCAAAATATCCATATGATAATATTATACTCTCATTCAATAAATTGAGCCACGATGTCAATATCTATAAATTAAGTCCTCTATCGATTAACAAATGAATACCACCAAACTATCGAGGATAGACTATGCCATATAATCGTACTCATTGATAGCTCAAATGATAACACTTGCAATCATAAGTCCATCATTTATCTCAGGATTAAGATAGACTCTCTGATTGTCCTCATAATGAAAAGACTTGTATCTACTGACGGTTCTAGATAAAATATTTCATTGTGATCATGTTCAATGCACCCAGTGCACTAGATTCTTTTACTCGAAGACCCTTTCGATGATTTTAGACTCATCATAACTCATTTGATCCCACTCAAATGCCAGCAAAAGAATTCTACAACTTTATCAAGGTAAAGGTGCTCAACCTTTAATTTAAGTTGTGAACGTTTATTCAAGACTAACTAAAGAATTGTGTCTATCTCATACATATCCAGATGTACGAACAATTCTTCTTTTCTCATAGTCTTTTGACCTTATGATTATTTACTTTGACAATTATCATTATAAATGCTATAAGATTTTGTAAAACCAGAAATCACTTTATTAATATGAAAAGATTGTCAATAACAATATTACACTCTTACAATTGAGCATAATCCTAACAGATAAGTCTTCTACCATTTGCATACGTGCATCTTTCTCAGCTTTGAGCACCTCTACTTCAAGCATGAGCTGTTGATTTGAGTTCTTGAGCTCCTCAACCTCAGAATCACCTATATTTTCATCACCATCAAGGTTATTCTTCTCAAACAATTGAACCATCTCATTCTCTTTACCGCCATTCATCCGAGGTGATCGTATATCTACCTCAAAGCAATTTCCATTGCATTCAACTCACTTTTGCTCTTGAGTGGTTCAACCTCAACTTCCTTCTAAAATAAATGCATCAAAATCTTCCTCCTGCTCACATCTATCCTCATTTGAGCGGTAGCCATAAAAGACCTACCAAGTAGAAGTTGCCACTCTCCATTATTCTCCATAACTTCTTCCACATTCATCACCACAAAATCGGTGGGGATTGTTACTCCACCCACTTTGATTGGTAAATTCTTGAGTTCTCCTTATGGTATGCGAGAAGAATGGTCCGCCAACAAAAATGTCATCGTGGATGGCCTCAAACCTTCCAAACCCATCCTCTCATACAAAGCTTAGGGCATCATTTTGATGCTTGCACCTAACTCAAGCACGCCCTTTATTGCATCACCTTCTCCAATTGAGATGGGAATCACAAAACTACCTGGATATTCAACTTTCATCAGAAATTCTTCTTGCTTGGTCTTTACCTATTCTCTAGCTTCATCAACTTTCACAACATCTATCAATGAAAATAATACAAGGTGTGTCTAATAACCTAAGGGGGTGAATAGATTTTAATTAAGTTAATTACCAACTTTTCTTGACTAATCAATATTAAAAATTCACCCCATAAACAAACATACAAAATCAAGTTTAAAGTACGGAAATTAAAAACACTGATTTTTACTTGGAAACCCTTCAACAAGGGAAAAACCACGGGCTAACCACTTAGCCACTCCAATCCTCAAATCCATTATTTTAATGATGTTTACAACCTAGGTTGACCTCTAGTCACAACATTCTCGGTCACTAACCCACCATTATTACTCAACGAGCCTTTATAATGAATTCTTGATCACCTTGCTTGCCAACCATACCACGGTTGCAAGACTTCACCTGCTTGTGTACTACACCTCGTAGTCACAAGACTTAACTCTCAAGAAGAGATTAACAACCTATGTGAATATATAAATATTCAAAATGCAATTAATGCTAGGCAATACTAAATGCTTATCTAGAACTATATGATGGCAATACATGTAATCCGAGATACCAATGTCTATATGAATACTCATAACGACCCAACTAGATATAGATATGCAAGTCTAAAATCTAGTTATCAAACAAAGTCATATCAACACAAGTTGTCACACAAATGGCAAGGACAATCAATGCAATTAACAAATGCAATCAATGAGTCCTAATTAGTTAGAGGGCAAATATGTCTTAAATGTAAGCTATCACAATACAAACCCAATCATGCAAAGGAACTCATAAAAAGATGCAATAAATGAAGTCGTAGCATTTAATCAACTAATAAATGCAATAAAAACATCATCTTGGAAAGTATAAACAAATAAAAAAGATGGGATTTTTGTTTAACTTACCAAGTAAATTCAAAAATGAAGACCCATGCAAGAAAACGTCCTAGATGAAACTAGAAGATGTTTGATTCATGAATGAATGATGGGTTTTGGGTTTGGAGAGGTAAAGAACAAGTCTTGGAGCTTCTCTCTCTAAAAGATACTTTCTCTCTCTAAATATTGATTCTTAAAGCTCTAAAACAAAGTGAGGAAGAAGATGGCATATAAATATATAAGCCCTAAAGCGAAACTACATCGTTTTGAAAAATAATGCCCAGTGCACGGGTAACTACAAGGGTAAAGGACCCGTGCGCAACTCGTGTAGTCATACAAACCCTAATGCATCCTTCCTCAGTGCACATGTAACTACATGGGTTAGGGACCCATGCACAACCCGTGCAATCACACAAACCCGAAGGCACTCATCCTCATTGCACGGGTAGGGAACCCATGCATAACCCATGCAATAGAGAGGCCCGAAATTCAAGGGCCCAAAACATGACCAAACGACATCCAAACCTTTCGAATAATATACTGTTGGAAAGGTATGGAAGTCTACTTTCTACTCCAAATAACAAAACATGATTTTGAGGACTTTAGAAATAGTTTTGGTCAAATGAGTGACCAAAGGCCAAAAGAAGAGAAGAATAGGACCTTCTCAAATGGTCACTCAACTCGCTAAAATAAGCACACTATCGTGCAAACGCAGACACTACACAAAACCACACTTAAATCTAAAAATGAAGTGCAAGTGTGATTGTGAAGGAATGCACACATGAGCAATAAAAAACAAATGCATAACAACTCAAATGCATGTAAGTGTGTGTGTGTGTGTGTGTGTGTGTGTGTGTGTGTGTGTGTGTGTGTGTGCAACAACAAATGCATGTCAATACAAATGCATGTAAGCGTGTGTGTGTGTGTGTGCAACAATAAATGCTTGTCAATACAAATGCATGTAAGTGTGTCTGTGCAACTACCTCTCTTGAAGCTCTTTGGGATCTTGGAAGCTTGTTGATGAAGAAACACAATAAGATATAAACTACCCATTACAAATAATCTTAATGTTTGTCATGAAATAAGCCAATAAGGTCCTTACAATCTCCCCCTTTGGTTATTTCATGACAAAACAACCACTCACAAAATAATCTTCACAAAACAAAAACATGGCTATTGGTCAACAGGTAACTCTACGTTACAAAAAGAGATACCTAAGAAACTAAGTCTTCAAGGTCTTCAATCTCTTCGTAGATCATCATACCTACACACAATAGCAAGAAAGCACTTTCCAAGAACAAGTGCATGTGAGGTGAACAAACATCAAAAGCATTTGCACTCAAAAACAGTAAAGTAATACAATGTAATGCATGTGCAATGTTCCCCCTAAATGGTTACTCTCTCCCAAGATATCTCCCCAAAGCATAAAAAATTGAAAATGCTCCCCTTATATCACTCAAGACTTCTCCCCCTTTTTGTCATGAGATAGGAAAAGAAGCCCCCCTATCTGGTTGCTTTAGCACAGAGAGATAATCGTACAAAAGACAATTGCATAATCACATACATAAACTTTATGCAACTTGAATAATTGAGAGAGATTCTAAGAGTTTTATTTTAACTAGAATGTGTAAAGGTGTTGCTTTGCATGCAAGACATATAACATCAAAGTTCAAGCAATGGTATTTGGCAAAGCAAACATCAAAAAGGTTTCCATAAGAATTCAAACCAATTTGTACCCTTTTGTCATAAGCAAACATTATATAGTTTTTCAAAAAACATTTTCAACATACAAACAACTATATCAATCCTTAAAGGCCAAACAAGACATGGATATAGAATCCTTATTGATTGAATAGATGTGAAATCCTTATTGGTTGTTGTCTGGTTCAAACCATTAAGAAGAGAGAAAAGACTAATTTGGATATGAAATCCTTATTGATTGAATGGATACTAGATCCTTATTGATTTTAGTCTTCACATTTGCTTTCACACATATTTCGCATATAAGCATTCAAAATCATTTCATGCTTATCATTTTAAGCATGTCAAAAAATATCAAGTTCACATGTCATGGAGATAAATTATAGGTCATTCAAATGTACTTCCCAATCAAATCTCCTAGTCCAAAATGCATGTTTGAACATAAATGTGACATGGATTACAAACAAAGCAAGGTTACACACTTATTGAACAAAAATATCATACAATCATATATGTGCAACCAAGAATCTCAAGCAATTATCAAAAGAGCATAAAATAAATCAACTTTTTGCACAAAGCAAATCATGCAAGGTCGCTCTCTTTGCTTGAGCTCCCCAAATGGGGTCAATTCCAACCAAGTCAATGAGAGGCATGAGTCCTTATAGATCTACCAAGTCTAAAGGACCTAGTTGCATCTACGGGTCTCACATGGGCACTAAGGCAAGCGAGTTCATTCTTTCTAACCCATCTAGGTTCCACTTTATCATTTTTATTGGCCATAGACATGTTTCTAAATTCCCTAGGTTCATACAAACTTGCCCTATTTTTCAACTGTTTTTCTCTCATGCTCTCTAACCTACACCTCTTAATGTATTTAAAGCAATTTGGTCTTAAGTGACTAGTCATACCACAATAATGACAAGTAGGTACAAAGTAAGAATTTATACCATAGCATTGAGATCTCGTCGAGGCCTTGCCATGTTGATGAGGTTGTCTTTAATGGTGCATCGGTTTGCTTCTCTTTGAAGCTTGAGACGATTGGTGGCACTTTTGTGGTCTAGCTTGTTGAGGTGGTTGAGCCGGTTTATCATGCCTTCTTGGTTGGACATGTTTCTTGTGATCACCTCATTTCTTCATAATTGGCTTGTTGGAGGAGGTGATTGACTTCTCAAGGACTTGTCCATTCTTCTTGGATTTCTTAGGCTTTGGTTGAGTTGCCAAGGCTTATATGTACTTTCCTTGAATGGAAGTTTGCTTGGATAAAGCTTTGCCCTTACCTTGAGCTTAAGGTTGTTTGACATTGGCCTTCTTTAACTCTTCAAGGCACCTTATCTCTCTTTCCTTGATAATCTTCAAGGAGTTTTCTTTGTTGGCAAGCTCTTCTTTCATGGCTTTCATCCGTTGGTGGCAATCTTCAATCTCCTTCTCATACTCGGACACATCAATCATGTCTTTCTTTGAGGATTCATCTAACTTGGCATTTAGTTAGGAGTTTTCCTTCTTCAACAAGTCTTCACTTTCCTTCACTCTCTTCACTTCTTCATTCAAGTTAGTCACCTTGGTTGAAAGATTGAGATTCTCCTCCTTCAACTTTTGAATCTCTATTTTCTTCTTCAACCTAGAGTCTTCAAAGTGCTTGATGAAGTCTTCAAGGTCCATGGCTTAACAAAGACCTCTAGAGTAAGATGAAGAACTCTCATTGCTTGAGTCATCTTCTATTTGTTTCTCATCCTCTTCATCACTTGAAGATGAAATGCTCTCTTCACTTTCCCTCTTGGTAGCTTCACAAAAATCACTTCTAGCTACATTATATTTAACTTCTCCTTTAGAGTCACAACTTAAGGCATTGTTGCCTTTTTCTGCATCTTCCACAGGGGAGGCTCTAAATGCCATATAGTTAATTGCAAGTTCTTCATCACTTGAGAAATCTTCTTCACTTCCACTATCACTTGATGAGAAGGCCACTGCCTTTCCTTTTCTCTTGACCTTCAAGTTTCCACAATCCGTGGAGATATGTTTGAATCCTCCACATTCAAAGCATTGAATGCATTTTCTTGTATGCTTCTCTTGACTTGGCTCACTCTTCTTGAAGTGGGTCTTCTTCTTCAAGTCAGTCTTGTGAAGCTTCATAAACTTCTTGAATCTCTTCACCATTAGAGCCATGTCTTCATCCGAATCATTATCCTCCATCTCAATCTTGGAAGTCTTCAATGCTATGCCTTTTTTCTTCCTGAGTGATATGGTTGAAGAGGCCCATATAGATTCATAGGCAAGGAGCCTTCCAATAAATTTTTTTGGCTTCATCTTTTTGTAATCACTATTTTCTTCAATAGCCGTCACTTTTGATTTAAATCTAGCGGGAAGTGACCACATAATCTTTTGCTTGATCCTTCTATCCGAGTACGGGTCACCTAGTTGATGGCTTTGATTCACGATGTCTATCAACTTCACTTGGAAGTCATTAAAACATTCATGCTTCTCTGTCTTGATCATCTCAAATTGTGCTTGGAGAACTTGGAGCTTGGAATCCTTGACCACTTCGGTTCCCTCATGTGCCGTTTATAAGATCTTCCAAGCTTCATGTGTACTTTTGGTGATTTGGATGAGTTTGTACTGATTCTCATCCATTGCACTAAATAAGGCATGCATCGCCTTGTTGTTCCACTTTGAAGCTTCAAATTCTTCGAAACTCCATTGTGCCTTTGGCTTGGACACCCTAATTCCATCTTCGACGGTCATGGTTGGTGGTGTGTATCCATCTTCAATCACTATCCATACTCTATCATCTATCACCGATAGGAAGGACTCTATCTTCCCCATGAGGAGTAATTATCCCCCTTGAGCAGTGGTGGTCTTACACTCGACGCTCCCTCTTTACTTACCCCAAAGTCACTTATAGTGTTTGGGTCAATGAATGCAACAAGCAAAATGCACATAAACGCAGGACACACAATCAAGAGCAAGGATCATCTAAGTATGTCTAGGAACAGGTTCTGATACCAATTGAAAATACTACAAAGCTTGTGTCTAATAACCTAGAAAGGGGGGGGTGAATAGGTTTTAATCAATTTAATTACCAACTTTTCTTGATTAATCAATATTAAAAATTTACCCCATAAACAAACATACAAAATTAAGTATTAAGTGCGGAAATTAAAAGACATTGATTTTTACGTGGAAACTCTTCAACAAGGGTAAAACCACGGAGCTAACCACTTAACCACTCTGATCCTCAAATCCACTATTGTAATGATGTTTACAACCTAGGTTGACCTCTAGTCACACCATTCTCGGTCACTAACCCACCACTACTACCCAACGAGCCTTTATAGTGAATTCTTGATCACTTTGCTTGCCAACCACATCACGGTTACAAGACTTCACTTGCTTGTGCACTACACCTTGGGAATGTGAGTCGATGCATGCTCTCTTCACATTCGTAGCATTTCAATTCCTTCATGAGATATATTTCCAGAAAATGTACTTTATTTTGAAGATGTTCATATGCGATTAAATTTTATTTCCATGAACATAAACTCATTCGCATATGTTTTGAAAAAGAGTGCACCTAGGTTCTGAGTGGAAATATGAGCTGTCTCTTGTGAGAAGTAGAAGTTGAGGCGAATTCTAACTTTGGCATTCGAGCTTCGTTTTTTTGTAAACCGAAAGCATCCTAAATATTGGCATACATGCATGGCGTGATGTGTTGATTTATATGGCATAATTTTAGAGATTTTAGCATGTATGTAGTTTTTGTTGGTAATTGTGAAGTAGCATCTCAACCTTTGTCTTGTAGAGTTGCGTTTGTGGGTATCGTAGATGTAAACCCTCAGGAGCCTATAACTTTTCCTACTAGGGTCACCTAGAGGTTCAAGGGCTTGTGGTACATGCGTGCTATCGTGTTTCCTACGAAAGTGGACTAACTTAGTTTTTACTTATTTATCCTTTAGTGTGTTTTTTTTTGTTTATTTGTTTGTTTTTCATTTTTAGTTTTGCTCAAGGACAAGCAAAGGTTAGGTGGCCCCTAATTTGCATAGCGTTTGTGCTCGTTTTCGAATGTTTTTGTGTATTTAATGTGTTCGTTGAGCCTTGTGTAGGTTATATTCCCCAAGCAAGGGGTTTGAGCTTAAGGTGAAGATCGGGAGGCAAATTAGGTCGAAAGTGAAGAAAAGAGAGAATTGGAGAGCGAAAGAGAAAAAAAAAAGCTCAGTAATCGCGATTCAGGTTCATTGGTCTTAAACCGCGAACCTTCCATTAGGCCTCAGCCATGGATTCCACTTCAGAAGATCTTGAAACCTAGATGTCGCTAGTCTTTAACCACGACCTAACTATAGAATTGCCTTTAGAGGATCTCAAGACCCAAGCTTTGTTGCTCTTTAACTGTGAGCCAACTGCGGTTTCTTCTAAAACAAATCTCGTGCATCATGTACTACAGTTCCTCAACCGTGAATGTTGAGCTGCGATTTCGACCCTGAAAATACTGCAAAACGTGTGTCTAATTAACCCAGAGGGGGTGTGAATAGGTTTTAAACGAATCAATTACCAAAATTTTCAATTAATCAAAATTAATCACTCAACCCCTAAGTACCAATGTAAATAATCATTGTCATAAGAAGTGCAGAAAATAAGATTAACACAGAATGATTTGTTTTACGTGAAAAAACCCCAATAGGGTAAAAACTCATGGGCTTAAAAGCCACTCGAACCCTCAAATCCACTATTTGCAAATACAATTACAACCTAGGTTGACCATATCACACCTAATCGGTTACTAATCCATCTTTGCTACCCGCATGTCTTTAATAGTGATTTTAGGCTCTTGCTTGTACACCACCAACGGTACATACAAGACTCGACTCTCAATAGAAGATATATGCAACCTAATGTGAATATGAAAATAATCTAAGTGCACAAATGCTATGTCAACACATTCGATGCTTATCTAGAAATTAATGATGACAATTAAAAACATTCCTGGATATCATATTGATATATGGCATGCCTAAAACTTAGCTATACGAAATAAGGAGCATTCATAGATGCAATAGCTGCCACAATACAACAACCTAACAAATCAACATACAAAAACCTCAACTTGTAATTAGAATCCTAGTCTAAATGCAAACAAGTCATAAAAGAGGTTTCTTGTAAAGCAAGAACATGAGAATGGATGAAGATGACGTTCTACTTACCAAGTCAACTATATAGATAAAGACCCAAGCTTAGAAAACTCCTAAATGAAGCTAGATGATACTTGATTCATGAATGAATGAATGATAGGTGTTTGGGTTTTGGATAAGAAATATGCAATATTGCTAACTGTCCTTGCAAGTCACTCTTGAGCTCTTTAAAGATGGAGTAAGAATGAATTCTGAAGCTCTGAAAATGAAATGGGAGAGAAAAGAACATATATATAGAATCCCTAGACAAAATTACGTTGTTTTGGAAAGTTTGCAAAAAGACAAAGCAAAATTGACGTAATGCGCAGGTCCATGTGCGCGGGTATGGTACCCGCGCACTACCCACGCATAAGAAGATCTGGGAGAAATTATCCTCAATGCATAGGTACTGCATGGGTAGGGCACCCATTCACAACCCGTGCAAAAGCAGACCTGAGGAACCCATAGTCAGTGCGTGGTTACTTACGCTGGTAAGGGACCCGTGCACAACCCGCACACTTGGGAAATTTAAGGATACCCATCCTAGGTGCATGGGTACTGCACGGGTAGGATACCTTTGTAGAAACGGACCCGAGAAAGCTCAAGGCCATTGTGCGGGTACTACGCAGGTAAGGGACCAGTGCACAACCAGCACATTAGAGACCTTTAGGAAGGTCACTCTTCGCGCTAAGGAAAAACACACCAAAGTGCGAGCGCAGACATTTCTGAACAAATATCAGGAAACGAATTACACATAACACAACCACACTTAGAACTAACACCAAGGAGCATGTGTGTGACGTGTAAGGAAGAACACACACAAAAAAGATTGAATCACAAATGCAAGATGTGTAAGACATGCATGATAGTGTGCATGTGTGTGCTACTAGTCTATTCAAAGAGAGTTAAGCAAGTGATAAACCTTTGAAGTGCTCTTGAGCTTGAGGATGCTGTTGACGGTGATTTTTGGATCGTTGAAAAGTCAACCGCCAAATATTAACACGTAGGCAGATCGAAAATTTAACCAATCTAGGGTTAAAAATCAAAGCCTCTTTCTCCACGTGGATACGATACGTTTTGTTCGTATTTGTGATTGGTAATGTATAAAAGTAGGAAATAAAAGATAAATAAAGCATAACATATATTTTACGTGGTAAAACCTCAAGGCGGGGAAACATCCACGGTTTTCAGTGACGGCGAGAAGAAATCCACTATGAATAGAATTATTACATACACAATCTCTCCTTCTCTCGAGTAACTGTTATGCTCTTTTACACATAGATCGATAGATCCCCTTATACTTAGATCATTCCATCCTCCTATATAATGAGATTATGGGTCTAGTTATATGTGCATAGAACCATAATCCTTATTGTACAACTAAGAAGAATTGGTGGTGTTTAATTAGGACTTGTTACTTGTTAAAGTCGTATTTAACTCCTTTCCTGTTTCAGAGATCTTGCGCATTGAATTAGAATCTTTGTAGGATTCTATTTGAGTAGTACAATTAGGACTTATTTCCTTACTGGTGTGCAATATTCTAGAAGAGTAGAGTTATTGTTTGATCTGGACACTCAGATATGTAGGAGGAAATAATAATATTTCCTTATCGGAATATGGTTCTAGATTCCTTGCTTAAGTAAGATTCTTCCTTTTCGTAATTGAGTCGTAGTTGAACTCGAGTTACTGTCTTGACTGAGCATCTCTTGGCCGACCATTTCCTAACCAGACCGGGTCCTCTTTCCCCAATCGGTTTTGCTAGACGATCGGGTTTAGACCTATCTTGGCCGATCGGTTCAGTTTGACCACCCCGTCTACTAACATCAACTATGACTTAGTCGAATGTTGACTGGTTTACTTTACCCGACCAAGCTTATTTTACGTGATCGGTTTACTATACCCGATCAAGTCTATTTTACCCGTTCTATTCATCCGACCGCTTGCCAATCACTAGAGACTATTTTTCTTCTCTAATGACGTGGTCTATCATATATTCTGAATTATCCTCTATCTTTGCTGACATATCATATTATTAAAAAATCCCTATAACAATACCCCATCAAATCCGTGAGATGAGTTCTTGACGACTCGACCAAAGGGATTTGAATAGTTTTTCCTTTGATTTTTTTTTACGCTCAGGTTCTCTCACTCATCTGGGCGAATCTGAGACCCATTTTTAGCGTTATGTAGCTTTACTTGAATCATCTTTGGGCAGATCTTACTGGCACTCGAATCTTCTTTCATCCTGGTTCGGCTTCACTTGGATCCATCTTTGAGCGGATTTGACTAACGCTCGGATCCTTTTTCACCTTTTTTTTATCCATCTTTGAACGTATCTTACTAACGGTCGGATCCTTTCTAGGCGGGGTGTCTTAGCCTAATCTTGTCTTCTTTGCACTGTTTCTACCCGAAACATCTTTTTTTCGCCATATAGTACTCCACCACCTAATGCTTTTATCGTCGCGTATATGATATCCTTTAAAGGCAAGTTCTGACAATCTTTCAAAGTTTTGGTGCTCGAGACAGCTTGAAAATTTCAAAGTTGAATACAACAAGAGGAACTAATTAAGGTTTCCTTGAGTAGCGTCTTTCCTCACAAGTTGAGAAAAATGTAGTAGATGTCGTTGCTCTAAGAAAAGTAAGATGGCGCTCCATCGGGACTGTGCTTTTTAGCATCCACCCCCTAAGGCCACTATCATATATACACATGTTCATGGTGAGTTGGGGGCTCTTGTTCTCCAGGTGTTCATGTTGCTCGGAATCTACCCCTTAGCATCGTTTGTCATTCAGGAGTTGATGTTGATGTGCAGGGTATGAGCCATACTATAAGCACATTAACTCACCCTTTTTCTTTTCTTGTTGATCCGGGTAGACTTCTTATCTTGTTTGTTGGCCCGAGTAAAGTTTTTTTTTATGGGACATTCCAAGCGTTCGACCTGGATCTTTATTGCCCCTTTAAGCTTTTTCTCGGCTGACATTTTCTTTTGCAAATCAGATTCTGTCTTTAGCTGACCAGAAACTCTAACCGACCAGATTCTATCTTTGGCCGACCAGAATCTTTGGCCGACCAGAACAAGCTTTATCATTTGGCCTAACAGGTTCTATCTTTCTCAAACCAGATTCTTCGTTTTGGCTAATCTTGCTTATAGATCGGTCTTCGTTTTGGCTGATCTTTCTTATGGATCGGTTTTCTTCTTTTTTGTTAGACCTTCCGGATACTATTTCTGCAAAAGGAAAAGATATTTTATATGTATAAATCAGTGTTCGAAAAATCGGAAAAACCGCCGCCTAGGCGCTAGGCAGACGTCGGCCGTCCCGTTTCGGTCAAATCGGCCATATTAGGCGGCCGAAAGAAAATCATATGATTTGGTTCATTCCAAAAGTCACCGTTCACCACCGCTGGCGAGTGGATTGTCACCACCCAGACTAGAAGCTTCAGGAGGCACTGGAGAACAAACCTCAGGTGTCTGATGTCCAGATTCGACACCATTAATGGAGAAATGAGAGGTCCCAGTAACGACCATCTTTGCTGCATCCGTCGTCGTTGGGATTGACAAATCGCTATGGTTTTGTGGCCATTTGCAAGACAAGATTTGCAAGTGATGGTGGTGGAAATGGAGTCACGATGCTAGTTTCCGGTGTGAAGCAAAGTTGAAGAAACGAGTAGAAACAGGAAAGAGAAAGTGAAGGAGAATTGAGTCCTTGAGAGAGTCAGAAAGATGAAGTCTACAAAAGACAAATAGTCTTTGAAAGAGAGATGTGGTCTGAAATCACCCACCTTTGTGGCTTTGTGTACACCACATATTTATTAAATTATATTAAAAAGTGTTTTAGGGTGGAGTTTAGTGTGCCAAATAATACATCCCACCTTATATTTTTAATTAATTAAAAGTCTTAAGAAAAAAAATATTGTTTGAAGAAATGAAACTACTATGTTTTATAGGTAGGTAAAGCACAAAAATCAGCCGCCTAGAAATCCGCCTAGGTGCTAAGCGTTGGTCTACCGCCCGACCAGTGCTTGGTGTGCTAATCTCTCGCGAGCATCTCAATTGGAAGATCTTGACGTCATTACCCAAAAGGTTCAAGGCTAAGGTGACTGCTATTGAAGAGGGCAAAAACATTGATAGCATGAGCATGGATGAATTGCTTGGGTAGCTTCAAACATGTTAAATGTGCTTGAGGCCTAAAGCCAATAGCAAGGGTGTAGCACTCAAAGCCATTGAGGAGACAAGCGAAGATGATGATGAAGAGATGGCACTATTGGTTAGAAAGTTTAAGAATTTCATGAGAAGAGGAGCCAAGCCTAGTGGCAACTTGTCCAAAGGAAGGGATGTCAAAACATCATTCACTCTAAGAAATGACAAGAATGGTCAAGCTAAGAGCAAATCCAAAGTCCAATGCTTTAAGTGTCAAGGATATGGACACTATGTCTCACATTGTCCTAATGGGAAAATTAAGGAGGATAAGAAAGGCAAAGCTATGGGGGCCACTTAGAGAGATGAGAGCTCAAGCGATGGGTCCTCTTGTGAAGAAGAACACGTTAGCAACTTTGTTGCTCTTACGGATTCTTACTTAAATATAGAGGATAGTTGTCAAGTATCCATTGATAAATAGGTTGATCAAAGTCATCAAGTGTGCTCTAGTTCTAATACAACAATCTCAATCTTTTGGCTAAGATAAAGAGCCTTAAAAAGGAAAGGGATGAAGCATTGAGAGAAGTTCAGGAGAAAGATGATTTGATCAAGACTTAAGTTGATGAGTTTGTTAAAACTTCTCATAGGCTAATGTGTGAAAAAGAATGATATTATGAAGAGGCTTTGAGAGGTTAAAAAGCTTGTCTTTGACAATATGGAGATTGTGTCTATCTTGAAGGATAAATAACAATAATACCTTAAGGAGATCGACATTGCCAAGCAAGCCATTATGGACTTAGCTAGTGTCTCGATCAATATGAACAAAGTTATGGCTCTTGCAAATCCTCTAGGAGATTCTAGCGGCTTGGTAGTTAAGGAGAAGCTTATGGAAACATTACATACTTCAAGCAAGGCAAAGGGCAAGAAGGTCAAAAAGTCTCCTAAGAACAATCCTCTCAAAGCCAAATGGGAATAACTCCCACTAGAAGACTCGGAATCGGAATCCGTAAAAACCGGTAGAAACTAAACTTTCGAGGCCTTCTGAATATATGTGGATCTAAATGTGGTTCGATCTGAGGAGGGAGATATGACCCTTTGAATTTGGATGTTCTGCATGAGCTTTTTACGATTTCATTTGTCTCCATATCTCCTTTTTGCTTGAAAATGCCTACATTGACTAGAATAAAGCCAATAGACACCAAAATACGCTCTAAAACAAGCTAAAGTATATGGAATTGAGGACCAAAATATAACACAATTTTGGCACGATCAAACACCCCCACACCAAACCTTTGCTCGTTCTCGAGCAAACTCAAGACAAAAACAAAAAGGACACAATAAACACGACTCTAACTAAAATTTTCCTAGACAAGAACAAGCAATTCAAAATGCCGCATTTCCAACTGGTAGTGAGATGCAAGGATGTGTGATAGGGAAGAGTAGACATATGCACAACGTTCTAAAGCAATTCAAATGCACAAAAGGGGAACTCGCACGATCACGAATCACACACCTAAGAGCACTCTCGTATCGAGAACTACTCACTCCCACACCTCGAGCGTAATTCGCTTTGACTCTAAACCTCACGTGGAGTCTCTCTATTCTTTCCACTCGAAGTCCTACATTCACACTCATGCTAGGTATGCAAAGATAGAATTTATGCAAATGAGTCTAATGCATTGCATACGATGTACATTAAAAGACCGTTATTTTAAGGTGAACTAGTCTAGGAAGGAATCACTATGTCATAGGCATGGAAGATCATGTTTTAGCAAACATTCCCAGTCTAGAGTCATCATTGATCAAAAAGGTCTTTCTCTTTAGTTGTAATAGGGCAATGGGGTTAAATGTGGTGACAAAAGAAATAGGGAAACTTTGGAGTTCAAAAACCACCAATCATGCTAAGACTCAAGTATACACACACCCCATACTAAGCTCTACTTTACAAGCAACTTACACACTAGCTTCTAGGCATTGACTTTCACACAAGGACTTGACATTGAATTACAAGGCTCTTTCTTTTCTTTTCTTTTCTTTTTATTCTTTCTTTCTTTTGCATTTTCTCTTTTCTCTTTTTTTTTTTGCATTTTGCACATTTTACATTTGACAATTTAGCTCTACGCACAAATTGTTGACATTTTTACATTTTGAGCCTATGCTTGCACATTTACAAAAAATAGCCTAAGTACATGCTATTTTCACATGAGAGCTTTACACCTTTCGACCACACAACACACACCCTAACATGATTGGCAATAAAAGGGTAGGTATGTGTTTAGGCTTATGGCTATATGGTTTTATGTGGTTCCAAATGAAAGGTAAGTGTTTGGGCTCAAATTTGGCTTTGGAGCACACAATTAAGGACTTGGAATGTGTTTAGGCTTTTTATAGTAGTTAAATGCACACACACTGCCTAAGATCACTTCCATGATTCCATCTATCAAGGGAATGAATGCATCCATCATGCATTCCACTATATCTATGAGATGCAATATCCTATGGCATATGATGAACATGATGAGAAAAGTGTTTCAAGAATAGAAAAATTATAACACTCAATGCGCTTTTTTCAAAGGCTTGTGTTTTGTGAACTCGCGGGTTATCTCCACTATTAGAACAAGGAGTAAGAGCATTGAGTCCCCTCAACTAAAGCACAAAAAGGATGGGACTAGCCCATCACGTGTAAGTGAGACCCTAGAGTGACAACTAGCTACTACACAAGGTCATAATGCATGAATAAACTCGCCACAAGCACACGCTCAAGGCATCACACCCAAGCTAATTAAAGCTCGAAAATTTTGTCCATGCGACAATTTGAAAATTTTGGACTAAACAATGACGCAAGACTAAAAAAACGATTGACAAAGGCCTCTACACCCCCAAACCAAAACTCAACATTGTTCTCAATGTTGGACAAGAGAGCCCGACCTGATGGTGCTCACCTAACTTGACTGAAAACCAAACAAATCTACATATTAATCACGCGCAATCAATGCCCACAAACAAAATGACTCAAACTTGGCTCAAAGAATATTAAGGCAATAATGCAATATTTGACAAGCACATAGACCCTTCATCATCAATCAACCTTAAATATTTGAAAATTGATGGAGTGAGGGCACAACAACTCCCAAACCGAACTAAACAATAAGCACAAAACCTATACAAAAATGCATGCATCAAAACCCCTAAACCGTATTGGGCTATATATGGCAATTTAAAACTGTACACTTGCATGCAACATTCACTAGAGCCTTCGGCTCATCCATCAACAAAAGAATAAATCAATAATATCTAAAAATCAAATATAATCTTTCAAAATTGATCTATGTTATCAACATCAAAAATTGCCATCCACACACTATCCACCAATTATTAAACTAAAGCGAATTAAAAACAAAAGCAAGAAAAAGTTCAAAAACTATAAATGAGCAAAAGAAAATGAAACCGAGGTGGGTTGCCTCCCACAAGAGCTATATTTATCATATGGGCGAGACGTTGTATGCTACTTCGGCTCTTCGAACTCTAAATTTCTGCTTTCCTTCATGTAGATAAGGTTCTCGCTCTTTTTATGAGCACTCTTGGCTTGTTTGTCCCTCCAAGACTCGCAAGTTGACTTTGTTTCTTCCCAAGAGATTAAGAAACCTCGCGTTATTGCCCAAGCTGCAAAAATCGCTTCATCGAGAAGCTATAGCTAATCTACACACTCACAAAACCTAATAGAAAGTTCATGCAAATAAGATTCATTCAATACATGCAATTGCCAAACCAAAGCTTTTACCATTTATTTAAGAAGACAAACTTAAATCAATAAAAACAAATCTCACAATAGATTTTTCCCCCAAACCTAGCTCTTCCCATACATTTAAATGCACATGATAACAAATTGAGGGATGAGAATTTAGTCTAAGATAAAAATAAACTGTGCAATCTTAAAACACACAAAAAATATAAAAAACGAAAAGTAAAAGTATCAAATAAAGAGAAAAAAAAAAGCATAGCGCTTTAATCATGAAGCACATAGGCAGTTTCCACCTTAATCTCAACAACCATTCCACAAGCACAATTAATAACACCAAACCCCTCCCAAAGCATTTAAGCACATACATCGGTGCACTCCAATCAACTCACTCACACATGCTTCGACAACATGAACATTACCCATAAACATTTAAGCTATAACCACATAAGTAGGGTAATCTAAAAAGATAGAAACAGTGAGAGGAGTCGATACCGAAGTTCCAATTTTTAGGAAAAAGCTTGCAGAGACACTACCACTAGCTGCACTCTGACCTCTTTTCCACTTGATGCTCTTCGCGGCACTACTCATGTCCTTGGTTGCATTAACCACATAGGTCGTTGTTGCGCTGCTATTTCGCTTGGTGAAGTTGTTGGGGTGAAATAACGCACTCACTGTTCTCTTGAGTTGTGAGGTCTTGGGCTTCCGCGCTCTACTTCGCGATTGTTGGTCACTATTCCAACCTTGATTTGATAGATCGCCGACCTGAAAATATGTTCTTCCTTGCACAAACACAACTCAAGTAACATTACATGCAATTGCTTTAAATAAAAAAAAAAGAAATAATAAACAAACGCACAAAAACAAACACAAGACTCGCACCCCCAAACCTAGCCTAAACATTACATGCCCAACAATGAAAGCATGAGTCCGAGGGGCGGTTATTTTCGCAACACACATGAAAAACAACGGAAACCAACAAAAGAAAACTAACAAAATATTTACATTACTACATTATTTGCTAAAACTAGAAACGATTAGCGAATAGGCCACCTCCCCGGCAGCAGGCGCCATTTTGAACTCGTTTTTTTTTTGTCGTTACCAAATTGCAATTCAAAAAGATATTTATAAGAAGTCCTAGCAATGTGCTCTAAAGTTTGAAAACTAGTAAAGCCGAAAACGAGGGTATCGTCCATAGAGAGGTGTTATATGTCGATCATTTCACATTTTAGTGATTATTAAAGCAATGTAAATTAGAGCATGGCAAGGGTGAGAGTGATGTGTAAATGTAAGCATTAATGATGTGCGTGTGAAATGACATGCAAAAGAAATATAAGAAAGATAAGAAAGATAAGAGAAATATGGAGGGGTGAGAATGGTGACTAAAGGGGATAAATGTGACCGGGTGCTTGCCTTTCTAAATTAAACTACTCCTAACTAAATTAACTACTCCTAACTAAATTAATCTACTCCTAAAGGCAAACACCCTAGGTCACGAAAATAAGATGGATAGGAGAGATGCAAGAAAATGAACACAAGAGGTACTCATGACCACCACATCATTAGCACCACTCAAAATAACTAACCGCACCGACACTTCGAGCATGGGTTCAACCTAGCCTCTAGTACGACCTCTAGATATGGAAATGATGAGAGTCGTTTAGTCCTCTATTGCTACTCATTGAAGGTGTATCGCGTGAGCAACTACTAAGGATCGCATTTAAGCATATATATGGAAAGGATAGAATTAGGATCAACCGCCGATCACTGCTCACTTCGCACGTGTAAGCAACTACGAATGAAAGCATTAAGCATGAAAGAGGACCACCGACCACTACTCACCGAGGGTGTATCATGCAAGCAATGACCAAGAGTTGTAACTCTTGATTGCTACTCACCGAGGGTGTATCGCGTGAGCAACGCCCAAGGGTCGCATAAGGCATGTAGGTTTATAGAACCAAAACCCACAAAGGTATGATGTGTGCTCTTCATGAATTCCACCCAAACAACCAAAAGTACTCATACCAATCCAAAAATACATTTTGAATAAACCAACGACATATGTGCAATCATGGGATGATTAATTAATCTACTCCTAATTTACGTTAATCTACTCCTAGTCCCAATCATGAACACATAACAATTTCTACCCTACATGAACATGAATGTAAAGATAAGAGCTAACCTTGAACATGCATAAAGAGTTGGTGTGCCTACTTTATATGAGCCAAGTCTCAAATTATAAAGCAATTGAATGGGATATAACTTGAAGAAGTGAAAAGAAAATAACAAAAAGAATAGTAAAAAGAGGAATCACAATTGTCATCTTAAGTCTCCATCCTCCATTGAGCTCCTCCTCCTCATAGACAAGGTAGGATGGCTCTTTCCTCTTGAATCCTCCTCAAAGATGGATGGTTGAAGGTAGAATGTGGTGGTGGAGAGGCATTCCATGGAGGAAAACCTCCATGGATGCCTTTTGAAGCTTCTCTATCTCTCTTGATTTGGTGAAGAAGATGTGTGGAGAGGGTTTTTGTGATCTATCTATCCTAATGTATCTTGGGTCTTGAAGAAAGTGGTGTATTTATAGGTTAGGAGAAGCTTAGGCACGAATAGGCATGAAAGGACAGCATTGCCCCTCTAACAATTGCCACAAAAACTTCATTGGGCTGTTCCCGGAAGATTCACGACTTGCAGTTTACGGGTTAGGTTCGTGGGTAGGGACTCGCGCACTGTATTTTGGCTCTCAGTTAGCGGGTAGTTTCACGGATCCCTGTGCAGCAGTTACTAAAATGGGCATAATGCTCTCTAGAAGACTCGGAATGGCAATCCGTTAAAACCACTAGAAACTAGACTTCTGGGGCTTTTAAATACATATGGATCAAAACATGGTTCGATCTGAGGAGGGTGATATGACCCTTCAAAGTTAGATGTTCTGCACAAGCTTTTAATAATTTCAGCATTTTTTGCCTCCAAATCTCCTTTTTGCCTGAAAATGCATGCATTGACCAGAATAGAGCCATTAGACACCAAAATATGCTCGAAAACAAGCTAAAGGATATAGAATTGAGGGCCAAAATATAACACAATTGGGCATGATAAGTATTGGACTTATTGAGTTCTAAACGTTTTGGTTACTCATTCATAAGTTTTCATGTGCCAAGTTGGATTTTACAAAACTTTATGTGTGTTTAAAGTGCATGGTTTTCTTTCTTATCTATTGAGTCGATTTCCATACTTTTTGTTGAAGTTTCATAGAAGTCCATGTCTGTGAGAGAGTCCCGGTTCATAATTCAAAAACGGATTCGAAATCGAAGTTCGAAGGCTGGAGAACGGTCGAAGAATGTGAGAGGTGTGTGAAAGGGAGCAAAGGGGAAGATGGGTGGAAAATTGCCAGACCACCTTCTTTCCCGTGGAGGCTTATGGCCTCCATGGGAAGGGCACCCCTCTGCCCCCGTGGAGGCTACGCGCCTCAATGGGGAGCTGAGGTGGCGTGGTGACATTGGTCACTCGTGGCCCTCTTCTCTCCACATAGGATTCCCTCCCATTTCCTTTTAAATACTCTCTCTCTCTCTCTCTCTCTCTCTCACTCTCTATCTTTCTCTCTCTCTCTCTCTCTCATTTTTCAAACTAATAAGACTAAGTGCAGAAATTTTTCATATTTTTCTCTCAACTTCAAAACCTCATAACTCACTCATCTCTTATCGATATCGAGTGATTCAAAAGGGAGAAAATTCGTACTTAAGTCTTATATCTTCTCTATGCTTTATTGAAGTCAATTGTTTAGGTATTTTGGTGGTTCTAGATCAATTTCATGACGGCACTCAAGTTAACGAGGTATTTGATTATCTTTTGAGTTTTATGCTTTCTAATGCTCAAATACTATTGCTTGAACAAATGCTATTATAATATAGAGCTTCAATTATAAGCTAGATTTGTCTAATTATGGACTTAAATGTGATTTAGGTTTTCTTAATCTAAAATTTCACATGTTTGAGAGTTGTATTGTGACTAGATTATAATCTAGGGCTATTTTTGTACAAATTAATTATATCTTAATGATTGATAGCCTTTATATGTGCTAGGACTCTTTAGTTTAATATATTCAGGATTAGCACATTTAATTTTATATTTTGAGCCTTTTGAGATTTAATTGATTGTTTTGTGAATATGTGCTCTAAATGTTTGCTAGAGAATTTTATTGATCATATCTTTGATTCTAGCATTTTTGGTTTTAGTTCTAATGTTTTGAATATGTGCTTAATTTATATGCTATGATTTTAAGCTTTAGATTGCATGAACAATATCAAGGATTTATTTGTGAATTGATTATATTGCATCTTCTAGGTTTTTGTTCTTGTATAAGAACTATGAAACTTTGTTTGTGATCTTTGATGTCTATGTCTAGTTCTTCATGGAGTGAAAATACACAAAGTGTGTCTAATACAACCTATAGGGGGGGTGAATAGGTTTTAGTTGATTTATTACCAACTTTTCGACTTAATCAATTTTAATAGTCCTACCCCATATTAGCAATCAATCAATCCAATATAAATAAGCGGAAAACAATAAAAACACAAGGAATGATTTACGTGAGAAACCCTCCAACTGGGCAAAACGTACTGGCTATCCTTCTAGCCACATACGGTCCTCAAATCCACTATTTGAACGAAAGTTTACAAACAAGGTTGACCTCAAGTCACACCTACTTGGTCACTAACCCATTCACTCTACCCATCGGGCTTTTAATAGTGATTCTAGACCACAAGCTTGTGCACTAACCCACTTAGTCACAAAGCTTAACAATCAATGAAGAGGTTAAACAACCTATGTGAATATGTAAAAAATATTCAAACATGCAATTAATGTTAGGCAACACTAAATGCTTATCTAAGGATTTAAAGATGTCAATGAATGCAAATCCTAGATATCAATATCTAAATGCAAATGCATGAAGATTTAGCTAGAAGGGTAAAATCGTCCTAAATGCTAGCTATCAATGAACAAAGCTCTCAACCAACAAACAACAACTCAAACATGTTATAAATGCCATTAAACATAAATATATGCAATAAATTCATATAAAGGAGCTAACCCTAGGCAAACAAGAACATAAATAAATACAAAGAGATTTAGGGCATGTTCAAATTACCTAGTCAATGAAAGCAAGAAGAATCCAGGATGAGATGATGCTTGTAAGATGTTAGATGCACATGGATTTGTGTTTGGTTGAGTAAAGATGAGTTCTTGGGAGTTTCTCTCTCTAAAGGAAGCATGGCCTCTCAAAAATGGCTTCTTGAACTCATAAAAACGAGCAAGGAAGAAGAGAGAATATATATATAGGAGCCCTAGTCAAAACTGCGTCGTTTTGAACTTAGGGCACAAAATCCCGTCAATACCGCTTGAGGGACCGCGTCGCAGGCAAGTGTCCAGACCGCGGTACACACAACAGTGCACCGTCTAGACAGCAACGCGGTGTAGGGAACTGTGCATGCAGGTGCACAGGCCGCGGTAAGGGCAACAGTGGCCTACTGGACAACATCGCGTCTTGGACCGCCATGTGTGCAAGTGCACAAGAAGCGGTGCATGAAGCATGACCCTACTGAGGTATACCGCTCTGTATGCCGCGGTGCAGGCATGTCTTGCCAAGCGGTCTAGGCCGCGCTAAGAGAAGAAATTCTCTTTTCGGGGCAAACTCAACACACTAAGAGATGTGCAAAAAGTGCAAGTGTGGAGTGTGATAAGTGGCATACAATGCATCGTTAAATTACATGAAAATAAGAACATAATACATGCAAGTGAGTGTGTGCAACTAGATCTCTTCAAAGAAAGTTAAACAAGTGAGATACCTTTGAAGTGCTCTTGAGAGAGATGATGTCCTTGAAGCTTGATCACACCCAAGAGGCTAATTTACCCTTACAAAAATAATCCCCAATGTGGTTTGTCAACGAAATAAACCAATCAAAATATGAGGAACTTACAATCTCCCCCTTTGGCTATTTCGTGACAAAATCACCACTCACAAATCATCCTCACAAAAAAAGTAAAAACTAGAGGTCAACAAAAAGATATTCTACATTACAAATTGATACCTAGATACTAGGTCTTCAAAACTTCAAGCTCTTGTAGAATAGACATCCCTTCAAAACAATGAGACTACACTTTCCAAGACAAGTGTATGTGAGGTGATCAAGTGAAAACATAAAAACAAGCATTTGCATTAATGAACACACAAAAAATGCGGTGAAGTGCAATGCTAATGCTCCCCCCTAGATGGGTTACTCCTCATCAACGGGACAATCTCTCCAAATATGCAACCCCCTTAAATAAACCACACTACTCCCTTTTTTTATCACGAGATAGGCAAGGGAGCTTTCCCCAAATGGGTCACTTTAGCAAAGAGAGTTATTTGCAAGATAAGTGCATAATCATATACAACAACTTTATGCAACTTAATTAATTGAGAGAGAATCATTGAGGGTTTATTTTTAAGAAGAAAATGTGTGACTTAGTTGCTTTGGATGCAAGACATGTAACATCATAGTTCAAGCAAATGGTATTTGGCAAAGAGAACATCAAAAGGGTTCCAAAGGAATTCAAACCAATTTGCACCCTTTTGCCATAATTAAACAAGATATAGCGTTTAAAAGTTTGAGCACACACAAGCAACCATGTCAATCCTTAATGGTCAATCAAGACATGGATATAAAATCCTTATTAATTGAATGGATATAGAATCCTTATTGGTTGTTGTCTTGTTCAACCATTAAGAAAAGACCCAAAACTAAATTGGATGAGACATCCTTATTTATTGCATGGACACAAGGTCCTTATTGAGTTTAGCTTTGTCAAGGTGCTTCCACACACATTTGCACACACAATTCATGCATAATATTTTAGCAAGTCAAAATCAAGTCACATGTCATAGAGATAAACTTTAGGTCATTCGAATGTACTTCCCAATTAATTCTCCTAATCCAAAAATGCATGTTTGAACATAGAGGTGACATGGATTACAAACCAAGCAAGGCACACTTATTGAATAAAAAGCCATATAAGAATATATATAAGCACAACCAAAAATACTCAAGCAATTAATAAAGAAACATAAAGTTGATCAAGTTTTTTCTTATTTCAACATGCAAGGTTGCTCTCTTTGCTTGAGCTCCCCATAAGGGTCAATCCCAACCAATTCAATGGGAGGCAAGGGCCCCTATAGACCTATCAAGCCCATTAGACCTAGTTGAGTCTATGGGTGACAAATTAGCACAATAGCATGCGGGTTCATCTTTTCTAATCCACTTAGGTGACACATTTTCATTCCTAGTGGTTATAGTCAACTTATTACTAGATTTCCTAGGATCATTTTCTCGAACATACCTAGGCATATGCATATTAGCTCTTTTAAGTCTATTCCTCTCCATCATGCTCTCAACTCTACATATCTTAATGTACCTATGACAATTTGGCCTAATATGCCCATCAACACCACAAAAATGACAAGTTGGTATAAAATGAGGAGTTATACCATATCCTTTTGAGGTCATTGGAGACTTGTCATGCATTTGATGTTGCCTTTGGTGTTGAGCCGGTTCTCTCCTTCTTTGTTGTTGAACCGAATTGCCATGTTTCCTTGGTTGACTTTGCTTAACTTGCCTTTTTGGTTGGGGAAATATTGGTTGATGGAAGCTTGAATGTGGAGCTCTTGGTTGTTGGGATTGAGCTCCATTCTTTGTTGGCATCTTCACTTGGCCACCCTTGGATGACTCTCCAAGTTCAATCTTCCTCCTTGGATGTTGTGAAGGTGAGGCTTCTTTTACGCTATTTCCTTTGACAAACACCATCTTGCCAAAATAGGAAGTTCCCTTGTCATCAACATAACCAAGGCCCCTCTTATCATTGGACTTCTTTCCAATGCCCAACATATGGTCAAGTTTTTCGGTGCCGGAGGTCATTTTGGCAAGCAACTCTTTAGCTTCCTCCAGCTGCTTCTTCATCTTGTCTTCACTTTCCATGACTCTCCTCACTTCTTCATTCAAGTGAGTCACCTTGGTTGAAAGCTTTAGATTCTCTTCCTTTAATTTTTGAATCTCATTTTTCTTTTTCAACCTAGAGTCTTCAAAATGTTTGATGAAGCCTTCAAGGTCCATGCCTTCACAAATTCCTCTAGAGTAAGGGGAAGACTTCTCGTCACTAGAGTCACTTTCTACACTTGAGGATGAGGTACTATCTTCTTTTTGCCTCTCATCAATAAGATCAACTTCCTCATCAGGACTTTTGCCTTGGTCACTTGTTGTAGTGCCAACAACATCACTGTATGTAGCTACATCAATCACACCTCTAGCTACCACTTCATCTATTCCTTCTTCAAGGTCACAATTCAAGGAACTCTTCTCTTCTTTTTCAACTCCCACATAGGAAGCTCTAAAAGCCGTGTAGTTAAGTGCAAGCTCTTCATCACCCGAAGACTCTTCTTCACTCTCATTATAACTACACGAGACGGCCATCGTCTTTTCTTTTCTCTTGTCCTTCAAGTTGCCACAATCCGTGGAGATGTGTCTGAATCCTCCACATTCGAAGCATTGAATGCAATTTCTTGAATGTTTCTCTTGACTTGGCTCAATCATCTTGAAATGGGTTTTCTTCTTGAAGTCATTTCCCTTAGAGCCATGGCCACTCTTTTGTAGCTTCAAGAATTTCTTGAATCTCTTCACCATTAGAGCCATGTCTTCATCAGAGTCATCATCCTCCTTCCCAATCTTGGAGGTCTTCAAGGCTAACCCCTTTTGCTTCTTAGGAGGTGTGGAGGTAGGACCCCATCTAGACTCATAGGCAAGTAGCCTTCCAATCACTTCACTCGGCTTCATAGTCTTGAAGTCCTTGTTTTCTTCAAGAGCCGTCACTTTGGATTCGAATCTAGCGGGAAGTGACCTCATGATCTTTTGCTTGATCCTCCTATCCGAATACGGGTCACCTAGTTAATGGTTTTGATTCACAATGTCCATCAACTTCACTTGGAAGTCATTAAAGCACTCATGCTCCTCCATCTTGATCGTCTCAAATTGTGCTTGAAGAACTTAGAGCTTGGAATCCTTAACTACTTCGGCTCCCTCATGTGTCGTCTCTAGGATCTTTCAAGCTTCATGTGCATTTTTGGTGATTTGGATGAGTTTGTATTGGCTCTCATCCATTGCACAGAACAAAGCATGCATTGCTTTGTTGTTCCACTTTGAAGCTTCAAATTCTTGTATGCTCCATTGAGACTTAGGCTTGGAGACTTCACTTCCATCTTCGGTGGTCATTGTTAGAGGAGTGTAACCATCTTCAATTGCCATCCAAGCTTGGTCACTTATTTGGCAAATATAGGACTCCATCTTGCCTTTCCATGAGGCATAATTGTCACCCTTGAGCAAGGGAGGTCGTATGCTCGATGCTCCCTCACTACTCATCCCAAAGTCACTCATAGTGTTTGGGTAATATGAATGCAAATGAATGCAACCAAAAAAATGCACACAAATGCAAGACACACACAATCAAGAGCAAGGATCACCTAAGTTTATCTAGGAACCCGCTCTGATACCAATTGAAAATACACAAAGTGTGTCTAATACAACCTAGAGTGGGGGTGAATAGGTTTTAGTTGATTTATTACCAACTTTTTGACTTAATCAATTTTAATAGTCCTACCCCATATTAGCAATCAATCAATCCAATATAAATAAACGGAAAACAATAAAAACACAAGGAATGATTTACGTGAGAAACCCTCCAACTGGGCAAAACTCACGGGCTCTCCTTCTAGCCACATACGATCCTCAAATCCACTATTTGAACGAAAGTTTACAACCTAGGTTGACCTCAAGTCACACCTACTTGGTCACTAACCCTTTCACTCTACCCACCGGGCCTTTAATAGTGATTCTAGACCACAAGCTTGTGCACTAACCCACTTAGTCACAAAGCTTAACAATCAATGAAGAGGTTAAACAACCTATGTGAATATGTAAAAAATATTCAAACATGCAATTAGTGCTAGGCAACACTAAATGCTTATCTAAGGATTTAAAGATGTCAATGAATGCAAATCCTAGATATCAATATCTAAATGCAAATGCATGAAGATTTAGCTAGAAGGGTAAAATCGTCCTAAATGCTAGCTATCAATGAACAAAGCTCTCAACCAACAAACAACAACTCAAACATGTTATAAATGCCATTAAACATAAAGATATGCAATAAATTCATATAAAGGAGCTAACCCTAGGCAAACAAGAACATAAATAAATACAAAGAGATTTAGGGCATGTTCAAATTACCTAGTCAATGAAAGCAAGAAGAATCTATGATGAGATGATGCTTGTAAGATGTTAGATGCACATGGATTTGTGTTTGGTTGAGTAAAGATGAGTTCATGGGAGTTTCTCTCTCTAAAGGAAGCTTGGCCTCTCAAAAATGGCTTCTTGAACTCACAAAAACGAGCAAGGAAGAAGAGAGAATATATATATATATATATATATGGGAGCCCTAGTCAAAACTGCATCGTTTTGAACTTAGAGCACAAAATCGCGTCAATATCGCTTGATGGACCGCGTCACAGGCAAGTGTCCAGACCGCGGTACACACAACAGTGCACTGTCTGGACAGTAACGCGGTGTAGAGCGATGTGCATGCAGGTGCACATGCCGCGGTAAGGGCAACAGTGGCCTACTGGACAACATCGCGTCTTGGACCGCCATGTGTGCAAGTGCACAAGAAGCGGTGCACGAAGCATGACCCTACTGAGGTATACTGCTCTGTATGCCGCGGTGCAGGCATGTCTTGCCAAGCGGTCTAGGCCGCGCTAAGAGAAGAAATTCTCTTTTCGGGGCAAACTCAACACACTAAGAGATGTGCAAAAAGTGCAAGTGTGGAGTGTGATAAGTGGCATACAATGCATCATTAAATTACATGAAAATAAGAACATAATGCATGCAAGTGAGTGTGTGCAACTAGATCTCTTCAAAGAAAGTTAAACAAGTGAGATACCTTTGAAGTGCTCTTGAGAGAGATGATGTCCTTGAAGCTTGATCACATCCAAGAGGCCTAATTTACCCTTACAAAAATAATCCACAATGTGGTTTGTCAAAGAAATAAGCCAATCAAAATATGAGGAACTTACATGGAGTGTACCTAATCCATACATTTCATATATGACATGCATCATTTGTGTGATACATATTTGTTTGGAGTGCAAACTAGAAAATTATACATTGTGTGCTCATTGATTATTTCTAGGGGTTTCCATGGGATATTTTGATCATATGTTCTATGTTTCATATGTTTGCTTTTGCATACATTTGATCATGTTTAGGAAGTCCTTGAAAAAGCCATGAAGTCTCTTGTTAGAGTGTGAAGCTTTAACTTGAATAAGAAGTCTTGACTAGGATCGGGATGATCCAGATAGTTGAGCAAAGAAGTCTTGGCTAGGATTGGGTTGATCAGGATAGTGTTAGTTCTTGAGTTTTGTGTTGGCATAATTCCATATCAAAATGACATTTGCTTTGTATTGATTAGTTGTCTAGGATTTGTGGATAATCAAGCTTTAAGGAAAATTGGACAATATTCAAGCAAAGTGGTGGCTACAAGAGGAATAAAGCTAAGTTGCTTAGCAAAAGGTAATCATGACCTCTTTCCTCTTACGAGGCTTAGGCACACACATACATTGCATTCAAATGTGTCCCTGCATAGTTGTGCATAATTTGGTATAACACAATACACACACTTGTTCATATATGCACATGCATTAGACTTAAAATTGACAATTTATATAAATTGCATGTTCTAGGATTAGTTCTAAGAAATAGCATACTTGTGTGTTCTAGTGTTTATTGCTTTGTGTTTATTTGTTAATGAACTTTATTTTTAAGCTTATATAATTCCTCATTGAGTTCCAATTAATTTGGTTACTCATTCATTAAGTTTCAAGTTCAAATTAGGTAGTTAAGAAACTTTCCGTGATTTTATTGTATATGGTTTTCATCATTGTTTTCCAAGTTGAATTCCATATTTTTTGAAAGGTTTCTTGACAACTTTTGTACATGAGGGAGTCTTGGTTTGTAATCCAAAAACAGATTTAAAATCAGAGTTATGAGGCCAAAGATATGGTTGAAAGCAAAAAAGTATGCGTGAGGGGTGAGGGGTGCCAAACACCTTCTTCCCGTGGAGGAGCGTGGCCTCCATGGGAATGGAGGGCTGCTAGTCCCGTGGGGCCCATGCGCCTCCATGGGGATCTAGTATGGAAGCCCCCCATTGGTTGGTTCTTTACTTCCTTTTTTTTCCTCTTTAAATATTCACTTCCCTCTCATTTCATTTCAAGAAGAAAAATTTGATAAACACAAGTGCAGAGTTTTCTCTCCAAATTTTCTCATCTTCCAAACACCATAACTTTCTCATTTGGAGTCCGTTTTGAGTGATTTGAATTTGAGAATCTTTTTCTACTAGTCCTATATCATTTCCATAAGAGTTTGGAGTCAATAGATTGAGTTTTCTGGTAGGTCTACTCATAAAAACAAAGTTGCACGTTTTTCTTTCAAGGTATTGATTTCTATATTGTTCTTGATTTTCAAGTCTTCAATTGCCTTGGGTTTTATTCTTCTATATATATATATATATATATATATGTTTGTTGTATAATCATTGATTAGATAAATGATCTGTAATAAAGCTAGTTTGAGCTTCAATTGATTAACATGTTAAGTTAGGTTTTTCTAAATCTATGTTTTCACATGTTTGAGATGGTGTATTGTGCTAGCTTCAAATTTAGGACTATCTTGTGTATTTATTGACTTGATTTTTTTGATTGATAGTCTTTTCATATGCTAGATCATTTTAATTGAAGATTTATTGAAATACAATATTTGATTGATGATTTAGAACTTGATTGGATTTAATTGATTATCTTGAGAATCTAAGTTCTATTATTTTGCTAGAGTTTCAATTTTGATTTTATCAAATTGATTTTAGCATTATTATGTGAATTGAACATAATCTAGATTTTTGAATTTTTTAGGTGTTTCACATACTCTAGGTTATTAGTTCATGTTACAAGAATCTAGATACAATTGATTTGTGCTTTTGTTGACAAGTATCTAGTTCTTCATGTTTTGTGTCTAATCCACACATTTCATATGTACATACATCATTGAGTGTGATTGCATTGTTTTTAGGATTGTAAACTAGAAAAACATATATACTGATTGTTCACTTCTAGTTTCCATCAGATATATTGATCATATATACTATGTTGAATGTGTTGCATCATTTGCATTCACTTAGATCACATGCCTTGTGAAAAGGTTGGAAGTCACATTTCATAGAGTGAATCTTTGATTTGTGCATGGAAGTCACATTTGGAGAGTGAATCTTCAAATTGTGCATTGGAAGTCTCATGTCTTAGAGTGAATCTTTTACTTGAGCATTGGAAATCACACTTGGAGAGTGAATCTTTATGTTGTGCATTGGAAGTCACATTTCTTAGAGTGAATCTTTGATTTGTGCATTGGAAGTCACACTCGTTAGAGTGATTCTTTGGATTGTGCATTGGAAGTCACATTTGAAGAGTGAATCTTCAATTTGTGCAAGGTGGCATCATATTCATTGTGTAGGGTCAAAGGGTAGGTTTATAGGTGAAGTGGTCACTTGAGAGATTTTATCTTTTTATCTTACTAGTGGATTTGTTTGCCGGATGTTGTGGAATCAACCCGTGGATGTTTCCTCTTAGGAGGTTTTACCACGTAAAAATCATGTGTTGATTTTCTCTATCCTTATCTCATTATATTTGTATATGTATTGATATATATATATATATATATATATATATCTTAGTTGATATCTTTGTAAGTGATAATCATATCATATCAACTTTGTTTGTGTTGGAGCTTTTTGAATTAAAGCCAAGTGATATTTGTGTTTGTATAACATACAAGTTAATGTTTACATTGATCTTGTAGGAATAATCATATCTTTAATTTTAATTAATATTGCTTGTGATTGTTTTGAAGTGTGATACAAGCAACTTAGAGGGACAAACTTTTGTTTGTTTCAAGGAAGTGAAAAAGGTGTACTAACCTATTCACGCCCCCCCCCCCCCCCCCCCCCCCCCCCCCCCCGGTAAATTAATTGTGTTTGTATTTTTCAGGTAGCCAAGAAAGGAAACTTTCTAGAGACTTGTGAGGTGCCTTGGATAGAAAGTAGACAAGTCTTTCATTACTAAAAGACATGTGGGTAGGATATAAGGGATATCCAATAGGAAATATATCATGTGGATTTGTCACTTTTAAGGGTGTACTTTTATCCAACTAGTGAAAGGTGGTGTTGCCAGTGGTTGTGGAATCAACTCGTGGATGTTTCCTCTTCTAAGGTTTTGCCATGTAGAAAATAACGTGTCAAATGTCTCTATCCTTGTCTCTTTTATATTTGTGTATATGTTTTGTTATTTCTTGTTTAATTCATCATTTCTCCATATCTTTGTAAACAAGATCTTTGTAAAATTGGTAATGCAAACTCTCTTTTGATCAAAGTTGTATATATTATTTATCTTTGTAAATTGACTTATTTGTATATATTCATTCTTTCATTTGAACTTGCGTATATTACACTTATATGTTAATACATGTACTAGTTGATTTTAGTTTTAGTTTGATTTTTTCACTTGCAAATTGTAGACTTTAATTGATATGGTAGATTGAACATACTGTCAATAAGTCTATATGAGCTTACATATCTTCATGTGTTGTGATACAAGCTATCTAGAGGGACAAACTTTTGTTTGTTTCAAGGGATTGAAAAGAGCTTTAAAAACATATTCACCCCCCCCCCCCCCCCCCCCCCCCCCCCCTCCCTCTAGGTTAGTTTTTGACAATTTAACCATGTTTGTATATTTCAAATGTCTTCCATACATCACCGGTTGACCGGTTATCTAACCCAACTAAGTCTTCTTAACCCGATAGGTTACTCAACCCAACCAGTGTCTTTTTTATTCGATCAGTTTGTTTAGCTCGATCAGGTTTTTTTTATCTGATCGGTTAGTTGAACCCAATCAAGTTATCTTTACCAGATCAAACTGACGATCCTGACGATCCTGACTAGGTTATCTCTATCTGATCGATCTGATGAACCCGATTGGATCTTGCTAGAGCCAATGGTTGATCCTTGATTAACTACAATTGGTTTTATCTTAATGACTTCTGGTGACATGGCATACTCGATTTTTGCTTTTTCTGATAACGATGTTGACCTGTCTGTTCACCAAATTTTACCAATAACATCTAGATTGTTGGATTCTATTTTTATTTTCTTGTCATTTACATTTCTAGTTATTAACTCAAAATATATCTCAAACCAAAATGGATTTTATGTCTTCTTATGCTTACTTAGACTAACGTAGAGTAGATTGTAAATCAATTATTCAAATCCGATCCGTGTGGATGATCCCTTGCTTGCCATATATGAAGTTTACATTTTAAGTGTGGTTACAAGTGGTAAACAAATTGGTTTTCTTAACAATACATCTTTCGGGGGAAGTTACATGACAATTCAAAATTATCCCATCAAGCCCCTTTCAAAAGAGAGCTTAAGAATGCATATCATAAAAAACATGAACATGGAGAACAATTTGAGGTCAATCAAATGTACTATCAAAAGAATATTCCTTAAAAAGACAAGCATACTCAAGAAAACATAGAAATCATGCATTTACAAACAAAGCAACCATGCAAGGGATCATTAAAAACATTATACAATCATTATTCAATGTTATTCACCATGCAATCTCAAGCAATCACAAAAGAACATAAAATAAGTTAACTTTTTATATATACAAGAATCATGCAAGCTTGCTCTCTTTGCTTGAACTCCCCATATGGGGTCAATCCATACCACATCAAGGCATGAGACAAATCCCAATAGACCTACTAAGTCTTTTAAACCTAGTTGCATCTAAAGGTTTGGTAAACAAGTCCGCTAGTTGATCATTTGTTCCTACATGTTCAAGGACTATAATATTATCTTCAACTAGCTTCCTAATAAAGTGATGACAGATATCTATATGATTTGTCCTAGAGTACTGCACAGGATTCTTATAACTATTAATTGCACTCATATTATCACAATAAAGGGTTAAAGTACCTTGATCGAAGTCGTTATCTGCAAGCATTTGCTTCATACAAAGGAGTTATGTGCAAGCACTCCCCGTGGCTATATATTCAGCTTCGACTGTGGACAAGGAGATCTAGTTTTTCTTCTTGCAAAAACATGAGACAAGGTTGTTCCTAAGAAAGAAGCAACCGTCCGATGTGCTCTTTCAGTCATCACAATTCCCTACCCAATCTGTATCACTAAAACCCACTAAACTAGAGTTTGTGTCAAATGAGTACCATATCCCATAATTTGAGGTCCCACTCAAGAATCAAATGATTAGTTTCATAGCAGAAAGATGGGAATCATTGGGATCACCTTGGTACCTAGCACACACACCTACAATAAAGGCAGTATCAGGCCTACTTGTAGTCAAGTAATGCGCGCTACCAATCATGCCATGATTTAAACTTTGATCAACACTTTTACCACTAGCATCCTTGCTTAGCTTCAAAGTTGTGCTCATGGGTGTGTCACAATGTTTGGCATTTTCAAGGCCAAACTTCTTCACTAGGTTATTTGCATACTTAGCTTGAGATATGAAAATCTTAGCATGCATTTGCTTAATTCGCAAACCTAGGACGTAATTCAATTCCCCTACCATGCTCATGTCAAATTAATTAGACATAACATCTACAAATTGCTTGACCTTAGAGTCATTGGTGAAACTAAACACAATGTCATCAGCATAAATTTGAGCAATAAAGAGCTCATCTTTGTCATTTTTGATGGAAAATGTGTGGTCAACATTACCCATTGAGTAATTGTTGTTGACAAGGAATTAAGTGAGGCACTCAAACCTAGCCCTCGGTGCTTGTTTCAACCCATATAATGCCCTCTTGGGGTGATATACATGTTTGGGGTTGTGTGGATCCACAAACCCCTTAGGTTACTTAACAAACACTTCCCCATGAGAGTAGACATTGAGGATGGCACTCTTATCGTCCATTTGAAACAATTTGAACTTGCATACGTAAGAGATGGACAAGAGAAAACTAATAGACTCTAAACAGGCAATAGGAGCAAGAGTCTCCTCAAAGTCAATACCCTCCACTTGAGAGTATCCTTGTGCAACAAGCCTAAGCTTGTTTCGTACAATGTTGCCATCCTCGTCAGATCTGTTTTGAAGACCCATTTGGTACCTATTACATTAGTGGCCTTAGGTCAAAGAACAATAGTTCAAACCTCTTTTCTTTCAAATTAGTTCAACTCTTCTTGCATGGCAAGAACCCAAAACTCATCACTCAAGGCCTCATCAACCTTCTTGGGTTCAATTTGTGAAGTGTAACAAATGTTGCTAATTTGATTAGCTATTTGATGCCTAGTCCTAACACCCATATCGACACCTCCAATGATATCATTTTTTGTCATGAAGATATCTAACCCAATGAACAGGTTCAGAACGGTTCAATGGTGTAACCCTATCAAGAGGTTGAACATCATTTTCACGTTGGCTTGACTTCACTTCACTTTAAATCTCACCACTCTCCTCCAAAGGGAGATCATTGACAACTCCATTATCTTCTTCATGTTCATTAGCACTAAGCTTATTGTCATTTAGGATCTAGAGTTTATTTAAAAGCAATGCAAATAGAATGTGGATGTGGTGAGAATGGTGTGTGTGAAGTGTAAGCATAATGCGATTGGTTTGATGTGAGTGAAATGGAAAACTAACTAACTAAATATAAAAATGTAATTAGGTGCTTGCCATTCTAAATTAGACTACTCCTAATTAAGTTATTCTACTTCTAAAGGCAAGACACCCTAGCTAAGAAAATAATGGTGGCTTGGGGAGATGCAAGAAATTGGTCACACAAGGGAAATCGGTTCACCAAACACAAGATGCAAATCATGTTGATTGTAAAGCATGTGAATACCATTTAATTAAGTTAAGCATTTGTTCTCTTGATTAAGGAGACCGAAATCAATTCATCACTCAACCAAGGTTATGGAAGAGTAATTGTGTCTTTGGTCAAGACCCATTAAACACAAGAACATTGAACCAAAGATATCCTAGCATGGTTATGTAAAAAAATTTAGCTTTTCCCATCTAATAGAGCTAATAGCCAAGCACATACCCGGAATGTCATCCAGAGGCACAAACCTAAATCTTAATCACTCTGATCATTCCAAACACATACATACAAACACAAATGAGATATTTGATTAATCTACTCCTACAACATTATGTTATTCTACTCTTAACCTCATCCATAGATACCCATTAATATCTAACACATCATACACATGAATATCACAATACGAGATTGTTAATAGCCAAATTTGCCTTGGGACCAAAGAAAAATTCTCCACCTTCCTAGCCCGAAGTCCAGGCCCAGGATTACCCACCATGGAACCGCGGGTCCCGGGGTCGAGCTGCGGAGCCACCTCGCAGAAGCGAGGAAATGACGTCGAGCTCTGGAAACACCCAAGATAAAGCCCGTCACGGTCAGGTCGAGCCCGTAACACCAAAGCAAGAATTCAGGGAGAGCCAGATGCATGACGATCCTAAGTTCCCTGACGCCAAAACTGCCTCGTAGCTTCCCTAGAAGCCTGTCATTCCCTCTAAGCTCAGGGAGGAACCTATTAGGCATCAAACCCACACTGCAATATTTCTCCATCCCACCAAGGGAAGGTTCATGCCTATTTGGATAAGTAGAAGGAAGCTCGTCAAAAGTCCGTTGCCATTAAAGAACGCCCACAGGGGGCATTTAAAGCTACAAGGAACCTGGGAAAGTAGGACCAAGCTCCCAGTACCCAGACCAGGGTATGAATCTACCTCGCTCCAAGAAACAGTATGCGCCCTACTCGACGACCTCTATGAGGAGTAGCACTATGAAGGTACACAGGATCACATCTGCAACATTGAAACATTACTTGTAGAACAAGTGATTGAATCCAGAAAGGAAACAAACTCATATTCGCCTAAGATATTCTCGAATCCATCATTAATCCAAAGTCAATGACTTTTAAATGAAAGATCCCGCCCGATTAAGTAGGGAGAGGATTGAGAGAATTAAGGCGGGAGAATCGTGAATTTAACCTATCAACACTATGTATAAATAGAGGATTTCGGTCTTTAAATAAGGGGATGACTTTTCAACAGGCATGAGATTGCCACCCTATTGTACCTTAGAAAGATTGAGAGTATTTGAGAGATGTTTATACGTTATATATGATTGATAATACAAGCTGCTATATTCTTTTTCATCTCATGATAGCATTAGTTTCAAGACCCATCACCATTCGAATAAACTAAGTACCATAGAGCTCACCCAGTTTGACTTGAAGTATAAACCTAGGCCACAATCAAGGCCCAGGCTTTGGCAGACTTTGTGGCAGAATTCTTAGCTCTCCTAGGGCAAGCGACCTCCTCAGCGACATATATAGCTCCTAAGAAGATTTCAGAGATCAACAGCTGGTCGAAAGGTTGCAAGTCCTGGATCCTCTACACAGATGGAGCGTTCAGACAAGCTAGGGGAGGAGCTGACGTAGTTTTAATAGACCCAGAGGGGACTGAATTCTGTCACTGCTTCAAATTCGAATTTAAGTCTACCAACAATGAAGCGGAATATGAAGCCCTCCTAATCAGGATGAATGCAGCCGCTGAGCTTAGGGCTGACTACCTGCAGATCAAGAGTGACTCGTTGCTCGTAGTCAATCAGGTTTCTGGGATTTACCAGGCAAAAAGGGATAACACGGTCGCCTACTTGAAGTTAGTTCAATCGCTTAAGAATAAATTTAAGGGATTCAAGATCGAGCAGGTGCCTCGACACCAGAACCGTCGCGCAAATGTCCTAGCAAAGATAGCTGCAAATGGAGGCCAAGCATTACCACGGGGAATTCCCCTCTAAGTGATCTCCCAACCAAGCTTAACCGCGAGTAAGGAAATCTGCCCCCTGGATCATCAGCCTTGCTAGATGGATCCAATCGTTGCCTATCTCAAAGAGGAAAAGCCTCCTGATGAGCCCGACCAAGCCCGAAGAAGAAGGCTCTTTGTCCGATATTGCCTGATAGACGGATACCATTACAGGAGGGGAAGATCTCTCCATTTGCTTAGGTGTTTGCATCCTGATAATGCCAAATGGGCCTTGAGAGAGGTTCATTCTAGGGACTGCGGGAATCACATCGGTGGTAAAGCTTTAGCATTTCAAGTGCTCCGTATGGGGTACCACTGGCCAACTATTCACCAAGACGTAAGAAGCTTTGTACAATATTGTGATCCGTGCCAAAGGACCTTCAACTTGAGTCACCTCCCACCAGAGCGGATGTCTTCTCTCAGTTCGCCCTACCCCTTTGACATGTGGGGAATCGACCTAATTGGACAGCTTCCCACCGCTCATGGAAAAGCTAAGTACGCTATTGTGGCCATCAATTATTTCACAATGTGGGTTGAGGCAAGGCCTATTTCCCAAATATCAGAGAAGAATACAACTAAGTTCATCAAAACCAACGTGGTTTACAGGTTCGGGACCCCTCTCATCACTATAGCCGACCTAGGCAAGCAGTTCGACAACGCCCAATTCAAAGACTTCTGCGAAGGTTTGGGGATCGACCTCAGGTTAGCTTCAGTAGCCCATCCCCAAACCAACGGGTTGGTGGAATCCACCAATAAGACTATCAATAAACTGTTGAAGAAGAAATTACAGCATAAGAAAGGCAAATGGGCCGAGGAGCTGCCTAAGGCCATCTAGGCATACCGGACTACAAAGAGGACAGCTACCGGGGAAACACCCTACTCCCTAGCCTTTGGAGTTGAAGCGGTTATTCCCATCGAGCATAAATTGACCTCATTCAGGGTACAGCACTTTGAACCTAAAAGCAACGAGTTCAAGCTCCGAGCTAATCTGGATCTCCTGGAAGAGAAACAAGACCGGGTAGCTGAGAAAGTGGTGATTTACCAGAGCAAGATCGCTAGGTATTGCAACATAAAGTTCAGAGCTCAAAACTTCAAGCAAGGGGATTTGGTGCTCAGGAAAGTAAGTTTGAATACTTGAAAAAGATCGGATGGAGTCTTAGGACCCAACTAGGAAGGGTCATACTTGATGAAGGTAGTGGCTCATAATGGGTCATACAAGCTCAAAGGCATAGACAGTCGACCCATCGACAACACCTGGAATGCAGATCACTTGAGGAAGTTTTATCCCTGAGCAGGGGACTCTTAAGCGGATTACCCCCATTTAGGTTTCAGTATTCAATAAAATCCCCGACAACAATGTACTACATTTCGATCATCAATAAAGTCTGTTATTTCTATATCACCGACTATTTTCTACATTTATTTCTCCATGCACAACTAGGTTCTCTACGAGTTAGTTCACCATAATCGCCTCAAGACTAGGGATTAGCCGGGGAAGCCCTCTCGTTGCCCCTGATGCCTTGGCCAGGCACCACCCCCCGCCAAGAAGGATCCGAGTGTAAGAGCATAGTTGCCATCAAGATCTCGAGACCAGGGATTAGCCGGGGAAGCCCCCTCGCTACCCATGATGCCTTGGTCAGGCTACCACCCCCAAGAAGGGTCTGAGTGTAAGAGCATAGTTGCTATCCAGATCTCAAGACCAGGATATAGCTAGACAGCCCTCCTGATGCCTTGGTCGGGCTACCACCCCCAAGAAGGGTCTTAGTGTAAGAGTATAGTTGCCATCCAGATCTCGAGACCAGGAAATAGCTAGACAGCCCTCATGATGCCTTGGTCGGGCTACCACCCCCAAGAGGGGTCTGAGTGTAAGAGCATAGTTACCATCCAGATCTCGAGGCCAGGAAATAGCTAGACAGCCTTCTGATGCCTCAATCGGGTTATCTCCCCCAGAAAGGACTCAAATATGAATAATTGTTTCATTTACGGGGTTGAAGTTGCCTTGATAAAGATCTCTTACACTTGCCGATTCAAAATTAAGTAAATTAGGTAAATGGGTTTTATCATGGTCGAGATCAAGAATAAAGCAAAGAGTTCTTAGTCAAGTCGGAAGCTCATAATCAAGATTAGTCGAGGCAAGTATGAAGGAGGCCATAGCAGATTTTCATTAACGATGAGGGAGCCTATCCCCTAATGAGGCTACATTCATTAAGCAAGGAGCCCAACCCCCGGTTTTGGGCTATAAAAAAAAATTGAAGATCGACTAAGCTGATCGTAAGTAAAACGGGGTGCCCACCCCTTTTTTCCGGGCAGTCAAAGTAAAGTCATGAATGGATTGCATTAAGCTCCGACACCCTCCTGATTCCCCCATGCTGCTCCTCTTTCACGATGATCCTCGCCCCCAGATCCTCCTACCGTTGGTTGCCCGTTTTGGTCGCCCTCGCCAGTTACGTCTTCCTTCAGAGGTTCCTCGATGACCTGCTGCCCAGCTGGTTCCACTTCTAAGACCTCATTGACCACCGCCATAACCTTAGGAAGGATGGCCGCATCAAGAAGGGCAGCCATGGATTCCGGTTTGTTTCGTTCAACCCTCAATTCTGTTCTAGAGGGCTCTTCCAGGCGGTCTCTTGCCCCCTCCCAGGCTTCTGGTTGACCTCCCTCGAACTGCGCGGGCAGAACCCCACTTAAGGATTCTCCTAGGAGCTGAGACGAAGAAGATTAGAGGAGGAAAGGAAAGGTCTACCTCGACAGGTTGTCTCCCAGCTCCAGCTTGGTGACCAGACTATTTTACACCTATTTTTAGGTTCCCAATTTCCTATCGTTTGTTATCGTTTTCGAGTGTATTTTGTATATAATATGTTTTTTGAGCCTTGTGTAGGTACATATTCCATATTTCAAGGTTTGGAGCTTTAAAGATTAGCTTGGGAGGCAAAAAGAGCCAAAAACGAGAATAAATGGAAGTACTCAGAGTTGCAGCGCCTCACCGTTGATACAGACCGCGACGTGATCTAAGCCCATCCATGGTCAAGCGAATCCAGATGTTTCTATGGTTGATCCGTGGTCAAGCAAGAACGCAACACCGAGACCGCGTGCATGAACCCCTATGATTTTCCGACAGCTTATGGGCTGAAATGGTATGGGTATGTGCAGAATGTCCAACTTGTGGATGCCATAACTCCCTTCTCCAATCGATTAACATTGATATATTTATATATTGGGAAAGGTACGGAAGTCTAGTTTTCATAAATTTTTACAGATTATGATTCCGACTTTTCTGGAGGAAGTTATGTCTGTTTGAGTAACTGGTGCGCAGAGCAGAAATGGCATTCGGCGGGAAATACGGCGGGAAACCAAACTGCCGTTCTGACCGCCGAATTAGGACAGTAGGTTTCACCAACATTTTGGCTGTCAATTTGGCTGGCACTATGGCCGCCGTTTTGACCGCCGAACGGGACCTGAAGGTCAGATTTTTGACTGAAATTGAGGGGCAGTTTGGTCCTTTCATTACCATTTCATACCCTAACCTCCCAACACTATATAAACACATTTTTCTCTCTTCTCTTCAGAATATAAATAGCCCAAACTTCATCTTCTTTATTCTTCTTCTTCAATTAAGAGAGAGAGAAGCTTTCAAGCTTCCATGGAGGTTTTCCTCCATGGAAAGCTCACCACCACCACTTCTACCCATCATCCATCCATTTGTGAGTAGATTACAAGGAAATGAGTGGTCTTTGGACCAATTTCGAGCCAAGCATGGATCAAAGGAGATTGGCACATTTTGGAGGGGTTCTCCACTTGGGTTATCTCTTTTATATCATCTTTTGTATATCTTGTTTTCTTAAATGTGTAAACCCCCACTTGGGAATATTTGTAAACCTAATTTGTGCTCAATATAATGTGTGGTTGTTTTTTATCTCTAATTTGTATTTTGATTCATTCTTGTTATTATTGATTATATCTCTTATCTTGAAATGCTTGTGTATGCAGATTGGAAATTAATATGTCTTCATGAATGAGATTAGGAGTAGATTAATGTAATTGTAGGAGTAGTTGTAATCAAATGTCTCATTTGTGTGTGTATGTTGATGGAAGGTCAAATTGCATGTGTATGGATCGGTTTGAGTGAATTGGAGTTAGGATTGTGCTTTAGGAGGGCCATCCGGGCATAGTCTTGGCTAATTTAGCTAGTAAGAATGAATGAACTTGTTAATTGCAATATTTAAAGAGATTTGGTTCATTGTTTTTGTTATATATTGGACTTTGGCTACTTCTCACACTAGGGACTCTAGGTGAGTTGTGGTAGGAGTTACAATAATTGAGAATTCGGCTATTTCTTGCACTAGGGGCTCTAGGTAAGTTGTGGTTGGAGGAAGAATTACTCTTTCCACATTCATTACACCTCACGTTGCCATTTTACATTACCATGTTAGTATTAGGGCTCAATCTAGCATTGGTTTGTAGAATCGGTTCACATATGTTGGTTGCGGTTTCGTGTTTGAGAGGCTCTCAACACACTCTTCAACCGTTAGCTCTATGAATGGGTATAAATCGGATTGAGACAAGAACGAACCCTTAACTTGAATTGGATGTGCTTAATGTCTAACAACCCATTTGTGTGCACTTATGTTTGGTGGACTTGTTAACCCTTGTTTGACCACTTTCATGCATCTCTCCTATCCACCCTTTTATTATTTCTCATTTAATCACCATTCTCACCCCTCCATATTCTCTTGTTTATTTTTATATTTTCATTTTCATTTTCTTTGGACACACACAACACCCTACACACACCATTCTCACCTTATCTGCATTCTATTTACATGATTTCCCTAAACTCTAAAACTTGAAACGGTTAACAACACATCCCTGCGGAACGATACCCTTGCTTGCACGCTGTACTAGTTTTATTTCTATATATGTCTTTTGACTCGTGCCTTATAGCAAGGTTGATTTTATTATAAATATTTTGACGATGCTTTCAACGACACAAAAATCCACTCGTCACTTGGCTAGAAGGAATAACCTCATCACCCTCAGGGCGAGACATTTATGCGGCCCTTGCCAATATCTCCTCTCTATCCCAACCTGTGATAGTCGATAGGTCAAAGGGAGGAGGGAGAGATTCTACAACCTAGAAGGAGGCATAGAAATACCCATCGCTGAAAAAGGCATCTGCCTCAGCTTGCAGCTTATCCATCTAAGCATGCAGGTCTTGGTTCTCGAGGTCCAACTTCTTGGCCTCGACTTTCCAGGAATCTCTCTGCCTAGCCTGCCGTTTTGATTGAAGGATTTCTCGGTCAAAGGATAGCTTCATCCTCTCATAATCACAGCAGAGCTCAGATAGCTCATCCTCCATTCCTTTTTGACTGGAGGTCATCTCATGTACTAGCGTCTGAGCCCGCGTAAGTAATCTCATGGCCTTCTCAGCTTCGGCCTCAGCCTTCATGGCCCGATCACGGAGAAGGGCTACCTGATGACCTATAGCTATGTTTAACTTGAAGGCCTACAGGAAGCAAAGCCAAGGTTAGGAAACGATCAAGCGAGCAGTTGCAGAAAAAGTATAAGGGAAAAATAATCACCTCAGCCAAGACAGCGGACGCCTTAGTGAGCACCACCAATACGAAATGGCTAATGAACCTCTTCTGCCTGGAACTCCTCTATCTAATGCTTGGGAGGCCCAAACAACGGGATGAGAGGCGAGTAGTGAGCCAATTAAGTAATTCCTTTGCCATCTCTCCCAGCTATTCCACAGGACCTGGTACTGACCCAAAATCTCCATCATCAATAGCAGTGCTTTCTCCCTCTCCTCTCTGTCTTGATGGTGATCCAAGCAAGAACCACTTCATTCCTTTCTCCAAGGGAAGGAACTGCTAAACAAGTACTTACTTCTATTCCTCCACAGGAACGGGAACCAATAACGAAAACCAATGAGTAGCATCTGGAACCAAATTACAGTCGACGGGCATTGAAGCCATTCCGAAGAGCCCACCACCCGGACAAGACGCTATGAATTGCTTCAAGACTTTATCCTGCCCTACCGAGCTCGACTGATGATGAGAGTGGGCATGAGGAATCTTTGCAACATCAGCCTCGGGGTCCTCCAAAGCTCGAGGAGTTGGAAGCTCAGAAACATCAGGTAGGGTTAACTGTGGGAGCAGCAACAGCAGTAGTAGCAATGACAGCAGAGGGGGCAGAAGCAGATGTATCAGCAACCCGGGAAGTAAAACCTCTCATATATAATGCCCTGGAAGCCCATGACGCGAGATTAGCTATCCTAGACCCAACAGGGGAAAGGGACAGAGCAGAAGCAGGCGCGGTTCTGGCAGAAACAGCCAGCCCCTCCCTCTCCAAAGCAACAAAAGAAACCCCTCACATCAATCTGGCAGAGGGGTGAGAGCTTGCCGGGGTTGCTGGGCTGCGCGAGAAGCTGGTTCAACAACAGAAACTGTAAAAAAAACAAAAAAAAAAGAAAAAAGAGAAGAGGGAAAATGTCATGACGGAGCTAATCAACAAAACAAAGCAAGACAACTTAGTGTTACTTACGAGGAGTAGCATCGGAAATCTGCAGATATTTGTTCACCCTGTGGGAATCGAAGGAATCAGCTGTTGGGAATTTTAGGTTCAAGTAATTCCTCGAAATGATAGCCTTTAAAATAGTTTTAGACTCGGTTGGCAGGGAATCATGATCCCACGATGGTTTATCACTGAAAATTATGGGGACCGCGAACTCGTGCCCGCCAATAAAGATCGAGCTTCCCCAGTCACCCCTTGCCAAGATCCACTCTTCATTCCAGGCTGGATCCTTCCTCGAGGCACCGGGAAAGATGAAGTTGAGCTTGTTCTTAGCTTTCGCATAGAACTGACCTCGAGAAGCACCGAATAGGCTTCCAATCTGAAAGAGGTAAGCCAGCTTCTCTGCTCCCGGCTCCCTAGTCACCTTGCTCAGCGTGTATTGTTCCCTCCACAGCATGAGAAAGCCGATTATATGCCTCTAGAAGCCGGGCATCAGCTGGAGAGGAGCCAGTTGAAGGGCATTGAGAGCCCGTCGGAGAGTAGGATGGAGGGGAAGCCTGACCCCATTCTCGAGAGCCGCCACATGAATTGGAAGCACGCCTTTGGGAGGACTGAAGATGTCATAATCTTTGGAAGGAACCGAGATAGAAATACTATCAAGGATGCCATACTTGGACCTCAGACGATCAATTGAAGACGGGTCGACGGAAGAATCGGGAATAACCCTAAAGTCATAAGGAGGAAGCCTCTCCGGAGGAGGACCGGCCACCGTAGCCTGGCCCCTCCTAGCAATGTCGTCCCTGTTCTCTCCATCAGAGTCTTCGTCGACCAAATCCAAAAGGCTGTCAGGTCGGTTAGAGAACTCGGTTCCAATTGCTACGTTTCTATTCGACCGCCGTCGTTGCGGATTCAGAGGAGAATCATCATTGTCGAAGTTCTTTCGTACCCGTTTTCCTTGGGCGAGACTGGCGACCTCTTCCCCATCGACAATGGATTCGACGGAGTCATGGCTGGTTTTTGACATGATAGAGTAAGGTTTGCAAAACCAACGAAAGGAAGAGGAACTTTCTCTTTGTAGGAAATTTGAAATTTGAAAGAAGGAAAAAGTACGAGGAAGGTGATAACACAGCCGGGTTTAAATAGGAATTGATAGAGCAATGATGTCGACAACACAAAAGCGAAATCTTCGATGGGATTGCCTCGAATCACGGAATGGCCGTAACGCAGCCGGATTATTTTGGGAATTTTAACTTAGGCAAACTTAGATTTTCAATTAGTTGTTGTTCGCTATGCAACCCTCCGGTAAGGTTAGCATCCCGCTTATCACCAACAATGCTGGAAAATCTATGGATCGATTGAGATTTGTGAGGTGCTTTGTACTTACGGATGATTGATGATTCGATAGACAAACTACTACTATAGATAAATATTAGGGTTGTAGTCTTTGGTTTTAAAAATCTAACAATGTATTGCCTATTTTAAAAAAAACATTTAAAAATTGTAACTACCCAGATTTTTTATAAGGAAATTTACACATATTTTTATATTTGTTTTCCTTCTATTTTTAACCTTTTTGTTTTCTTTTCTTTTTGGTTTTTTTTTTTAGTGTATTAAATATGCATTAAATAAACTATGATTATTTCCAAAAGAAATTGAATTTTAATTATTCTTATACAGTAAATGATAATTAATACATATTTTTCAAAAAAAATTAAAATATCAATTGTAAATACCAAATTAATAGTAATCTATTTATACGGAATTAATGCTAAATTTTAAAAAAGTTATCAATATTCAATAGTAATATCTTAATATAACATAAGAAAATTTTAAATAATAATTTTCAATCAAATATTAATGGTAAGATATTAAAAACAATAACTATTGCATTCAATTCAATTAATTCTTTTCCTAAATATATGAAACTCACATATTATTTTTTACAAATGGTAATAAATAAATTATTTTTGTACAATAATAAATAAAAATAACTCCACTACTATTTACATCTCATTAAAGTTTTCACCTTTTTTATTTTTGTATGGAATCATATATGAGATGACGCATGAAATAAATAAATTTGAGTTTATTAAAAAAAATGGAATGTCCTTAGAAAATAAATGCGGAAAAATAAATTAATCTATCACAAAGCTTTACAATAACCTCCATGGAGTTTTAAAAAAAATTGAATACTTCTACACCTATTTCTAGAATAAACGTTTATATATATATATATAATCATAATTATAAAACCTCTAAATACACCTCAATTTACTCGAAAATACTTTTTTTATATAAATGGTAATAACTAAATACTTTTCAAAACAAATTAAATATATATATATGTAGAATAATCTAAATCTGATCCTCAAAGATCTCTATAAAGCAGGTGAATTGACAATTTGATTGCCATTATGAATTTTAATTATTATTAATTGTTTAAAAATCAAGTATGGGATCGGTTAACATAATTTATTCATTATCGTATTAATGATGAGATTTTCTCTTGATTACCTATTGATTTTGTGATTTACTGATTGCCTTTTGATTATTTTTTAGGACTGTTGATTGCATTTTTATTTGTATATTATATAGTTATAGAAACGAAGGGTTGTTTAATTTATTATATAGGTGAATTGAAGATTATTTATTGCATTAATTGAAATTCGACCGCTCTCTATCTCTTTAGTAAAATATATATATATATATATATATATATATATTAAAAATTATTACAATTCTTTAAGACAAAAACATTAAATTTGTATACTTTTTAAATTAATTATTTTCTTAAGAATGCAAGTTATGACAAAATAAAGTGTAAGAACCTCACTTTTGTGATTGGCTTGTTTCATGACAAATCACATTGGGGATGTTTATGTAACGGGTAGCATAGGTTCTCGAAGACATGCTTTCGATCATCCTAAAGAGCTTCAAGAGAGGTAGTTCACTTGTCCTTAACTCTTGAAGAGATTTAGTTGCACACACTCACATTCTATGCATTTGTATTGACATGCATGTATGGTTGAACACACACACACACTCACACTTCTTGCATTTTGGAGTTGATGGGCTGCACAGTAGGGTTAGGCGACATGCAAGGCCACTTGTGCATGTCGCCTGACAAGTCGCCTTAGACTCTGGTTTTTCTCACAGTGTGTTAGGCGACATGCAAGGCCACTTGTACATGTCGCCTCCAATGTCGCCTTTGTCTTGTAATTTTCCTCCAGTGTGTTAGGCGACTTCATAGGCGACTTGGTCATGTCGCCTTACACGTCGCCTCAGGCTACGTGTGTTTCTTTCCAGTGTGTTAGGCGACTTACGAGGCGACTTGGTCATGTCGCCTTGCATGTCGCCTCTGTCACCCGAACTGGGCATTTTCGTCTTTTCACGACAGCTCATTTTTTCTCCTTTATATATTTGATCTTCTCCACCTTTTAACCCTAGAGCTCAGATATTTACATCCTTAGTGAGAGAAAGTGACTCCAAGAGAGAGAGCTTCAAGAACCCATTTTTTATGAGAGAGAAAGCTTCAAGCTTTGTTACTTGACTCTCCAAACCCCAAAACTCATCATCATCTTGCATATAAAGCATCATTCAAGCATGGGTCTTCATTAATGTCTTTACTTGGTAAGTAGAACTCACATCCTTGCTCATTTATTGTTCTAGCTTATCAAGACATGTCATTTATTGCTTAGGATAGCAAATCTTCATATTTATTGTATATCAATTGAAGTTATGACATGTTTGGGGTTTGTATTGTGATAGCTAATGTTTAGGACATGTTTGCCCTCTAGCTAATTAGGACTCATTGATTGCATTTGTTAATTCCATTTATTGTCCGTGCCATGATTAATGACAACATATGTTGATATGGCTTTGTTTGATGACTAGAGTTTAGACTTGCACATCTATATCTAGTTAGGTCTTTATGAGCATTCATATAGACATTGATATCTAGGATTTGTACTTAGTGTCATCTTAAATCCCTAGATAAGCATTTAGTGTTGCCTAGCATTATTTGTATTTTGAGTATTCATATATTCACTTAGGTTGTTAATCTCTTCTTGAGAGTTAAGTCTTGTAACTACAAGGTGTAGTGCACAAGCAAGTTAAGTCTTGCAACCAATGTGTGGTTGGCAAGCAAAGTGATCAAGGATTCACTATAAAGGCTCGTTGGGTAGTAGTGGTGGGTTAGTGACCGAGAATGGTGTGACTAGAGGTCAACCTAGGTTGTAAATATCATTACAATAGTGGATTTGAGGATCGTGTGTGGCTAGAAGGATAGCCCGTGGTTTTTCCCTTGTTGAAGGGTTTCCACCTAAAAATCAAGTGTTATTTATATTCCGCACTTTTACTTGATTTTGTATGTTTGTTTATGTTGGGTTATATTATTAATATTGACTAATCGAAAAATTGGTAATAATCGATTAACAACTCATTCACCCCTCCTCTAGATTGTTAGACACACGCTTAGAGTGTATTTTCATAAAGAATTAATATGCATCATCAATACAAAGCCTTTTAATATCAGGTAATCAATATTTTAAAACTGATAGGCTTCTTAAAAGTTTTTTTTTTCAGAAAAAAAAATTGAATTATTAAGCATTTGAATTTTGAAGTCATAAATAAATAGATTGATTGGTACACCGTGACTTTGTTTTAGGCTTATTTAGTCTACAAAGTACCATATTCAATATCTTTTTTATAATAAAAATCAAATTACAATAAGAACTTTGACAAATGAAATTTTAAGATAAAATAAACTTTTTTAAAATTTCAACTTATTCAAATGGTTAGAGCTAACTAATGATCGGTTAAATACTACAAATTAAAATATTCCAATTGTCAATAAATTACTTATTTATCTATTATTGCTTAAATATCAATTGTAATATCAAAATAATGGTAATTCGTTTTATATGGAATTAATGGTAAATTTTAAAAACATGTCAATGATAATGTATTAATGATAATGTTTTTGTATGTATTAAAATATTAAGTTTTATTCAAATATTAATGGTAACACACTAAAAACATTAGTTATTACATTCAATTCAATAGATTATTTTTCTAAATATATGAAATTCACTCATATTTGTTTGGTAATAAATAATTTTTTTGTAAGATAATAAAAAAAAAACTATTGGTAATTAAGGGACAATCACGTAATTAATGGGATAGTAAATGAATTCTCTTAACCAATCTCATAATTGATTTTTAATTATTATGTTTTTTTTAATTATTACATTATTTTGGTAAGTTTAAAAGACAAGCCATAATTTTTTCCCAACAAGCTATAAATTCTTATTAATCAGTTTTTTTAAGTACAATATTGTTAATTTGTTGTAATATTTCAAAAAAAAGTATTGTTAATTAGTTATTTATATAGTTTACATTATATTATTTGGTAAGTTATTAATTGTAATAATTTTTAATAATATAATTTTTTTCCTAAATCAAAAATCAATTAATAATCAAGAGACAATCACATAATTAATGGGATAATGAATAAATTCTCTTAACCAATCTCATAATTGATTTTTAATTATTAAGAATTTTTTTTGAAGTATTACATTATTTGATAATTTTAAAACCTAAGTCATAATTTTATTTTATTTTGTGCCAACTAGACATAAATCTGTATTAATTAGTTTATTTTTAAGTATTGTTAATTAGTTGTAATATTTCAAAAAATAGGTACTGTTAATTAGTTATCTATATAATTTATATTATAATATTTGGTAAGTTATTACAATCTCGAATCAAATGAGCACAACATAGTGTTATTTTATAGACAAATAAAGGAAAGTTAATAGGACGGAAAATGAAGAGTTTATTAGTTGTTTAAAAAGAATTTTTTTAATGAATATTAATGGAAGGCAATTGAAGCAACAAAACGGAATATGTGGAGTTTATTAGTTGTTTACAAAGAGTTTTTTTTTTAAAAAAAAAGAATATTTACAGAAGGCAATTGAAGCAACAAAGGTTTTTTTTATAAAAATATTAATGTGAGATTATTTATAATATAAAATGAACGATGAATCATGACAAAATGATAGAACCACTACAATAGCTATAGACATTAATGGACTCAACCTCAAAGGATGACACGTGGCATCAAGAGCTCTGTTATTACATATTATAGTTTATAGCACGTATGATGTGTGGGGATTATTTATATTTTAAAATTTATTCATATTCTTTTTTTTTCTTTCAATGTAACACTTACAAATTTTTAAGAATTAAAAATTTAACAATTTCGTACAAAGTTAGATTTATTATTATATCATTTGAATCCATTTAAAAATCAATGTTCATAAATAAATAATTATTATTATTATTATTATTATTATTATTATTATTATTATTATTATTATACATTTGTCATGTATTAGAATTATAAAAATATGATTTTGGTCAATTCAATTAAATGTTAGTATTTTTATTGGTATGAGAAAATTTAACGTCACATGTTGATGTGAGGTAGCTTTGGATTTAAATTCTTATTAATATTATCATCATCAATAATACATACACTATTGCTCTATTTACACTTACATATATTTAAGAATTTTAATAACTATTTAAAATTCTTTGGTATTCTTTTAAAAAATTTATCATATAATAATAATAATAAATTTGATAACGATTACGTTATATTGTTTTATGGGTTTTATGGTTCCTGCACATCGTGCGAGATGCAAACTAGTAATATATAAAAGCTGACCCTCACAGCGTCACGTGTCACCGTGAGAGAGCTTTGGATATAAATGCATTAATCTATACAATTATATATATATATATATATATATTAGTAATATTGATTTTTTTTAATAAATTGAAAATTCTATTAAAGAAATAATAAATAATAATGACTATTTTAAGTATCATCAATTGAAAGTATGACTTTTGAGTTTTCAATACTAACTTTTGGGTGTCCAATACCAATAAAACTGATATGATTTTTCATTAATATTTTTTTTACAAGGCATTTTGGCTTTTGATCTTACCCAAACAATTCCTATATATACAGACAAGCAGGATGATTCTGTGGAGAAACAAAATACTAACCATTATTATGGGTAGGTTTAGACACCAAGGAGTAAGGCACAACTCTAAACTACATAGATGACATGGCATATCAACCACCAAGGTATGCAAAAATTGTTGTATTAATTTGATAAAATTACTATGTATTGTCGTTTGTCATATTGTTATATATATATATATATATATATATATATATATATAAAGAAGTTGTTAGGTGAATCTACAATCAGTCCACCACCTTAGCGGTTATCTCACTCAGCCGTGAACCAATACATGTCGTCGACCACTGGCCACTGGGCTCATCACTATGAAAAAACGCGTAGAGATTATATAGAGGAAGAGAGAAGAGATATGGGGAGAAGAGGCTTGAGAGAGATGGGGATTTTTAGAGAGAAAAAAAAAATAAATTGAGAGAGAAAGGAGTCTGTGAAAAGGAAATATGAGTTATGAAGAAAGACGGACATAAGATTGAAAGATGATGAGAGAGTGAGATAAACGTGGTATTTAATACACCACATGATTTTTTTTGTTTATTTAATTCAATTTTAAAAGAAATTTATTAAAACTTAATAGAGCATTAAACAATTTTAAAACGTTGAATTGGTCAAAAATATTCAATCAATGCCTATATTTCAACTAATAAGTGCACCGTAACTGAGATTAAAAATTGATAATTTAGTTTTTAATTAAATCATTAAATTTAATCTATAAACCCTAAAAGTTTCTTCTCATGTATATTTTGTTTTTAAAGGAAATTTAAACATATTTTTTGACGGTTTTTTTTTCTTTTCTATTTTTAATCTCTTTGTTTCATTTTCTTTTTGGTTTTTTAAAATGTATTAAATATCCATTAAATACACAATAATTATATTCAAAAATCAATGTTTCTGAATTTTAATTATTCTTATAATTGATTATAAATAAATATTTTTTCAAAACAAATTAAAATATTAATTGTAATACCAAATTAATGATAATATGTTTTTCATGGAATTAATGGCTAATTTTGTTTTAAATATATTAATGGTAACATATTAGTGATAACATAACAAAAATTTAAAATAATAATATCTAATCAAATATTAATGGTAACACATTAAAAACATTAATTATTGCATTCAATTCAGTGGATTCTTTTTTTAAATATATGAAATTCACTTATTATTTTTTTTAAATGGTAATTAATAAATATTTTTGTAAGATAATAAAAAAATCCACTACTCTTTGCATCTCCATTAAAGTTTTCACATTTTTTTATTGAATCATCTAGGAGAGTGACGCGTGAAAAAAATAATCCAAAAATGAGTATATTAAAAAAGATGGAATGTCTTTAGAAAATAAGTATAGAAAAATAAATTAATTTATCACTAGGCTTGACAATAACCTCCATAGATTTCTTATATATAAAAATTTTGAATACCTCAACAAGCATTTTTAGAATAAACGTTTTTATAAAAAAAAAATTGTATTTTCGAGTAAATTGGGGTGTATTTAGAGGTTTTAAAAACAACATTTTTCACGGTTTTTTATACTTTCTATTTTTAATCTTTTAGTTTTCTTTTCTTTTTGGTTTCTTAGAATGTATTAAATATGCATTAAAAAAAATTATGATTATTTCCAAAAATAAATGTTTTTGAATTTAATTATTCTTATAAATGATCTTAAATAAATATCTTTCAAAACAAATTAAAATATCAATTGTAATATCAAAATCATGGTAATTCATTTTGTGTAGAATTAATTGTAAATTTTAAAAATATATCAATGGTAATATATTAATGATATTATAACAAAAAATTAAAATAATAAGTTTTAATCAAATATAATAGTAACACATTAAAAACGTTAATTATTACATTCAATTTAATAGATTCTTTTTCTAAATATATTAAAATTCACTCATTTTTTTATAAATGGTAATAAATAAATGTTTTTATAAAATAATAAAAAAATAACTCTACTAATATTTGTGTACCCATACTTCACATATATATTTATTTTATTGAATCATCTATGTGAACGACGGGTGAAAAACAATATATCTAGAACAATAATGCTACTTTACCTAAATTTGATGTCCAAATGATATAGCAACATTATAATCAGTTCATTTAGATTGTATTTGATTTGCATGATTTAAATGAATGGATTAGAGTGTTGCCACATCATTTAGACACCAAATTTGGACAAAGTAGCATTATTCATATTTCATTTATTGTGTATATATATTAATATTATTATTCCATTTATTATCTTTATTTTTTAATATGATTAAAATTTATTTATCTTTTGGTATTTTTCTTATTAAACTACTTATTAATTTAATCATATTAATCTTTATTTTTTTGATATGATTAAATTAATAAATATTTAAAATATTTCGGTATTCCTAAAAGAATCAATACAACAACACATTCCAATTTTATTGTTGGATTTATTAAAAATGTAACAGTTGATAATTAATAAAAAAAATATTGAAACAATACACCTCTAATTAGTATGTTTATGTGTTGTTTTCGATTTTTTTTATTAAATAAGTAAAACTTTTGTGTCATAAATGCCAGCTATAAGATAACATGTAAAGGAATACTTTTCTTTAAAAAAGAATTTGTTATTGTGTAAACATGGTTGATTGCTTGAATAAAATATCAGTAGCCGGACTATTGACAATCAAAACATGCTCAATTAATGGAGATTGTAAGATTGATTCTAATTTTAGAAATAAGCATTAGAGTCATTAGAATTTGTAGAGAAAAATATTCAAATTTCATTGTTGTAATAGAAATTGCCCATCAAATGGTTATTTTTTATCATTGGCAATTGATTATTTTTGTTTCACTAATGCTAGAAAACTCAAAAAAGTAACTCAAAAACAAATATCTCAAGCATAAACAAAAATGCTTTGATAAAATCATTCACAAACCTAACCAATATGTTGATGAATTTTATAAATATTTATAAATTGTCTCTTATATTCCAAATTTGGCATATGTAGTCAAATTGAAAATCTAGGATATATATATATATACATATTATTTCTCCTCAGTGCGCGCTGATATAAAATACATCAGTGTTCTGTATGTGGACCATAGATTATGGATAATGACTGACAAGTACACATACACTAGGTCAAATCAATTGAATCTAATGGTTCACATTTAAGGCACAGATATATTTATCAATGCGCATTGAGGAGAAAATTTTCGTATATATATCAAAAACTATACGACTTTCATGGAAGGTCAAAAAAAATCAAATCTAACCCTTGAAAAGCGAAACCATTTATATTCAATTAATTTATTCTTTTCCTAAAAAAATACTAATTTATTCTTTTTGTATCTCAATTTGTTTTTTGAAAAAATGATTTAGATTAGTTTTTTATTTATTGTAGCGATTTCTTTTATTATTTGAGATTAAATACAATATTTAGAAATTGCTGTCAAAAGGTTTGTTGTTGTACTTTGTAAAAGAGTAATGTTGGATGTCCTAACTTTTTTTTTTCCAAATTCTCTCCAAGTGATGTGGCACGTGAAGTGTCAATATCATATTAGTCACCACATAATCTCATGATTTATAAGAAGTTGACACCACACGTGTCACATCATTTGGGAAAAAAAAATTGGGACGTCTAGCATTACTCTTTATATAATTAGTTTATGTGAAAAGATTATAAATTAATTTAGATATTATTTATTTTTTGTTGGCAATTTAGATATCATGTTTTACTTTTCAAACCTACCTTATAAGATTATAAATTTTAGAGGTAATGCAGTGAATCAATTTATGAATCATGTTAATATATGGAAACAAAATTAATTAGTTATGGATTATGGTTCATTGACATACATTTAAAAACTTAATCTAAAATTGCACTATATATATTGTTAATATATGAGACTTATATAACGGTTAAATTCTATTTCATCGCAGTCTTAAATGTTTAATTTGTTAGTTATTGTTAGTGGTGTAAAAGGGGGCCGGCCCGGCCCACATCAGCACGGCCCCCCGGCCCGTTTTCCTAAATTTGGCGTGCCGTGCCAGGCACGGCCCTTTTTCCTAAATGGGGGCCCGGCACTAGTGCTGTAAATATGGGCCGGCCTGGAGGGCCCGGTCCGGCCGGCCTGCCAAGGATGGCGGGCCGTGCCTGGCACGGCCCCCATTCTTGGCACGTGCCGGGTCAAGGTTCCAGGCACGGCGTGCCGGCCCGGCACGGCACGCCAGCACGGCGTGCCAAGCCCAACGGTCGGCACGCCGGGCCGGCACGCGTGCCGGCACGGCGTGCCGACCGTTGGGCCCGCGGAATTTGTTTTTTTTTTTTTTTTAATTTAAGTATATAACGGTATTTTTTTTAAAAAAACAATAAAAATTACAATTTGCCCCCTCAACTCTTGTGTTTTATATTTTTACCCACTTTTCTAATTTTTCTATAAATACTCCCACACAAAAATAATAATATATAAAAAAATTTAAAATATATATATATGGGCCGGCCCATTTGGCCCGCCAAATTGGCCCACGTGCCGGCACGGCACGGCACGCGGCACGGCACGGAAGGGCCCTGCCGGCGTGCCGTGCCGGGCCCCCATTTAGGAAAACGGGCCGTGCCAGGCACGGCCCGTTTTCCTAAACGGGCCGGGGGGCCGTGCCGATGTGGGCCGGGCCGGCCCCCTTTTACACCATTACCCGGCACGGCCCCTCCATGCCGTGCCGCGTGCCGTGCCGGGCCTGCACGTAGGCCAATTAGGCGGGCCAAATGGGCCGGCCCACATCCAATTTTTTTTTTAATTTTTTTTACATATTATTATTTTAGTATAATAAAAAAATGTTTATAATAATAGATTATAGATACATTTTTTATTTTATTTAATGAATGAATTCAAAGTTTGAACTTTGGTGGAGAGATTTGAGAATAATAGTTATATAATAGTAAATTACTAATAAAGTATTATAATAGTATAATAGTAGTGTAGAATAGTAGAGAGAGAGTAAGAATGAAATTAAAAATAATTGAAATTGTATAGAGAGTTTGAGAATGGAGAGATTGAGAGAATTAGAGAAAGTAAATGAAAAGTGGAATGCGTGGGGAGTATTTATAGAAAAATTAGAAAATTGGGTAAAAATATAAAAGACAAGAGTTGATGGGGCAAATTGTAATTTTTATAGTTTTTTAAAAAACATAATTGTTGGCTGACGTCAGCCAACGGTTATTTTTTTAAAAAAACCGTTATATTTTAAAAAAATTATAAAAAAAATTATAAAAAAAAAATTTCAGCAGGCCCAACGGTCGGCACGCGTGCCGGCCCGGCGTGCCGACCGTTGGGCCTGGCACGCCGTGCTGGCGTGCCGTGTCGGGCCGGCACGCCGTGCCTGGAACCCTGGCCCGGCACGTGCCAAGAATGGGGGCCGTGCCGTGCCCTTCAAGCCCGGCCCATATTTACACCACTAGTTATTGTATCAAGATCATTTTATATTATTTTTTAATAATTATGTTGACATCGGAATGTGCGATATGATGAAGAAGACAAAGTTGGGAAAAACATTTAGTTTTAATTGTTTTAATTTTTATCTCCTTCCGGTCTTTGAATTTGAGATTATGAAAACCGGAGAAGGGGTGAATTAACATGATATTTACTTATGAACATGGTGAAAAGTTACAACTATATTATTTTTTATTTAGGAGTATTTTTATAGTATTTAAAGGTTGAATTATTTTAAGTACAGTACAATATTTTTCATCGTAAGAAAAATCTATAAATATTATATATATACATTAAATTTTACCGTGCCCTCACATCTTGCGGGCTGTAAACTAGTTATAAATAAAACCTAAGCATAAATTAATATACTAAGCATAAATATTATAAATAAAAAGACATAAATTAATATACTAAGCATAAATTATAAATTATAAATTAAAAACAAATAAGAAATTACCTTTGTTTGTAGTTTGTACTTTTTAGAGAAATGGCGAACCGGTGGAAAGGCAAGAGAATGAGAGATTAGAGATTATAGAGATTAATTTATAGTGTGTAGAGAGTAGAGAGAGAAGGAGTTAGAGTAGACAGAGAATGAGAGAAATTAGATATAAGAGAGAGTTGAGAAGTGAAAAAAAAAAATTGAATTGGAGGGGGTATTTATAGAAAAAATGAAATGGGGATAAAATTGAAATTTTGGATAATTTTTTAATTTTTTTTTTCAAGTTTTTTACCCCCAACGGTAACATTCACTGATTTTTTTTAAAATTTTATAACGTTTGGCAGGCCGACTGTTGGCCAACGGAACATCAGGACGTGTGTCATGCCGTGTCGGCATGCGGGCCTCAAACCTAGGGCACATCACGGCACGTGCCCCCAAGTGGGCTTGGGCTTGGCACGATATTGGGCCATACCATGCCAGGTACGGTCTGCCCGTGTGGCGTCCCCAACGGGCTTAGCATGCCATGCTCAGTCCGAATTGCCACCACTAGTTCAAGTCGTATCCCTTATCCTAAACCTCAAATTATTGTAATATTTCAAAAAAAAAAGTTTAAACGATAAATGGTGGATTCCCTTCCGTATTAGTGGATTTGAGTCCAACTATTTACAATTACAATCATGTGTGAGGAGTATATCCATTCGCATATTCCGATATTACAATCAAACTATTTATATTTACAAGCATGTGTGAGAAGTATATCCGTTCGTATATTCAGATATTACAATCTAACTATTTACTCTCTCTCTCTTTTGACAATATCTATTAATTTGGGATCATGTATTTTTTTTTTAAGTTTTCGTCATTGGTAGGATTCGAGTCGTTGACCTGTGAGTCATTTGCCCAAACCCCAAACTCGTCCATCTACCAGCCGAGCTACGTCTCTGTTGGCTAACTAATTACATTTTACAAGCATGTGTGAGGAGAATATATGTTCGTATATTCAGATATTACAATCTAACTTTTTATATTTACAAGCATGTGAGAGGAGTTTATCCATACGGATATTACAATCTAACTATTTACATTTTACCAGCAATATTGGGATATTACAATCCAATTATTTAGAGCATCTCCAATGCTATTATGCATTTGGAGAAAATGGAGTGCCACATAGGATAGATACTCAAGAAGTTAGAGAAACTCTCTCCAATGGAATTATCTAAGTTGAATATGGACATGATGTGGAAAAAAAAAGTTAGAGAATATGGAGTTGAATTTCTAATTCTAGAAACTCTCCTAGAAATGCTGACTAGGATTTCTAACTATTTCCACCAATAATATTAAAGCTCATTTAATTGTAAAATAAAATAGAAGAGAGAATGTAATAATTGTTTTATTATGATTGGTCAAAAAATAGATACATATTTGATTTTAGATAATTGCATTGGAGACGTGAATATACATTTCACTAAAAAAAAAATTCAAAAGTAGACTTATAGTGAATAGAAATGAATGCTGATGTGACACTATTTAGAAACTCAAAAATGAATAATAACATTGGAGTTGCTCTTACATTTACAAGCACGTGCGAAGAAGATATTACAGATTTACGATAATTAATTCGGGATCGGAGGAATGGATCCGATATAAGATATCTGGGCCAACCTGGTATTGTCTACAACGAAAGTAGTGAGACCATTTTGATGTGAACTGAATTAGAGGAAGTGGAAGGGTTTAGAGCAGAATACGAAAATGACATTTTTCTTCCATTATCTTACAAGAAAGAGAAAGAGAAGGAGAGCGCAGAGAATCAGCAGCAAGGCGCAACACGATGCAGCAAATGATACAAGCATAGAAGATCTGCCAACCCACATTGTTATTGACATTCTCTCAAGGCTCTCTCTCAAGCCAATCTTGGTTTCAAGGTGCGTTTGTAAAACCTGGAACCTTTTCATTTCAGACCCACTCTTTATCTTTAATAATCATAATACTCCTGAGCTTTTCCTTCGAACCGATCACTCAACAACAACATGCATCTCCAGAGCCCTTCATTGGGTTGATACTGCTACTAGTAATTACCATAGTGATCTCCGATTTAACCTTCCACAACGCTATTCCAAGTACGAGATTGTCAATTCCTGTAATGGGTTTTTATGTCTCTCCAAATCCTTATTCAAAAACCCTTCAATCATATGCAACCCTGTTACTGGGGAATACGTTACCATTCCCAAACCCCAAAACGATCCAACCATGACTGTTAACGTTGTTGCTGCGTTTGGCTATAGTTCCAAGACTAACCAGTACAAGGTGCTGCGTTTGGTCTTGAGCACTTCTTTTTTTAGAATCGCTGAGTTATACACTCTTGGCACTCGTACTACTTTTTCGTGGCGAAGACTTGGTTTTGCACCTTTGGCTCCTATTGGGGGTCTTTTTCCAACTTATTTGAATGGTGTTATTCATTGGGCTTGTGATGATCCTGAAACTTCTCATTTTATAGTTGCTTTCGATTTTGAGCAAGAGTGTTTCTGTGTCGTTCCTCCACCATCTCATTTTGATGCCAAGCAAAAGAAGAAAGAGAATTTATATTATATGAACATGGGGGTATTGTGCGGTTGCCTCTCCATCTGTGATGTTACATGCTCTACACATTTTGACGTTTGGGTAATGAAGGAATACCATGTCCAACAATCTTGGACGAAACAGTTTTCCATTGACAACTGCGGTCTCTGTAGACCGATTAAGTTAGTGGCCAATGGGGATGTGCTGTTGATGTTCTGTAAGAGGCAGGGTTTGACGTTATATGATCCAGTTGAAAAAAATATAAGATATCTAGAGATACGTAACGCTCATTCGATAGCATTTCAAGCAGTTACCTTTGCTCCTTCCTTTGTTTCGCTCAGGGATGTTGTTGGAGTAGATGGTCTAAAGGTGCAAATTGACAGATCAAGGTATGAATTTTGAATGTTACATTGATTAAGATTGAGTTCTGTGTATAAATAAATACACATCATACAAGAATTTGTCAAACTTTTTTAGGTCATGTTATAATTTGATTGCAATGAAAATTATTTCTGCAAGTGCTTTGAAGTTTCTGATATTAAATATATGGATGATTCTAGCAAGGTGTCTGAAATTGGGTCCATCATCTTTGAATATGCCTCATTATCAAATCATTTTATTGCTGTACAATTCTCCTTAGATTGTTTGTTGTTTAATTGCATTTTACTTATTTTATATGCTAATTTCTGTGAATCCATTTTCTTTGATGGGTAAAGCCTGTTATAATATTAATACCTGCCTTGGAGTTGCTTAAATTTCCATATATTTGTCAAATGTCTTGCTGGTCATTTTGTCTACATGCCATCAATATATACTTTAGAATAGGTGTAGTTTACATATATATTATAGTCAAGCTGGTATGAAAATATAACCTCTTTTTTCCGATAAAGAAAAAAATGTTTCCCATACAAAATCATTAGGAACTAACCTCTTTACTCTTTGATGAAAATTGACCTTGTTGTTTCGTCATTTATCACTAGGAAAACAAAATCTTGATTATAAATTGTGGTTGGAGTGGATAGTATAAAATGACATTGTGCATGAATAATTGGTTGCATGTTATATGCCATTCACTCATTTGCAAGGTGTTCAACACTTGTGTGTGAAAGTAAGGGTTCTGGGGATAGACTAATTTCTGTATTTGTTATGAATGACTATTGTTTATCCATGTTTTATTTGGCTGTGTGATCTTGAAACAAGGGAATATTACTTTATTCATAAGCTCAATATGCTTGGGCGGAGTTCAAGAATTACCGGAGTTGGGCTTTCAGGTCATGGCATGGGTCAACAGATTTGTTGGTTTTTAAAGTTAGTGGGTGAATTCAAATGCCCTGTTTGTGTTGTTCATTCTCTCAGCACATAAAGCACCTAATGTCTTGTGTGTGAACTGCATGAATTTTTCACCAGTTTTGTTTGACCACTTTCATAAACCAGTCAACAAGTTGCACCCTGAGACTAGTTTTGTGTGTTTTCTCTTAAACTTGGTTGACTATCACAGTTGTCAACCCCTTGTCTCATCTGTTTGAAAATGAGTAAAAGAAAGTCATTTATAGGTCAATAAGTTAGGCAGAGATCTGTTGAAATCATTTTCCTAAGGATTTAATTGGTGCAACCTAGATCCATTTTATTCATGTAATGAATCTAAGGTGAATTTAAGAGATTTTGAGCCATATTGCTATAAGAACAATCTCAAATATTTTGCTAGCTTACAATTGCTATACAAAATATGACATTTTTTCATCGTGTTCATATCTGGAATTGAAGTCATCATGCTTGTATAGGTTACTCCTTCCATGTAAAGGCTCTTTTACTTGATATCCTTTCCTTATCTTACTTGCCATGTTGCAATTGTTACACAAGACAATTCAGACATTGGTGTATCAACATTTTACCATTTTCTTTGATTAGTTTAGCAAAAACGTTGGCGTAACACAATGCTAGCATCTCCAACTTTGCACAAGCATGATAAACTTGTCACTTATTCAATTATTGTGATGTTTGTCAATGCAGGTTTGACAAATGTGAACTACATGAAGAGGCTGAAACTCTCTTCCTGGTGGAAAGGAACTTGCCAGAAGTTTTACTAGAACACTTATATATTTGGTGAAACTTTAGGTTGATAAGTTTGCAAGCTTTTGTTTTCATTCCAATGTTTATGCATATACTGGTGTTTATTACTCAGGATCTCAGGAGCAGAAAAAGACAACTTTCTTTAGGATTTTCTTTATGTTGGGTGTGCAATGTAATATCTTCTTTGATTCATGCTCTACATCCCTTTCTTTTTCCGTTTATTATGGAATATTGATGTGGAAAGCTGCAGCCACCTAACTGATCGGTATCATTATATAAAGTTGATTTTGGAAAACAAATTCTAACTATGTAAAACTGAAAACCGTTTTATGAAAACAAAAACGCCCATAAGGCCTTTGGAAGTAGGGATGCTCAAAATCCCCTTTGGGCTTCCCCCCATTTGAGGTTAAAAGTCATCCAAAAATGGGGATGGGACGGTGATCTAAATTGGTGTGAACTGTGAAGCCCGAGAATGTATTTTTTATTTTTATTTTCATTCCCAATTGAAGTAATATTTAGATTTAAGAATAGTAAAAACAATTAACATGTGTTTATAAGTTGTTTTTAACTAGTTGACACTTTATAATTAAATGATCTTAAATGTTTCACTTATATTTATATTTGTGATTTCGATATTTAATTCGGTTTACAGTAATGTTTCTAATGACATAAAATATATGTATAAAAAATGAAGATAACAACAAAATGTAATTTTACAAAATAAAAAATATAAGCTACTACTTAACTTCACACTAGTGTCCTTTACCCTCACATTAAGATTTGAGCCTTAGAATTTGTATACCTATTCACTATTAAAATTGTGCGATGTGACAAGTTTCGTTCTTTTAGGGTGCGTTTGGTACGCGGAACGGGACGAGATAAAGTGGGACAATTTGTTCTCGTCCCACGTTTGGCGCGACCTTAGCATGGGACAGTACGGGATAAGGTGGGATAAAAATCACAAAAAATTGTCACACCCAAGACCCTAGGACAACTTGTCCCATGGCTTGGGACAAGTGTCAAAAAGACCAATTTACTCTTTAAATGTTCAAATAATTACAAACATATCCAATATATTATATTATATATATATAATATATTAAATATATTAATATATATATATATTAATATTTAATAATATATAAAAATTATAATTACATATATAATATAATATAATATATATTATAAAATTATATATAACATATTAAATATATTATTATATATATAATAATATATAATAATATATACTATATATATATATTATTGTTGTAATATGTGGCTTTTACCACTTATGTAATATATACACTAGTATTACCCACTTACATCCCACAAATATCTTTCCCTTCCCCACCGCCTATCTTATTTGTCTATATATATTAGTACCGTTTTCATTTTGTAAAGGATGCCCAAAAAGGGATCAATACAACTCTCTCTTATTTTTCTAATATCTCTTGTATCTCTCGTCTCACTCATCTCTCATCTCTGTTCTTCATTTATTCTTCATCTATTTCAATTTATTTTTGTTGATTTATAACACGTTATCAGCACGAATATATATTCTAAAACTTCTAAAGAAAATTCTCAAGAGTTTTTAGTTTTGGTTTTGATTTTTCGAAATACCTAGAAAATTCAAAGTGCTCCGATCGCTTTTCGGAGGATACCGTTGTATTCGTCTCAGAAAGACGATTCCGACACCGTTGACCGCGTCTCAAAAGGAGGTCTAACGAAGTCTCTAGATGAGGTCAAAGTTCGGTCAACTCTGAAATTTTTTCCAGTTTTTCCAGCAGCTTTCCAAGGTTGAAGACGACACTGTAGTGCCATGTCACTGCACGTCAGTGCCACGTCAGCGCACATGTCGCGCCACGTTAGCATGCGTCAGTGCCACGTCAGCATCAGGTTGCCACGTCAGAGAACTGTGCATGCCACATCGGGGCCCACGTCAGCAAGTGTGGCCTACCACGTCAGCTCCACATCAGCAGACGCGCCACATCAGCCAGAAATGTTTTTCGTCCGTTTCGGTGCGATTTTCGCCCGTATTCGGCAGAACTGGACTTGTTTCCAGCTATTTCGACCGTTCCGGACGCAACCGTGCCATCCGTTTTAGCTAATTCCGCTTGTAAGTATTATTTTGACTTATTTAAGCTTTATTAACTCTATTTTCGGGTACGATGGAATATCCAAAACTTGAAGACCTGGATCCAGTATTATATACATGGTTGATGCAATATTCAGAGAAATATTCAGAGAAATATACACATCCAGTCGGATGTTGTAAGCATCATAAAAATAATCTGAGATCCTAATGTATAATGAAATGGGAATAATATTTTATCCATTTTATACACATCCAGAAGGATGCTCTGAATATCATAAAAATGATTTAAAATCCCAACGTACAAGATGGCTATGCCATCAACGGAACCTATATGTATATATATATATATATATATATATATATATATATATATACCGACTTTGACTATAACTATAACTCTGACTATAACTCTAACTCTGACTCTGACATTTATTTTTATGTAATATATGAGACTAGCTTATGCTGTGTCTCGGGACTGGCTTATGCAATGTCTCGGGACTGGCTTATGCAATGTCTCAGGACTGGCTTATGCTATGTCTCCAAATAAATTGTTTAAATATTCAGCATTTATTTTTATGCAATATATGAGACTGGCTTATGCTGTGTCTCGGGACTGGCTTATGCAGTGTCTCCAAATAAATTGTTTAAATATTCAGTATTTATTTTTATGCAATATATGAGACTGGCTTATGCCGTGTCTCGGGACTGGCTTATGCCGGGCTTATGCCGTGTCTCCAAATAAATTGTTAAAATATTCATATTATTTATACACAATATATGAGATCGGCTAGGCCGACTAACCAGAACTTAATGTTCTTGAAATTATGATATTTAAGTTGGTACGGTTTTGAAAACCGATGAGAACCTGGAGTTCTGAATCCAGTGTTATATAAATGAATGTCATACTTCATTATTTGGAACTTGGGGTTTCAAACACATTCATACTATGAAGTTATCTCATATATATGAAGTAATACGTTTACATGTCACTCATTTGAAAAAATGATCTACACATCTCATAGGATGCTGTGAGTATCATAAAAGGATTTATGATCCTGATATCACGTATAGTGAGATTGTAAAGGATATTTTATCCATTTTATACTTGCTCCTGAAGGAGCAATATCAAGAGAATAAGTTAAGATATATTTATTTTCATGAGATATCAAAACATACGCCATGAGTCGATGTTTGTAAATAATAAGAGAAAAAGGTTTACAGAATAAAACTATTAAAAGAAAAAATATGGGGAGATTATTATCATTTTAGATAAGATATAAAATGGCATTATACATAAGGTCCATAAAATTCCCAAAAGAGAAATATATGTCTTGCCTAGAGTGCAACGACTCGTACAATTCTGCGGAGTCAGAATATTTTATGAATTGGACTTTGATATGAGTAAAATGTTAATATTATATCAGGTCTAATGGATGAGATAGAAAGCTCTGGAAGAGCCATGATAGAAAAGCTCTGGAAGAGTCATGATATTGTTATCAAATAATACTAAATAATGTATCAGTGATACTTGATATTATTCAAGTATAACATAAAAGAATATGCTCAGTTCAACAACAAAAAAAGTTAATGCCAAATCAGATCCAGCTGATCTGATCTAAGGCTCTAGAAGAGCCACAATTTTATTACCAGATGGTATTAAATTATGTATCGATGATACTTTATATCATTCAAACAAAATATAAAAGAATCTGCTTAGTTTCAAAGATATACGGAGGAATGGATATCGTATTGAAACTATGAGTAATGAGAATGTTTAATATATGTGCATTACTTCTCATAATTCAGGCCGGAAACTCATTATAGAAAAGCTATGTGCTTTATCATCTGGATTATATACACTATTATAAAGAGTGTAGATATTTATGCAATTATAAATCAAAAGTTCCCAGATCCAAAAGTTTGTACTTTGATGTGACAGTATATGTCACCCAGGATCTACAATGAAACGTATAATCATTGAAAATTCTCATGGATATCCATTAAAGAACCAAAAGATTATTTATCCAATGGGAACTTATGTACTGCATGTTCACAGGGGATACTAGCAGTAAAACCTTCTTATTCTCAAAGTTGGTTTTGAATTCTCATCATTCTTACAAAGAATTCAAGGGGATATATGTGGACATATTCATCCACTAAATGACCAATTTCATTATTATATGGTTCTAATTGATGCATCTACGGGATGATCACATGTTTGTTCATTATCAAATATCTCAATAATATAAAGCAGCTGAGATTGATGTTCAACATCCAGTTTTCAGATATAGTCATAATCAAAATGGATTAGGGGATCACTTATCAAACTTCTCCAGGTAATTGCAAGAACTTCATTATTTCGGTACAATTACTAAATTCCATATAGGGACTTACTCACTTTTAAGATATTTGATTGTATTGCATATCCCCTTATTGCATATCTGACATGATCTAAGATAAGACTTTTATATCAATCTGAGATTAATACTGATTTTGAGTAATATTTTATTATATCATTTAAACTTATGATAGTTCATATTTATATGCACAATCTGCATATTATTATATTGATTAATTCCCAATTGAGAAAGTTTATCTAGAAGAGAAAAGTAAATGAAAAGTTACTTATATACAAAATAGAGATACCAGTTCGGTTTTCTCTCTATATACGTGTCTCATTTCAATCTTCGTATCTCTCAAATACGAAAGATAATTGATCATCAGAGGATTATTAATCTATTACCTGATATATTAAAGGTAACCTGATTTTATAAGTTGTCATCTCATAAACCCCACTCGGGTGATTGTTTTTGAAGAACGATCAGAGAAAACGGCAATAAATAAATCATCTGATATGTGTCATAAGTTTATAAACCTTTTGAAATGTATTGTTATTGGGATCCCAAGAGTAAACAAAACTCGAGTAATAAATAAATCCACTTTCTCTAAATCAACTCTATAAGAGTCTGATATATCTAAAGAGACACAAGTCTGTGAAATGACTAAATCCATTGAAATGGAAGAAATCTCAACAGAGATACAAGAATATAGAAATTGAGAGAAATTCTATAAATCATACGGAGTCTATGAAATGACTAAATTCATTGAAATCTCAACAGAGATACAAGAATATAGAAATTGAGAGAAATTCTATAAATCATACGGAGTCTATGAAATGACTAAATTCATTGAAATCTCAACAGAGATACAAGAATATAGAAATTGAAAGAAATTCTATAAATCATACGGAGTTTATGAAATAACTAAATCCATTAAAATGGAAGAAATCTCAACAGAGATACAAGAGTATAGAAATTGAGAAAATTTCTATAAGTCATATGAGAGAAATGTGGAATCATAAGAAAACAATCATTAATAATGTATTTTTATAAACAGTAGCGCTACTGAAATTATAAATGATAATTATGATATTCATAATATCAAATGATTGTAGATAAAAGGCATGATTGGCCTAGATGAAATAAGCAATTCAAGAAGAATTGACTTCATAAGCCAAAAATAAAGTGTTTAGATCAATAGTACTCCAGACACCTGGAGATGTCAAACTAGTTGGATACTAATGAGTCTTTAAACGAAAACGTAATGAGAAAAACGAGATTGTGAGATATGAGGCACGACTCGTAGTATGATGTTTCTTACAGAAACTTGGTATTCACAATTGATGAATACGGTTACGTTGTTGATAAATTTGGTTGCCTTTAAAAGGCTTGAAATACATCTCATAGACGTAGTAATCATTTATCTCTATGATTCACTCAATGCAGATATTTATAAATCCTGAAGGATTCTAAAATGCTAGAAGCATATAAATCGAGATCTCGTAATCAGCATTTGATGAACATACAAAAATCCTTATATGGATTAAAACAATATGAACAGATGTGGTATAACCGTCTCAGTTAATATCTGATAAAGATAAATATATAATAATCATATTATATACTCATGTGTCCTCATAAGGAAATGAGAAGGAAAACATTGTCTCGACCTGAAGGTCGAGCATAGATCAAATGGAATACTTGTCCATCAATCATAATATTTTGAAAGGATTGTGAAAAGATTCCATATGGATATCACTCCATAAAGCAAGTTTTTGCTTATACTCCCTCCAATAATTTTATAACGTTATCTGTATGCATCAGTTCAGCAATCTAGAAGATTGCTTTAAAAGAACTTTTATTAGGGGGAGCGTCCCATCAGGGGGAGCGTCCCACCAGAGGGAGCGTCCCACCAGAGGGAGCATATCAGATAAAGTATATTAATTATTTGGGACATATGTGCATTGTACTCTTTTTCCTTTCAATCAGGTTTTTCATCCCATTGGGTTTTCTTGATAAAGGTTTTAATGAGGCAATTCTATAAGTGCATTGTACTCTTTTTCCTTTCAATCAGGTTTTTCATCCCATTGGGTTTTCTTGATAAAGGTTTTAATGAGACAATTCTATAAGCACACCCGAAAATTATTTGATTCATAAATATTACATTTATCCAGTTGATCATCGTATATATGTTGACTTGATCAAAAGGATCATTGTAAATATTACTTTGATCTTGCTAATCATCGTATATATATTACTTTGATCCAGAAAATCACCATAAATATTACTTTGATCCGACAGATCAATGAATATTTTTGCTCAGGTTTTTATCTCATTGGGTTTTCCCTAGCAAAGTATAAATGTGAGAAATGTTTTGAAGAAAACAATAAATCTGGACATATGTATACTATACTCTTTTTCCCTTCGATCAGGTTTTTTCCCACTGGGTTTTCCTGACAAGGTTTTTAACGATATAGTTTTTAATGTCTAACAACACTAGATCCAGAGAGATCATTGGATACATTTTCTAAGATTTTGTCCCATTGGGTTTTTCCTAGAAAATTAATACAAGTGGTATAAATCCAATGGGGGGTGTTGTAATATGTGGCTTTTACCACTTATGTAATATATACACTAGTATTACCCACTTACATCCCACAAATATCTTTCACTTCCCCACTGCCTATCTTATTTGCCTATATATATTAGTACTGTTTTCATTTTGTAAAGGATGCCCAAAAAGGGATCAATACAACTCTCTCTTATTTTTCTAATATCTCTTGTATCTCTCCTCTCACTCATCTCTCATCTCTGTTTATTTTTGTTGATTTATAACAATTATATATAATAATAATAAATATATATATAGGATATATATATATATATATATATATATATTATGTTATATCTTAATATATATAATATATATTATATATGATATAATATATATTATATATATATAATACATTATATATGATATATATATATCCTATATAATACTATATATTATATATATATATATAATATAATAATATATATATTAATATATATATATAATACATTATATATGATATATATATATCATATATAATGTATTATATATATATCCTATATATATTATATGTATATATTATTATATATATAATATGTATAAATACATATATAATATTATATATATATATTAAATATTATTATATATAATAATAATATATTTAATATATTATATATGATTTTATATAATTTTATAATATATATAATATTATATATGTAATTATAATTTATATATATTATTAAATATTATTATATATAATAATAATATATTTAATATATTAAATATTATTATATATAATTTTATAATATATATAATATTATATATGTAATTATAATTTATATATATTATTAAATATTATTATATATAATAATAATATATTTAATATATTATATATTATTATATATAATTTTATAATATATATAATATTATATATGTAATTATAATATATATTTTTAAATATTATTATATATAATAATATATTTAATAATATATATATATTATATATTTAATATATATTATATATATTTTTTAATAATATATCATATATATTATATTATTATATATATAGGATACATATATATAATATACAATATTTATTATTAATATATATATATACATGTATTATAATATATATAATATTATATTTTTTATATGTACAAATATTTAATATTATATATATATCTTATATATTATTATATTTAATGATATAATATATCATATTATTATATAATATTATTACTATTTAGTGTAAAATATAATAATATTGTAATTGAAAACAAGAGGTCATTTGAACCATTTTGTTATTGTTAAATATTATAATATATTTCAATTACAATATTTATTTAATATTGTTAAATACGATATATAAAAATTGTTTAATATATATTGTTTAATATTAGACAAAACAAGGAGGGCACTCTGGTAATTTGAATCTTTTGTCCTGTCATGTCCCAGCCATACCAAACATATAATAGTACAATCCACAGTGATGTCTCATACATTCCAAACACGTCATGAAACAACTGTTCTGTCCTGTCCTGTTCTGTCCTGTCCAGTCCCGTCTAGTCTCGTCCCCGTACCAAACGCACCCTTAAGTCTTGAATTCTTATGAAGGTCAAACATATTAAGAGACCACCACTAGGGATGACAATTTTCCCCAAAACCCTATTTAAGGGGAAAATCCCCTTCAAATAGGGATGGGGATAACCGGATAAGTCCCTTATTTTTAATTTTAAATAAGTCTTAATTATCTGGTTTTTTCAATTTTCCCCGGTTACCCATTTTAAGTCTAAGTATAAATAGTTCTAAATCCTAAATAGTTGATTTCATACAAAAACTTGACTTTTTCTTGGAATTATTTTTGCATGTTATAAACTTTTTTTTTAATTTTTAATTTTATGTCAAACTTGGGAAATGAGTAAAAATAAAGAAAACATGAGATTGTTGATTGGTAGAAATGGGAAACGAGGAGGGATGAGGATATCTCCCACCAAACAACCTCATCCCCATTCCCCCTAAATAGGGAATGAAGATAGGGATGGAGGAACCAATATTGATCTACCATTTCCACAGTTGCCATTCCTAGAGAGTAGAGACCAGACCCATCACATACTAAAACAAATGGCAGGGGGGTTTGTGTAATTTTGAGCAAAAATTACACAAAACTTTGAATTTAAGTTGAGGTTGTGCAATAATATTATTAAATACAATATTTTGCTTAATTTCAGAAAATGACTATACAGTAATAAGAAAATAATTTAGGGGAGATTAATGTAATAAATGCATAATTGGTATCTGTCTGTTTGAAAATAGAAAAAACACGAGGGATCTGAATATGGTTCGTTGAAGAGTGAAGACTCTTCATTTTCTCGTTTTCTTTCAGCTCCAGTGGGCGGAGGCACGTGAATGCCGCAGCTCGTTACCGCTACTGCTATCAATTCTCAACTCAACAACTGATTCTAATTTTTAAGGTAGGGTTTTCTCTTCTTAATTTCTTTTACCTGCAACTAGTAATCAATCCATTTCCAGTACGTGTTAGAATTTACAATATTCCCTGTTTATGTTTTTGATGGTTAATTTACAAAATTAGAATCATGAGCAACCTATTTGGGAGCAATTAGTTGGATTACTTGAGTTGACCTGGAAGCTGGAAGCCGGTGTTGACTCTTCATTGGCCTCAATTGAAGTGATTTCAGACATTTGTTGTTTGTAAACTTACATATATATGTGTTGATATGGGTGAACAAGTGGAAGCACCATTTACATGGGTCGAAGAATACAGCAACCCATCATATCCTCCTTTAACTGGTTCCAAAAGGAAGGTCAAATCAAAGAAAAAAGAGTTTCTTGGTTGGGGTTCAAAACCACTCATTGAATTTCTTCATTCTATTGCTAAAGATACCACCCAACAGATTTCTCTTCACGACGTTACAGCTATCATAAATAGATATGTTAATGACAATAACCTTGTTCACCCTGTTAAGAAGAAAAGGATTAACTGTGATGACAAGCTCCATGCACTTTTTGGAAGGAAATCCATTGCCCGAAATAAAATCCACAATATGCTGGATCCACACTATGCCGAAAACCTTGAGAAATCAGATGATGAGCTCTTATACAGTTCAGAAGAAGACAACACTTGCACCATCTATGAACAACAAAAGACTTTGACCTCAGAGAGAAAAAGTACTCCTTCCAAGAAAAGAGCTTTGGAAACTCCCAAGAGCTGTTTTGCCGCCATAATTACGGAGAACGTAAAGCTTGTCTACTTGAAGAGGAGTTTGGTTCTGGATCTTCTGAATGATCCTGACACCTTCGAACACAAAATAGTTGGAAGCTTCGTAAGGATCAAATCGGATCCTAACGACTACCTTCAGAAAAATTACTATTGTCTTATGCAAGTTACAGGTAATATGCTGTTATGTTCCGTCATTACTTAGTTATTTGAAATCACCTTTTTGTGGTCTGCCATATTTTGACTGTATTGTCTGATATATTAATGAAGAATCTGGTCGCTTTTTGGTATCATGCAATAGTTGTTGATCACCATATATTATGTGCGACATTCAATAAGCTTAATGGTAATGGAGCGTTAACATTATAGAATCAATGCTTTAAAGGATGTCAAATAAATGAACTGAAGGTTTATACATGCTTAACCATTGACAAATTTTAACGCTAAAAATATGAAATACATGAAATGAATTACATTTTTCAGATTCTTCTCTGTTAGCTTCTTGCATACTGTTTTATCTAATGCTATTTCTGATGCTAGTTTGTGGTAATAATGTCGATCAAGGTGCATGACCTTCTACACTAATTTTATTCTCAACAACCTCAGCGTCTTGCCTTGTATTTTTCTTACTAAGTGTCCAATATTTTGTAAATGCAGTTTATTGGAGCCATTTAGGAAATTATTTTTAAGAGCAGCGCTTAAATAAAATTGTTCCTTCTTGACCATTTATATTAAAAATAAAAGTAGAGAAAATGTTGAGAGGAGATGTAAAAAATCAGATTCTAATCCAATATAGCTCCTATGGGCATACATCAAATTGTTTTTATGGTAAAAGATCTGATCACTGTTTTGAATATTGAATTCCAAGGGATCAAATAGAGAATTTGGAATTCCAACATCTATCGAATTTGAGACAAGGGTCAAAAGAAATGGTTTGATCGTCTTTTTTTGATTTCTCAGACCAATATATATATTTATATATTTATTTATTTCTCAAACCAAAGGATTCATGAGTTAGGATGCAATGTGTATTGAGATTTACAATTCACACAACTTTTCAGTTTTCCAATCCAAAGTAAATTAGACGAAAGGAACCAAAAAAAAAAGGGAAGTTGCTGTGCCTATACAATTGTGTATTAGGTACTATATTAGGCTAAACAGTTAGATATTTGATGAATATTGCTGTGTCATAATGAGCACCTTTGTGTTTTGATGAGTTATATTACGAGTAACAAAAGTTTCAATGTAAGTTAGGTATTGTTTTGGGAAAAAAAATTAAATTTGTACATGGCTTTCTGGAAATGCTTAGATGATCCCATCTTAGGGCTTCAAATTTGAGATTCCCCTTTATAATATATTTAATGATGCTGTTATTTTAGTTTCTCCTTGGGCTAGTAGGTATTACCTTATTGTTTCATTCATGATATTAATTTATTACTCCAAATCCTTCAATTCTACCACCTCTTGGGAATCAACTAGTTAATAATGCAATTGCCAAGAGTTATAGCCGCCATCTATATAAGAACTAATTTTAGAATGGTTGTATTTATTTCTCAAATTTGTTTCTTGTTGCATTCAAAGTTTATTTCATCTGAAATGCTCTGGTCCGTTCTTAAGTTGCTTCCTCAGCTTGGAATGTGGTTATCTATAACATCTTGATGGTGGACCATTATTTTTGTGGTCGGACAATTTTTTTATTAACTTTAATTACGCCATGATGGACAATTCATCCCCTACGCTTTTGTTTTCTTTCCTGGACAATGTCCTCAGCAAGCATCTTTTCTAAACCTAATTATGTGTGCTTTAATTATGTTTATGTTGTTTATTGAAGTAACATCATTTTGTTCTTGTCAAGCACAAACTTACTATCATCTCACATAGTTTACATATGATGTTTAATTGTCTACTGTATAGGTATAAAAATGGTGCCTGGAGCTGATGATGGAAGTACAGAAATTCTTCTTCGAGTTGCAAATTTTTTTAAAGATGTTCCTATTTCACTTCTTTCGGATGATAATTTCTCCGAGGTAATCAGCACATAAAGCAGTGATGCATTGTAGCTAATTCTTATAGTTTAATTGAATGGCACTGATGCAGAGCCAAAATGTTCAATAATCACTCTATTTTTTACTTGATTGAGTTTACTCTTAAATGGATATTATGCTGATCCTTTGTTTAATGTTTAAGGTTCTTTAGAGTTACCTGACAAAGAAGTTTCTGAATCTTTTCTGTTGTGGTGTTACCTTACTTTTTTTGTGGCAGTTTTTTGCTTATAAATCCTTGTGTAGATGAGATGTACTTCGATCTGTGGAAATTATTTCTTCGAAAGCTTGGTTGTTGTATTGGAGAAAGCTTGGTTGTTGTATTGGAAAAGTAATGTGAATTATTAGTGTTTACTAGGAAAATATGATTATATGCATGTGATAGAAATTATCCAAATAAAATCGATATCTTTTCTTGATCTTAGGATATATTGCATTTTTTTTAAGAGGAAAGAGAGAAACCCATACTGCTTATCACATTATTGAGATTCTTTATTTTGAAATTTTTACTGGTTCACTGAACAGCAGTTTTGAGTACCCTTGATCATCAAACACAGCAATCTGATGATGTTCAAGCTTTAACATCAGCATTTCAGCTTTTGATTTTAACTTTAATCTAAGATCTATCTTGAATTTATTTATTTATTTTTTTCTTTTTCTTGGATAAGAAAAAAAAATATGTTTGACACTAGAAAGAATACAAAACGAACGAGCAGGCTGTTGTGGCTACCAAAGGACAATCTAATCAGGATTTTCTGTTCTCCTAAAATATAGGCATAAATGTATTGATAAGAAGTTAGATATTAGTTTGCCTGTGGATGAAAGATTAGTTTCTGTTAAAACTATATTAGGAAGTTCTAGCTTGGCATTAACTGTGTATTAAATATGCATTGGTTGGATATTAGATGTTTCTTGTTAGCTTTCTGAGCTCTGTTGTCGTGTTTGCAGGAAGAATGTGAGGATTTGCGTCAGAGAGTAAAGGATGGTTTGCTTAATAAGCCAACTATTGTAAGTATCAGCACTTCTCATTTTGCATGGTCATTTATAAAGTTTCTCTACTTAATAAGCCAACTATTGTAAGTATCAGCACTTCTCATTTGCACGGTCAGTGGTCACATTCTGGTACCAACAAATGTGCGCTTCAACTTAAAAGAGTCTAGCCCACTAATCATCATAACCTCGGAATCTCTTACACATTGCTATACTGTTCCAATACCCAAAGAACTATACAATTATGGTAAATGACATGCTTTCTCCATCATTGGGTCATTTTCTTATTCCTTTTGCTTCCTTCCCTTATTTATATTTCCTAATATGCAGCGTTACCATAAAGAATGCTCCTCAAAGCCTCATCTTTTCTCCTCCATCCTGCAGACTTGGATCCTTGAAGAAGAATAATTCTCTTTAAGTATTATATTATACCTTTTACTTTCCAAAAGTACTTATAATGACCTATTTGGTTACTGTTCTTCTCTATCCCGACCTGATCCCCCCCCCCCCCCCCCCCCCCCCCCCTCTACAGATTCTGAAAAGGAGAGAATTACACTGCTTGTTGTAATGTTTCTCCTAGCAAATCTTTTCAACCCGGATCAATGAGAATGGAGTAACTTCTAAATGTACTCCTCCAAATGTTATTAGTACCATCTTCCTTCAAAAACTTTGTCAATCTCCATTCTCCAAAATAGACAGCTTATATTTTATCTCAAATTCTCCAGTCAGATTAATGTACATTTTTTCTGACAGTTATTATTTAAGTGCAAATTCCCTCCTCGATAGTCCTCATAAATGCTTTCCATATGCTTGATCGATAAACTTGTTGCAAGATAAAACATGTCAGTGTTTGAAAGAAAATAACTATATTGCACATACCTTCATTATTAACATCATTAACGTGTAACTATTTTCGATAAGTTGTTATACACAGAAATGCCCATTGATTGAATTTATGATTCTCGATAGGCAACACATCAATCGTATATCAATTTTGTTGATGATATTTTGATATAATTAGAGTAGTTTATGAATCTTATATTTTGTTTGAAATAGTTAAGCGAGTCCCGGGTAATAGATACTTATTTACTTATTGAATTAAAACATATATGTATAAATTAGGTAAAAATTATGCTTTATGGAATTATTTAAATGATTTCAGTAACATCAATATCATTATCTTCTATAGATTATCAAAAATAAATTATTTATGTAAAAATGTCAGATTACTATTGCCATTAATTTATTCATTTTGTTAATGTGTTATTTGAACCTTTTGCTAGGTGGAGCTTGAAGAAAAGGCACAAATTTTACACGAGGATATAACAAAGCATGTATGTATTTTGCTTAAACAGAATGTAACTATCAACAAGTAATGGATGACGCTTTCACTTGCACTTGTTCTGTTTACTTATGTTCAACAAGTTGATATGATTTTGTTGGGAGGCCAATTCTTTTCTTTTTCTTTTTCTTTATTGATGTTAGTGTAAAATAGCGTAATATGACTTGCAATTCCGTTATGCTTCGCTTTCATGTGTATGATTTATAGATATTATTATGGCTTGTTGATATAAAGTATCAATATCTCCATGTGCTTAAAACTATCTTAATATTTTTTCTTAATAGTGCAAATTAATTTTACATTTCATTTACGAATGTTCGGCCTAAATTTAATACATTGGTTATAGTATCTCCCTTGACTAACTAGGGTTATTGTGGCTTTTTTGACTTTGTTTTGTGGATTTTCTTCAGTGGCTTGTAGGAGAACTTGCTCTGCTGCAAAAGCTCATTGATCGAGCCAATGAAAAAGGATGGCGTAGAGAATATCCTTTCCTGATGTCTGTAGATTGACTACAATAATTGGATCTGTTTCAGCACATTGTTAATATGAGTATTTTATTAAAAATTAAATTGCTAAATAAAAGAAGGTCTAGTTAAATGACTTGACATAGCGAGTAGGAAGTTGGCCAAATTTAGTCTGTTAATGTATTAGATGAGATCAAAAGTGCAGCCTAAGTGCTGTAAAAGTGTTATGATTGTTCAGTAAGATCGGCAAATAGGAAAGAATCACTAATACTAGAACTCCTAAAAATTCTTTTATAATTCTGCTGCCAGTGATACTATTGTGGTGGATTATATTTGTTAGATTCAAGATGCTTTGCAGTTGGTGCTGGTAAAGAATGTTTGGAGTTAGTATTTTTTGAGACTGGAGTTGGATACAGTGGTCTGTAAGAGCAGCCTTTGTGGATATGTTCAAGGCCTTTTATTCATTTGAAGAAAGAGTGATTCTGTAAGACTAGTTCGAGATTCTCTTCCCCTTGGTCTCTGTTCTGTTGTCAAGAAAGTCTAATAAGAAATTAATATGTGTGGGTTATTGACAACCAGATGCAAAATAAATGCACAAAAACTATATTTATCCTTTTCGCTTCCTTTTCCTGTTAATTTACCAGGATTTTGTTCATGTCACCTGTGATTATATCAGAAAACTCATATCCTTGGCTGTTTCTTTTCAGAAACAGTATATGAGAACAAAACTAGTTCATTAGCGGGCTGGGCTCACTTCTTGGAACCCTTTCTTACTATAATGCTGGAGTGATATGCTTTTATGTAAGAAAAAACAAACTGTCTATGTTAATTCAATTTATAATGGTCTTAATATTGTTGGGATTTATACCACAATTAACATGGAAAGTGAACCTGCAATAAATCATCATTTTGGGATCCTTAACTTGTTTGTGCCTTTACACTGTATGAGTACTTGGACAGAAGACAGCTGCTTCAGAGTCCTGCTGAACAGTCACGCCTTTTGCGTGAAGTTCCAAAAGTTATTGTAGAGGCCACAGAACAGGAAGCTCCAGAAGTTATTGCAGATGCCATAGAACAGGAAGCTCCAGAACATGATAGTCCAGATGGTATAAAACAAGGAAACAATGGTTCTCAAGTACCAATACTCAAGGAAACTTCAGCAATTCCTATTTGTGATATTGCAGCAAATGGCATTTCATCATGTTTTGTCTCTCATAATACAGAGTTTATGGGTGTGTTATTAACATGTTTTAAATATCTTTTCATGAAGCTGCCATCCAAAATGAGGTGCACACACATGCACACATATTTTGTGACATTGTTTCTGCTTGTTAACATCTCTTCTTACTCTAAATATTATTTGGTAAAATGTTCTATTTGTGAAATATGTAACTTTTTGGCCATAGGATGTTGTATGATTTAGATAGTGGAAAGTTTTTTGTCCTAACTTAACCCTCCTGCTGATTGTGGAAATAATGTTAATACATATTCATTGAGTTTCCATAATTTAATGTTGCATTTGCTTGTCATTTTTATTTGTGAATTTGTTCTTCTACAGGGATCCAAGCTACCTTGTCGAAGTCAAAGCAGCAGACAGAACCGGGTAAATAGTCATCTTTTTCACTATTGATTATGTTGGCTTCAATTGAAGAAAAAGAAAGGAGAAATCATGAAATAAGAAAATAGCATATGTGCTTAAACCACATGATAAATTCCTTTATTTGTTCTATCTATGATCCAAATGTAGGTTTGCATAGCTTGGTGTCTTGTTTGTCCTTTGAATCATTTATTTCAATTCTGCCAGGTTCTAATGCTATATGCAATAATAATTCATTTTATAGATTTCCATTATCCATTTGCATCTTGGGTTTGATGCAGGGATTCTGCTTGACTTTTCAATGGGAGAACAGCAAAAACTACCAACAGAAATCAGAAATGAGAGCAATGTTGTACCCGAACCTGTGACAAAAGAGGAAAATAAGATGGCTGAGGTGATTGAATTGAGTGATGATGATGAAAATGAAATTCCGATCTTTGATTTTGACCTGGAGCGATTGGAATGGCAGTATGCAGATCCCCAAGGAGATATACAGGGACCCTTCTCAATTACATCACTGAAACGTTGGAGCGATGCTGATTATTTTCCTCCCGGTTTCAAGGTTTGGAAGACAGGTCAGAGGCCAGACGAAGCTGTATTAGTGTGTGACCTCCTTCAATGGGCGTTTCCCAATAATTTTTAGTAATGGAGAATTGCTAGTTCTTTTGTTAATTATAATTGAAATCTGTGAATAGAACTCAGGAATTTTCAATACCAGTGCATAAAATTTTGATGACTTAATGAAGAATAGTCCATTCTTTTTTTGATTCCTCAGTTGAAGTTTGGATATGTTTGTTTTAGGCAAATAACTGAATAATACAGTATATAAAAAGGAGGGGGGACTTATAGGATATCATATGACACTTTTCTCACTTTCCTTGTGTAATTTATAAATTTAACGGGACACCATTTTAATAAACAAAAAAATTCAAATTTCCAAAATGGGTAAATACACTCACCTCTTTTGAAGTCTAACATGAATGCAATTAAAGAGTAAGTACATATTTATTTACTTAGACCTCATTTGTTCTTAAAATTGAACTAATAAAAATATTAAATTACATTTAGTTATTAAAATTTTAAATAAAAATTATCATTTTATAGAAAATAATAAAATTAAATTAATTAAGATATTCCTTTCAATGGAATATAATTTATAAATTAATTTTAAAATGGATAAAATTTTAATTTATCTTCATTTTATAAATCAATTTTTTTTACAATTTGTAAAGGTTAGTTATTAAAAATAAAACAATTTAGTAGCTCATAAATATATTTTTTTACCATTTTTAAATTTTAAATTTTAAAACCACTAAACAAAATTTTAATTTTAAAATGAAGATTATTTTTTAAAATAGCAACATTTTTTTATTTTCTTAAATAATAGTAAAAAAAATAATTTAAATTTTAAGATAACTAAAAAAATATTTTTTATTTTTCCATTTAAAAATTATTTTTAAAATTTATATTGCACCGAAAGAATTAATCTTCAATTAATTTAATTTAATTTTTTATTATGAAATGATTATCTTCATTTTAAAATTTTAATGACTCATGGCAATTTAATCTTTTTGTTAGTTCAATTTTAAGGGCAATGAAGGTTTAAATAGATAAATGTGTACTTGTTTTCTAAGAGAGTTTCTCCTTATAATCCAATGATTTTCTTTTTAGACTTTATTTCTAAGGACACTCTATTCTAAAAATTTAAATTAAAAAAAATTCTAAAGACAATTTTTTTTCAAAAGTATTCCTTTGTCTTTTGGCATTCCTATTGTAAATACACTCAATTTTAAAATTTTAAATTTCTAAAGTCACTCTATTTTAAAAAATTAAATTTCTAAAGTCACTCCATTTTATTTTAATATTACCCGTTTTGAATACTTTTCTTTAGAAAATTTAAATTAAGAAATGGAAAAGAGATGTGGAGTAATAAAATAAAAATAAAACTGAGAATAAAACTGAACAAAAGTGAGGAGATCAAAACAATAAGAAAAACTATATTGGAGATTAATATTGAAAAATAAGAAAATGATATATTTTTTTCTCTTTTGGATTTTAAGTTGAGTAAAAAAATAAATCTATTGAGTAAGAAAATAATTTTAAATATATTTTTATGGAAAAAAGAGATTTTTTAATATTTATATATATTTTTTCTAGTGATGGTGGTGACTGAATGTGGGTGGTATTTGAGAGGAAAAATAGCTAATATCAAATTTGGTTGAACCGGAAAACATGAAAACTTTATTATATATATATATATATATATATATATATATATATATATATATAAAACTGGTGATGTTAATGATTGAGGGTTTGATGGTGTGTGAGAAAAAAATTATTTTGAAAAGAAGAAAAATATATTTTAGGGTTTGTAAAACTTGAAAAAAAACACAAACGTGGACAAAAAAACTAAAGATGGAAAAACAAAACTTGTTTTTTTTTTTTTTTTTAAAAGGGTTTAGAGTAGGGATGAGTATTTATCCTCAGAAGCCCAAATCCTCACTTTCTCATCTCTATTTAGGGGGAAATTTTTTGAGGAAAATAGAAAAATGGTTGGGATAAGGATGATTTTCATCCCCAAATTAAAATGGGATGCAAATGGGTCTCATTTCCCCATTTTCCCCTACAAATGTATTAAAACGGGGATGGGGATAGAGGGAGTTTCCCCAATTACCCCAAACCTTATATATATTTCTTAATATTTTTTATTCTTTATATTCTTTAACCCTAACTTACTAAGTGTGTGTATATATATATTCTTAATATTTTTTATTCTTTCTATTCTTAATATTTTAGTATTTGTATTTGAATTTGTAATTGATTTTTTTATTAGTATGTAATTTTTAGTAAAACAAGGGAAACTGCGACACAGAGAAACGGGAGATGGGAAAAACGAAGAAACAGGGAAAAATGGGAAAAAAAACGGGGAAAAAAGAATGAGGATGATGATACCTTCCCAAAAAACTCCCCATGTCCATTTCCTTATTGAGGGAAATGGGGGATGGGGAAGGGTTTTAGAAATGTGGATAGGGATGTGGGGACCTATATCCATCTCCATTTCCCCAATGTACATCCCTAGTTTGGAGTGTTTTTAGAACCTTCTTATTTTGTTTAGTAATTTTAATTCAGGTTAAAATTGTCATTAATAAAAAAAAATTAAAATGGAGTATAATTAATGGATTGTTAATAACATTTCTCGTTTCCTAGCTGCCTTTACCAGGGGGGATTTGGTATGACTTTTGAAATGATCAAAACCGTTTTTTTAATGTTAGAAGCTATTTTGAAATTTTTTTCAGTCGTTTGGCAAAACTCAAAACATCATTTTTAATATATGAATTGTCTCAAATACCCTTTATAAAAGCCATTTTATGTCTAATTGGAAAAGCCCAAAATTTAGGCTTTTCCAAAAAGCTTTTTTAAAGCTTTTTAAAAACATATTAATTGTCTCAACTACCCTTTATAAATTTTAAATATTCTACAATAACTTTTTTTTTTTTGTGAAAAGGAAGGCAAAAGCCCGAAACAACAAAAATAGAAATTAGGTTCTAGGCACACTCCTAGTAAATGAGAGGTCTCTTAAGTCTTTATCTAGAAGACTGGAAACCTGGAGAAGAGGCCTCTCAAACACAGAAGTTCCCATATCCAAGGAGTGCCCAAGATTTGCAAGACTGTCAGCAACTCGGTTGCTTTCCCTATAACCATGACAAATTAGGCAGCTCCAATTTTCCTACATAAGGTTTCTGCAAGGTTGAGCAATGTTAAACAGATGGTGATTATGAGGGAGGGTAGCATTAAAAAGGTGAGCAACAAACATCGAATATGTTTCAATAATCAACTTCTTGTAACCAGCCTTCCAGGTAAGACTCATGCCTTTAAAAATACCCCACATTTCGGCTTCTAAAGCACTATCCACACCTTTATTCATAGCAAAACCACCAAACCAGTTATAATTGTCATCCCTGAAGACACCTTCAGCAACAATGGATCCCGATTCAGGTCTCATACTACCATCCATATTCAGCTTGATCCAATCAGGAGGAGGGGGGTTCTAAGAGATAAGACAAATCTTGGGATCAATACCTTTGTCCAGAGTGTTAGTAACACTGAACCAATCTGCCACATAATTTAAGATGACCCTACCTGGAGATGTAGGAAGCTTGAAATTAGCGTTGAAGACATGCTCACATCTCCACTTCCATATGAACCATAGAGCAACCGCAAAGATAAGATAATTCGGCCACCTGTGCATAACAATTCTGTTACATTTCAAAATTTGGAGGAGCCAATCTTTCCACTCAGCATTGAATAACACATTCATGGAAACCCCTTTCCAAATATCTTCCCAAATATCAGTAACACCATTACATCCTCTAAAGACATGCTTCATATCTTCACAGCTAACCTTACAACGATCATAAGAGATATCCACAGTGAGGCCCCTCATAGCTCTATGATCATTGGTAAGTAACTTACCCTGCAGGAGAATCCAAAGAAAATGACTGACTCTAGGAGGAAGATTAAGCTTCCAAATGAAACTCCATTCCCACAAGGCCATATTATCTTCATCAAAATTTAGCTCATAAGCACTTCTCACAGAGAATCACCGTTCTTTGAGAGTCCCCATATAGCCTTATCAAGGACACCACGATTACTATCTATATGAATACTCAAAATACGTTGAGTAACAGCCTAATGGAGCACGCCAGTAAGCTTATGAACATTCCATTCGGAAGACGTTAAGTAATCAGCAACATTTTCATGAACCTATTCATTGGAAAGAGGGATAATAGCAAGATCAAGAAGAGGGCCAAAGTTCGGAACCCAAGCATTAATCCAAAGCTGAATACTGTCACCATTGCCTACTCTTCATTTCATACCCTTAAAAAGAAGATGAGCTCCAGAAGAGAACCCTCTCCATATGTTTGAGCAGTTACTGCCATGAACTCTAGCAATAACACCATCTTTGCAATATCTTCCTCTAAGCATTTTAGCCCACAACCCATCATCACCTTGGACCAGTCTCCAGCCAACTTTAGCAAGAAGTGCCTAATTCATCAACTTCATATTCTTGATACCTAGGCCACCTTTCTCTTTTGGCAGGCACACCATCTTCCAATTAACAAGATGCATCTTCTTTTTTTCACTACTACTGCCCCACAGGAAATCTCTACTGATTTTATCAAGTTTAGAGCATAAGTCAGACGGGAATTACTCAACCAAAAACTATTTTTAAAAATACATTGTTAACACTTTTTTTATAATTTACACAACTAAAAGCTTTTTTTGTTAGAAGCTCTACTCATTAGAAGCTCTACTACAAAAAGATCTACTATAGAAGCTCTACTTGAAAAGTCATACCAAACACACTCTTAGCCCTTTCAAGGTTGGTCATAAATACGTTTTACAAAAATAATGAAAAACGGATTCTTCGGGTCCGTCCTATAAGCGTTTTTCATTTGCTGTTTTTTCGAAAATAAAAATAAAAATGAAAACAGTGTTTTTGGTTTCAATTTTGAATTTCAAAAACGCGTCTGGTAGCATATACTGAAACTGTATTCTGAAAATGAAAACGGAAAAAACACGTCTAGTAGGTTAACTGAAAAATATCAAAAATTGTATAATTTTTCTATTGTAATTTTTTAATTTAAATAAAAGACAGGTTAATAATTCATCATAAATAATTATCTAATAACTTATTAGTTAAAAATAAAAAACCCATAATAACAGATAAAATCTTTGTTATGAATTACTGTGATTTTAAATTTTAAATAACTGTTCCTCCAAAAAAAAAATGTTAAATTATCTTAATGTGATACTTAATATATATTTTTTGATAGATAAAACTCGTAATAAACTTCCTGAATGTCTGAAACAAAAAATAAAATAAAATGATTTGTGTTCATTTATGTTGATGATCACTTACCAGTTACCACAACCGACTCTACAACAAGCGTGCAATTCCCATATCATTGAAATTGAGACTTTACTCTTTAAGTAGTTCAATTTCTTTGTCAAATTCACAGTTCATCGATACTCTTGTTGAGTTTAATATTTCATAGCCTGGAAATGGTAGTACATTACATCTAGTTGAAAACATAAACTGTCACAAATACACACCAATAATGACTATCAACTCCAAGTCTTCATCTATTTGCTGCTATGGTTTCTTGAAGCCACAAACCAAGGAAGAAACTATATACGATTTTGCTTCTCCTTGAAAAACATTTAAACATCTAACACTTTAACGTTCAATTCATACTTGACAGAGAAAATTTATGATTGATCATAAAGAACTTGGAAGAGGAGAAAACAACAGTTAGACAATAACTTGCCAATCGACATATTATACAAAGATTGAATTCTATCACAAACCCAGGACAACAATCAGATCAAAAATGCCAACACTGCACATATATAACCAAATATACAAAGAACAAACTCAGCAACACCAAGCTTGCAAAACCCCTTCTATTCTTACACAAATATTGAACTTTTATTGCATACCAGAAACTTTAACCATGAAAGTAATTTTTTCTGTAATAGTCAGATCAAAAATCCGAACATTGCACATATATGATATAAGCATATCTATAAAGAACAAACTCAGCAAAACCCATTCTACTTTCAACACAAGTTCATTTGATCATGGAAGAGGAATTCTCAACATTTAGGAGCCGATTGTTCTTGGAGGAGAAGATCTGCGGCACCAACGACGATGACGACGACCAGCCGGCGAAGAAGACGACGACGACCAGCTGAAGAAGAAGACGACGATGACCGGCCGGTGAAGAAGACGACGACGACTAGCTGAAGAAAAGCATATCGGCGGTGAGCGGGAGAAGCAGAAGACCAGATCGGGGGCGGCGAGAGGGAGCTGATCGGCGGCGACAGTGAGCTGAAAAAGAAGACCAGATCGAGAAAGAGAGGATGAGGAATAAAGAAGATGAAGATGGGAAGAGAGAAGATGATGCACAGTGAAGAGAAAAAAGAAAAAAAATATTGTTAAATTTTTTTTGAAAAACAAAAATAAAAACGAAAAACAAGTTTTTGTTTTTGTTTTTCAAATATTTCAGTGTTAAAACTAATTTTGTTTTTTATTTTTTTTTTCATTTTTTGAAAATAAAATTAAAAACGATTAATGAACGCGAATTCGAAATTGTTTTTGGAAAATAAAAACGAAAACAGACTGAAAAACAGTTGCAGGACGGGACCTTCATTTTAGAGTATTGAATGCGTTTTGCGGAGAACATTATTTTGACATTATTTTTGATACATTGACCTAAGGATAATTTCATGTAGGAAAATAATATAAAAACAGTAATTTAATTGTAGAAAATGAAAATAGAAAATTGTTTTTAAGGAAAAAAGAAAGAGAGAGAGAGAGAGAGAGAGAGAGAGAGAGTCTGCTTGGAGGTCAGGACTCAGGAGGCGACCACACAAAGAGAGAGACAGAGGTCACGCGTTGCTTTGAGCAGGAAAAGAAAACCCAAAAAAAGGAGCTTGATCGTCCGTCATAATTACTCTCTACATGTCTTAATTTACACGCACACAGTCAGTGAATTGATTACATAGAGATAGAGATAGGAGTTGTGATCTCTTGTTCGTTCTAGGGTTTTATTATTGTTCAGAGATGATTGAATGTTAGAAGAAATGGAATGAATTGAATTGAATTTGTGTGTGGAGAAATGGAGAACGGTCATGGTGGGAAATTGGCGGATAAGCTGGCGGGATTGAGGCTGAATCAGAATGAGGACAGCAACAACAACGACAGCTTGTTTCAGGTCATGAAAGCCGTCGAAGCAGCTGAGGCCACAATCAAACAACAGGCATGTTCTTCTCAATTTCACTTTCTTATTAAATGCCAAATCTTCCTATCTTCATCTGATGCGAGCTGGGTTACAGGTTGAAGAGAACAATCGCCTCAGGACTGAACTTCATAACAGAATTCAGCAACTCGAAAAATATGTAACTGCTTCTCACTTGCTTCTTACAATTCAGTAGTTTTGTTTCATATCACCTTATTTTTGATGGATGATTAAATTTTTCAGAAATCAGAGGAAACAACAGCTCAAAGACCTCATGGTGATCCATGGCATCAGAATCAGAGTCTTCGAGAAGAAAGAATGAAAAGCATGGGCAACACTTCTCCTGCTGATCCATCAGGTCCACTGGTTCTCCACAGAGATCCGAAACCAAACAGTGAGGATGCTTCCATCTCTGAAACCAGCAAGAACAATGGAACATTCAAGGGACTATCTGCTGGTGGTGCCCAAACACATGCCGATACCCTGGGCCCCTCCCAGTTATCTTCACCATCTACATCTTTTTCTCCTACCAGGTATTTTCACATCAAATCAAAATTATGCTTATTTAATTTAAATAATTCATCTCATTATGTTAGTGAAGGATATGATCAGTTTCTGGCAATGTTTTTTTACTTCCATTAGGTACCAGATAGATGGAGAATACGACCCGCGCTTTAATTTGTCTGGACAGGGGCTAATGCCAATGGCTGAACTAAACAATTCTAGCAGCTTATGGAAGCAGGTATTGTGATATGTTCTAGGATATTTGCTTTTCCGTCTTCTTTTACTTTAAGTTTTAAGTTTTTTATTGGGACCAAATTCTGTATTCGGCTAGGACCTAGTTGTTAAGATTCGAGAGCATGAAGAAGAAATTTTGCAGTTACGGAAACATCTTGCTGAATATTCTATCAAGGTAAAATACATATATAACATGTCGCCTGAATGAATATATCTTCATTTCTTCATTATTCACCATATTCTTTGTTTTGAAGTGGCTAATTACAAATATTTGTTTATAGGAAGCACAAATACAAAATGAAAAGTATGTTCTGGAAAAGCGCATTGCATATATGCGTCTGGTATGCAGGCATTTGTTTCCAGTCCTTTAACTTATTTTTTGTTTTTCTTTCTGTGATTATTGGTCAGGGGATAATGATTTTTTTTTTTTTTTGTCTTCATAAAATTTTGAACTTCTTGATCCTAGGCCTTTGATCAACAGCAGCAGGACCTTGTTGATGCTGCATCAAAAGCTCTTTCATATAGACAGGACATAATTGAGGAAAATATCCATCTCACATATCAACTACAGGTACCTTTTCTCTCTGATTTACTGATTTTCCTCTATATATCAAGTAGATTGATCTTGCATGTATGCTACTAGAAATTTATGAATAATATGTGGTTGTTATGTACGAGTTCATTGTTGTGTTTGAATACTGCTATAGATTGAGTCATGTTCCAGTTTCTTCTTTTTTATTTTCATTCAAGTTATTGTTCATAACTAGTCAACTAAATCCGGCATGTACATTTATGAATAATTCAATATGCGTCTTGTTGCCTTGTATACATTTTGGCCACCATAATAAAATCAGTTGTCGATTTTTTTAATTTGAATAGAATGTTCATCTCTGTGCTCACTTGCTCCAATACCTGTTATTTAACATTGAATATTAATTCTGATTGATCGACTTTTCTTAAAAAAATTCTTTTGTTTTCAAAGTTATGCTAGATATTTGCCCTTATAGTCAATTGTAACATTAATGTAATTTTGATCCATGTTTGCCTTGATATCATTTCTAAAAAAAATCAGCTTTTCAGATTTTTGTGATTATTCTAATTGAGTAATACAAAATTTTAATGTTTCTTATAAAAAAGGTACATAAATACAAGGTTCAAGGAAACTTCAGCAATAATATTTGAGGTTAACACTTATTTTTTATTTTTTATTTTTGTTTTTTTTTTCAGGCTGCACAACAAGAGAGATCGACATTTGTGCAGTCTTTGTTGCCTCTCCTTGCAGAGTACTCTCTGCAGCCACCGGTACCTGATGCCCAATCCATAGTTAGCAATGTCAAGGTCAGTCTCTAATGATTTTGAGTTGTTGTTTTGGAATATTTAAAGCAGAAGCATCTTCTTTAAGGAAGAATTTATTTTAGTTATTTGATGTTGCAGCTTCTTTTGTAATTATGGTTTACCTAAAAAAATAATTTAAAAATTAACTTAAGATATTTTATGCTATCTGTTTTTGATCATTGAATGATTCCTTATCATGATACTTGGATGATGTAATAAACCCACTGCCCTTCCCCCCCTCGTCGTGGTTGGCCTAAATACTTGTGGATAGTTTATTTCCTGTCTTTTGTTTATGGTATTTAATATTTATGAGAATATGCTGAAGGAGTATAGGTATGTTTGCTGATTAGATCTATTGGTTTACGTGGATTATATTATCTTCAAGAATGGAATTGCATAAGGATGGTGGTGACTGTTAGGAGCATGGTGCATTACAATCATGTTTATTTAGAATTTGCTAGAGCATCTGAAAGCTAGTTTTTTTTTTTGTTTTTTTGTTTTTTGGTTTTTTTTTTTGTTTTCTCCCCCCATTTGTTTTGGTTCCATTTGAAGGAGCAACCTTTTGATATTAACGGACTTTTTCTTTTTGAAACAAAAACTTCCCTTAAAACAAAAAAGCATGTACAAAGAAAAGGCAGGCCAACCCTAGCTTACGAAAAATGCCAGGTAGCAAAAGAATACACAAGCCAAAAGATAGGCCTATATGAAGATCCCTAAAAAAAACAAGAAAGAAATCCTCTATCAGTTGACAACCACCTCCCAATTAATGTTTATAAAGACGAAAGGAACTTCTTTGAACTCAGTAGATATGGATGCCAAAAGAGATGCCCAATGATAGATTTTGTCCTGCAATATGTGAACCTCCTCCCACTTATTATTCTCAAAGATTCTTCTATTCCTCTCCAACCAAATTACCCACAAAAGAGCCATCATTGCACTTTTCCGATGAATATGAGCTTTACTCCCCCCACCAAATGGATTAAAGATTTCAGCAAGAATCTCTACAAAAGGCTGGCTTGGCTCACTATAAATGAGTTGCTTCTAAAATTTATTCCAAAAGCCAGAGGCAATGGGGTAGTGGAGATTAGTAATATGACTTTTGTAGATCATTTTTCTTAACACACCACTGGGTCTGCAAATTCCACCTCTTCCTTCTCCTTTGAACCATATCGTTGGTATAAATATCTTGCCTGAACAAATAGACCAAATCAAGATCTTAACTATTGTTGGGACTTTTGCCTTCCAAATTCCTCAACAAGAGAGTAAGGAAATGCTAAGAGCATTATATAGGAGACTAGAATGATTTTATTGAAGAACATAGATACAAAGGTGGACAAGAGGATTATACAAAACTTTTATTGCAAAGTTATCTCCCTAGCAATATCAGTGGCAGAGTATGTGGTTCAATTGGTCAATTATTTTTAATAATTAGATGAAAAAGTGTGTAAAGTATGAAACAGGTGTTAGATTAACTGTAGCATACCAAATCTGCTTCTGTTATGTACTTCACATGCATGATGTTTACTATCAAGGGTTTTTTTCTTCTGCAGGTCCTGTTTAAACATCTTCAGGAGAAGCTCATTTTTACTGAGGTATGTTATGCAGAATGATGTTGTTAATAACCTGTCATATATTGTTTTGATCTTGATGATGTGAATTTTGATAATGTAATAAATTCTGCATCATTACTTTATTTGCCACTATGATTTGATATTTCCCTGGTGCCAGTCAAAGCTTAAGGAGTCACAGTATCAATTAGCTCCTTGGCGTTCAGATTTGAACCACTCCAGTGTTGCTCCACAGTCACCTACTCATTTCAACAGTACAGCATTGGACACTTCAGTATGCTCATATATCTTCTTCTTAGTACTTTCTTGTCTCATAGTTTTCCTTAATTCTATTTTCTTCTGCCAGAACAAAAATGGACTTGAACTGGTGCCGCAGCCAACATATTCCCATGGGAAGCTACCAACAACTTCTGATGCGCAAGTAGCCACTAATTGGGACTTGTTGGGTCACCATCAGGGTGGTTTGGGTGGTGTTATTGGAAAAAATTTGGACGATGACATCAGGAGGTATTCACCTCTTGCTAGCAGGTGAGCCTGGTCAAATGGAGACTGCTACTGTGAACTGAATGTACAAATAACAACCATCTGCATTTGTTGGTGGGTTCTGTTTTCATTGGATTCTTATGTTGATTGGTCACACTTGAATGAATGGTTGTCCAGAGATGCATGTTAACATGAGGAAGTGATTAATCTTTCATTATGACATCATAATTGAAGATGTAGGAAAAAAGGTAAATTGTGTTGAATAATTCTGAATGATTACAGTCTAGGAATATATACACAACTAGGTAGCTAAATTATAGAGCTAATTGATAGCTAATCCCAAACTTACTGCTGATTATATCTAGATTATAGCTAATTACATCTGTACATTTTATTTATGGAAAGTACCTAATATCTCTCCTAGAAATTCTCTTGACTGAATCTGTTAGGATTTGGTCAACTCTTCCAACACTCCCCCTCAAGCTGGCCGGAAAATGTCGTCCATGGCCAGCTTGCAACACAGCTTATCGAATTGTTTTTTGGTAAGCCCATAGTGAGTATGTCTGCCACTTGTCCTGAGGTAGGTAGATATGGCATGCCAATCTGCCCACTATCTATTTTTTACTTGATGAAGTGTTTGTCTATCTCCACATGCTTGGTCCTATCGTGTAGAACCGAGTTGTGAGCTATGGTAATTGCTGACTTGTTGTCGTTTTAAGGGTGAGGAAACCTGAATTTTTAGATCTTCAAGAAGCCGTTTTATCCGGAATATCTCACAAATCTCAAGGGCTATTGCCCTAAACTCTGCCACGGCACTACTTCTGGCTACGACCCCCTGTTTTTTACTTCGCCATGTCACCAGGTTTCTCCCAATAAAAATACAGTACCCGGATGTAGGCCTCCTATCTATTATACTGCCAGCCCAATCTGTATATGTAAAGACTTCAACCTGAAAGTGACCTCTGTTAGCAAACAAAAGTCCCGTACCTGGAGTCCCCATTAGGTATCTCAAAATTCTTATGGCTGCCTCATAATGCTCAGGTCCTGGTGAATGCATGAATTGGCTCACCATGTTGACTGCAAATGAGATGTCTGGTTTGGTATGTGCTAAGTAGATCAGCTTACCCACTAGTCTCTGATATTGCTCTTGGTCTACTTGATTTTCTGATTTAGCAGCCTCTAATTTCAGATTTGGTTCTATTGGGTTTCAGCTGCCTTGCACCTTGTCATCCCAGTTTCTCCTAACAGGTCTAGGATATATTTTCTTTGGGAACAAAAATTCCCTTCTTGGACCGAGCAAACTCCATCCCTTGAGAATTCTTTAAATCGCCAAAGTTCTTAACTTCAAATTCTTGAGCCAACAGCCCTTTCAGCTTTCTTATTTCTTTAACATCATCTCCGGTCATGATGATGCCGTCTACATAAACAATTAGGATTGCCTTCTTCCCTTCACCAGAATATTTAAAGAAAAGAGTATGGTCCCCTTGACTTTGACTGTACCCGAACCTTCTCACAACCTTTCCAAACTTTTCAAACCATGCCCTCGGTGACTGCTTCAATCCATACAGGGATCTCACTAGTCTACATACCTTGCCTTTTCCGAATTCTTCCTCAAAACCAGGTGGAGGATCCATAAGTACCTCTTCTTCTCGATTGCCGTTCTAAAAAGCATTTTTTATGTCTAGTTGGTGTAAGGACCATCCTAGATTCACTGCCATAGGTAGGAGGATTCAAATGGAATTGATTTTGCCTACAGGTGCAAAGGTCTCCTGATAATCAAAACCATAGGTTTGAGTAAACCCCTTAGCCACCAACCTTGCCTTATGTCTCTGTATAGACCCATCAGTTTTACATTTTTTGGTAAAGACCCCTTACACTCCACAGTTTTCTTTCCCTTAGGTAGGTTAACAACTTTCCAAGTTTGGTTGTTATTGAGTGCACTCATCTCTTCCGTAACCGTAGGTTTCCGGCTTGGGTGTCCTAAGGCTTTTTGTATGTTTCTAGGAATGACTAAGTGAGATATTTTAGAGGTAAAAGCTCTGTAGGTACTAGACAATCTTTGGTAAGAGAAATACTTGGCTATAGGGTGTGTAGTACATGTCTTAACTCCTTTTCTAATTGCTATTGGAATGTCCAGGTCTGTATCTAATATTGGTGGAGGAATAGAGTGGTTGACAGGTCTAGAAGTAAGAGGATAATCAAGATCAGGATTAGTAATAGGAGAATTACCTGATTGGTGTACATTCGGTTCAGGAATAAGACTCGAGGAGATCGACTGGTTTTGTACCACATGCGGATGTTCTTTGTTACTCGCAGGTTTCCTCCTCGTATAAACCTACAGTTCCCTTTTTGGATAGAGATTAATAGGATCCTTACCTTGTAGGGTTTCTCCCCCTGAAAGAGATTCAGTAAAGTCGGGCAATTGACCAGTTCCTAGTTGGTCTATGAAAGAGTCTGTTTCCCTGTTTAAAACTGGTATTCCTAGCTGAGAGTCAGTTTCCTTGTTTAAATCTGGGTTTTTCTTTAATAGGAAAGTTATATTTGGTAAAACAGGGACACTAGTGTCCCAAAACCTTTCAAACTCATCACCTATTTGACTCTCCCCCTGAGGATGAATTTTGATAAACCATAGTTTGTTTTCCGCAAAAGAGACATCCATGCTAACATGTGTCTTTTTTGTAACATGATTAAAACACTTGTGAGCATACCCGGTAAAATCACATCTTTTAGCACGTGCATCAAGTTTTGAATGAAAAACATTAGGAATCTGGATAAAAACAGTAAAACCAAATACTTTATGAGGTAGAGTACTCAACCTATTCTCAGGGAAACATTGTTTAAGACAGTTTAAAGGAGTTTCATGGTGGAGCACCTGAGAGGGAACTCGGTTGATTAAGTAGGTGGCTGTGAGAACAACCTCCCCCCATAGGTATTGTGGTACGTTCATAGAGAGCATAAGAGCTCGACTCACCTCTAAGAGATGACGGTTTTTTCTTTCGGCTATACCATTTTGTTCGGGGGTACTCCTACATGTGGACTGATGTTGAATGCCATTTTGAGTTAAAAATTGCTAAGATAATTGTTAAAGTATTCAGTATCATTATCAGTACGTAGTATGCTGATTTTGGTTCCAAATTGAATTTTAATCATCTTATAAAAGCCTTAAAACATTTTTTCAACTTTAGATTTAGTGTTTAGTAGATAAATCCAACACAACCTTGTATGATCATCTATAAAAGTGACAAACCATCTTTTACCGGTAGATGTAGGTACCTTAGACGGGTTCCATACATCACTATGTATCAAATAAAAGGGTTTTGAAGCCCGATAAGGTTTAGATGCATAAGACTTGCGTTGACTTTTGGAGCAATAGCACACATCACATTGAAACTCTTTATAAGATAACTTTTGAAATAAACAAGGAAACAAATGTTTCAAATAAGCAAAACTAGGATGCCCTAATCTAAAGTGCTAAATTAAAATCTATTCTCTTATAAGGAGAGAACTAACATCACAGCTCAACCATAGAATTGGTTTATTATCAAACGAGGAAACCTTAAAGTAGTAGAGTCCATCTTGTATGTTAGCATTGCCAATCGTCGTCCTCGTAGTCTTTTCCTGAAAATCACAACGTATAGGAGAAAAAAATGACATAACAATTAGAGTCTTGGGACAACTTACTACTAGATAAAAGGTTGCAGGACAAATTAGGGACATGCAAAATAAAATTGAGGACTATATTGTTAGAATTTGGATGGTGCCTTTCCCATCAATAGGAGATAGACTTCCATCGGCTATTTTGACCATCTGACTCCCAGATCAATGAGAGTAGGTTTTGAACAAGGAGGAAACATTGGTCATGTGACCGTAAGCAACAGAATCGATGATCCATGGTGCATAAGTGAGTTAACTAGAAAAAAACAGTAGGGAAATTACTTGTCTGAGCAATTGAACCACTAAGGAATGAAGTACTGGATCCGGACGTGGGTTTGATGAGTTTTAAGAGCTGATCTACCTGTTCTTTGCTAAGGTACTTCTGTTCAGCAGAGTTGGCAGTAGAGGGAACCGCATAGTTCTTGTCTCGCGGCTTCCAATTGACTGGTTTTCCGTGTAGCTTCCATCAAGTCTACCGGGTATGATGTGGGCGGTTGCAATGGTCACACCAGACCTCAGGGTTCTCTTCAAATCCACGAGCATGAGCCTTGTAGACAAAGGCTTCTTGTTAGACCAGGGCCGAAGTTTCCATCGGAGTTGGCAACACTTCTTTTTTTTCCCAACATCACTGTCCTTCGGCTATCTTCCCTTCTAACCTCTGCAAAAACTTCATTAATAGATGGAAGGGGCTGTCTCCTAATAATCCCCCCTTTAATATTATCAAACTCAACATTTAGCCCAGTGAGAAATCAAAAGATTCTGCTACTGTCCACTACCTTTTGGAAATGGGCACAATCCTCCGGATCCTTCCACCCTTAGTCGTTGAACATGTCAAGATCCTGCCAGTCTCTTCAACCCTGACCCTTGTTTGACTTCCCCAAGCTTTAGCTTGTTGATTTTAAATTCTTTTATTGATCTTGGTTTCTTGATAAACTCCGGTGATAAATTGAACAATAAAGAAAACACATCACACACAAACACAAAGAATTTACCGAGGTTCGGCTAACTTTGCCTACGTCCTCGTGTGATCTCTCTTGAGAAATCACTAGCACTATGGAGAAAAATGTTTGGATACAAAAAACTTATTGAAACCCTTAGCTAATTCCCCAAAACCTTGCTAGAACCTTTCTATCACTCTTGCTCTCTACCCCTTTATGCTTGCTGATTTTTATGTGTTATAAATAAGTTCCCAGCAGCTCTATTTATAGGTATAGGATTTGGGTTACATTCCTTGCTGGAAAAGGACTCCTAAATCTTCTTAGAAAAGCTAACTTATTTCCTAATCCTAGTTGATTTGGGATTTTTGAGAAAATCTAATTTCCTAATCCCAATAGGAAATCATATGCATAATTTTTTCTCCTTATCCAAATATGATTCCTTCATAAGCTTTGGCTTGGGTTTTGATGAGCCAAAAAACACAACAATCTCCACCTTGGTGAGTCAAAACTAAGAAATGACTGTTGTACCCCAGAATGTCTTCCAACCTTCTTGAAACAACTTTGGAAAGCTTAAAGAACCTCCACCTTGGCAAAATTTATCTTGCCTTACTGCACCTTAAGTGAGGAGGTGCTCCACCCAATCCTCAGCTTGTAATAAGATTGAGTGAGTTCAAGTAAAACTTGAACTTCTCAGCTGTTACCGGTTTAGTCAAGTAATCTGATGCGTTCTCCTCTGTGTGAATCTTTTCCAGTGTAACTTCCTTCGATTCTACCCAGTCTCTAATTCGATGATAACGAGCCTCAATATGCTTCGATCTTCCATGAAGCTCTTGATTCTTAACTAAGTAAATAGCATTTTGGCTGTCACATCTAATCACCATGGAACCTTGAGTAATTCCGAACTCTCTTGCTAAACCATTAAGCCATATTGCTTCCTTTCTAGATTCCGCAAGTGCAATATACTCCGCTTCAGTAGTGGATAATGTTGTAATTGATTGTAAAGTAGCTCTCCAACTAATCGGTTCACCGCCACTAGTGAAAACATAACCTGTAGTAGATCTTCTTTTATCCAAGTCCCCTGCATAGTCAGCATCTACGTAACCCAGCACATATGTTTCTTTCTATTGTTTTTCAAACAAGATTCCTAGAGTCTTTGAACCTTTCAAGTAACGCAGAATCCATTTAACTGCAGACCAATGCCCCTTTCCTGGATTCGCTATATACCTCGAAACAACACTTAATGCTTGTGCTAGGTCAGGTCTTGTGCAAACCATCGCGTACATTAGACATCCTACTACGTTTGCATAAGGCACTTTGCTCATCTCTTCCAACTCTTTTTCTGTAGTTGGACATTGCAGCGCATTCAACCGATAGTGAACTGCCAACGGAGTAGTCACGGGCTTTGCTTCATTCATGTAGAATCTCCCCAAAATATTTTGAATGTATTTTGCTTGTGACAACCAAATTTTTCCCGTTACTCTATCCCTCATAATTTGCATTCCAAGGATCTTTTGTGCAACCCTTAGATCTTTCATGTAGAATTCCTTACTCAGTTGGATCTTTAGTTTCTGAATTGTAGACATATCTTGACATGCAATCAACATGTCGTCTACCTAAAGTAGCAATAGTATAATCATACCATCTTTGAACACATGACAGTGAACACAACAATCCTTTAAGCATTTTCTGAAATTGATTTTCAGCATGTTTGAGTTGAAACGCTTGTACCACTGTCTTGGATATTGCTTTATCCCATAAAGAGACTTCTTTAACCTACAAACCAGATTTTTCTTTCCTGTTTTGACAAATCCTTCCGGTTGAGCCATGTATATGACTTCTTCCAGATCACCATGGAGAATTGCGGTCTTAACGTCCATCTGTTCTATCTCCATATCTTGCTGAGCTGCTAATGATAATAGCAATCTGATTGAAGTATGCTTAACCGCTGGAGAGAATCTCTCTTCATAATCAACTCTTTCCTTTTGTGAATACCCTTTTGCCAATAACCGAGCTTTGTATCTCACGGCATCACCTTCATGTGTCCCTTCTTTCTTTCTAAACACCCATTTACAGCCAACTATCTTTCGATCTTTCGGTTTAGAAACTAGCTCCCAAACAGAGTTCTTATCAAGAGATTGCATCTCTTCTGACATAGCAACCATCCAACTTTCCCGATCATCACTTGCTATAGCTTCTTGATACGTGGTTGGATCTTCTTGACTGACCTTTATAGCATAATTAACTTCGTCTTGATCAAACCCATACCTTTCCGGTTTCTTGCCATCTCGCTTGGGTTTATCCAGTGTTATGCTTCTCTGAAACTGTTGCTCCAGTTGTCGAGGAACTAGGGAGTCTTGTTCCTGCAACTGTGATAGCTCCACCTGAGCCCGTACTTATGACTGTTGTTGTTGCTCTACGCTTTCCTCTTTAATCCCTTTGTCATGATCCATTTGCTCGTGCTCCACTTGAGCAGGATCTTTTTCCATGACCCATTTGGTTAGAGGAAATTCGGTTTCTTCTTCTACAACATCAGTTTTCTTCTTTATACTTATCTTGATTATATTTAGGGGTATAGTCGTTTCGTCGAACACGACATCTCTACTTAAAAGCCTTCTTCTTGTTGACAAAATCCCATAACTTGTAGCCTTTCACTCCATTTTCAAAACCAATGAAAATACACTCGAGTGACTTTGGCTTGAGTTTGGTTATTTCATCACTCGGAATATGAGCATATGCACTGCAACCAAAAACTCTTAAATTGGAATAATCAATAGGTTTTCTAGAACATACCTCTTCTGCACACTTATAATCAAGAACCTTCGAGGGTGATCGGTTAACCAAGTAACAAGCGTGATTAACCGCTTGTGCCCAAAACATGTCGGGCAATCCTGCATGAAACCTCATGCTTCTCTCTCTTTCCATTAGAGTTCTATTCATCCTCTCTGCTGCCCCATTTTGTTGAGGAGTTTTCTTCACTGTAAAATGCTTTGTGATGCCTTCTTCCATGCAGAACTGTAAGAACTTGTTGTTTTTATATTCACCTCTATTGTCGCTTCTCAGATATTTGATTTTTCTACCAGTTTGGTTTTCTACTTCAGCTTTCCACTCTTTAAACTTTGTGAAAACTTTAGATTTCTCCCTCATGAAGCAAACCCGTACTTTTCTTGAAAAATAATCTAAAAAAGTAACAAAATACCTTGATCCTCCCTTAGACCTAGTTGGTGCAGGACCCCATACGTCTATATGAATATAGTATAACGGCTCTTTGCTTCTTTTCTCACTTGCAATCTTGAATGACGTCTTTGTTTGCTTCCTGAGAGTACAACACTTGCAGAATTTCAGTGTGCAGAAGCTAACACCTCTCAACTGATTTTTCTTGTGTAGTTCTTGCATCCCTCTTTGACTCATGTGCTCTAGCTTACAATGCCAGAGCTCAGTCTCGTCCTTTTCTGCAGATATTGCTGCTCCACCTACTATTGTAGTTCCCCGAAGCTTGGATAAAGTGTTAGGCTGAATATTACCTTTCATCATGACCAATAACCCTTTGATAACTTTGAGTATCCCTCCTTCAATACTTGTAATAGGTTTTGTCTAAAGTGCCCAAAGATATCAAATTCTTCTTTAGCTTAGGAACATGCCTTATCCAGTACCCTAACAATTACATCATGCATTTTGATTTTTACTGATTCAATACCTTAGATCTTGCACGGTGAATTATCTCCCATCAAAACTTCTTTGCAACTTCTTTCCTTGTGTCAGCCCCATCGTCTCCACCCCGTAGGAACTACGAGATCACCCCAAGGATGCCTTCGGAAACCATTATTTGTTAGCACATATATGGAACGAACAACCGGTATCCAAACTCCAATGTTGGATAGCATTGGACAATGTTACCGCAAGGAGTTCTCCATCCCTTTCATCCGAAGTAACCACACTGGCCGTACTTGAATTCCTTGTCATCGCCTTTGCTTTTCTTTCTTGCCATATCTTGCAATTCCTTTTCCAATGGTCAGTAGCACCACATGTAAAGCAACTCTTGTTCTTTTTTTCTTTTCCCTTGGATTTTGATCTACCCCTGTTGCCGTATTTATCATGCCTGCTTTGCGACCGACCCTTCTCTTTGCCTTTGGCATATAGACCATGTGCTTGAGAACTTTCGGTATTTTCATCCATCTTGATATAAGATTGAATAGCTTCCATAAACTCATCCAGCTTTAGACTTTTCTTACCAAACATGATTGTGGTCCTGAAGTGTTTGAACGAAGGTGGTAGAGATCTTAACAGTAAAAGCGCATTGTCGTCATCTTCATACTTCACATCCACCTTTAATAGATTTGCAACACAATTTTGAAATCTGCTCAAATGATCTTACAGATTTCCACCTTCTTCCATCTGAAGATTAAAAAGTTCATCTTTCAAGAAAAGTTTGTTGGATAAAGTTTTACCCCTGTAAACTTTCTCGAGCTTATCCCATGTCTCTTTAGCGTTCATATCCTCGTCGACATTAAGCATCACATTGTCGGCAAGCTTAGCTGAATAGAGCTTTTCGCCTTTACAGTCCATTCGCTTCCACTGAGCATCTGCAGTTTCCGTCGGCTTCTTCTCCACTCCGAGAATAGCATGCTGCAGATCTTGCTAAATCAGGACATTCTTCATCTTCGTCTGCCATAACGTGAAGTTACCCTTCCTATCAAACTTCTCGATTATGACGGGTTTCACGTCATTGATCTTATCACCCGTCATCACAAAAACGCTATGACCAAGCTCTGATACCAATTTGTTGATTTTAAACTCCCTTATTGATCGATCTTGTTTTCTTGATGGACTCCGGTGATAAATTTACAGGATAATGATGTACGAATTTGCGGAATAAAATATAAACAATAAAGAAAACCCACCACACTAAAACACAAAGAATTTACCGAGCTTCGGCTAACTTGGCCTATGTCCTCGTGTGATCTCTCTTGAGAAATCACTAGCACTATGGAGAAAAACGCTTGGTTATTAGAAACTTATTGAAACCTTTTAGCTAATTCCCCAAAACCTTGCTAGAACCACTTTATCACTCTTGCTCACTATCCCTTTATGCTTGTTGATTTTTCTGTGTTAAAAATAAGCTCTTAGCAGCCCTATTTATAGGTATTGGACTTGGGTTACATTCCTTGCTAGAAAAGGACTCCTAAATCCTCTTAGAATAAGAAAAGCTAACTTATTTCTTTATCCTAGTTGATTTGGGATTCTTGAGAAAATATAATTTCCTAATCCCAATAGGAAATCACATGCATACTTTTTTCTCCTCATCCAAATAAGATTCCTTCATAAGCCTTGACTTGGGTTTTGATGAGCCAAAAAACACAACATAGCTGCCGTTCGTAAATTTGAGACTGGTTCCCTAAATCAGAGTACATCTGGTTGAGGCTGTCCCACATATCTTTGGCTGTTGAATAGCCCTGATAATTTGCACTTATGTCCTCCTCCATGGAGTTGACTAACCAAGCCATGACCATCGAATTTTCTGCAGCCCAGGTATCATATTGGGGACTGGTTTTGGCTAGTTCAGGTTTCTCACCATTCAGGTAACCAATCTTGCCACGCCCACGAATGTACATACGCACAGAGAGTGACCAGCGAAGGAAGTTGTCTCCATTTAGTCGGATCGTAGTAATTCGAACCGAATGGTGATCAGAGGTAGGTGCATGAGAAGACTGAGTTTTGGTGGGAGTCGGAGGAGGAGTAGAGTCAGGGGAGGAGGTTTTCGACATGTTTTAAGAACTGGATAGGGTAATGAACAAGAAATAAGTCCTTTGATCGTTTAGAATTGCTGAAAAGAAAGGCCTAGGTTTCAGAGTTGGAACCAGGCTCTGATACCATGAAGATTTAGGAAAAAAGGTAAATTATATTGCATAATTCTGAATGATTACAGTCTAGGAATATATACACAACTAGGTAGCTAAATTATAGAGCTAATTGATAGCTAATCCCTAACTTGATTATATCTAGATTATAGCTAATTACATCTGTACATTTTATTTATGGAAAGTAACTAATATTTCTCTCCTAGTAATCCTCTTGATTGAATCTGTTAGGATTTGGTCAATTCTTCCAACAATAATGCTCCCACACATGGTAATCATTGATGTGATAAGGTTCCCAGCAAATTAACAACTTGCCTTTTTCTGTTGCAATTTGCATTCCTGGTTTTTATAGTAGCATTATGCAGTATTTATTGTTTCCCACAAATACCAATCTCAGTTTCTTGTCTCCTGAAGAAGAAAATTAAAAGAAGAAACTTAGTAGTCTTAATTTTGCAACATTGAGTTGAAAAGTGCCAGAAGTTCGGAGGATAAACTTTACATTTACAATAATAAAATCATGCTTACACCCTGTGTTGCAGAAATAATATATGAATTGAGCTGTTGATTTTTTTTTTTGTTCTTGGCTCTCTGGAGATGCTTATATTGGTATACCTTACTCTTTAAGGTTAATTTGAAGGTTAGCTTCTCAGTTTGGCCTTTGGGTACATGTTTTGAGTGTTAGGATGGTTTGGTCAACAAGACTGGAGAGTTATTTTCTCTTGCATGGCTTCTTCCTTTTCCCAATTTGTGAACTTTTCCTTTTGTTGACTTGTTTGAAAACTAATTTATCTATGGATGATACATTCTTAATTCCTCATAAGCCCATCAACTGATTTAATGGTTATAATAATTGCATGTTATAGGCAATAGGCATAAACTTGGTGTCCTGAGCGAGTGACTTGGTTGTTAATCAGGAATCCTGCTTCCCAAGACATGCCTGCACATTTTGCTAGCACTCAGGATGATGTACATTCTACACAATATGGCGAAGAAACTGTCAATAAGCAAGTTAAATTTTCTGTCCCTGTCAACAACAGTGAGATGGATGATCCTGATGTACAGGAACACCAGAATGAGAGAGATCATTCATCCAATTGGGCTTCAGGAAACCCTCCTTACAACACCAACCTTGAAGATCCTAATTCCTCATATCCTTATTTACCACCGGTTCTTGAAGAACCATCTTCATCTTTCTCAGAGGGTAATGAGCTTTTTAACTTCAAAGTCTATTAATTGGTATGGGCACTGATTTTGATTATCTCAAATTGTAAAATTTGCAATATGCAGCTGCAGATGATGATGCTTTGCCAGCTATAGAGGGTCTCCAAATTACAGGTGAAGCTTTTCCTGGACGACAACTCCAGGCATGCGGATACTCTATTAATGGAACAACCAGTTGTAATTTTGAGGTACATTTACCGGTTGCTTTCACTTCCTTTAAGTTTATCTCATTGATTATTGCCCTTAGTTGTGGAATTTTTTGGATTTAATGTGAATTGCTTTTGTTAGCTCATTCTTTATTTACTTATTACATTGGCAGTGGGTACGCCATTTGGAAGATGGATCTGTTAACTACATTGATGGTAGTCCTCTCCTTATTCTCTTTGATATTTTCCTTTCATGTGTTAATTCTTTTGCATGTGTCCAAATCTGGATCTCAAGTAGTTTCGTATGACAGGAGCAAAGCAACCGACTTATCTGGTTACTGCTGACGATGTTGATACATATCTTGCTATTGAAGTGCAGCCTCTGGATGACAGGAAGCGTAAGGTACTAATACACGGTTACAATGCAGTTAGTTCGTGGTACTTCCCAATCTGTTGGCATGTGTGTGCATGTATATTGTTTTCCTCTGTCTTTTGCATTCCCAATAAATACTAGAAACATATAGGCGGTTAATGTATTGATGAAAAATTAGTGAACTTCTAATAGTATCTATTGAATTCAGCTTCACAACTTGTGGATCTTACAGGATGTCATGGCTATTCCTATTCATTTGCTTCCAGGTGCCGTGTCTTATAGTTTGCTTGGAAGCTTTGTTTATCCTTTGCTAATGTTATACTAACCTGACAATTATGTCATGCTGAGAATCATACTTCTGCAGCCACTTCTCTGGCTTCGCCTTAAATTGAAATAGTGCTGTAATTCTTTACATGTCGTACACTAAGAAAAAGGGATTTTAAGCTATATACTTTTAGTTTATCTACTCCCCTTTCTTAATTGGTCTTTTAGTTTATTCCTCTAGCTCTTTTTCAAACTGGCCAATAATTTTGTCACTGAATTTACTTTTAAAGAAATACCGAACTGATGATAATAGGCATCCCGAAGCTTCTTGCCCCAGAAATTGAAATATGAGGGATTCAACATTCCTTCATTGATGATCTTACGCATTGAAGACAACATTTGGATTTCCTAACTTGTGCTAAATTAATGTTGTTAGTTTGGCTGACCTAGCAAAGGACTCTTGTCTGCACTCCTCAAATGTTAAAATAATGTCCTTATCAAGAATCTGGCATTTGAACTCTTTCTCCTTACTTTAAATTGTTCACCTTTTTCTCCTTGTAGTTAACCATATAATTATCATCCGACAATGTTATCTACATGCGAAGCTGTATTCTAAACTTTTAAAATGTTTATTTTTCAAGCATGCATGAGAGAATTACAATTGCATGTGTTTAATTTGGATGCATTTGTTGAAGATGGGGTGGCATTTCATGGAGCAGTAAAGGTTATGGTTTGATCTTGTATAGGAAAACCATTAGTTTTAAGTCTAGAAGGGAAAGAGTGTGAGTATATTGGTAGTCATTTTAACTTGATAAATATTGTTGTCTGTTGAGACTTGATTGATATTAGTCAATTAGTGGTCACATTAAAAAAATAATTGTATAAGATTTTCAGGCAGCTGGTCTTTGTCCCTATTATTATTTATTTGCATCTCATATGGGATACATATAGTGGCCACATATTGTTGCTTGTTTTCTAATTATCTTGCTACCTTATGATTCTAGGGAGAGCTTGTAAAGGTCTTTGCCAATGAACACAGGAAGATCATTTGTGGTAAGCAATAGTGCTAGCATATGCTTCAGATGAAATATTGTGCATCTTGTCTCACAATGCATGTTTCCATTGTTTACTGTGTAGGATTTAAAATTAAGATGTTTGTAAACCCCTTAAAGAACTGCAAACTTGCAGTCAATTCTAAGCATTGCTTATGCATTGGTTATATTAATTTTATTATCAATTACACTTTATGAGTCCCATTTTTCGGCCAAATGTTTTTTGCACTTTTTGTGAACAAAGAATGTTAGTATTTAACAAGGGGGTTGTGGATCCAGCTAGCTTAAGTTGTGCAGCATTATGCTGTTGTTTTATTTTTTATTTTATTTTTAATTTTTTAAGGCTGCGTCCCTATAGATTTATTTCTTTTGGTTTCTGCAGTGGTTTTTCACTTATCTTTATATCACTTTCTCTTGCATCAGTCTTGGAAAACAATTTTGAAGAAATTTATGGAAGAGGAATACTATTTCTCCTTAATTCAAAATGAACAAGTAACCTACATATATACAAGATGTATTGGCACTAAATCTGCTAATAATCAAGGACAATAATTCTCTACCTAATATAGAAAATCACCATCCCTCTAAACTAGGAATAATAAAGGATGAGATCCGGTACAGTTGACATACTGCCATAAAACTAGGGACTATTAAAGACAGAATCTTAGCCGACATTTTCGACACCCCCCCTCAAGCTGGGCAGTAGATGTTGATCATGCCCAGCTTGGAACACAACTTCAAATGATGCTCAAGGTAGTGCTTTTGTTAAGTTATCACTGAGAACGTGTAGGTGTGTAAGTTTGTTTCACAACCCCTGCCTCAATCTTCTCTTTGATAAAATGCCTGTCTATCTCAACATGTTTTGTCCGGTCATGATGGACCGGGTTCTTTGCTATGCTGATGGCAGCCTGATTGTCACACATTAGCACCATAGGTGTAGCCCTAAGAACCCTTAGCTCAGTTAGTAACCGCTGCAACCAAATCCCTTCGCAAATTCCATGGGCCATTGCTCGGAATTCTGCTTCAGCACTGCTCCGAGAGACCACAGCCTGCTTCTTGCTACGCCAGGTCACCAAATTCCCTCAAACACAGCAGTAACATGAGGCGGATCTCTTATCAGTAATGGATCCTGCCCGGTCAGCGTCTGAGAAGATTCTCACTTCTCTGCTTTCATTCTTTCTGATACATATCCCTTGTCCTAGAGTTATCTTCAAATATCTGAGAATTCTATGAACAACCCCCATGTGTTCTTCATTCGGGTTGTTCATAAATTGACTGACAGCATTGACTAGGAAACCAATATCCGGTCTGGTGTGGGCTTGATAAATCAACTCCCAACCAGTAGCTGATATCTCCCTTTATCCACTAGTGGGCTTCCTTCATTCAAGCCCAGCTTAGTAGTGCAGTCCAAGGGAGTTTCGGCTGGCTTACAGTCAGTCATTCCTGTTTCTCTTAGTAGATCCAATACATATTTCTACTGGTTGGTACAAATTCCTTTTGTTGATCTAAGACCTTCCATTCCTAAGAAATATCTTAGACTTCCCATGTCCTTGATTTCAAATTCCCTGGCTAGGAAAAACTTGAAATTCTGAATTTCTTCTTTATAGTTGCCCGTTAGGATTATGTCATCTACGTATACTATAAGCTGAATAATAAGCATGGTAACCTTTCCTCATGTAGAATGTTTAACAAAGAGAGTGGTCAGTTTGACATTGAATATAACCATACCTTCTTACAGCCTTTGTGAACCTTTCAAACCAGGCTCTAGGAGTGCTTCAGCCCATATAAGGATTTCTTTAACTTGCATACTTTGTTGCTACCAAATTCAGTCTCCAAACCGGAGACCCCTCTATGTAAACTTCTTCAATTAAATCTCTATTTAAAAACTTGTTCTTCTCATCCATCCAGTGAAGCTTTCAGTCTAGGTTCACTGCCACTGAAAGAAGAACCCGAATGGTGTTAAGTTTAGCAACATGAGCGAATGTCTCCTCGTAGTCAATCCCATAGGATCAGGTGAACCCTTTTGCAACTAGTCTGGCCAGAACCTTTCAACACTGGTGCTTCACTGTGAATATCCATTTACATCCTACAACCTTTTTCCTTTAGGCAACTCAGTCACCTCCCATGTACCATTTTTCTGTAAGGCCTTCAACTCTTCCCAAACTACCTTCTTTCATTCTAGAACTGACAGTCTGACATAGCCTCCTGAATACTATTGAGAATATTGAGAATGGTAATTGTGTAGACATTTAGAGCAAACTTATGTAATTTGGCACCAGGCCTTCATAGGAGACATACTACTCATCGGATAGAGTGGGTGCCCTCTGCACTCCCTCACTCCCTTTCTCAATGCAATAGGCAATTCATTATCAGAGGAAGTATTCTCATTGTGACTGCTAGGTTCTGGCTCAGTTGGTCTTGTGATGGGATCCCTTAAAGGTTCTGATTCTGAGTCATGGACTGGTAGTCTCGGTTCAGATTCATAACACTGTCGAGGTGCAATCTGATCCGCCACATTCTGCTATGCCTTTTTCTTTCTAGAATACCCAATGGTCTCCGACATGCAGTATGACTCAAAGAGATTTTAGGACTGCTATCCAAGGGAATAGGATGAGTTTTAGAAGGATGTGGAGACTGCTTTGACTCTAGAGACTCAGTAGGTCTAGAAAGCCGTTTTGCGTTAAGAGACTCAGGTGACTCAATGGTGTTAGGAGGTTCAATCATCCTAGGAGACTCTATTGACTGAAATCCATGAAATAGATCAAGAATTTCACAAGGATTAGACTTATCAAGATTAACATAAATCTGAGTATCACCAACTTTAAAAAACTGAAATTTGTCTACCTCTCTCTCACTGCCCCCCAGAATTTTAGTTTTAGGAAAGAAAGACCGAGTTTCCATAAAAGGGACATCCATCGACACATACACTTTCCTAGTCACAGGGCTGTAACACTTGTAGCCTTTTTGGGTGGGTGAGTAACCTAGAAAAAGACACCAAATTGATTTGGGATCTAATTTGCTTCTGTTATGCTGGTAAATGTGAACAAATACCGTGCATCCAAAGATACAAGTTGGAGATGTGTTTTGTGTGAGGATAAGTTTCAAATAGAATTTGGCAAGGTGTCTTAAACTTCAACACTTTGGATGGCTGCCTATTAATTATTCACCCCAAAAACATGTTGGCACATTCATACATAAGAGTAAAGACCTAGCCACCTGCCCACCTCTAATAGATGCCTATTTTTCCTCTTAGACACTTCGTTTTGTTGAGGAGGTCAACACAAGAAGTTTGATGGATTATGCCCTCTTTCAATAGATAATCACTTAAGGCCCTACTAAAAAACTCCTTTCCATTATCAGTTCTCAATATTTACACTTTGGTTTGGAATTGATTTTGAATCATGGAATTAAAGTTTTTAAAAATATTGGTGACTTCAGATTTTTCTTTCATTAGGAAGATCCATGTTGTCCTAGTATGGTCATCTATGAATGAGTCGAACCATCTGGCTCCAGTGATGTTGGGAACCCTGGAAGGGGCCCAACCATCACTGTGAATCATGGAAAAAGGTAAGTACCAGAGGGGAAAACATTTCATGTATGCTTAGATAATTCACAAATTTCACAGTGAAAGCCACTAGGATTTTTATTGATAAACAAACTCGGAAACAGTTTCCCTAGGTACATGAAATTAGGATGACCCAACCGGTAGTGCCACAACATAATAGCACTATTTTTATTAGACCTAATCCTAGACTCACCTTAAGGAATAGCATAATTAGCAGAATGACATTGTGTATTCATGAGGACTTCAACCTTAAGAATGTAGAGACCGGATTGTAGCTCAACATTGCCAATCGTCCTCCTCGAGTCCGAGTCTTGGAAAACACAATGTGTGGGGTAGAATTTAGTTACACAGTTCTGATCATGGGTGAGTTTTGAAATTGATAGTAAGTTGCAATCTAGATTAGGAACCAACAAAACAGGGTGTAAAGTGAGATTTTGAAACAACAACAGAGCCAAAACCTATAACTAACAGAGCCAAAACCTATAACTTTTGACAGTGAACCATCTGTTATTCTCACGTTGTAGTTACCGTTACAGGTTTCATAGGTTTTGAACAGACTAGCATCTCCAGTAGTGGTCAGTGGCACCTGAATCCACAATCCAGGTTCCAGAGGACTCTTGTCTCACATTGAAAGCATTAGAATAGGTACCTTTTTGGGCCACAGACCCTGCTCCGATTACTGGTGCACTTGTGCTAAATCCGGACTGAGCAAACATCCGTTGCAATTGGTCTATTTGCTCTCTGCAAAACAGGTTGGTCTTTGTTCCCACTTGTCATGTATCCCTTAGGATCTCTATCATTGATGTTGTGTGGTTTCCAATTCGGGGGTTTTCCATGCAATTTCCAGTACGTATCCTTGGTGTGTCTTGGTCTTCTGCAGTGATCACACCAGGGTCGTCCTTTCTTGGGTCTGTTGTCATATGTTAGGTAAGGGTTCCTTTTAAGGGCTAGGGCAGAAATCTCTCCGCCGGAAGGAACTGCATCTGATTTGGACAGCATGATCTTTTTCCGGCTCTCCTCTCGACGTACTTTGGAAACCACTTCCCGGATCTTAAGTGGAGGCTTCGTTCCGGTATCCTCCCACGTACTTTATCTAGATTGTCATTAAGTCCAAGCAAGAACTTAAATATACGCCTTTGCTTAATGAAGTCTTTGAATATTACCTCATTAGCAGTGCACTTCCATGCAGGCTTGTCGAATGCATCAAGTTGTTGCCAGTGGCGAGACAGTTTGTTGAACTACTCAGTGATGGAAGAATCCCCTTGTCGTAGGTCATATAGGATTCCTTCCACGCCAAACAATTCTGAAACATTGTCATTATTTGAGTAGGTGTCTTTGGCTGCATCCCACATCTCCTTTGCTGTCTCGCACAGTAAGAAGTTCTCTCCTACCTCAGTGTTCATAGAATTGATTAGCCAGGACATGACCTTGCTGTTTACAGTTTCCTAGGTCTTATAGGCTTTGTCTTTCTTATCTGGAGTTTCGACATCTCCTGTGATGAAGTCTGCTTTACCTTTGCCTAAGATGAACAGCATAACCGACTAGGACCAAGGCAAGTAATTATGTCCATTCAGTTTATGACTGGTTATGGGCTTATGAGGATTAAAGGGTGTCACCGGATCCTCCATTATTTGAAGTGGAGGTGGAGACTTCCGCATTTGATGCCACCCCGGATTTTGACATGTAGAAGGGTTATAGTTCAGAGATGCTCTGATACCATTAAGAAATTTGTGAAAGAGGAGTACTATTTCTCCTTAATTCATAATGAACAAGTATCCTACTTATATACAAGAAGTATTGACACTAAATCTTCCAATAATCAAGGACAATAATTCTCTACCTAATATAGAAAATCACCATCCCTCTAAACTAGGAATAATAAAGGATGAGATCTGGTACAGTTGAGAAAATACTGCTATAAAACTAGGACTAATTGAAGACAAAATCTTAGCCCATAATCATAGATAACAGATACATTTTCGACAAATTTCATTAAATACAAGTCATTTGGGATACATGTCCTTTAATATGAATCTATGATTTGTAGCCAACACTATACTTTATTTTTCTTAATAAGGAGAATAGCTATTTGCGATATATCATGATTAATCTCTCCTAGGTTGACTAGATAATTTATTTATTCCTAAATGATAAAATTTTATCTGCTTATGCCCTTGGACAACTAAAACTTGTTGATATACTTGATGCGATTTCTCTTATGACATTATTCTTTTTTTTGGGTCTTCACTTGATGAAATTTTGCCCATGTTAGTTAATTTTTTCCCATTGCTGTTCACAGATCCTGAGATGCAGAACTACGTAGAAAAGACTCTTTACGGTGGTCATGCGTCATACAAAGTATCCTTATCGGTAGGACTTACATACTGAAGAACCCAATTTTTTTGTTCTGTTTCCCTGTTTGATTATCAAGCTCTTGCCATTGATAAAAGTCTTGGTTTCTTTCCTTCTGGTTTCCCATATCTGAAAAGCATGGCCCGTTTAAATGTGTGCTTTGATGTTACAGACTGGATATCTTGACATATGGGAACCAGCTACGTTGGCTGTTAAGAGGGAAGGCTACAGTATCAAATGCAGTGGAACCAGTGCTATAATCACTGAAAAGTTTTCATCATCCACAACTGTAAGATTTTGTACTTGATGCTAGTTGCTATTCTGTAAGAAGAGACTGACCACATGACATTGTAAAAAAAAAAATTGTTTTGTTGATCTGATTATCATCCTTGTGTCCTAGGTTTGTGATCAGTTGGTGGGTTTAGGGTTGTCTATCTGATCAAATGAACTAGTTAGTTATAATCGTGAGCTGCTCGTTAGTGGTTCACTTTGATATGAATTATATAATATATATCCTGGATGGTTACAATACATGCATACAGGCATAAATATGCGTATTTAATAGCAACTTCCATAGAATTCAACCCTGAGGAAACATACTTCATTTGTGAATCCAATCTGATGTTATATCTTAACCATTTTTATTATATAATTGAGAAGTGCTGATTCCAAATTTGTGATAGCAATTTAATTGATGGAGCTAGCTTTATGCTGCGTCACTTGTAGAACTTGCACATCTTTATCCAGTAACTTTTTGGTAAGAATGACATGGTTCTTAACTAAGTACTTATCTTCCGTCATTGATCATCTCCATGTATATGTTGACTTGAGTCACTAATGACTGCAATTATTTTGTTAACTCTATAAATTCATGATGGTGTAAGTAGTAATTTGCTCAAACCTTTTTTCTTTCTGTAGGTTTCAATTCCTTACGGAACTGCAATAGAATTTTTGATAATCGGTTCCGGTGGTGATGGGCATCTGTTACGAGCAGACAGTAGTGCAACAGATGTTAGTTGGTACATTCTAGACCTTTCCTGTAATTTTCTATAGGAAGGAGGCAAAGTTCAGAATGTATTTTATGCATAAACAAATTGCATTTGATGGAAATAATTGAAAAACATAATATACTTTGGTGATAGTTAAAGTTATACCCTTTTTATGCTTATGCAACGGGTATGGTTTGATTCCATTGCGCATAAATTTTATTAATAGCCAACTCATTTTTCAATTGATAATGTGTTTATATTTTGATAGTGACAAACTTTCTTCTCTTAATTTTGTGTTGTTTTGCATGTTGGCCATGAGTGCTCAAGCTTACTTTGATCTGACTTTTATTTTCTTCCTTTTGAATGGTTAATTACAATCGTCTCGGTTTTCCTCAAAGAAGAAACCTCTCTGACTATACAAATTATGAAACAATAAGGATTTCTAGTTTGTATGATTTAATTGACATCAAGCTGGACAAAAGAATGTTTACATGATATGATCCAGTGTTTTGAGAAATTCAGGCTGAATCCTTACATGCAAACCATCTTTGAGAATGTAAATTATCTCCAAAAATACAGAAAGAATCCTCTTATATACCTTTGAGAATCTTGTGGTATATCTCAGCTTCTTGCTGTAGTTTACCCAAAGCAGCAGCTGGCTACTAACATTTATAGAATCTTTTTATTTTCAATCCCTCTCAGCGTAACTCAGAGTTTCTGTTTCTTTTGCAGTTCAAGGGATACAATTGTCCTCACCTTGAGACTGTTTATCATAAAGGTATAATTCTTCCCTTATGAACCATTTTTTCTTTATGTATAAATGAAATGACCTTCTCTGACTTTTGTTTAAATAATTTGGGATCTGTTATTTGTTTGTTTGGCTTCCCATCTTCGAAGTAATTTAGCATTCTGCATACCGCTTAAATATAGTTGTGAGCATTTAGTGAGAATACATTACCTGTTTATGTATGATAACGAGGTTATATAAATGTAGTGTTAGGATCAAATTAAACTTTATATTTCTAGTTACACCCTAATGTCGTTGATGTACATGGAATCCCATGGTTTGATAAGAGCTCACCTTTGGACAAACACAAGCTCATTTATGTCTTTTGTATGCATGGAAATGAAATTTTGGGCTGAAGACTTTCTATATTGGGTCAACAATGTCACCTAATTTGACATAATATATTATACATAGTGGCATTGCCATTTGAAAGTATGTACATTTATTGACTGTTGCAGGCCGGCGAAAGGAGGAAAGGAAAGAAGAGAAGTATATTCTTTCACAAGTAAAGGCACATTAGTTCTCCGGCTGCTGCCTTAGCTCTCAAGAAGAAGATTCACAATTGAGGTTGTGTTACATAGATAGATCAGGTCTGTTGTGCTGCCTGAATTTTCTCGACATTAATTATTCATCATTGGCAGGAATGAATTGAGTTGTAATTGCAATTATATGCATAATTGCTTCATTGTTTTTGGTTGTCTATGCCCCCCTTCGGCACTTGTGCATACATACACACATCGCGCGGCACAACTGTCTCTATGGAAGGATGAAGAAATCTGTTGTGTACTTGTGTATATAAATATTTTTGGATCGCAGTTTGTAGACATCATCGCTAGACCGATCTCTTTGAGCCCATATTAGTTACTGTTTAAACCAATTGGGATTAGCTGTGTATACTTGGAATTGAAGCATGTCTCTTCAAATTAAACTGGATATTATTTATAAAAAAAAGATAAGATAAGAATAAATCATTAGAGAAATATTTCTGATAAAGAGTAATGTTATATGGCTAAAGAAATCTGTTAAAAAAATCATTTTATATGATGAACAAGTGATTTAGTATTACCCATATAAAATCATAGGGTAAGTGGTGACAATGACTATTCGAAATCCATTAACATGCATAGGTTTTATAGAGAGCTATATGTTTATTTTCAGTCTCAAAACCATCTCCAATAGAGAGTTAAATTGAGATTTAAAATAGATTGAGAGTTATTTGATTGAGTTATGTTTAGTAAAGGTGAGAGTGAGAGTTATATGGTGGGATCCATGTGTAAGGTGGTGGGGAACATGTGTTGGATGAATAAAATAATGATATTTTTATTTTTTTTATGGGACCCATACTATAATTAAGAGAGATGAATGTGTGGGATCTAGTTTGATTTGTTGAACGTTGGAGATGGACGGATCAGATTTGTTGACCGTTAGAGATGAACGGTCTATAATTTTTCGGACATTTAAATTTGAAATAAATTAAATTTTTATCACAAAAATACAATCCATGCAAGATTGAAACATGATCTAATGGAGCACGTCTGGAATTTATTTGGAGAGATAATAATTTCTGATTTATGTTTTTTGTGCTTTCAATTATGCATGTAATTTTTCCTTATGTTTGTGTTTATGTTCATTGTTTTCTAATCTATGAAATTTAAATTTTATGATGTTTCGTATTTAAAAATTAAATTTTTTAATGTTGTCGAACTTGGTAATAATTTATAAATATTTAAATATATTAAATATTAGTACCATTTGAAAGATCTCATTGAAAAATTTACAATAGTATTATTTTTATCAACATTAAAATTTTTAAATTACAATTTATTGACCACTTATTATAAATTATGTATAATTACATTTGTTACAAAAATATCACTTTCAGATATCACTTTCATCACCACTGCAGTAAAAATACGTATAATCATCACTATCAAAATTATTTGTAACTATAACTCTCACTCTCTATTGGAGATGGCCTAACTAATTATATTGCATGTTATGTCAAATTATTTTTGTCAACAATTTAGTCAATCCTTATGTAGTTTCGGATGAATACAGTAGTGGCAAATGGCAATCAATAATCATCTTTCACGTCGAGTAGGACCTTACTGATTTAAAATTGGGTTAATTTCATTTTCGTCCCTCTAGTTTGATTTAATACACAAACTGGTCCCTCAGTTTTCAGTATTATCTCTTTTAGTCCTTTTGTGACGATTTTTGTTAAAAAAGTTAAGTCTGATAGGGGCAGAGGGTCAAATGACCTTGCTGCCCCTGATTTTTGTTTTAAACAAATATCATCATCTTCTTCTTCGAATTAACATCAAATATCAAACATCATCATCTTTCTCAGAACCCAGAACTCATAACCCATACCTAACACCACACCACCACCCAAACCGATTCTTTCTTGAGAATACAAAACAAATATGAGTTCGGTTCTGAGTTTCTCTCTTTGGTCTCTCTCTCTCTCTCTCTCTCTCTCTCTCTCTCTCTCTCTCTCCCTCTCTCTCAAATATCTCATATCTTCTGAGTTTCTCACCCATGGTCAACTGTTGCTTGGCCGCCAACGAGGAGCGGCGATGGGCTTCTCATCTTTCTCTCCGACTTCTCGCTGTCTCTTCTGTCTCTCTCTTTTTCGATCTCATCTCTCTTTTCTTCGATCTCCTTCAATTCGAGCAAATTTGGTGGTTTTAGCGAGGATTTGAGGTGGGTTGGAGGCTAGGATTCTGAGGCGGCGAGGGTGACTGGGTTCCGGTTCGGTGGCCGGGGTTTGCATGGTTGTTGATTTTCGGTGTTGAGAGGCAGAGGTTGGGTTTAGTTTTGGGGTGGTTGTGGTGGTTGGATGTGAGGCAACGGTAGTGGGTGTGGTTTTGGTAGATGGTGATTTTCGGTTGTGAGAGGCAGAGGTTGGGTTTAGTTTTGGGGTGGTTGTGGCAGTTCGATGTGAGGCAACAATGGTGGGTGTGGTTTTGGTAGATGGCTTCTGGTGTTAGGAATTTTTTATTTTTATTTTTTGATCTAATGTTGATTTGGTGTTTAAGATGTTGATCTGGTGTGGTTTTGGTAGATGGTTTCTGGTGATAGTGTGGTGATGGTGATGAACTTGTGATGATCTGGTGTTAGTGAATGGTGATGAACTGGTTTGTATTTGGTGATGGTGATGGTGATGGTGATGGTGTGAGGCAACGGTGGTGGGTGTGGTTTTGGTAGATGGCTTCTGGTGTTGATCTAGGGTTTGAGATGTTGATCTGAGGTTATGTTTGGTAGATGATTTGATCTGGGGTTGTGTTTGGTAGATGGTTTCTGGTGATAGTGTGGTGATGGTGATGAACTGGTGATGATCTGGTGTTAGTGAAAGGTGATGAACTGGTTTGTGTTTGGTGATGGTGAACTTCAACAAGATCTGATGAAGAAGAGGTATAGAAGATCTGGTGTTCAACAAGAGCTTCAACAAGATCAGATGGTGATGGTGATGGTGATGGAGAGAGAGAGAGAGAGAGAGATCAAGTGAGAGAGATCTAATAGTTTGAAAGTTTGTTTGTTTTTTTTAATTACATTAATTAAGAATTCCTTTTTAATCAGATATTTATATTTGTTATGTTAGTTACCATTTTACCCTCGTAACACTAACGGAGTTTTTGAAAACCCTAACGGAATTGGATGGTAGGGACTAAAATATAGATTTTTGGAAACTAAAGGGACCTGTCAACATAATACTGAAAACCAAGGGACCAGTTTGTGTATTAGGTCAAACTAGAGGGACGAAAATAAAATTAACCCCTTAAAATTTCAAATGCATGCTATGTCTCACATGGAATTTTCTATATTATATACAAGTATACAACTTGTAAAAGAAACAATAATAGAGATGGATCAGGATCCTCTCCTTGATCCTTGTTTTTTCTTTGCGTTTTTCCTTGACATTTTTCAAGTGTAATTAAAACATCAAATTGCATGAGAGAAAAAAAGTGATCAAATTTTGATAATGCATTTTTTATGTTGTTTAGGTGTCATTAGATTATGAGAAGTCAAAGAAAAATAAGATAAGGAGAGGATCCTGGTCCAATAGAGATACCGATAAAAAGGAACCAGAGATAGCGGATATCACAATCATATTAGTTAAACTCTACAAAGGAGAGAATCTAGGAATGCTCAAAATCCCCAAGACCTTATCTCCGTGGGATGCATCCTCATTTGAGGTCAGAAGTCCTCAAAAAATCAAGGATAAAGATAATAACCAAGTGAATTTTATCCTCAAATTTAAATTTGAGAAAGTTTAAAGGGTCGTTTGTTATTTTATCCAAAGATTGAAATCTAAAACCGAGTGATATATATATATATATTTTCCTCATACATGAATATAGTGCCAATTTGTTTGTTTTTTAAAATTAAATTATTAATTTGATATTTATACCCTTGTTAGTTGTTAATATTGATTGTCACGTATTTTCATTTGATATGATACAAACAACTAAATAATTATATATAAATGATTTTGATTTTTACAAATAAAATTCAAGGTTGAACATTGAAGTTGAAAATGACATCATGATTATGGTTTTTATTTATTTGTTTATTTTATATTCATTTATCATAAGTAACAAGTTAAAGGAAATAAATCTGTACAATATAAAATTTTGATAATATTGGAATATGTTATCCTCAGACGATAATTTTAGAAGAGAATCACTTAAAAAAAAAAATAGAACAACCTAATAGAATCAATTCAGACTCATCAAGTGTTAAGTGGGAAAAAAAAACTAAACTTTTGTTATGGGAAAAAACAAACTAACTTGAGTTCGTCTATTATTATTATTATTATTTTGAACTATTACAATATTTTGAGATTAGAAGAGGGGATATGATCTGAACCCGTAACCCCATGGATGCATGTAGGGACGGGCATTGGGAAAATGAGGATGGATATTGCTCCACCCATCCAAATTTCCAACCTCTTACTATGACCGTGGTTCGGTTCTGGTTCCGAACTGTCGGTTTCAGTTCCAGGGGGACCTGAAACCGAAACCGTAACCATCTAGGAAAGAGTTCCGGTTCTCCGGTTTCAGACAGTTCGGTTCTCTTTTTTTATATAAAAAAAACAGTCACATAACTCGTATGTGACATGATCCAATCCAACATTTCAACCCAAATCACATATTCACATTCATTCACAAATCACAAACAAGTAAACAACCCCAAAATCCCAAATCACCAAATCACCTTATCTGTTATCTCTCTCTATCTTATTGTCTCTCACTCTCTACCTTTCTCACAAATCAACACCAAAATCCCAAATCACCCAACTCACAAAACAATCCCAAATCAGTGAATCACAAATCACCTACCACTGGTCCATCATCACCATCTTTTTCTTTCGGCCATTATCTTCTTCTTTATTTCTTCTTTCTTCTTTCTTCTTCTTTCTTTTTCGTTTGTGGATCGATGGAATCGATATGTGGATCTGTGGAAGAGAGAGATCTATGGAATTGATCTGTGGATATGTGGATTCTGGTATGGAATAAATACAAGAATAGATGCATGTGGATGGAATCGATCGAATCTGTGGATCCATGGTGGATCTGTGGATTTTGGAAAGAAGAATGAAAGAAAGAAAGAAAGAAAAAGAGATAGAGAGATCATAAAAAAGAAAGAAATAGTGAGAAATGCTTCTTTTTTTTTTCAGAAAAAAATAGGGTGAACCGCCGGTTCAATAATCGGAACCGAACTGCTTGTTTGGACCTGCCGGTTCAGGTCCGGTTTTGGAATTCTGGGAACCGGAACTGGAACCTTAAGCCTTACGGTTTTGATCCGGTTCCAGAACCATAATTATGATTCCGGTTACAGTTCTGTTCCATAGTTTGAACAGAACCGTGATCATGTCTACCTCTTACCCCTCCCAATTTTGATTATGGGAAAAAACAAACTAACTTGAGTTCTCTATCATTATTATTTTTTTGAACTACTGCAATATTTTGAGATTAGGGGAGGGGATATGACTTGAACCCATAACTCCATAGATGCATGTAGTGACGGGCATTGGGGAAATTGTTGGAAATATGGAGTCGTGAAAGAGAGAATCGCTCTAGAGAAAAATGGTAAGTAAATGAAATAGATTATCAAGACTTCAAGGCTCGGAATTCAATTCTTTCAGAAAATAATTCTCCCGTTTCCTGTAAAATGGCGGGTACACAATGTGTATGTGAATATTACCGTTAGGATTCAATGACACCCAATAACCTAATTGCGGATTTCAAGTTATATACGACAATAATCAACCACTTAGAACACTCTAATTAAAATCTTGATGATGCCTAAAAAAATAGAAGAAGAGAAGAAGATTTAGAAAACTGCAGAGAGTTGTATTTTTGTTCTGATCCAAAAATCAAACTATATCAGTATATTTATACTGCTTTTGTAAATAGTTGTATCCTTTGATAACAAGTTGTGTTTCTACACAGTAAAGGTTGTGTTGCTTCACAATTAAGAATTGTGTCTCTTATAAAGAGTTACGTTTCTTCGTGAATAGTTACAACCTTTTCTTTTAAAATAATTGGAAATTCCAACAATCCCCACCAATTTTCAAAAGATTAAAAAAAATTAATTTTATTGATTGTACAAAATAACTGCAAATAAAATACTAGGCATCATCGTACAAGTCAAGTACATAAATGATAATTTTCTTTACGACTTGAACTTACACTTAGTAGAAATAATTCAAAGCTTGATCAAGGTGCTGAGGTGAACGTATCTTAAACCTAGAACCTTTAGAGATTCGCCAGAATCATCGCACATACTGACATTAAAGAGTAGAGTATTTTGATTGCTTTGCACGTTAATGACCATGTGCATAAAATCTTGATCTTGTGAGCGCTCTCGGAAACGGTCTTGTTTTCCTAAGCAGTGGCCTGACTTACATTACTCACAAGGTAAATTTACTGAGTAATTCTATGAGTTACTCTTTTTCAATTTATTAAAGACTTAATCCAACCTCTAATCATGCAAAAAACACCACTAGATTAAGAAATAAGGTAATTAAAATTCTCTAGTGTACCATGATCATATATTTGACTAGTTTGTACCACATTGAACCTTGTCTATCCATTTCAAAACATAAGTTGGGTTCCCATCAAATGTAATCAACGTCATTCACAGACTTTAGCCCCATTCTTTTAGATGTCTTATAGATCATCTCATTTCCAACTCCTTTTGTTAAACGATCAACCAAATTCTTGTTTGACTCAACATAGTCAACCATAATTACACTAAACTTGAGTAACTGTCTTAAAGATTGATGTCTTAGACTCACATCTCTATATTTGCCTTTATAGGTCTTATTCTCAACCCTGTAACAGTGCCGGTCCTAAGGTTTTGGAGGCCACATGAAAAATATTTAAAATGGGGCCCTTTGTTCAATCTCTATCTAAATCTTGTGAAATCTTATATTTAATAATATATATATATATATATATATACATACATACATATATATATATATATTAATTTTTGAGAAAATTTACAAAAACTTAATCAAAGTAATTTTCATTAAGTTTATATCGCGATACATAGAAAAAATAAAACTTAAAAAAGAAGTTACGAGCAAATAGATCTACATGATAGTTTCCACTCAAAGAAATAACATATGTAAATAAGGAGAGACAAACTTGCTTAGAAAATGAAAAAGGGAGGAGACCACCTCCTTTTTTATTTTAATATTTTTTAGAATTAAAAATAAATAAATAAAAGAAATGGTATATTTGGTAATGTTTGGGGTGCGCTTACAAAATATAATTTTTAAAAAACTCTTTATGAAGTGTACATGCAAAAAGGGATGCACATACAAATTTTTAGAGGTGCAAATAGAGCTACTCATTTGTTTTTAATAATTCTGCTGAAAATCCATATTGAGCTCAATCTTTATATAAGAAGTTGATTTCCACATCTTTTTTCTTATTTGGAGCCCAAATTTGGTATGATTATATGAAGTTTGAAAAATAATAATAAATCTGGACCATTTTTAGGCTCTTTATTTATCAAAGTTCAAAGATGTGAGCACAAAACACAAAACATAAAAATACAAAAATGGACCCTTTTTTTCATGGGCCCTAGGCAGGCGCCCCTAGTTGACCCACCTCAGGGCCGTCACTTCCATGTAAATGGTTGCCTTATTGTCACAATTTATCATGACTACGAGAGATGGCTTTTTCCAAAGAGGAATATCTACTAAAAGATTCTTAAGCCATTCTGCTTTTTAAGCTGCATCCGTTTGTGCTATAAGTTCAGATAACATAGACGAATCAAAAGCTATTGATTGCTTCTTTGATCTCCACGATACTGCAGCACCACCCTAAGTGAAGATCCATCCAGTAGTGGACTTTGATTTTATCTCTATATTGCACCAAGTCACATCACTAAATCCTTCCAAAATAGGAGGGGAACCTTGATAGTGTAAACCATAGTCCATTGTCCCTTTCAAGTATCTGAAAACTCTAGAAATTGTTTTCCATTGTTCAGTACTTGGATTACTTGTGAATCTACATAACATACGTACTGCATATACTATATAAGGTCTTGTGCAATGCATAGCACACATAAGACTCCTAATAATACTGGCATATTCCAATTGTGAAATAGTGTGACCAATATTCTTCACTAATTTGATATTTGGATCGATTGGTGTCGGGGCCGGTTTATGACAAAAAATGTCCATATCTCTTTAATATCTTTTTGACATAATGAGATTGTGTAAAAGACATAATGAGATTGTGTAAAAAAAAATAACTCATTGTTCTTTCTTATGATTTTAATTCCTAAAATTACAACGGCCTCGCCTAGATCGTTCATATCAAAATTAGATGATAAAAATTTCTTAGTTTCTTTAACACAAGCTAGATTAGTACCAAATATAAGCATATCATCAACATATAAAAAAAATCCTAAATTATCATGTTTGCAGTAAATACATTTATCAGTATCATTAATAATAGGGTAAATATCATTTTCGTCCCTATGGTTTACCCTATTATCCATTTCAGTCCTCGTTGTTTCAGTATTGGCCATGCAGGTCCAAACGTTCATTATTAATCATTTTTTTGGTCCCTATCGTCAGGTTCTGTTAGGGTTCCGTTAAACAAGTGAGGGTATATTGGTAAATGGATCGTTAATCACTAATTCAAATTAATAAATATAATTAAATTAAATAATAAAAATTAAAAACAATTTAAAAATAAAATAAATAATTAAAAATATTAACAAAACCCTAATCTTATTCTCTATCTCTAACCATCAGATCCAAACCCATCAGTCTTATTCTCTATCCCTTACCACCACCACCACCATCAACCACCCACTGTCAAACCCCGAAGCCGAGAAAGAAGAAGAAGAAAAGAGAGATCGAGAAAGAAGAGATCGGCACTCGATCGGGCTTCCGGTCATCGTCATCGACGTCGCTTCTGGGCATCGCCGTCGCTTCTGGTCATCGATGTCATCGTCGTCGCTTCTGGTCATTACCGTCGCCCTCGCTGTCACTTCTGGTCATCGCCGTTTGAGTTCGATCTCATCTTAATCTCTCACTCCGATCTGGTTGTATTTGTGTTTATGTGTGGGTGGGTTTGGGTTTGGATTTGGGTTTGGTGATGGTGGTGGTGGTGGCCGGGTTTTTGTTTGGTTCTGGATGGAGATGGAGATGGTGTGGCTAGAGATTGAGGTGGTTGTGTGCTTGGGGTTGATGGTTGTTGGATGGTGAAAAACTTATTTTGTTCTGGGTTTGTATGAATGTATGATGGAGATCTGAGAATGGCAACGATGGTGGTCTGGTGTTCATTCTTGCTTATGGCTTGAATTTTTTTTTTGGATTTGGTGGAGATCTGGATCTCCACCTCCCCCAAATCCATTTTAAATCCAAGAAAAAATATCTTTATTTTGTTTATTTGATTGAGTGTGATTAAATTTCATTTTTGTTTAAGAATTTTTTTATTTTTCGATTTGGTGGAGATCTGGATCTTCCATTTAAATCCAAGAAAATATCTTTGTTTGGGTTTGAGTTTTTGTTGATCATGATGGAATATTAAAGATCCATTCAAGTTTTTTTTTAAGTTTTTTTTTTTTAATTAGGTGGAAATCCAGATTGGTTCCCCACCGTACATCTCATGAGATGAGCGAGATGGACGGTGGGGATCCAATCTGGATCTCCACTGAATTCATTTTAAAATTTATTATTTTTAAATCGTTTAAATATTTATTAGAAGGGTAAAATCGTTATTTTACCCTCTGGTTATGTCAGAAGACCTGATTTTAACGGAAACCGTCACAGAAGGACTAAATTAGCCAATACTGAAACAACGAGAACTGAAACGGATAATAGGGTAAACTATATGGATGAAAATGATATTTACCCTTACTAATAAAACTATGTGATAATAGTATTTTATCAATTTTTCTGTACCACTCTTTAGGCGCTTGCTTCAGGCCTAAAGAGATTTAATCAACTTCCAAACTTTCTTTTTTTGGCTTGGAATCGCAAACCCTTCTGGTTGCTCCATATAAATTTTCCCTTCTAAATCACCATTCAAAAATGCAGTTTTAACATCCATTTAGTGAATAACTAAATTATGAATTGATGCAAGAGAAATTAAAACTCTAATAGATGCAATGCGAGCAACATAAGCATATGTATCAAAATAATCAATGTCATGTCTTTGTTTAAAACCTTTTGCTACCAGTCTAGCCTTAAACTTGTTAATGGAGCCATCAACATTCAATTTCTTATTAAAAATCCATTTAAAACCAATGGGTTTAGCACTTGGTGGTAAATTAGTTAAAACCCATGTTTGGTTCATAAGAATTGAGTCAATTTCATCTCCGATGGATTCTTTCCAAAAACAAGCATCACGTGGTTGCATAGCATCTGTTTATGTGAGAGGATCATCTTATACATGCATGGCATATTTTATAGTATCCAAGACATCATTCCTATTTCCTTCTACAAGATAGATAAGGAAATCATGACCAAATATGCGTTCTTTTCTAGCCCTTTTACTTCTTCTGTATTCAATTTCTTCATGTAAATTTGGACTAGAATTTCTAGATGTGTCATTCATATCAGTATCGATAGGTAATGAATTTGATAGAATATTATAATCTCCTAGCAATTTATTATGAGTGCTAGATTTATTTATGTTCTCAAAAAATTCAATATCAATCGACTTACTGATATTATAAGTATCTAGATTAAGAAATCTATATGAGATACTATTTTTGGAATAACCAATAAATGCACGTCTATAAGTTTTACAACCCAATTTTGGTCTCTTCGGGTTAGGTATTCTCACATAAGCAAGACATCCCAAAACTTTTAAATGTTTAAGATTCGGTTTTCGGTTGAACCATAATTCATAAGGCGATATGCCAATCTTTTTCAAAGGGACTCTGTTCAGGATAATAGGGCCTCACCCCACCAAGAAAGAGATAACTCCTGAACTAATTAACATATCTTTAACCATTTCAGTCAAAGTTCTATTCTTCTTCTCAACAATTCCATTTTGTTCAGGCGAAATATGGTGCCGTGAACCGATGGACAATACCATGAACTTCACAAGATTTTATGAATTCATTTGGATAATATTCACCATCTCGATCAGATCGTAGAACTTTGATCTTACGGTTCAATTGTGTTTCGACTTTCAGCTTTGAAAGACAATTTTTTTTCGAAAACCTCTTCTTTGCATTTCAATAAATAAATACATGCATATCTAAAATAATCATCAATAAAAGTCATAACATATTTATTTCCGCCACGGGTAACATGACTTTTATAATAGCACACATCACTATGAATTAAATTAAGCAGTTCAGATAATCTTTCAACAAATTTATATGATTTTCAAGTAATCTTAGATTGAACACATATGTGACATTTATTAGAATGATCAAAATAACATTTGAAATCAAACCTAAATTATCTATAGTTTTAATAGTGCCATAATTAACATGTCCTCATTTACCATGCCATAAAATAGACGAGTCAATCACTTACTAACTATTTAATCATCTTATTAATTTTACCTAAAGATGGTATTGGATTTTTAATTTACTTAAAGATATTATTGGATTTTTAAAAAAGTATTAATTTAGAGTGTAATACTGATTTAAATATTAATAAAATTAGGTTAGGAAAAAATAATTTCTAATGTCATTTGATTTTCAATTCAAAAAAAAAAAAATCTTATGAAGATATTTATTATTGATAAATATAGAAATCGAAATTGATCATCGTTATTTTAATAGATATGTTCGATAATATTCAATATCGTCGCTCCATTTTTAAACAGTGATTGGATAATCATCCTTGGACTTTCCCGTTGCATTTAGGAATCTTGGATCACTTACTTTAACATTCAGGTTTTTTGTTTTGTTTTGTTTTTTTAATGACTTATTTTACATTTAAGTTACTAGATTGCTGTGTAACTACGTTTTGTTGTCGTGTCACTTCATTTTACTTGTCCTAGACTCCTAATTCTGCATAAACACTCCTTTGATTCGATTCCTGTAAGTCAACATTCACAACACCCTTTTTTTTTTTAATGTGATGTAAATATGTAATGATGTTGAGAAAGATAAGAGATTTAAAGAGGTGGGTTTGTGATCTTCTTCTTCAGGCTTTTACTTTGTTGTTGTTTTCTGTTCAAATGATCTGTATAAACCCATTTAGAATTGACAGCAAACTGTTTCCATGTGTGGACAGTGGACTAATTTTGGCAGTTGATCCAAGCAAGAGGAGGAGGAGGAGGATATGAATAGAGAAGAAAACAGTGGGAATGAATTGGACATTGAAAATGAAGAATTCATGGATTGGAAACACAATACCCAACCACTTCTGTCCAAAAGGGTCAACACCACTTCCCAGATTGCTATTGTTGGTTCTAACATTTGCCCCATCGAAAGCCTTGACTATGAGTAACTAATCACTTTCTATTCTATTTATTATTCCATCCAATCAAATTATAATGTTCCTTGTGCTATATTGTAAATCCTTGTCTCACTAGCTTTGTGGTTTTCAGGATTGTAGAAAATGAGTTATTTAAGCAAGACTGGAGATCAAGGAAGAAGGTTGAGATATTCCAATATGTGATACTCAAATGGGGTTTTGCACTGCTAATAGGGTTACTCACTGGACTACTTGGCATCTTCAATAATATTGCGGTCGAGAACCTATCTGGTTTTAAGCTGCTCATGACTACCAACCTCATGACTCACCACAAGTGAGCCCTCTTCCTACCACCTGCATAAATCATAAATGAGAATCCCTTTTCTGATATTCATTCATTACTTATATGATCACTCATTGACTCTACCATTTTGTATCAAACTAGAAAGTTGGGATTGATGATGACCCATTTGTCTCAAAGAGGGAGCTTGCTGGATAATATCATTTCAAAGTTTATTATTGAAATATATTTACTTGTATTATTTCTTATTTAAAATTCTCGTGTAAATGTGATAGATATCTATAAGAATTTCCAATTCATACGATAATGGCTCTGTTGCAGATATTTTAAGGCTTTCGCTGCATTTTCTGGATGCAATGTTGTATTTGCAGCTGCTGCTGCAGCTCTTTGTGCTTTCATCGCCCCAGCAGCAGCAGGGTCTGGTATCCCCGAGGTGAAAGCTTATCTCAATGGCGTGGATGCTTATTCAATACTGGCTCCAGGTACTCTTTTTGTAAAGGTGAGAAAAGTTAACACCTACTGTATGTGCTTTCGAGCGTAACGATGGGTTGGTTGGTGCACACATTAAAGACATCAGTCTTTTTTGGAAAATGCGGATAATTTTAGTCAAGGACATAAAACTTCACTTGAATCTGGCACTTGTTTGAACAATTATATAAGAGATTACCTTTATCACAGCTAAAAGTTCACTGAAATTAGGTTGTCCCGTGTTTTTTGTCATGAAGCATACATACAGTTATTAATTTATGGTTCTTCCACATGAACATAAACTTCTAGAGATTGATGAATATAAACAGTACTTATTATAAAATCATATTAAACAAGTCTTGATGCATAAAAGTTTCCCGACTTCTTGTGGCATGCTCTCTTTTAGAGCATGTTTACTCTTGTCTTGTACTCAAATTATGCTCATTCAAGAAAATCTAGTAGGAAAGGAAAAATATAGTCATTAAGTGAATTGTTTTTTTCCGTAATTGCGATGTGAATTGTGTGAAGTTTCCACTATCGGTTGTAAACTTATTTCTGTTCCTAGAATATTCTGTGACGTTTATTTCAATTTGGCAGATTTTTGGTTCAGTGCTTGGCGTTTCTGCTGGATTTGTGGTGGGAAAAGAAGGGCCAATGGTTCACACTGGTGCTTGTATAGCCTCTTTACTTGGGCAGGGGGGCTCACGCAAATACCACTTGACTTGGAAATGGCTAAGATATTTCAAAAATGACCGGGATCGTAGAGACTTGATCACTTGTGGAGCTGCTGCTGGTGTGGCTGCTGCCTTCCGTGCTCCTGTCGGTGGCGTCCTCTTTGCACTTGAAGAGGCGGCTTCTTGGTACCTTTTTCTTCTTCTTCTTAGCTAAATACTTTGTCTACTCAAATTTGGGAGACCAACTTTCTTCATTAAATAGTAGGAAAACAAGCATACATTGTAATATCTAGGATAAGCTTGAAGGCTCCGTTTTATAGTCCGTTGAGCTGCATTTGTGAAACTGAAGCACCTTGATCATTGCAGATTTTCTTGAAGTTGCTTGGTAGTTTGTAAATGTGCACCTAGATATGTATGTGTTTTGAAAACTAATTATTTGAAACCGCTGAACCCAAAAGTTTAAGCTGTAAAGAAATAAACACTCAACACAACATTTAACATGCAATACCAATGGGCCACACACATTACAAATTTATATAACATATAAAACATTCAAATATAATCACATAGGGGACCTCGAATTTAGGTACTTTTGAAAAACAAATTACCATATTAGAAACCACTCAACCCAAAGGCTAACTATGTATTTTCCTTTTCTTTGGACATGCTTCAGGTGGAGGAGCGCTCTTCTTTGGAGAACATTTTTCACGACAGCAGTTGTTGCTATAGTCTTGAGAGCTTTTATACAACTTTGCTCTACTGGAAGATGTGGGTTGTTTGGTGAAGGAGGTTTGATAATGTATGATGTCAGTGCAGCTGCAGCTACGTACAGCGTTGCAGATATATTGGCAGTTATACTTCTAGGAACCATTGGAGGCATATTTGGAAGCCTTTACAACTATCTCGTGGACAAGGTCCTTCGTGTTTATAGCATCCTTAATCAGTATGTCTTCCATTTGATTATGAATTTTCACATTTAACAAAATAGCTCATCACTAATATTGTGAATATCACAGCAGCATCAAAGTCATTTGTGATTAGTAATCGTCAAATTTTTCGTTATGGTACTAAAATCTTACTGTTCCCTCATTTGCAGAAAAGGTGCCGCCTTCAAAGTCTTACTTGTTACTATCATCTCCCTCCTAACATCATGTTGTGCTTATGGCCTGCCGTGGTTGGCTACGTGCATCCCCTGCCCCACCTGATGAATCAATTAGCTGCCCAAATACAGATAAGTCTGGAAACTACAAAAGCTTCCAATGCCCTGCAGGTTACTACAATGACCTTGCCTCCCTCTTTCTGAACACCAACGACGATGCTATTCGCAATCTAATGAGCACCAGTACTGTAAAAGAATTTCATATTTATACTCTATTCATCTTCTTTGCTGCTGTTTTCTGCCTTGGAATTATCACATACGGAATTGCTATCCCTTCTGGGCTCTTCATCCCTGTCATACTAGCTGGAGCTTGCTATGGTCGTCTCGTAGGGAGACTATTTGAGACCATCTCTAAACTTGATACTGGTCTTTTTGCTCTTCTTGGAGCTGCATCCTTCCTTGGTGGCACCATGAGAATGACTGTTTCCCTTTGTGTTATACTGCTTGAGCTTACTAATGACTTGTTGTTGCTTCCTCTTGTGATGTTGGTTCTGCTAATATCAAAATCTGTGGCCGATATTTTCAACAAAGGCGTCTATGACCAAATAGTGACATTAAAGGGATTTCCTTATCTGGAGGCACATGCAGAACCTTACATGAGGCAATTGGTTGCACTTGATGTTGTTTCTGGTCCATTGATCACCTTTTCTGGCATTGAAAAGGTGGGGAATATATTACATGCTTTGAGGACTACAGGGCATAATGGGTTCCCTGTGATTGATGATCCACCTTTGTCCGATGCACCAGAATTATGTGGGCTAGTTTTGAGGTCTCATTTGCTTGTTTTACTCAAGGGAAAAGTTTTTTCAAAGGATAGGATACTTGCTGGAGAAGAGATATTGCATCGGCTTGCAGTATTTGATTTCGCCAAGGCAGGCTCAGGGAAGGGAATTAAAGTGGAGGATTTAGATATCGAAGAGGAAGAAATGGATATGTACATTGATCTCCATCCTATTATGAATACGTCTCCTTACATGGTGGTTGAGACAATGTCACTTGCTAAAGCTGCAATTCTTTTTCGACAACTTGGTCTCAGGCACATGTGTGTTGTACCGAAGAGTCAAGGGGTAAGACTCTCACCCTCTCTTATACTGTCCTTACATGTATATGAACTTTCTTGAGCACCAAATAGCTTTACAATTTCAGTACATGCATGTCTAATAACTATAATGTTGACATATCTTCTCATTGCAGAGACCTCCAATTGTTGGAATCCTGACACGGCATGACTTCATGCCGGAGCACATCCTGGGACTCTACCCTCATATCAAGCCTCACAAGTATAACTTTGATAGTCTTGATTGTTTATTTTTGTCGTCTTAGTGTTCTTTTTCTGGTTGTGGATTGTTAATGCCATGTTTGTTCTTATTGGTCTCTGTAAAACAACAGTCTTTAATGAGTTGGTGGAGAAAATATTCAAGAGCGATTTCAGAATGACAATGTGGATGTTGCCATGCTCCAAGTTCTTGAGAACGTCTCCTGGTTTATCTTGGATAGAGGGATGATTTGAAGCAGAATGGAAATCAGATGATTCATTACCATGAAACATCCATGCACCCACAAGTGAGTCATGTTTTTGGAATGCCTCATGTTAATGATTCGTTGAGGACACTTCATTATAGTATTTTTGTGATGACATTTGAATAAAATGGCCATATAATTGTGAATTTGTTCTCTGGTACATGAACTGGTCAAAGTGGTGGATATTGTAATATTCATATTCATTTTATACAAGGCAAAGATTATGTAAATTATATTTTATGGTTTGTTGAGAGGACACAGATCCGGTATTAATCTAAGTTTCGCCACATATATTTCAAAGCTTATAATTAGTTAATAAAGCCATGAATGGTTTGATGATAAATCAAAACCATACGTCATCAATAATTATTTAATGCTTCACTAGATCATTTCTTGAAAGTTTAGAAGCAATGCTTCATAATGCGACAACTGTTGTACTGGCCGATGGATCAACGCCAGATAACTCATTCTATATAGGGTAAAAATCATTTTAGTTCCTATAGTTTACCTTATTATGCGTTCTGGTCCTCTTAGTTTCAGTATTGACCATAAAGGTCCCCATAGTTTAAGTTTATAGTTTGTTAAGTCCCTACCGTCCAATTCTGCTAGGGTTTTTACAAATTCCATCAATGGGACGAGGGCAAAATGGTAAAGTTGTCTTGAATGTTTCTAGAAGGTTTTTTAATTAAAGGCAAAAGAGTTTGTTTACAAATAAAGAAAAATCAAATTAAAAAATAAAAAATCTTTCTCTCTCTCTCTCTCTCTTGAACGAAATCAACTCTGAATAGAAATCAACTCTGAAGATCTGGGTTGACTTTCCAAATCCAACATTTTAACCTTCTCCACCACCATCTAAAATCATCACCACACCAACCAAAAACCAGACCATATCAGTTTCTTATTCTTTAAACCCAACTCATATCAGCTTCTTCTTCATTATCATCACACCAACCTCCAAACCTTAACCCTCAAATCTAAACACTCCACCAATAACCAGCCGAAAACCATTAACCACACCGTACGCTGGCTCAAATCCGACCAAACCCATCTACTACAACCACACCCATTGTTGCTTCACATCCAATTACCACCACCCCAAAACTAAACCTAACCTCTCTGCCTCTCTAGAAAAAAATAAGACGCAACCCACAATGGCTATGAGATGAGATAGGGGAGCGGCGGAAAAAGGAGATCGAGAGCGGAGGTTGGTTTGGAGTGGCGGTGACAACTAGTTTGGAGGCCCAGCGATGATGCAAGGGTCGACGACGATGTCAAAGGCGACAGACTGGAACAAAGCGGTAGAAGAAATAAAAGAGAAAAAGGAAGAAAGAAATAGATCACGAACAGCCCGGAGAAGGTCATGAGGACACCGACGAACAATGCAGGCACACTAGAGAAGCAAATTCAGATGTGGATTGGAAATAAAAGCCATATCCAGCTCATGAAATGATGAAGATGAGATTTTGGTTTAGATTTTTTTTAATTTTTTATTATTATTAACTTAAAATTTTTTATTGTAACATTTGTGAAATGATTGGATTTTTTTTTAATAATTTACTTGTTTAGTTGTTGTTTGAATCTAGGTTGGGTCTTGTTTGAATCCTGGTTAGGTGTTGTTTGAATCCAGGTTGATTGAATCTGTGTTGTTTGAAGATCTGTGTTAGGGGTTTTTGATGAGGTTTGGGTTCATGATGCTGGATTTGATGATCTAGGTTTGGTGTTCAAAGTTTAATTTTTATTTTTGTTAATTGGATTTGTTGGAGATCCAGATTGGATCTCCAACAAATCCAATTTTTTATTTTTTTGTACTCAAATTTTTTTCTTTTTGATTTGGTGGAGATCCAGACCGTCAATCTTTTGAGATGGAGAGATGAACGGTGGAGATCCGCCAAATCCATTTAAAATTTTAAAATTTTAAAATTTGTTATTTTCTTAATAATTTAAATATTTATAAGGGTAAAAAAGTATTTTTCACCAAATTCACACATTAAGGGGCATTAATGTCATTTTGTCCTTTGATCATGTCAGAAGGCCTGTTTTTAATGGAATCGGTAACAAAAGGACCAAATGGGTCAAAACTGAAACTATGGGGACCAGAACGCATAATAGGTCAAACTAGAGGGACTTTTTTCATTTTTTCCCTTCTATATATGATCCATTAAAGCAAAGGAAAAAAAAACAATAATGGATGGTAATATTAATATTGATGAATTTTCTTGCTAATGATTCGTGTAAACTGGATGTCTATTTCAATTCCAGCTATACAAAGACTGAAAACCAATTGGTATACCTTCAGTAATCATAATAAAAGAATGATTCCTATTATGCTACAACTTAACAGTAAGAGAATCCAGGAAAAATTACTTGTACAAAAGCTCCTGAATTCTGGTTCTTTCCTACATACACTCATTGTCATCTCTACAAACAGCTTACTAATTGTCAAGATAATACAAACCCAGCTTACAAGAAGTATAATGATCCCCTTGTATTCCATGTGTACCTGATTCTCCATGATCCTTTCCACATTCAATCTGCAAATTGAGAGAATTTTTAAGGAAGAATAGAACATATTTAAAGTCAATACGCTCACAACCAAGGGAAGGGAAGGGATGAATGAAACAAAAATGATGAACTGAAAGCAACTCCTCAATGAAAGTATACAGCAAACAATGTGTTTTCACAAAGTATCTATGTAACATTTGAGTGATTGAGCAAAGCCAAGCCAGGCCTTATATGTGATTCAACCCAGCTAAGGGTCCTAATCTGAGTGATTTGGACGTAAGAATAAAGGTAAATCCTAAGGGCTTAGTCCTTGAGATTTATGTTTATGTTGGGCATAAGTATACCTGCTAATGGTTAGGTTAAGCACATCATGTTTACTCTAGGACCAAGGGTATGGCTGACCAACATGACCCAATTGACCTTTATATCCCATGATCATAGTCCTTACTCCCTCATTACCTTCTCTATTCAGTAAAATCTCTAATAATAAAATAATAGTTGATAGACTCATAGAATACAATTAACAAGTAATGAGTATGCATAGATTCAAGATCGACTCATATTTATAGTTAAAATCATAAATGTATATATATATATATATTATTACAGTATAACAACTATTTCTAGAATAACCCAAGGGCTACCAGGTATGGAATTACTGAAAATCCTTAGCATGCTTGATGTTGTTGAATTTCACTAAATTCATTTAACTAAACAACCAGCAATAAGTAGTTCACAAGAGCTAAAAGAAAGAAGTATGAAAATGATGTATCAATAATGTTAAGAATTGTCTCTACCTGAGCAATGCATTCTCTCTCTCTAAAATATCCATTTGCGAGGAAACAATTAATTTCCAAGACATGATATATTGAACATCTTTCTCCTGCAATGGCAACATTGAGACTTGAGTAACTCTATAAGAAAAAAAACAGATACTAATTACTCAAATAACAAAATTACAGATAATGATATCGAAAAATTCACATACAATGACTTCCTTCCTCTCACCAAGATTCTTCAAATCTGATCTCATTTCTTTTAGTAGTGCATCCTTCTCAGCAATTTCCTTCTTAAAATCTGTGAAAATGTTTCCATACCTAGAGTTCAACTCTTCCAGGTATCGCTCTAGGATAGACAAATTTAAATCCAGGGACCGCACCTTTTGCATAAGTATCTTAAGAACAGAATCCCCAGGGATCCTTCCCACAGTCTGCTGCCGCAATTCTCCAACTTGTTCGCCCATGTTATTGGCAGAAGCATCTTGTTTTGGTGTAGGGTGATCAGAAGCAGGATCTGAATCATCTTCCTTAACAAGATTTTGAGTCAGGCCATCAATTTGAGTGCGTGTCACAGAAGGAGAATTTGCGCTTGGCTCCTCAGTTAATTCCTCTGATGCTAACTTATTATCTTGATCAGATATCAAATCCTCTAGCATGTGCTCAACAGCATCCACTCCATATACTTGCACAGTACTCAGTGTACAGTAGAACTCTGAGCCATGGTGGCTAAGTAAAATCAACTTCAAATAGCGCACCCACTTAGGCTCTGGAAGGAGGAACCTCTGAGATTGTTTAACATTTTTAGCAGTAAAATTCCCTATTTCCACCCACGATTCTGTTGGATAAACCAAACTACCTAGTAGCTTAAAATGTTTTAAGTTGGAGGAATGGTGCTCAAAGTTTGCTACTTCAATGGTATATACTAAAATTTCTTCAGAGAGTTCTATGACTACAAATTTTCCTTCAGCAGAGCACGGATTGATAAGGTACTTGTCCATGTCTTTGCCCAAGATATTAGGTGCACCCTTTGCTTCCTTGTTGACAGCCAAGACCTTAGCTCCCTTTGAAGCAGATGCAAAATTGTACTGAGACCCACCAGGCTCTACTTTGTGCATGATGCTTCCAGTTTGGTGAATTGAAGGCTTTCCCTTAGGATTAATAGCTTTATTTCTGAACTTGTCAAAACCTAGTGGCACATCACGAATTAACCTATCACTCTTTGAAGTAGTTTTTACAGATTTTCCAACCTGACTAAGATTTTCCAACTCAACTTTCTTTTCAACTGTTGTACCGTAGTTTTGAAAATCCTCTTCAGATGGGTTTTCCCTGCCTAAGATCCTCGTGTCAGCTTGTGCGGTGCCTGAACTCCAATCAGCAGAAAGACAACACATATCTGCAGAAAGACACTCAGCTGCAGGAAGAAAACCTGAGATAAATCCTGGCTCGGCTTCTCGCCAACACGTTTTATCACCCAGAGTTTCAGATCTACCTACAACCACATAAAAAGAGGGAATAACTGGTGAAAAAAAAAAGAATACACAATAAGAACCTTAAAAATTGTCTACCAAGGGGGGACTCATAAACCGAAGTTTCTAGAACAAAGGCAAACGAATTTTCAAAACCAATAAAAGGTCAGATCTTGTGTAGCCTAATACAATTATGAATAATATAATATCATACAAATACAGAAAACATGTAATATTTATTTTGCTGATATACTGGGACTGTAAGCACATGTAGAAGGCATTCATTAATGGATTTTACGCAATATTATGAGTATACTTAACATCATCAATAGAAGAAACAATTAAGCATCAACTAAATTTGCCAAATCATCCAAATCTATGACCAATAGAGTATAAAGTTGATAAGAAAATTTCAATTTAAAGAGATGATACCTCTGTGGGGATGGCCATGAGCAATGGAAAAGTAGAGCCACCAAAAAAGAATCAGCAGAGGCAGAGAAAAGTTAACCCAGCACTTTGTAGGAGCATCATAATTGTTATATAAAGCTTTTCTGCGAAGAAGAGCTTCACGTGATCTCTGCATTGTTCATCACTGCATATGGAAAACATATACAGATTTTCATAACCCAAAAGAGATTCAAGTTTAAACTTTATTATAAATAAATCCCAGATGAGAAATCATTCTCCGATCATGATAGTGAAGAGGCAATTGCATAGATTTATTATACCAGCGATGCATATAAATATGAATTTACGATTGACATAATAACAATTGCAGACATAATGATTGAGAAAGAGAACCTGAACGATCGCTAAAAAAAAATCAATCTTGAATACCTAATCTAATGCTCAAATTGATCAAATTTGGGTATTTTATTCAGTTTTCAGACACGGACGCTGTAAAGTTTTGCTTCTTTACAAAATCAATTTCCTTTTTCTCCGCTACCGATTTCTCTTCCAAAAATGCCCTTCGTAAGGTAACGGTTCCAGAGGATTATTGACAGAGTTTTGTCCTCATCTTGTAAATAAATGTACGAGGAAAGGGCAAATGTGGCCATATAAATTTAATTAGTATAACAAAATCAAGTTACAACAGTTGGACCTTGACTCTTACCAGACTAACAGAGATAGTCTTTATGAAAGCTATCGAATGTGGGAATTTCGTATGTTTTTTCTTACAGGAATTAAGCACTTTTTTTTAATTTAAGGATGGATTCGATTGCACACCTTTATTTAATAATTACATAATGTTATGGAACATATTATGCAATGTTAAACAATTTATTCCGTACGAAAAAACATACGAGATTCCTACACCGGATAAAGGATTCGTGATATTTAAACGTGAAAACTTAGAAGGATTGGTTGTATATAGTATTGACATTGTATGAATCAGATTATCAGAATCAGAGTGCACTCCAACCAACTGTCTTCTCCAGGCCTCTTTCCCTCATCATTTTCCAAACTGTTTCTGCTTCAACCCATTTTCCAACAGAAGCATACATGTTGGACATGATTATATAGTAGCCTTCATTTTCTGGGTCTGATTCCATTGCAAGTTTTGCCATTCTTATACCCATCTCTATCTCATTGTGATGTTTACAAGCACTTAACAAGGCTCCCCACACACCCCCATCTGGTAGAATCGGCATCGACTTAACCACCTCTTCTGCTTCCTCAAGATTTCCTGACCTCCCTAAAAGATCCACCATACAAGCATAGTGCTTCAAATTTGGTTTCACTGAATAATGTTCCATTCTGTTGAACAGAAATTTCCCTTCTTCAATGAGTCCTGCATGAGCACAGGCTAATAGAAGTCCAAGAAATGTCACTGCATCGGGTTTAACGTTTGAGTTTTCCATTTCTTGGAATATATCTATTGCTGATTCTGCATCTCCATGCGTTCCGTATCCTGATATCATCACATTCCAAGAGACCAAATCCCTTTCCTTCATTGACATGAACAATTCCCTTGATGTCTCAAGTTGGCCGCATTTTGCATACATATCAACCAATGCGGTGGCTAGGGATACAGTGAGCTCAAACCCTCCTTCCTTGATGTATTGGTGAACTTTTTCACCTTTCTCCAGTGATGCAAGCTCAGAACAAGCAGAAACTACTGATACCAAAGTTGCTGTATTGGGCATCAATTTTTCTGAAATCATTTTATCAAATAAGGTAACCGCCTCAGCAGCGTGCCCACAATGAGTGTATGATGAGATCAATGTGTTCCATGTGACAATATCCTTTTGTGTCCTACAAAATATTCTCCTTGTTATGGTCAGATTGCCATTCTTCCCATACATATCTATGAGTGAGTTGATAACCGAAATATTTTCGTCTGTATAAGTTTTAGTTATGTAGCAATGAAGTGACCTGCCTAAATCGGTTTCTCCTAACTGGGAACACGAAGAAATCACAGAGATGAGGCTGTTTGAGTCAAATTTAATGGCAAGATGTTGCATCTCTCTAAAAAGTTGTATACACTTTGCTTCCATGCCTGCTTTACCATAGCCAATAACCATAGTGTTCCAAGACTCCTTGTTCCACTCATATTCTGTTTCGAAAAACTTCTCAGCAAGCGTTACAAGTCCAAACTTGCAGTACATGGATAGCAGGGCATTATGAACCATCTGATCTAACACGTAATGCCTCCTCAAAATCAATCCGTGAAAGGCCTTTCCTTCGCCGACACACATAGAATTTCCAAAACTCGAAAGCAAGCAACTGATAACAATGCCATCAGGGTACATTCCACCAACCTGCATTTCCCAAAACATGCTCAAGCATTCTCTCATGAACCCAAACCTTGCATACACACCAATAATGGAAGTCCATGAGAAAAGATCTTTATCAACCACTTGAGAAAATGAAAAATAAGCTTCTTTGGGATCTCCACATTTAGCATACATAGCCAAAACCGAAGACTGAACAACTTGGCAACACCCAAGTCCAGTTTTCAATACGAAACCATACAAACACCTGCCTTGAATCAAAGCACCCAAATTCCCACAAGCTTGGAACCCACCTTCGACTGTCCGAAAATTTGGTCTTTCATAGTCTCCACCAACTCTAATCATCTCACAAAGACACTCCAACCCCTTGTCACTCTCCCCATTCTGCACGTACCCAATCACAAGCGCAGTCCAAGCAACGACATCTCTCACAATAATTTCATCAAACACAACACGCGCATCCTCCAAAAGACCACACTTTACATACATGTACACAAAACTAGACCCAACCGCAGAGTTTCTCCCAAAAAGTCCAGATTTTGAAGCGAACCCATGTACGTAACTCCCATAAAGTTTCCAATTGAGCTCCGCAGAGGCAGAAACAACCATCGGAATCGTGAAATGGTCAGGTGGGGTGGCTGAGAATCGCATTCCGTGAAAGAAATGCAAAGCCTGTGAGTAGTCAGCATTGGAGAAGTGGGACTTGATGATTGAGTTCCAGAGGAAGGCGTCTTTGGTGGGAATAGAGTGGAACACTTGAGTGGAGAAATGTGGGTTGCCAAAAGAAGAATAGAGAGAGATGAGTTTGGAGGCAATGAAAATGTTGTCAGAGTTTCCAGTTGTGATGATGAGAGCATGGTGTTGAACAAGAGACTTGAGGGTTTGAGGCAGATGATTATAGTTTATAAGGTAATTAATGGAAGTTGAATATGTATGAGAGGGAAGATTTTTCAACAGCTGAAAATGGGTGGATTTCACTTTCAGTTTAAGCATCGGTGTTTATGCTGATCATACACATTGAAAATCTTTTGAGTTGAAGAAGATGTGTTGGGTTGGGCTTATACTGGATTGGGCTGGTGGAGTGGTGGGTGGTTATGACAAAATTTGACAACAGATTTTAAGGATCTAAGTCCAACCGGATCGTTGTTAATCCGGTGGTAAGTATTATATTAAAGAGAGTATGGATCGGAGTAAACCGACCAAATCATGAGAAAGTTTACTAAAATCCTTTCTTGAAATTCATAATTAAAGCCCCACTAGATATGCTTGTATCTTTGAAAAGATACAAGCAACTGAATAAAGCAAGTCAACATTTGGATATATTATCATTATGATAATGGAAAACCATAGTGAAGCACCATATATATTAATGGACCAATTAATTTGATGAGAAATGGGACAACATACTATAAAGTTGTATTGAAGATGCCAATGTGATGTTTTACTCTCTATATGAATTTTACCAAGCCCTTTGAATAAATAGACAATAATGAATATGTGGAATAATAGTATTTGGTATGCAAATGCAAGTTGAATGTTTGATATCAAATGACAAATCAACAACTCATGAATCATGATTCATGCATGGTATGACTATGAATATGAGTTGTGAACACAATTGTGGATGTTTCAGGGCTCACCAATCACAATCAAGTGTATCATGGAGGTCCATGCTTTTATTTACCATGGGATACCCTTGTCGGTTGACAAAGACAAATTTGAAATTTGAGTCCAACCTCACATGCATATACAATACCATGCTTGTTTCACAGCCATCAGTGATTTTAATCACTGTGCAGCAGCCAACAACCTCATTTTCATTGACCCTTCAGCTTGTTCAGTCTGTCTATGTTTTAGTTAATTTTCTTTTTCTGAAGCAGTAATTGAAAGATTATCATTTTATAATTTATGATTTAATTTTTCGACGAACGTTTTAATCCCATTTTATTGTAAAGAATTTTAAAAGGATTTTGATCTTATACCGTTATACGGTAGAAAATTAATTTTTAATGAGTAATCCTGAAGACCAGATAAATTTGTATATAAACCCATTTGACCATAAAGTTGAGTTGAGAATTTGTAAATGTATTCTATATAAGTAGATGAAGTAATTTTGGGGATTAAGATGTTTGAATATCTTTATCTAACTGTTAGTGACATGTGGGGCCAAACATTAGAAAACTTGGAGATGGTATTATTATTTTGATTATAATACAAGATTTGGAGAATATTATACAGAATGTATTGCAAGTTCTGTCAATTGTTTTTTTATTGATTTGTTTAGTTTTAAATCTGAATTCATTAATTCAAGGACTACAAATGAATGGTTGAAGATAACTTTCCAAATCTTATCCACCACATGTTATGTTAGGCAAACACCTCAATAAGGATTTGAATCTCATCCTCGCTTCATACTATCCTCACTTCAATCATTAATCTTGATTAATTCTATATTTTAGTATAATAGAGATATAAAAATTAATATAAATAATCCAGACAATTGATTGTCTGTATTAGATAATTAACAATAGATTATGTAAGTGTTGATAAGATAGAGACAATTAAAGTGGGAAGAGATCCTGATCAAACTCGGATTAGTCATTACTATAACTAATGCTTTCAACAAGAAATTAACCAATCATCATTAATCAAGATTATCTGTTTTATTAATTCCTTCGGAAGCAAAAAAAAAAAAAGTAGTTACATCTTTCTAGTGTTTCTGGCAGTTACTAGTTTGAAAACCAAATATATCAGAGAAAGATTTGTAATAGAACAACTCCTTTCCTTTTTTTTGTTGTTGTAATAAATCACAATAATGACAGATTTTTAGTTGATTTAAATTTTTATAAAATTTGATTATGTTATTAACCATTTAGGGCGATGCAATTATTAATAGGGAATAAAAATGGAATGGATTATGGAATAACTTTAAGTTTGGTTTTTAATAAACATTGTAATCACATATAAATAATTACGTGCGTTTTGATTAATTCAGGGCCCGTCATGTAAGCGTTTTTCATTTATTGTTTTTCGAAAAGAAAAAATGAAAATGAAAACAACGTTTTTTGTTTCAGTTTTGAAATCCGAAAATACGGTTGGTACATATACTGAAAGATGTATCCTGATAATGAAAATGTAAAAAACGCGTTTGGTAGGTTAATCAAAAAATATCAAAAATTGAAAATTGATATTTTGTTTATCATAAAAATAAACTTTGAATTTAGAGCATTCATCAAATTTTTCCAAAATTTGTAACTATATTTGCACTTCAGATTAAACTGGTTCTTTTTCTTCCTTTGAAAGAGATTAAACTGGTTTCTTGGTAACATTTGAAACATCTAATAATGCTTCAACAACAGGAATATAATTAAGTTTCAATAATTTGGTTATTTGGGTCGAATATGAATAACTGAATTCAAGAGCTAATAAACCCAGATCTCATAATAAGGAAAACTAGAAAAGTGAGGTTGTCAATTGGCATTCCTTTACCCAGAACTAGTTTGGAGGAGGAGCATGGTAATTACGTTTTTGGATCCATTAACAGATTAATTATATTGGAACTCAGCAGGGAACGAAAAGACAGAGCACCAAAAAAAAAACAACAAATGACTCAATTATAAATAAGCTAGCCAAACAACTCAACTACAAAACAATTAAAGGTTTGTTTCAATTGAAAAATATCCTAACAGAAGACACTATCAAAACAAAACATATAAATCGACGAAATATCTTAACAACGGAGACAAAAATCATGGTAATTAAGGACCAACTGGGTCGATCTGCGCTTGGAGGAACAAATCAGCGGTGAAGAAGTAACAGATCGGCGGGCCGGTTGGAGGAGTAAATCGGCGATCGATCGCTTGAAGAGTTGACTCGATACGGTAGCGATTTCATGACTGACCAGATCGGCATCGCAGAGGTGGCTCACCTTCTCCGGACTTGGAGGAGCAGATCAGAAGTGAAGAAGGCGAAGAAGAAGAAGACTGGCGAAGAAGAAGAGAGAAGCAGAGGAAGAAGAAGAACAGTGACGTAGAGGAAGAATGAATAAGAAAAACAGTAAAAAAAAAATTTAATTTTATTGTTAATTTTTTTGAAAAACAAAAACAAAAACAAAAACGAAAAACACAAAATACTTGTTTTTCGTTTTTGGGTTTTTCAAATATTTCACTGTTAACACTAGTTTTGTTTTTTGAAAATAAAATGAAAAACAGTTAACAAACACGAATTCGAAATTATTTTTAAAAAACAAAAACTAAATTGAACCCAAAAACAGCAGCAGGACAAGGGCTCATATATCAGAAGTTAGAACTCAACAATATAATAATATATAAAATATGAGAGTTAAATTAACAAGCTGTTTCACTGCACAAAGATGAAAAAAAAAAGTATACTGAGAAGTCAAGGAAAAGTGGATCGACAGATCCTCTGTATCTAACTGTTAATAGTTTGAAATAAAAATGAGTAGGTTTGGTTTGGAGTTTGGACAGCAGTGTTTTGCTGGTAAGTACAAAAGACTTTTCCTACTAGTTTGGTCGTTTTTTGTAACAGTTAACTTTGTGTATGACCACTCACACTATACTAGTCTGTACACCACTCTCCATAATCCATAGAGTATTAGAGTTAAAGTGTTAAATGTTAATAATTAGCAGCCTCTTTTCTTTGTGTAATTAATTATCAAAATTTTTTTTTATATCAAAGTAAGATGACCAATAAAGACTGGGTAGGACAGAAGCTTCTCTTGAGATTTTTGCTGTTACAAAAAGGCCAAAAAGGAAAGCTGCTCTCTTGCTCATGCTCTCCAGCCACTTCAAATGAAGATCACCTTTTCTTTTTCTGCTCCAATCTGATTCCCACCCTAAAGGTACTTCCTTCATTGCAAATTTTCAATTTTTTTTGTAACTTCTCATCTTGATTTGTGCTTTGCTGACTCTTCTAATCTGTATGATCTTGCTTTTGTGATTTGGGAATTCTCGGGATTTATTTTGTTCATGAAAAAATGTGGGAAAAGAAATTAAATTTTAATTTTTGTATCATACCCATCACAGTATTTTCTCAGCTTTCGAACAAAGGGACTATTTTGTGTTTATTATTTCCGGAATTATGTTGAATTGCTTCATGATTTTGGTTGAATTGCGTTTTCAACTCTGCTTACAGCATTTAGAGTCAATTTGTTCCTATTTCTGCTATGTTTTGTATTCATAAAAGTTGTGGCTTTGATTTACTTTTTTTGGTTACTATTGACTGTTATAACCCCTAGTAATTGATTCTGCAAGGGACCTTTTGAATTTTGTTGGGATGATTTGATTGTAAGTTTTACTATGCCTTGGAACTTCAATGAAATTTGTTGATTTCCAGTAGCAGTCTTGATATTTAATCAAAGGTACCTTATAATTATGAACAATTGCATTGTCATTGACCTAGTCATTCATGTTTCCTGAAATGCACTGTTTCAGAGTGGAGACGGTTCATTTGTTAATAAGAATGATTAATGTTAAAACAAATTTAAACACAGTTATGAAAAGCGCGCCAAATCTTGGCGCCTTAAAACAGGTAAGGTGCAGCATTTCGAAGAGCCACGTGTCTGGCCTGTTGCACCTCCAAGGCGGGCGCCTGTTTTTAATTTTTTTAAAAACGGATAAAAAACAACCTAAATGATTAAAACCATAACAAACATAACAGGAAATTAAAATTTTATCTGGGCGCGGGCTCTGCGCAGGGAGCTCGACCCCCAAGTGCATCAACATAGTGCAACAAAACCGATTCAAGCTTCACAACCGAACATGAAAGATGCTTCGATGATGTTATGAAGTTAGTTCTGTTTGAGTTGGGGATAGCTATGAGTTTAACGGAGGTTAGACAAACAAGGTGATTTATTTAGGATTTGGATAATGATTTCCAGTCACCTTGAAATGATAAACACTGTCAAACGATGACAGCGAGTCAAGAGTCATGTGCATACTATGTACTGCTAGACTTGTGGTTTTCACAATTTTGTGTTTCCTGATCTGTTATTTCTAAACTATTATGTATTGTGTTGTCGATCTTATTGCTGTTGTAAGTTTGTGAATTTGGTGCTATGATGTTTTTGCAGAGATGGATCTCACTCAAGTGTTTGTTGCAAATCAATTAACTTGTTTTGTTGCTCTCTAGGTTGATATAGTTGAAGATGGAACTGATCCTTGCTGCTTTAGTATTGTCTTGCTTGCATGCTGTGGTGTTGTCTGATTCTCAAGGTATGACGGATTCCTTTGCTGACATTCATATGTCCAGGGAGCATGTAAATATGTTAATTGTTAAGTATCAATAGTGTTCTTATTTGTTGGCTTGCTGTATTAAATTTGACATTCTTCAGAAAATGGAGTAGTATACATTGCAAAAAGAAAAACAGAATTTGGTAACATGACCTAATATCTCCTCAAACTATTTTGTAACTAAATTTTCCTGCTAATAATGTCATCTCCAGTTAATAATCATTTCAAAGGAAGAACCGATTCAAATACGCAGTTCGGATGTGATACGACATAGATATGCCGATAGGCTGATATATTAGAAATATATATAACTTTAATATAGCAACTTTAATTAATAACTTTCTCTCAAAATAATCTTTAAAATTGCGTATCTGATACTTATGGGGCCGTGTCGGTGTCGGTGCTTCAAATGATTCATTTGAAGTAAAGTCAAATTTTGTGTAACTTAAATTTGGGTATTTATTTATTGTGGTTTTGATTGTTGACTGATTAGATGGTAAAAATATTCCTATGTTCTCTTTCAGGAGATGCCTTATTCGCATTGAGGAATTCGTTGCGTGTTCCAAAAGATGTGCTGCCAGATTGGAATCAAAACCAAGTTAACCCATGCACTTGGTCAAATGTCTACTGTGATTCTAATAATAATGTTTTCTCTGTGTAAGTTATTCTGTGCATGTTGACCTTTTGTTTGAACGTAATGCATAATAGCACATTTATGGTAATGTAATATAGAGAGGTTCATGCAAGACTGTGTGTATAATAGTCAAATTCTTATTTCTTGTACAAATGTATGCTTAAATAATATTTACTCTTTGCAGATCATTGTCATCCATGAACTTTTCCGGAACCTTGACACCTAAACTAGGAGTTCTGAAGTCTCTTACAACACTGTATGTATGACGTATATTGGAGCAATCAATCTTCACTTACGTTACATTATTTTTCCTAGTTATTCGATTCCATTTTCATGAAACAATTATTCTTAGCTTGCAAAAAATGGATTCAAGTATTTTTGATAGCAATGAAAACTCTTAAATGCGTTTTGATGCCATGTCATTCTTACAAAATTAGAAAATATTTGAATAGCGATATCGTACGTTTGTCTCTATCATGTCTTTAGTGATAATTTCATTTTGGTATTATACAAAAGCCTAAATAATATTAAAGCATAGTAATCAGTAAAGGTATTACTGACTTACTCGGAGAGCCTATTGCCTGTATATACTTGCATCCTTGATTCATAAATCTGCGTTGACTAGAACATACAACGGCACAGTTCAACTCATCACACCCTTGAATTCTATTTTCTTTAAGTTAGATTCAAAGCCCTTATATTAAATTTATCGTTCTATTATGCCTACAAATTCAACCCTCAGCCAAGAAGAGCGAACCATGAAACTCATGATTAAAAGCAGTCTGCTCAAAAGTACATTAATTATAAAAAATTACACCCCTTTCTCTGTGTGTGTAATGTATATATGATTGCTTTTAAGGACATTTTGAATATGTTTATTGATATTTGTAATATTTTTTAAATACATCAGATGTAATTATCTTGCAGCATATTAAAAGGAAATGGCATAACTGGTGAAATACCAGAAGAGTTAGGAAATCTTTCAAGTTTAACGAGCTTGGACTTGGACAATAATCGCTTAACTGGTGAAATACCATCTTCCCTCGGTAATCTTAAGAAGCTTCAGTTCTTGTAAGTATTTCCATCATACTGTTTTAAGTTTCTGAGGTGTATTATATATGTTTGCATTTTTCATAACTGGATATGTTTTTGATCATGCAATCAGGACTTTGAGTCAAAACAATCTCACTGGGGTTATCCCCGATTCACTTTCTCCTAACTTAATCAACCTGTGAGTGATGCCCAAACTTAATTAGCTTTTGCATGAAGTACGATTAATTCTTTTCTTTCCCGTACGGTTTCTAAATGTGGAATTGTGTTCCTGGACATCTTTTTAAGATTTTGATTGCTTAATTGAAACCCTATCTATGCAGCATGCTCGATTCCAATGGTCTTAGTGGTCGAATTCCAGAGCATTTATTCAAAATTTCAAAATACAAGTATGCACAACTTATTTTTCCAATGCCAATATTAGCCCGTCACGATATTTCATATTGTTATTTATTTATTTTCTATAGTTTCTCTTATGCTCTTTATAATTATCAGCACTAAACTTGATTTGGTTGGCTGATATCAGTTTCACAGGAAACAATTTGAATTGTGATAAAAGTTTTCCTCACCCTTGCGAATCTGGTAGTAATGATTCTGGTAATTTTTTTTAGCTGTATTGGTTTGACATTAGTTTGTTTCATAATTTGGGATATGTTTTATATAGTGCAGCTGTTCAAATCTCATCTCTTAAACCAGCTAATTGCTATTGTTTTTCTGTGTCTTGATAGGGAATTCAAAGAAGCCAAAGGTTGGAATTATAGTTGGGATTATTGGTGGAATTATAGTTCTTCTTCTTGGAGGCGTGCTGTTTTTCATGTGCAAGGGAAGACATAAAGGCTACATGCGTGAAGTATTTGTAGACGTTGCAGGTTTGTATTGCTTTTCACCTTATACACTAAGAACTGTTGTTAGATGTTCTTATTTTTATTATGAGGAAAAAAAAAATGTTTCTTTATGTGATATGGATTTTGCTTTTGTGTCTTTTTGGTTGAGAATTGGGAGCATATTGATTATTGGGCTTAAACTATTTTCTTGTCAGGATGGTGATTAGCACCGAAGTGCAATCTTGACAAACTAAAATTGCCCAGAAGTTGAAAGACTTTTCTTCTGAAGCTCTCTTTTGTTTTGTGTGATCAGGTGAAGTTGACCGAAGAATTGCATTTGGTCAACTAATAAGATATTCTTGGAGGGAATTGCAGTTGGCTACAGACAATTTCAGTGAGAAAAATGTCCTTGGTCAAGGTGGTTTTGGAAAGGTTTATAGAGGAGTGCTTGGTGATAACACAAAGGTTGCTGTGAAGCGATTAACTGATTTTGAAAGTCCTGGTGGAGATGCAGCTTTCCAACGCGAAGTTGAGATGATAAGTGTAGCTGTCCACCGAAATCTGTTACGGCTTATAGGGTTTTGCACAACACCAACAGAACGTCTTTTGGTGTATCCATATATGCAGAATTTAAGTGTAGCCTACCGCCTAAGAGGTATTGTTCTCTTACTTATAGTTGAAGTATATTTGTCTATTTGTTTATGTATATACTTGTATTGTCTGGATATGCATAGTTCATATTTCTTGATTCTTCTCTTCTTAATGTTTGACTAATTGAAGCACTACTGCAGAAATTAAACCAGGGGAGGCTGTGTTAGACTGGGCTACAAGAAAACGAGTGGCCTTAGGTGCAGCACGTGGGCTGGAATACCTTCATGAACATTGCAATCCTAAGATTATTCATCGGGATGTGAAGGCTGCTAATGTGTTACTGGATGAAGATTTTGAAGCCGTTGTTGGTGACTTTGGCCTGGCGAAATTGGTAGATGTAAAAAAGACTAATGTGACAACTCAAGTTCGTGGGACGATGGGCCACATAGCACCTGAATACTTGTCCACTGGGAAATCGTCAGAAAGGACTGATGTGTTTGGTTATGGGATTACGCTTCTAGAGCTTGTAACAGGTCAACGGGCAATTGACTTTTCACGTTTGGAGGAAGAAGATGATGTCTTGTTGCTTGACCATGTAAGACAATTGTGATACTTTACTATCATTGTTTGTATATGATTTAGGCGAAGAAATCTTGAAGTTCTTACTACATTTATGATTTATTATGTGTGTGTTTGTTTCTGCAGGTGAAGAAGCTCGAGCGGGAGAAGAAATTGGACGCTATTGTAGATCATAACCTGGATAACAGCTACAACATTCAAGAGGTGGAGACAATGATTCAAGTTGCTTTGCTGTGTACGCAAGCATCACCGGAGGACCGGCCAGCAATGTCAGAGGTGGTACGGATGCTGGAAGGAGAGGGGCTGGCTGAGAGGTGGGAAGAGTGGCAGCATGTTGAAGTTAGTCGCAGACAAGAATATGAGAGAGTACAGAGAAGATTTGACTGGGGAGAAGATTCTGTATATAACCAGGAAGCAATTGAATTATCTGGTGGAAGATGATGAGGTAACAGATTTTTATCTCAATTTGGGAAGCATTTAATTTTCTGTTAAAGTAGGTTAGTTTGATGTTTCCTTTTTTAAGTGTAATTCCAAAGTGAGGGAAAAAAGAAAAAGAGAATGAAAAGATATTATAAATGCCTTGATATTTGTGTATATGAAATGTTGTTGGTAAAAAGCTCTTGTCTTGGTATTTTGAAATTTTGGTTGTCTTTGAACCTTGATTGACATGGCTGCTCCAAAATTAAAGTTTACTACTTGTGGACCTGCTTGTGCTTTTCAAAGATGAGAGATAGGAGCCAAAGTCCAAAGAGATGGATCTCTAACAAACTGTTCTTTCACTTTTTTCAACAAGAAATTCCCTTGATGTTAGCCATAGGAGGACCGATGCATGTGAGATACGAACACTGATAACAAGCCTGTTTCATTCCAGGAAAATTAAATTGAAGGCTTTAGCATATCTTCGTATATAGTTATCAACTCCATCAACTATTATCTCACACTGATAACAAGCCTGTTTCATTCCAGGAAAATTAAATTGAAGGCTTTAGCATTTCTTCGTATATAGTTATCAACTCCATCAACTTTTAAATTATTCAATACAGAAAATGCATCCATGATGCTTTGAAGATACAAGAAGTAACTGATGTTTAAAGTAGAGCTAGCTAAGTTACATTCAGTTTCTACGCCCTCTCTGCCTCTTGATTCTTTTAAATCTCTCACCAAAAATCTTCACAACCATTCATGTTTCCCTAAGTAGAATTCTGTCCAAGAACCAATCCAACTATTAGCCCACCTGCGTACCCAATCAGGACTATTTTCCAACCAAATACAAATGGAGATTCCGTGCCCTCATCTTCTTGCCGCGGAGCCTCTGAATTTTCACATTTTCTTGATAAAGGTTTTCCACACAATCCCGGGTTCCCATCAAATGAACTGTTTTCGAATGTATCAAACTGATTTCCATGTGGTATGAGTCCAACCAGATTGTTATGTGAAACAGTCAAGACTTCAAGAAATGTAAGCGCTGCTAGCTCTTGAGGGATCTCCCCTGAGAACTTGTTATAAGAGAGATACAGTGATTCCAGTGTTGCGAGGTAGCCTAAGGATGACGGTATGTGCCCTCTGAGATCATTGTTAGAAAGATTGAGAGCTTGAAGCACCTTTAAACTGGCAATGGATGGTGGAATCTCTCCTGTAAACTTGTTGTTAGAAAGAAGAATGCCCGTGAACATATTTGAGATCTTCTCATATTTCTTGTTTACGCCTTTGATGTTCACCGTTAATGAGTAACCATAACTGCTTTCGTTTCTGCAGAAGTAATACTACTCTGTTGGCATTAGTGCATAGTGCAAATATGTTAGTTCATTCGCACCACCAACTTTCATGGCATTCCAACACTCGAAGTATTTCGACGGAAGCTTGCCAGTAAACCTGTTATAAGAAAGGTCAACAATGCGCAATTTATGAAACTCAAAATCTGACTCGGGTTCTGGTTCTCCAATTATACCATGAAGTTTGTTTGACCGCAAAATGAGAACCTGTAACTCTGGAAGAGTTCCCAAACCAAGCAGGGAAAAGATCCGTGATTTGATTATTTCCAAGATTGGAAATTCTACCATTCTATAAGTGGCCAATGATCTTGGAATTCTTCCTCGTAACTTAGCGTTGCTTAAATCCATCATCCTCAAATTTGTTCCATTCATGAAGTTTTCTGGAATGCTTCCATGTATTTTGTTGCACTGTAAATCTAATACAGATAGGTAACTTAAGTTACCCAAACATCGTGGAAGCACGCCACTTAATTCATTACAGGATAAATCAAGGATATGTAGATACTGCAGATTGCATATCCACGGTGGAATTTCTCCTGACAAGTAATTGTTTGAAACTAGGTAATGAATTGTTGACAGTGATGGAACTGGGAGTGGCCCTTGCAACTTATCAGACCTAAGATCTAAACTAAGTAGATTAGTCCATGGAAGAACAACCGGACTTTGCTCAAACCCGGTTAAAAAGTTGTTCGAAACGTTCAACAATTTCAATCTATTTGTACTTGTATGTAACGACCATCTTGGAATTTGATTAGATATCTTGTTGGAGGAAAGATCTAGCTCAAATAATTGATCCAGGTTTTGCAAGAAGTTTGGAAATTGGGTAAGGTTGCATGAACCTAGTCCTACAAACCATAGTTTCTTCAAATCGGTATTATTAGGAGTACTAGAATTGGTGAGCAATGATAATTTGTTTGAGGAGAGACCTAATACTTCTAGATGTTTGAGTTTACGAAGAAACATTCCCAGCTCAAACTTGCCACTCAAGTTATTTGCAGAAAGAGTAAGCCATTCAAGGTTCTTGAGTTCAAAGATAGAGCTTGGAATTGGGCCTTGAAATTTATTCCCCTCAAGCCGGAGAGATTTTAATCCGGTTATGTTGCCGAGTTGTGATGGGATTTCACCGGTCAGGCGATTAAGTGAAAAATATAGATTTGACAATTGATTCATGTTGAAAATCCCAAGTGGGATCTCATCGGTTAAGTGGTTGTGATCCATGCTTAAATCAGTAAGTTGTGTTAGGTTCACGAGCCAAGATGGAATCTCACCGGTTAAGTTGACATTGGAAAGGTGTAAATAAGTGAGTTTGGAGTTGTTTGCTATCCAAGAAAACGAAGAAGAATTCTGACCCAAAAAGTCATTATAGGAGAGGTCCAAAAAATTGAGGTGGGTAAGATTATGAAGTGAATATGGAACTGGACCTAAGAAATTGCATTTAAAAAGATCAAATACTTTCAAAGAACCAAGGCATCCAATGAAAGTAGGCAACTCTCCGGAGAAAAAAAATTAGCTGCAAGACCTAGATGGACAAGCTCGGAAGGGTTACAAATTGAAGACGGAATGGTTCCTGCAAAGACAGACATATCAAATATCCATGTAAGATAACGATTTCATAATAGGTAATTGAAATATATATATATATATATATATATATGTGTGTGTGTGTAGGGAATTAATGTACATACCTTGCATTCCACAATTTTCCAGAGATAAATAAGTCAAAGAGGATAAATTTCCCAAGTTATAAGGTATTGAAGAAGCAATGTAGACTCCAGTAAGATCAAGCACTTTGAGGTTGGTTAACTTATCGAATAAACTTCTTAGACCTGGTCTTTGAAACTCCAAATAGTTATTTGATAGATTAAGAGACACCAAGTTGGAGAGCTCCAGCATCTCTGATGGTATTTGACCAAAAAAGACGGATTGAGAAAGGTTCAGATGCAATAACCTCGACAGGTTGATGATGGCAGATGGGATTGTGGAATAATTGAAGTAATTATCAGCAAGGCTGAGCCATTCAAGATGAACAAGGTGGAAGAGAGTGCTGGTGGAATCTATAGAACCATAGAGGTAGCTACTAGTGAGGTCAAGCGTGATGATATTGCCGGTTTCCTGATTGCACTTGATGCCGTCCCATGAGCAGCAGTCGCTGCTATTTTCTTCTGCCGTGAGGTTCCAAGATGCAACCTTGGGGTAAGCAGAAGGATCGGAAGAAGCAGAGGTGTCGATGATGAGGCTGTCCTTGAATTGCAACAAGGCAGAACGTTCATGATCATGGCACAATACTAGTACTGCTGGTTGCATTGAACAAGTAATTGTAAGATGATCAAACAATGAGAGATAAAACGCAAAGGATGAGAAGAAACATAAATACTAAGATAGCCTCATAATTATAACAAAAATGTGTGTTTGCACTTTGCAAATTGCAAGCATTTGGTAAAATGAACTCATGAGATGGTGCCAATTTATAGCCATTAATCAGACTGTAATTGGTGTCACACTCTCAAGTCAAGTCTAAGGCTATGTTTGAGATTGTTTATGCTTGAGAAATAATCCCTTATTTATCAAGTTTTGAGTAAATGAGTGTTTGGTAAACTTCCCAAAAACAACTTATTTTACAATTTGCTTCACTATTAATCAGCTTTTGGAAAGCTGGATGAAGGTTACTTTTGGAAGCAAAAACTAGCTTATTGCTATGCAATATCAATAATACCCTCACTATTTAAAAAGAAAGACAATAATACCCTCACATTATATAATTGTATTTTTCAAACAACTTTAACGATTTTAAAAAAAAAAAAACCTTTAATCCAGAAATATTAAAATTTGAAATAAAAGAGTATATTATTTTTAATGAAAATAAACTTAAAAAAAAAAAAAACTTGAAACCACCATTGTCGACGGTGACAGTGGCCACCATCGTCGCCGACGAAAAGGCAGGAGGTGACGTGGCAACTACTACAAATCAACAATCTTTCATTTCTGGCTACTCTCTCGGCTTCGCGTTTCACATTACATGTAGTCTCCGGAGGATCTATCATGGCTGCCGTTGCCAGATCCAACATTGTCGCCTTCAAATCCGCCGCGATTTCCAGGAAGTTTGGTGACCGGAAAACCGGCCAGTTCCGCCATCAATGGCCTCCGGTCTCGGTTCAGCCTCTGCCTTGCGTTGGCCTCCAAAATTGACGCAACAGCTCATTCACTTCTTCTGGTACTGTTGTTCGTATTTTTGTGTCATCTCTGTTTGGATTTGTTTTTGGAAACAAAATTGAATTGATTTGAGCTCTAAAAGTAGCTATTAGTTTGAGATTACTGATCTAATTGTGATCTAAATGTAAAAAGACTAGGTTGACTCGGGTTTTTGAGTGAGTTTTATAATTTTTTTTCTATTTAAATTTCTTATTTATTTCTTTTTTATGTTTTATATTTATATTATTAATGATGTCTATTTTAGTAATTTTGTTCGATACATTTTCCATCATTTCAAAAATTAAGCACTTTTAAAATTTAGTTTACTAAATACTTACCAACTTTTTTCTAAGGAGGGTGTATTCAATTAGGATTTTAAAAGACTTTTAATGACTTTTTTAAGTGGATGACTTTTGCAGATTTCATGGACTTTTACAGAGTGTACAGAATTATGAAAAACTTTCATTGACTTTCATTTGAAATGACTTTCATAGACTTTTATTGCAAATGACTTTCAGAGACTTTCATAGACATATATACATTTATATACATTTATTGATTTTTAAAAATGATATATACTTTGTTTTAGTAAAATTATATAGATTTCTCATATCAATAAAAATATATATTTTAAAAAGAATAAACAAATCATTGTTAATTAAATTTGACAAAAACATTCTTACCTATATATGTGATTTTAAATTTTTTATTTGTAATTTTATTATATTTTGCATCATAAAGATATTATACACCTAATTTTTTTAATAATTAGTCAAAATTTTATTTTATCTTATAATTAGCCAAAATATTATCAATTTTCTTTCAGAATAAATGTAGTAAATCGACAATAATATTAACGTTTACAGGTCTCTATGAAAGTATGTCAATGGGTATAAAAAATCTACCCAAAATTAATTCAAGTTACTGAGGATAAAACATAAAAACCGCACATAGTTATTGAACAAGATTCACACCTAAAAGTGGGTGGTTTGATATTGATAACATTACATAAAGTCACGCTCATACGCGACTTTGATTATAACAAATTGGCATGATTGAGTAGTGATTTTTGTCTTTTATTATTTTTAATTAACATAAATGAAGTTCGTTTGATTTGTTTTGTTGTTATTTAGTTGCTTTGAAAATAGTGGTAAAAAAAAAACCGTCCTTAATTATATAGCCTATGGAAAGTTGTTTTATATTATTTTTTAGTTAATTTTTTTTTGTTATAGATCGTTAATATTTGTTTTTTATAATGTTTATTCATTTTAAAAGTTATTCATTTTATTTTATTTGTAAAATTTGTTAAGAATGTGTGTTCTTTTATTTGAAAATATAACATATGTTTGATGATTAATGTTTTTCAAAGAGTTTATGTTTTTCTTCTAAAATGAAATTTTTTTAAAAAAAAAAAAGTTATTTAAAGTCTTTGGTAGGAATGAAAGACAAATTGTAAGATTTGTTATAACTAAAAATCATTAAAAGTCATTGATATTTAAAAGTCATTGAGATTTTGAATACCTCATAACTTTCATAGACTATTAAAAAGTCTTGATTGAATACCATATGCCTTTTAAAGACTTTTTTAAAGTCTATAAAAGTCTGTATTGAATACCCTATAACTTGTATAGTCTTTAAAAGTCTACATTGAATACACCCAAACTTTTTAATTCCTTAAAAGTTATTAAAAGTCATTTGAAATCCTAATTGAAATCCTAGTTAATTCAGTCATAATTTTTTTTTTCTATTTAAATTTCTTATTTTTTTTATGTTTTATATTTATATTGTTAATGGTGTCTATTTTAGTAATTTTGTTCAATACATTTTCCATCATTTTAAAAATTAAACACTTTAAAAATTTTGTTTACTAAATACTTACCAACTTTTTTCTAAAATTGATTATTTATTAAATTAAACTATAAGTAGATTTTTTCTAAAACAAAGTAATACCGAATATAGCTTAAGTCGTTGATTTTTATTTTTATTTTTATTTTTATTTTTTTCATGTGTAGTTTCTGGGAACAGAATTCAATACCGTCTTCGTCCAAGTAGCTCGAGTGTGTGGTACCGAAGACTTTGTAAACTTATTTGTTTTGCCCAGACCAACATGTTTGAATAGAAATTTGGTTTTCTTATTGATTGGGATTTGGGAGTGCTATATATTCGACTTTGATGTCCGATTAATTAATGTTGTTACGGCAAACGACTTTGAAGTCGGTAATCACTTTAAACTTTTAACTCAAGTCGTCGTGTGATCGTCCCTAAAGACTTGGCAGAGTTATTTGAACCAAAGCCTTTTGTACGACACAAAAGACTTGTACCAGCTAAGTTAACCAAATATTGTCCTTACAATAATTTCCAATTAAGAAAATGTGGGTTGTTTGTAACATGGAAGAAATTGGAAGATTATTATATTTTTTTTGTTGTTGTTGAGCAAAATCCAACAAGAGGGGGAAAAGCTTCAAAGAAAATATAATGCATCCCAATTAGATTGGCACCCAAAAGAAATCCAAAAAGAAATCAGAGGATGAGAGAGGTAAGTAACTAAACACAATTATTAGCCAAGTCATCCTAGACTTTTTGGCCAATGAAGTTGATGCCTCCTAGACTTTTTGCTTAACAAACAAATTAACACGGCATCGATCAGTCAATTAAATGTAGAATCTAGGATGGAGTTCTAACTTGGAAATTACATAGGGTCAAGTCATGCAGATTCATCTACATTATCTCTATAGAAATCAAGAAAAATTATAATTTCTTTATAATTTAATACTAAGCATAATTAATCTTTCACAAGAAATCACAGCTACACATAGATATATAGATTAGATTTGGAAGGAATGGGTCTAAATAGCACTTTTTCAACATTGAAGAGTGAAACTATCATTCATTTAATAATTCTTGTTTTATTAGCACCAAAATAGATGGTGAGACCAAAATACCCCCACTTATTCTTTTATTTTTATTTTTCGTTTTTAATTTTCTCTATTTTTCACTCTTGTTCTTCCTCTCCTTTCACGATTCAATGAAACTCTTCTCTCTCTGAATTTTTTTCCTTTAATTCGTTCTCACTGAACTATTTCTAAAGATAATTAAGCCATGTCTGTTCATAATTGTAAGGACCTCGATTTTATGATTGACTAATTTCATGACAAACCACACCACATTGGGGATGATTTTGTAATGGGTACCTTAAGGTTCCATTGGCAAGCTTCCAAGCATCCTTATGACTTCAAGAGCAAAATGTATACTCACTTGACTTTGCCTCTTGAAGAGTTTAGGTGCACATACACACACTTCATGTATGCTTTGCTTTATCTTGCATTATGTTCATCATTGCTTATATATGTGCATCATTTACACATTGCACACAAACTTACATGCATTCTTATATAACTTTGCATTTGTGTTTACATGATTGTGTGCATTTATGTCTTAACTCACACGAGCACTTCTTTGTTTGTCTTTATCTGTGATTATTCTGTTTTACGTTTTCCGTTATGTGTTCGGAAACATCCTCACTCGCATGATGGTGTGCTTGTGTTGTATCCGCGCTTGCACGTTGGTGTGCTTGAGTCTTAGCGCGATTTGTGACCATAGAAAGGTTTCATTTATGCTCTCTTGGATTGGTACTTGGTTACATGGTTTTATACCATGATTGTGGGATTTGTTTTATTGACCAGTTCTGACCTTTGGTCATTTGTTTAACCATAATTCTTTCTACGTTTATCCAAATCATGTTGTGTTAATTGGAGTAGAAAGTAGACTTCCATACCTTTCCAACGAGACATTATATCTTGCATTGTATCTCATTTGATAACATGTTTGGCATGTTAATTGTGCTTCATTGTGTGCATCTCACTCACTTCACACTTGCACAACATTCATGTAAGAGATTTTTCCCTTTAGCGCGGCCTAGACCGCTTGACAGGCTCTGCTTGCACCTCGACATACAAAGTGATATACTTCAGTAGGGTCATGCTTCTTGTACCGCGTCCTATGCACTTGTGCGCACAGCGGTCCGAGTCGCGGTGAAGTTCAGTAGGCCTCTGTTGCCTATACCGCGGCCTGTGCACTGCACGCACAGCGGATCACGTCGTGATGTTGTCCAGTAGGCACCCTGTTGCGTGTACCGCGGTCTGAACACTTACCTGAGCCGCAGTCTAGCAAGCGGTTTTGATGGGATTCAGTTTCTCAAGTTCAAAATGATGTAGTTTTGACTAGGGCTTCATATATATTCTTCCTCTTCTCTTCTTGGCCAACCAAGAGCTTAGAAAAATCATTTTTAGAGAGAGGTTAGAGCTCCTAGAGAGAGAAAGCTTCGAGAAAGCATCTTTGACTCTCCAAACCCAAAACCCATATCCATATTGCATCTTTCATCATCATTTGAGCATGGGTCTTCATTGTTTCATGACTAGGTAAGCAAGAACTTCTTTGAATATCATTTATTGTTCTTCTTACTCTAGATTAGGTATTTATTGCTTGATTAAATACCTAGACTCTACTTATTGCATATATTTATGAGTCTTTATAACATGATTGGGTTTGTTTGTGATAGCTTAATTGATTAGGTTATTTTTGCCTAAAAGCTAGGTCATAAATATTCATGTGTGATTTATTGATAACTAGGTTGAGAAATTGTGTTTTAATCAACTAGTAAATGTTCATGAATATTTGTTTGTGTTGTATTTTGATAGCTTGCATTGATTATGTTGTCTTTCCCTAAATTGCTACGACTTGAATGTTCTTGAGAGATTAATTGATAATTAGATTGATGGATTTGTGTTTATCAATCTAGTTAAACCTTCTTGAATATTCAAGGTTGTTTGTTGACAATTAGGTTGTTAGAAAATCTCCACACAAGTAATTGAGTTTGCTTGTGATAGACTTTGGTCTAAGACTTGCATTTAGTGAATGATTAAATGTCTTGTCTTAATCATATAAATATATGCTAAGTTTATGTTGAATACATTGTGAGCATATTTGTTGATTCATTGTGATTGTTTGTGATAGCTAGGATTGATTGTTATTGATAACATCTAGCTAAGTCTTTATGCCTTGCATTTAGACATTTGACAACTTGGATTTGTTTCTACAAACTCCTAGTTGAGCAATTTGTGTTGTCTAGCATAATTTGCATTGAGCATCATTTACATGATCACATAGACACATAATTCTCTTCATTGAGTCAAAGTCTTGTGGCTTCGGGGTGAAGTGGCACAAGCAAGTAAAGTCTTGCAACCAAGGGTGGGTTGGCAAGCATTGATCAAGTGCCACTGTAAAAGGCCCGTAGGGTAGAGTAGGAGGTGCTCACGCCAAGAGTAGTGTATCAGGGGATATCACTAGGGATTGAACCAAGAGTGGTGAGTGGTAGTGTCCATAGCCTGAGGTTGTCGAGAGTGAGAGTCCGAGTATCACTTGAGGGGTGTAACCTTTTACTCATATAGTGGATTTCTGTGATCGTTTGTGGCTAGAAGGATAGCCCGTGGTTTTTCCCTTGTCGAAGGGTTTCCACGTCAAAATCAAGTGTTCTTTACATTTCCGCACTTTACTTGATTTTGTATGTATGGTTGTATTGGGTTAATTGTGTTTAATATTGACTAATCAAAAAGTTGGTAATAATCGATTAATAACCCATTCACCCCCTCTTTAGGTTGTAGACACATGCTTGAGTAGTATTTTCAATTGGTATCAGAGCGGGTTCCTAGACATACTTAGGTGATCCTTGCTCGTGATTGTGTGTCTTGCATTTGTATGCATTTTGCTTGTTGCATTTATTTGCATTCATCTCATTCATTAAACACTATGAGTGGCATTGAGATGTTAGAGGGTGCGTTGATCTCTGAACCACCATTGCTCACCAAGGATAACTACTCCTCTTGGAAAGTGAGGATGGAAGTATTTTTGATGGACCTCGATGAGCATGTGTGGATGTGTGTGGAAGAGGGATACTCACCTCCCACCGAGAAGTTAGAGAATGGGGCTTCTAAGCCTAAGCCTAAGTCCAAGTGGACTAATGACGAACTCGAGGCTACATAGTGGAACTCAAAAGGCATCCATGCCTTATCTTGTGCAGTGGATGAGAATTAAGCCAAACTCATCCAAACCTCTCAAGATGTTCGAGAAGCTTGGGAGATTCTAAGAATCACCCACGAAGGTACCGTGAAGGAAGAAGATAAGAATTTGGGTACCTTGAAGATAAAGCTTCAATGTTATGATTGTGGTGGCTATGGGCACATCATCAAGGATTGTGTAAACTTGAAGACCAAGAGTCGAAGAGGCAAATCAAAGGCTTACTCTTGGGGTGAAAGTGAAGAAAGATCTTCGGGTTTCGAGAGATGTGAAAGAAATCACATAGCCTTCCCCGCTTTACATGATGACAACTTAATGGCGGCCACAAGACACCCATCACTCAAAGTCAATAATGAAGAAGCTAGTTCAGATGATGATTGCCACGATAGCACAAGTGGTAGAAGCTTCGATGAAGAAAGTTCAAGCTCCAAGAACTTAAGTGATGAAGGTGATTTGACCTCTAAAATTAAGAGGGAGGAAAGTGACTCCGATAAGGAGATGACTCTCATGGTTGAGAGATTTAGGAGATTTTTGAAATCTCAAAAGAAGGGTTTGGCCTCCAAAGTGAAGGAGAAGAAGTGTATGACCTCTAGCGTCAAGGAGGAAAGAAAATGTCAAGAAAAAGTGACCATTGCCTTGAAAGTGGTGGAATTGGCCACATTGCCTCCAAGTGTGGTAACTTGAAGTACAAGAATGGAGGAGTTAGTATGATCGCTAATCGGTGTGATATCGAAGTTGAGGTTGTTGAAAGTTGTTCCACAAGCTCGGGTGAGTGTGTGAACAACTACTTTGCATTTCCGGTTTCCTACCATGAAGAAACACAAGTCATCACCAAATGTGTGTCACTTGAAGATTTCAAGATTGATGACTTGGAGTTTGGAAACCGAAGTGGAGCATGCTTGAGTGAAGCAAGATTTGATGATATGACTCTCACAAGCACAAATGGAAGAAGCTTTGAGAGTGATGTTTCTTGCTCCGGGAACTTTTGTGATAATGTGATGGATTATCAAGAGTTGGTTGATTCTCTTCAAAAGACTTTGAAGGAGAAGGAAAATGATATCCTTAGATTAGAAAAAAGACAATCTTCAACTACAAGCCAAGATGACTCACTTGTATGATGAAGTGAGATGTGTAAAAGAAAATGAAGGCATATTGAATATGGAACTTGATGAAGCAATGATGTCTCTTGCTAAATTGACTTCGGGATCAGAGAAGCTTAACAAGATATTAAGTATTGGCAAGATGCCAAATGACAAGCGAGGTCTTGGTTTTGTTAATGATGAGACCACACCACCTTCGGACAAGACCACATTTGTGAAGGAGATTGCTCCTACTTGTCCACTTCAGTCTCAACACCCAAAGAAAGTTCTTGTTGTGGGTGAATCATCTAAGAGCTCATCCTTGAAGTTTCTTTCAAGGAAACAAGCTTAACCTCAACCTTTGAGGATGCCTCAACCTCAAGCTCAAGTCAAAAGCAAAGGTTCACCTCCTCAACATCCTAGGAGGAAGATTGATCTTAGAGAGTCATCCAAGTGTGGCCAAGTGAAGATGCCAACAAAGAATGGAGCTCAAGCTCAACAACCAAGAGCTCCGCTTCCAAGCTTCCCTCAATCAAGAAGGCAAGCCAAGTAACCTCAACCCTTGAGGCAAGTACATCAAGTTGTTCATGCTCAACCACAAAGGCACCAACATCCGGCTAATGTTCCAAGAAAAAGCCAACCGGTGCAACATCAAAGGCAAACTCATCAACATGGCCATGCCTCGATGAGAGCTAAATGCAATGGTATGATTTCTTCTTTTATACCTACTTGTCATTATTGTGGTATGATTGGTCACATTAGACCAAATTGTTTTAAGGGATAATACCAAAAACGTTCCTCTAGTTTAAGGTAATTCGTCGTTCAGTCCACTGTTTTTCCATATTGTTAAAAATAGTCATTCTGTCAATTTTTCTGTTAAAAAAGGGTAAAATGACTCTGATGCCCCTTCACTAAATATTTCATTTAAAAAAAAATTAAAAGAATATTAAAAGAACTAATCAAATATAAAAAAATTTACAAAACTAAAATAAAAAATAAAAAAATAAAAAAGAATATTGAAAAATAAAAAAATCCTATACTGACAAAAATCCCAACAAAAAAATTTCTTTACAAAATCCCCACAAACTAATTTTCGTAAAAAAAAAAATTTTTTTTTAGCTATAAACCAACAAAAATATACACATAAAAGTTTCCCAATTCATCATCATCATCATCGAAAATTCCCCAGGACATTTCCCAATTCATCATCATCATCAAAAATTCCCCAGGACTTCTTTTTCTTCATCAGCATCATCATCAATCTCAAACAACATCTTCATCATCAATCATAAGCAACAACAGACAACAGTACAACATCAATCTCAAACCTCACCAGAAAACCAAAACACACCCACCAGATTCATCTTAATTCTTAAACAGCCAAAAAAACACAAAATTGAAATTTGAAAAAACAAAACATCATCTGATTCATCGCAAACCAAACACCTCCACCAGACCCAGAACTAAAACACCACACCAGAACCCAGAATCGGGCCACCATCATCGCCACCACCAGAACCGAACCACACCACTAGAACCCAGAATCGAACCACACCACAACCACCAAACCCCATTGGCACTCGATCTCCCCGGTCGCCAAATCGACACAAATCAGAACCCATTTGCGAATAGTGGGATTTGCTAGAGAGAGAGAGATTCGAGAGAAAATGTGGGTGTTGATTTCTTGAGTGGAGATGGTATGGGTGATCATTTCTGGAGATGATGATGATGTGGGTGTTGAAAATCACCCAACCTTGCCGCCGATCGATAATCACCCAAACTCAAACGTAAATCGAAATCAACCTTGGCCACCACCTCCAGATCCATCTGCCTAAACGAATTTCATCAAACACAAACACATGTCCATCTTTTACCATCACAAACTCAAACTCAGATCCATCTACTTCATTTTGTTTAATCAAATCCCAAAATATAAAATGAAACACCTTTTTAAAAAAAAATCGATGTCGAAAGGTTATGGGTGTTAGGATTATGCTCAATAGCAAGAGTGTAATATTGTAATTGACAATCTTTTCATATTAATAAAGTGTTTTCTGATATTTATAAATACTTATAGCATTTATTATTATAATTATCAAGGTAAATAATCATAAGGTCAAAAGACTATGAGATATGAAGAATTGTTCATACATCCGGATATGTGTGAGGTAGACACAATTCTTTAGTTAGTCTTGTATAACGTTCACAACTTAAGTTAAATGTTGGGCACCTCTATCTTGATAAAGTTGTAGAATTCTTTTACTAGCATTTGAGTGGGATCAAATGAGTTATGATGAGTCTAAAATCATCGAAAGGTTTTTGAGTAAAAGAATCTAGTGCACTGGGTGCATTGAACAAGATCACAATGAAATACTTTATCTAGAACCGTCACTAGATATAAGTCTTTTCATTATTAGGACAATCAGAGAGTCGATCTTAATCCCGAGATAAATGATGGACTTAAGGTTGCAAGTGTTATCATTTGAGCTATCAATGAGTACAATTATATAGCATAGTCTATCCTCGATAGTTTGGTGGTATTCATTTGTTAATCGATAGAGGACTTCATTTATAGATATGGACATCGTGGCTCCATTTATTAAATGAGAGTATAATATCATCATATGGATGTTTTGAGGTATTGGATATTAAATCTCAACGTTGAGTTTTCAATAATGATTATTGAAGACATGGCTTCTGGACAAGTCAAAATATCCAAGTTCAAAATGTAGTCATATGAGGAAATATGGTAACTTGGAGAGCTATATGCGGTCTATGAGCTCTTGGCGATTACTGATATTATTCACGAGGATACACCATCTCCTATAAGATTGTCTAGGGTATGAATGAGAAACATCTCCTTATTCTATCTTTATTTAAGAGTTCAATTTTAGCTCTTTAGTGGAATGAGTTAAAATTAATAGATTGGACCTAAGTAAATCATTTGTTGATTGTGATTAGGTTATGTCTATTGAAGCTTAAATTTAGATAGCCCGCTAAGATCCACAATCCACACGTACTTGCATGGATCATTTGATATTCTACCGGACCAATTTATGGGTCCATCTAGAATTGCATTTAATATATTAAGAATATAATATGTCTATTATTTATTTAATGGGCTGCTCTATTATATTAATATATTAAAAGGAGACATGTTGGCTTGTTTCTTTTAGTAAGAATAAGTCTGGTTCACATGTGGGCTTTTATTTAAAGTCTAATGGATTAAATAAAATAAGAAAAATAATATTAGACCCATATATATATGGTGTGGGCGGCAAGGCTAATAAAATAGCCCAAGATATTATTTTTACTTTATTGTTTTGATTAAATGGAAATTAATTAATTAATAGTTTAAATCAAAATCTTTTCCTGATCAGTAAATAAAATACTATGTGTTGGATTAGGGTTAGAATTCTTTTAAGTGATAGGAGTCCTAATGTGGTAAGGATTAAGTCCACATACATTCATACCACACAAAGAATTCGGCCACCCTAGTCCTGTAAGGGTTAGGATTCTTAAATTGATGGGAATTAGGGAAAAGCACAATTCCTTTTCAAGTAAGGAAATTGGCCAACCCTAGATTTCCTACACAAAGAATTCGGCCAACCCTATTTTGAGAAGGAGAAATTTCGGTCACCTTATAAATATAAGGTGATAAATTTCGGCCACCAAGAAGCTTGAGTGAGAGAGATTTTTGTTTGCTGTGAAAAATAAAAATCTTACTCAATAAACATAGAATTTTGTCCAAGAGAGAAAAAGAAAAATAAGTTCTCATTCGATAGTGCACTTGCAAGCCTTTAACATCAAAAGGTTTTGTGCACACTTTCGATTTAGGGTTACGCGAGTTCCAATCATATCAATTGTGAATTCAAAAGTGACCGGAACTATTTTTCTAGGCTCTTGGTGTTTTGGGATTGAAGATCAGGATCAGAAGTTCCATACATCCATTCTCAGGTAAGCAATTCAAAGAAAAAAGGGAGACCACGCTCCTAGGTGATTCACGTACGTGCTAGGATTGAAGATCTTGCGGATTACCATCGACGTAAGTCAATCGGATCACGCGACAAGAGGTATTTAACTCTAACAGTATATTTGTGTTTAATTAATTAAGGGGTTAAGGTTCAAATCTTTAGAAAAATTTTAAACTATACGAAAATCTACTTTTCGCCTTCCGCTGCGGTTTTAGTTAATTTTTCCCTACAATGGGTTGGTCGGCGGCGGAGTTGGGATGGTCCACGATAGGTGGTTGTGGTGATGAGGCGGTTAGGGAGAAAGAAGAATCAGGTTTAGGGAAGATGGTGGGATTGGAGGCAGTGTGTTTGAGAAAGAAGAGATTGGGGAAAGAGAAAATAAGAGATTAGGGTTTGGGGAGAGAGAAGAGAATAGATTAATTTTTTTTAAAAAAAATTCAATTATTTTTTTTAATTTTTTATTAATTTTTTAATTTCTGTAAATATTTTTTTTTAATTTTAATATTATTTATTATTTGTAACCTTGCAATTACCATTATACCCTTAATTATCTAACGGAACCCTAACGGAAATAGACGGTGGTGACTGAAAACCTAAATAACAGTAACGGTGTGGACTAAAAAAAATAATATGGGAAAACAGTGGACTGAACGACGAATTACCTCAAACTAGAGGGACGTTTTTGTTATTATCCCTTGTTTTAACTATATCAAGTTATGTAGAATTGAGAGCATGAAAGAAAAGAGAATGAACCGTAGGGCTAAATTGAACGATCCTAGGAAATCTAGTGAATTGAATATTTTATCCACTAAAAATGATGTAGTGGAACCTATGTTGGATAAGGAAAATGTGCATCCTTTCCTTTGTGCTAAAATATCACCAATAGATACTATTGTGTCAAATGGACTTAGTATGTCTAGTGGAACTTACCCCTCGTCCTGATACGGTATGGTTGTGACCCCATGAGGGGAGCTCTAGCAAAGAGAGTGAACTTTCATGAATTGCTATATGCAAAAATTTGATTAATTTTATAATTGCTTGAGATGATTGGGTGTACATATGCTTATATGTTATTTTCTTAATAAGTGTGCAATATTGCTTTACTTGCAATCCATGTCATATTTTAGTTCAACAGTGTATTTTTGGACTAGGAGATTTGATTGGGAAAGTACATTTGAATGTCCTATAATTTATCTCCATGACATGTGAACTTATTTTTTTTAACATGCTTAAAATGATATGCATGAAATGTTTTTGATTGCTTATATTCAAAAATTGTGTGAAACCAAATGAGAAGACTAAACTCAATAAGGATCTAGTATCCATTCAATCAATAAGGATTTTATATCCAATTTAGTCTTCTCTCTCTCTTTATTAGTTGAACATGGCTACTATCATACGGGTATCTTACCCGGAAAAATCAAAAAGGGTGCAAAAGTCACTCATGTCTTGTTTCGCTTATAAAGTTTGCTATAGTTGCTCTTTAAATTGAAATTCTTTTGAAAACCTATATCTTGTTTGCTTATGACAAAAGGGTACAAATTGGTTTGAATTCTTTTGGAAATCCTTTTGATGTTTGCTTTGCCAAATACCATTGCTTGAACTTGAATGCTATATGTCTTGCATGCAAAGCAACAATCTCACACATTTTCATTAAATAAAACTCCTTGAATCTCTCTCAATTATTTTAGTTGCATAAAGTTTGTGTATATGATTATGCAATGTATTAGTGCGAATAGCTCTCTTTGCTAAAGCAACCCGATAAGGGGAGCTCCTTTGCCTATCTCATGGCAAAAAGGGGGAGAAGTCTTGAGAGATATAGGGGGAGTGAGAGATATAAGGGGAGCATTTTTTATGCTTTTGGGGGAAAAGCCTCATGAGAGAGAGTAACCTTTTAGGGGGAGCATTGCACATGCATTCTTTGTATTGCTTTATTTGTGTTTAAGTGCAATGCTTGTTTTTATTTGTTCACCTCACATGCACTTGTTCTTGGAAAGTGCTTCTAGCTATTGTGTGTAGGCATATTGATGATTCTACAAAGAGATTGAAGAAATTCAAGATTTATATCTTAGGAATCTCATATCTCATTTGTAATGTAGAATTAATCTCATGGACAATAGCTTTTCTTTTGTTTTGTGAGGAATTATTTGTGAGTGGTTGTTTTGTCATGAAATAGCCAAATGGGGAGATTGTAAGGACCTCGATTTTATGATTGGCTTATTTCATGACAAACCACACCACATTAGGGATGATTTTGTAATGGGTACCTTAAGGTTCCATTGGCAAGCTTCCAAGCATCCTCATGACTTCAAGAGCAAAAGATATACTTACTTGAGTTTGTCTCTTGAAGAGTTTAGGTGCACATACACACACTTCATGCATGATTTGCTTCATCTTGCATTGTGTTCATCATTGCTTATATATGTGCATCATTTACACATTGCACACACACTTACATGCATTCTTATATAACTTTACATTTGTGTTTCCATGATTGTGTGCATTTATGTCTCAACTCACACGAGCACTTCTTTGTTTGTCTTAACGTGTGATTGTTCTGTTTTACGTTTTCCGTTATGTGTTCGGAAACGTCCTCACTCGCATGATGGTGTGCTTGTGTTGTATCCGCGCTTGCACGTTGGTGTGCTTGAGTCTTAGCGCGATTTGTAACCATAGAAAGGTTTCATTTATGCTCTCTTGGATTGGTACTTGGTTACATGGTTTTATACCATGATTGTGGGATTTGTGTTATTGACCAGTTTTGACCTTTGGTCATTTGTTTAACCATAATTCTTTCTACGTTTATCCAAAACATGTTGTGTTAATTGGAGTAGAAAGTAGACTTCCATACCTTTCCAACGAGACATTATATCTTGCATTGTATCTCATTTGATAACATGTTTGGCATGTTAATTGTGATTCATTGTGTGCATCTCACTCACTTCGCACTTGCACAACATTCATGCAAGATAGGCATTTTTCTTGAGTGTTAAAAAGGGATTTTTCCCTTTAGCGCGGCCTAGACCGCTTGGCAGGCTCTGCTTGCATCGCGGCATACAGAGATATACTTCAGTAGGGTCATGCTTCTTGTACCGCATCCTGTGCACTTGTGCGTACAGCGGTCCAGTTTAGTAGGCCTCGGTTGCCTATACCGCGGCCCGTGCACTGCACGTACAGCGGACCACGTCGCGATGTTGTCCAGTAGGCACCCTGTTGCGTTTACCGCGGTCTAGACACTTAACTAAGCTGCGGTCTAGCAAGCGATTTTGACGGGATTCAGTTTCCCAAGTTCAAAACGATGTAGTTTTGACTAGGGCTTCATATATATTCTTCCTCTTCTCTTCTTGGCCGACCAAGAGCTTAGAAAATCATTTTTAGAGAGAGGTTAGAGCTCCTAGAGAGAGAAAGCTTCAAGAAAGCATCTTTGACTCTCCAAACCCAAAACCCATCTCCATATTGCATCTGTCATCATCATTTGAGCACGGGTCTTCATTGTTTCATGACTAGGTTGTTGGGGTTTATGCCCTATAGATGTAATTTATAAATGGATTTATGAAATAAATAAAAAGAAAAGTTCAATTCATTCTTGTTGTGTTGTTTATTTTATAACTTGTGCATATATTAACATCCTAGATTGCCAGATGTAATCTTGAACTGTGTATATGAGTGTCATATACAGATGGATACAGTAAGAGACGTGCAATCTAAAGAGTCTATAGATAACAAATAAAGCTGGGTACTTTATTTGTGGTTAATCTATAGCTGCGGTCCATTCCGTAATGTACAGTGATTCTATCTTGAATCATTCATATGAGATATGGGAATGGAGGCACCTTGTATGATGTGATCATATAGGACTGGGCCATGATCTATATGAATCTCTCACCAAGATCTGTTTACTGATGAGATTCATATATATCAACTAATGATGGCTATATGTGGGTGATCTTAATCCTGAGTGTCTTATCAACTCCTTCAGGTTTGATCGTAGTCTTTGATATACCATGGGTGAGGTCAGATGCAATTCCTGATCAATATACTCCGTATGTTGGGATTGCGGTTTGGCTTGTGGCTGGGAAGGTATGTACACAATAGTGGAATCCACTCCTTCTTGTGAGAAGTAGATGGTAGTTCCCTTAAGGGTTGATTCGGGGCTTGGACAATATGAGTGCTCTCCTAATTCCGTGAGGAAATAGGATTTATCGTTCATTAGAGAATCAACGGTACTTAAAGGATATATGTAATAAGAGGGGTATAACGGACATTATGACCCAACTCTAATTATGAACTACTGTGGAGGATCACACCATGTGTAATAGCTATATCGATGGACACCGAGTTGTATCGGTCTGTGTAAAAGAGTCTACAGTTGAGAGAGTGCAACTTCGGGTTTTTAGTGGAATAACACCGGAGTTAATAATCAAGGAATATTAATTAAAGAGTTTAATTAATGATTCCGAGGATTATTGGAGCTCAAAATACTGTGGGTCCATTAGGTCCCCTTGCTAGCCCGATCGATTTAGGTAACAAGGGTCACGGTTAATTAATTGGATTGTCCAATGAATTGTGTTACGAAAGTAACACGTATTTATTCGGGAATTAATTGAATAATGAGATTATTTAATTAATGAATAATGGTGATTAAATAATTAATCACTAAATGGAGGATGTTAGTTGATATTTGATTTTAAATAGAATAAGATAATATGATTATTTTATTTTATTAAATTAAATATTTATTTTGAATTTAAATATTTTAAATTCAAAATAAATATTTAATTATCTTTTAAAATCTAAAAAGATATCAATTAAAGAGTTTTAGTTATAATAATATATATATATATATATGATATATATTGATAACAAAAATATAGCACACAAAGGATATACACAAGTGTTTGTATATGATACAAAGTCATAATGTGTGTAACTAAAAAGAGAAACAAGAAGAGAAAAAAGAGTGCTGTGCGTGAATAATTTTTCAAAAGAAAAAAAAAAGAGAAACAAGAGGACAGTGCGAAAATCAAACAAAAGAAAAAAAAAAGTGAAATAGTGCGTGGGTGCACTAGTGAAAAGAAAAAAAAAATTATAATATATTTTTTCTTTGAACATCCTAGAATTGTTCTAGGTATTTTTTCTCTTGGAAGAAATTGTTTCTTCTTCATTCTCTCTACATCCTCCTAAGTTCCTGAGTACGTGTCGCGCCCACACGCAGTTACCAGTCCCGGGATATAGCGAGGAAGATCAGTGGTACAGACCATGAGCATATCGTAAAGTGAAGGAGCCTCCAAATGTTGGTAAGGTTCTAAATTTTCTTTTAATATATTGATTACAATTTCTTGTGTTTATATATTGTATGTATTAGTTCCGGAAAAAGAATTGCGATCCTAAGTTCACTAGTTCCAGATCATTTATGATCTGTATAACAATTTTTAAAACCTATTTCCGTTGCGTTACCAATGAACGGGATTCCAACAATTGGTATCAGAGCCAAATATTTTTTTGGAACATGAAATTGTTTTCGATGCTCCTGTATGTATGATTGTGTAGGCACTATTTAAATTGACTGTATGTTGTTTTTGTATGTATATTAAATTTGTTAATTTACAAAAAACATGATTGATCGTTAATTATATGGTACTGTGGATTTAGGGTTCATGGGTTGTATTATATATTTATTTATTTATTTATTTTTTCTGTTATTGTAATGTAAAAAAAAATAATAATAATAAATGTAACCTATATTGAAGACCTGGAAAAATCGCGAAGTCGGAAGGGTGGAATCTGAAATACGCGTGACGAGTACTGTTCACACGACACTGTTACTGGTACTGTTCATGCGTGGTACTGTTTATGCATGGTACTGTTCATGCGGGTACTGTTCATGTCGGCACTATTCACGTCGTCGTGCACGGTTCTGTTGGCAAGTGTAGCCTTGTGCGTTCCGTGCGGATTTCCTATTTCAGATTCATGAGATGAATCAGAGTTACCTGAAGAGACTAGAAGACTCGAAAATTACAAGAAGACCAAGGAATGCCTTGAGCGTATTTTTGTAATTTTAGATTCCAATTTTTTTAAGGTTAAATAATCCGTAGTACTCGGTCAATTCATGTATGCTTTATATTATGTGATGATAAAAGCATTGCCATGCATACGTATGTCATTTAGATTAGATGTGCCTACACAAAGATATTTGATATGTCATACATGCATCATAGCCTAATTTTTATGTATTTTTTTAAATATGATTAAAATCAGTAAATACATTATTGGCTATGAAAATGAGATTAGTTTTTTAATTGTTAGAAAACTTGTTAATTCTCATTAATATTAATCTGGTTATTAAAGTGTTTAATAAGTTAGATTAATAGGGTCATTTATTAAAATTAGTATTAATATGATTAATGACCTAATAATAAATGAACCGAATAAAGTATTAGAGTTTTAATAGTTAAAACTTAGTAAATACTATCCTAATAATCCGAGCTTAGTAAATAGTTTACAAAAGCTTAGATTATTCACTAATAGATTAGATTTTAATAGTTAAAAATCATTAATAATATATTAGTTAATTAGAATTTATTTATAATAATGAATTTGTTAATGCGCTAGATAACTTGATTAAAGTTAGCTGTTTGATCATGTAGAGTCTAGGTGCATTAACGGATAATAGAAAACCCTAAGTTTTAAACAGTGAGTGGGAGAGGGATATATGACATATATATCCCACAGTCTCCATCATTAGTTCAACACTGTGAGATCAGAGTGGGGCCTCGTGACGGCTTTGCTTTCGTCCTCCCTAAGGAGGGTTTCCACAAAGATCAATACCAAGGTTGACTTCCTAACAGATAGGATTTCTAAGGGTATTTCGGGATTGAACGACCCTAAGCGGCAATTCTCGAGTTAAGCTCGTGAGATCTGAAATGGTGGGTTACACTCACGAAGGTTTTGATTAAGTTTTGTTAATTAAAAACCTGATTGAATAAACGATGGTTGAATGATATGGAATAAGAGTTATTCTAGAATATCATTTGATTGAGAATGTCTCGGTCCAATATGCAAAGACTTGACCAACCCTAAGGCGGCACTTCTTTGTGGTATGTTGGATTATCGTGGTATAGTAACTGTTTTTGGGTATTTCTAGTTCGTTAAACATGTTCATGCATCATGTTTAAATTTATGCCAAAGCACTCGCACTTGTTTTAATAAATACCTGAATGAATGTTTTATTTATTTCAGCAATTATGTTTTCTGCATTACTTCAAATTCTCGCAAACGACAAATTAACTGGCGATAACTACACTAAGTGGAAACTTAATATTAATGCAATATTGGTCACCAAAGACCTCAAGTTTGTGCTTACGGAGGAATGTCCTCCGGTGCCTATTGCCAATGCCACACGAATTGTTCGTGAGGCATACCAGCGATGGGTCTCATATGATGAGAAGGCCCGAACATATATGTTGGCTTCTATGACAGACGTGCTTGTCACAAAGCACGAAGCAATGACTACAACATTCAAAATTATGGAGTCATTGCAAGCTATGTTTAGGCAGCCCTCCGAGCAAAAGCGACACGAAGCTGTTCGTTCCGCTATGCTCGCTCGTATTAAGGAAGGTACATCAGTTCGGGGATATGTTATGAGCATGATGTCCTACTTCAACAAGGCAGAAGTCAATGGCGGGGCCATTGACGAACCTAGTCAAGTGAGCATCATACTGACGACTCTTCCGAAGAGTTTCGATCAGTTTAAGAGCAACTACGGGATGAACAAGTTAAAGTTCAGCCTCACACAGTTTCTCAATGAGCTCGCTACTTTTGAGCCCTTGACTAAGGACAGCAAAAGTAAGACCAGTGAGGCAAATGTTGCTGGACCATCTTCCTCCAATAATAAGAAGAGGAAGAGGTCTGCTGGGAAGGTACGGGGTAAGCCCAAACCCAAGAAAGCCCTGAGCAACAAGAAGGGCACCTCCACCGACCAAGGTAAAGGAAAATGTTTCCATTGCGATAAGGTCGGGCACTGGAAGAGGAACTGTCCTCAGTACCTGGAGGAGGTAGCCAAGAAGAAGAAGAAAGGTAAATATGATTTATTTGTTCTTGAATCTTGTTTAGTGGAAGATGATTCTTCACCCTGGATAGTTGATTCGGGGGCCACTAACAATGTTTGTTCTTCTTTGCAATGGACTGATTCTTGGACATAGCTAGAGGAGGGAGCCTTCTCAATGCGTGTGGGGTCGGGGGATGTCGTGTCGGCCAAAGCAGTGGGAGCAATAAGATTGCAATTTTGTAATAATAATAGTTTTCTATTATTGAACAATAGTTTTTTATATTCCTGGATTTACACGGAATTTGATTTCCGTTTTTAAATTGTTAGAACAATCTTATTCTGTTTCTTTTAATAATAAGTCTGTTATTATTGGAAAGAAGGGTCTGAATATTTGTTCAGGAATTAATGAAAACTAATTTGTATGTGTTAAGACCGTTAATACATACGGCACTGCTTAACACCGAAATGTTTAAGGTTGAAAAACCAAAAACTAAACGACATAAGATTTCTCCAGATAATGACATGTATCTCTGGCATCTAAGGCTTGGTCATATCAACCTTGACCGGATAGACAGACTAGTAAAAAACGGACCTTTAAGTGAGTTAAAGGTTGACACCTTACTTGTCTTCGAATCCTGTTTAGAAGGTAAGATGACTAAGAGACCTTTTACTGGAAAATGGCTTAGAGCTATAGAGCCACTAGAACTCATACATACAGACGTCTGCGAAAAAATGAATGTTAGAGCTAGGGGCGGCTATGAGTATTATGTCACCTTTATAGATGACTACTCAAGATACGGATATGTCTACCTGATGCAACGAAAGTCGGAAACATTTGAAAAGTTTAAAGAATTCCGAGCTGAAGTTGAGAATCAATTAGGTAGGACTATCAAGTCACTACGATCAGATCGTGGAGGTGAGTACCTTGACCAAGAGTTTGAAGACTTTATGGTCGAGCATGGGATAGTTTCCCAACTCACAGCTCCCGGTACACCTCAGCAAAATGGTGTGGCGGAGAGGAGAAATAGAACCCTGATGAAAATGGTAAGATTATGATTAGTTTCTCATCATTACCAAATTCCTTCTGGGGATATGCGTTACAAACAGTGGCATACATTTTGAATGTAGTGCTATCCAAATCTGTTCCTAAGACTCCCCTAGAGTTGTGGAATGGTTGTAAAGCTAGTTTGCGACATTTCCGCTTATGGGGGTGTCCAGCACACGTGCTGAAGAACAGAAGTGGAAAGCTAGACTCCAAGTCTGTGGTCTGCCTGTTTGTAGGATACTCCAAGGAGACCAGAGGTGGACACTTCTATAGTCCCGAAGATAACAAAGTATTTGTATCGACAAATGCAACGTTTCTTGAGGTCAATTATATTAGTGACCATAAACCTCGTTCTAAGATTGTATTGAATGAGTTGGAGCCTGGTGAGACTAGTGCTTCATCAACAAGAGTTGTTGATCCATAAATATTTGAGTGTCAGATGGTTCCTAATCAGGATACACTACCACCTAAATGTAGTGAGAGGGTTGCGAGACAGCCTGAACGCTATTTGGGTGTAAGTGAGGGACAAGATGTTTTCTCTGCTGATAGTGTGGATGATCCATTTACATTTACGAATGCAATGGAAGATCCTGATAAAGAAAAAAAAGGTAGTTTTCTTAGTCCTATACGTGGACGACATCCTACTCATTGGGAATGATGTGGGAGTGTTATCTGATGTAAAGGGCTGGCTGGCTAGCCAATTCCAAATGAAAGATTTAGGAGAGGCGAGTTATGTTCTAGGGATCCAACTTATAAGGGATCCAACTTATAAGGGATCGTAAGAACAAACTCATAGCACTGTCTCAGGCATCGTATATCGACAAAATTCTTGTGCGTTTTTCGATGCAGAACTCCAAGAAAGGTAATTTACCTTCTAGGCATGGAGTTCACTTGTCTAAGGAATAGTGTCCTAAGACACCTTAAGAAGTTGAGGATATGAGACGTGTACCCTATGCATCAGCAGTAGGTAGTCTCATGTATGATATATTATGCACGAGACCAGATATCTGCTATGCAGTGGGAGTAGTCAGCATGTACCAGTCCAACCCAGGATTAGATCATTGGGTTGCTGTCAAGACTATTCTCAAGTATCTTCGGAGAACGAGAAACTATATGCTAGTGTATTTCGGACAGGATTTGATCCCGTTAGGATACACAGATTCTGATTTTCAGTCAGACAGGGATTCTAGGAAATCCACGTCTGGATCAGATTTCACCCTGGGTGGTGGAGCCATTGTGTGGACAAGTATAAAGCAATCTTGCATTGCTGACTCCACCATGGAAGCCGAATAAATAGCAGCTTGTGAAGCTGCTAAAGAGGCTGTTTGGCTCGGCAAGTTCTTGAGTGATCTGGAAGTTGTTCCAGATCTGGATAAACCCATCACACTTTATTGTGATAACAGTGGTGCCGTAGCTAATTCCAAGGAACCAAGAATCCACAAGAGAGGGAGGCATATAGAGAGAAAGTATCATCTCATTAGAGAGATAGTGCAGAGAGAAGATGTGATCGTCACAAAGATAGTCTCACAATTAACAAAACACTGTCATTTTAAATTTTATACAAACCTAATTTTTTCTTTTCTTCTTCTTATAGGCTTGCAGCCGCATTCTTCTTCTTCTTCTTTCATACATCAGATTTCTTCTTTTCTTCTTTTCTTCTTTTCTTCTTCCCACCTTGGACGGCCTGCAGTTCCACACCTCCACCTAATTTCTTCGACGGCTTACAGCTCCACCTTGGACAGCCCGCAGCTCCACTTTGGACGGCCTGCAGGCGCAGCTCATCTCAAATAACACAAGCTCTATCTCATCCTCAACTTCGGTTCGCTGGATACCAAATTCTTCAAATATTAGCTGTGGAAGTGAAATGAGCCATTTATTATACCTAATAAGCTTAGCAACTTTAATGTTCTTATAGTTGGATTTTGATGCAGCGCCCCGCCATTAATAACTCCATCTAAAAGTTATACATGAATGTTACTTTCAAATTGAATCCGTTTTTGTGTCTTTGTAGGATCGATCGATATATTTCCTTATTTTTTTGTTCTTAGTGTTCAACGTTTCTTCAATTGTTTTGTGATTTGTGACTGAGTTAGGAAAAAAATGGTTTGAAATTTCGAATATAGTGTAGTGTACAGTGTAGAATCTGTAGATACAGGACACTTGTTCGAATTTAGTGTAAATATAGGATTGAAAATGATTTGTGTTCGAATTTAGTGTAAAAAACTGATTCGAAATTGGTTCAAAATTGGTAAAAAAAAAAAAACTGGTTCAAAATTGGTAAACAAAAAAAAAACCGTAGTTTAAGACAAAGGATTGCAATTATTATTAATCCCAAATTTTAATAAATCTATTCATTTGAATATGACTGATTAAGTTAATAACTGGCACTATTAATGTTTTCTCCCAATTTTGTTGTTTATGCTAGTTTATATTGCTTATAATTTGAACTGTATTCTTCTGTGTGATCTACTACTTGTCTCACAAATTGTGTATGCTGTTAATTTTAATCTTCCAAGTGTGATCCTTCTACTTTATGACTCACTCTGTTTTCTTAATGAATTTTCCATACCACATGTTTTTCATTTAAATTTGTCCACGGTGTCCTGTTTGTTTATATCCTAATTCCTAAGTGAACTTTGGTTTCTACAGAGTTCAAGGGTCATCTTCATCTTGATCTTTTTTTTCCATGTTGAATAGCATCTTCATCTTGGTTTCTACAGAGCTCAAGGTTCATCATGAAGAATGAATGCCATTGATTCATTGATGATCAATGATTTATTTGTTATATCAATGATTTAAAACTAGCTGTGTTTGTTTTAGGATGCTATTTGTGTAATGTTTAAGTTGGATTATGACTTTATGGATTATTGATTTTAAACTAGTTGTGTTTGTTTTAGGATGCTATTTGTGTAATGTTTAATATTGGTTTATGAATTTATGGATTATTGATTTGATTTGTGTGGTTATTTCAATTCTCAACTCAATAGTCAATCATCTTTGTTATTTTGTTTTATTTAAATTCAAGTTAATTATTCATGTATTGAACAGGTTTTACTGGTTAAAAATTGAATAGGTAAAAATAAAAATAGAAAGGAAAAACGAAAAAAGTGAGTAATTAAAGGTTTTACGGGTCCATGGGTCTGTGGGTCTAGACCCGGACCCATAAAATTTCGTGGGTCCTCGGGGCTGGTCTGGGTCTATTTAAGACCCAGTGGGTCCAGACCCGAACCCGAACCCAAAAATTTTCATGGGTCTGGGTATGGTAGTACCTGACCCGAACCCGACCCATTGTCCATCCCTAGTCTCAGTGCCTTAGATTCTTCGTTGTTATCATTCTTCACCAAATCCTATGAATCCATGATCCTAAACTTATTTGCTTCTTGTTTCCATCTTGGAAGAACAAAGTGTTCTGGTATTGTATCAATATCGAGTCGAACAAACACTTTCAAAACATGTCTACAAAGCATTACAATGAAATCAAAATTTTGGCATTCACACATACCTTTGTAATTTTGCAAGTTTAACTTCACAATAAACTCTTCAGGTTCACCAAACTTTGTTTTTACTAAGTATGTGTGATATTCATCATCACACTCTCTTTCTTCAAATTTGTATATTGACTTCATTCCATTCATCTTTGAATTTATTACAGACTTTTCTAGTATACAATTGTGATGCATGTTTCAATAGAAATTCTCCATCATTAACGATATGGTGTTTATGTTCTAACTCAAAATCTTCATCACTTTCTCTTCCCATAATTCTTTTCAATGCTTGCTCATATTTCACAACAAACTCTTTAAGGTTTGTTTTTGATGTAACCAAAGCATCAAAAAATGAATTAATACCCTCACTGTGTCCAGTTGTGTTCATTCCTACAAAAAATATACTACGATTATAAGCAGGTACCCATGAAGCTCGTATCTCATTCAAATGACCAACCCACTCATTATTTTCTAATCTATTTTCAATAACCAAGCTCTTCCACTTTTCTTCAAACTCTTCTATTTTGTATGAAAAAATGCATTTTTTCATTCCAATCTTAAATTTTGACTTCTTGAAGTATACTTGCGACAACTTCTCAACAATTTCTTTTTTAATGTGCCAGAGACATAAACGATGATGAGTGTTTGGAAACAATTTAGCAATTGCAGCCTTCATTGCCAAGTCTTGGTCAGTGATGATAGAAGTAGGATGACGTCCTCCCATTGCTTCAAGCAAAGTTTGAAATAACCATAAAAATGTTGCTTTTGTCTCATCTTGTAAAAGTGCACATCCAAATTGTATGGATTGTAGATGGTGGTTGACTCCTGTGAATGGTGCAAATGGCATATCATATTTGTTTGTTCTATAAGTTGTATCAAATGAGACAACGTCACCAAAATAATGATAGGCCATACGCGATCGAGCATCCACCCAAAAGAAATTTGTTGCCCTCCCATTTTCATCACACTGAATCACATATAAAAATTGAGGGTTCTCAACTTGTTTTTCTCTAAAGTAAGTGAGAACTGATTGAGCATCCCCTCCATCCAACTGCCTATGTCTCACATTCCTCAAATGGTTATAGCAATCTCTACTGTCAAAACCAATATATGCACCACCTAAAATTGAACAAACTTTTCCAACTTGCAAATTTTCTCTATGAAATGTTTCGATCAAACTTTTAGCTACCTCAGGCATGTGTTTGTTCAACTTCATTTTTATTCTTTTTGCTGGAGAAACTATTTTGTGATTGTGAGTATCCTTAAAAATTGAAACTCTCCATTTGTTGGACCATTTATCATGTACAATTCGCATACTAGCTTCACATCCACATTTAATTGTTGAACAATTTCTACCACTCCTTTTGGTATCATCAATCTCACTTGTCTCTTTGTTACTTTTTTCTTCTTCAATATCACAGCTCTTATTCATTTTAACATAGTTCCCTTGATGTGCATAAACAAATTTCCTACTAGTCACTTCATTTGAACCCAATCTAATCTTAGATGAAGATCTTGTCCGAATCCAAAACCCTTCTTGTCGACCATAATCTTCATAGTAATTTATAGCTTCATCCATTGTTTTAAAAATCATCCCTACATCTGGTGCTTTTAAGTCTACTGCATTCTTTTTTACACTATTTGTTTCACCAATATTTTCTTGAGTTGTGTCAACAGCCTAAATAAAATTCAACATATAAAATAAATCATGATAATACAATAATACAATAATTTCAATGGAAAAAAAAAACGTTTTTTACTACTGATTTGGATTTGGATTTGGATTTGGATTTGGATTTTTTTAATGTTAATAATTTATCCAAACAGATGAAAAACATTTCTTAGAAATTACTTTGGTGTGATTACTGTATATAGATTTAACTATCATAAAATCTATTTACAAAAATAGATATTTCACATCTATTTCGAAAAGAAGAAAAATAAACTAAATCAATTTTTTTCCGTGGAAAAAAATTAAAAATAAATCTAATATGTCAAATCTTGCAAAGAAATTTTTAACAAGATTGATTTTTTTTAGATAAACCTAAGTGGTAAAGTAACCACTTTTTTACAATTTTAACAAGATTGTAACAACCTTATATAAACAATTTCTAAAAAATCAAAAATTTGTTCTTTCAATCTTTTTTTTTATATCATTATTAACCAGAAAGCAAGAAGATACAAGATAACAAAAATAATTAAATTAATATAAAATTCAAAGAATAGAAAAAATACCGTTGACAAGCCATGAACATCTGTTGATAAGTCTTCCAATTCCAAGTTTTTTGACATTTTTGAATATGAAAAAAATTAGTTGATGCTAATCCAATGAAAGAGAAATATAATTTTATTTCTGAGTAAATATAAAAGAAAATAAAAAATTAAAGACAGGAAATTAAATAAGGTGAGAGAATTAAATAAAATAATAATATTTTTGAGGAAGGGGAGATGACTCGAACCTGAAACCTCGTGGAAGAGGAGAGGACTCGAACCTGCAACTTCGTGGCGCAGGTTTGAGGGGTTTACCATCAGACCAACCTCATCTCGTCCACTCCACTTATAAATTAAATTTTATATGCCACATAGAATTTTACATGCTAATTAAAAGTGGGATTTTACATGCTAATATGCTATAACAAACAGAATTTTACACTCTAATTAAAAACATAAGAGGGGTATTTTTGTTACACCATAGCTAAAGTTAACAAGAAAAAAAGAAACATTATTGAGGGTGGATAAATTTAAATTTTCCTGTAATTTAAATATATATTTTTTGAATATATGTCCTATAATTTAAAGTCTAAAACTACGAAATTCCTCACATTGTAATCCATCAGCTCTATTCTTGTATTTATTATTACAACTATGTCTATATTTAGTAGCGGATCCAGAAATTTTAACGAAGTGGGACACTTGAACAAAATAACAATTATATATATAAGAATATTTAAAATCATAATAAAATAAGTTTTTTTATATAAAAAAATTGATGTTATAATAAATTTTAAATAAAAAAAGTAGAATACTTACTCCAGATGAAGTAATTAATCTTACATTTAAAAGAACTGAAAACAAGAAACACAATATTAAAAAAAAAATAATAACAAGAAAAACAACATGAACAATGAAAAATTATAATATTTATTCATAAAAATAAAATAAAATATAGTTTTATAATAATATTTTTTATTTTGTATTTATAATGAATTCACTTTAAATTTATACAAAAAATATAATTATTACTAGAAATGTTTTTGAAATTTATATTCTTCTAATTATTGATTCAAAATAAATTAGAATAATAAAATAAAAAAAATATAAAGGATAAAATAAAATGAATCATAATAATAGATGAACTATTTGAATACAATAAATTAAAATTTTAGATTTTAGGGTTTATTGATTGGATGTGGTAGGTATGTCAAACTAAAAATATTATAAATAAGAAAAATTCAAAATAATAATATATAATTTACTATATAATAAAATTGAATTAAGTAAACCACAAAGTAAGGGTAGTTAAGAATTTAACAATGACGGGGAAAAGAAAATAGATTAATTTGTTGTAGAAGAAGACGGAAATTTGAGAAAGGAATTGGAAAAGAGTGCAAAATAAAAATAGATATTAAGATGAATATTTGTTTTGCTTGTAGTGAGAATCATTGACTATAGTTGGTGAAATGAAGAAACAGTACATTATTTGTAACATAAATATATATACATATATATATATATATGTATATATAAACATAAAATCATTATTTTTTAGAAAATTTGAGGTGAGGCACGGTCCCACCTGGTCTCCACGTGGGTCTGCTTTGTATTTAATATTAATTAGTTGTATAATGATAAGCTGATCGATGATGAGATTGTGGATACGGTATAGGGTAAATTGCACTAATTTACCCTGATTATATGTATAATTGCACTAAAACCAGTAAAAATATAATAATAATGCAAACATACCCTATGACCTGTTGACTAACGGTGGTAAACCGTTGACCACCGTTAGTTTGTAACAACAAATGGGAAAAACTGTCTTTTTATTCAATGTTATCAATAAATAAAAAATGAAATAGTTTGTCGAATCACATCTCCCCACATCAGCTCCAAGAAGTTTATATTAATTAGAATTAAACAACTAATTATATGTAAAATAAATATTAATTTAAAAAAGTATCTTTTTCATCTTCATCTTCCCCAGATATCCCCAACATCTTCTTCACTAAAATGTCGTAACTATATCTTTTCCTTGCCCAAACATTCAAATTAAAATAATTAACTCTTTAATAAAGAAATTAAAAATAAAATCAACTACATCGCCAGGTGAAAGGAGCAATTCAGTCCTCCATGAAGAGTAAATTTGCCCCTCGTAGAGAAGTGGTCTACTTTTCACGAATGAGCAGACTCCATCTCATTTTTTAAATTTTGTTTTTTTTAACCATGATGTTAAACTGTTTTGAATTGTGAGAATGTAGAGAGACTTTGTGTTTTGAGAGACTTTGTGTTTTGAGAGATTTTGTGGTTGCCTATTAGGTGTTTGATAATTTGGGTGAGAGAAGTAAAATAGAGGGAATAAGTTGAGTGGATGAAATACAACCTTTTCTCTTTGTTTCTATTTGATATTTCACATATATATTTTCTGTAATGTTATTTTTTTATGCAGAAATGATATTGTAGCTTTGCAGATCATGAAGATTTGAGAGTCTTTGTTTTTGGGTGTGTTCTATTTGGTTTCAGCTTTAGTTGATTTTGATAAGAGATTTTTTTTCAGATCCCATTTCAATGACTTGTATCACTATTGTTTTAAGGTTTTTATTGTTAGATCTAATACTCAATTGTAAGTCAAGTTTGGATTTTGGTGTGTTTGATGAAGAAGAAGCGACCATTATCTTTTTTATATTTTCTAATATTTTTTTTAATTAATTATCTGATTTTATATAATTAAGTATTATTTCTATAAGGGAAAATGTGACATGGCCCCTTATTTGTGGCTAACTGACGGATGTCAACAATTGACATCCATTAATCAACAGGTCAGAATATATGTTTGTGTTATTATGATGTTTTTACGGGTTTTAGTGTAATTATGTATATAATCAAGGTATGTTTGTGCAATTTGCCCTATGATTTATGGTTCACTGTTATGTATTTTTCCGATCCTGGAAATTACATAGAAGAATTTAGAGAGAAAAGAAGAGAAAAACATGGAGATTGGGAAATATTTTAATTAATATTCAACATAAATTACATTCTAAATACTGTTTGCAATTTATAGGCCATACATCGGTACTTAGCTGACAACTAACTACATGGATACTAAACTAACAACTAATAACCCAAATAATAGGAACAAAATAGGAAATGGGTCTAAGAGACAAGCAGCACGTTGTGCTAACTTATTGAATTCAACAACTAAGCCAATAAACAACTTCAACAACTACTCTTGACTTTGTCTTTATCACCAAACTGGCATGCATGATATTGTGAGGAGAATGCACACACGAGCAGCAAAGAACGAATGCATGTGTGTGTGTGTGTGTGTGCAAATATTCTCTTCAAGAGTCAAGTCATGTGATTTACCTTTCGCTCTTGATCTTGAAGTCACAGATATGCTTGGAAGCTTGCCATCGAGAACCTAAGCTACCCATTACATGATCATCCCCAATGTGGTTTGTCATGAAATAAGGCAATTATAAAAACGAGGTTCTTACAGACTTTGAATTTGTCATGTCTGATATCCAATTTGCATCAATGTATCATTCTAGAACAGGAGGATATCTGGTATAATGCAACCCATAATTAAGAGTGAATCGTAAGTAGCTTAGTACTTTTACTATTCCTTTCCAGTTATCGGTTCCTGGATTACTCGTGTATCTACTCAGTTTGCTAATTCCATTAGCTATGTCTGGTCTTGTACAACTTGTTAGGTACATCAGACTCCCTATCACTCTAGAATATTCTAATTGAGAGACCTTTCACATTTATTCTTAGATATCTGTAGATTTATATATACTGGTGTTCTGAACACCTCAAAATCATTCTTGTTGAGTTTCTCTAGAATCGTATCAGCATAATGTGACATCAATAGGAAATCAACTGAATTAATTTGAAAATTAATTCTCATTAAAATTGGCAACCTGAAAGTCAAATCGGTTTTGTTTTGAATTTAAAATTTAATATTTCTATTAATCCGGAATTAATAGAAATAAATCACTATGAAATTGATTGATAATTACAATTTCAAAGTTCAAAATATTTGATTTTGATAATAATCACCATTTTAGACTTACACATCCAGTTCGTCGCCACTGTTGGCCTTAGAAGCCTCATCAGTTAAGAATCTCACAAGATTCAATGTGGCTAGGTAGAACAACATCTTTTGTTCCAAGTTCTTGAAAATCAGACTATTGAATTTCTATGGTTTCTCCATATGATTCATATGAACCGAAACCGGAGACACAGACGAACTCACCGATGGTGTATTCACTTGACCCACAGAAGGGTTCCCCAACGGGTTGGCCATCTGACCCACACTCGGGTTGCCCACTAGAGTCTCTTGAACCATATTCTGGTTCACAACAAAGTTTCCGGTAGGGTTTGTTTCGTTATTCATTTTTTCACTAAAACCAAAACACACCCCTTAGAATCACAGTTTGAATTATACACTTATAGAATTTCAAACTTTGAAATATATAAGTAACCAGTATACTGATATATATATATATATATATATATATATATATAATACATTAATATATCCAATATTGATTTATGGAACTGTGATATAGTATATCAAACAATAATATAACACGGGTGTATATCAAACAATGGTATAACAACCTACACTGATATAACACGATTGTATATCAAATATTGTTGATATAACAACCCAGGATGTTCATTTCAATACCAGTATGTAAAATATATAACAATATATCAAACTGATATATGAAATATATATAACCTTGATACAATATATCTAACTCTAGATATATCAAACACTGATATGCACATCGGTATGCAAAAATGTGAACAACTATTCTAGCACTTTAAATATAATATCTTTATACAGTATGTAAACAAGTGTTGATGTTCATGTAAGAATATATAAATATATAATATGTTTACCGAAGTAAACCAGATTAAATAACAATTATCAAACAAAATGATATACAATATTCCTCCACCACTGATATCAACAAACGGTAGATCAGTATAATATCAAACAATGATAACAAGAATGAGGGAATGGTTCCAAATAGCACATTTTTAAAGTTGAGTTGTGCAACTATCACTATTTTAATAAGTGTTGTTTTATTAGCACCTAAAAAGGTGTGCTGACAAAAATACCCCCCACTTATTATTCATATATTTTTTAGGCTTTTAATTTCTGCATATCTCTCTCTCTCTCTCTCTCTCTCTCTCTCTCTCTCTCTCTTCCCATTGTCTCAAACAATCTCTCCTCTCATTCATCTTCTACCTCTGATCTCACCGCCGACTGAGAACTCTTGACTCCGCCACTCACAAGCATCACCGCCACTTGAATTTGGGACTTGGGAGATCCAATATATCTCCAATTTTTTTAAATTATCTCTTAAAAAAATTAGGTTTTTAATTTAAGTTTTTAATTTAGTTTTTATTGTGAATTTGTTATCAATTTGATGTGAATGGTGGGTTTGTTGAATCTGAATAGAGGTTTGTTTGAATCTTGAATTAGTATAGGTTTGGGTTTGGGTTTTTCGAATCTGAAAAGATGAACAATAACCGATGTTGAGATTTTTTTTTAAATTTCGAGACTTATTTGCTCCATTTCGAGACTTATTTATGAATACTTGAGACTTATTACACTTATTCGAGACTTAATTCATGAATACCCGAGACTTATTACGATTATTCGAGACTTACTCACGAATTTTTTAGACTTATGCATTTTCGAGACTTATTCATACGTTGTCGAGACTTATTTATGAATACCCGAGACTTATTGGGGTCAATTCGAGACTTATTTTGGAAATTCGAGACTTATTTTGGAAATTCGGGACTTACTGGGGCGAAATACAAAAAAAAAATTCTGGTCTTTCTTCTTCCTCGTGAAGGTAACAGACCTCCTCAATAGTGAAATTGACGATTCGACAACGGCGCCGGTTGACTCCGGAAGTAGTTGGATCTAGAAGATCAGACGACGCTGAGTTCATTGGAGCCATCAGTTTCGCCGGATTCGTGTTGGATCGTCGCAGATCTGACGATGAAGGTTCGGAGACGATTCTGATTTTGCTTCATTTCTCTCTTCACACAGCTCGAAATTGAAAACGGATACTTCAGTTACAATGGGTGGCGCACAACGGACGTTTTGCCGGTGGTTTTGTCGATCAACTCACCGGTGATGTCATCGGCGGTGGAGCTCGAGCTCCATCAATGGAGATTTTGAAAAAAAAAATATAAAAAAAATAAAAGAGGATTGGTAAGAGAAAATAATAGAAGAGAAAGGGTATTTTTGTCCCAATCCCATTTTTAGTGCTATTTAAACTAGAGTTATTAAAACGGTGCTAATTGCGTAAATCAATCCCCAAAAAGTGCTATATAAATTTTCAACCCTAACAAGAATTAATATCATACAATAATATAATATTGTTATGAACCACTAAAATCAAAAATTTATATTAATAAACAACATAAATCACCGGTAACACAAACCAGTTTGTTAATATATAATCAAACATTGAAAATAAAATCCAAAGTTAATATATATCAACACAAGTATCCACAAATATATCAAACAATGATATGTCAAATACTGATTTCGTATATCAAACACTCATAAAAATCAAACACTCATAAAAATCAACACTTCAAGTTATGTATATTGATATTTTATATCACGTACTTATGCTCTAATATATCAAAATTTGATATATTATTTTTTTATTAAACATTGATAACACCAAGTGATATCAAAACACAGTGATATCAGTGTGATTCACTGTAAATATAATACAATTGTTATATAAAATCACCCACTTTTCGTATTGAATACAAGAACGATATAAGCCAATGCTTAATCAAATCAATAATTTAAAAAATATGCAATCTGTTGACCAGTATGTATGTAAACCACACTATTTTATCAGTTTAATATTACCAAAATAAAAACCTGTTCTCCAGAATGAAAACTTAAAAAAAAAAAATTGTTTTTTTAACACCGTTCGTCTTTGTATACCAAATCACCGGAATAGAAAAATAAGAGAAATTTTGTCTCAAAGACTGTTGTAAAAAATTGATTTCAGTATGTCCTTTACAAAGTTATTAATGTTCAAACTAGTTTTTATTTACAAAACAAACACCAAAGAAATTTTACAAGGAACCTAGTATCGAGACCCGTGTTTCACACGGTATTTTTAGGACAAATTCATTATCAACACCGTATGTGTTTGATGTTTGTGTCTTAGGATATAACGATTCAACTAATAGAAGTGTATAAAACACGACTACTTTCTACGAACTCAAATAATAGTATGAACTTAGCACGTACCTCGAAAACTAAGAATATACGACAAATACTTAGCCGAGAGAGAGAAAGACAGATTTTACTTTATTTTTTCTAATTATTTGATTGACATCCAAAACGTGAATGAAACCACATAGGCATTTATGTTCCATTTAGTGAAGGAAAGAAAAATGATTAAAACCCAAAATCATGTGAATTGATTCTCATTAATCATTATGGCAATTAATGTAGATGGCAGTTTCTTATTCTTTTAAATCCAAAATTTAAACATTTCCATTTAATTAAAACACTAAATTAATTGAAAATCAATCATCATTAATTAGGTGATTACAATTTTGAATTAAAAATATTAATTATGAATCACATAATTAATTCTTGCCGTTTTTGAATTGGAAAAGTTCAATGAAGTAGCAAAAATGTGCTGAGTCACGCGTGTACACCCGTGGTTCATACTGTTACGACATTTCCGCAAACAAGTCATCGAACTTGCGGTCCGTGTGAGAGCCTCTATGCTACACATACTTGTAAGCTACTATACAAGTGATTTTATATATGCTTGACTTAGCATCTGTTTTCCTATCAATGTGGGATTCATTATATTTTCTAATTCAACGGATAGACTTTTTGTATCAATTTCTCATTAACTCATTTACCATTTTTCCAACACTTATATATACAGTGAGATCGATGTGGTGCTACTAGACATGACCGTGGTTCTGGTTCGATCCTATTCCCGGTTCTGGACCGGCAATTCTAGTTCCGAGGTAACCAGAACCGGAATCGAAACCGAAATTAGAACATCCTTGAGGGAGGTTTCAGTTCCCTGGTTCCGGTTCCGGCGGTTTGGCCGGTTCAGTTTTTTCATTTATTTATTGTTATTTTAACAAAAAAAATTATTAGACATGTAAAATTGTGAATGCATTATATTGGGTAACCTGAAATTAAAATAAAATAAATATATGACAAATTAAAAAAAGAAATTAAAATCAAACAAAAAAAATATAAAATTGGCCTTACACTTAATTTTTATCACAATTAAGTTGCCTATGTATCCTCTTGGGGTTTAGAGGAATCAAAGGCCACATAGTTCTTTTTCCTTTTTATTGTAGGTTTGATCGGGATGTGATGTGAGGTGGCACTATAACTAATCGCTGCCATCAGTTCCAGCCATAAGGGTATGCTGACCATCATCGAAGAAATCGTAGGGTGCATCTTGATCGATTTCTTGTTGTCTGTTTTGTGCCTTGGTCCAATCATCAATACAAGCTTGTATCTGAATTGATTCCAGATTGAAAAGTGAAAGTTTTGTGTCCAAAATATTTCCACGGGCGCTAAACTCTTGTTCCACAACCACTGTAGAAATTGGTGTTGAACGAATTTGTTTGGCTATAATAGCTAAGATTGAAAAGTACCTTTCATGCTCATTCCATCAGTGTAGGATATCAAATTCTTTAACACCATTGTCTTCCATAAACTCAAAAAAGGTACCTAGATAAGATTCAAGTTCGGAATACAAGGTCAAGCTTGATGAAGAAGAACCTCGTAATTTTGGTTTTTTGGGATAACTGTTTATACCCTAAACTCATTAATCCAGCGGATGATAAGGAATGAGATACATTTTGAGTTTGTGGAACATCTATGTTCAGTGATGGACCATAAACTCTAATATATTCATCATATAACTCATAAAATGATGTCTTAATTCTAGAAGAAGACATAGTAGCATCATAATCTATTTCTAAACATTAATAATAAACAGTTAGATATTCAGACAAAATTTTTAATCTACAACGTGGATCAAAACACATTGCAGTCAAATAAATATTTGGAAACTCCTTATAATAGTCTAACCATTTTGTTTTCATAATAGTAATGGACTCTAGTAATTCTATGTCGGATGCACATTGAGAAAATGCACCAACAATATTAACACTCCCAATAATAAATAAATTAGTTATAGAATAATAAACACCAGATAAAATTTTAAAAGCATTATTAAAGACTTTTAACAAACCATAAAATTTTGTACAAACATCCCAATGGTTTGAATAAAGATTAATGTGACTAACATTATATTGAATAAAAGTAACTAATAAATCCCTATAATCATAACTTTGAGCAAACAATTTATAAGTAGAATTCCAATGCGTTAGAACATCACGAGGAAATCTAATGGTACGCCTACCATTTTGTTTGCAAAATTTTACCCATGCTTTCATTGCAGAATGATGTTTCCATAAATAATAGAGGATATCTTTAATAGGTTTAATAAAATCTTGAAGAATTTCTAATCCTTTTTAACACATAAATTTAAAACAAGGTATGCACATCTTTGACGAAAAAATTTACCACCAACATAAGGTTTGCATAAATAAATTAAAGCATGAATAGCCGTGGTATTATTGGAAGCATTATCAAAACCAATTATAAAAATTTGTTTTCTATTTTATACTCCTCAAAAATAGTTTTAAGTCGTCTAAAAATATTAGCAGCAGTATGTCCATCATCAAAAACTCTAAATGCAAGAATTCTTTTTTGGATAGTCCATGCATTATCCATATAATGGCAAGTGACACACAAGTATGAATGCATTCGCCAGTGGTCACTCCATATGTCGGCACATACGGAAACACAACCGTATATTTTTTAAAATATTTTTCCAAATCCCCTTTTTCTTTGTAATAGATGTTAGAAAGTGCACGTGTGAGAGTGGTTTTAGGAACATGACATGCATCAGAATTTAATGCTTGTTGACAATAATTAATAAAATCAACATTTTCACCAAAACTAAATGGTAAGTGTTCTACTACAACCATTCTAGCTAATTCTACTATATTTTTTTCATCACTATATTCAAAATTGTTGGTTAGAGGTAGTGTACCTGAAAATTTGGGCTTGTGAACTCGATCTGGCATGTGCATCTGGGTGGTCGTTTGTTAGATGCTTCCGATATGAGCCATATCCTCTAGATTTGCTCCACTTAAATACTTTTTTGCAGTAATTGCAAACCACTACAGTGCTTCCATCTGCTTGCGTTACTTTCTTCACATGGAGTAAGAAGAGATCAGATATGGGCTACTTCTGTAACTTCTCTTCAGTAGATGGTTCAAATTTGAAATTTGGAAGGGGATCAGACATATTTTATGTTAACGGAAATTTTGCTCGGGATGAGAAATCTCTGTGAACGCCCTCGAGACCACTACCACGTAGGTGGTGGCCAAAATTCTTTATATATGTGACAGTGGTTTATATAGTGACAAATAAACAAGAACGTTTTTATTTAGCATGCATGGTACACGAATACAAAGATTATTCTCTCTTTTCTCTCAACTCTCTTTGGTGAATGGTCGATTGCTAGTCGTATGCCTGTCGAATAGTAGTCTCTTCTTTTTCATTTCATTTCTTTTCTATTTATACATGGTTTGTAGGTCAACAGACTGATTCTCCCTTGATTGTCTCAGTGATTGTCTCAGTCTCCTCCTTATCGGGCGGGATTTCTTGCGTTAATATCATTTGACTTTTAGATTGACGCCCGAATTGAGAGTATCGTGGTGGAGATCAGTTTGTTTCCTTTTTGGATTTCATTACTTGTTCTGTATGTAGATAACGCTTCCAGGTATGATTTAATGTATTCCTCGTATCCTTTCAGTATGGTCCTTATAGAAGTCGCGGGACATGACGATATGGTGTGATGCATCAACCAGGGAGGTTGTTTAGTATTTCGACCTTGATGTCTGAGAAGTTTCATCCAGCTTGGAGCCAGATCTGGCTTCTCTTGACTTTTTTGAAGCTAGATGTGGCCTCGACTGACCTTTTTGAAGCCAGGTAGTGGCTTCGACTGACCTCATGGCCTTCTAGGGACATTCTTCTGTGTCAATCGAGGTATAGACGAGTTTCTTGAGCATTTGCGAGATGACCTTGAGATGTGAGCTAAGTCCGATCATTCCGGGCTCTATCCCGGATGTTTCCGGAGCCCGCCCTTGTTCATGGGGTGGTATTGCAGTTCGGCCCTGGATAGAGAGGTCTCCTGGTGGAAGCTCTCGGGTCCGGGCTTTATCCTAGATGTTTCTGGAGCCCGCCCTTGTGCCTAGGGTGGTATCAGTAGCTTGGCTCTGGATATAGAGGTCTTCAGGTGAAACTTTCGGGTATGGAACAAGGTCTGGGAAGTGGAAAATTTCCCTTTGGTCCTTAGCCAATTTTGGCTATTAACAGAAGTCCCCTCTGACTTGAACACCAGACGACGAGCTCGGGGTTGAGGTCAGATTCTCACTTTATTTGGGAAATCTTCCTCTTTTTACCGTTACAGAAATTTTGGGAAATTTCTTCATTTGAGTGACGTGTTGTGAACCGACTATTTTATCTTCGAATTAATTTGATCACGTTACGGCAGTCCCCGAGATTTTTTACCGTTACCATGATCTTGGGGAGATCTTCCTCTTAACTACGTAAATGATGTGGCATGAGATGATTAGCCCGCTTTCGATTTTAATCCGGTTACGTTACCGAGTCGATTTTTTACCGTTACCAAACGAGTATCTGGTAACTTGAGCTGTTGCCCTCCTGCCTATATATATGTTTGTTCTCCTCCTCATCTTCCTCACATCTTCTCGAGCTAAAAGAGCCTTTTGTTGAGAAATATTTCCACAGTTTTTCCTCCAAGCTTGCTTCTTTCTTCATTCTTCATCTTCTATTCTTTCTTCATTCTTCGTTTTCTATAATGTCGAAAAACAGTCGTGATTCAAGTGATTCCATATTCGACGGTGAGGAGGTCGTCAGTCTTAGTCTGGGGAAGCAGGCTAGGAGGAGTTCTGACGGTGATGATTCCCCGCCCACATCACAACGTCGGCGATCCAGTAGGAATGTATCTATCGGGACTGGGTTCTCCAATCATCCCGACCACCCTTTAGATATTGTTGATGATGATTCCGACAAAGAAACGACCGATGGCGCTACGGGGGAGCGTCGGGTTTCGGCTCCTGGTCCCCTTGGGGAGAGGCTCCCTCCCTACGATTTCTGGGTTATCCCAGATTCCACCGTTGACTCGGTGTCGATCGACCGCTTGAGGTCAAAGTTTGGCATCCCCGACAGTGTATCCATCTCGGTGCCTCCCAAGAACTTCAAGTTTTTCAACCCCCCTAAAGGCGTGCTTCCGATCCATATGGCCGCTCTTGAGAACGGGGTCAGGCTTCCCCTCCATCCGACCCTTCAGCGGGCTCTAAATGCCATCCAGCTCGCTCCCCTTCAGTTAACGCCGGGCTTCTGGAGGCATTTGATTGGCTTCCTTGTGTTATGGAGGGAACAATGCCAGATGAGTAAAGTGACAAGGGAGCCAGGTGCAGAGGAGCTGGCGTATCTTTTTCAGATTGAGAGCTTTCTGGGGCTCCTCGGGGTCAGTTCTACGCCAAGGCCAAGAATAAGCTACAATTTCATCGTTCCTGGTGCTTCGAAGAAGGATCCCGCATGGAAAAAAGAATGGATCCTGGCGGGGGATGACTGGGGGAGCTCGATTTTCATCGGAGGGCATGAATTCGAGGTTCCTACGGACTTTCAATGACAAGCCCTCCTGGGACCAGGACTCCCTGCCTGCAGAGTCTAAAGCCGTCTTAAAGGTTATTCTAGCCCGGAATTACCTGAATCCGAAGTTCCCTACCGTTGAAGCTTTTGACCCTCGTAGGGTGAACAAATATCTACGGATTTCAGACGCTATTCCTCGTAAGTATCCTTGTGTCGCTTCTTCTTATTACTTAGCTTGGTTCTAACATTTTGTTTATCTGTTTATTCACAGTCTTTGTCGTGGAGCCAGCCACCCGACACGTCTCGCGCTCTCCTCAAGGTGGAGCTTCTTTTCCCTCCTCTGGGGTCGAGCCTGCCCTGGCTTCTTCTGTCTCTCCTGCTGGGTCTAAGATGGCCACTCTGGCCTCGCGGGCTTTTCAGGATTTGGGTAAAGCTCCCCAGGTGGTTGGCCCGGCTGTTTCTGCCCCCTCGGCCATGGCCGCTAAAGTCGCTATCCCTTCTACTCAAACATCTGATTCAGCTGCGCTTCCAACAACCAAAGCCTCGGAGGTTTCTGGGAAAGATGTCGCTCCTGGGAAAGGTGTCGCGAAGGCTCCTTCCAACCGTTCCCGGCCTCAGTCAAGCTCGACAGGGCAGGATGAGGTCCTGGAGCAGTTCATAGCATCCTGTCCGGGTGGCGGGATCTCCAAGATGGCTTCTATGCCCGTGGACGTCCTTATAACCAAGGGGTCTGCTATCTTGGCTGAGGCAATTGTATTTCCTTCACATTATTTTGTTTTGTTAACTCGTTCAGTTTCTAACTCGGGTTTTATATTTGTAGGCCCTTAAGGTCAATGTCGCGATGGGCCAGCAGGTAGCCCTTCTCTGTAATCGAGCTGCAAAAGCCGAAGCTGAAGCCGAGAAGGCCGGGGAATTACTTAAGCAGGCTCGGTCTCTAGTGGAAGAGGTGACTTCCAGCCAGGGCAAAATTGAGCTCGAGATGGCTGAGCTTTGCTGCGATCATGAGAGGATGAAGCAATCTTTCGATCAGGAGCGTCTTCAATCTCTTAGGCGGGCTAGGCAGCGAGACTCCTAGAGATCTGAGGCTAAAAAGCTGGACCTTGAGAACCGGTCTCTGATTACTCAGGTGGCCAAGCTGCAAGCTGATGCGGAGACCTCCTTCAGCGATGGGTATTTTTATGCTTCCTTTCAGGCCGCGGAAGCTCTTCCTCCTCCTTTTGATTTGTCGTCTATTGCGGGCTGGGACAGACAGAAAATAATGCTCAAAGCTACTGAGTTATCTCGTCCTGAAGACGACAAGGTGATCCCTTCTAGCCTGACAGGAACTGGGATGCAGCCCACTCAGTCAGATCCCTCCTTCCATCTTCCTTCCTTTATCCCCTCAGGTCCTGGGGAATCATCCAGCAAAGTGATGTCCTCTCGATCCGAGGAGGACCAATCAGGAGCTTGGTGAAGAGGTTAGGAGCCCATCTGATGATCCAGCTTTAACAGAGATGGAGGTCGACAGGAGCCAGATGGGGCCCTTGGCTGCTCTTCTCGACGCGGCTATTCCTCCTGAAGTTATGGATGTAATTAATGAAGTTTTGGAGGAAGATCCAGCTGATCATCCGATAAAGCCTCTAAACGGAGGAGCGGTCGGTGAGGATAACCCAGATGGACAGCTACTTGTTGAGGGGGTTGATGCTGAGGATCAGCAGGAAGGAGGAGGGCCAGCGGAGGGGAGCCATGATAGCCCCAAAGCTTAAAGCGGATGACTTGTTTTTGATTTCCCGGAAAAAGGGGGTGGGCACCCTTCTTATTTTTGTAGCCCGAATTCGTGGGTTGGGCTCCTCATTTGGATGTAGCCTTATCGGGGGATAGGCTCCCCTTGCCCTTAATGATAAATTGACGCACCTTTTTGAGAACTTTATTCTGCTTATGGTCTTGAATGGTATCCAGAGTAGCATCGGTAGCATCAATTAAGATTCATGTAGGTAATTATGATGATTTTGATCCTGCACACGAAAGCAAACATTGTATATATGGGGCGATAACCCAACCAAGACATCAGGAATGCTACTTAGCTATTTCCTAGTCTTTGAGATCTAGCGGGCGACTATGCCTTTATACTCAGATCCTTCTTGGGGGTGGTAGCCCGACCAAGGCAACAGGAGGGCTATCGAGCTATTTCCCGGTCTCGAGATCTGGAAGGTAACTATGCTTTTACACTCAGATCCTTCTTGGGGGTGGTAGCCAGACCAAGGCATCAGGAGGGCTATCGAGCTATTTCCTGGTCTCGAGATCTGAGAGGCAACTATGCTCTTACACTCAGATCCTTCTTGGGGGTGGTAGCCCGACCAAGGTATCATGAGGGCTATCGAGCTATTTCCTGGTCTCGAGATCTGGAAGGCAACTATGCTCTTACACTCAGATCCTTCTTGGGGGTGGTAGCCCGACTAAGGCATCAGGAGGGCTATCGAGCTATTTCCTGGTCTCGAGATCTGGAGGGCAACTATGCTCTTACACTCAGATCATTCTTGGGGGTGGTAGCTCGACCAAGGCATCAGGAGGGCTATCGAGCTATTTCCTGGTCTCGAGAGGTTTATGTCGAATTCCCATTCAAGTGTATAGTCACTAACGTTGAACATAGTTGGAGACAAAGATGAAAGAGAAAAGGAAAATGACTTTATTGATGATTGAGATGTAGTACATCTTTATTAGGACCTGTAATGAAAACTAAGTGGGGGTAGTCTGCTTGAGAACTCCTTTCAAGGGTAGAATTTCTTCAAATGGTCTGCATTCCAAGTGTGGTTGATGGGTCCTTCGTCCATGTCTTCGAGTTTATAAGCTCCATTGCGAACAACTAGCTTTATCAAATATGGCCCTTCCCAATTTGGACTTAAGACTCCATCCAACCTTTTCCGAGTATTCAGTGTTACTTTCCTAAGTACCAGATCCCCTTCCTTGAATTTTCGGGCTCTAACCTTTTGGTTGAAGTATCTAGCGATCCTGCTCTGGTAGATCGCTACTTTCTCTGCTACCCGGTCTTGCTTTTCTTCTAAGAGGTCTAGACTAGCCCGGAGTTTGACTTCGTTACTTTCAGGCTCAAAGTGATGTACCCTGAACGAGGTCAATTTATGCTTGATGGGGAGGACTGCTTCAACCCCGAAGGCCAGTGAGTAAGGCGTTTCTGCAGTAGCTATTCTTTTTGTAGTCCGGTATGCCCAAAGGACTTCTGGTAGCTCTTCGGCCCATTTACCTTTCCTCTGCTGAAGCTTCTTCTTCAGAAGTTTCTTGATTGTCTTGTTGGTGGATTCCACCAGCCCTTTAGTCTAGGGATGAGCCACTGAAGCGAGCCTGAGGTCGAGCCTGAGGTCGATCCCCAATCCCTTACAGAAGTCTTTGAATCGGGCGTTGTCGAATTGCTTTCCTAGGTCGGCTACAATGATGAGAGGGGTCCCGAACCTGCATACCACGTTAGTCTTGATGAACTTGGTTGTATTCTTTTCTGATATTCGAGCAAGAGGCCCTGCCTCGACCCATCTTGTGAAGTAGTCAATAGCCACGATAGCATGTTTCATCTGTCCAGGAGCGGTAGGAAGTGGCCCAATTAGGTCGATTCCCCACATGGCAAAGAGGTAAGGCGAGCTGAGGGACGACAGTCGCTCGGGCGGCTGGTGGCTCAAGTTTGAGGTTCTTTGACAAGGTTCACAGGATTGCATAAAACTCTTTACATCTTGATGGATGGTCGGCTAGTAGTACCCCATATGAAGCACCTGATAGGCTAGAGCTTCCCCACCTATGTGGTTCCCACAGTCCCCAGAATGGACCTCTCTCAATGCCCACTTAGCATCATCGGGATGCAAGCACCTAAGTAGAGGGAGGGATCTGCCCCTCCTGTAGAGGTATCCGTCCACCATACAGTATCGAACTGAGAGTCTCTTAACTCTTCGGGCTTGGTCGGGCTCTTCAGGAAGCTCTCCTTCAAGGAGATAGGTGACGATTGGGTCCATCCAGCAAGGTAGGCGATCCAGGGAACAAATTTATCCATTTGTGGCTATGCTTGGCTGGGTGATTACTTGGAGGGGAATTCCCCTTGGTAGGGATTGGCCTCCGTTCGCCGCTATTTTAGCCAGAACATCTGCGCGATGGTTTTGGTGTCGAGGCACCTGATCGATCTTGAGTCCCTTAAATTTGCTTTTCAGCAACCGAGCTAGATTTAAGTAGGCAACCATATTATCTCCCTTTGCCTGGTAGACCCTAGTCACCTGGTTTACAACAAGTATCGAATCGCTCTTGACCTGCAGGTAGTCGGCCTTTAGCTCGATGGCTACCTTCATCCCGGCTAGGAGGGCTTCATATTCCGCTTCGTTGTTGGTAGCATTAAACTCGAATCTGAAACAGTGACAGAATTCAGTCCCCTCCGGATCTATCAAAACTATGGCAGCTCCTCCCCCAGCTCGTCCAGATGCTCTGTCTGAAAAGAGGATCCATGGCTTGCAGTCCCTCCGGCCAATTTTCGACCTCGGATATCTTCTCAGGGACCTCGTTTGATACTTAGGGATCAACTGGATCTGGGATCGTTGAGAATTCTGCCACGAAGTCGGCTAAAGCCTGTGCCTTAATCGTAGTCCATGGCTTATACTTTAAGTCGAACGGAGTGAGCTCTAGTGCCCATAAAACTAACCTTCCTGACACATCTGGTCTTTGCAAGAATTGACGGAGGGGTTGGTCTGTCACCACTCCTATTGTGTGAGCTTGAAAATAGGGACGGAGTTTCCTCGCTGAGATCACCAGAGCATAAGCAAGCTTCTCCAGGAGAACGTAGTTCCTTTCTGATTTGGTCAAGGCATGACTCACATAGTATATGGGTCTTTGAAAACCGTTGCTACAATCCTTGGCCAATGCCCCGCTTACTGCATTTTCTGATACCGCCAGGTAAATCTGTAGCTCATCTCCGAGAACCGGCTTGACTAACAAAGGGGGGCTTGTTAGGTATTCCTTCAAAGCTTGAAATGCCTGCTCGCTTTCCTGGCTCCATTTCATGTTCTTTCCTTGTTTGATGGCCTTGAAGAAAGGGAGGCATTTATCGGTGGAGCGAGAGATAAACCTGTTGAGTGCTGCCACCCGTCCAGTCAGAATCTGTACTTGTTTGAGCGAGGTCGGGGATTCCAAGTCCAGGATAGCTTTGATTTTTTCTAGGTTGGCTTCGATACCTCTCTCATGAACCATGAAGCCCAGGAACTTTCCTGCCGTTACCCCAAAAGCACATTTGGAGGGGTTCAAACGCATCTGGTTTTCCCTGAGTATGAGGAAGGTTTTGCGAAGGTCTTCTTGATGTCCCTTTGTGGTTGGGGATTTCGTGATCATGTCGTCGATATATACTTCCACTGTCCTTCCTATCTCGGGCTTGAACAATTTGTTAACCAGCCGCTGGTATGTGGCCCCTGCACTCTTCAAACCAAACGGCATCACCTTGTAGCAGTATAAGCCCTGCCCAGTAATGAAACTGGTCTTATCTTGGTCATCCAGGTGCATTTTAATTTGGTTGTATCCTGCGAATGCGTACCATAAAACTTAAAAGTTTATTTCCGGATGTGGAGTCAACCAGCTGGTCTATCTTTGGCAAAGGAAAACTGTCTTTCGGACAAGCCCGGTTGAGGTCGGTGTAGTCGACACATATACGCCATTTTCCATTTACCTTCGTGACCATGACTACTTTGGCGATCCATTCGGGGTAACGTACCTCTCTGACGAACCCCGCTTTGATCAATTTATCAACCTCTTCCTGCACCGCCGCGTTCCTATCAGTGTTGAAATGACGCCTCTTCTGCTTGACGGGTTTGACTGTTGGATCTACTGCTAGGCGATGGGTGGCCAAAGATGCCAGGATTCCTAGGCATTTCATTATGGTTCCAGGCGAAGATGTCGCTGAATTCCCTGAGGAGATCAATCAGTCCTCTTTTCACTTCTGGATTAAGGGCGGCTCCGACCTTGACGACCTTGGAGGGATCGTCAGTCCTGACGGATATCTCTTCTAGTTTATCCACGGGCTGCCCACTGGCCCATTCCTTACCCCTTTCTTCCTCGTAGGGCATGATAGGTTCATCCTCCGGATGCCCAGGATGTTCTGCGGGCTCCTTCTCCTCCTGGATTATCCGGGATGTATCCATGTCTTCCTGGACTACTGTCACCTGTACACACTACTTTGCTAGGGCTGTAGGATTGGCAGATACTGCGTAGCATTTCCTGGCTGCCTGCTGGTCTCCGCGTACCTCTCCTACCTTGGTTCCAACAGGGAATTTCAAAATGTTGTGGTATATGGACAAGACTCCCTTCAAGGTGGATAGGAAAGGTCTTCCTAAGATGGCGTTGTAGGCCGATGGGGTGTCCACCAAAACAAAGTCGGTCATTACGTTCTGTTGGAGCGGGGTGACCCCGATGATTACTGGGAGGATCATCGACCCCACTGGTATGATCGAGTCCCTAGTGAAACCGTAAAGTGGAGTGGTACAGCTGTTGTAGCAATGTTGCTTCAGGTTCAGTTTTTCCAGAGTATCTTTGAAGAGGATATATACACTGCTTCCTGTATCCACGAGCACGCGAAGGACCAGACAGTTGGCGATCTGTATCGTGATGACCATAGGATCATCATGAGGTTGCACAGTATTGAAGACATCTGCTTCGGTGAACACGATCTGAGCTGACTGGGCGGGCTCTGTCGGGCTCTTGCTGACTTCGAAGATCCCCCGGCTCTCTCCAAGGCGGGGAACCTTTCTTGCGTGGTTTTTTTTAGGAGTTATTGGAAACGCCGGCCAATGTAGGACCTCCGCTGATAGTGTGTATTACCTGGATCTGTTGCATTAAGTCAGCCTGCTCCCCTTTCCTCTTTTCTGCGTCCTCGCAGATTTCAGCTTGTACCTCCCTTCCAGTTCTGATATTATCTCTGACCTGTGTAAAAATTCAATCAGGCATCCTCCCCTTATCAGGGCCTCAATCTGGTTGCGCAAGTTATAGCACTCCGAAGTGTTGTGGCCCACGTCTTCGTGAAAGTCGCAGTACTTGTACCGGTTTCTCCTATCAGCTGGGGCCTTCATGGGAGCGAGCTTTTGGAGCAACCCTTTATCCCGTATGGCAAGGTAGACCGTTTCCCTGGATGCATTCAATGGGGTATAGTGGTCAAACCCTTTTTCCCCTTGCATTACTGGAGCCACGGTCTTGAGAGGCGGCGAAGCCCGGGGAGGGGTTCGTTTCGCTGGATATCTTTCTTGCCTATGCGGAGGAGCAGGGGGGCGATAGGTCGACCTGTTGGGAGGTTTATTCTGAGCTCTCTGCACCAGCTCAAATTTGGGGGCTTCTTTCTTCAAACGTTTTACCGTTCTCATGTCGTCATGTTCTATCTTGACCTTGAGTTGTTCGTCGATCTCGACCTGCTCAAGAGCCCGGTCATAGGCCTCCTAGTAAGTCTCGGGAGGTCTTTTGGCAAAAGAACGGAAAAGCTTTCCTGCCCAGAGGTTTCGTCTGAAGTTGGTGAGGGTTTCTTTTCAGTGAAAACTCCCATCTGTATGACCTCCTTGTGAAACCGCTCCACGTATGATCGAAGAGTTTCACTCCATTCCTGGATCACATATTGGAGGTGTATGGGATCTTTCAGGTGAGGTTTAACTCCTTGGAATTGTGAGCAAAAATCGGTTGACAATTTTGTGAAAGAATCCACGCTACCAACGGGCAGTTTCCTGAACCAGGTTTTCGCATAGTCGGTCAAGGTTATTGGAAACATTCTGCACATAGCCGCTCTGGTAGTGTTCTGGACCTCCATCTATTGAACGAAGCTCTCTAAATGGATTAGAGGATCTTCCGTTCCAGAGAACTTATCTGCTGGCATTTTGAATTTTAGGGGGAGCTCTGCTTCCCGGATCCTCCTAGTGAAGGGAGCGTTCATCTCGCTCAGGGGATTCTTTTTGTCCTCCTTACTCTTTCCCTTCCTTATCTGCTGGACCACTTTTTGTAGCTTTGCCAGCTGATCCCTCAGTCGATTATTTCCAGGTCTCTTCGAGTTAGCCTCAGATTCCTCACTATCGAACCTTTCTGATGAACTGGCAATTTCTATCCAGTCCTCCTCCTGGACATGATCCATTCGGGGAGTTTGTCTGCTTTCCTCCTCTAGAGCCCAGGTAGTTCTCCTAGATGTAGTTGGATGAGATAGCCCTTGCGGCTTCCGGGTAAAAACATCTGCGGCAAACTTAACTAGCCGGGGTTGATATTGTGAAAGTCTTTTAGGAACTGGGGGCATGGGTCCCAGCCTATCCCGGATCGAACGTTGGGGCCCTGATCTATCTCGAGCTGGCTCGGGAGGAGGAGGGCCTAGGCGATCGAAAGCAGGTGGTCTAGCTCCGAGCCTGCTCGGCTCTCCCTGATCATTCAGGTTGGTCGGCTGTACTATGATGCCTTCAGCGAGGAGGCAGACGCTGATGAATTCTACGAAGGCCGCCACTTGTTGGTCGAGCGCTGCCTGGCTCACTATGGGGTGGCCAGCAGTCCGTGTATTGGTTGTTTGGATCGGAGCTTGACTACTATATCCAGACTTTCTCCCCCTTCTTGGAGCCTTTCGGGTTGGCCTCGTCGGAGATTGCTCCGGGACTTTGTGTTGGCCTTGGGAGGAGTGGAGCCTCATAGTTCCTATAAAACAATGAAAATATAAATACAAACGATTGGTTAGTTGGGTGTAGGATTTTTTCCCACAGACGGCGCCAGAAAGTGTTAACGGAAATTTTGCTCGGGATGAGAAATCTCTGTTAACGCCCTCGAGACCACTACCACGTAGATGGTGGCCAAAATTCTTTATATATGTGACAGTGGTTTATATAGTGACAAATAAACAAGAACGTTTTTATTTAGCATGCATGGTACACGAATACAAAGATTATTCTCTCATTTCTCTCAACTCTCTTTGGTGAATGGTCGATTGCTAGTCGTATGCCTGTCGAATAGTAGTCTCTTCTTTTTCATTTCTTTTCTTTTCTTTTCTCTTTATACATGGTTTGTAGGTCAACAGACTGATTCTCCCTTGATTGTCTCAATGATTGTCTCAGTCTCCTCCTTATCGGGAGGGATTTCTTGCGTTAATATCATTTGACTTTTAGATTGACGCCCGAATTGAGAGTATCGTGGTGGAGATCAGTTTGTTTCCTTTTTGGATTTCATTACTTGTTCTGCATGTAGATAACGCTTCCAAGTATGATTTAATGCATTCCTCGTATCCTTTCAGTATGATCCTTATAAAAGTCGCGGGACATGACGATATGGTGTGATGCATCAACCAGAGAGGTTGTTTAGTATTTCGACCTTGATGTCTGAGAAGTTTCATCTAGCTTGGAGCCAGATCTGGCTTCTCTTGACTTTTTCGAAGCTAGATGTGGCCTCGACTGACCTTTTTGAAGCTAGGTGTGGCTTCGACTGACCTCACGGCCTTCTAGGGACATTCTTCTGTGTCAATCGAGGTACCGACGAGTTTCTTGAGCATTTGCGAGATGACCTTGACTTCGGGGAGCTTCTAGTTTTGATGATGCGGGCTAAGTCCGATCATTCCGGGCTCTATCCCGGATGTTTCCGGAGCCCGCCCTTAGTTCCTGGGGTGGTATTACAGTTCGGCCCTGGATAGAGAGGTCTCCTGGTGTAAGCTCTTGGGTCCGGGCTTTATCCTAGATGTTTCTGGAGCCCGCCCTTGTTCTTGGGGTGGTATCGTAGCTTGTCTCTGGATATAGAGGTCTTCAGGTGAAACTTTCGGGTATGGAACAAGGTCTGGGAAGTGGAAAATTTCCCTTTGGTCCTTAGCCAATTTTGGCTATTAACATTTTATGATTGGCTTGTGAAATAGGGGGTGGCATTAAAATCGGGTTCGAAAATTATAAGAGGGGGATGATGAGCGTTTAGGGATTCAACATAGGCTTGGTGTGGCAAGAGCTCATGATAGAAGGTGTCTTCATAATCGACATTGTCCGGCATACAACCCTTACCTTTCATCGAAATGGAACGCCTTAGACCATCTCCACTTCCATTTGAATTGTAGAAATCATTGAAGAAAAAATGTGAAAAAGTTGATGGAAAAAAATTATTGGAAAAATTTGTTGGAAATGATTTTTAATTGAGTAAAAAACTAAAAATAAATGTAATTGCAAATAATTTTTTTTAATAACCTATTTGTTAACAGGGAATTTTGGCAAGGGAACAAAGGAGAATTTTCCAACTAGTATCAACCCGATGGACGCCAGTCCTAGCTTCCGGGTGACCAGCAAGGTCAATGCCACTACCTAGATGGATCCGATACTTGGTAAGGCTAGGACCTCGGTTACCTATCTATCTAGAGAGAGCACTAGTACCGCGAGCCAACGAAGGTACATACCTTGCCCTACTGAAGCCCCCGATATCAACTCAAGACCGGTATACTGGTAGATCGCACACCTATCACCCCTCAAGTGCCTCGACATCAATCAAGGTACCCGGTACCCCGATGCCCGCCTTGGTACTACCTCGACTTCCACCTGGTACCTAGTACCTCGATGTATATATTCAGAGCCCCCCCCCCTCCCTCAAGACAACTACCTAGTCTACCAAGCAGTACGAAGATGATCGCGAAGATACAAACGTCACTCCATCAAGAGACAGAACAAGCTCTATGCCGATAAGATCCTATTGGTGTACCAGCACTTCGTCCTACCAAAGAATTCAGAATCAGAGTTTCCCTCCAAGCTCCATGAAGAAGGAAAGTTGACTCCATCGCTGAAATAAAGCGCCATTAATGAGACTTGATTAAAATTCGGATTCGACAGTAATTAACGGGATCAAATCCCGCACCTTTAGCTACACGCAATGCCTTTCAACGCCTAAAAAAGTACACTCGATAATCCTCATTAAAGGAACCAGATTTCATGGGGATTCTTTGAAGAACTATATATACGGCGTTGAAGGGTAGACAAAATGAGGCTTTTTTCCTGAATACGAAGATCGCCAAAGACAGAGAGAGAGTTGTTTTCCGGTGGAATTCTCTTGTGAAATTCTCCGAAGCCCGTGAGAGTCCACTGACGCTCATTGGGAGAAAATATCCACTTGTTGACATATATGTTTTCTCCCGGGCCCATGCCCCTAGCACCATCGGTCCACGACAGACTCGGGCCCATACCCCCAGCACCATCGGTCTACGACAGACTCGGGCCCATGCCCCCGGTTCCAGGATTTCCTACAGGTTACCAAGCCTGGCGTACAAGATCCGAAATCAACCTCCCGTTCAGAGAGCACCACCACCTGGCCCAACCAGTGGCCTATTCTAGACAGCCTCGTCAGGAAACGATTAGGGAATGCCCTCACTCAGTGGTGAGAAGTAGCAACAAGGGCGTTGAAGAAGACCCTCCCTAGGGAGAGAATCAGGATGAAGTTTCTGTGACATCGGAAAGGCCTGACGACAGAGATTCTGAGGTGGAATCTGTAAATGATGGCGGAAATCGTCTCCGAGACCAGGTCGCCAGAATGGCAAAAGAAATCCAGGAGTTGAAGAAGGGCAAGCACCGGGAAAACCGGAAATACCCCTTGGGAGAGATGAATGCTCCCTTCTCTAGGAGGATCAAAGAGGCAGAATTACCTCCCAAATTCAAGATGCCAACCGATAAATATTCTAGGACTGAGGACCCCCTGAGCCACCTAGAAAGCTTTGTTCACCAGATGGAGATTCAGAATGCTACTAGGGCCGCTATGTGCATAATGTTCCCAACCACATTGACGGACTATGCATGGACATGGTTCAAGAAGCTACCAGCGGGAAGCGTTGATTCATTCAAAAAATTGACAACTTATTTCTGTGCCCAGTTTCAGGGCATAAAACCTCACCCCAAAGATCCTATTCATCTTCAATATGTGATCCAGGAGCGGGGGGAATCACTCAGAGCCTACTTGGAGAGATTCCATAAAGAAGTGATCCAGATGGAAGTCTTCACGGAAAAGGAAACCTTGGCCAATTTCAGAAGGAATCTTTGGGCAGGCAGACTGTTCAGATCTTTCACCAAGCATCCCCCAGAGACCTACCAGGAGGCCTACAATAGAGCTCTAGAGCAGGTCGAGATAGATGAACAACTCCAAGTTAAGATGGAGCACGATGATATGAGAACTGCCAAGTGCAAAAAGAAGAAGGCGCCCAAGCCTGCACCCGTTCAGAAAAATCAGAACAGGCCTCCCAAAAAATCTACATATCGGTTGCCACTCTATCAACCTCCATGGAACCGGTACCCAGCTAGGCGGACTCTGCCCAGAGCTACACCCCAATCCAAGGAGGTAGCGCGGATAGATAGAGAGGAAATAGGGTACTCCCATTACACCCCCTTGAACGCATCTCGCGAGACTATTTACCTCGCTATCCACGACAAAGGACTACTCAGGAAGCCGGGTCCAATAAAGGCACCAGTCCATCAACGGAACCGCTACAAGTATTGTGACTTCCACAAGGATATAGGTCATAATACCTCAGAATGCTATAGTCTACGGAACCAGATTGAAGCCTTGGTTAGGGGAGGTTGCTTGGAGGAATTCCTCCAATAGGTACGCTACAACATACACACTTGAAATGAGGTGCAGACCGATGTTAAAGCATATGAAGAAGGAAGGAAAGCAAAAGGGAAGGATCTGATGGAGCAGATCCACATTGTTAATACCATCAGTGGAGGTCCCACCTTGGCAGGAACCTCCAATAATGCTCGAAAGAACCACGCCAGGAAAATTCCTAGAGTGGAAGCATGCCAGAATGTTTTCAAGGTTACTAGAGGATCACCTCGGTCTCCTCCTGCTGCACAGATCATCTTCACATAAGAGGATGTATTCAACACCGTCCAGCCTCATGATGATCCCATGGTCATCACTGTTCAAATAGCCAACACCTTGGTCCACCGTGTTTTGATAAACACAGATAGCAGCGTTGATATTCTCTTCAAGAATGCTTTGGAGCAATTCAATCTAAAGAGACCTTGTTACAACAGCTGTACCACCCCATTGTACTGGTTCAAGGGGGACTCATTGATTCCCACCGGGTCTATGATCCTACCAGTAATAGTGGGAACAGCGCCACTCCAGCAGAACCTAATGACAGACTTCGTTGTGGTAGACACCCCGTCCGCCTACAACGATATACTGGGAAGACCCTACTTGTCTGCCCTCAAAGGGGTCCTGTCAATATACCATAACGTCCTGAAATTCCCAGTGGGAGACAAAGTGGGCGAAATACGAGGGGATCAACAGGCTGCTCGCAAGTGCTATGCAGTATCAACCAACCCAACAACGTTGGCCAAGCAATGTGCGTAATATAATGGTGATCTAAGGTGGGGCATACAAGCTAGGACGACATGAATGAACATCCAGTAGACCACACTTGGAATGCTGATCACCTCAAGATGTTCTACCCATAATTCATGCAACGAAAATCGGTCGGGGTTACCCCGAAACAAATGTTAGGAGATGTTAGTGATCGTGAGTGCTTGTATTCCTTTTTCTTTGGTCATCAATAAAGAAGGTTTCTTTCTCCATCTGCTTTTGCCTACATTTGTCTACATCTATCTGCTTTATTTTCTCCAATCGAATCCGCCATGATTGTCGCCATAAGACCAGAAGAGCTACATAGCACTCCTGATGCCCTAGACCAGATAGATCCCTCTAAGAGGATCGTCATAAGTCTAGGAGAGCCGCATAGCACTCCTGATGCCCTGGACCGGATAGATCCCCCCAGAATGATCGCCATAAATCCAAGAGAGCCATATAGCACTCTTGATGCCCTGGACTGGATAGATCCCTCCAGGAAGATCGCCATAAATCCGGGAGAGCCACATAACACTCCTGATGCCCTGGACCAGATAGATCCTTTCGGGAGGATCTTCATAAATCCCGGAGAGCTACATAGCACTCCAGATGCCCTGGATCGGATTAATCCATCCATGAGGATCTCCCTAAGACAAGGAAAGGCCACATGGCATTCCTGTTGCCTTGGCCGGGCACCACCCTCTGCTAGGAAGGATCCGATACGTAAGAGCATAGTTGCCCGTACGGATCAGACCTTGGCCGGGCACCACCCCCTGCTAAGAAGGATCGGGATAGTAAGAGCATAGTTGCCAAGCCAGATCAAGGCCTTGGCCGGGTACCACCCCCCGCTAGGAAAGACCAGGTGCTAAAGTGGCCTTAGTCTCCTACCTGGATCTTGCTGCCAATATATATTCGCCATTGTTTTCGCCATTGTACCCAGATTCCTGAAAAATGGAAGGCTAGGTACCACGATTCTCTAGAATTGGCCGGGTATCACCCCCGCCAATAAAGACTAGGTGCTAAAGTGGCCTTAGTCGCCTACCTGGATCTTGCTGCCAGTATATATTGGCCATTGTTTTCACCGAAAGTACCAAGATTCCTATAAAAAGGAATGCGAGGTATCTGAATATGATCTCCTTATTTTCGCCAATGATCGCCTCAAAATCAGAAAGGACCATATGGTCTTCCTGCTGCCTTGGCTGGGAATCACCCCCTGCCAGGAAAGAGTCTGGTTAGTAAGGACATAGTCGCCTGCCAGATAAAGGCCTTAGCCGGGTACTACCCTCCGCTAAGAAAGACCTGGTGCTAACATGGCCATAGCCGCCTACCTGGATCTCGTTGCCAACACATTCTCCATCATGTTCGCTACGGTACCAAGATTTCTAGAGCAGGAATGCGAGGTACCGAGATTCGCCAAATTTGTTCGCCAAGGCACCAAAGCTCCTACAAACGGAAACGCGAGGTGCCGAGTTTTACCAGAATACCCACCTAGGGACCTAACTTCCTTGAAACAGGAAAGCTAGGTACCCGATTATTCGACAAGGTACTGAAATCCTTGCAAAACAGAAATGCAGGGCACCCAGACTCGTCAGATTACTCGCCATATTACCGAGGTTCCTAGAATAGAAATGCAAGGTACCTAGATTGTGAGATTGTACATCAGTAAGCTCACCATCATTAAGGAACCAAGATTCCTGGAACATGAATATGAGGTGCCCAGTTCTTACAGATTTTTTCCACCAAAGTTCCAAGACCCTCAGAAAGTATAAGGATCTCTAGTACCCAGATTACCTTCGGTTGAATTTCTGCAAGGTTATCAAAGGGCCCCGAGATTCTTTGACTAGGTACCATGGTACCAGTCACCCGCCGTTTCTCTATACACCTTTTCTTATCAGGTTCCTTGCCTTACCAAGTACTGATTAAGTCAGGTTTATGCTGGGGACTAATGCTCGAATTCACGCAACAATCAGTAAATGTGCAACAGAATTCAGTCAACATACGAGGTTCGATCAAAAGTTTAATAAACTGCACATATATGAAGCTAAGGAAAAAAAAAAAGAAAAGTTCTCATTACTTAAACTGGGGAGCCATCCCCCGATCACGGGCTATAAAAAAATGAAATTATCTAGATACTACTGGGTAAGGGGTCAAGCTAGATCATGCATCCTCCCGCTCCTAATCGGCCATCTTCTCTCCATCTCCGCCAGTTAGAGTTTCCTCCTCTACTGCACCAGATGGACCCCCGCCTGCTTCCTGGGTACCTACAGCAACTGGAAGCTCTGTTTGAGATAGATCGCCCCGAAGCTCCCCTGCTGTTACTTGATCAGAATTCCCTTCGACTTCCTTGGTTAAAGCAGCCTGACCTTCCACTTCCTGGGCAGGGTCAGAATATGAGATAGGCACGGCAGATTCCCCACCACCAATAACAGGCAGATCCCCTACCGCCTCGGTGAACTCCGATAGAGAAGCAGAGGGAGCAGAAACTCCTCCTTCGGCTTGAGCCACTCTAGCTTCAAGGGCCTTCAAACTGGGATCTTCTACAACATTGCTTGGTGGAAGAAAGGAGATAGAGCTCTGGTTTGCACCTCCTACCACTCCACTGGCTCCAGCAACCATGGGAGGGTCCAGCCACATTAGAAGGCGCTGCCCTAGCTAGTTCAGCAGCCTTTGCCATGATCTCCTTCCGGTTCCATCCAGCGATGCTACCCAGATCAAACGGAGAAGGGAGAGCTAGAGCCACCTGGTAGCCAGTAAAAAAGTAACCGTCCCCGAAGGCGGTGTCTACTTGAGCATCCAAATCGGCCACGCTACCACGGAGGGATAGAACATCTTTTTCCAGCTCTGCCACCTTTCCCATAGCAACATCCCTGTCCTCCTTACGGCGAAGGGACCTGAGCCTCTCAGTATCCAAGGCATGTTGCATCCTCTCCCCGTCAACCTTCGCCTCGTCAGCTTCCTTTTGGGCACTTGCCAGCGACTAGTTCTGAGCTTCCATTCCACGAGCAGCCTTAGAGAGCTCTTCCTTGGACTTCTCCAGATCGGCAGTAGCACCTCTAACTTGCTCCACGAGGGAGCCGACCTGTTGGCTCATGGCCACGTTGAAGTTAAAAGCCTAACAAAAACAAAGCACTAGTTAGGATATTTTCAACCTTTTACCTGGATAGAAGACTAAAGTAAGACAGCTTACCTCAGCCAGAAGGGCAGATCCCCTTCTAATTAGAAGCTCAGTGGACATGGCGGCCATGGCGTCTATACTCCCACCTGGGCAAGAGGCAGCGAAGTGGACCAGAACTTCATCCTGGCTGCTGTCCTTTGACCTTGATCGTGAATTATCTCGAGGTACCACCCGCCTCGCCATAGCAGGGTCGGAACTCTTCTCGACCGGTTTAGATTGACCAGTTGCCACGACGGGAGAAGCAGAAGGAGCTGAGGCACCAGCATCAGCAGCACTGGCAACATTGACTGGTCTGATGGGTGACGTTTCCTGCACCCGACCAGAAGCACCTCGATACCTCCCCACTCTGGCTGTAAAAGCCTCCAACGACGTAACTGAGGTAGGAAGAGGGGGAGCCGGCGATCCAGATACCCCAACCAGGGTCATATCGGAGCCAGCAGACATGCCAACCCCTACATCAAAATCAAAACTGGTTGGAAGCCTGATAGGGGAAGCCGGAGGAGAATCAACAGTACCCCCAGCCTGGTTGGGCTCCTCCTCAGGGACCGATGGAGACACTGCTGAAACTAAAGACATCTAGAGTCAATATCTACAGAATCAACCAAGCAAGACAATAAAAGCAAAGTCAAGAACGTTTCTACCTGGATGTGCATTGGAGATTCGGAGCTAGTATTCCACCCTTCCTGCTTCAAAGGCATCCACAACAAGATACCGCAGATTGGTATAATTTCGGGCCATGATGGCCTTCAAGATTTTAACTGACTCAGCAGGGAGTTTGCTCTTCTCCAACACGGGTTTCCCGCTGAAACAAGTAGAAACCTTGAACTCAGTTCCTCCGATATGGACTGAATTCACTCATTCACCTCTGATGATAACCCACTCCTCCTTCCAGGAAGTGTCTTTCTTCGTGGCACATGGCACAACAAATTGCAGGTTATTCTTCGCACGAGCATAAAATTGCCCCTTTGGACCTAGGGCATTGGCATCGATTTGGAACACGAATCTGAGCTCGTCTGGTTGATTTTATCTCTATCACACTGCTCTCTCCATAGTACCAGGAACCCCACCAGGTGCCTCCAGAACCCTGGCGTCAGCTGGAGAGAGCAAGCTGCAGAGCATACAGTGCCTTACGCAAGGTAGGGTAGAGAGGTAGCTTGACCCCACTGTCAAAAGGCGCCGTATGAATTAGAAGCTCGCCGGGATTAAGGGTGTATACATCATACCCCTTAGGAGGTATGGCAATCGTGATGTCTTTAGGGATCTTGAAATCCCTCCGTAAACGTGTGATGGCTTCCGAAATAATGATTGAATCAGGGATGTATCTGTATTCGTAGGGGAGAGCGAGCATCCTTCCCATGGAGTCCCTGACCTCGCCAGCACTCTCAACCCCAGCAGCTTCTGTTTCTCCGCTCGATTCCCGGTCGACTTCAACCGAAGCCTCATGATTATTTGAAAAGCACGTCCCAATTGCCACATTCCGATTGGAACGCCGGCGTTGAAAGGGAACGTCGTCCCCGCTATCATTATCAACGCGTCCCCTTTTTCTAGGGCCGAGACTCCCACTAGCTGTCGCGTCACCGTCGAACAGCTATTCAATGCTGTCGCTATCGGGTGAAGACATGATAACGAACTCAAAGTTCAGTTTCTGGAAGAACAGAATTTAACGGGTTGAAGACGAGAAGAAAACTAAGATCTTTTTTTTGACTTTGCTACTCGTGTAGATTGGGAAAGTTAATAAACGAAGAAGTAAGTCACGGTGAAGGAGCAAGGTCCACTTATATAGAGTTAGATGCTTGTAATAGGCAGAGAGGGTATTAATGTCGCGGGATAATCGGCGACGTGAAGGGATTGGTTTTGGGAAACGTGCGCCCCCAAAAATTTTGTTTTTCCTTTTTTGAATTTGACCTACCTTTGTTAGCCCCGTGGAAGGCTTAGTGAAATCAGCGTGCAAAAGGAAGATTCCCTTCTACGAGATGGTTACAAAAAGTTCTCCGAGTATTATCTATCCTGACTCCAACCCCAACCCCAACCTGGTACCAATGTTCAAGTCAGGGGGGACTTCTGTTAACAGGGATTTTTAGGCAAGGGACAAAAGGAGAATTTTCCAACTAGTATCAATCCGATGGACGCTAGTCCTAGCTTCCGAGTGACCAGCAAGGTCAATGCCACTACCTAGATGGATCCGATACTTGGTAAGGCCAGAACCTCGGTTACCTATCTATCTAGATAGAGCACTAGTACCGCGAGCCAACGAAAGTACATACCTCACCCTACTGAAGCCCTCGATATCAACTCAAGACCGGTATACTAGTAGATCGCACACTTAGCACCCCTCAAGTGCCTCGACATCAATCAAGGTACCTGGTACCCCGATGCCCGCCTTGGTACTACCTCGACTTCCACCTGGTACCTAGTACCTTGATGTATATATTCAGAGCCCCCCCTAAGACAAGTACCTAGTCTACCAAGCAGTACGAAGATGATCGCGAAGATACAAGCGCTAGTACGAAGATGATCGCGAAGATACAAGCGTCACTCCATCAAGAGACAGAACAAGCTCCATGCCGGTAAGATCCTACTGGTGTACCAGCACTTTGTCCTACCAAAGAATTCAGAATCAGAGTTTCCCTCCAAGCTCCATGAAGAAGGAAAGTTGACTTCATCGCTGAAATAAAGCGCCATTAATGAGACTTGGTTAAAATTCGGATTCGACAGTAATTAACAGGATCAAATCCCGCACCTTTAGCTCCACGCAATGCCTTCAACGCCTAAAAAAGGACACTCGATAATCCTCATTAAAGGAACCGGATTTCATGGGGATTCTTTGAAGAACTATATATACGGCATTGAAGGGTAGACAAAAGGAGGCTTTTTTCTTGAATACGAAGATCTCCAAAGACAGAGAGAGAGTTTTTTTCTTGTTGAATTCCCTTGTGAAATTCTCCGAAGCCCGTGAAAGTCCACTGACGCTCATTGGGAGAAAATATCCACTTGTTGACATATATGTTTTCTGCACCGTCACCCTGTGTAAGTGAGTGAGAAACGAGAGAAGAGTTTATACTGTGTAATTCCGTTATAATATTCTTGAATAAAATAGTGTTATTTCATATCTCCTCGATCTTTCCTATATTGCTTCTTATTTACATTACGAGGAAGGATCGTGGTACCGAAGGTACCTATCCTGCTATTGGCTACCGGTAGTGGGTGATGGTGTCAACCGAGATTTCACTCCTTAAGTGATTTTTCTGTTAACACTAGTAATTGAGAGAGAATTGGAAACTTTGGAATTGAGACTTGAGAGAGAAATGAAAATTGGGAGAAAATTGGAGTAAATAAATTTTAATAACTTAGTAATTGAGAGAGAATTGGAAACTTGGAGAATTGAGACTTGAGAGAGAAATGAGAGTTGGGAGAAAATTGGAGTGAGTAAAATTGAATGGTGGGGCGATTTTCTCTTGTAGGCATATAACTATGCATACTTATAGCACACTTATCTACCTCATTATTTTTTGTCGTGTTTCTATTATTTGACCTAATACATGGCAAAAAGTGATGAGGTGAATAACTGAGATAAAGTATGCTTATAGTTATATGCTTACCAGAGAAAAACTCTCGGGGTAGGGGGGGGGTTGGGGGTTATCTATAGAAAAAAAAAAGGATGAGCCAACGGCCTACTGACGTCAGCCTACCGTTGGGCCTGTCGGTTCCAGTACGATTCTGCATTTTAGGGAACCGAAACTGGAACCGCCATAGTTCCAGTTCACGGTCCTATTCCGGTGTTGGTTTTGAGGCCACGGTTCCGGATTGGCTCCACAATTGGAACCGAACCGGGGTCATGTCTAGGTGCTGCTAGCTAGTTGCATGCATGCATGCATGTATTGTCTAGTAGGAGAAAATTGCCTGTTTTAATTAAGGATGCGGATATTGACACCCATAAAACTTATTAGTGCACCCATGGTTAAAATTTTAAAAATAAATATTACTATAAACACTCATCCAAATTCCAATAGTACCCCCATTGAAATAAATATATTCATTTTAATGCATATTATTTATAAACACTCTTAAACTATTATTACACCTAATTATAAAAAAAATCATATTATTTTTTGAATCAAATCCTCTTTTAATGATGGTCAAATTTACTTTTGGAAATATCTCGAATGTAGAAGCCTTATAAAAGGGAATATGTGGAACCGTATATGGGTCAAGAGATTTTCAATATGGAATTCTCTTATTTATACAGTTATCTTAATAAATAAATAAATAAATAACTTATTGATATCCATGGCCATCTTTAAAATAAAAAGATTTGTTGACATCTACAACTATCTTTAAAAAAATATATTTTATGTTAACAGAAATTTTGCTCGGGGCAATAAATCTCAGTTAGCACCCTTAAGATCATTACCACGTAGGTGATGACCAAGGTAGAATGTATATATATATATATATTATAGTGCCTAGTGAAATGACAAGGAGGCAACGATATTGTTCGCTATTCAACCGAAATAAAAGTCTTTTTTATTGATAACATATGGTATACATCTCTCTTTCGTTCTTTCAAATTGCTCTCACTTTTCTCTGGGGGATAGTTGGGTATTTGTCGTGTCTATGTCAAATAGTAGTCTCCTCTTTTTGAAGGAGGAAGTCCCTCCTTTATACAATGTCTTCATAGGTTTAAACTCATTGATTTCCCCTTGATTTTCTCATCCCCCTCTTACCGGAAGAGATTTTTACCTTTAAATGTCGTTGACTTTGAGTTAATTGCTCAGTTGAGGATATCTTGGTGGAAATCAATTTGTTTCCCATTTAGACTCGATTACTTGTTTACTTGTTCTGTATGTGTATAATGTCTGTAGATGTGATAATGTGTATCTTCGGGTCTAGCATGATTCCCATAGGGGTCGTCGAATGTGTCAAGGTGTGGTGCATCAGTTAGTGAGGTCGATCATTGTCTCGGCCCCGATATTGAGAAGCTCCATCCAGCTAAGAGCTAGGTCTGGCCTTCCTTGACATTTCGAAGCTAGGTGCGGCCTCATATGGACACCTCCCTATATCAGCGAGGTATAGGCGAGCTTCTGGAGAAATTACGAGGTAACCTCGACTTCGGGGGGATTTGGTGACGCGGGCTTGATCTGACCATTCCAGGCTCTATTCCGGATGTTTCTGGAACCTGCCCTTGTTCCTGCGGGGCGGTATGGCAGCTCGGCTTTGGGTAACATGGTCTTCTGGTGAAAAATCTCGAGCATTGAGCTAGGTCTGTATGGTGGAAAATTTCCCTTTGGTCCTTAGCCAATTTTGGCTATTAACAGAAGTCCCCTCTGACTTGAACACCAAACGTCGAGCTTGGGGTTGGGGTGGGATTTTTTATTTCATTTGGGAAATCTTCCCTTTTTTACCGTTACCAGAATATTAAGGAAATCTTCTCTTTTAACTGCGTGAGTGACGTGGCGTGAATTGACCAATTTACTTCCGAATTAATCCGGTTGCGTTACGGCATCCCCTGAGGCTCTTTACTGTTACCGAATCTTGGGGAGATCTCCTTATTAACTGCGTAAGTGACGTGGCGTGAGCTGACTAGCTTGTTTCCGAGTTAATCCGGTTACGTTACGGCAGTCCCCGAGATTCTTTACGATCTCAACCGAAGATCTCGTCAGCTCATGCTGCTGCCCTCTTGCCTATATATATCTATTTATCTTAACGACTTCCTCACATCTTTCAAACTCAAATTTTTCCCAAGATATATTCTCTCTCATAACCTTTCTCTCAAGCTTATCTTTTTCTTCATTCTTCATCCTTACTGACTTCACCATGTCGAAAACCAGTCATGATTTAGTTGACTCCATAGTTGACGGTGAGGAGGTCGTTAGCCTTGCCCTGGGAAAACGGGCTAGGAGGAGCTTAGACAGCGACGATTCTCCGCCCAACCCGCAATGTCGGCGGTCAAATAGGAATGTGTCCATTGGGAGTGGGTTTTCTAACCACCCTGACCATCCTTTGGATATCGCCGATAAAGATTCCGAAAAAGAAGTGGGCGGCGACACCGCGGGAGAACATCGAGTCCCGGCTTCTGGCCCTCTTTTAGAGAGGCTCCCTTCTTATGACTTCAGGGTTGTCCCTAATCTCTATCACAATCAATCATTGCCATAATAAAAGTTCGGAATAAACAAAAAGACACAATGATATGATTTACGTGAGAAACCCTCCAACTGGGTAAAAACTCACGGGCCTAATCGCCAATCGAACCCTCAAATCCACTATTTGCAGAAACATTTACAACCTAGGTTGACCACATCACACCTAATCGGTTACTAATCCGTCCTTGCTACCCGTAGGCCTTTAATAGTGATTTTAGGCTCTTGCTTGTATACTACCCAAGGCAAATACAAGACTTAACTCTTAAATGAAGAGATATGAAACCTAAGGTGAATATGATGATATTCTAAATGCACAAAATGCAAGGTCAATACATTTAATGCTTATCTAGTCATGTATGAATGTTTCAAACAATCCTAGATATCATGTTGCTATATGACACACATATAACTTAGCTATATGAAATCAAAGCATTCCTAGATGCAATAGCTATCACAATACAACAACCCAAATATCAACAAAAATCTCTATTTATAAAGAAAAATTATAATCTAGATGCATAAAAGACATAAAAGAGATTTCTTGCTAAGTAAGAACACAATGATAGATGAGAGTGGTGTTCTACTTACCAAGTAAGCTATGTTGATGAAGACCCTATGCTTAGAAACATCCTAGATGAAGCTAGATGATGATAGAACCATGAATGAATGATGGGTGATTGGGTTTTGAACAATAAAAAAAGTTTCTTGCAACCTTTTCTTGCAAGACACTCTTGAGCTCTAAAAGGAATGAAAGAGAATGAATTCTGAAGCTCTGAAGAGGCAAGGAAGAGGAAAGGGCATATATATTAAGCCCTAGACGAAATGACACCGTTTTGAAAATAGTAACAAAAACCCGTCATTACCGCTGTACGTACCGCGGCTCGGGCAAGTTGTTCAGACCGCAGGTACACGCAGCAGTGTGCCTACTGGACAACAACGCGGTTTGGACCGCTGTGCGTGCAGTGCACAGACCGCGGTCAAGGGCATCAGGGGCCTACTGAATTTTACCGTGTCACGGACCGCTGGGTGTACATGTGTACAGGACGCGGTCCAGGCAGCATGGGCCGACTGATGAATACCGCTCTGTATGCCGCGGTGCAAGCAGTGCTTGCCAAGCGGTCTAGGCCGCGGTACTAGAAGAAACCATATTTTCTAGGCAGACTCAACACACAAAGTGATGTGCAATATGTGCAAGTGTGGAGTATGATAAGAGACATACAATACATCATCCAATTGTATGTAAACAAGAATATAATGCATGCAAGTGAGTGTGTGCAGCTATATCCCTTCAAGTAAAAGTAGAGTCAAGAATCTACCTTTCTTGAAGCACTTGGAGTCAATTGGAAGATCTTCAAATCCTAATCTACCATTTTACAATGATTAACCCCAAATGTGATTTTGTTAACGAAATAAGCCAATCATAAAGTGAGTCACTTACAATCTCCCCCTTTGGCTATTTCGTGACAAAACCACCACTCACAAAACAACCTCACAAAAACAACAAATTGGTCAACAAAAGTTTCTACATTACAATAAAGCCTATAGTCTAAATCTTGAACATCTTCAAGTCAATCCAAAGCTTGTAGAACCATCCAACCTACACACAATCAACAAAACAAACAAGGATACCTTCCAAGATCAAGTGTGTGTGAGATGCTTTCAATAACCATAACCAACTACAAACAACATCATTTGCAATAGCCTTAACAAAATACAATCAAATAATATAATCATGCTATGCAATGCAATACTCCCCCTACATGATAGCTCTCAACTCCCCCTAAACAAGATATTGCAATCCACTAAAGCTCACAACTCTTCTCCCCCTTTTTGTCATGAGATAGGCAAAGGGAGTCCCCTTCAATGGGTAAGCTTTTGACAAGGAGAGCTCATAGCACAAAACATATGCAAGTTCATATAAGCAACTTTATGCAACTCAATTAAGTAGGAGAGAATCAAGGAGTTTTATTTGATGAAAATGTGTAACACGATGCTTTGCAAGCAAGACATGTTGCATTCAAGTTCAAAAACAATGGTATTTGGCAAAGCAAACAACAAAGGTTTCCAAAAAGAATTCAACCCAATTTTCACCCTTTGTCATGATTTCAAGCAATGATATAGATTGTTTATAAGAAATTAAATTTAAAGAGCAACTATATCAAACTTTATAAGCGAAACAAGACATGAGCGACTTTTTGCACCCTATTTGATTATTCAGGGTAAGATACCCGTATGATAGTAGCCTTGTTCAACTAATAAAGAGAGAGAGAGAGAGAAGACTAAATTTGGATGAGACATCCTTATTTGTTGAATAGACTCATGGTCCTTAATTGGTTTAGTCTTCTCATTTGCTTATGCATACAGTTTTGCATTCATGTTTAAGCAATAAAAAAAATACGTCTTCATGCATATCAACTTAAAGCATGTCATTAATAAAGAAAACATCATGTCATGGAGATCAATTATAGGTCATTCAAATTGTACTTCCAAAGTAAATCTCCTAGTCCAAAAATGCATGTTTGAACATAAATATAACATGGATTGCAAGAAAAGCAATTTTCATACTTATTAAGAAAATAACATAATCATATGCACAACCGATCATCTCAAGCAATTAATGAAGGAGCATAAAATATATCAATGTAGCACAATGCACTTTCATGCCAATTTGCTCTCTTTGCTTGAGCTCCCCATATGGGGTCAAGACATACCATTTCAAGCCAAATGACAAATCCCAATAGACTTACTAAGGTTGCCAAACCTAATGGTGTCTAAGTGCTTTGTAAATAAGTCCGCTAGTTGGTCATTAGTTCCCACATGCTCCAATGCAATAGTTTTGCTCTCAACTAGCTCTCTTATGAAATGATGTCTAATGTCAATGTGCTTTGTCCTAGAATGTTGGACGGGATTCTTAGAAATTTTTATGGCACTCATGTTGTCACAAAACAAAGTGAGAGTGCCTTGCTCTAAGCCATAGTCGGCTAGCATTTGCTTCATCCACAACAATTGGGTACAAGCACTACCGGCGGCTATGTATTCCGCCTCGGCCGTGGATAGGGAAATTGAGTTTTGCTTCTTGCAAAACCAAGACACCAAGTTGTTGCCTAGAAAGAAAAAACCACCTGATGTACTCTTCCTATCATCACAATTCCCCACCCAATCAGCATCACTAAATCCAACAAAATTTGGATTAGTTTCAAAGGAGTACCATATCCCATGATTGGAGGTACCATTCACAAATCGAATGATCCTCTTCACTGCAACAAGGTGAGACTCTTTGGGATTAGCTTGGTACCTAGCACAAACACCCACACTAAAGGAGATATCGGGCCTACTTGCGATTAAGTATAGCAAACTACCTATCATGCCACGAAACAATCTTTGATCAACATTTTTACCACCAGCATCCTTGCTTAGCTTCAAAGTGGTACTCATGGGTGTGTCACAATGTTTGGCATTGTCAAGACCAAACTTCTTCACTAGGCTTTTGGCATACTTAGCTTGGGATATGAAAATCCCATCATGCATTTGCTTAATTTGCAAGCCTAAGAAGAAATTTAGTTCACCAACCATGCTCATTTCAAATTCAAGAGACATGACATCAACAAATTGTCTCACTTTTGACTCGTTGATGGAACCAAATACAATATCATCAACATAAATTTAAGCTATGAAAAGCTCATCTTCGTTGCACTTGATGAACAAAGTCTTGTCAACACTACCTCTTGAGTAGCCATTGTCAACAAGATAAAGAGTGAGGCGCTCATACCAAGCCCTCAGTGCTTGTTTCAACCCATAAAGTGCCTTTTTGAGGCGATAGACATGATTGGGGTGGTGTGGATCCACAACCCCTTGGGTTGTTCAACAAACACTTCCTCATGCAAGAAGCCATTGAGGAAGGCACTCTTAACATCCATTTGATGTAGTTTGAACTTATACACATAAGAAATGGACAAGAGAAGCCTTATAGACTCAAGACGGGCAACGGGAGCAAAAGTCTCCTCAAAGTCAATACCCTCAATTTGAGAGTATCTTTGTGCCACAAGCCTAGCCTTGTTGCGCACAATGTTGCCATCCTCATCCGACTTGTTCCTATACACCCATTTGGTGCCTATGACATTAATGTCCTTGGGTCTAGGAACTAGAGTCCAAACCTCATTTCTTTGAAATTGGTTTAGCTCTTCTTGCATGGCAAGAACCCAAAACTCATCCTTCAAGGCTTCATCAACCTTTTTGGGTTTAACTTGAGAGGTGTAACAAGTATAGCTAATTTGATTAGCTATTTGACGCCTAGTCCTAACACCCTCATTCACATCTCCAAGAATGTCATTCTTGTTGTGGAGATGTCTAACCCATGGAGCGGGTTCTTTAGAGTCCAAAAAAGGATCTCTATCAAGAGGTTGATCATCATCTTCACTATGATTAGATTTCACATCACTTGGTGTCTCACCACACTCTTTCAAAGGAAGGTCACCATTCTCACAAACATCCTCCTCATGGTCAACATTTTTGGGCCTACAATCATCAATGACAACATTTGATGATTCCATGACACTTCGAGTTTTTAGATTGAAAACTCTATAGGCCTTGCTATTGAGTGCATATCTAATGAAAATACCCTCATCACTCTTGGCATCAAACTTGCCAAGTTGATCACGGTCATTAAGAATATAGCACTTACTTCCAAAGATATGGAAATAGCTAACATTGGGTTTTCTTCCCTTCCATAACTCATAGGATGTTTGTTTGGTCCCGGGTCTAAGGAAAACTCTATTCCCTATATAACAAGCCGTATTAACGGCTTCGGACCATAAATTCCTAGGAACCTTGTTGCTAAGCAACATCACCCGAGCCATCTCTTGTAAAAACGTATTCTTCCTTTCCACAAATCCATTTTGTTGGGGAGTTCTAGGAGCCGAGAATTCATGGGAAATACCTAGACTATTACAGAAACTCTCAAAGCTACTATTCTCAAATTCTTTCCCATGATCACTTCTAATTCTCTTAATGCTCCTAATGTGAGAATTTTTCTCATTTTGAATTTTGACACATAGCATTTTGAATTTCTCAAAAGCCTCGGACTTCTCTCTAAGGAAGTAAGTCCATGTGAACCTAGAGAAGTCATCAACCACTACAAGGATATACCTTTTACCACCTAGACTCTCGGTTTGCATGGGGCCCATGAGGTCCATATGAAGGAGTTCCAATGGCTCCTTGGTACACATGAATTTTCCTTTCTTGTGCACACTTTTAGTTTGCTTCCCTTGTTGACAAGGTCCACAAACTCCCTCAAACCTCTTCCCAAGCTTGGGAAGGCCTCTCACAACATTCAACCTCTCAAGGACTTTCAAGTCACCATAATTCATGTGGCCAAATCTTTGATGCCACAACTCAACTTTCTCACAACTAGACAAGTTACAAGCGATGTTACTAGACTCAAGACAATAACAATTGTCACTTGATCTCTTACCTTTTATAAGCACTTGCCCATTTTCCTTAAGAATAGAGCAATCAACTTTGCCAAACATAACCTGAAAGCCCTTCATCACTTAAATGTGATATACTAATGAGATTGGCTTGCAAGCCATCTACATATAGAGCATTGAGCAAGGAGGGCAAACCGGGAATAGATATATTACCTTTCCCTATGACCTTTTTCCATGAACCATCACCAAAGGTGACAAATCAACCATCCTCTATCACAAGAGTCTCAAAGAAACTCTTGTTTCCGGTCATGTGTCTAGAACACCCACTATCAAGGTACCAAGTGTTAGAGGCCTTGGCTTTCAAAGCCACTTGAGCCACATAGCAAAAATATTCATTTTTTCTAGTCCACCTAGGAGCAACATTATTAATCCTAGGAGCCTTTGGTTCATTTGCTCTAAGTTCCCTAGGTGCATGCTTTTTGGCTCTTCTAAGCATATTTTTCTCAATCATGTTCTCAAATCTACACAATTTGATATACTTAAAGCAATTAGGCCTTATATGACCTTCAATACCACAATAATGACAAGTAGGAGTAAAGTAGGAATTCATACCATAGCCTTATGCTACCATTTGAGGTTTCCTTCTCCTTTGAGTAGTCCTTTGATGTTGAACAAACTCTCTCCTTTGTGGTTGAGCCAAAGTAGCATGTTTTCCTTATTGACCATATATGATCCTTGATTGTGGAGGAGGTATCCTTTCATGTGGAGGTCTTGATTGAAATGCTCTAAATTGTTGTGGTTGAGCCCTTGTTGGAATCTTGGCTTAAGCATGTTTTGAGGATTCTCCAATTTCAATCCTTCTTGTAACTTGTTATGGGACGTTGACTTCTTCAACTTCTTGACTCTTAACAAAGGTAGTCTTTTTCAAGGATGTAGTACTCACATCTTCCTCATATCCCAAACCCCTCTTATCACTAGGACTTTTTCCAATTAATAGCATCTTGTCAAGCTTCTCGGTTCCAGAGGTCATCTTGGCAATTACTCCTTTTGCCTCTTCAAGCTCATTCCTTAAGCATTCTTCACTTTTCTTAACCACAACAAGTTCCAACTTTAAGCTCTCTTCCCTTTCTCTTGTTCTTTTCACTTCTTCACTTAAGTGAATCATCTTGGAGGTCACTTCAAGGTTCTTCCTTTTCACCTCTTCAATCTCTATTTTCTTCTTAGCTCTAGAACTTTTGAAGTATTCCATGAAGTCATCATAGTCCATCTCCTTATCAAATTCATACTTGGACTCGGATGAAGTACTCCCATTACTTGAGTCATCTTCTTCTTCTTCTAACTTGTCATTCTCCTCTTCTTGGTCACTCATAACTTCCTTGCTATTGTGAGATGATGAGAAGGCAATGAAGTTTGCAACCTGGTCTTCATCATTAGAAGACTTTTCTTCCTCCTCTAAGTCTTCACTATCACTCCAAGTAGCCGTCATCGCCTTTCCTTTCTTCTTCTTCTTTAAGTTGGCACATTCGGGGGCAATATGACCATACCCACTACACTCATAGCATTGAATACTCTTCTTGGAGTCCTTCTCTTCACTTTTCTCCACCTTTTTAAAAGGAGTCTTCTTCTTCACAAATTTTCCCTTAGAGCCCATCCCCTTCTTCTCAAACTTCATGAATTGCTTGAACCTCTTCACCATAAGAGCCATTTCTTCATCCGAATCTTTTTCCTCTCTTTCTTCCTTGGAGGTCTTCAATGCAATGCTCTTTTGCTTCTTTTGAGGTGTTGTTGAAGTAGGGGCTCTTCTTGACTCAAAAGCCATCAACTTGCCAATTATCTCACTTGGCTTCATCTTCTTATATTCGCTTTTCTCCTCAATAGCGGTCACCTTTACATCAAATCTCTCCGGGAGAGACCTCATAATTTTTTGGTTTATCCTTTTATCCGTGTATGGATCACCTAATTGATGACTTTGGTTGACGATATCCATTAGCTTTACTTGGAAGTCATTGAAGCACTCGTGATCTTCTATCTTCAAAGACTCAAATTGAGTTTGAAGGACTTGTAGTTTGGAGTCTTTCACAACATCGGTTCCTTCATGTGCCATCTCCAATATTGTCCATGCTTCATGTGCATTCCTTGTGGTTTGGATTAGCTTGTGTTGATTTTCATCCACTGCACACAAGATTTCATGCATGGCCTTGTTATTCCATTTGGAGGCTTCAAAGTCTTTAGTATCCCATTCCGATTTAGGCTTGGGCACGATGCTTTCATCTTTGAGAGTCTTGGTAGGTGATGTGTAACCATCCTCAATCACCATCCAAACTCGATCGTCAATTTGGCATAGGTAGGATTCCATTTTTCCTTTCCATGATAAGTAATTAACCCCCATCAGAAGTGGGGGTCTTGAACTCGATGCTCCCTCACGCTCATATGCGTTTGCACTCATGGTGTTTAAGGGTGAATGAGATGAATGCAATCAATCAATCAAAAAGAAAGGGAAAACAATCAAGACACACTAACCAAAAAAAATCTAATGCAAAACACTCCTAGAGAGCAGAGGATCTCCTAAATATGTTAAGGAACCCGCTCTGATACCAATTGAAAATACACTAAGAGTAATAAAACTAACCTAGAGGGGGGGTGAATAGGTTTTAGTTAAATTAAATGCCATCTTTTTGATTAATCAAAATTAAACAACACAACCCCTAATCTCTATCGCAATCAATCATTGCCATAATAAAAGTGCGGAATAAACAAAAAGACACAATGATATGATTTACGTGAGAAACCCTCCAACTGGGTAAAAACTCACGGGCCTAATCGCCAATCGAACCCTCAAATCCACTATTTACAGAAACGATTACAACCTAGGTTGACCACATCACACCTAATCGGTTACTAATCCGTGCTTGCTACCCGCATGCCTTTAATAGTGATTTTAGGCTCTTGCTTGTATACTACCCAAGGCAAATACAAGACTTAACTCTTAAATGAAGAGATATGAAACCTAAGGTGAATATGATGATATTCTAAATGCACAAAATGCAAGGTCACCACATTTAATGCTTATCTAGTCATGTATGAATGTTTCAAACAATCCTAGATATCATGTTGCTATATGACACACATATAACTTAGCTATATGAAATCAAAGCATTCCTAGATGCAATAGCTATCACAATACAACAACCCAAACATCAACAAAAATATCTATTTATAAAGAAAAATTATAATCTAGATGCATAAGAGACATAAAAGAGATTTCTTGTTAAGCAAGAACACAATGATAGATGAGAGTGGTGTTCTACTTACCAAGTAAGCTATGTTGATGAAGACCCATGCTTAGAAACATCCTAGATGAAGCTAGATGATGATAGAACCATGAATGAATGATGGGTGATTGGGTTTTGAACAATAAAAAAGGTTTCTTGCAACCTTTTCTTGCAAGACACTCTTGAGCTCTAAAAGAAATGAAAGAGAATGAATTCTGAAGCTCTGAAGAGGCAAGGAAGAGGAAATGGCATATATATATATATATATATATTAAGCCCTAGACGAAATGACACCGTTTTGAAAACAGTAACAAAAACCCATCATTATCGCTGTGCGTACCGCGGCTCGAGCAAGTTGTCCAGACCGAGGTACACGCAGCAGTGTGCCTACTAGACAACAACGCGGTTTGGACCGCTGTGCGTGCAGTGCACAGGCCGCGGTCAAGGCATCAGGGGCCTACTGAAGTTTACCGTGTCACGGACCGCTGGGTGTACATGTGTATAGGACGCAGTCCAGGCAGCATGGGCCGACTGATGAATACTGCTCTGTATACCGCGGTGCAAGCAGTGCTTGCCAAGCGGTTTAGGCCGCGGTACTAGAAGAAACCCTATTTTCTAGGTAGACTCAACACACAAAGTGATGTGCAATATGTGCAAGTGTGGAGTATGATAAGAGACATACAATACATCATCCAATTGTATGTAAACAAGAATATAATGCATGCAAGTGAGTGTGTGCAGCTATATCCCTTCAAGTAAAAGTAGAGTCAAGAATCTACCTTTCTTGAAGCACTTAGAGTCAATTGGAAGATCTTCAAATCCTAATTTACCCTTTTACAATGATTAACCCCAAATGTGATTTTGTCAACAAAATAAGCCAATCATAAAGTGAGGCACTTACAACCTCCCTTCCAGTCCGAATGTTATCTCTGATCTGTTGTAAGAATTCAATCCAGCATCCCCCCCTTATCAGGGCTTCAATCTAGTTGCGTAAATTATAGCACTCTGAAGTGTTATGGCCCACTTCTTCGTGGAAGTCGCAGTACTTGTACCGGTTCCTCCTGTCAACTGGGGCTTTCATGGGAGCGGGCTTTTGGAGCAGCCCTTTATCTCGTATAGCAAGGTAGACCGTTTCCCTAGAAGCATTCAAAGGAGTGTAGTAGTCATACCCTTTCTCTCCTTGTATTACGGGGGCCACGGTCCTAGGAGGTGGTGAAGCCCGGGGAGGGGTTCGTCTTGCTGGATATTTTTCTCTCCTGTGCTGAGGAGCAGGGATGCGATAGGTCGACCTATTAGGAGGTTTATTCTAATTTTTCTGAACTGGCTCAAATTTGGGGGCTTCTTTTTTTAGACGCTTTGCCGTTCTCATGTCGTCGTGTTCCATCTTGACTTTGAGTTGTTCAGTCGATCTCGACCTGCTCAAGAGCCTGATCGTAGGCCTCCTGGTAAGTTTCAGGAGGTCTCTTGGCGAAGGAACGGAAAAGCTTTCCCGCCTATAGGTTCCGCCTGAAGTTGGTGAAAACTCCTATTTGTATGACCTCCTTGTGAAAACGTTCCACGTACGACCGAAGTGTCTCACTCCGTTCCTAAATCACATATTGGAGGTGTATTGGATCTTTCGGACGAGGTTTGACCCCTTGGAACTGCGAGCAAAAATCTGTTGATAATTTCATGAAAAAATCCACGCTGCCAACATGCAGCTTCCTGAACCAAGTTTTCACGTAGTTGGTTAGAGTCGTCGGAAACATCCTGCACATAGCTACTATGGTAGTGTTCTGGACCTCCATCTGTTGAACGAAGCTCTCTAGGTGGCTTACAGGATCTTCCGTTCCGACAACTTATCTGCTGGCATTTTGAATTTTGGTAGGAGCTCCGCTTCTCGGATCCTCCTAGTGAAGGGAGCGTTCATCTCGCTCAGGGGATCTTTTTTATCCTCCTTATTCTTTCCTTTTCTTATCTGCTGGACCTTCTTCTGTAGCTTTGCCAGCTGATCCCTCAGTCGTTTGTTCCCAGGTTTCTTTGAATTGACCTCAGATTCTTCACTGTCGAGTATCTCTGTTGAAATGGCAACCTCTATCCGGTCCCCCTCATGGACATGATCCATTTGGGAAGTTTGTCTACTCTCCTCCTCTTGGGCCCTGGCGGTCCTCCTTGATGCAGTTGGATGGGATAGCTCTCGTTGCTTCCGGGTAAAAGCATCTGGGTCAGATTTAACTCGCCTGGGTTGATATTGTGAAGGTCTTTTCAGAACTAGGGGCATGGGTCGCAGCCTATCCCGGATCCAAAGTTGGGGCCCCGACCTATCTCGAGCTGGCTCTGGAAGAGGAGGTCCCAGGCGATCGAAAGCAGGCTGCCTTGCTCCGAACCTGATCGGCTCTCCTTGATCATTCAGGTTGGTTGGCTGGATTGTGATGCCTTCAGCGAGCAGGCGGATGCGGACGGTTTCTACGATGGCTGCCGCTTGCTGGTCGAGCGCGGCCTGGCTCACTATAGGGTGGCCAGAAGCCCGCGCATTAGTTGTTTGGACCGGAGCTTGACTGCCATATCCAGATTATCTCCCCTTTCTTAGGGCCTTTCGCGTAGGCCTCGCCGGGGGTTGCTCTGAAACTCTATGTTGGCATTGGGAAGAGCGGAGCCTCATAGTTCCTGTAAAACAACAAAAATGTAAATGCAAATAGTTGATTAATTTGGTGTAGGGCTTTTTCCCACAGACGGCGCCAGAAAGTGTTAACAGAAATTTTGCTCGGGGCAATAAATCTCAGTTAGCACCCTCAAGATCATTACCACGTAGGTGATGACCAAGGTAGAATGTGTATATATATATATATATATTATAGTGCCTAGTGAAATGACAAGGAGGCAACGATATTGTTCGCTATTCAAATGAAATAAAAGTCTTTTTTATTGATAACATATGGTATACATCTCTCTTTCGTTCTTTCAAATTGCTCACTTTTCTCTGGGGGATAGTTGGGTATTTGTCGTGTCTATGTCAAATAGTAGTCTCCTCTTTTTGAAGGAGGAAGTCCCTCCTTTATACAATGTCTTCATAGGTTTAAACTCATTGATTTCCCCTTGATTTTCTCATCACCCTCTTACCGGACGAGATTTTTACCTTTAAATGTCGTTGACTTTGAGTTAATTGCTCAGTTGAGGATATCTTGGTGGAAATCAATTTGTTTCCCATTTAGACTCGATTACTTGTTCTGTATGTGTATAATGTCTGTAGATGTGATACTGTGTATCTTCGGGTCTAGCATGATTCCCATAGGGGTCGTCGAATGTATCAAGGTGTGGTGCATCAGTTAGTGAGGTCGATCATTGTCTTGGCCCCGATATTGAGAAGCTCCATCCAGCTAAGAGCTAGGTCTGGCCTTCCTTGACATTTCGAAGCTAGGTGCTGCCTCATATGGACACTTCCCTATATCAGCGAGGTATAGGCGAGCTTCTGGAGAAATTACGAGGTAACCTCGACTTCGGGGGGATTTGGTGACGCGGGCTTGATCTGACCATTCCAGGCTCTATTCTGGATGTTTCTGGAACCTGCCCTTGTTCCTGCGGGGCGGTATCGCAGCTCGGCTTTGGGTAACATGGTCTTCTGGTGGAAAATCTCGAGCATGGAGCTAGGTCTAGATGGTGGAAAATTTCCGTTTAGGTCCTTAGCCAATATTGGCTATTAACATTTTATTTATTAATAGAGTTCATAACTATACATAAAAGAAAGACAAAAATAATATAATAATCATGTGATGATGAGAAAGTATGATACTTGAAATAAAATTAGATTTTAATTATAGTTTATCATATGTTAGGGTTTATCATAAGATTTTTATTTTTTTATGAAAGGTAAGTTTTTTTTTATTAAAGAAATACAGTTGAAGATATAAGTGTAATTAATTAATGTATATAGTATTTGATTTATTTTTAATTAAAGTAATTTGTTCTTATTGAAAATTTTATGATGGAATATTTTTGTAATTAAATTTTTTAATAAAGAGAGTTTCTCCTTACAATCCACAAAATTATCTATTTACGCTCCAATTAAATTTTTTTATTAATGACAATTTTAACCTAAATTAAAATTACTAAAACACAAAAAAAAAAATTATAAAGACACTCCAAACTAATTAAATTATTATAAAAAGAAATTATTTCTACTAAATCATTAAATTCAATATTAGATATTAAACTCTCTCTTCTAAATATGTTATTACCATATTAAACAATCTCTCCTAATTACTCTCTCTATCTCCATTTTTCAACAAAAAAAAAATTATATCTCCATCGATCAATCTTTGATTAATAGTTAAAGAAAAAAAAACTTATTAATATTTTGGTTTTTTACTAACAGAAATAAATAAATAAATAAATCTATATTTATATTAAAAAGTCAATACAAATACCTTGTTTTTCAAAGAAAAAAAACATGTATATGAAAAATTGATTTGTTGCAACTAGATTCGATTAAAATCAGAAATTTCTAAGACTAATGAAATAATTAATATTCTCTAGGCAACCACAAGCGTACAAAAGTAACAAAAAACATTTTCATATTACGATTTTTGTTTTTGAAAAACAGGGTACTTGTTTTTTGAGTTTTGTTTATTTTAATATATAAATATATACGGTTCCTAAAAATCAAACTTATTCGTAAGTTTTTTTTCTTAACTGTTAGTCTTTCTTGAGAAAGAAGGAAGATAAAAAAATTAGAGATATGTATTGGAGGAGATAGAGTTTAATATGGTACTTAAAAATTGGGGAGAGAGTATTTAATATGTAATATATAATTTAATGATTTAGGAGAGATAATTTCATTTTTTGATAATTTAATTAAAATAAGTGTACTCCTCGGATGAATTCAAAGGCTACAATGTTTCGTTATAAATTTTATTAAAATAAAATGAAGTGTCTTTAGAATTTTTTTTTTAAATGAGGTGTTTTTAGAATAGGATAATCTAACTTTTTGAAAGGATAATCTTGGAATAAAAAGAAGTGTCTTTTGAATTTTTTTTAAAATTTAAATTTTGAGAATTGAATTTCTTTAGAAAAGATATGTAAAAAGAAAAAATTGGATTGTCAAACGGAAACTCTATTTAATAAAATATGAATGTACTAATAAATTTTATAGGTGTTAATACTGACATCCTTTAATTAATTATGAATAATATTTCTCTCAAAATTCACGGGTACTTTTAGCTCATGACAACATGCATATAATATCAAATCAAAGTTTCTCTTCAAACTTTGAAAGAGAGAAGAAATTATGTTCCCGTGATCATCGATCCTATATATGTAATATGTACATATTAATTCATTCTTCTTTTGTATTCAACTTTTTCGTAAGAGTATTACCAGATGTTTCAAAAAAAATTTTAAATTTTATCTCAAATAATGTGACACATGAGGTGTCAGTATCTTATAAACCATGAGATTATGTGGCGACTTATATAATATTCACACATCACATACCACATCATTTGGAAAAAATATTTAAAACGTCTAGCATTACTTATTTTATAAAGATGACTATAGATCGAGTAGCATTTATTTATGGAAATGGACATGCATGCATGCAAAACACTGGTTTAATTAGTAGCTGACTTTTCTTCTGTCAAGACAGGAATATATATGTGCTACATTGAATATACAGATATTATGGTTGCCCAGTTGGGCTGCTGATTTAAGATAATATTGATCATCATAATTAATAATGTTTGTTTGTTATCAAAATTATGATCAAAATTATTCTGTTTTTATTATCGTCATCATCATCACATATATTTAAGGCTTGAGTGTTAAAATTTTAGTCGTATTCCCGTGTGATCCCAATAGCATTCAGCGTAACTGAACGGAAATGGTCCAATCGAGGTACTCAGATTGAAATGGATGGGGTGTTGTGCGAAAAAGGAGATCAAAAGGGAATCTTCATGATGCGTGCAGATTCTGGAAGGCACGTGGCCCTTGGGAGAGCGTGGAAACACGAGTGGCAACGTGTATGCTTACTTTATGAATTTCCTCTTCCATAATACACCTATGTGCATATATGGAGAGACTTGTGTGGGGGCTAGGCCAAATTCTATTGCAATAATTCGATTAAGCTAAGTTATTGATTTTGTTTCCAAGAAATGACAGTGAAAATCAATCAAATTAGAAAAATACATGAGTTAAAGCACGCAAATTCATACAACCAAAATCTAATGTTAAATGATAAAGTATTAAAACCAGGGCGTTGGCTATGTTACAAACCACTTATGTGGTTTATATCATTCAAACCAACAAAAAGTAATAAAAAAACTTATAAAAAAATAAAAGTGGGTGACAGCCATGTATTTCCAACCGGTTTATTATATATGATACATATATATATATATATATATATATATATATATATGTTAATAATATAATTATATTATATTACATATTAATGATTAAAAAATTATTTTTAATAAAAACATTAATGAAAAAATAGAAAAAAATTATATTTTTTTATATTGAATAAATAAAATAAAATAAAATAAAATATTTTGAAATTTTGAATTTCAAGAATGAGTTCAAGGTATGTAGAACAAGTTTAACGTTCACCTGAACGTTACACTCGTTTAGTGAACAAGTCAACGTAAATTTTCATGAACAAGTTCAACGTAGGTTGAACAAGTTTAACGTTAATCTGAACGTTAAACTTGTTCAGTGAACAAGTCAACATAAATCTTCAAGAACAAGTTCAACGTATATTGAACGAGTTTAACGTTTATCTGATAATATTAAACTTGTTTAGTGAACAAAGTCAACGTAAATCTTCACGAACAAGTTCAGTGAACAAGTCAACGTAAATCTCCCTGATCAAGTTCAACGTAGGTTAAAAAAGTTTAACGTTCATCTGAACGTTAAACTCGTTTAGGGAACAAGTCAACGTAAATCTTCATGAACAAGTGCAACGTAGATCGAACGAGTTTAACGTTTATCTGAACGTTAAAATTGTTAAGTAAACATGTCAACGTAAATCCTACGTATCCTCATGAACAAGTTCAACGTAGGTTGAACAAGTTTAACGTTACTCTGAACGTTAAACTTGTTTAGTGAACAAGTCAATGTAAATCTTCGTGAACAAGTTCAACTAGGTTGAACGAGTTTAACGTTTAACTAATAATGTTAAACTTGTTCAGTGAACAAGTCAACGTAAATCTTTATGAACAAGTTCAACGTAAGTTGAACAAGTTTAACGTTCATCTTAACGTTAAACTTGTTCAGTAAACAAGTCAACGTAAATCTTCATGAACAATTTCAACGTAGGTTGAACAAGTTTAACGTTCACATCAACGTTAAACTTGTTCAGTTAACAAGTCTACGTAAATCTCCATGAACAAGTTCAATGTAGGTTGAACAAGTTGAACGTTCATCTGAACGTTAAACTCGTTTAGAGAACAAGTCAAGGTAAATCTTCATGAACAAGTTCAACGTAGATAGAACAAGTTTAACAATCATCTGAACGTTAAACTTGTCCAGTGAACATGTCAACGTAAATCTTTATGAACAAGTTCAACGTAGGTTGAACGAGTTTAATGTTCATCTGATAATGTTAAACTTGTTTAGTGAAGAAGTTAACGTAAACCTTCATAAACAAGTTCAACGTAGGTTGAACGAGTTGAACGTTAATCTCAATGTTAAACTTGTTCAGTGACCAAATTAATGTAAACCTACATGAACATGTTCAACGTACATTGAACGAGTTTAACGGTCCTCTAAACGTTAAACTTGTTCGATGAGCAGGTTAACATAAGCCTTTAAGAACAAGTTCAATATAGGTTCAACTTGTTTAGAGTTAATATTAATGTTAAACTTGTTCAGTGAACAAGTCAACGTAAATCTTAATGAACAAGTTCGACGTGGGTTGAACAAGTTTAACGTTCATCGTAACGTTAAACCTATTCAGTGAACAAGTTAACGTAAACTTTCATGAACAAGTTCAACGTACGTTGAATGAGTTTAACGTTCGTATTAACGTTAAACTTGTTTGGTAAACAAGTCAATATATATCTTCATGAACAAGTTTAACGTAGTTTGAACAAGTTTGACGTTCATCTTAACGTTAAACTTGTTCGATGTACAAGTCAACATAAACCTTTAAGAATAAGTTCAACATAGGTTGAACGAGTTTAATGTTCATTTCAATGTTAAACCTGTTTGGTGAACAAGTTAACGTAAAGCTTTATGGACAAGTTCAACGTAGGTTGAAAGAGTATAATGTTCATATCAGCGTTAAACCTGTTTGGTGAACAAGTCAAATCAAATCTTATGAACAAGTTCAACATGGGTTGAACAAGTTTAACGTTCATCACAACGTTAAACATGTTCCGTGAACAAGTTAACGTAAACCTTCACGAACAAGTTTAACGTAGGTCGAACGAGTTTAACGTTCTTATTAACGTTAAACTTGTCCGGTGAACAAGTCAATGTAAATCTTCATGAACAAGTTTAACGTAGTTTGAACAACTCAATGTAAATCTTTATGAACAAGTTTCACATAATTTGAACGAGTTTGACGTTCATCTCAACGATAAACTTTTTTAGTGAACACATTAACTTAAACCTTCATGAACAAGTTCAACGTAGATTGAATGAGTTTAACGTTAATCTCAACGTTAAACTTGTTCAGTGAACAAGTTAACATAAACCTTCATGAACAAGTTCAACATATGTTGAACGAGTTTAACGTTCCTCTGAACGTTAAACTTGTTTGGTGTGCAGGTTAACGTAAACCTTCAAGAACAAATTCAACTTGTTTAACGTTATTATTAACGTTAAACTTGTTCGGTGAACAAGTCAACACAAATCTTAATGAAAAAGTTCGATGTGGGTTGAACAAGTTTAATGTTCATCGCAACGTTAAACCTATTCAGTGAACAAGTTAATGTAAACCTTCATGAACAAGTTCAACGTAGGTCGAACAAGTTTAACGTACATATTAACGTTAAACTTGTTCGGTAAACAAGTCAACATAAATCTTCATGAACCTATTTAATGTAGTTTGAACAAGTTTGACGTTCCTCCTAATGTTAAACTTGTTCGAGGTACAAGTCAACGTAAACCTTCATGGACAAGTTTAACGTAGGTTGAACGAGTTTAAGGTTCATTTCAACGTTAAACCTGTTTGGTGAACAAGTTAATGTCAAGCTTCATGTACAAGTTCAACGTAGGTTGAAAGATTTTAATGTTCATGTCAACGTTAAACTTGTTCGGTGAACAAGTCAACGTAAATCTTAATGAAAAAGTTCAACGTGGGTTAAACAAGTTTAACGTTCATCGCAATGTTAAACATGTTCGGTGAACAAGTTAACATAAATCTTCATGAACAAGTTCAATGTAGGTCGAACGAGTTTAATGTTCATATTAACGTTAAACTTGTTCAGTGAACAGGTTAACGTAAATCTTCATGAACAAGTTTAATGTAGTTTGAACGAGTTTAACGTTCATCTTAACGTTAAACTTGTTCAGTGAACAAATTAACGTAATCCGTTATGAACACGTGCAATGTACGTTAAACATTTTAGTGAACTAGTCAACGTATACCCTCACGAACAACTTTAACATTCCTTACAACATACTATTCCTTATGTCTATAATTGGTGGCATAAATTGTTAAATCAAAATATCATTATTCATTCATTTTGTTCTAAACTAATTTTTGAACAATATTATTGCGAACATAATTTATTTTCTATTATATTGTTTTGAACTATTAACATATTTCAGGATTGTGAAGCATGGACATGACTTCAAGAAATAAGTTTAACGTTTCTCTCATTGTTAAGCTTGTTCAGTAAACAAATCAACATAAATCAAGGTTAAACTTGTTCTTAATATAGATTAATTTATGAGAGAACATTTTTGGTGTATCCAATGAATGATGCATCCCAAGTGTGATCACTGTATAATTATATTATAATATAAATTTTATATTTTCAAGTAATGGAATTATTAGCATTCAAACAAACATTGCCAATAAAAATCAAAAGTATTTATAGACAACTATAATTAGAATTCATTTTATTCACTAAATTATTTATAGAATTCATATAACTTACTAAATTTATTTTCACTTATGCAATTGTTAGCATTAGTTAATTATTTTTTTAAGATAACACCATTATGGATCACACCAAGCACAACCAAGAATGCAACTACCCGCCCACTCTAGGAGATGTATGTCCCTGGAAATTTAATGAATTATATTTGTGAAGTTCATTTTGAAGTCTTCAACCACTAAGGTAAGACAATGGACCTTTGATAACATAAATCAGTTTTAGAATATCATTTTTCAATTATTTCGATTTAAAATAAATTTACTAATAATAATAATGCAACGTTGGACAATAAATGTGAAGGATGTCTCCGAAGTCGAATCGTCTTCTATCGTAACTCCTACAAATATAATTGAAATTGCCAGGTCTGCATCCTCTCATTTTTTTTATATCATAAATTTTGGTTTTTTTTTAATTGACGCTTGTTTACTAATGATTTTCCATTTCTTATTAATTATAGCTATTAATATAATTGTGTTTGAAATGTCAATAGAACACCTACACTATATTTGTAACTTCTTTTGTCATCTTCCGTTTGCAATCAATAATTTTTTTTGGTCAAACTTTTTCTTTCAAAGCACCCATTTATTTTTATAAAAACCTTATGTTAGTTTAATCTTTTTTACTGATTGATTTTGTTAGCACAAACTATTCTTAAATTTTACATCATTTAACTTTACGTTTGTTTATAAACGTCTATAGGTAAACATTGTGTTAATATAAATGATTAATTTAGCTAGCCTATCCTTGGTTGAAAAAATATCTTAGCTACGCCACTCAATTGACTCAATTTATTGTGATGATTCTAAAGATTTTGATATAAAAAAATTGATTTCTTTATTTAATTTGATGTTGATGTAGATATGGGGCCTTGAGTTCAAAATGTAGCAAAATGTGCTACTTTGCATCAAAGTCAACAGAAAGTTACAATGAAGAAGCAAATGTGACAATTGATAAATTAACAACTCAAATAAAGGGATTAATGCCATCATCAAGTACAACAAGGGAAGAAAATGTACATCGTAGAAGTATGCAATCGATTGTTCAAGTGAAAGATCCAGTCATAGCAGCAATGAAGGGGTCGATGAAGCAGAAAAAAAAAATCTAGTGGGAAGACGCGTAAATGTGGGAAGTGTGGACAGCCTAGACACACAGTGAATACATGTCGTGCCGATGTTCAAAATAACATGAGCGCACGCAATGGGAATATGAGAAAAAGGTCCACATTACAACCAATCGCATATGTAGACTTTATAAAATGGTGTAAAATTTGACCCATACTATGATGAAATTGCTTCCGGACTCACTGTCTGAAATGTTTTTAATTGCTCTATGCAAATGCGTGTGAACGCAAATGAGAAGACTAACTATAAGGACCTCCATTTTTGATTGGCTTATTTCATGGCAAAGAACTTTGGAATTATATGTAATGGGTAGCTTAGATCTTATTGTAATTCTTCATCAACAAGCTTCCAAGATCCCAAAGAGCTTCAAGAGAGGTAGTTCACTTGTTTCTAACTCTTGAAGAAATTTAGTTGCACACACACACACTTACATGCATTTGTATTTACATGCATTTGTTGTTGCACACACACACACACACACACACACACACACACACTTACATGCATTTGTATTTACATGCATTTGTTGTTGCAAACACACACACACACACACACACACACACTTACATGCACTCGTGATGTTATGCATGTGTTCCTTAATACTCTTGTGTGTATTCTTTTCACAATCACACTTGCACTTCATACTTAGTCTTAAGTGTGGCTTTTGTGTGTGGGGTAATTCGTTTCCTGTTGTTTGTTCAGAAACGTTTGCGCTCGCACAGTGGTGTGCTTTTTCTTAGAGGGATGAGTGACCTCCCTAAAGGTCTCTAGTGTGCGGGTCCCTTACCCGTGCAGTACCCGTGTAATAACACTTTGTTCCTCAGGTTTCTACAGTGTGTAGGTTTGTGCATGGGTCCCATACCCGCGCAGTACCCTCGCACTGACCATGGGGTGTCTCGAGTCTATTTTTGCCCGGGTTGTGCACAGGTACCCTACCCGTGCAATACTCATGCACCAAGCATGATGTTTCTTGGATTTAGCTTTTATGCAGGTAGTGCACAGGTCCTCTACCCGCGCACTGGACCCGCGCAGTGCCTTGATTTGTGTCTATTTTTTCAAAACGATGTAGTTTCATCTAGGGTTGTTATACATATATATATATCTTCTTCTTCCTCAACTCGTTTTTAAGAGCTTCAAAACTGGTTTTAGTGAGAGAAAATATTTCCCTTAGTGAGATAAGCTCCTAGAGTGTTTCATTAGCTCTCCAAACCCAAAACCCATCATCCTTCATGCATCATTAAGCATCTTTAGGCATAGGTCTTCATCATTAAATTGACTTGGTAAGTTAAACAAAAATCCCATCTTTGTTATTTGTTTATACTTTCCAAGATGATTTTTTTATTGCATTTGTTAGTTGATTAAATGCTAAGACTTCATTTATTGCATCTTTTTATGAGTTCCTTTGCATGATTGGGTTTGTATTGTGATAGCTTGCATTTATGACATATTTGCCCTCTAGCTAATTAGGACTCTTTGATTACATTTGTTAATTGTATTTATTGTCCTTGCCATGATTAATGACAACTTGTGTTAATATGGTTTTGTTTGATGACTAGATTTTAGACTTGCATATCTATATCTAGTTAGGTCTTTATGAGCATCGATATAGATATTGATATCTAGGATTGCATCTATTGCCATCATATAATCCCTAGTTAAGTATTTAGTGTTTTCTAGCATTTTTTGCATTTTGAATATTCATATATTCACATAGGTTGTTAATTTCTTTGAGAGTTAAGTCTTATGACTACAGGGCGTAGTGCACAAGCAAGTTAAGTCTTGCAACCAAGGTGTGGTTGGCAAGCAAAGTGATTAAGAATTCACTATAAAGGCCTGTGGGTAGTAGTGGTAGGTTAGTGACCGAGAATGGTGTGACTAGAGGTCAACCTAGGTTGTAAACATTATTACAATAGTGGATTTGAGGATCAGAGTGGCTAAGTGGTTAGCCCGTGATTTTTCCCTTATTAAAATGTTTCCACTTAAAAATCAAGTGTTATTTAATTTCCACACTTTATACTTGATTTTGTATGTTTGTTTATGGGGTGAATTTTTAATATTGACTAATCAAGAAAAGTTGGTAGTTAACTTGATTAAAACCTATTCGCCCCCCTCTAGGTAACTAAACACACCCTCGAGTTGTATTTTCAATTGGTATCAAAGCTGATTCCTAGACATACTTAGGTGATCCTTGCTCTTGATTGTGTATCTTGCATTTGTGTGCATTTTGCTTGTCGCATTCATTTGCATTCATTTGCATTCATTGACCCAAACACTATGAATGACTTTGGGGTGAGTAAAGAGAGAGCGTTGAGTGTGAGACCAGCACTACTTAAGGGGGATAATTACTCCTCATGGAAGAGGAAGATAAAGTCCTTCCTATTGGCGATAGATGATAGAGTTTGGATGGTAATTGAGGAAGGATACAAACCACTAACCATGGCCATCAAAGATGAAAGTAGAGTGCTCAAGCCCAAGTCTCATTGGAGTTCCCAAGAGTTTGAAGCCTCGATGTGGAACAACAAGGCGATGCATGCCTTGTTCATTGCAATGGATGAGAACCAATACAAACTCATCCAAATCACCAAAAATGCACATGAAGCTAGGAAGATCCTAGAGACGGCACATGAGGGAACCGAAGTGGTTAACAATTCCAAGCTCCAAGAACAATTTAAGACAATCAAGATGGAAGAGCATGAGTGTTTTAATGACTTCCAAGTGAAGTTGATGGACATCGTGAATCAAAGGCATCAACTAGGTGACCCGTACTCGGATAGGAGGATCAAGCAAAAGATCATGAGGTCACTTCCCGCCAGATTCGAATCCAAAGTGACTGTTATTGAAGAAAACAGTGACTACAAGAAGATGAAGCCGAGTGAAGTTATTGGAAGGCTCTTTGCCTATGAATCTAGATGGGCCACTTCAACCACATCACCAAGAAGAAAAAAGGCATAGCATTGAAGACTTCCAAGATTGAGATGGACGTTGATGATTTGGATGAAGACATGGCTTTAATGGTGAAGACATTGAAGAAGTTTATGAAGCTTCACAAGAATGACTTGAAAAAGAAGAATCACTTCAAGAAGATTGATCCAAGTCACGAGAAGCGTTTAAGAAATGGGATTCAATACTTTGAATGTGAACGATTAGGGCATATCTCTAAGGATTGTAGTAACTAGAAGGACAAAAGAAAAGGAAAGGTGATGGCCATTTTATCGAGTGATAGTGAGAGTGTAGAAGATTCTTCGGATGATGAAGAACTTGCAATTAACTACACGGACTTTGGAGCCTCCTATGTGGAAGTTGAAAAAAAAGGCAATAATGCCTTAACTTGTGACCTTGAAGAAGGAATAGATGAAGTGGTAGCTAGAAGTGTGATTGATGTAGCCACACTTAGGGAAGTTGTTGACACAACAACAAGTGACCAAGGAAAAAGTCTTGATGAGGAAGTTGGCTCTTTTGATGAGAGGCAAAGTGAGAAGAGTGTATTATCCTCAAGTGTAGGAAATGACTCTAGTGATGAGAGGTTTTCATCTCACTCTAGAGGAATCGGTAAAGCCATAGACCTTGAAGACTTCATTAAATACTTTGAAGGCTCTAGGTTGAAGAAGGAAAGAGAGATTCAAAAATTGAAAGAGGAGAATCTCAAGCTTTCAACCAAGGTAACTCACTTGAATGATGAAGTGAGGAGAGTCAAGGAAAGTGAAGACTTGTTGAAGAAGGAAAATCTTCAACTAAAGGCCAAGTTAGATGACTCCTCAAAAATAGACATGATTGATGTGTCCAAGTACAAAAAAGAGATTGAAGATTGCCACCAAAGGATGAAGGCAATGAAGGATTAACTTGCCAACAAAGAGAATTCCTTGAAGATTGTCAAGGATAAAGAAATAAGGTACCTTCAAGACTTAAAGAAGGATAAGATCAAGCAACCTCAAGCTCAAGGAAAAATCAAAGCTTCACCTCTTCACCATCCTAGGAGGAAGATTGATCTTGGAGAGTCATCCAAGAGTGGCCAAGTGAAGATGCAAACAAAGAATGGACCTTAATCTCAACAACCAAGAGCTCCTCATCCAAACTTCCCTCAAACAAGCTTTTCCCAACCAAGACGGCAAGCCATGCAAACTCAACAAATGAGGCATCCAAATCCGGCTCAGCAATAAAGAAGGAGAGGATCGGTTCAACACCAAAGGCGACATCAAATGCATGACAAGTCTCCAATGACCTCAAAAGGATATGGTATGACCCCTCACTTTATACCTACTTGTCATTTTGTGGTGTTGATGGACACATTTGTTAGTTCTTGAGTTTTGTATTGGCATAATTCTATATCAAAATGGCATTTGCTTTGTATTGATTAGTTGTCTAGGATTTGTGGATAATCAAGCTTCAAGGAAAATTGGACAATATTCAAGAAAAGTGGTGGTTACAAGAGGAATAAAGCTAAGTTGCTTAGCAAAAGGTAATCATGACCTCTTTCCTCTTGCAAGGCCTAGGCACACACATACATTGCATTCATATGTGTCCCTGCATATTTGTTCATAATTTGGTTTAACACAATACACACACACACACACACACACACACACACACACACACACACACACACTTATACATGTATGCACATGCATTAGACTTAAAATTGATAATTTGAATAAATTGCATGTTCTAGGATTAGTTCTAGGAAATGGCATACTTGTGTATTCTTGTGTTTATTGGTTTGTGTTTATATGATAATGAACTTGATTTTGAGCTTATATAATTCCACATTGAGTTCCAATTAATTTGGTTACTCATTCATTAAATTTCGATTTCAAATTAGGTGGTTAAGAAACTTTCTGTGATTTTATCGTACATGGTTTTCGCTCTTATTTTTCAAGTTGAATTCCATATTTTTGTGAAAGTTGTCTTTATGAATTTTGTGCTTGAGGGAGTCTCGGTTTGTAATCCAAAAACGGATTTGAAATCGGAGTTTGGAGGCCTAAGATATGGCTGAAGAAAACAAGAGAGCGCAAGAGGGATGAGAGGTGCTAAGGGGCCTCCATGGGAAGGAAGTGTTGCTGGTCCCGTAGAGCCCATGCACCTCTATGGGAAGCCAGCATGGCACCCGCCCGTTGGTTGGATTTTAACTTCTTGTTTCCCTCCTTTAAATATCTTGCTTCCCTCTCACTTTCATTTGAAGAAAACAAATTCAAAACATGTGCAGTTTTTTCTCTCAATATTTTCTCATCTTCCAAACACCATAACTTTCTCATTTGGAGTCCGTTTTGAGTGATTCAAATTAGAGAATCTTCCACTGCCAGTTATCTACGATATCCATAAGAGTTTGGAGTCATTTGAGTAGCTTTACTGGTAGCTTCACTCACAAAAAGGGGACTGCACAGTTTTTGTTCAAGGTATTGATTTCTAATTTGTTCTTGATTCTAAGATCACTCAACTCTTCCCACACAACAATGATTGGTGTACTCTATTGAGTGTAGAGAGGGTTTCTCATGAAGCCTAGATAGATTAAGGTAGTCGGGATCGCTTGGATTGGAATGCTCACAATCCACCTGTTCCACACTTTTAGCCAGGATGTATCGGATTTGTGTGCTCACAATACATCCCTTTCAATCAAATTAGCATGTCTAGTCACCTATATGTGTGTACCTCAACTTAGATTGAGAGTTGGAATGCCTACTCAACCTAAGGAGATTATTAATCCAATACCAACTTGAATTGGGAGTTGGAATGCCTACCCAATCAAGAAGATACCAAATTCAAATTAATAAATATTCAAGATATTCAACATCAATCAATAAACCAAGAATTGGAATGCCTACTTAATTCAAAGAGATATTGAAAACATTAAGAACAAATGAATGGAACTAAAATAGATTAACTATTCATAATATGTTAGAAAGCCCAAAATTCAAGTTTAATTACATCAACTCCCACAAACGGATTAACTACTCATGCTAGATACAAAATAAAAACTAAGAGATAAGAGATAGAGAAGACCCATGAAGAACTCCTCCTTCTTGAAGCTTGAATCCAATCTCCTAGTAGCCTCCTTGATTAGAGATGATGAGGATGATGTTAGGTATAAGGTTAGTGGTTAGAGATTAGAATAGAAATGGGAGAAAATTCGTTCTTGGAAGAGGGTGGAATATTTGAAGTGTGAAAGAGAGTGTTTTCAAAAAGAAAATGGTGTATTTATATGCTTGGGAGGTTTGGTATGATCTGGGCATGAAAAGACATCATTACCCCTCTAAATATTACTTAAAACCTGTCATTTTTTATGCTGAAAAGTGCAGTGCACGGGTATAGCACGGGTAGTGCACGGGGTAGGTTACCCGTGCAGTTCCCATGGATAGAGGCGCAACAGTTACTAAAATATCCATAACTTTCTCTAGACAACTCGGAATCGCAATACATAAACACCGATGGAAACTAGACTCCTGGAGCTTTCCGAATATATATAATTTGAAACATGGTTCAATCAGAGAAGAGATATATGATCCTTTGAAGTTGGATGATCTGCACACACATTTTTACAATTTCAGCTCTTTTTCTACCGATTCTCACTTTCTGTGTCTTCTGGTATCGGCAATGTGCATGGGTGAATGCACGGGTGATACCCGTGCAGTTACTCGTGCACTGAGATCTTCTCCAAAATTTTCTTCCAATGCACGGGTATGCTACCCGTGCACTTTGGCCTTCAATACCCCTATTTTTGCACCACTTGTCTTCTTTTGATCCCGCTTCTTGATTTTTTACCTAATGCCTGTAATATCAACAAAAGAGCCACAAATACACATAAAAATACCCAAGAACAAGACAAAGAGAAAGGATATAAGGGCCAAAATGTATGACATTTTTGGCTCGATCACCATACTATCTTATTTTTGCTTTATGGTCTGGCCAATGTGCACGGGTAGTGCACGGGTAAGGGATCCGGGCATTAGGGTCTCCTGTCTGATCTGCTCCCTGGTTTGAACAAATGCATCCTTCGATGTACGGGTTGTGCACGGGTAGTGCATGGGTAAGGTACCCGTGCACTAAGGTCTCCAAGAGTACCCTTTTTGCACCAATTTGTCCCTTTTCGATTCCGATTCCTTATTTTCACCTAATGCCTGCAATTGTAGCAAAAGAGCCATAAGACACACACAAAAACACCCAAAATTGAGACAAGGGATAAGGATATGAGGGCCAATATATATAATAATTTTGGCTCGATCAATTGGGGTTTGGGGTTAGAGAGAGAATATTGAATATGTAGTTGTAACCATTTTTTACATAATGATATTTTTCTCTTATCGTCTTGAAGGTCGTGCGTTTGCTTTGTTTTTTTTTTTCCGTAAAACTTGTGTTGTGTGATTTAATTCTTTCTTCCTATTTTTCTATTAGGATAAATTATTTGTTTTGTGACGAAGATCGGTTAGCGTTTCCTCGTTACTTTTCCCAACAACACAACATTAAAAATTGATGAATTAAATAGCTGTACAGACTGCAGTCCTATTATTTTAGTTATATTATGCAATATTATTGAAAAATGATATCATAGTTAATTAAATGCTTGATATCCTTTAACTTGATATTTTTTAGTCTATAGAAAGTCATGATGCAGCAGCAGATATATACTTTATAGATTGCCTTGAAGTAACTTGTTTCTTTTAATTTTATTGAGTTCGGTCTGTTCTTGAGATACCTAAAAATAACTGGCATGGAAGAAGATAAAATGTACTTCTTAATCGGTATAATTTTTTTAAGCTAATCAGTAGTTATATACCATACCCATTACGGATTTTACTATCTATCCTCATCCCCACCAAATTGAAACTCATATCTACCCTATAAGTGCAGGTCCCTACAAGGCTCCATACCTACAGGTTATTTTGCCATACCTACAGGTTATTTTGCCATCCCTATGATTACTCCAATACTATAAAGTGATGCAGCAGAAAAATCACGCAAACAAGAATCGATAAACATAACGAGGATAAACAATTCGAATCTGTTAATTCACACACGAATACCGTAAACAAAATCTTCTATTAATCTGTTGATTCTCGCACGAATTCCAGAATAACATGCGTCAAAATCATTGACCCTCACAAAGGTACCGATATTGGGATAAACAAGAGAAAACTTTCAAAAACTTTATTAATCATCAAGAACTCCAATCCCTGTTAGGGTATAAGGCCTTTAAATAGCGAAACTAAAAACCTAAAAGAAACTTAAAAGAACTAAAAAGGAAATAATTGAGATAACAATAGAAATTGAAAATACTATAATACTAAAATATCACAAACCTATCTAATAAGGGAATTAAATTTGATTTAATAAAATCAAATCATAAAATAATTAACTATCTAACTAAATACATAATAAATGGAAATATAATAATATGTATTAATTACAAGAATATTTTTAAAACCAAAAATCTTCAAAAATATCTTCTTCATTGATCGTACCATGTTGATACCATATTTTAGCCCCCATTTTTGATGCTTTTGGATCGATTCCAGGGTAAAATCATGTATCTAATGGTGTAAATAAGCGATTTTAGATGATCAATTATATCTAGGGGTATTTGTGCAAAAATGGAGAAGTTTTGGGCTTAGAGTGAAGAATAGCTGGAAAAGTCAGGCATTTAAGTGTCGCTGCCCATTTGTCATCTTGAAGAACCGTGACATCAAAACTAGAGAAGTTCACAGTCTAACTGTCTCCACGAACAATCACGACAATTTGAAGAGCAAGAACTCGAAGTACAATTCCAGAGAATTTCGTTGTCTATTTGTCATCATGATCAACTGCGGCATATGGATTGAAAAGCCCCCAAAAATAACTCCAGAGAAGTTCGCGGTCCAGTTATCATCATGGACGACCGCGATCCTGTGAAAATCAAGACATCGACTTTTTATCTAGAGGAATTTGTGGTGCAAATGTCGCCATGGACGATCGCAAATTTATCTAGCGAACTTTTGTCCAGAGATTGTCGTTGTCCAGCTGTCGTCACTAATGGTAGTGACTTTCTGACTGTGACACAATGCCAGGTCAGCATAGTAACGAGTTCTAGACCTAATTTTGGCAACCTATATAAATATATCCCTTTTCTGATTCTTTTACACAACCTACCCAGCCATAACCTCAAAGATACCATTCTTGCCATCCCTTACCTCACTAAGAACACATCTTGCTTACATACACACACACACACACACACACACACACACACACACACACACACACACACACATACACACATAAAACCTCATCCTTACCTCACTTCACTAGATCTAACACATCACATCTTGGAACTCAAAGAAGATAGAAGAGAAGATTCACTTCACACACACACACACACCTAAAACCTCATCCTTACCTCATTTCACTAGATCTAACACATCACATCTTGGAACTCAAAGAAGATAGAAGAAAAGATTCACTTGACCAAGGGAATCTACAGCACATCAAAGACAAAGAGAAAACTTGTGGAGATCTTCATGGGTTTACTCTTCATCTTAGTTATTTTCTTTTGTTTCTTCATTATGTGTAACTAAACCATTTTATTAGAGGGTTGACGTAACCCTTTTTTACTACTCTGTGTATCTAATTAGTCTATATTTTCCATTAGTAATCCACATTTAATTTCTCTTATTCAGTTTATCCATGTTGCTTCTCTTTTTTCCCATATTATGTTGTGTCTTCAAAGTGGATTTGGTACATAGAACAGTTCACATGAAAAGGTTGCGGTTCCTGCTTGGATGAATTTTCATCATGAACTTCAATCTTAGGCTCTAATGAATGAGAAGATTGGTCTATATTCTAGGGAAAAAATATCCATTTAAAAAAAAATCAAAACATCGCCAATTCGTGTTCTAACCGTAATGCAAATTGAATTAATTTAGAGATTACCTTTGTACTAGTCTCCATAAATCTTCCGCACTTAGCACAAAATCGAGTCACTTAAGAGTGCGGCCTCTTTTTTTCTTTGAACCAATGTGTAAATTGAAAATACAATAGTGTGTGTTTAAACAACCTAGAACGGGGGGGGGGGGGGGGGGGTGAATGGGTTATTAATCGATTAATTACTAACTTTTTTGATTAGTCAATATTAACATGCAAAACCCAATTCAAACCATAATAAAAATCAAGTAAAGTGCAGAAATTAAAGAACACTTGATTTTTACGTGGAAACACTCCAAACAGGAAAAACCAAGGGACTAGCCACGCTAGGCACTTGAGCCACGGAAATCCACTATAAGAAAAGAAGATTATACTCTTAAGTGATACACGGACTCTCACTCTTGATAACCTTAGGCTGTGGACACTACCACTCACCACTCTTGGTTCAATCCCTAGTGATATCCCCCGATCCATTACTTTTGGCTTGAGCACCTCCTAGTCTACCCCGTAGGCCTTTTATAGTGGTACTTGGCAGCCAATGCTTGCCAACGAACCTTTTGTTGCAAGACTTCACTTGCTTGTGAAACTTCACCTAGAAGCCACAAGACTTTGACTCATTGAAGAGAATTAAAGTCTAAGTGAATATATGAATATTCTAAATGCAATAAAGTGCAAGACTAAACAATATATGCTTAATTAGATGTTAAGATACAAATCTACCGACCTAATTATCAAACAAGCCTATATGCACATACATGAGGTTTCAATTAGATGTAAAGTAATTCTAACAACCTAATTGTCAATAAAACTCACATAAATATTCATGAACTTGACTAGATGCACAAAGCCAACCTACTCATCAATTAAACATACACGAACATTTATGGATTAGCTATTTAGGCATAAATGGCCTAATGATGCAAGCTATCACAAGCAAACCCAATCATGCAATTAAGACTCACAAATATATGCAATAAAGAGAGTCAAGGTATTTAATCAAGCAATAAATACCTAATCTAGAGTAAGAAGAATAATAAATGATATTCAATGAAGTTCTAACTGTAAGGACCTCGATTTTATGATTGGCTTATTTCATGACAAACCACCACATTGGGGATGATTGTGTAATGGGTAGCTTAGGTCCATATTGGCAAGCTTCCAAGCATCTCCATGACTTCAAGAGCAAAAGGTATATTCACTTGACTTTGTCTCTTGAAGAGTTTAGGTGCACACACACACTTCATGCATGTTTTGTTTGTCTTGCATTTGTGTTCTTTATTGTTTGTATAAGTGTGCATCCTTTTCTAAAACACTCACTAATTTTCATTAGATATCATATCTTGCATTGTATCGTAGTTGATAACATGTTTGACATGTTAATTGTGCTTCATTGTGTGCATCTCACTCACTTCACACTTGCACAAAATTCATGTAAGATTGACTTTTGTCTTGAGTGTTAAAAAGGGATTTTTCCCTTTGGCGCGGCCTAGACCGCTCGGCAGGCTTTGCTTGCACCGCGGTGCACTGAGCGGTATTCTCCAGTGCGTCATGCGCGACGTGGACCGCGACCTGTGCACTTGCACGCCCAGCGGTCCCAACCGCGGTGTTGTCCAGACGGTACACTGCTGTATGTACCGCGGTCTGGACACTTACCTGTGCCGCGGTCTAGCAAGCGGTTTTGACAGGATTCTGGTTCCCAAGTTCAAAACGATGTAGTTTTAACTAGGGCTTCATATATATTCTTCCTCTTCTCTTCTTGGCCGACCAAGAGCTCAAAAATTCATTTTTAGAGAGAGGTTAGAGCTCCTAGAGAGAGAAAGCTTCAAGAAAGCATCTTTGACTCTCCAAACCCAAAACCGATCTCCATCTTGCTATCTTGCATCATTCAACATCATTTGAGCATGGGTCTTCATTGTTTCATGACTAGGTAAGCAAGAACTTCTTTGAATATCATTTATTGTTCTTCTTACTCTAGATTAGGTATTTATTGCATGATTAAATACCTAGACTCTACTCTATTGCATATTTATGAGTCTTGATAACATGATTTGGTTTGTATTTTGATAGCTTAATTGATTAGGTCATTTTTGTCTAAAAGCTAGGTCATAAATATTCATGTGTGATTAATTGATAACTAGGTTGAGAAATTGTGTTTTAATCAACTAGTTAATGTTCATGAATATTTGATTGTGTATGTTTGTGATAGCTTGCATTATTAGGTCATATATGCCTAAATAGCTAATCCATAAATATTCATGTATGCTTAATTGATGATTAGGTTGACTTTGTGCATCTAGTCAAGTTTATGAATGTTTATGTGAATTTAAGTGACAATTAGGTTGTTAGAATTTCTCTACAACTAATTGAGACCTCATGTGTGTACATGTAGGCATTATTTGATAACTAGGATGTTGTATTGCATTATCTACATCTAGTTAAGCATTGTATGTTTGGTCTAACATATATTGTGTTGAGCATTCATTGATTGTTCACTTAGACACTATACTCTTCATTGAGTCAAAGTCTTGTGGCTTCGGGTGAAGTTGCACAAGCATTGTAGTCTTGCAACCAAGTTGTGGTTGGCAAGCATTGGTCAAGAATCCATTGTAAAAGGCCTGCGGGTAGAGTAGGAGGTGCTCACGCCGATAGTAGTGTATCAGTGGATATCACTAGGGATTGAACCAAGAGTGGCGAGTGGTAGTGTCCATAGCCTGAGGTTATCTAGAGTGAGAGTCCGAGTATCACTTGAGGGTGTAACGTTTTACTCATATAGTGGATTTGAGGATCGTGTGTGGCTAGGAGGATAGCCCGTGGTTTTTCCCTTTGTTTAAGGGTTTCCACGTAAAAATCAAGTGTTATTTATTATTCCGCACTTTACACTTGATTTTGTATGTTTGATTTAATTGGGTTATTTGTTTAATATTGACTAATCGAAAAATTGGTAATAATCGATTAACAACCCATTCACCCCCCCCCCCCCCCCCCTCTAGGTTGTAGACACACGCTAAGAGTGTATTTTCACTAACTTACCTAGTCATGAAACCAAGATGACCCGTGCTTTAGAGATGTTCAATGATGCATGAAGAAGATGGGTTTGGATTTGGAGAGTCAAAGAATGAAGCTTAAAGCTTTCTCTCTCTAGAGCCACTCAATCTATCTTTCTAGGGTTTTAATTTTGTGGTCTTAATGAAGAAGATGAGAAAGAGATGTATTTATAGAAGCCCTAATTGCAACATTGTTTTGGGAAAGTAGGGCAAAAATAAGCACAGTGCGGGGGTGCGGGGGTTCGGTGGGCTGGTAGAGACCCTCGCACCACCCGCGCACTGGGAGCAAGAAATCAGCCTAAGAACACTTCCTGGGTGACTGCGCGGGTAGGGACCTGCACAATACCCGCGCATTGGCAAATCAGAACAACAATTTGATTTCCAAGCAAGTCAAAACAAGACCAAACAACATCGAAACCTTTCGAATGATATACAGTTGGAAATGTATGGATCTCTAATTTCTACTATTTTTTACAAAACAAATTTTCGATATATATAAAAAGAGATGTGGTCAAAAGAGTGACCAAATGTAAGCTATTGACAACACAAAAATGTCCAAAACTCAGGGTATAAGACCATGTGATAAAAAACCAAACCAAGAAAAGAATATAAACTTCTCAAATGGTCACTCATCGCGTTAAGACAAGTACACCATCATGCATGCATGGACTTTTCTGATCAATCATCGGGAAATGAAATACATCAAGCAAAAACCGCACTTAGAACTAAGAATGAAGTGCAAGTGTGATTGTGAAAAGAATGCACACATGAGCAACAGGAAACAAATGCATGTCAGTACAAATGCATGAACTGTGTGTGTGCACTTAATCTCTTCGAGAGACAAAGTCAAGTGAATATATCTTTCGCTCTTAAAGTCATAGAGATGCTTGGAAGCTTGCCGTCGGTAATCATCAAGAAGACCTAAGCTACCCATTACACAATCATCCATAATGTGGTTTATCATGAAATAAATCAATCATAAAATAGAGGTTCTTACATAAATCCACCTACAAGACTTAAAGAAAAAGATTAAAAGCTCAAATTGAATTTGAAACTTACAACTTACTTTCAAGCTTGTGCCAACGTCAATGAGAATGAGAAGCATGGTGTAAAAATTATTCTTTCTCTTAAGCCACCTATTTATAGGTTTAGAAAAGAATAATTTATTTTCTCATAGGACATAAGAATCACAAATCCTGTTGTGATTTTGTAAGTCTAATTTTATTAGAAGTCTTTTCCTTTTAATTTTCTTTTATCTATTTTCCAATCAAAATCCTATTTTGATTTATTTTCCGTTTCTAATGGGAAATAAAATAAAAGAAGTAAGATGGGTCGTTGTCTTGGAACCTAGCATTTGAGACCAATAAGTTTCTTTAAGATGATCCAATTTAACTTGTGAATTTTGGGGATCCACAAGTTATTTTAATTAAAAGCTCCAATATACTTGGCTCAAGTACCAATTAACTCCTAATTAATTGAGCCCAAATATATTAATTTCATTTTATTCCACTAAAAAACTGAAATTGCACTCTTGAATTAAAATACAATATATTAAAAAAATTACCCTAAGCAATTGTGTGAAATATGTATCCTCATGAAAAATATCATAATTAAAATGCCTTTTGACCGTTGCAATGTTAATTATTTTATTCCTTAGGACTGCCCTTACTTCTAATGGATAATTTTGATTTATCTTAAATCATGATACAATAACTCCTTATTGAATACTTGGTACCAAGATTTATTATCTAAGTCCTCGTAAGACCCATAAGGTGGTATTTACTCTTATTTGATCATAAGAGTCATGATGTCCATATCTATAAACATATGTCCGCTATGATATATGAATCAATAACGTCAAACTATTGGGATTAAACCATTATTCTGTGGTCGTACCCATTGATAGCTCAATCGTTACAACTCATAATACATATGGTACAAGATAGATATTTCAATTGCTCTATTATAAATATATTATTTCATTAACAGTAAAATCAAAATATACTATTCACTTGATCCGCTCAATACATCATATGTACTAGGTCTTTTGTTCAAAGTCTTTCATTTTGTGATTCTAGACTTGTCACTTTGTTAGGTTTTTGATTCTTGTGTTGGCATAATTCTATATCAAAATGACATTTTCCTTTGTATTGATTAGTTGTCTAGGATTCATGGTTTATCAAGCTTTAAGGAAGTTGGACAACATTTCAAGCAAAGTGATGGCTGCAAGAGGAATAAGCTTTATTGCAGAACAAAGGTATATCAAGACCTCTTTCCTCTTGCAAGGCCTAGGTGCACATACACACATTGCATCCATTTGTGTCCCTGCATCATTGTGCTCAAATGGTATAACACATACACACACATATTATTATATGCACATGCATTAGATTTAATTTGACAACGTTTTGTAAAATCGTATGTTCTAGGACTATCTCAAGGAAACGGCATACTTGTGTGTTCATGTGTTTGTTTGTTTCTGTTTATGTGTTTGTTTTTTTGTATTTGTGTGATACCAGACTTGAATTTATACTTATATTATTCGTCTTTGAGTTCCGGTCATTTTGGTTACTCATTCATTTAGTTTCAAGTTCCGAGTTAGAGGTTAAGAAACTTGTTGTGTCATTATTGTGCATGGTTTTCGTCTTTGTTTATCTAATCGATTTCCATATCTTTCATAAAATTTTTGTTGACGTCCTTGTGCGTGAGGGAGTCTTGGTTCGTAATCCGAAAATGGATTTGAAATCAGAGTTTGGAGGCCGAAATACAGTTGAAGAACGCAAAGGTGCATGAGGGGAGACAAAGTGGCCAAAAGAAGGCCAATGCACCTCTCCCCATGGAGGCGCGTGGCCTCCACGAGAAGAGATGCCTTATGTCCCCGTGGAGGCCATGTGCCTCCATGGGAAGCAGAAGTGGCACCTCTTTATTGGTCACTCATTTTTGCTTTTGATTTCCCTATTTTAAATATCATTTTCCTTCTCATTTGAAAAGAAGAAGAAAAAACTTGAAAAACACTTGTGCAGAATTTTCTCTCAAACTTTCTCAATTTCCAAACACCATAACTTTCTCATTTGAACTCTGATTCAAGTGATTCAAATGGGAGATTGTTCTTCTATCAATTCTATATCATCTCCAAGAGAGTTTGAGGTCATTTGATCACGTTTTTCGGTGGCTGTAAATCAAAATCCGAGGCTTCACGTTTTTTCTTAAGGTATTGATTTAACTCTTGAGTTTCTGATCTTCAAGTCTTCAATTACCTTGGATTTTCTTCTTCTATATATGTACATTTAATGTGTAAACATTGATTAGAGTTTGAGACTCTATTGAAGCTAGTTTGAGCTTAATTAGACTTGTATGTTGAGTTAGGTTTTCTGAAAACCTATGTTTTCACATGCTTGTGAGTTGTATTGTGGTAGCTTTTAATCTAAGGCTATTTGTGTGTTGATTGATCTTATCTAGATTATTGATAGCCTACACATGCGCTAGAACTAGTTAATTGAACATTTGTAGGAATAGAACATTTGTTTGTGTATTTGGAGCCTATTATAGTGTAATTTATTATCTTGTGAATATATGCTCTAAATATCTGCTAGAAATTAGCATTGAACATATTAATTGATTCTAGCATAATTTAGTTGTTTGAACAAAATCTAGGTCTTTAATATGTGTTAGATGTTTCACATATTTTAGGTTGTTTGTTCATGTTATAAGATCTAGACAATTTTGATTTGCGCATCTTGATGACTATGTCTAGTTTCTTCATTGAAGTGTAATTGATCCATGCATTTCATATGTACATGCATCATTTGCGTGATGACATGATTTAGGATTGCAAACTAGAAAATCATACATTATGTGCTCACTGTTTAATTCTAGTTTCCATAGGAAATGTTGATCATCATGTTCTATGTTGCGTGCTTGTTTGCGCTTTGCATTCATGATCACACTTAGAAAGTCCTTGTAAAAGGCATGAAGTCTTGGTTAGGATCGGGAGGATCCGGATAATCAAGCAAGAAAGTCTTAGCTAGGATCAGGAGGATCCGAATAGCTAAGCAAGAAGTCTTGGTTAGGATCAGGAGGATCCGGATAATCAAGCGAGAAAGTCTTAGCTAGGATCGGGAGGATCCGGATAGCTAAGCAAGAAGTCTTGGCTAGGAATCTGGAGGATCCGGATAGTCATGGATGGAATCTTCCAAGAGACGTGAGAGTCATGGATAGGAAGTTGCCTCCTAGAGGTGTGATAGTCACATCTTGGATAGGGAGTAGGCAAAGTGGTTCACTAGGCCCGAGAGTAGAATAGAAGTTGATAGCTTGGAGAGTGTATCATAGGATTGGTCACTTATTTGAGTGTGTATCTTTTATTCGTCATATTGGATTACGGGTTGCTAGTGGTTGTGGATTCAACCCATGGATGTTTCCTCTAGGAGGTTTTACCATGTAAAAACAATGTGTCAAATATCTCTAACTCAAACTCTTTTATATTTGTATATGTGATTGATTATATCTTGTTATATCTATATTAAATATCTTTGTAAACAAGATTCTTGACAAGTTTAAGTAGAAAACACTTTGTTGATTCCATATTTGTCTCTTGTATCTTTTTAGTGTTTGAACATTGTATCTTGTAAAATTCTATATCAAGTTGTAAGATTCTACTTAGTGAATTTACATTGTAATATTCAAAGTACAACTTGCGGAATTTGCTTTGCGTTGAATATACTTGTATATAAGATACATTGTTTCTTGTTTTCTATATGTGTTAACTGTATCACATACTTTCATATTTGTGAATGTATGTTTGTAGACTAAAGGTGGTGTATTGAACATACATGTGTTAATTCTTTTCTCATAACAATCATGTTAAAGGTTAATTTGTATACTTACCAAGGTTCTGACAAAAGTTTCTAAAGAGTTTTTAAAAATAGAGTGTCAACCTATTCGCCCCCCCCCCCCCCCCCCCCCCCCCCCCCCCCCCCTCTAGGTTGATTAGTTCATAACCTTGTAGGAATTTCACACTTCCCAATTGAAAACAAAAGACCCACAACTTTAATCAAGATAAGGTGTCCATCAATTATCGTAAGTTTTGAATATCTTTAGACTGAATAAAGAATTATGTCTACCATGTATAAACTTCTTTATGTGAATAATTCTTTATGTTTCTTTTAGTCTTGGATCCTTAAAATATTTTGCTTTTGACATATATATTAAACGATTTATACATGATGCGTAATTTATTCGTAAACAAAAGACTTTTATTGATATCAAATGATTTGTTACAGAAAAACCCTGCTTTAAGGAATACTTCCGGACAATCTCTCACTTGCACTAAAGCAGCTGTGTCATATCCCTTATCTTAAAACCTTCTAGGTGACTATCAAAACTCTTTTGCTCTAGATTCTTTGTGAATGGATCTGCCGGGTTATTTGCTAATGGTATCTTACATACCATCACGTCCCTTATTTGTACGATTTCCCTAAGTGTAAGTTCCTCATATTTTGATTGGCTTATTTCGTTGACAAACCACATTGGGGATTATTCTTTGTAAGGGTAATTTAGGCCTCTTGAGTGTGATCAAGCTTCAAGGACATCATCTCTCTCAAAGAGCACTTCAAAGGTATCTCACTAGTTTAACTTTCTTTGAAGAGATCTAGTTGCACACACTCACTTGCATGCATTATGTTTCTATCTTCATGTAATTGAATGATGTATTGTATGCCTCTTTTCACACTCCACACTTGCACATTTGCACATCACTTAGTGTGTTGAGTTTGCCCGGAAAAGAGAATTTCTTCTCTTAGCGCAGCCTAGACCGCTTGGCAAGACTTGCTTGCACCGCGGCATACAGAGCGGTATACCTCAGCAGTGTCATGCTTCATGTACCGCTTCCTGTACACTTGCACGCAAAGCGACCCAAGTCGCGGTGTTGTCCAGTAAGCCTCTGTTGCCCATACCGCGGCCTGTGCACCTGCATGCACAGCGCCCTGCACCGCGTTGTTGTCCAGACAGTGCACTGCTGTGTGTACCGCGGTCTGGACACTTGCCTGCGACGCGGTCCATCTAGCGGTATTGACGGGATTTTGTGCCCTAAGTTCAAAACGACGCTGTTTCAACTAGGGCTCCCATATATATGCTCTATCTTCTTCCTTGCTCGTTTTTATGAGTTTAAGAAGCCATTTTTGATAGGCCAAGCTTTCCTTAGAGAGAGAAAATCCCAAGAACTCATCTTTACTCAACCAAACACAAATCCATGTGCATCTAACATCTTCAAGCATCATCTCATCATGGATTCTTCTTGCTTTCATTGACTAGGTAACTTGAACATGCCCTAAATCTCTTTGTATTTATTTATGTTCTTGTTTGCCTAGGGTTAGCTCTTTTATGTGATTTTATTGCATATCTTTATGTTTATTGGCATTTATAACATGATTGAGTTGTTGTGTGTTGGTTGAGAGCCTTGTTCATTAATAGCTAGCATTTAGGACGATTTTACCCTTCTAGCTAAATCTTCATGCATTTGCATTTAGATATTGATATCTAGGATTTGCATTTATTGACATCTTAAATCCTTAGATAAGCATTTATTGTCGCCTAGCATTAATTGCATGTTTGAATATCTTTTACATATTCACATAGGTTGTTTATACTCTTCATTGATTGTTAAGCTTTGTGACTAAGTGAGTTAGTGCACAAGCTTGTGGTCAAGAATCACTATTAAAGGCCCGTTGGGTAGATTGAAAGGGTTAGTGACCAAGTAGGTGTGACTTGAGGTCAACCTAGGTTGTAAACTTTCGTTCAAATAGTTGATTTGAGGACCGTTTGTGGCTAGAAGGATAGCCCGTGAGTTTTGCCCAGTTGGAGGGTTTCTCACGTAAATCAATCCTTGTGTTTTTATTGTTTTCCGCATATTTATATTGGATTGATTGATTGTTAATATGGAGTAGGATTATCGAAATTGATTAAGTCGAAAAGTTGGTAATATATCAACTACAACCTATTCACCCCCCCTCTAGGTTGTATTAGACACACTTTGTGTATTTTCAATTGGTATCAGAGCGGGTTCCTAGATACACTTAGGTGATCCTTGCTCGTTGTGTGTCTTGCATATTTTTTGTGTTTGTTGCATCATAAACATTCATCTCATTCATACCCAAACACTATGAGTGGAAACGGGAGTGGTAATGAGGGAGCCTCTAGCACAAGACCCCCTTTGCTCACCGGAATAAACTATGCCTCTTGGAAAGGTAAGATGGAGTCTTACATTTGCCAAATAAATGACCGAGCATGGATGGCAATTGAAGATGGCTACGCTCTTCCGGAAAAGACTCTTGAAGACGAAAGTGTAGTTCCCAAGCCAAAGTCGGAATGGTCAACTCAAGAGTTTGAAGCATCCAAGTGGAACAACAAGGCTATGCATGCTATTCTTTGTGCAATGGATGACAATCAGTACAAATTGATCCAAACAACAAGAATTGCAAAAGAGGCATGGGAGATTCTAGAGACGGCCCATGAGGGAACCGAGGTGGTCAAGGACTCCAAGCTTCAAGTCCTCCAAACACAATTCGAGCAAATTAGGATGGAGGAGAATGAGTGCTTCAACGACTTTCAAGTGAAGATGATGGACATAGTCAATCAAAGCCATCAACTTGGTGATCCCTATTCGGATAGGAGGATCAAGCAAAAAATTATGAGGTCGCTTCCAGCAAGATTTGAGTCAAAGGTGACGGCTCTTGAGGAGAATAGTGACTACAAGAATATGAAGCCAAGTGAAGTTATTGGAAGGCTTCTAGCATATGAGTCTAGATGGACTCCCACACCTACACCTCAAAAGAAGCAAAAGAGCATTGCTCTGAAGACTTCTAAGGTTGAGAAGGAGGAAGAAGACTCAGATGAAGAAATGGCCCTCATGGTGAAAAGATTCAAGAAGTTCATCAATTTTGAGAAGAGGGGATTTGGATCCAAAGGAAAGGAAATAAAGAAGAAGACTCCTTTCAAGAAGTTTGAGTCAAGTGAAGACAAGCCCACAAGAAAAGGGATTCAATGCTTTGAATGTGGAGGTTTCGGACACATCTCCACGGATAGTGGAAATTTGAAAAATAAGAAGAAAGGAAAGGCCATGGCCGCCACGTGGAGCGATAGTGATGACTTGGAAGAAGAAGGAGAATCCTCAGATGATGAGGATCATGTGGCAAACTTTATTGCCTTCGCATCTTCTCTCAAGAGTAAGGAAGCAATAGATGATGAAGATGTAGAGAAACAAAGTGAAGATGACTCTAGCTATGGTGACTCTTCATCCCATTCAACAAATATGGATGTAGGAGGAATGGATCTTGAAGGCTTCATTGAGCATTTTCAAAGCTCAAGATTGAAGATGAAGAAGGAGATTCAAAGGCTAAAAGGGGAGAATCTCAAGCTATCCACCGAAGCTACTCACTTAAATAAAGAAGTGAAGATAGCCAAAAGGAATGAGGAATTGATGGAAAAGGAGCTTGAAGAAGCTAGAGAGATCATTGCTAAGATGACTTCAAGCACGAATAAACTTGACCACATGTTGGGAGTTGGCAAGAGGCCAAGTGATAAGAAAGGTCTTGGCTATGAAAATGACAAGAAGACCTCATCCTCAAGCAAAACTGTGTTTATTAAGGGTTTGGATAACAAAGAGCCTCCACCCCCACAATATCCTAGGAAGAAGATCGAACTAGGAGAGTGCTCTAAAGATCCTCAAGTCAAGGTAGCACAAGGGAAACAAGCTCAAGCTCAATCAACAAGGGTGCATCAAGCAAGTTTCCCTCAACCGAAATACCATCAAGCCAAAAAGCAATTCATGCAAGGGCAACTAAGGAAGCAATTCGTTCCAACTCAACAACAAAGAAGGAGAGAACCAATCCAACACAAAAGACAAGCTCAAATGCGTGGGAAAGCCCCTCTGTACTCATAAGGGCATAGTATGTCTTCTTATTTTATTCCCACGTGTCACTTTTGTGGTGTTGATGGTCACATTAGACCAAATTGCTTTAAATACATTGAAAAGTGTAGAATCAAGAGCATGACTGAAAGAAATAGAGCTAGAGCTAGAATGCATGTTCCTAGGAAACCCAGAGCAAATTTGCATGATCCTAGAAAATCTAGAGCCAATGTGACTAATACCACTAGGAATGAGAACATTACACCTAGGTGGATTAGAAGGGATAACTATTCTTGCTATGTGGCTCAAATTGCCTTGAAGGCAAATGCCTCTAACACTTGGTATTTGGATAGTGGGTGTTCTAGGCATATGACGGGGAACAAGAGCTTCTTTAAATCCCTTGTCTTGGAGGATGGAGGATTTGTCACCTTTGGTGATGGATCTAAAAAGAAAGTCATAGGGAAAGGAACCATTTCCATTCCCGATTTACCCTCCTTGTCCAATGCTTTACTTGTTGATGGCTTGCAAGCAAATCTTATAAGCATTTCTCATCTTAATGATGATGGACTCTCTGTATTGTTTAACAAAAATGATTGCTCTATTTTAATGCCAAATGGACAAACCTTGCTAAAAGGAAAGAGATCTAGTGACAATTGCTATTGTCTTGAAGCTAGTGCTATCTCTTGCAATATGTCCAAATGTGAGGAAATTGAGTTATGGCATCAAAGACTTGGCCACATGAACTATCGAGATTTGAGGATCTTAGATAAGTTCAAGGTTGTGCGTGGCCTCCCTAAGCTTGGGAAGAAAGTCGATGGCGTTTGTGGACCTTGTCAACAAGGGAAACAAACCAAAAGTATGCACAAGAAAGGCAAGTATCTCGCCACCAAGAAGCCATTAGAGCTTCTACATATGGACCTTATGGGTCCCATGCAAACCGAGAGTCTCGGTGGCAAGAGATACATTTTTGTTTGTGTTGATGATTTTTCTAGATTTACTTGGACATATTTTCTTAGAGAAAAATCTGAAACTTTTGAAAAATTTAAAATGCTTTGCACTAAAATTCAAAATGAAAAGAACTCACACATTAAAAGCATTAAAAGAATTAGGAGTGATCATGGGAGGGAATTTGAAAATGCTTGTTTTGAAAGCTATTGCAATAGCTTAGGCATTTCCCATGAGTTTTCGGCTCCTAGAACTCCTCAACAAAATGGGGTTGTTGAGAGGAAGAACAGGGTCCTTCAAGAGATGGGCCGTGTGATGTTGCTTAGCAACAATGTCCTTAGGAACCTTTGGGCCGAGGCCGTCAATACGGCTTGCTACATAGGAAATAGAGTCTTCCTAAGGCCCGGTACTAGGCAAACCTCCTATGAATTATGGAAGGGTAGGAAGCCAAATATTAGCTACTTCCACTCATTTGGGAGCAAATGCTACATTCTAAATGACCGAGATCAACTTGGCAAGTTTGATGCCAAGAGTGATGAGGGGATTTTTATTGGCTATGCCCTTAATAGTAAGGCCTATAGAGTTTTCAATTTAAAAACTCGGAGTGTCATGGAATCATCTAATGTCGTCATAGATAATTGTAGGCCTAAGACTAGAGACCATGATGAGGAGGTCATTGTGCTTGATGATCCTTTCTTGGAGAAGAATGTTGAGACTTCAATTGATGTGAAGTCAAGTCTTGATGAAGAGGTCATCCAACCTCTTGATAGAGATCCATCTTTGGACTCTAAAGAACCCGCTCCATGGGTTAGACATCTCCACAATAAGAATGACATTCTTGGAGATATGAATGAGGGTGTTAGGACTAGGCGTCAAATAGCTAATCAAATTAGCTATACATGTTACACCTCTCAAATTGAACCCAAAAAGGTTGATGAAGCCTTGAATGATGAGTTTTGGGTTCTTGCCATGCAAGAAGAGCTAAACCAATTTGAAAGAAATGAGGTTTGGACTCTTGTTCCTAGACCCAAGGATACTAATGTCATAGGCACAAAATGGGTTTATAGGAATAAGTCGGATGAGAATGGAAACATTGTGCGCAACAAGGCTAGACTTGTAGCACAAGGATACTCTCAAATTGAGGGTATTGACTTTGAGGAGACTTTTGCTCCGGTTGCCCGTCTTGAGTCCATAAGGCTTCTTTTGTCCATATCATGTGTGCACAAGTTCAAATTGCATCAAATGGATGTTAAGAGTGCCTTCCTAAATGGTCTCTTGCATGAGGAAGTGTTTGTTGAGCAACCCAAGGGGTTTGTGGATCCACACCACCCCAATCATGTCTATAGCCTCAAGAAGGCTTTATATGGGTTGAAACAAGCACCTAGGGCTTGGTATGAGCGCCTCACTCAATTTCTTGTTGACAATGACTACACTAGAGGTAGTGTTGACAAAACCTTATTCATCAAGAAGAACAAAGATGAGCTTTTCATAGCTCAAATTTATGTTGATGATATTGTTTTTGGCTCCACCAACAAATCCAAAGTCTAAAAATTTGTTGATGTCATGTCTCATGAGTTTGAGATGAGTCTTGTTGGGGAGCTCAATTACTTCCTAGGTTTGCAAATCAAGCAATTGCATGATGGGATTTTCATATCCCAAGCTAAGTATGCTAAGAACCTAGTGAAGAAGTTTGGCCTTGAGAATGCCAAACATTGTGACACACCCATGAGTACCACCTTGAAACTAAGCAAGGATGCTAGTGGCAAGAGTGTGGAACAAAGTCTTTATCGTGGTATGATTGGTAGCTTGCTTTACTTGACCGCAAGTAGACCCGATATAGCCTTTAGTGTGGGTGTATGTGCTAGGTACCAAGCAGATCCCAAGGAATCCCATCTCTCCTCCGTGAAGAGAATCATTCGATATGTGAATGGGACATCCAACTATGGGATATGGTACTCTTTTGACACTAATGCTAGCTTAGTTGGCTTTAGTGATGCAGATTGGGCAGGAAATTGTGATGATAGGAAGAGTACATCGGGCGGTTGCTTCTTCCTAGGCAACAACTTGGTCTCATGGTTTTGCAAGAAGCAAAACTCCATCTCTCTATCCACAGCTGAAGCGGAATACATAGCCGCCGGGAGTGCCTGCACACAACTCCTTTGGATGAAACAAATGCTTGTGGATTACGGCTTTGATCAAGGTATTCTTACCCTTTATTGTGATAACATGAGTGCAATTAACATTTCAAAGAATCCAGTTCAGCACTCTAGGACAAAGCATATAGACATTAGGCATCATTTCATTAAGGAACTAGTTGAAAACAAATGCATTGCTCTTGAGCATGTGGGCACTAATGATCAACTAGCGGATTTATTTACAAAGCCCTTAGACTCAACTAGGTTCAAGTCACTTAGTAGGTCTATTGGGATTTGTCATATGCCTTGATGTGTTTTGGTGTTTGACCCCTTATGGGGAACTCAAGCAAAGAGAGCAACCTTGCATGTTGGAATAAGCAAAAACTTGATCAACTTTATGCTTCTTTATTAATTGCTTGAGTATTCTTGGTTGTGCTTATATATATTCTTATAAGTTTTTTTTACTTAATAAGTGTGCCTTGCTTGATTTGTAATCCATGTCACCTCTATGTTCAAAAAATGCATTTTTGGACTAGGAGATTTTGATTGGGAAAGTACACTTGAATGACCCATAATTTAACTCCATGACATGAGAATCTTTAATGACATGCTTAAAATAATATGCATGATATGCTTTTGATTGCTCTAGTGCAAAATCTGTGTGAAAGCAAATGAGAAGACTAAACCCAATAAGGATCTAGTATCCTTGCAATAAATACGGATGTCTCATCCAAATTTAGTCTTCTCTCTCTCTTTATCAGTTGAACAAGACTACTATCATACGGGTATCCTACCCGGAAAAATCAAATAGGGTGCAAAAGTCACTCATGTCTTGTTTTGCTCATAAAGTTTGATATAGTTGCTCTTTAAATTGAAATTCATTTTGATAAACTATATCTTGTTTGCTTATAACAAAAGGGTATAAATTGGTTTGAATTCTTTTGGAAACCCTTTTGATGTTTGCTTTGCCAAATACCATTTGCTTGAACCATGATGTTACATGTCTTACATCCAAAGCAACTAAGTCACACATTTTCTTCTAAACAATAAAACCCTCAATGATTCTCTCTCAATTAATTGTGTTGCATAAAGTTGTTGTATATGATTATGCACTTATCTTGCTAATAGCTCTCTTTGCTAAAGTGACCCGGTTGGGGAATACTCATTTGCCTATCTCATGACAAAAAGGGGGAGTAATGTGGTTTTATTTAAGGGGATTGCATATTTGGAGAGATTGTCCCATTGAGGGGGAGTAACCTATATAGGGGGAGAGCATTTGCATGTTGCATGTTGAAGTTTTCTTTTATTATGCAAATTGCTCTTATTTATCTATCTCTCTTGATCACCTCACATACACTTGTCTTGGAAAGTGTAGTCTGTTTGTTTTGTAGGGATGGCTATTCTACAAGAGCTTTAAGTTTTGAAGACCTAGTATCTAGGTATCTTTTTGTAATGTAGAATATCTCTTTGTTGACCTTTAGTTTTTATTTTTTTGTGAGGATGATTTGTGAGTGATGGTTTTGTCACGAAATAGCCAAAGGGGGAGATTGTAAGTTCCTCATATTTTGATTGGCTTATTTCGTTGACAAACCACATTGGGGATTATTCTTTGTAAGGGTAATTTAGGCCTCTTGAGTGTGATCAAGCTTCAAGGACATCATCTCTCTCAAAGAGCACTTCAAAGGTATCTCACTAGTTTAACTTTCTTTGAAGAGATCTAGTTGCACACACTCACTTGCATGCATTATGTTTCTATCTTCATGTAATTGAATGATGTATTGTATGCCTCTTTTCACACTCCACACTTGCACATTTTGCACATCACTTAGTGTGTTGAGTTTGCCCGGAAAAGAGAATTTCTTCTCTTAGCGCGGCCTAGACCGCTTGGCAAGACTTGCTTGCATCGCGGCATACAGAGCGGTATACCTCAGCAGTGTCATGCTTCATGTACCGCTTCCTGTACACTTGCACGCAAAGCGACCCAAGTCGCGGTGTTGTCCAGTAAGCCTCTGTTGCCCATACCGCGGCCTGTGCACCTGCATGCACAGCGCCCTGCACCGCGTTGTTGTCCAGACAGTGCACTGCTGTGTGTACCGCGGTCTGGACACTTGCCTGCGACGCGGTCCATCTAGCGGTATTGACGGGATTTTGTGCCCTAAGTTCAAAACGACGCTGTTTCAACTAGGGCTCCCATATATATGCTCTATCTTCTTCCTTGCTCGTTTTTATGAGTTTAAGAAGCCATTTTTGATAGGCCAAGCTTTCCTTAGAGAGAGAAACTCCCAAGAACTCATCTTTACTCAACCAAACACAAATCCATATGCATCTAACATCTTCAAGCATCATCTCATCATGGATTCTTCTTGCTTTCATTGACTAGGTAACTTGAACATGCCCTAAATCTCTTTGTATTTATTTATGTTCTTGTTTGCCTAGGGTTAGCTCTTTTATGTGATTTTATTGCATATCTTTATGTTTATTGGCATTTATAACATGATTGAGTTGTTGTGTGTTGGTTGAGAGCCTTGTTCATTAATAGCTAGCATTTAGGACGATTTTACCCTTCTAGCTAAATCTTCATGCATTTGCATTTAGATATTGATATCTAGGATTTGCATTTATTGATATCTTAAATCCTTAGATAAGCATTTATTGTCGCCTAGCATTAATTGCATGTTTGAATATCTTTTACATATTCACATAGGTTGTTTATACTCTTCATTGATTGTTAAGCTTTGTGACTAAGTGAGTTAGTGCACAAGCTTGTGGTCAAGAATCACTATTAAAGGCCCGTTGGGTAGATTGAAAGGGTTAGTGACCAAGTAGGTGTGACTTGAGGTCAACCTAGGCTGTAAACTTTCGTTCAAATAGTTGATTTGAGGACCGTTTGTGGCTAGAAGGATAGCCCGTGAGTTTTGCCCAGTTGGAGGGTTTCTCACGTAAATCAATCCTTGTGTTTTTATTGTTTTCCGCATATTTATATTGGATTGATTGATTGTTAATATGGAGTAGGATTATCGAAATTGATTAAGTCGAAAAGTTGGTAATATATCAACTACAACCTATTCACCCCCCCTTCTAGGTTGTATTAGACACACTTTGTGTATTTTCACTAAGTAAATGATATTTTTTTTCTATGTGCTTTCCTCTCTTGTGACTCCTCGACTCCTTTTTGTTATCCACAACCTTACTATTATCGTAGTAAAATGTGATCTCCTTTTCTACACTAAGGATAACCTCATGGTCTATAAAGAATTTCGAAGCCATACAACATCTTTGGCTGCTTCATAAGCAGCTACATACTTGACTTCTATGATAAATTAGCAATGCAAGGTTGCTTGATACTTCTCCATATTATAGCCCCTCAACCAAGTGTGAACACAAAACTTGAGGTAGACTTTCTAGAATCTAGATCTGATTGGAAATCTGAATATATATACCTTATGGGTACTTGTTCCTCTATGGAGTATACGAGCATATAATTCCTTATCCTTCTTAAGTACTTGAATATATGCTTGACTGCCACCCAGTGATCCAATCCTAGTTTAGACTGGTATTTGCTAACAACTCCAATAGTGAAGCGTGTATCCGTTCTCGTACCGAGCATTGCATACATAAGACTTCCAACCGCAGATGCGTTTGGAATCCTACTCATGTATTGCTCTTCTTGCTCATTCTTAGGAGCTTGCTCCTTATAGAGCTTGATTTCATGCCTAAAAGGTAAGAAACCTTTCTTGGAATCTTGTAACAAGAACCTAGACGATATCTTATCTATGTAGAAAGGTTAGGATAACGCAATCATTTTATTCTTCTAGTCTCATGTAACTTGTTTACCAAGAATAAAACTTGATTCTCCTAAGTCTTTCATGTTAAACTGTTTTGATAGACATTCTTTAATTGTTGTCAACTCTCTAACATAATTTCCAATTAGTAGGATATCATTAACATAAAGAACTAGGAATGACATCTTGTTGCCTTTTATCCATTTGTATACACAAGGTTCATCAACATTTTGAATAAATCCATAACTTTTTATAGCTTGGTCGAACCTTATTTTCCAAGATATGTAAGCTTTCTTAAGTCCATAAATGGACCTTTGCAACTTGCAAACTTTCTGCTCTTGGCCCTTTTCAATGAATCCTCCTAGTTGCACCACATAGATGCTTTCATCAAGATTTTCATTCAAGAATGTTGTCCAGACGTCCATTTGCAATATCTCTAGGTCTAGAGATGCTGCTATGGATAAGAAAGTCCTGATGGACTTTAGCATTGCCACAGAAGAGAAGGTTTCCTCATAATTGATACCTTCTTTCTGTGTGTAACCTTTAGCTAGTAATCTGGCTTTGAAGATTTCTATTTTTCCATCTATTCCTCTTTTCTCTTGTATACCCACTTGCATCCTATGAGTTTGATCCCATCAGGCAAGTTTACAAGAGTCCATACTTGATTAGAGTACATAGTCTCTATCTCGGATTCCATTACCTTTTGCCAATGGCTAATATCAACATCCTCCATTGCTTTCTTATATATATATATATATATATATATATCAATATTGTCAAGGAGAATCTCAACAGATTCTCCAAGACCGATATATCTATATGGTTGCCTTACAACTCTCCTACTACGTCTATAAAATAATGGTTGTTGAATTTCAAATGGCGCTACATCCTCTATTTGCATTATTTGTGTTTCATTAGATGAAACACTCTATTGAGTTGTCTCTCATGAAAGTTCATTAAGGATAACTCTACTCCTGGGCACAAATTTATTCATATAATCCTCTTCTAAGAAAGTTGTAATTTTGTCAAAACAAACACCTCATTATCCGATGTACTATAAAAATAATATCTCTTAATTCCTTTTGAATATCTAACAAACAAACACGTCACCAAACATGATTCCATCTTTTCTGTCTTTCCCTTCAACACATGTGTTAGACGTCCAAATATCCTCATGTGTCATAGAATAGACTTTCGCCCTCTCCACAACTGATATGGTGTTTTATGAGCAGATTTAGACGCTACATTGTTAAAGATGTATATAGCTGTTTGTAAGGTATATCCCTGAAAGAACTTTGGAAGTGTTGAATAGCTGAGCATAGATCTAACCATATTCAAGAGAGTTCTATTTCTTCTTTCTGCCTCACCATTTTGCTGATGCATTCCTGGTGCAGAAAGTTAAGATAGAATTACATTGTCTATAAGAAATTACCGAAACTCACTAGCGAGATACTCCCCACCATGATCGAATCTTAAGATTTTACACTATGTTTGGTTGGATGGAATATGAGAGAAAGGAAAGGAAAGTAACTGGATGGATTTCTAATATCTTATTTGGATTGTTATATGAGAGAGAAAATAAGGGACAAGGAATGAAATATAAGGAAAATGAGGGAATAATTTCCTTTTGTTTCACCCAATTTGGTTTCCACCCAAATTTGGGAGGAAAATGAGGGAAAAGAATCCAGAATTAATGATTTTTTCAATATCTCAAAATTAACCCTATTAATATTGGGTATTCATATTGTTAAAAGAATGTTATTTTCGTAAATAGAATCAAATGCATTTATTTATTTCTCCCCCTTGAATAAGATTGATTTCAGCTCCTTTCTTTTTTATTTATAATCATCCAAACAACAATCATTAAAAACACTTAATTTTCCTTTCCTTTCCTTTCCTTTCTTTTCCTCATTTACCATTCATTTCCCTTCTTTCATATTCCACCAATCCAAACATAGTGTTAATGCATTTCTCAAGTTGCTTAGCTTTAAATGATTTGAATATTTCAAAAGCATCTGACTTATGTCTTATAAGATACATATATCCAAATCTCGAGAAATCATCTGTGAAAGTGATGGAGTACTCGTATCCTCCCTTTACTTGAATGTTTATTAGACCACATACATCTGTATGTATGAGTCTTGGACATTTAATGACCCTTGCTCGTTTTTTCGTAAATGGCCTTTTGGACATCTTATCTTCTACCAAGATACACATGTTGGAAGCTCTTGGATTTTTAACTCACTTTAAATTTCATCGCATACCAACCTTTTGATCCTACTTAGATTAATATGTCCTAATCTCAAGTGCCACAAGTAAGTTTCATGTTTGGATAATTTTATTCTCTTTGAATTAGGTTCATCTTGTTCAGTGTTAAGCAGTGAGATAGGTTTAGTTTGAATATGATAAAGACCCTTCTCTAATGTACCTTTGCATAAGACTTTGTCATTTTTCCTAAAAATAACTTCTGTAAGGACCTCTTTTTTGTAATTGGCTTATTTCATGACAAAACACACCACATTGGGGATGATTTAGTAATAAGTAGCTTTGGTCCTCGTTGGCAAGCTTCCAAACATCTCCATGACTTCAAGAGCGAATGGTATATTCATTTGACTTTTTCTCTTGAAGATTTTAGGTACGCGCGCACGCACACATACATACACACACACACACACACACACACACACACACATCATGCATGCTTTGTTAATCTTGCATTTGTGTTCTTTATTGTTTATATGTGTGAATCTTTTACGCACTTCACACTTACACTTCATTCTTAGTCTTGAGTGTGGTTTTGTGTTGTGTAATTCGTTTCCCGATGATTGATCAGAAACGTCCATGCATGCACGATAGTGTGCTTGTCTTAGTACAATGAGACCTTTTTTTGGTCTCTGTTGCGCCGGTGGTGTACGGGTACCTTACCCTTGCAATACCCGTGCATTAAAGCCTAGTTGCCTTGGGTCTGTGTTTGTACGGGTGGTCTGTAAATTCCTCATTTTGTGATTGGCTTATTTCGTTTGACAAACCACACCGGAAATTTGTAAGGGTAGTCTAAGCATTCTCAAGACCTCAAGATCAAGAGCACACTTCAAATGTATATCACTTGTGCTCAACTCCTTGAAGAGATTTAGTTGCACACACATACACACACACATACACATACACATGCATGTTTTATTCATCTTGCATTGGTGCTTAATTGCTTATATATATAAGCATTAGTACTCTATCTCTTCCTTGCTTGTTTTGTTGGTTTATCGGTCTTGCATTGTCAATTGAAAAATCAAGTTGGAATGCATTTTCTGCACTTTCCGCAGGATTATTTATCTGGTCATCCCGTGAAGTGTCCCGAGGAGAAACCCTCAGTGGTTTTCGAGAGACAAGTCTCCCCAGGTCATCCCGCTAAGTCTCCCACGAAGAAACCCTCAGTGGTTTCCACGAGTAATTCTGGGATGCTTCACGCGGAGAAACCATCAGTGGTTTTTGTGGGACAAGTCTCCGAGGGTCATCCCACAGAACGTCCCGTGGAAGACGCTACTTCTAGGGCATATTTGTATTTTCACCCATTTCTGTGTGGGATTCTAGAAATCAAACCTAGAGAGAGAAAGTTTCTTTTCAAGAGAGAGAGTCTCCCAAGAACCCACATTTACTCAATCAAACACCAATCCGTATTTAGTATCTCTCAAGCATCATCTCATTATGGATTCTTCTTGTTCTTATTGACTAGGTAACTTGAACATGCCTTAAATCTCCATTGCATCTCTTTATGTTTTTATTTGCCTAGGTTTAGCCTTTTATGTTGATTTAATGCATGACTTTGTGTTTAATGGTATTTATAACATGCTTGAGTTGTTGTTTGTTGGTTGAAAATATATGTTCTTTGATAGCTAGCATATAAGACCATTTCACACTCTAGCTAAATCTATTTGCTTTGCATTTAAATATTGATATCTAGGATTTGTACTTATTGTCATCTTCAAATATCTAGATAAGTACTTAGTGTAGCCTAGCATTAAATGCATATTAGAATATTGTCATATATTCACATAGGTTGCTTAATCTCTTCATGGATTATTAAGCCTTGTGCCCAAGTGGATTAGTGCACAAGCAATTGGCCTAGAATCACTACTAATGGCCTGTTAGGTAGAGTGAAAGGGTTAGTGACCGAGAATGGTGTGACTAGAGGTCAACCTAGGTTGTAAACTTTCATTCAAATAGTGGATTTGAGGACTATGTGTGGCTAGAAGAATAGCCTGTGAGTTTTGCCCAGTTGGAGGTTTCTCACGTAAATCAATCCTTGTGTTTTTATTGTTTTTCTGCATTTCATTTTGGATTGACTGATTTCTAATATGGGGTAACATTATTAAAATTGATTAAGTCGAAAAGGTTGTAATAAATCAACTAAAACCTATTCACCCCCTCTAGGTTATTAGACACACGTATTTTTGTATTTTCATGGTGTGCGGGTCTCTACTCGTGTAGTACCCGTGCAATATAGCATGGTTGGTTCTCGGGTCTCTTTTGTGAGGGTCCCCTACCCGCGTAGTACCCGCACAATGTCCTGTTTCTGCCTTACTTTTCCAAAACGACGTCATTTCATTTGGGGCTGTTATATATGTATTCTCTTCTCTTCCATTTCAAAAGTGACCGGAACTATTTTTTTAGGCTCTTGGTGTTTTACTATTGAAGATCAAGATCAGAAATTCCATACATCCATTCTAAGGTAAGCAATTCAAAGAAAAAGGGAGACCACGCTCCTAGGTGATTCACGTACGTGCTAGGATTGAAGATCTTGCGGATTACCATCGACGTAAGTCAATCGGATCACGCGACAAGAGGTATTTAACTCTAACCGTATATTTGAGTTTAATTAATTAAAGGGTTAAGGTTCAAATCTTTAGAAAAATTTTAAACTATACGAAAATTATTTTTTCGCCTTCCGCTGCGGTTTTAAGCAATTTTTCCCTACAATTGGTATCAGAGCCTTGGTTGTACCCTTAATTAATTAACGTATATATACGTGAATCTATTTCTTTTTATTGTGATTATGCATGTTTTAGAAAGAGATGGCACTCTAGGTATTCGCATATATAATTACATGTGGAATGTATGGATTTATATATGTTGTTATAAAGTGAATTGTTATTGCTCGATTTTGGTCCTAGAATTTCAATGTATTTTTTGTTTCGGAATTATAACAAGAAGGGTGGTCTATTATCGCCATAATTCCTTCTTGGTAGTTGCTAAGTTCTTATTAATTTTATTGTAAAAATACTGCAGTTTTTTATTGTATTAAAATTTAGTGCAGTTTTTTATTGTATTAAAATTACTGCAGTAGTTTAAATAAAAAAAATACTGCAGTAGTTTAAATAAAATAAATATATATATATATATATTTCTGCAGTATTTTATTGTATAAAATAAGTTGTAATATATTCAAGATTCGAAGACTCGAAGATTTAAAGAAATTGGAGCATCCGGAAACGAGCTTGGCACCCGCGCGCACCGAAACAACAAGCGCGCATGCAACCAAGCGTGCAGCTGCGCTTGTTGCGGTGCAACAGCGTGCGCAACCCATGCATGGGCTAGGCGTGCGCATGGGCTGCTTGGTGATCTTCGGGCGCGCGAGTTACGTGCGCGAGATGGTCGCTTGAAGTCTTGTTCGCCAAGAAAGGAGTTTTTTGTATTCCGTACAATTGTAATTTACATGCTTTTCTAGGATGGACCAAAATTGTGGCTATTTATTTTTATGTATAAATATTACAATATTTGTTATTGTATGATAACATGTCATATAGAATAGGAGTGCCACTCATATATCTCTTTTGGTATGAACATGCATTGAATGATTTAGGTATCTAATTGGCATCTAGATAACTTGGTAAAATCATTCTTTGGAATTTAATCACATGCCTTAAATATTTGAGTGGGAGAAGGTGTGTTAGAACACCTATAGCCTCCAAGGTTAGTTGAGCTTTATTATTTATTGGTAATCCCCCCGAGGGGCGTCCATAAATGGAATTTAGCAAAATACTTCCTTACAAGGATAGACTAGACAATTGACTCAAACGAGATCTACTCCCAGAGGAGGGATTTTTGTGAGAGAAAATTGAGGGTCGATATCTTGGTAACATACTCAATGTAATTTTATTAATATCCTCCCGAGAGTTCTTGTTAATAAAATTGCAAGGCTAAAATTGAAAACGCTGGTTGTTATGTTAACAATTAGGTGGGACCTAGTCCAACTAGTAAATGGTGCGAACTCCCGAAGGAGGCGTAACATTTATGGGTGTTGGATCACCGTTGAATTTTTCACGATTGAGTTATTTAATTAATTCAAGATAAATATTCGAAAGTGCTTTATCATGATTATTTACTTATATATGCTTTTTGTTTTATTCAGAAATCATGACCCCATCACTTATGAACATCCTGAAAGATAACACTTTAACTGGAGATAATTATGTCACATGGAAAAGGAAAATTGGGTTGTTGCTGTAAAGTGAAAAACATAAGTTTGTTCTAACTACTCCTAAACCACCTGCTCCTAATAATGAATCAAGTATTTTGCAAAGAGATGAGTATGAGCAGTGGAAGACCTCAGATGATATGGCCAAATGTTACATTATGGCTACTATCTTCGACGTGTTGCAACAGCAGCATGAAGGAATGGGGTCTGCTGCTGATATTATGATGTCTCTGGAAGAAATGTTTGCTATGAGGTCTAGGACGACTAAGAGAGAGGCAGTGACTGCTTTTATGAATCTTAGGATGAAACCTGGACAGGCTGTGAAAGATCACATGATGAAAGTCATAACACATCTAAATATTGCAGAATTAAATGGCGCTGAGATAGATGGTGAGACCAACATTGACATGGTTGTCAACTCACTATCAGATTCCTTTGATCAGTTCGAGTTGGACTACACCTTGAACAAGAAGGAATACACCTTGCAGGGCCTAATGCAAGATGTTCAAAGCGTTGAAAAGATCCTTGTGAAAAGCAAAGGTCAAGAGATTCATATGGTTAGTAAAGTTGCTACTATTAAGACCCGTCAGAAGGTCAAGAAACAACAGAAGAAAAAGCAACTTGGGCCTACCAAGAAGGAGACCAAGAAAGTAACCAAGATCAAAGGGAAATGCTTCCTTTGTGGTGAAAAGGGACATTGGAAAAGAAATTGCCCAAAGTCCCAGAACAAGAAGGAAGAAGGTAATATTAATTATCTTGAAACATGTTTTCTGGCAGATTCTACAGATTCTTGGATCATAGACTCTGGAGCCACTAATCATGTTTGTTATTCCTTACAGGGGTTCCAAGAAAGGAGAAGGCTGAATAAGAACGAAATCAATTTGCCCTTGGGCAACGTATCTTTAGTGTCTGCAAGTGCAGTGGGAGATATTAGAGTTATTATAGATTCTAGTAGGCATTTAGATTTAATAGACGTTTATTATATACCTCAATTCAAGAGGAATTTAATTTCAGTTTCTTGTTTAAATAAATTTGGATATTTGGTTACTTTTAATAAAGCTTTTATTATTAGTAAGAATGAAAAAATTGTTTGCAAAGGTACATTGGAAAATGGTCTATTCTTTTTGCATAGAAATATCTCTCACTCGTTAGACACAGAAATAACGGAACCTAATCATAAAAGAGTAAAATTATCAAAAGATGAAACCTACCTTTGGCATTTACGCCTAGGTCACATTAACCTTAACAGGATTAAAAGATTGGTATGTGATGGACCTTTAAGTGACTTAAAGGTTGATGATCTACCAACTTGTGAATCTTGTTTGGAAGGTAAAATGACCAAAAGGCCATTCAATACCAAAGGTGCAAGAGCCACTGAATGTTTAGGACTAATACACACTGATGTGTATGGTCCTATGAGCATTCAAGCTAAAAGTGGATATGAGTACTTCATCACCTTCACAGATGATTACTCAAGATTTGGTTATGTGTATCTCATGAGACATAAGTCGGATGCTTTTGACATGTTCAAAGCATTCAAAGCTGAAGTAGAAAATCAGCTTGAGAAACGCATAAAAATCTTGAGATCTGATCGTGGTGGAGAATATCTATCTGGTGAGTTTCAGCAATATCTTATTGATAATGGGATAATTTCTCAGTTTTCTGCACCAGGTACACCTCAACAAAATGGGGTAGCAGAAAGGAGAAAGAGAACTCTTTTGAACATGGTTAGGTCTATGTTGAGTTATTCAACACTTCCTATTTCTTTTTGGGGATATGCTCTACAAACTGCAATATATATTCTAAACGTGGTACCATCGAAGTCGGTTCCTGGAACACCATATGAGTTGTGGACTGGGCGAAAGCCTAGTTTACAACACATAAGGATATTTGGTTGTCCTGCACATGTGTTAAAAGGAAAGACAGAAAAGATGGAGTCCCGTTCGGAAACATGCATATTTGTGGGGTATCCAAAAGGAACTAAAGGATATTATTTCTATAGTCCTTCAGATCTAAAAGTGTTTGTTTCAACAAATGCTACATTTCTGAAAAAGGACTATATGAATGATTTTGTTCCCAAAAGTAGAATTGTCTTGAATGATATGTCAGGAGATACAATTCCACAAGAGGTTTCACAACCTAACCCAATTGTAATTTCCACTCCAACACAAAATCAACAACCTACCATTCCTCATCGTAGTGGGAGGATTAGAACCCAATCTGAAAGATACATCTGTCTAGGAGAATCTATTGAGAATCTCCCTGACGACGATGATCCCTACACGTACAAGGAAGCGATGGAGGATGTTGATTGTCACCATTGGAAAAAGGCAATGCAATCTGAGATTGAATCCATGTTCGATAACAAAGTCTGGTCCCTTGTAGACTTGCCTAAAGGGATAAAACCCATTGGGTGCAAGTGGGTATACAAGAGGAAAAGAGGTATGGATGGAAAGGTGGAAACTTTTAAAGCTAGATTGGTAGCTAAAGGTTACACACAAAAAGAAGGTATCGATTACGAGGAAACCTTCTCTCTTGTAGCCATGCTTAAATCCATTAGGATACTCTTATCCATTGCAGCATCTTTAGATTTAGAGATTTGGCAAATGGACGTCAAGACAGCTTTCCTTAATGGAAGTCTTGACGAAAGCATCTATATTATGCAACCAGAAGGATTCATTGAAAAGGGCCAAATGGAAAAGGTATGCAAGTTGCAGAAATCAATTTATGGATTAAAGCAAGCATCCAGATCCTGGAACATAAGGTTCGACCAAGCTGTAAAAGGTTTTGGATTTTTACAGAACCTTGAAGAACCTTGTGTATACAAAAGGATCAAAGGTGACAAGTTGTTTTTCCTTATTCTTTACTTAGATGATATATTACTCATTGGAAACGATGTGGGAGTATTGACATCAGTAAAAGAATGGTTAGCAAAACAATTTGATATGAAGTACTTAGGAGAAGCAAGTTTTATTCTAGGTATCCAAGTAATAAGGGATAGAAAGAATAAAACGATTGCACTATCCCAAGCTTCATACATAGATAAAATCTTGTCTAGGTTTTCCATGCAAGATTCCAAGAAAGGTATGTTACCTTTTAGGCATGGAATCAAACTTTCTAAGGAACAAGTTCCTAAGAATGAGCATGAAGAGCAATTCATGAGTAGAATTCCATATGCCTCGGCAGTTGGAAGTCTCATGTATGCAATGCTCTATACTAGACCAGATATTTATTTTGCTGTTGGCATAGTTAGCAGGTTTCAATCACTGGACAGCAGTCAAGCATATTTTCAAGTATCTTAGGAGAACGAAAGATAATATGCTTGTATACTCTGGAGGGGATTTAATCCCCGTTGGGTATACATATTCTGATTTCCAATCGGATTCTGACTCTAGAAAATCCACATCAGGATCTGTGTTTACTCTTGGAGGAGGATCAGTCATTTGAAGGAGTATCAAGCAATCTTGTATTGCTGACTCCACCATGGAAGCAAAGTATGTAGCTGCATGCGAAGCTACCAATGAGGCTGTTTGGCTTCGCTAATTCTTGATTGACTTAGAAGTAGTTCCTAGTGCGACTAAGCAGATCACTATCTACTGTGACAACAATGGAGCAATGGCTAATTCGAAAGAACCAAGAAATCATAAGAGAGGAAAACACATTGAAAGAAAGTATCATCTTTTAAGGGAGATTTTTCATAGGGGAGACGTGACGATTACCAAAATCGCGTCGGCAGAAAATCTAGCAGATCCCTTCACAAAGGCTCTACCTCAGAAGAGTTTTGATGGGCACCTAGAGACCATGGGAATGAGAGATATGACACATTTGCTATAGCGAAAGTGGGAGATTGTTAGGATTATGCTCAATAGCAAGAGTGTAATATTGTAATTGACAATATTTTCATATAAATAAAGTGATTTCTGATTCTGCAAAATCTTATAGCATTTATAATTATAATTGTCAAGGTAAATAATCATAAGGTCAAAAGACTATGAGATATGAAGAATTGTTTGTACATCCGGATATGTATGAGGTAGACACAATTCTTTAGTTAGTCTTGAATAACGTTCACAACTTAAGTTAAAGGTTGGGCACCTCTATCTTGATAAAGTTGTAGAATTCTTTTACTAGCATTTGAGTGGGATCAAATGAGTTATGATGAGTCTAAAATCATCGAAAGGTTTTCGAGTAAAAGAATCTAGTGCACTGGGTGCATTGAACTGGATCACAATGAAATACTTTATCTAGAACCGTCACTAGATATAAGTCTTTTCATTATCAGAACAATCGTAGAGTCTATCTAAATCCTGAGATAAATGATGGACTTATGGTTGCAAGTGTTATCATTTGAGCTATCAATGAGTACGATTATATAGCATAGTCTATCCTCGATAGTTTGGTGGTATTCATTTGTTAATCGATAGAGGACTTCATTTATAGATATGGACATCGTGGCTCCATTTATTAAATGAGAGTATAGTATCATCATATGGATGTTTTGAGGTATTGGATATTAAATCTCAACGTTGAGTTTTCAATAATGATTATTGAAGACATAGCTTATGGACAAGTCAAAATATCCAAGTTCAAAATGTGGTCATATGAGGAAATATGGTAACTTGGAGAGCTATAGGCGGTCTATGAGCTCTTGGCGATTACTGATATTATTCACTAGGATACACCATCTCCTATAAGATTGTCTAGGGTATGAATGAGAAACATCTCCTTATTCTATCTTTATTTAAGAGTTCAATTTTAGCTCTTTAGTGGAATGAGTTAAAATTAATAGATCGGACCTAAGTGAATCATTTGTTGATTGTGATTAGGTTATGTCTATTGAAGCTTAAATTTAGATAGCCCGCCAAGATCCACAATCCACACGTACTTGCATAGATCACTTGATATATTCTACCGGACCAATTTATGGGTCCATCTAGAATTGCATTTAATATATTAAGAATATAATATGTCTATTATTTATTTAATGGGCTGCACTATTATATTAATATATTAAAAGGAGACATGTAGGCTTGTTTCTTTTAGTAAGAATAAGTCTGGTTCACATGTGGGCTTTTATTTAAAGTCTAATGGATTAAATAAAATAAGAAAAATAATATTGGGCCCATATATATATGGTGTGGGCGGCAAGGCTAAATAAAATAGCCCAAGATATTATTTTATTTTATTGTTTTGATTAAATGGGAATTAATTAATTATTTAATTAACTAATAGTTTAAATCAAAATCTTTTCCTGATCAGTAAATTAAATACTATGTGTTGAATTAGGGTTGGAATTCTTTTAAGTGATAGGAGTCCTAATGTGGTAAGGATTAAGTCCACATACACTCCTTATTATACAAAGAATTCGGCCACCACTAGTCCTACAAGGGTTAGGATTCTTGAATTGATAGGAATTAGGGAAAAGGATAATTCCTTTTCAAGTAAGGAAATTAACCAACCCTAGATTTCCTATTCAATGAATTCGGCCAACCCTACTTGGTGAAGGAGAAAATTCGGTCAACCTATAAATATAAGGTTATGAATTTTCGGCCACCAAGAAGAAAAATAGAGAGATTTTTGTTTGTTTTGAAAATAAAAAATCCTACTCTATACACATAGATTTTCGGCCAAGAGAGAAAAAGAAAATAAGTTCTCATTCGATAATGCACTTACAAGCCTTTAACATCAAAAGGTTTTGTGCACACTTTCGATTTAGGGTTACGCGAGTTTCAATCATATTGATTGTGAATTCAAAAGTGACCGGAACTATTTTTTTAGGCTCTTGGTGTTTTACTATTGAAGATCAAGATCAGAAATTCCATACATCCATTCTAAGGTAAGCAATTCAAAGAAAAAGGGAGACCACGCTCCTAGGTGATTCACGTACGTGCTAGGATTGAAGATCTTGCGGATTACCATCGACGTAAGTCAATCGGATCACGCAACAAGAGGTATTTAACTCTAACCGTATATTTGAGTTTAATTAATTAAAGGGTTAAGGTTCAAATCTTTAGAAAAAGTTTAAACTATACGAAAATTATTTTTTCGCCTTCCGCTGCGGTTTTAAGCAATTTTTCCCTACAAATTAGTTGCTTCAGAATCTACAATCCAGGATTCGGTAGAAACTGCCAGAGAACATGTTTCTAGGTAATACAAATTACCTTTTTCCTTCCTACTCGCTAAGTACTTGAGGCAATTTCTTTTCCAATGCCCCTTGATCCCACAATGGAAACACTTTCCTTTGTCTTTCCCATCCTCTTTAGGCAACTTTTTGACAGGCCTAGGAACCTTATTCTTCTTTTCTTCTTGCCTGTGTTTTGGGATTAGGCTTAGTAGATGACTTATATTCCTGTTTGCCAAAGTTATGGACCTCTTTATCCCTGTTCTTAACAAGAATCTTCCCAGCACTTTGCACATCTTGAATCAATCCTTGCAAGGTGTAATCCTTATTATTTAAGGTATAGTAAGTGAAATGAGGGGGGTTAATCTACATAGGTCTTTCAAGATCCCATGGTTTTTACATATTCAAAACGAGTTTTCAAAATCTTGTAAAGTCCATAAATGCCTATCAACGGGGCTTACGCACAGGACCACTAAAGAGTTTTTAACAGAAAACTGTGATATCTTGTTTCGATAAAAAAAAAAGACTCTACTAAACACTTTTACAGCATAAACAGCCTCACAACCTTTCAACGAAATATTAGGACCCAGTTACTCTAGAAATTTAATATTTCTGTTATATTTTCATTAACCTGGCAAGACTTCCTAGGTTTTAGAACAGAATAAAACTAAAAGAGAATAACTTACTTTGATCGGATATTGGAAATATTCATAGCTTTATTGATTGCACAACTTTGTACATGAAAGCAAAGGGAAATTACAAGAGAGATTTATGAGGGCTCTACTATTGCGAAGAGATTCAGTGAGTTGATCTCGTGTGTTTTGCAACTAAGAGCATGACTCTATTTATACAAGAAAAATGATAAGCATGGCCTAAGACAATGACCACACTGGGAATCTTTATACAGGGAGATGAGAGTGAATTCTCATCTTATCTTCTTATCTTTTAAGTTTCTTCGCATTATTGTTTGTCTAACGCTACACCTCTTTTGATCTTATCTCTTAATTATTGTGCTGGATGCTTTTGCTATTCTTGTCCGCTGTTGCCGACACTTTACTATTGTCTAACTTTGTCTAGTTTTGCAGACACTTGCTTTTGACTGTGGCTTAGGTGTCTAGATTGTGATAGGCTTCTTCATCGAAATTATCAAATTCATCTTCATGAAGACACGCATGATCACCAAAAGTTTTTTCTTCCTTTTCCTTGAGTTCTCTGAGAGCTTCATCTGTTTCCGAGTTGAGAAAAATCCAAGGAATTGGGTATTTGAACCACATGTCATTGTTTCTTATGAAGATAGACATATATGGTGTCTGACCAACCAGCTTATGTCTAACAGAATTTATGTAGAGAAAATACTTTTTGGCCCTGTACCGATGAAGATATTTAGGGCAAATGCCTTCACAATCTAAAGGAGGATTTCCGTCGTGCATAAAAGATACAGGGTGATCTTATGGGACTATCACAATATAGTGATAAGCTGGGAGAAAATTTGTCATTTTATAGGGTTGGCTGATGATCCATTCACTGGGCAGAGAGTCTATATCTAAACAGAAAATTTTTGTCCTCTATACATTTTGATTGATTGCTGAAGCTTGCCTAGGAAGAAAGCTATTTTTAGTATGTTGGTAGCATGAAGGCTATCAATCATACCATAGCTAAAAATTTCGTCAATACCAATTGTTCCCAAATCTGGGATATCAAATTCTATTGGGAAAATATCCAGATTTATTTAGACTGTTATAAATTTATACCAGATTTGTTGGTATCGTAATCTTTTGTGTAAAAATGTAGTCATACCCTCAGGTAATCCTACGCTTAGAGCAAGAAACTTTTGTATCTTTAGAAAACGATTCAAACTATCATTTTTAGCATAGCCAAAAATGGTTTGCTTCATATCATTAGGTAGGGTCTCCACCGTTTTATATATAGTTTTTGCTAGACCCCTCATTAGGGTAAAATTTATAATATCAAGGGGCCTTTCAGAGATTACCACATTGTCTTTACTACTATTATTTTGTTTGTCATGCTTTTAAATACTCTTTTGCTTTTCATTTACCATATCTAGCTTCTGGAGCTGATCAGTTAACTACTTAGCTTCTTCCAGCTTTTGCTTCAGGACTTCATTTTCTACTTGTAGCTTTTCTAAAAGCTCATTCATTGTTGCTTAACAATTTTCTAATTCTTCAGAAATCGATTTGTTTGCTTCATTGATTCTTTTAAAATGGTTCATAAAGCTTTGAACTTGGTTTCTATCATATGTGGTTCCGTTAAATTCTAAAATGGGTTAGAAACCATCTTGATTTTGTAAAAACAATCTTAAAGATATATTATCTTCTTCTAATGAATACAAAGCTTTGAAGATATGTTTGGAAAATCTTCAACGTAACTAGCAGCTTCGTGTCATGTAGAATAAATTCCAACTTTTCTTCCTTTATAAACTACACAATAAGAAAACTTGTTATTTTCTACAAAATACTGGCTTAAAAAATTAAACGAGTTTAGAAAACCCTTATTGTCATTTCTAAAAAACAAAATTTTGTTAAGTAAAGCTTGCTGAGGCTTTGTAATATTGTCCTTTAAAGCTTTTAAAGGTTGAAAAAGGGCTCCATGACTATAATTATTAGTATAGGACCATATACTAAGCTTTTCTATACTAATGATTGATGTTGGGAAACTAAAGCTTTTCTGGACATTCTTTGAGTTTCCTGCCATTCCTGCAACAGTTAATAATTTATTAGTCTTGACAAAATATCTGGTACTGTATTATCCTTTCCATTTATGTGCTCAAAAATAGCTTTGTATCCTCTACCAGTTAGGGCATCTAAAAAGCTTAACCATCGTTTGCTAATGAAAGAGTTCTTTTTCTCAAAGTTTTTCTTTTGTACCTTTTTGTAAAATTCTACAATGTTATTACAGTATGTTCTAATAGTAAAAGACTCGTTTTGTATATAAATATGAAAAGTATTTAACGAATTTATTATTCCCAAAATTTCTAATTATGTGCTGGACTGTCTACTTTCTAGTTCAGTAAATTTACCACTAGCATACTTTGCTATTTCTTCTGTCTCTTTTGGGCTATTATTTGTGGGCTTTTGGATTAGTTTTCCGGCCCATCCTTTACTACTTGCCATTGTTTGTATTATCTTGTAGTAACTGTCCATTGAGAGTGCTATGGGTTTTAAATTCTTTACTATTTCTTTTATTCTTTTTACCAGCTTTATATCTTCAGTGTTAAAATATTTCTTTCCATTTTTGCTAAGCTTATTGTAGGGCAGTCTTACTAATGTGGGAATGAACTATCGTCCACAATTTATTAATCCTAAAATTTTTTGTAACTCTTTGGTTTCTTCTATTTTGTTAGGGAATTCTAAAATTTTTGTTGTAGTATGAGGTTGCAACTCTATTTTTCCTTTGTTTATGGTTAATCCTAAAAAATCTATCTTATTTTTAAATAATTCTATCTTTTTCTTAGAAATTATTATATTATTTTCCTTTAGAACATCTAAGACTTTATTAACATGGACGGTATGTATATATCTATTGTTGCTAAAAACAAGAACATCATCTATGTAAACGATGCAGAAACCGGAAAACTTTTTAAAAACTTTATCCATCCTAGCTTGGAACACCTGGGGTGCATTTTTTTGGTCCAAACAGCAGAACTAACCATTCAAAGTCACCTTTAGGACAACTAAAAGCTGTCCAAGGTACTGATTCGTTATCTAGTTTTATCTACCAAAAACCACTTTTGCAATCATATTTAGAGAACCAAGATGCTATTTGTATACAATTTACTAATTCATCTTTATTAGGGAGTCTGTAGCTATTTCTTAATGTATTATCATTTAATCTTTTATAGCTAATAACCATTTTACTTTTGCATCGTTTCTGTTCACTATGGTTTGTTACTATAAAAGATGGGCTTCTATGTCTACCAGTGCTCTTTCTTATTACTTTTAATTCTAATAAATCTTCTATATGCATTTTGCACTGTTTTCTATCCTCTAAGCTATAAGCTAAATCTTGAGTTATTATTGTAATATCCGGGTTTATTATTTCTATTTTATAAGTTTATGTACTATTTTCATTTATTGGATTATCACCTATTATGTTTAAAGATTCCAAATCGTCTATTTTGAGTTTTATTTCGATTGGCAAATTTTCAAATCTTCTAATCTACTTATATTATCACAATCGTCTTTTAGATAGTCTTCTAACTCGTCTAAGCTTAATATTCTTTCATCTTCACTTACTTCTAATTCTTCTAGCAGAGAGTCGAAATATTCTAAGGAGATAGGTTCTTCTATATTATTAGTTTTCTTTATATAAGGTAGGTTTTGGGTTTCTAGCTTTGGTTGAACTTGATTTTTTAAAGAAATTTACACCACTTGGTGTGATTAACATACTTCCGTTATTTCCTAATATAAAATTTAATCCTAAGACAAACTTATGGCTATTGTGTTGCTTTGTAACTAGAGTTTGGGGTAGATTATGGGTTTCTCCATTAATCCTAATAGGTACATTGCTCCTAATCAAGTCTTATGTTCTTCTGGAGCTAGGCTTCCATGGATTATACATTTATTGGCTCCAGTGTCTATCATAGCTTTAGTTTTTACGCTTTTTTTTCTTAAAAAGGATTTCTGCATCTATCATTATAAGTTCACTACCAGTGCGATTTTCCTCATCTTTTTCAATATGGGTTTTTATACAATCTTTACAATAGTAAAGTGCTTGCTTAGTTTACTATTCTTATAACCCTTGTTAAAATCTTTATGGCACTCTTTACAGTTTTTTCCTAAAAATGAAACTATTTCTTCTATAGTATTTATTTCTGATTCTGATTCTGAACCGTTGCTTTCTTCATTTCCTATAATTTCTTCTGGTGATCCTTATGAATCAATTCCTAGTTCTTTGTCTTCTCTATCGTCAACTATACATATACTTTCATTGTCTAATAGGTCATCGATATTATGAATTTCAATTTATTCTAAATTCTCTATATCTTCTATCTCTATCATATTAGCTTTTACATTTTTGGCTTCTGGACAATTTGGTTTTATATTTCTTATCTTTCCACACAAATAACACTTACAATTCTTATGACCTTTTCTTTTGTAGACTTTATTTCCTCTATCTATGGCCCTTTTAACTTTTCCTTTGTTATATCTATACTTAAAGAAATTCCTTGTGTACGGTTTGCTATACTTTTTATATTTTTGTTTATGACTTTTTTTATACTCTTTGTCTTTATGCTTATAATATCTACTAATCCTTTTGTACTTATGTTTGTAGTTCTTTATTCGTCCGTAACCTAAAGTGGGTACTTCATATAAATCTACACACATTCTACTAAATTGTTGTTGTGCTTGTCTTCTAAGTTTTTCTTCATCACAACGATCTCTAATTTTTTGCCTAACAAATTCAACTGCATGTATTAAGGATACTTGCCAAAATAAACCTTCTTCTTTTCAACTTTTGAACCATTCTCTTAAGTCCTTATATAATCGTTCTCCTATCTTTCCAGGTAATTTTGTCACAAACTTCAGTAATAATTCTTCATCATATGGTCATCCTACTAACTCAAATATTTATAAAATAGATCCACATAATGGTCGAAATATTGTAAATCACATATTTTTAACTGCTCTAAGCTTCTTATTGCCCTAAGCTATTTTTGGGTATCATCTTCTTCTTCCATTGATGATCCTAAAATATATTTTCGGATATCATCTATCAAACTTAAAACAATTATATTTGTTTCAAATTCATCTAATTCTAGCTTTCTAGTTTCATCCTTTTTCATATATTCTCTCCAATCTAAGTATACTTGCTTTTCATTGTATCCTAGGGTACTTTCGAGGTATACTAACTTATATTTGTAGTCTACAATGCTACTTAATGCTTCCATAGAATGTCTAATTAAATTTCCATCCCATTTATTAAATATGGTTTTCCATTCACTAGGCCTATGACCTTGTAGGCTTAATATTAATATATCTCTGGCTTTTCGCTCTTTTCTCCAATTTTCTAGTTTTGTTTTGGCTTTGTAAATTCTTTCTTTATCTTTATAGTCTTTATAGCTTTATTTTGAATCATGTATTCCTCTTTTTGCTAAATAATCATATATTCTAAATTCTGGGAGATCCTCTACATCAGGGATCCGACCACTTTGTCCACTACCTTGTCCTTCTTCTAACTTTGCCTTATCTTCCCCTACGTATATTTCAACTTCTATGTAACAGATATTCTGTAAACTATTGCTCAGGATTTCAAAGTTTAAATTATTCATGAGAATTTCATCGACTTCATTGTCTTCTAAATCTAGATTATTACAAAGATTTTCGAATACTTCTTCGTCTAAATAACTGCCAGGTTCTTTGAAAACTAGTTCTATTATCTGGTCTTTATTTTTGGAGAGAGTGTTAAACTTGTCTATTTTTTGTTTTATATGTAACATATTAATCTCGTTTTCTGAATTTTCTTCATCTTCGATTATTAGTAAACTAGCTGTCTTTTTATAATCTTTGAATTTTTGAAAGGTCTGGTTCCTTTTATCTACATATATGCTACTATTTTCAGGTAATTCTATCACTTGGCTTTCTAATTCAGGTAACTTCCATTCTAACCCTTGTAATTCACTTCTCTTAAGCTTCTTAGGGACTTGCATCTGTACATATCACTATGAAAATGTTCTACTATGCTTTTATTAATAAATCTAAACTTTTTATGATATTTATTATAACATCTTCCTAAAACAAATATTTTTACTCTAGGGTTTTGATATTCTGCATTCATATTAAAACTTTTGGTTTGTATACGTAATCTTATCTTACTGCAAAACTCACCTATGTCTATATATATGTCTGGCAGGCATCCTACTACTGTTACTTTGTTTCTCAAATCGACTTCAGTCGTGGCTAACTGAGCTTGTTCGTGATCGTTAAATCTTCCATCATATAAATACAAATGTGCTTTAGTATCTAATCATGCTCTTATCTGACTAAGCACTCCTATGATTATTACACATAAATGTATTACTGAATATCCATTGTTCTTTAGTTCTTTAGCACTTTGAAAGCTAATTAATGTAACTTCTTCTCTATTATTTTCTACTGCTATTGTAAATTCATCTTTGTAAACATATAAACTACTTCTGAAACTATCTAAGATTCCTTCGCTATATAGATTTTTCTTCTGAACTTTCTTAAATCCTACTTCTAGCATTTTGTTTACATCTTCTTCTTCAATTAAATCTTCTGTCTTTTGGATTATTTCTTTTCCTTTACTGCTATAATTAAGTAAGTTTCTAACTTTATTGGCGGTTGACTGTCGTACACTAGAGGTTCTTGCTAGTTCCATGTTTAGATGCTAGGTTTACTTTTAGGCCTAATATGTCTTTTATGTCTACTTTTTGTTTTGATGATATACTTTCTTTGCTTTCGACAACTTCGATTCTTTTTACTAACCAAGCTACGTATTCTGAATCTATGCTACTATGTTTTAGTTGTTCTAAACTATTTTCTAATTTTTCTATTTCATCTAAAGCTAGTAGTAGTAATTTTATAATCGTGTTATTCTGTCCTTGGGTAATGGTGTTACTTGGTTGGGTGAATTCTATATCACTTATAGCTACTGGCTGGTTTTTTGGGGTTTCTGAAGCTAATTCAGTTAGTATTCGTAATAAGTTATTATTCATTCAACTATAATTTTCTTAATAGCTTGGAATTGCTGCTTGAGTTCTTTTTGTGTTTGCTTGATATCTTCAACTTCTAGATGAAGTTTTTTAACTAGGTTTTTTATCTCTAATTCTACCGGTTTTGGATTTCTAAATTCTATTAAATTGCTTAATTATGCTATTTCCTTTCTGCTAGGAAACCTTTTGACTTGGTTGTTAAAATCCGACAAAGATTCTCTTATGTAATCTAGATTCTTTCTTAAAGTTTCTACTTTGCTTTTTTCTAAGAAGCTAACTAGGTCTGTAAAATTTTTATGAGTCTTATCTATATTTTCTTCTAGGCTTTGTCCTAAGTTTATTAATAAATCTACTATAAAGTTTTGCTGACTATTGCTTGTATGAGGGGTATGCTTATACTGGTTTTCTAGATGTTCTATATTGCAGCTAATTTTTGTATTATGTTGTAAACTAAGTTTCATCTTTCTAAAGCTTGATATTTCGAAATCTAGGTATTCTATTCGTTTATAGTTCATATATAAGGCTGGATTCTCCTAATATCCTCTATTCGTATATCTATTAATCTAAGAAACCTTGCTTTTGCTATTCTTAGCTTGTCTGACACTAAATATTCTCTAACCACCTGTCGATTCCTATTTACTAGTAAAAGAAAGATTCTTTCGGTTTCATAAAAATCTAATTGTTCTAGAAATATAACAAACTCTTATATTGGTCTAGCAAAACAAATGTTAAGTAAACAATTGTAAAGACTATGACTACTCATTTCTTTTTCGTTTCCTACTCAAGGTTTGCAAAATTTCATTCCAACGTTTTTCTGCTAACTTGACACCACTTAATCTGGCTTTAAGACTATGTAAGCTTTTAATATCTAGGGGGTTAGCTTTTTCTAATTCACTAGTCAACTGGTTTATTGTATTTTGACAGTATTCTAAGCTTTCTTTCATATGTACGATTTCAGTATTCATCTAATCAGGCTGATTTAGTGCATTGGAAGTGGATGATGATTAAGATGATGGCTTTTGTTGATAATCCTTTAGAAGTTATTCTAAGATTTTTACTTTGTTTTCACTATTGATCTTTAAGGTTTCTAATTCTAGTATTTCTTTTGCAAATTTTGGAAAACTTCCTGTACTATGAAGGTAAACATTATCAAAGATACTATATAGCCTCTGTAGCTTTTTGTCTATATTATTTATACAAGCTAGATGATGCTTTTTTAGGGATTCTAAGCTTTGCGAATCATTTACAGCGAGTTCTATTTAGCCACTATCTATACTATCAATATGATTAACAATACTCATATATTAAAGAGATGAAAAACAAGAATTAAGTATCGCAAAGTAACGATAAACATGATTATTACAATGAGAAATTGTACCATAAGGATGATAAGTGTTTTCGAATTTCAGATGTTGTAAATAAAAGTTTGTCTTTCTGTAACTACTCATATAAGCTAAATATTAAATCTAAAGGTAACAAAGCTCTGATACCAAAGTGAAAGGAGGGGGGGTTAATCTACACAGGTCATTCAAGATCCCATTGTGATGATTATTTAGCAAAAGGAGGAATACATGATTTCAAAGAAAGCTATAAAGACTATAACGATAAAGAAAGAATTTACAAAGCCAAAAAAAAATTAGAAAATTGGAGAAAAGAGCCAGAAGCCATAGATATATTAATATTAAGCCTACAAGGTCATAGGCCTAGTGAATGGAAACTCATATTTAATAAATAGGAAGGAAATTTAATTAGACATTCTATGGAAGCATTAAGTAGTATTGTAGACTACCAATATAAGTTAGTATACCTCGGAAGTACCCTAGGATACACTTAAAAGCAAGTATACTTAGGTTGGAGAGAATATATGAAAAATGATGAAACTAGAAAGCTAGAATTAGATGAATTTGAAACAAATATAATTGTTTTTAAGTTTTATAGATGGTATCCGAAAATGCATTTTAGGATCATCAATGGAAGAAGTAGATGATACCTAAAAATAGATTAGGGCAATAAGAAGATTAGAGCAGTTCTTGAATTGATAAAAGGATTCCGATAGTGAATTCATGACCATGTCAATCTGTGTTTCACCATCTATCTCGGCACCATAAATCTTTGTTGTGTTGAGATCTCAACACATCAAAGATCTATGGCGTTGAGATGTGCTATGACATTCATCATATGATCCTTAATGGCTTGCCCAGGTTTCTGTCTAAGATTCATAAAAGTCACTACTGCTTCTCTCTTAACATTCATAGGCCTTACAGCAAACATCTCTCTAAGAGATAGCATAATTTCAGCAGTAGTACCAATCCCTTCCTATTGCTGTTGCAACACATCGTTCATGGTAGCCGAAATATAGCACTTGGCCATTTCATTGTTTCTTTGCCACTTACTATATGTTTCCCTCTCTACATCAGTAGAGTTTTCATTAGGAGCGGGAGAGCATGAAGTGTCTAACAGCCAAGGGAGTTCATTAGCTTATAGCACAATGCCAATCTTACATTTTCATTGCACATAGTTATTTCCATTTAAATAGTTATCTTTGAAGAAGTTAAATAGGGATGGCTTAGTTATTTTGCTGAAAACAAATATTCTACATATAAGCATAAACATTCATAAATTTCTTTATAATAATAAATTTATCTTGAATACATACCACATTTTATGACAATTGTTATTCAACGGTAATATATCTCTATAAACAACATGCATCCTATGGGAGAACACATTTTTTTTATTAGTTGAAGATTTCATATATCCTTTTTATAAATGCTTGTCGGTAACAACACATCCGGTAGTTCCCAGAAAATAGAGGTGGGACACGGCGGTCCACTTAAGAACCAAGCCTTTCTTTGCCAATACTATCATAGACACGTACATTTTCAACTTTGCATTTATTAATTGGATTTGAAATCCTTTATTATTAATATATCTTAAATATCCGATATTCAATAATAAGTATCACTATCAATTTAGCCTTACAGATTTTGTTAACAAGAACTCAAGGGAGGATATAAATAAATCCGTATTAAGTGTATAACCAAAAGTTTTAACCCTCAATTTTTTATCACAAGAATTATTTTCTAAGGAAATATAATCTTGATCAAGTCAATGTCTAATATATTGCTTTACAGAGTCCATTCATATGATCTCGTAGGAGAGTATCTAGGGGCGGACCTTAGTGGTGGGTTGACCCGGTGATAATCGGGTCCGCCTTTTGCAATTTGTTTTTCTTATAATTAATACTCTTCTAATAAATCCCAAGACAAATCCTTGTCACCTCGAAACTTCACCTCTCACCTCATTAACTCGACATCCATTATCTCTCTCTCACGTCCCATCTGTCCCCTTTCTCTCTCTCTCTTCCCATCAACCCCTTTATCTCTTATGTCCCCAATCCGTAATTATCTCCATTCCTCGTCATTCTCGGTTTCAAAAATTAAATATAAAAAATATTCGTACTTGTTTCTTCAATTCAGATTGTTTTAAGGTTTTAGGTTAGTTATTCATAATTTTAAATTAATGTTCTGTTTATTTTTTTTTTAAGAATTTGTTTTTTTTTACTGTAATTTATTATTTCTAATATTATATTATAATTTATAAAACATCATTTAACTAAATTTTTTGATAATTTAGGTCATTTAACTAAATTTTTTTGATAATTTTAGATTACAACATCAAACATATATACATCAAAGTCAATGAAAACTATACTTTCGTATTTTGGGAAAAAATAATAATCAATTATCGGGTGAGAAGTGGATTAAGTTCTCTATGTAATGTTGCAGACGAGGTTCAAATCTAGAAATACAAAAATAACAAAACTTGGGGTTCATAATTTTTTAAACTTTTGATATAGAAATTTATAACTTTTTCTTAGAGAAGGGGAAGCCATGGCCCCTATACCCCTATATATAGTTTTGTTTTAGCCCACCCTACTAGAAAATCATGTGTACGCCCCTGGGAGTATCAATGAAATATCGTATTTGATCAACTTTGGATGCCACATGTATCTTATACCTTCTCCTACTCAATTTTTGGCGTTTGTGGATTTACACTCAAATGATTTACCAAGTTTTCTAGATGCCTTTAGAAATCTAAACGATTTGATGCATGTCATGACATGAAAGAGATATGAGTGGCACTCACTATTCTATATGACATGTTATTTTATGCATAACATCCATATAATAAAATAAATGCTAAATAAACAAATAAATAATAATCTTATCTATGGTCATTGCTAAAAATAAAATAAAAATTATAAAGATTACAAAAACTTGAATCTTCATATCTTCGTCTTCGTCTTGAACTTGTATTTGCATGCTCCTGGAATAATTAACAATTCAATATAATTCACAATTCTTGTGAATTAATGAATTATATAAAAGGAAAATTTAATTAGTTAATCAACAACTCTTGTTAATTAAAACCTGTTGAAGAAGAATCCTTATCAAAATTCAAAATATGTTTCCAACTATTCCACAACTTTTGTGTAATTAGGAAACTCAATTTTTTTTATTATATGCCTCAGCTCATCTCCTTTTACCACTTTTGCAAAAGACCGTGGACTTTGGATTCCATACACTTCGTCCTGTCTCCAGGGGCGAAGCCATGATTTTGGCTTTGGGAGGGCCTCACAAAGATTAATATTGTTGGTCACACAATCTTCAAATAATATAAGTAGGAATCCCGCATCTGATACTTTTCAACAAAATGTGATACCGTTCGATGTTAAAAGTAATGATATAAATAAATAAATAAAATAGATATTAACTAATTAAAATGTAACATGTCTATTTTATATCTAGAAAATTATTTATAATCAAATCAATCTAATTTTCTTCCTAATTTTCATTTCAATTACATAATTAAAGAGTGTATGAGAAAACATCTTTTATTTTGTTGCAAAACCTAAGCCTATTCGTAACGGTATGTCGGTATGCATAACCGAAAATAATATTTTAGTAGTTCCCAACTTATAAAATATAAATTTCAATAGCTTAATTAATTAAAATATCATTACACCATTGATATATTTAAATCACAATTATTTACATACTTGTAACTTAATTTTATAATATTCATGTCAAACCAAATTAACTTGTAATAATTTTGAACAAAATTTAAATAATAAACTAATAAAATAAATTTATCAAAATCATATTAATAATTAACCGAAGAAAATAAATAATATAGGTAGTTGTATAAGAGTTCAATATTTACTTAGTTTGTTTTAGTGAAATCTAAAAAAAAGCATATTATATACATAATGAGTAAGGCTAGTCTTTCCAAAAATTTTCCTAAATTCTTTCTCAAGTGTGTGTAGGTGAGATTATGTGGTAAGTGATGTGATGTTGACACCTCATGTGCTTCACACATTTGGGAAAAAATTTGGAAAGCCTAGCATTACTCGTATATAATACACACATACCTAAATGTATAAAAATTTAAGGATAATTTTGGAATATAAAATATATATAAATTTACGGTGTAAATATAGTTTTGGAGGGATACAAATATTGCCAGTCCTCCCAAACTTAAGTGGGCCTGCAATTGTGCTTTTGGAAGATGAGATATGCATGGTTGAATCTCTCCAAGTTAATTTGAATAATTTCTTTCAAGAAAATTTAATTCTCTTAATATATATATATTTACAGTCATTTTGGGAGATGATCATGAGATCATATTTATTAATTGCTGATGATTCTTCACATGGAAATAGCACGATTAATAAAATTTTCCCATAATTCAGTTAAATTAAGAGGAAGATCATCAAAGCCATATTTGATCATGGAAACCATTATCATTGCAACAGATTGTAACATTAATTAGATGAAAACATATATATTTGGTCTAGTCATGCATGGAATTGAAGCAACAGCTTTAGTCCATTGAACCTTCTTTGCTTTCTACCAGTACTGCTCATCCAATTCATAATGATCCCTGATCTTCTTCTCAATTTCAGTCGAACCCGAGTTTTGCTCAGCCATCAGATAGGGCGGTGGCTGCTGTTGGAAGCCACTGTCTTTCGACGTCACCTGAAGCTCAATACAACATTCTGTGTAATCAGCGCCCGCCATCGCCAGTGCTTCCATAGACCTGTCTACAACAATTGCTGTCTACAAATTAATTAACAACATTATATATATATATATATGTGTGTGTGTGTGTGTGTGTGTGTGTGTGTGTGTGTGTGGTGGGTTTGTAGTACTGTTTTGCTTTTGTGTTGAGTTTGGTTTAAAAGAGGAAGATTACACGAGATTTTTTATGTTGAAATGAAAGCTGCTTGCATCTTTAATCCGTGAGTGACTGTGATTGTCTCTCAATGTATAATGGATTATTTGGTACAAATCAATGTGTGAAACTATATATATCATGTCTTACATCATCAATGCACAGGTCATGGAACAACTTATCATCTATAATGAAACAAAATTCTCGTGAATTTGAAACTATCATAAAATTGTAATAAAACATGTCATCATGCTTAATCTGATCCATAAACTCGAAATCTTAAGTTGATAGCTAAAGAACTGAATAACAAGGGGAGAGGGGAAACAAACCCAAAATCTTTGAACTCTGATACCATATCAATAAGGTAACTACTAAACTCAAATACTTAACCTGATATATAAAATTTCAACTAATATTTTAGATATAAGTTGATGGGATTTATGTTATGTAATTCTCAAGTTGAGATTTTGAATTAACCAAATGCTAAAAAAAAAAATTAGGAGGAGCGTACATGCTGTGGCAGAGCTAGAGATTTCATTCAATGGGGGCTTGGTTATATCACAAAATATTTTAAAATGTAAATAATAATAATATATGTCAAATAAATGAGGTAGTAAAAACAATTTATTTATATTTTTGACTTGGGAGATATGATAGTTGAACTGATTGGGACCTCAACATTTGTAGAATTGTGTGTTTATCATCTGATTATGCCTGTGACCAATTACTTACAAAAAAACCATTGAAAATAATAATAATTACGTGGAAATGGTGAGAAATGTCACCTTTTTGTCTCGCTGTTGCACCAACGTCACCGGTTTAATAACTTATGTTTAAAAGGCACCTATTTTGGTGAACTACCAAAATTGCCCTTAAATAATCAATTTTTAATTGTCTCTGTACTTCCATCTCCACACTTGAAACGCTGAAGGCAGGAACTCCTCTCTTTCTCTCTCTACAATAAATTTCAAAACTACTCTACTCAACGTTCTTCAGTAAGCACAACAAGGTAATATGTTTGTCTGAAATACTGTTTTTGATCCTTCATTTTTTAAAAACGTTCCTTTTGTAAACATGAAACTGGTTTTGTGAATATTGAATCTGTGAAATTTGAATCTCCGAACCTGTTAATAAAAAGCTCGGAGCCTGTTTGAAAATGCTCGGAGCCTGTTTTAAAAAGCTCGGACACTGTTTGAAAAAACTCGGAGCCTGTTTGAAAAAGCTCGAGCCTTTGGACAAAAGGCTCGAGCCTTTAGAAAACAAGCTCGGAGACTTGAAAAAAGCTCGAGACTTTGTAAAACAGCTCGAGCTTTTAGAAAACAAGCTCGGGACTTTGTAAAAACGTTCGGGACTTTTGTGAAAAAGCTCGGGACTTTTGTAAAAAAGCTCGGGACTTTGTGAAAGAGCTCGGGACTTTTGTAAAAAAGCTCGGGACTTTTGTAAAAAAGCTCGGGACTTTGTGAAAGAGCTCGGGACTTTTGTAAAAAAGCTCGGGACTTTGTGAAAAAGCTCGGGACTTTTGTAAAAAAGCTCGGGACTTCTGTGAAAAAGCTCGGGACTTTTGTAAAAAAGCTCGGGAATTTGTAAAAAAGCTCGGGAATTTGTAAAAAAGCTCGGACTTTGTAAAAAAACTCTGTACTTTGTAAAAAGCTCGGCTCTTTTGGGATCTTTGGAAAAAAGGTTGGAACCTTTATTAAAAGCTCGGAGATCATAGTAAAAACCTCGGAAACTATTTTAAAAGGCTCTGAGCCTTTTCCATAGCTTTTATGTTTGTCATAATGGTTTGTGGTGATGAATGTTACAGGAGAATGAATCGGGTGAGAATAGTAATATCTTACAACGGTCGATGGGAGCAGTTACCCGACGGAAGTCAGAGGTTTGTTGGATCCGACAACCAAGGAATGTATGTGTCAAAGAATATGAGTTACGAAGAATTGGTGTCGATCGTGCATACCGTTGTGAAGTATGATGTAAACAAATACAATGTTGATCTACAGTCAATATCAATCGTTCCTGGCGCTACATGTCGCACATTTGTAAGAAATGACGATGATGTTCAGTTTATGCTAGGGGAAGATCGGGTGATCCCTCAAGTATGTGTTAGTCTAATTGAGAGGGCAACTGGAGATGTGATACGGAATGATATTCCTGCTCCTGAAAATACCCAACCATTTGGATCCGCTAGCGGTAGCAACCAAGTGTTCACACAAAGGAGTGCCACTGAAGGTGGGGAAAACATATATGCTGTCTAACCGGTAGTGGTCGACCATGCAGATGTTTGTGAACCTCAATTCGACGATGTGTTTGGTTGTCGATTTGAGATGAATGATGAGCGGTACAATGAGCAATACAATGAGATGTACAATGAGGAGAACACTGAACCGAACCTTGGGCCTAACCAGGAGGTGGATAATGAGGCAAATATTGATCTGGTAGATCATGTAGAGAACACTGATGAAGATCATGTCCAAATTCAAAGACGTGGAAAACGTGTAGAAGGAGTTAGTTGCACTGGAGCAGATATGCCTGGTACTTCCGAGGTCCGGCATAATGTATCTACAGATGATTCTGATAATACCACAACGTGGGTTATTCCCGGAGCAGATTCATACTCGTTTGGGATTGGTAGAAGCACAACCTTGGTAGCAGAAGAACCTACATGCATGATTTATAAAGGTCAGTTCTTTCCGACAAAAAAGGATCTGAAGAGACTAGTTGGCCTTTTTGCAATGCGGCGAAACTTCGAATGGAAGGTGAAAAGGTCCAATAAGACAACGTTACATCTTGTTTGTTTGATTGACAACTGTACATGGAAATTAAGAGCTGTGAGAAGAGATGAAGGGACGTACTTCCAAGTAAGAAGTTTTGTCAATGAACACAGTTGTCCATTGGAGGAGATTCACCGTCGCCACCGACAAGCTAGTGCAGTTATAATTGGAGAAGTGGTTGCACCTAGACTTCAACAACAAGATGGTCGTCTCATGCGTCCCAAGGATATAATCGCTGATATGAAAACAATGTATGGCATCCAAATCATGTACAGTAAGGCATATCAAGCCTTGCATTATGCATTGTCACTGACCTATGGGACACATGAAGAAACCTTCCAACTACTGCCGTCTTTTAGTTACGTGCTGGAACAACAAAATCTCGGCACAATCACTGACTTACAGTGCGCTGACGACGGTAAATTCCTTTACTTTTTCATGTCATTAGGGGCCTCAGTTAGAGGTTTTCAGAGGTGCATGCGTCCGGTTATTGCAGTTGATGGTACCCATTTAAAGGGAAGATTCGGGGGTACAATGTTAGTTGCAACTGCCCAAGATGGAAACGAACAGGTGTATCCAATTGCTTTTGGGTACGGTGACTCCGAAAACAACCTTTCATGGGAATGGTTTTTGGATTGCTTGAAGGGTGCCCTTGGTCATATAGATGATCTGGTTTTTATTTCCGATCGACATGCAAGCATTGAAGCAGGGATTTCTAAAGTGTTCCCTTATGCAACCCATACCATATGTTGTTGGCACTTTGCTGAAAATGTGAAGAAGCGATTTCACAGAAAAGATGTTGCCAGCTTAATGGGCAAAGCCGCTAGAGCGTACACTGAATTCAAATATAACCGATACATGGGTGAGTTACGTAACCTGCACAAGAATGCTTTCGATTATGTTGAATCTGCCGGTCCACACAAATGGTCTCGTGTACACTGTCCCCAACGAAGGTTCAGGGTGATGACAACAAATGTTGCAGAGTGCATAAACTCATGCCTTAAATTCGCACGACAACTCCCTATGTTGACATTGGCAGAGTTCATTAGGAATATGTTACAGCGTTGGTTTCACGATCGACATCGAGCTGCACAGTCCATGCGTCATCAGTTGACCGACGCATCACATCTTGTGATGCTACAACGGGTCTAGAAGTGCGGTTATATGACCGTTAATCCAGTGGACTGAAACATTTTCTCTGTCAAACGGTCCGGAAAACAGTGGACTGTTGACTTAGCCCGGAAGACATGCACATGCAACAAATTCCAAATGGATCATTTTTCGTGTTCTCACGCACTCGCAGCGGCAAGGTACATTAACAGTATAAAATTATACCCTATATTAAGCAAGCGTGATTGTCACTTTTTTCATTGGTTTTGCAGGGAGCGGAATTTGGATTTCACATCGCTGTGTTCGGACTACTACAAGAGACAGACACTTATTGATGCATACTCAGTTCCTATTATGCCTGTTGGCCATCCTTCTTCATGGGTAGTGCCGTCCGACATCGCTGAGCGGGTGGTTTTAAATCCAAAGACCAAGAGACAATCAGGTCGCCCGATGGAGGGTCGACATGCATCGTCTTCCGAGAGGACAACCACCCAATCGTGTAGAAGATGTGGACAATCAGGTCATAATAGCAGGAGGTGTTCTAATCCGCCCTTGATTAATGAAGGTCCGAGCAGAATTGTTCCCGAGGAATACCGTCGTAAGTGTAGCGTATGTCATCAAGTTGGACATAACAAACAGACGTGCCCACACAAGGAATCTGCCGAGGAGTGAACCGAGCCGTTCATACTTATTGTTTAATTAAGTTGGGGTGTTAATTATTACTTGTGTTATTGTATGATATGAAATGCGTGTGTTGTACTTGTAAATGAAAACACTTTAAATTTTAAACAAAAAATTTATAATTTGAAAGTTCATTACTATAATTGTTTGTACATCGACAACTACAACATCTAATGTGGCTTGGAGTTACAAAAAATCTCCACAGCCATCTTCTCCCATATGGTGCACATATCTTTTTCTGACCAGTCGAACGTCATCCTGTTCGCCAGTACATACTCCATCAATCTCAAGGTATGAGCACCACAGTTACCCCTGCGACTCAGCACATGAACAACCGTTACAATAGAAGTTGAATAAAACAAACTTAAAGTTTAAATGATGTTCGTATAGTCATACCCTCTAGTCTGTTGGGGCACATGTGTTGTAGACACCATGCTTACCCCAAAGGGCCTATTCCGCTTCTCATACTTCGCCTCGCCCGTTGGTCTGGCATCGTGAAACCCCACCTGATGCAACATCGAGGGTAGAAACCACCGCAATGGAGCGACCTGCTCTTTCCTGATCTGTAGGTGGATTTCCTGTCTGAACGGGTCTAGCAGGTGGATCTTCCTGACAGTAAGGTCAACGCTGGCCACGAGCCAATGCTGGCCACGAGCCAATGCTGGCCACCAACGTTGCACGGAATAAGGACCTGTACCAAGTGTTCAAGATATTGTTATGGTCAAAATAAGAATTTTTAATTAAACACATTGAAACCATAACTGTATTTTGCTCACCGCGTCAACCTCGTGCCATGGTCGGTTCCCTACCGGGAGCAATCCACGTACCGTCATCAGATCTTCAGGGGACCACCTGTACTTCAACACAGACCACTTTTTTAGGGCTTTGCCCACAGCATCGCGAGGCATGATTCTCCGCCACTGAAACTCCAGCATTGACTGAAAATAGACAACGAACTGAAACGTTAGAAACAGGATGAAACACAACAAACAGACGTGTGAAAACAGTACATTTGAAACACTTACATAGAACTGAGAATCTAGTAGGTTCATCCTCTGAATGTAGACAGTGGGGAATGCTCGTTGACGCTTCCGTAAAATATGCAGGTACGCGTCAATATGCTGACAATATAAACATTATACATTGTTAGTATTCTTCCATAAGTTAAACAAACTTAAAAGACAATCAAAGTAAGGAAAGTACCGTGTCCTCCAACTCCATAAAGTTGGTTTGCAACCGGTGGAACCAAGTCACAGGCACGGGGGTCATCAGATCCACATCACGTCTGTGTAATTTTCAATTATTTAGGAAAACAACTAATTTAACTTAGGTGTTTCAAAATAAATTCACAATATTTTAATACTTACAATTCCCCCGTCACATTCCTCTTGTAGGCTTTGTAAGCCGCAAGCTGGTCAGCGTCTACCAATCCATTGGGCCTGAATGTATGTGCTGATGACATGGGCAGTGTCCTTGGCCTCTTCGGCCGACAAGGGTCAGTGTATGGGCTCATCAACTGCCAGCCTCGTTTGCGCATCCGCTGCTGCCTATGCTGACTGTGGACTGGGGGGTGTTGGGAGGAGGAACTCTGTCCCCGTGGATCACGTCGAGGGCTCCAGTGGGATGGGTTGTGTCGGGATGGACCGGCAGTGTCACTAGGGGGTGAGGTGTGACGGGATCGAGTAGAGGAGAGCGGTGTCGGATGGACCGCAGGGGTGCTCCCTATGGATCGCCTGGTCAGGTCAGGAGTGTGGACTGTACGGGAGGAGGGACTCTGACCCAGTGGACTGAACGGGTCCGCTGTGTGGTCCTGGATATAAACAGGAGGATCCACATCCTGTACCTCCATAAGCAGCGGATACTCTAATATCGCCTGGGTAACTGTCTCCCCAAATACTCCTGTATCCGTGCCACCAGGGACTTGCATCTGCTGGTCTCGTACTGTATCTCCAGCTGTTGGACCCTGTGTCTGAGGTCCATCAGCCTCCGTCGTAGATCCGGTGGCTGGGTCTGTCCCTCCGTCTCTGTCTGTACGGGGAGAGTCTTGATCATGGGAGGGTGGACCATCCCTGCCAGACTGTGATGTCGAACCCCACCGCCCTCGGAGAAAGTCCATCACCTCCCTATGCTGCCTATCCCGTTCCCGATCACTCTTCCGGATATCCTCCCGTAACGCAACGACTGCATCCATCACATCTTGGATTTTTTGTTCCAAACGATCCTGAAACAAAATCATTATTGTCAGTACTAAAACCCAACACTTGTTTCAACATAAATAATGCATTACACCATTTTTTACATACCTGGCGATGCCCTCCAACGTCTTCTAGTGAATGTACTCCACTGGGCATCGCAAAGCGAACCTGTCTGCGCCTAGGAGGACTCCCAGCGACAAACTCCGGGTCCGCACCCTCCGTATCCGGCCTGTGCCTGAGGGGACTCCCACCGCCAAACTCATGGTCGGAACCCTCCGTATGACTGGGTCCGGCAGTGGTATGATGTAAGGGATCCGGTACCGAGCCGTCGTGTCCATCGGCAGCCATATATAGACTGCCTCCCTCATTTATGCCCTCGTAGTACCGTGCAACCCTCTCAGCTGCTGTCGGTTACCAGTGCAGTCCTCGCAAACATCTGAAATCGTGGTTAGACCATTCTATTTGTATAATCGTAATATGTAAACACTTTAACACAATAGATCCTTACCCTGGATAAGAAATTTTTTTTGTCCAGCTTGTCCGACCTTGGTTGAGTTTGCAACTGCCATTTCAGAATACGGGGGGACAACTCAATCTCCCTACGAGTCCCAAATCGGGTCCCTAAGCTCGGGGATAACCTCATACGCAAATACCTATGTAAAAGAACAAGTTATTCAGAATCCAATCATTTATTCCGTAACTCATGGAAAAAAAAAATTCAGGTTTTCAAACGATACAAATTCTAAATTCTCACCAACAGTGCGTGAGCTAGACCATAAATGTTGTACGTCTCCACCGTGTGAACGTCAACGCCCTTTTCCTGATGTCGTCTCTCATACTGCACACGTCGATCGTTTAAGGCATTCTTGAATCCAATAATGGACTGCCTATACACGTGGGCACCCCACGGGAATGCATCAAAAGCGTCCAAGTCCTCGACTAGCCGGATCTGCCATAATGGAACTTTCTGTCTCTCGTCCAACCCCATCAATATCCAGTTTAGCATATAAAGGAGGCACAGCTTCACAGCATCGTACTGCTCCTCAAATACACCGATCCGTAGAACAGCTTTCAGCTGTTCATAATCCACATCAGCTGCACCATTGAAATACCGTTGTTGTATCCCGTTCTGAACCATCTCATACCTCGTCGTGTCGGGAATCACTCCAAACTTCAATCCGGTGATCAGACAGAATTCAACCTTGGAGAACCGGACCGAACGAGTACCTAACATAAATCTCATCTCATCCTGCGGCCCATCGTGATGTAGCTCGCGCAATAGCAGTCGATGGACTACGCTACCCGAAAACTTCATCCCCCGATCCATCCTAAGGAAATGACCAAAACAAGACTCTGTATACCGACGTCGGTCTTCGACCTTGAATTGTTCTGGTATACTGTCTAGTGCTACGTCGATATCTTTAAGGTCGCTGAAATGGTCATGCCGAGTGATTTTTCCATCGTACCATTCATCCTCTGGAGTTTTAAGCAAATCCTTTAGTTCACTACTCATCTGCATTTTCATAGAAAGAATGCATCAATAAACTGTAAAAGGCTAAGACATAATAATATAAAATAGTAGAGAAGCAGTTTCAAAAGGCTCGGACTCATATTGAAAATGCTCGGACAGTGTGAAAAAAGCTCGGACACAGTTGGAAAATGCTCGGACTCATATACAAAAAAGCTCGGGCACAGTTTGAAAAAGCTCGAGCACAGTTTGAAAAAGCTCGGGACCAGTTTGAAAACGCTCGGACTGTTGAAAAAGCTCGGACACTGTTTCAAAAAGCTCGGACACGTGTTGAAAATGCTCGGACTGTTTAAAAAGCTCGGACTCGGTTTTAACAAGCTCGGACTCAGTTTAAAAAAGCTCGGACTCGGTTTAAACAAGCTCGGACTCAGTTTAAAAAAGCTCGAAAAATGTTTCAAAAAGCTCGGAAACTGTTTCAAAAAGCTCGGACACGTGTTGAAAATGCTCGGACTGTTCAAAAAGCTCGGACTCAGTTTTAACAAGCTCGGACTGTCTAAAAAAGCTCGGCAACTGTTTGAAAAAGCTCGGACTCAGTTTCAAAAAGCTCGGAAACTGTTTCAAAAAGCTCGAAAACTGTTTCAAAAAGCTCGGGCTGTTTAAAAAATCTCCGGCACTGTTTCAAAAAGCTCAGGAAATTGTTTTAATGGCCACATTTTAAAATAGCTCGAGAACAGTTTCAAAAAGCTCGGGCATTTTCAAATAGCTCGGAACCAGTTTGAAAAAGCTCGGGCACAGTTTGAAAAAGCTCGGGACCAGTTTGAAAACGCTCGGACTGTTGAAATAGCTCGGACTCAGCTTTACAAAGCTCTGACACTGTTTCAAAAAGCTCGGACACGTGTTGAAAATGCTCGGACTGTTTAAAAAGCTCGGACTCGGTTTTAACAAGCTCGGACTCAGTTTAAAAAACCTCGGACTCGGTTTAAACAAGCCCGGACTCAGTTTAAAAAAGCTAGAAAAATGTTTCAAAAAGCTCGGAAACTGTTTCAAAAAGCTCGGACACGTGTTGAAAATGCTCGGACTGTTCAAAAAGCTCGGACTCAGTTTAAAAAAGCTCGGAAAATGTTTCAAAAAGCTCGGAAACTGTTTCAAAAAGCTCGGACACGTGTTGAAAATGCTCGGACTGTTCAAAAAGCTCGGACTCAGTTTTAACAAGCTCAGACTGTCTAAAAAAGCTCGGCAACTGTTTGAAAAAGCTCGGACTTAGTTTCAAAAAGCTCGGAAACTGTTTCAAAAAGCTCGAAAACTGTTTCAAAAAGCTCGGGCTGTTTAAAAAATCTCCGGCACTGTTTCAAAAAGCTCAGAAATTGTTTTAAAAAGCTCGGCCACATTTTAAAATAGCTCGAGAACAGTTTCAAAAAGCTCGGGCATTTTCAAATAGCTCGGAACCAGTTTGAAAAAGCTCGAAAACCCAGAAAAAGCTCGGAAAACGTTTTAAAAAGCTCGGAAAAACCTCTTCAAAAGCTCGAAAAAGCTTGAAAAAAGCTCGGAATCACCTTGAAAAACCTCGGGAACCCAGATCTTCAACGGATTTACAAACCCTAACCTAACCCACAACCATTCTCAGATCAACAAACAAACATAATCTACAAGTTTAATCAACAACCAACATCAAACATGAACTTATTAAAAACAAAATCAACAACATAATCTGACTCAACTTACCGTCGATTGAAGATGCTCTCGTCTGAACACCCGATAAACACTGTTGTCCTACCGCCGGTTACTTCGACGTCTTTTTCAGACGGAAAACCACTGATCTTCCAATGCCGGTTCTTTTTCCAAGAGATGTTTTCTCTCTCTGGTTTTTCTCACTAGGTTTGAAAACGACAAAAACTCACTTGGAAGGGGTATTTTTGTCTGGACACCTATATTGGTGCCTTTTAAACATGAATTAGTAATGTGGTGATATTTGCACAACACCCACCCCAAATAGTGCTATTTATTTTTTGAGCCCTAACAATTACAGCTATATAATTTTTTTGTTAGTGAATTTTATCACCCAAAGAAGTTTATGTGCAACAAAAACAATTCACACCAAGTTGAAAATTTTTATTTTTAAAATCTTTCATAATAGTCTTTATCAATTTTATTGAAAATAATTTTCTCCACATGTGCAAATGGGATATCATTCATTCACTAATCTTCGAATTATTATTGTAGTCGATACTATTTTTATTTTTCGATCACAGAAAATTGATTATTAAACCAAGACATGGTACACAAAATAATAATAATAATAATAATAATAATAATAATAATAATAATAATAATCACACAATATATTTCTTTGAAAAATGATGTTTTAGTTATGAAAGTTGCATGTCATAGATAACAAAAAATAACTCAACTAGATAAGGATAGTGAAAGTTGATTGATAAACTTGTGATTAAATGTTACGAGCTTTAGACTTAAGTTGTAATTATTTTTTAGATAGATTAAGATCTGTTTAATGATCACAAAAGTTAACGAGCTTAAATTAAAATTATAATCAATTAAAGAAATTTAATATAAAAAAAAGATTTTCAGAATTCATGTTGGCCCAAGCCCCCACTGGGCATGAATTGCCTCTATGGTTTTAAAAATTAAATGATACTATTTCAAGGTGTAATTTTAAGAGTATCATTGTTTTAATAACTTAAGTTTAAATAACATCTAAAGTGTGAATATGATAAAAATACCCTTAAAAAACACACTCATAAAAAAAAGTCTCGAGTTTTTTAGACTCATTTTTTGTGTTTTCCAAGACTTATTTTGGTGTTTCCGAGACTTTTTAGATAGTTTTCGAGACTTTGTTTTTGTAGTTTCCGAGACTTTTTACAATTTCTGAGACTTTCTTGTTAAAGATGAGAATTAAAATTTTTTTTTTGGTCATCTTCTTCATTGAAACCTTCATTGGAGGTCATTGGAGGTCGATTCGACCTCCATTGGAAGCCAATTTCGACCTCCAATGGAGGTCAAACTAACCTCAATGGAGGTCTTTCATCTCCATTGACGGAGGACCTCAATCAATTGAGGTTTTTCACAAAAAATAAAAACCCTAAAAATGGAAAAAATGTAATAAAAGAAGGAGATAGAGTTATTTTAGTCCTTTAGTATCATTTAAACTTAAGTTAGTAATCCAGTGATACTCTAAAAAATTCAACATGAAAAGAGTGTCATTTTCTACCATTTTAACTTGCCTCCGCCCCTACATACATGGCAACATAGAGTTCTTTTTTTGTCTTGTTAGATTTGATCGTCTGGTGGCGTCGTAGCATGCATGAACATATTTACGTACTTCTATAACTGGGATATAAATATCTACTTCCACAACACCGATAAAAAAACTTTTCACATATATTTGTAAACTATGCTACATAATATGACTCGAACCTTCTACCACTAACCTATAGAAGAGACAAACCACTAGAAATAAGAGAGAATGAGTCTATGGTGGTGTAGTTGTACTCTCTCTATCATCCTATTAATTATAGGATCACTAAGAAGAAGAATTAAACAAAATACACTACATTCTAAGGTGTTGTTCAACAAAATTTTCTAATCTTGTTTTCTATTTTTCGAGATGACAAAACATATGGAAATACGTTCCATTAACGTTTTGAAGTTAATGCCTCGTTTTACAGTTGTTTTTCAGTCCGTTTTCGTTTTTGTTTTTCAAAAATGATTTCAAATTACGTTTATTTACCTTTTTTCATTTCATTTTCAAAAAACAAAATACAATATGAAAAACAAAACCAGTATTAACAGTGAAATATTTAAAAAACACAAAGTACTTGTTTTTGTTTTTGTTTTTGTTTTTCGTTTTGTTTTTTTATATATTTTTTTGTTTGAAAATTTTCCTAACTTTTTGTTTTCTCACTTTTCTTTCTTCTTCATTCACATAGTCACACACTCACTCACTTTTCTTTTCTTCTTCTTTCACAGAGTCACAGACTCACAAACACAATTTCTCCTTATTCTTATTCTTAATCTTATTCTTATTCTTATTCTTCTTCATCTTCATAGGTCGTTGTCTTCTTGTCTCCTTCTTCATATTCACAGTTCGTTGTCTCCTCCTCCTCTTCTTTCGCAACCCTTCTTCTTCTCGATGAGCCGATGCCGGAGGCGATGAGATCCTCCTCTGGCAACGTCGATCGGGCACTGATCTGACCAGATCGGCGTCGCCTGGAGGAGGATCTCACTTCCTCTGGCGTTGGAGGCGCCAGCTCCGTACAATTTTGTTTTTAAATTTTTTTCTTTTTTCCTTTTTAAAGATTTTGGACTCTTGAGCTTGATAATGGAGAAGCTATTAGTAATTGATTTGTGGTGGAGATAATCTAGACTATATGCAGTATTATTGGTTGTTGATTTGATTGTCAAATATGATTGTGTATTTTTTTTTCTGGGTATTGTGTGTTCAACGTGTTACTTTGGTGTGTTTTTTGAGCTGTTGTGTCTATTTAGTTTTGGTGCTCAGGCGGGAAGGTCTTTCCCTGGTGGTTGCTTCTCTCTGTTTTGTTTGCACGGTCTCACGCCTAGTTCTGTTAAGCCATGTGTTGCTTGGGTGGGGTACTGTTTGTGGCTTTTCCTTTTGGGTTCTTCTTTGGCTGGTTTGTGCCTCAATAATATTTCTTTTCAAAAAAAAAAACATGGGTATTGTGGTACCAATTGTTATTTTTTTTAACAATTAAACTTTATCGAGGGAAGGGAACAGAGGCAATAAGCCAACACCACAAAAACAGAGAACAAGAAGACACGGCACATCGAACAAAGGCAATCCCAAACTACCACCAGCAAATCAGAAAGAAAAGAATTATTTGTACCAATTATTGGTTTCATTATTTTCTGGGTATTGGTTTCAATATTTTTGTTGTCTGCTCTGCTTTAGATTACTCTTCAGTTGCAAATATTGAAATCTTCTCAAGCCTCACTATCTCCATTGTTATCAACAAGACTATATATATATAATTGCAGTCTCGTTTTGGGATGAATTTGTGGCATTTAATATAAAAATTGAAGCATTTGGAGATCTGAAAAAATGGTAATCGAGAGAGAGAGAATTAACATATAAATTGATGTTATGGTTTGTTAAACAAAAATTAAATCGCTAAATATTTAATTAAATTGTTCTATAATTTCAGGTTAATGTAAAAAAAATTGAAATTGATGTTACAAATTTTAATATTTTTTGTTTAACTTACTAAATGTGTTTTTATTTTTTTATTTTTTTATTATAGACATGTTTTTATTTTCATTTTTAATTTTAAAACACTTACAGATGCACCCTTAAGTTTTTTAAAAACATCAAAATCATGTTTTCTTGATTAACCGCGACACCGCGTAACTGCATAGAAACCTGTGAACATTAAAAAGATGTTCTCATTGTTTTGGTTTCCAATTTTTTTAGGGCCCTATGGTTTTAATTAATAATTGTTATTTTAATAAAAAATAATTATTATTTTTAGTTGGATAGAAAAACAATATTTAAATTGTGAAATAATAAAAATGAGTTCAGATATATAATTCTATTTACCCATTAATATTTCCCATATGGTACAATATAATATATATATATATACAACCATCATTGAATGTGGACCATAGATTATGAATAAGTACTGACTAGTGTATACAGACTAGGTCAAAACAATTGAATCTAATGGTCCACATGCAACTCACTGATAAATATTTATCAGTGTGTACTGAGGTGAAAATTTCTTATATATATTTCTTAAAATTTGTTAAAAAATATATTTCTATTATAATTTATTTTTGGAATAATTTTTAAAAAAAAGACAAATCAATTTTAATTTAATTTAAATTATTTTTATTAATAATATATATAATTTAAATACATATTATGAAGAGAGGTAGAGAATGAGAAAATATAGAATTACCTTTACTTTGATCGATTATGAGAATAAATATACAATTAAAATTAGGGAGAAATTCATTTTCGTTCCTCTAGTTTGACCTATTAGCCAATCTAGTTCCTCTAGTTCTAGTGTTGTGCCGTTTTGTCCTTTTACTACGATTTTCGTTAAAATCAAACAAAATTACCCTGCTACCCCTTTTGTTACGATTTCAATCTTATATTTTTTTAATTATAAAAAGAAAACAAATTTGAAGAAAAAAAAAGCCGAGATCCAATCTGGATCTCTACTGTCCATCTCATATTTTATTTAATTTTTTATTTATTAATCTTCTATCTTAAAATGTGAAATGACCAAAAGGCCATAACTCATCCATCACTCATCCACCACCATCATCTCATCCTCATCTATTCATCTTCAACCACACCACTCATCCACCACCATCATCTCATTCTCATCTATTCATCTTCAACCACACCACTTATCCACCGCCACCTCTACTCTTCTCTCTCCTTAAACCCCAATCTCTTATCTTCTCTCCCCAATCTCTTTTTCTCAAAATATTAAACTCACCATCCTCATCTATTACCAAACCATACAAACCAAGAGCTACGAGTGCAGGTTGTGCAAACGGAGAGGGTGCAAAAGGCGATGAAACTCTTGATTGGAGGTGGGACTAGATGATCGGAGCTGACGGCAACAGTGATCTGATATCGAGCAAGAGATTCGTGTAAGACAACCCACGCGGAACCTAGATCTGTGACAACGAGAATCGAACGGCGGCGGAACAAATTACAACGAGACTGGAAGATGTCAAAAAGCTAGACGAGGTGACCGGCCAGACAGGGCTGACGACGTTAGGGACTGAGAACGAGTGAGTGATGGTGACAGTTAGGAATTCAAAAAAACAAATAAAAAATCATGTTTTTGGTTCCCTGGAAATTTATTTTTCGTTGGTGTTGGCTTACTTTTTTTTTTTTGAATCTATTGTGTTTGTAGTTTGGCGGTGATGATGATTCTTTATGGTTAGGTTCATGGCGATTTGGTGGTGTGTTTTGTTCTTTAGTTTCTGGGTTTCAATGGAAGTTCTAGGTTTGGTGTTGTTAATGATGGTGAATGGTGCTGGGGTTTATGGGTTTCTAGCACTACAAGAAAAGGTGGCTTTTGCTGCACCAATTTTACCACGGATGCCCATCAGTGGGGAAGAACATATAAAAAATGGAAAAGAAAAAAAAATAGTTAGGTGTTGTATAGATTGACTGGTGTGGTAAATATTTGGCACACCTGTTGACCATAGACGACTGGTATGTTTATTAAAAACCCAAAATAAGAAACTTAGATTCAAATATTCACGATCAAAAAATTCCTAAACCCCTAAATCACTTCATCGACCGCCGTCGCCGTCGTCGTCGCCTCATCTCGGCGTCATCGTCGTCGTCACCGGTCCGCAACAGCAGCAACTTTTCTCTTTTGCCTCATACTTGTAAGTTCTCTCTTCTCTCTCACTTCACACAGTCAACTGGTTAAACTTTTTCTTTCAATTTCGCTTCCATCCTTCCTCGATTTCTCTTCGATCCCTCTTTGATTTCTCTTCCGTCACTCGATTTCTCTACGATCCCTCTTCGATTTCTCTTCGATTTCTTTTGTTAAGCTTTGCTTGTTTTAATTTTTTTGAAGATTTGTTGGAATTATTGTATCTTATTTTCTTGCAGAAAAATCAGGTGCTTGCAGCTGAGAGCTAGGAATTGGCATTTTTGGGAGAAATCTGGAGCACAATATCAGGTGGACAAGCCGCAACTTTGCTTTGATTGGCATTTTCAGGCATCGCTATTCCCGTCTTCGTATACAAGGGCATTGTCAAAGAATTCGTAATTAATCAAACCTCTCTCTTTTAGATCTATTTACATACATATCTTCCAATTCATATCTGTTTTATCTTAAACTAATTACATGTACATGGAATTTGTATTATTGTTCGTTTATGTTTGTGTGTGTGTGTGTGTGTGTGTGTTTGCTTGAAACTAGTAACTTGGTTGGGTGTGTATAATCATTAATCTCAGGATGGATTAGAGTGCAACTACAGAATAAACAAGGCGAGATTGATTGAGATTATTAGATAGAATATCACCTCCCATGGTGGAGATTAATGCTTGTCAAGATCACAAGTGTGTTAAGATATACGAGTCTAATTACGTGGGTCTATTGTGTGTATATCATCTTTCGTATCTTTATGACCTTCAGTTTGTTTGTTTTTCTGTTTTTTCTTGCTTAGTTTACTGATTTTTCTGTGCAGTGAGTGGTTCCTTGTTTTGTGCAAGTCTTATTCTGTGTATTAATTCTATTCAAATTGAGTTATGAAAGTGAATAAAATCACTTCATTCCTAGTATTCTTATATGTTTTAACATTATGATATCAGAGTCAGAAAAAACACTTATTAGAAGGGAGGTTTGAGGGCACTAATATAAATTGTAGGCAGCGACAATTAGTGTTGGGCTGATGGCTTATGAGAACTTTCTGTAGACTTAATTTGTTAAGATTGATCTGACCATTGGAGCAGGCTGATGTAGAATTTCTCAAGGTCTAAAAAGTACTAGCATGTGGTTGAATCATTGTGAAGTGTCAACTAGGAAGATGATGTATTTTCTTTTTTGCTCTAAAAAAACACTAATTATGCTCCATCATTTATGCAAAGCTTGATCTTGTTATCCTTGTGGTTATACCCACCTGCATTTAGACAATTTTATGTATCTTAGTTGGTGATTAGCATTTTTTTATATGCATTTTCATGATTGTGATTGCTTGTAAGAAGTAGAAAGTAAGATGCAACTTTGGTGACAATATATATCCTTTCACATATTTAAATCATACAATTTAACACACATTAAAGCTAGTATAACCTTAGTTAAAATATTTATTATCAGCATGTCTATTTAAATTGCTTAATACATTGCCTTGAAAAATGATTTATATTCTCAGCTATATTGCTTAATACATTGTCTTTTATAAAATTGCTTAATATACTGAGTTGAATTTGCTTAAGATACATTAATAATACACTATACGCTTCAAGTTGTTAAATGTGTGCTCAATTATTTGTTCATGGAGGTAGACATGGATAAAAGTTGGATTGATTTGCCAAGTAGAGCTTGTATGCAATATATTGAGGGGGTTGATAAATTTCTAGATTTTGCATTTGCAAACATTATTGGTGATACCAAGATTTATTGCCCATGTAAGAAATGTTGCAATAGAGACCTAGTTGAGAGGGAGGTAGTAAGAGCACATGTCATAGTGAATGGTTTTTTGTCAAAGTACAAAAATCGGACTAAACACGGTGAATCCTGCATATCTTTGCATTCAAGTGAAGATAATGTTAATAGTGATGTAGTCATCGGTGATGATATGATTGGGATGATAATTGAAGCAATGGGTTTCCAAATATAAGTAGTAGTTTTCGAAATGAGCATGGTGAGGGCCCAAATGATGAAACTATAAAATTCTTCAAATTGCTTCAAGATGTAGAATCTCCTTTGTATCCTGGGTGTGAGAAGTTCACTCAACTATCCTTCATAGTTCTATTATTACACTTGAAAGTGTTGTGTGGATGTGCTTATTTTATTTTATTTTAACTACACTTAACTTTGTTTTTCTAATTATAGGATAATACTAATGCTCCAGAGCAATATAGAATTAAATGTTTAGCAAACATTGGTTCTTTATGGAGAGGTTGGAAGTCTCGTATGAAAAAAAAGTATTATACAGAATTGGGAACCAATGAAGCACATCTAACAATCACTCCTTCTCGAGTTATTAGGGAGCAATGGGTGACATTGGTAAAATATTGGAATACTGAGAGGGCACATGTATAAAATGATTTTTCCTTACACTTGTATTGTCATTATACACAATATAAATTAATTATGTTAACAAAATTATCTTGCAGAACATTCCAAGTAAAAATAAGACAAATCGTTCCAGTCAAGGTTTATTTCACAAGACTAGTCGTACTCCTTTTTCAGAAGTTAGAAACCTGGTAAGTGTAATGCTTGTTTTTAATTAGTCATTTACGTTTCTATTTATGCTTATTTCATTATGGAATTGGAGAACTAATTGAATTCTCAGTTGGCTTCCTTTTCTGCATATATATATATATATATATATATATATATATATATTCATGTTTTGACTTCTTTTGAATTTCAAGTGAATTTTCTGACTTCTCTGCATAGATTATGTTATGTATATTGTATGACACTTGAAGAAAGAAATCTACAAGGGATTCTCATGTTGAAATATTTAAATACTTGTCAAATATACTTGTGTTATTTAAATATTTATTTTCTCTCTTTTTTTTAGTTGGCAATGAAAGGGAAAAAAACAGATCGAGTAAGCATGTTTATCGAAACTCGGACACAGATTGATAAATATTCGAAGAAAATAGTTACTGACAAGGAGGCTGCACAGGTCATTGTAAGTATTATGTACATTAGTTATATATTTGTATTAAAATTTATAGAGTTATTTAGATTAATTGTATTAATTTGCTAGAGTCAATTTGAGGAGCATATATACCACGTACCCGAGGAAGAACAAAATGATATAGTTCGAGAGCATGTGTTCACTCATGTAATGGGATCGGATGATCACGGTCATGTTCGTTTGTGTGGCACCGAAACTTCAAATGTTGCTCAAAACTCGACTGTTGATGAGATGCATGAGATGCAGGTAGAGTTAGATAAATTATGTTCTAATTACAAAGACTTGCAGTCAAAGTATGAGAAATTAGAGTACATTGTGAGGAGCCACTACTAAACATGCCCACATGTACAATCACAGAGTTAACATGTATGAATTAATTGTACATAAATTAATTTTATCCATTATGTTGGATATTAAAATCTACAATATTATGTCAACAGATTCAAGACAATTCTAGTGCATACCAACCACGTCAATCATCGAGTGGACATTGATTAGGTACGTCGAATGTAATCATATTAAGAATTTATACAACTTAGTTTCTTAAAAAAATGGTTCTCTTAGCTGTTGAGTAGTCCATTTTAATTTTTCTTGTACATTTTTATTGATTTGAGTACGTTTGAGGATAGGCTTACAGAATTTCTAATGGATTCAATTCTTTGGCCAATAAGACTGTGGTATGTAGTTACTTAAAATTATTATTTTTTTAATTTATAATATATTTTTTGAATGTTGGTCTGGTTTGATTGGTTGAACTAGGATATATATCCAATACTCTATTTGAGATATTTTAACTTTGTTTGTTGGCGTGGATACATACCGGGAAAGAAAAGAATTTGACTTGGAATATGTATGAGTCATGACTGAAATTTGATCATGCTCTCTGTGAGAAATTGTTCATTCACTTTATGAATCTTTTTTTGATTTATGCAGATTATTTGTGCATTGAAAAGGTTGTTGGATGATGGTGTAGTGAAACTGGAGGTTTTTTTGGATCACCTCAAAATCTGGAAATTTTCTAGAAATTGGAATTACAATGCATTATTCATATGCACTCTTCTTTTTGATGTAATGTTAGCTTACTCTGCTTTTTGTTGATGGTTTACTGTAGTTGACAACTTGGTTTTGTTAATGTAATGAAAATTAGTATTTTATCTCAAAGTAAATATTGTACAATTTTTTTATATTATATTTTGTCTGTATTTAGTTTATAATATTAATTACTATTATTAATATTTAGAAGAAGCTTAAACAAATGAGGATCCCTAAATAAATGTAAATATATACGGCTGTAAAAACAAATTATAAAAAATTTGCAACACATTTTGCCACGGGTACCTAAGCATGGCTAATTTTAAGTAATCTTGCAACACATTTTGCCACGGGTACCTAAGCATGGCTAATTTTAAGTAATAATCTTGCAACCCTTTTTGGCCACGGGACATTTACTGTGAAAAACTCTTTTTGCCACAGCTCAATCTGTGACAAATGTTTTTACCATGGCCGTATTTGCAACACCCCAAATCCGTGGCATATCCGCGGTAAAAGGCTTTTTACAGCGGATTTTTCCGTGGATTTACCAGCTGTAAAAAACCCTTTTTTGTAGTGTAGGTTAGGTTTGGATTTCTGGGAACTATAACAAATCAAATCAAATTCAGAGTTTAAAACCTGAAACTAACTATATGATTACAGATTCTAAATTAGACAATACAATAATTAAAATAAATCATTTATATCCTTTTATATGCCCCCACAAGATGGAGCTCCGTGAGGAGATTCCAATCTTGGCCTTAAGAGTGAGATGCCGTTGAAATTGAAGAGGCTTCATGAGGACATCTGCCAATTGATCTTCAGAGGAAACGTGGGCAACACAGAGAGCACCATTTTGAACTTGGTCTCGGATGAAATGATAATTCGAAGCAACATGTTTCATTCGAGAATCGAAGACCACATTGGTGCATTGATGAATCACTTCAACATTGTCACAGTAGATCATAAATATTTGAGGTATAAAAACACCAAGTTCAGTAAGAAGAGAGCTTACCTAACTTAATTTGTAAGCAGCGAATTGGTATTCTACCTCGGTAAAGGAACGAGCTACTGTGCGTTGTTTCTTAGAGCTCCATGATATGAGATTGCGTCCAAGATACACAATGTAAGCAATAGTTGAGGTATAGTCATCATTATTCTCAGCCCAATCTACGTCAGAGAAGACATGAAGAAATATGGAAGATTGGCGATGGAGAACTAGACCATGATTAGATGTCTCATAGAGATAACGTAGTAGTCATTTGGTGGCATGCCAGTGTTCAGTGGTAGGGCACTGAATGAATTGAGAAAGTTTACTCACCGCAAAGGTAATGATAGGTCGTGTGAGTGAAATATACTTTATCCTTCTAACAATTTACATGTACTCAAATGGATCAGATAGTGTTGTACTTGTAAGAAGATCAAGCGTTAGAGTAGTGGCTAGTGGTGTGGTGACGGGTTTGGCATCTGTCATGTGGGTGCATTAGAGAAGATCATGGACATACCGTTGTTGAGACAGAAGTAAACCATTTCTGTGCAGAAGAACCTCAACACACATGAAGAAGGAAAGAGAGCCTAGGTCTTTAAGGGAGAACCGATGAGCCAATAGATAAATAAAGTTCTGAACAATGGTCTCATTATCACCGGTAATAATAATGTCGTCAACATAAACCAGTAATTATACCGTAGTTCCTCATATGTTGAGGAAGAATAGAGATTTATTTGTGTGAGAGTTGGTGAAGCTAGAAGTAACAAGGAACTGACACAATTCATGATACCAAGCTTGCGGAGCTTGTTTAAACCCATAAGTGGCCTTACAAAGCTAGCAGACGTGATGTGATTGGTCGGGATCAATGAACCAAACTGGTGGTGCCATGAAAACCTTATCGGATAAACTGCTCTAAATGAAAGCGTTGTTAACATCGAGATGACATAGGCGCCATCCACGACTAACCGTGAGACTAAGAACAAAACGTATTGTGGAGGGTTTGACCACCAGGTTGAAAGTGTCGTGGTAGTCAACCTCATGCCACTGATTGAAGCATTCAGCAACAAGACAAGCTTTGTACTTGTCAACAGAACCATCGGGTAAACATTTAGTGCAAAAAATCCATTTACACCCAATAAGATATTGCGTCTAATTCGAGGGAACAAGGACCCATGTACCATTCCAAGCAAGGGCATCATATTCTTCGGACATACCTTGATGCCATTTAGGATCTCTTAGAGCTTGGGTAGCTGTGGTGGGTTCAAGGTAATCAAGTGCGGATAATTGGGTAGTGAGGTTGAGATTTTGAATAGATTTGTAGGTGTTGTTTTTGGCTCTAGTGACAATGATTCGTGACAATTCAGATTGTCGAGTGAGTTGGATGGGTGGGGTGCTGGGAGGTGGTGTTTTGGCTGAGGGTGAGGGTTCTGTTGGGGGAGTGGTTTCAGAGGGGGGGGGGGGGGGGGGGGGGGGGGGGGGGGGTCCAGTCGATGTATGTAGAAATGGGAGATGGATGGCAAAGCTCCAGATCTACACATGGAGACGTTATAGAGAGCAGTAGTGTGGATGGCACATCGAGTGACGAGACCGAAAAAGGGTTTATGAGGACACTTAATGTTGGAGGGAGCCAGTCAGAGATAGTGTACAACTGGGTATGAGAAAGACTACTATGAAGTGACAAGAAAGGGAATATGTTTTCGACAAACTTGACATGATGTGACACATAAAGTTTGGAGGTTGAGTGATCGAGATAGAGATACACACTTTGAGTGTGGGAGTAACCGAGGAAGACACATGGCTTGGAGCAGGGTTCAAGTTTGTGTTGAGAGTAAGGATGAAGCCATGGGTAGCAGAGACAACCGAAGACATGAATTTTCATGTAATCTGGAAGGAGCCTAGGAGTTCTTTGTAGGGGAAAGACATATTGAGAGTTGGAGTAGGTATGCGATTGATATGATAAACTGCAGTGGCAAATGCATGATTCCAATATGCAAAGGGGATAAACCTATAAGAGAGGAGAGACAAACCAGTTTCGATAATGTGACAATGACGATGTTCAAAATAGCCATTTTACTCTAGAGTTTGCGATGATGTTGTGAGGTGAGAGATCCCATTTGATGTCAGGAAGGTATCAAGTGCTTGGTATTCCCCACCATTATCGGAGTAGAGGGTGATTATGTTCTAATTGAAGAACTTTTCTACAAAATCCTTAACACGAACAAAAATCCCGTACACATGTGATTTTCATTTGAGAGGGTAGTACCATATGTATTTAGTATAGTGATCCACAAAGATAACATAGTATTTAAATGCACTGAGAGAATAGACAGGAGATCTCTAGACATTAGAAAAATTGCTCCCGCACGTAGATCATTAACATGAAACACAGAGGGTAAGAATTATTCTATTGAAACATTATTAGAGATGCAAAATTGGGATACATAAATAAGATTCTTTTGCATAGTAGGTACACAAAGAACATTATTTAAAGAAAAAGAACGAGAGGGACTGGTAAGAGAGGTGGAATCGATGTGGGTAATGGGAAATCTCGTGCCATCCCCAATCACAATGTCATCGGATCGAGCCAGTATGTGGAGTATGGAGGGAGAGATTGCCCAAGTCGGAGGTGACAATGTGAGATGCTTCACTGTGCATAAGCCAATGTAGAGTGTTGGGATTGGTGGTGGCAGCAAAGTATTCATAAGGTTGCCATAAAGTATTAAGGCATAGAGCCGGTGTAAGAGATGGAGTCGTGGCCATCAACTGAAAAGTACGATAGCGCTTTGTAGTGTGGCCCTGAACACCACAGGCTTAACTGGTGCCCAAGATATGGTTTAGATGGTGGTCGATCATTCTAAGGAGACATGGACTGTGGTCGAGCGTTGCAGACAGTATGTGATGGAGTGCACCAGTTGTTGTTGGGTAGAGAGGGTCACTAGTTGTTATGAGGTGAAGCTGAGCGCCATTTGTTATTGCAAGACTTGGTCGGATTGGTTGTTGCCAGAAGTAGTGTCAATGTAGATTGTGAGTGATGTAGCAAAAATTCCTTGTTGATTAATTTTTCATGGAGTTCATCAAAGGTGATTAGGGTTTTGCAGCTATTGACAACATCAATAATCGATTGTAGTCATCATAGAGGCTGTCTAGGATTTTCTTAATAAGATCCTCCTCATCAATCGGTTTTCCCAATATTGCAAATTCGTCAATGCGGCTTTTGATAAATTGCATATAATCTGATATGGTTTGAAATCCTTTTGTAGCTGTTTTGAGTTGATCCTTGATTTGCTTGATGTGGCCCCAGGTAGGTTTCACATATGTATTTGCGAGAGTTGTCCATGCTTGATGATATGTAGTGGCCTTGGTGATGAGTGAGATGATTGTTGCGGTCAAAGATCCAACAAGAGCACTAAAAATTAGTTTATCTTGACGAACCCATGTATGATATTCAGGATTTGGAGAAACGACCTCATCTGTTGTGATGGTTGCAGGAGGGCAGGGGTGAGAGCCGTCAATGAAACCTTCAAGGTTGTAGTCGATAAAAGTGGCATGAAATTGGAGTTGCCATGAAAGATAATTTGTGGTGGTTAGCTTGATGGTGTTTTGGGTTGAGATATTGATTGATGTGAGTGGTTTGGAGGGTTCATTGTTGTTTGGGATGGTGATTGTAGAATTTTGGCCTACCATTGTTTCAAGATCAGCAATAGGTTGGTTGACCGGTGGAGGTTTTGGTGTGAGGAAGGGGAGACACCGAGAAAGAGAGAGAGGCCTAGGAGCTTATTTCTCTGATACCATTTGGAGAGAGGTAGAGAATGAGAAAATATGGTATTGCCTTTCCATTGATCGATTATGAGAATATATATACGATTACAATTATAATCTTTCATAACCTAAAGAATCTATTGACTTAAGGTACAAGAAAATATATATACAATTACAATTATAATCTTTTCTAATCTGGAGAATCCTTTAACTTAAGGAACAATAACAAATCAAATTAAATTCAGAGTCTAAAAGAGGAAACTAACTATATAATTATAGATTCTAAATTAGACAATACACTAATTTAATTAAATCATTTATATCCTTCAATACAAACAATATTACCTTTTACTCTCCTAATATATTGAAAAATATGTTTTCAAAACTATTTCACTAAATATATATTATAATATAAAATTTTATTTTTAGAATACTATTTTTAATTATTCATACCAGACGAGTTTTCAGTGTTTTCAGTTTCTATAATTTTTTAAATCAATTACTGATTTTTAAATGAAAATGTATATAAAACAAAAAACAGAAAATAAAAACATTAACAAACAGTTATTCTTTAGGATCGTGAGATTCTCTAAGGTATTCAATTGGCCTTTATCGACATGCATGCATGCATGGAGGTGTCACGAGATCCGAAAAAAAAAAATCAAATGAATGAAAATTTGAACTTTGAACGAGCCGATCATCGATGAAGATGAATTGCAAATGCAAATGGATGATAATAAGCACAATAAATATCTTGTGCAGTGACCCACGCATAGACAATTCTTGGCCTCTGATCTCCCAGTGCGCTGGTGGTTTCGCTGGAATGGACCAGCGATGTCTTGGATGTGCACGGGTATGTTTACCCGCGCAAGGACCCGCTCAATTCACTCTTCTTTTGGCTCATTTGCCACATTTTCCGTCTAAAAGTCCCGGTTTCCGCCTCCAGCACCTGAAATCCATTGAATGCCTAAAATCACTATAAAACGAGCCATTAGACACCAAAAGATGCTCAAAAACAGGCTAAAGGATATTAATTGAGGGCCAAAATGTTTGACAAATTTGGCACGATCAAATACCCCCAAACCAAACCTTTGCTCGTCCTTGAGCAAACAAAAAGACAAACAAAACACACAAGACAAAACAAACGTGACTCTATCTAGAAATTTCCTAACACAAAAAAAACATGTTGCGTGGCCAACTATTAGAGAGCTAAGCAAAAGAGAGTGGAAGTGAGGAATAGGAATATGCAAAACGTTCTAAATAACTCCAAGGCACCACAAGGGAAAACTCACACGACACGAATCCCACAGTTTAAGCGCCTTTGCCTTGGAAACTACTCACTCTCACACCTCGAGCGTAATTCGCTTCGATTCTATGTTCTCACTTGAGATCTCTCTTCTTTTTCCTCTCAGAACCTAGGCTCACACTCATGCAATATGTATGCAAATGAAGTTATGTAATTGAATCAAATTAATTGCATACATTTAATATAGAATAAAAGCTCTTTTAAGTAAATGAGTCTCATGAAAGAATCAAGTGTCATGAACGTGGAAAGAGCATGCCTCGACTCGTATTCCCAAACTAGACTTCCTAAAGGATCAACTAGATCTTTTCCTTAGGTTGTAATGGGGCCATGGGGTGAAATGAGGTGAACAAAGAATAGGAAATGGAATTCAAAATCACCAATCATGTTAAGACACTTACATTACACACCCATTCTTAGCTCTACTTAACAACTTTAAACACTAGCGTCTAGGCTTAACTTTCACTACATTGTGCTACACATGTGTACTCTACTTTGTAAGTACTTTACATTTAACATTCAAGACTCTTAGTGCATTTTTTTTCTCTTTTTTATTTTTTTTTCTTTTGCACCTTTTACATTTTGATAATTTGAGCTCATAAGTGCACGTTTTTCACACTTTTACATTTGTGAGCCATTTGCCTTGCACATTTACAAATATTGCCTAAGTACACGCTATCTTTACATAGTAGAGCTTTACACCGTTTAACCACTTTACACACATACACAACCCACATGGTTGGCAATTAAAGGGTTGGTTTGTGTTTGGCTATGGCTATATGGTTATATGTGGTTTCAAATGAAAGGTTAGTGTTTGGCCTCAAAATTGGCAATGGAGCACACATATAAGGACATAGGAATGCTGTTTAGGCTATTTTAGTAGTTATGCACACACATTGCCTGGTATCTGAAAATACACTCTAAAGTGTGTGTCTAATAACCTAGAGGGGGGTGAATAGGTTTTAATAAGTTAATTACCAACTTTTCTGGATTAGTCAATATTAAAAATCCACCTTATAAACAAACATACAAAATAAAGTGTAAAGTGCGGAAATATAAATAACACTTGATTTTTACGTGGAAACCCTTCAACACGGGAAAAACCACGGGTTATCCTTCTAGCCACACACGATCACAGAAATCCACTGTATGATAAAAGCTTACACCCTCAAGTGATACTCGGACTCTCACTCTCGACAACCACAGGGTATGGACACTACAACTCGCCACTCTTGGTTCAATCCCTAGTGATATCCCCTGATTCACTACTCTTGGCGTGAACACCTTCTACTCTACCCCACGGGCCTTTTACAGTGGCACTTGACCAATGCTTGCCAACCACACCTTGGTTGCAAGACTTGACTTGCTTGTGCAACTTCACCTAGAAGCAACAAGACTTTGACTCATGAAGAGTATAAGGTCTAAGTGAACAATCAATGAATGCTCAATACAAAATATGTTAGACGAAACATACAATGTTTAACTAGATGTTATAATGCAATATTAACAACCTAGTTATCAAACAATGCCTACATGCCCATAATTAAGGATTCAACTAGATGCAAAGGGATTCTAGCAAACTATTTGTCAAATAAAGTCCAACCAATACAAGTTGTCACAATATATAACAATGGCAATAAATATGCAATCAAGAAATGCAATTAATAAGGCATAAATAGCAATGTCTAAATGAAAAGAATAAAGACTTAGCTAGAGGGAAATAATGTCCTAAATGCTAGCTATCACAAACAAACCCAATCAAATATTCATGAACATTAACTAGTTGATTAAAACACAATTTCTCAACCTAGTTATCAATAAATCACACATGAATATTTATGACCTAGCTTTTAGGCAAAAATGTCCTAATCAATTTAGCAATCACAAAACAAACCCAATCATGTTATCAATCAACACAATAATGCATTCAAAAACGGTTTCTACAAATTCTATGCATTAAAAACGAAATCTTAGACTTAAAGAACCATAAATGAAGATGAGATGTTTGTTCTTACTTACCAAGTCAAGATTGATGAAGACCCATGTCTGATTGATGCAATGAATGTCATTGATGCATGGGTTTTTTCTGGGTTTGGAGAGTCAAAGAACAAAGCTTGAAGCTTTCTCTCTCTAGGGAGCTCTTTCTCTCACTATATTATGATTTTATGAGCTCTAGATCGAAATGGGGAAGAAGATAAAGTATATATATGATCCAAATGAAACTATGTCATTTTGAAAAGTTTTAAAACACAATCTTCTGGGCAAAAACGACGCAGTGCGCAGGTCTGGTATGTCCTACCCGCGCAGTACCCACGCACTGGAAAATCAGCCAACAACATAATTTTCAAACGGCTCAAAACATGTCCAAACGTCATTGAAATTTATCAAATAATATACCTTTGGAAAGGTATGGATGTCTACTTTCTACTCCTTTTTACTGATTAACGTTTCAATGTCTGTAGAAAGAGATATGGTCAAAAGAGTGACCAAAGGTCAGAATTGGTCAATAACAAAAATCCCCAAATTCATGGTATAAGACCATGTAACCAAAAACTAATCCAAGAGAGCACAAATGGAGCCTCTCTATGGTCACAAATCGTACTAAGACTCAAGCACACCAAAATATAAGCGCGGACACAACACAAGCACACCATTGTGCGAGTGAGGACGTTTCCGAACACACAAGAAAAACGTAAAACAAAACAACCACACGTAAAGACAAACAAAAACGTGCTCGTGTGAGTTGTGTAACGGATGCACACATATACATAATAAAGAACACAAATGCAAGATGAACAAAGCTTGCATGAAGTGTGTATGTGCGCACCTAAACTCTTCAAGAGACAATGTCAAATGAGTACACCTTTTGGTCTTGAAGTCATGGAGATGCTTGGAAGCTTGCCAACTATGACCTAAGCTACCCATTACAAAATAATCCCCAATGTGGTGTGGTTTATCATGAAATAAGCCAATCATAAAATAGAGGTCCTTACAGTATCATTTCCAACATTCCATCTAAAAGGGGAATACAAGCTTTGGTAAGCAGTCCACATATATGATGCATGTTATATGACACATGATGATTGTTGATGTAATCAGACTATGCATAATGTTTGAATAGTGTTTAAAGATTAGAAAACATTTTCCCTTGTATTTGTACGCTTTTGGCTTGTGTTTGTGAACTCACAAGGGTATCTCCACTGTTAGAATAAGGCGCTTGAGCACCGAGTCCCCTCAACTTAGACACCAAAAGATGAGACTAACCCATAAAGTGCAAGTGAGACCCCTAAAATGACTAAGATCTATGAACAAGCACACTAAGCATACATAAATTTGCCACAAACACTATGCTCAAGGTATCTCACCAAGATAAATTAAGCTCAAATTTTTTGGCAAAACAACACGTTTCAAAAATTTGACACGAAAAATGACTCAAGACACGAAAAGACGACTCACAAAGGCTTCTACACCCCTAAACCAAAACCTAACATTGTCATCAATGTTGAAAACAAGACAGTCCGGCTTAGCAGCACGCACCTAACATGACTCAAACAAGGCTTAACATATAAAGTAGGGCAAACAATGCAATAAGCAATTAAGAAGAAAGGCACATAAACTCAAGCTCAAAACCTACATCAAGCATTTACCTTAAATGACGGAATAGGGGCATAACAACCCCTAAACTGAATCTAACTATATGCATCAAGACCTGTAAAAAAATAATGCATCCACTCACATCCCCCATATTGAGTTAGGCTATATATGGCAATTAAATATGTACACTCGCATGCAATCATCCATAAGAGCCTTCGGCTCATTCATCAATAAAAGAATAAATCAATTATATCCAAAATCAAATATCATCATTTACAAGTGATCTATCAAAAATCCATCATGAAAAATAATCAATAAAATTAAAAACAAATCCAACCAAAAATATTCAATTTATGCACAAGTTATACCTACCACACCCTATACACAAAAATCTCCCCAATTATTCAAGAAAGCAAATAAAACAAAAATGAGAAAAAGAAAAATTAGAAATGCAAACTGAGGTGGGTTGCCTCCCACAAGCGCTTTATTTATCGTATGGGCAAGACATTGTTTGTGGCACGTCGGCTCTTCGAACCCTAATTTGCCGCTATCCTTCATGAAGATTAGGATCTTGCTCTTTTTATGAGCACTCTTGGCTTGCTTGTCCCTCTAAGACTAGCAAGTTGTCGGTGTTCCTTCCCAAGAGATAATGAACCTTGCTTAAAGCACAAGCTGCAGAAACTGCTTCCTAAAGAAGCTATAGACAATCTACACACTCATAAAACCTATTAGAAAGTTCCGGCTACTAAGATTCACCTAATACATGCAATTGCCAACAAAAGTCCGAAATACCACTTTATTAAAGAAAAACAAACTAAAACAAACTAAACAACTCCACAATAGATTTTTCCCACCAAACCTAGCTCCTCCCATACATTCATGCATATAATAACAATATGAGGGATAGGAACTTAGTTTTCAAGAGAAAAATAAATTGTGCAATCATGACACACTTAAAAGTAAATAAAATGAAAATAAGCATAGCATTTAAATCAATAAGCACAATCAACAACCATTCACCAACATAATTAATAACATCAAACCCTTCCCAAAGCATTTGAGCACATACATCGGTGTACACTCATCAACTCACTCACACATGCTTCGACAATATGCACATTACCCATAAACGTTTAAGTTATGACCTCATAAGTAGGGAATATAAACAGATAGAAACAGTGAGGAATTAATATCGAAAATCCAATTTTTAGGAAGAAGTTTGCAGAGACCCTACCTCTAGTCGCGCTTTGACCTCTTTCCCACTTAATGCTCTAGCGCGGCACTACTCACGTCCTTGGTTGTAATCAACCACATAGGTCGTCGTTGTGCCGCCATGTTGCTTAGAGAAGTTGTTGGAGTGCAATACGCACTCATGGTTCTCTTGAGTTTTGCGGTCTTGGCCTCCTAAATTGTTGGTCATCATTCCAATCTTGATTTGATAGCTAGCCAACCTGAAAATTTGTCATTCCTTGTACAACACAACTCAAACAACATTACATGCATATGCTTTAAACAAAAAAAGTGAAGAAAATTAACAAACAAACAACCATCCAAAGAAAACTAACAGAATATTTACATTACTACATTATTCGCTAAAACCAGAAACAATTAACGAACATACCACCTCCCTGGCAGCGGCGCCATTTTGATAACTCACATTTTGTGTCATTACTAAATTGCGAATATCAAAAGATAATTATAAATTTGTTCCTATGCAATGTGCTCTAAAGTTTTGAAAACTTAGTAAAGCGGTAAGCGAGGGTATCGTCCACAGGGAGGTGTTATCCGTCGATTGTCTCTCGATTTAGTGATTATTGAAAGCAATGTAAATAAGAATATGGCAAGGGTGAGAGTGGTGTGTGTGAAACGTAAGCATTTGAGTGTGTGTGTGTGAGAACAAGAACAATGAAAAGAAACAAATAAAGAAAACATAAGAGAACATGGAGGGGTGAGAATGGTGGTTAAAGTGATAAATATAAAAGGATGGATATGAGAGATGCAAGTGAGTGGATACATATGGTACTCATGATCACCTAAAACATTCGCGCCACCTATAATAACTAACTGCAAAGACACTCCTATATTGGGTTCAACCTAGCCTTTAGTACGACCTCTAGATATGGCAATGAGAGAGTCATCAGGTCCTCTAAGCTACTCACCGAGAGTGTATCGCATGAGCAACCACCAAGGACCACATTTAAGCACATACATTAAAGCGATAAACATAAGATCGACCACTAATCGCTACTCACCTGTCACATGTAGACAACAACCAATGGAGGCATAAAGCATAAATGGACCCTCGACCAATACTCGCCGAGAGTGTATCACATGAGCAATGACCAATAGTCGCGACCCGAGTGCTACTTGCCGACGGTGTATCGTACGAGCAACGCTAAAAGGGTGGCATAAGCATATAGGTTTATAGAACCCAAACCCACAAATGCAGAGTGTATGCTCTTCATGAGTTCCACCCAAACAAACAAAAACACTCAAGTCAATCCAAAACATGCATTTCGAATAATCCATCGACATATGAGCAATCATGGGATCCTTCATTAATCTACTCTTAAATTACATTAATCTACTCCTAATCTCAATCATACGCACACATCAATTTCTACTTTACATGACAAGAATGTAAAGACAAGAGTTATACTTAAACATGCATCAAGAGTTGGGTTGTCAATCATACTTAATACAAGTCAAGAATCAATTAAGTCCAATTGAATGGGACAATACAAGAAGAAATCAAATACGAGTCAATTAAATAAATGGAACTAATATTAGGGCTTACATATTTCCCAAATGGGGATACACATCCAATAAAGAAAATACAAGAGAAGACTAAAAGAAGAAACCCAAGGGTGTCAATCCCGGATCTCTAAGCTCGGAGATTGGCCCAATTGTCATCTCGAATCTCCAAACTCCATTGAAAGCTCCTCCTCCTCATAGACAATGTAGGGTGCTTTTTCCTATTGAATCTCCTTAAAATATGGGTGGTTGTAAATAGAGAGTAATGATGGGGAGGCATCCATGGAGGAAAACCTCCATGAATGCCTTTGTAAGCTCCTCTCTCTCTTGATTTAGTGAACAAGGCTCTAGGGTTTTATGGATTAATTGAATGGGTAAAATGGATTCATGAATTATGTGTCTTGTGGCTAAGTGATGTATTTATAGGTTTGAGAGGCTAGGGCACGAAATAGGCATGAAAGGACGCATTTGCCCTTCTAAAAATGGCTGAAAACGTGACTTTTGCCCTGCTGGAACACGCAGTATGCGGGTAAGGGACCCGCGCAGTGACCAGCGTACAGACAATTCTTGGCCTTTGATCTCCCGGTGCGTTGGTGGTTTCGCTGGAATGGACCAGCGAAGTCTTGGATGTGCACGGGTTTGTTTACCCGTGCAAGGACCCGCGCAAGGACCCATGCAATTCACTCTTTTTTTTGGCTCATTTGCCTCGTTTTTCGCCCGAAAGTTCTGGTTTTCACCTCTAGCACCTGAAATCCATTGAATGTCTGAAATGACTACATAATGAACCATTAGACACCAAAATATGCTCAAAAACAGGCTAAATGATATGGAATTGAGGGTCAAAGTGTATGAAAAAATTTGTCACGATCACAAACTTTTGTTTGTTTTCAAGGGAATGAAAATAGGTGTAAAAAATTATTCACCCTCCTCTAGGTTAGCTTTAGGCAATTTAACCGTGTTAGTATATTTCAATTGGTATTAAAGCGGATCGTTAAGTAACGAGATCCGGGATACATTCACGGTAAGTTGTTATGGTTTTGAAATCTATGTTTCAAATGCTCACTTCACATTTTAAGAATTTGCAAATGAGTGAAGAAAAATGTGTTAGCAATTTTGTTGCACTTACGACTTCTTACTCAAAGATAGAAGATTGTTGTTGTCAAGTATCCGTGCAATTATTTGGCTAAGATAAAGAGCATTGAAAAGGAACCAGATGAAGCATTGAGAAAAGTTAAGGAGAAAGATGATTTGATCAAGACTCAATTGGATGAGTTTGTTGAAACTTCTCATAGGCTAATGTGTGAAAAGAATGATATTGTGAAGAGGCTTAGAGTGGTTGAAAAACTTGTCTTTAAAAATATGGAGATTGTGTCTATCTTTAAGGATAAAGAGCAAGAATACCTTGAGGAGATCGACATTGCCAAGCAAGCTATTAAGGACTCAGCTAGTGGCTCGATCAACATGAACAAAGTTATGGCTCTTGCAATTCCTCTAGGAGATCCTGGTGGCTTGGTAGTTGAGGAGATTTTCATGGAAGCATTACCTCCTTTAAACAAGACAAAGGGAAAGAAGGTTAAAAAGTCTCCTAAGAACAATCCTCCCAAAGCCAAAGGTGAAAAGAAAGACATGGTATCATTCCAAACTCCCACTAGTGATTCTTCAAATTCAAAAGGTAGTATCTCTTCATTTATTCCTATTTGTCATTTTTACAATACCGTTGGCCATATCAAGCCAAAGTGCTATAAGTATATTGAATATTGCAAAGTAGGAAATGCATCTAGAGATAACGAGATTGACCTTAAATTCAAGAATGCTAGGGCATTAGAAGTTGATAAGCATGATGTTTTAACAAAGCATGTTAAGAAACATTAGATGAAGAAGAGTGTTAATCATGTGAATGTTGACAAAGCATGTGTTGCTAAAAATGTTGAAGATATGAGCATCAATGATATTCTTATGAATCAAATTGTAGAAAATCTCTATTCTAGGTTCAACATTGTAATCAAGAAAGATCGTGATGATTTTTGTGTTAGTGCACCCAAGACCAAATGAGTGAATGGTTAGTGCTCTTACCATTAATGTAAGTTTATTTATGGGAGTTAGCTTTAAGATTAGTGTCAAGTTTGAGTAACTTAGCTAGGTAGCTTTTTTCTCTATGACTTTGAGATGAACATAGCTATCTCATATATAATCACTATGATAGTCAAAATTTGTTGATTAACTTTAGAGAAGTTTTTTTTTGAAATCTTTACGGTGATGATCATTGTTAAAACTTTTAGAGAAAGTCATTTTTTTATGATTGTTTGAGTTGAAGTGTTTGGTCTTTATTCTCTTGAGATGACACACCAACAACTTGTTGTCATGATGACAAACAAGCCAAGAGAGCTCATAAAAAGAGCGGAGACTTTACATTGATGAAATTCTTGATATGGTAAATCTTTACTCTTAAGCATATTTCAACTCTTTGTTTGCATGACATCATGTGGCATGTTATTTTAGAGAACTTGTTTAAGATACATAAGGTTCTCATTAATAGTTGCCATCTAGAGATCATTTAGTGAAATTGTTCACAAAGTTCTTTTACATGATGCATGGATTATTTCTTGTACTTGTTTGATTGAGGAGTGGCATCTTTGAAAATTATGAGCTTCATATTCTTTGAGAGCTACCCTCTTGAGAAGTAATGATATTGAGTAAATCTCTTTATATTGCTTTTAGATCAAGCGCTTTTAAGTCTTAAAACTTGGTTTTTAAAAGTGCACATATTGCTTCTCTCATATGTTTTGTTTGAGTAAGTTGAGTTTGAAAATATGTAAGTTATGGATGCACCTAGTAGTCTTTTAACTAATACATGAAAGATGACATATGGTTAGTATCCATTATGCTTTGGCAACTATATAGAACTCAACGAGCAATTTCATGAAAATGGCTACACATATTGGTTGTGCAGCCACCCAACGTAGGAAATGGCTACACCAATATGATGAGTGAAAGCCATCATGAAGTAATAAAAAAAATCAAAGAAGTGTTGAAAAACATCAATAAAAAAAACTTTGATCGAAGCTTTAAAAGCTTAAAGGAGTATAGTTGAAAATTGGAAATGCTCGGGTTGAAAAACAGAAATGGGATGACGAGCCACATGAACACACACACTCATTTGTTGAAATCTATTCTTTTAAAACAACAATTCCTGATCATAATCGGTTTAACCTTGATTGGAAAAGATAAAGATGAATAGATGTTGATATAGTTTGAATATTGATGATCCAATTACTCCTTTACATATGCTTGAAGCGAACTCACACACACACACACACACACACACACACACACACACACACACACACACACACATACACACATATTTTGCTTTTAAGTGTAATTGGTTAACTAGAAATTTTAGAAGAATTATAAGAGTGATTGAAAATCTTGATGTATCTCTCATAGTTTGTGGAACTTAATTTGTTGAATTTCTTTAAAATTGCTTGAGTGTGTGATTGTGTGAATATCATTATGAACAATATCCTATATTGATCTTAGATCATTTATTGAGGGAGCATTGTACATTAAACTTTGTTCTCTTTTATGATATGTTCACATAATTTGATTTGGCAGATTGGCATATTGTTAATTTAAAATATTGAATCTTCATAATGCATGCCATTTATCTCATATTCATTTGATTTGCATTATGATTCATTATTTTATTATATGTCTCTATATTTTTTTTTGGTCACTAACTTGTTTTGTTATTTCCACTCATGTTTGTTTTTGTGTTAGTTTTCTCTCTACTCAAGCTATTGGAAGATCTAAAGTTACCAGTCTTGGTTCCTAAACCCTTAGAAAAACAAAAATCAACTACATTAATCTCTATTAAATCCAAAACCAATAGGTTAGATCCTTTAGGTGTAATGGGAACTAAAAAGCTTATTCTTGAAAGGGTATTTATTTGTGTGATTGTAGAGGTTCTTATGTTCATCAAATTATCATTGATATGCATTGGGGTTCTTGGATAAATATGCTTGGTTTTGTTAATGATATTATGGTTAGAGAATTCTACCATGAGTATAAGCATATCACAACCCTTGAAAATGCCTTGATGAATGTGAGCGGTGCTGTCTTTAGAGTTTGCTAGAAAAAACATCAACAAGTTTCTTGGGTTTCCCAATGACATTACATGGATTTCCTTGATGTGGAAAATATGGAGCATCTTAATGAAACGGGGAGAACTCTTTGTGCAAACAATGATTTTGAGTGGGGTAAGCGTGCTTTCATTTGTCAAAATGAGTTGACCAAAGTGAATGCCTTTGGCATCTTTTTGTTTTTGCAAATCTTGTACCTTCTTCAAATGCAACCGAATTGAACAAGAAGAAGATCAAGATTGTTTATGCCTTGGCAAGTCACATGCCCATAAACCTTGGTGAGATCTTAATTGAACATATAGAGAGCTCGGCTTGTACAACCAGGTTGGACAAAAAGCTAGCTTACCCGGGGTTTATCACTTACTTGTGTATGGCATTAGGTGTTGAAAAACTTGAGGGATATGTGCTTTTACCACCATTGGAGAAGTTTAGTGAAAAACGGGTGGCATAAATGTCATAAAAAAATAAAGGTGGATCTAATGATACATGTAGGCTTTTTGATGATACTCAAGAGTCAAGCAATGTATCAAGAATAACCTATCTTCTTGATTGGGCCATACATATGCAACAATAGCTTATGGAATCAAGGAAGAACATAGAGGAGCTAAATAGGAAGGTGGTTTAACAAGATGCAACAAGGGCTTGGAGGAAAGTATTTCTTCAAGCAAATCATCCACCTCCAAATGCTTTATGAGATCATCAAACCGTGCAAAGTTCTTTGATGGCACAAGTGGCTAGCAAAGACTCATTTGATCTTGAGGTATCTTTTCTTTTCCTTTTGGCTTCATTTCATGTCAAAATGGGGGAAAATACGATACTTAGCTTAGCTTATTTCTATCTTGTTTTTAGTTTTTTTGGTATCTAGTACTTTGATCTTCTTATGGCATGTAATAACTTTGATGGGATTTTTTTTGGGATGGATATTATGCATGTATTAAGGGGGAGTATACATGTATCCATTTAAACTTTATTGCTTTATTCTTGTCAAGTATGTATATTGCAACATATATTATCTTATATATATATATATATATATATATATGCATTGTTCTTCAAGTTGATTTTAGGTGAAATCAAGAGATGACCAAATGAAGAAGTTCAAGACTTATTGAAGATTAGTATAGGATTTACAAACTCAATGTAATGTGAGGGTGTGTTTGTGACCAATCTTCATATTGTATGTTTAGATATTTGTATAGTTGTTTTGACATGGAATTTGCCAAAGGGGAAAATTGTTAGGTTTTTGAGTCACGGTGGCATAATTCCATATCAAAACGATATTTCTTTTGTATTGATTAGTTGTCTAGGTTCATGGTTATTCAAACTTCAAAGAAGAATGGCAACTCATTAAACAACGAGAAGTCTTCAAGAGGAACAAGCTTTGTTGCATATCAAAGGTATAGATAGACTTTGTAAGGACCTCGATTTTATGATTGGCTTATTTCATGACAAACCACACCACATTGGGGATGATTGTGTAATGGGTAGCTTAGGTCTATGTTGGCAAGCTTCCAAGCATCTCTATAACTTCAAGAGCAAAAGGTATACTCACTTGACTTTGTCTCTTGAAGAGTTTAGGTGCACACACACAGACTTCATGCATGTTTTGTTTATCTTGCATTTGTGTTCCTTATTGTTTATATGTGTGTGCATCCTTTTCAAACACACTCACTAGCTTGCATTAGATATCATATCTTGCATTGTATCTCATTTGATAAACATGTTTGACATGTAATTGTGCTTCATTGTGTGCATCTCACTCATTTCACACTTGCACAACATTCATGTAAGATAGACATTTTTCTTGAGTGTTAAAAAGAGATTTTTCCCTTTAGCGCGGCCTATACCGCTTGGTAGGCTCTGCTTGCACCGCAGCGTATGGAGCAGTATTCTCCAATGCGTCATACGCGGTGTGGACCGCGACCTGTGCACTTGCACGCACAACGGTCCCAACTGCGGTGTTGTCCAGACGGTGCACTGCTGTATGTACCGCGGTCTGGACACACACCTGAACCGAGGTACGCAGAGCGGTTTTGACGGGATTCAGTTTCCCAAGTTCAAAACGATATAGTTTTAACTAGGGGTTCATATATATTCTTCCTCTTCTCTTCTTGGCCGACTAAGAGCTTAGAAAATCATTTTTAGAGAGAGGTTAGAGCTCATAGAGAGAGAAAGCTTCAAGAAAGCATCTTTGACTCTCCAAACCTAAAACCCATCTCCATCTTGCATCATTCAACATCATTTGAGCATGGGTCTTCATTGTTTCATGACTAGGTAGGCAAGAACTTCTTTGAATATCATTTATTGTTCTTCTTATTCTAGATTAGGTATTTATTGCATGATTAAATACCTAGACTCTACTTTATTGCATATTTATGAGTCTTGATAACATGATTGGGTTTTTATTTTGATAGCTTAATTGATTAGGTCATTTTTGCCTAAAAGCTAGGTCATAAATATTCATGTGTGATTAATTGATAACTAGGTTGAGAAATTGTGTTTTAATCAACTAGTTAATGTTCATGAATATTTGATTGTGTTTGTTTGTGATAGCTTGCATTATTAGGTCATATATGCCTAAATAGCTAATCCATAAATATTCATGTATGCTTAATTGATGATTAGGTTGACTTTGTGCATCTAGTCAAGTTTATGAATGTTTATGTGAATTTAATTGACAATTAGGTTGTTAGAATTTCTCTACAACTAATTGAGACCTCATGTGTGTACATGTAGGCATTATTTGATAACTAGGATGTTGTATTGCATTATCTACATCTAGTTAAGCATTGTATGTTTGGTCTAACATATATTGTGTTGAGCATTCATTGATTGTTCACTTAGACCCTATACTTTTCTTGAGTCAAAGTCTTGTGGCTTCGGGGTGAAGTTGCACAAGCATTGAAGTCTTGCAACCAAATGTTGGTTGGCAAGCATTGGTTGCCAAGAGCCACTGTAAAAGGCCCGTGGGGTAGATTAGGAGGTGCTCACGCTAAGAGTAGTGTATCGGGGGATATCACTAGGGATTGAACCAAGAGTGGCGAGTGGTAGTGTCCATAGCTTGAGGTTATCGAGAGTGAGAGTCCGAGTATCACTTGAGGATGTAACTTTCTTTTCATATAGTGGATTTCTGTGGCTCAAGTGGCTAGCTTGGCTAGTCCCGTGGTTTTTCCCATTTGGAGGGTTTCCACGTAAAAATCAAGTGTTCTTTATATTTCCGCACTTTTACTTGATTTTGTATGTTTGATTTAATTGGGTTATATGTTTAATATTGACTAATCGAAAATTTTGGTAATAATCAATTAATAACCCATTCACCCCCCCTCTAGGTTGTAGACACACGTTAGAGTAGTATTTTCAGACTTCATTCCTCTTGCAAGGCATTTAGGCACACACACACACACACACACACACACACACACACACACACACACACACACATTGCACCCATATGTGTCCCTACATCGCTGTACTCATTTGGTATAACACATACACACACATATTAATGTATGCACATGGATTAGATTTAATTTGACAAACTTTGTAAAAATGCATGTTCTAGGACTATCTCTAGGAAATGGCATACTTGTGTGTTCTTGTGTTTGTTTGTTTGTGTTTAAATCATATTAGACTTGAATATGTTCTCATATTGTTCCTTATTGAGTTCCGAACGTTTCAGTTACTCATTCATTAGTTTTCGAGTTCCGAGTTGGAAGTTACTAAACTTTTCGTGTGTTTATCGTACATAATTTTTATTCTTGTATATCGAGTCAATTTCCATATTTTTTATAAAAGTTTCTTAGACGTCCATGTCCGTAAGAGATTCCTAGTTCATAATCTGAAAACGGATTCGAAATCGGAGTTCGTGGGCCGAAGAGCGCAAGAGGTACGCGTGGGAGAGAGGAGTAGAAAATTGCCACATGCACCCCTCTCCCGTGGAGGGGCGTGGCCTCCACGGGAAGGGATGCCTTCTATCACCGTGGATACCACACACCTCCACCGGGAGCTGAGGTGGCGTGGCCTCACTTGCCACCCGTGATGGCCTTCTCTCCACATCACTTCCCTCCCATTTCTTTTAAATATCTCCTCTCCCTCTCATTCTCATTCCATTTCAAGTAGTCTAAGTGCATAAATTTTTCATATTTTTCTCTCAACTTCAAAACCTCATAACTCACTCATTTCTTATCGAAATCGAGTGATTCTGATGCAGGAGATATTATTGAAAATTTTCTTGAAGACGTTTCATTTTAAAAATAATTTTGTAATTAATATCTATTATTATATTTCTTTTTAATGTATATTTAATTAGGTAGTTAATTATTTTATGATTTGATTTTTATTAAATCAAATCTTATTTCCTATAGGTTTTTAATGTTTAAGGATTCTTTTGACTTTAGCTTGCTTTAGGTTTTGAGAATCAGTTGTTGAACCAATAAAAATTAAAGAGTTTTCTCTTTTATCTTCCATTTTTAGTACTCTGCACTGGTCAATGAACTTGAAACCTAATTTTCTTGTATCTACGTGTAGATCAACATATTAATAGTAGGGTTCGCTTCCGGTATTCATGCGAATCAACAGATTTGAATCATTTATCCCATTTCAGTTATTGATTGGTGTTTTTTGTGAATTTTCTTGCTGCATCAGTTGGTATCAGAGCCATCGAGTCTACCGTTGTGCTCCACAAACCATAACAAACTACTATCTCTATTAGATATTCACCTTCCATATTTCTCCACAAAAAAATTCAAATTCCCATGAATCCCCAAAACAAAATTTCCTCATACCATTCATTGTTTTTGATCACGATTATGTGTCGGACCCTGTTATCGTTGACTTCAATAAGCCGCCAATTTTCGATGAGGAATATGTGATGGATGGAACATGTTATCGTTGATTTCGATAAGCCACCAGTTTTCGATGAGCATTGGAGGAACCCAATTTTTGAGAATTGTTTCTACGATGTTTCCACGTTTCATCACTCAACAGCATCACCAATTTATTTATTCCTTAAAGCTGTCAAAATTCGAGGATGAATTTTCTCCACACTGGAGAGAATGATGCAGGAGATATTATTGAAGATTTTCTTGAAGACTTTTTATTTTAAAAATTTTTTGTAATTTATATCGATTATTATGTTTCTTTTTATTGTATATTTAATTAGGTACTTAATTATTTTATGATTTGTTTTTATTAAATCAAATCTTATTTCCCATAGGTTTTAATGTTTTAGGATTCTTTTGACTTTGTTTTAGGAGATTTGATAACTTTTTCATTTGGGATTACTTCCCATTTGATTATGAATTCTTTTTTTTTAGATTTCTTTCTTGTTTAGAATTCTATGAGAAACAAAATCCCTATGGATTCGGTTTACTTTTACTATTTAAGTAGCTTGTATTAAGTTTTGAGAATCAGTTGTTGAATAAATAAAAATAAAAGAGTTTTCATTTTCGGTACCCTACGTGGGGTCAACGAATTTGTATCCATGTGTAGATCAATAGATTAATTGTAGGGTTCGCTTCCGGCATTCAAGCACGAATCAATGGATTCGAATCCTTTATCCCCTTTCCGTTATAGATTGGTGGTTTGTGTGAATTTTCTCACTGCATCAGTTGGTATCAGAGCCATCGAGTCTACCGTTGTGCTAGGCTCATCGATCCACAAACCATAACAAACTACTATCTCCATTAGATATTCACCTTCCATATTTCTCCACAAAAAAATTCAAAATCCCATGAATCCCCAAAACAAAATTCCTCATACCATTCATTGTTTTTTGATTACGATTATTTGTCGGACCCTGTTATCGTTGACTTCAATAAGCCGTCAATTTTCGATGAGAAATATGTGATGGATGGAACATGTTATCGTTGATTTCGATAAGCCACCGGTTTTCGATGAGCATTGGAGGAACCCAATTTTTGAGAATTGTTTCTACGATGTTTCCACTTTTCATCACTCAACAGCATCACCAATTTATTTATTCCTTAAAGCTGTCAAAATTCGAGGATGAATTTTCTCCACGCTGGAGAGAATGATGCAGGAGATATTATTGAAGATTTTCTTGAAGACTTTTTATTTTAAATTTTTTTTTGTAATTTATATCGATTATTATATTTCTTTTTATTGTATATTTAATTAGGTACTTAATTATTTTATGATTTGTTTTTATTAAATCAAATCTTAATTCCCATAGGTTTTAATGTTTTAGGATTCTTTTGACTTTGTTTTAGGAGATTTGATAACTTTTTCATTTGGGATTACTTCCCATTTGATTATGAATTCTTTTTTTTTTAGATTTCTTTCTTGTTTAGAATTCTATGAGAAACAAAATCCCTATGGATTCAGTTTACTTTTACTATTTAAGTAGCTTGTATTAAGTTTTGAGAATCAGTTGTTGAATTAATAAAAATAAAAGAGTTTTCATTTTCGGTACCCTACACGGGGTCAACGAATTTGTATCCATGTGTAGATCAACAGATTAATAGTAGGGTTCGCTTCCGGCATTCATGCACGAATCAATGGATTCGAATCCTTTATCCCCTTTCCGTTATCGATTGGTGGTTTGTATGAATTTTCTCACTGCATCAGTTGGTATCAGAGCCATCGAGTCTACCGTTGTGCTAGGCTCATCGATCCACAAACCATAACAAACTACTATCTCCATTAGATATTGACCTTCCATATTCTCTCCCCCCCCCCCAAATTATTCACAAACTACTATCTCCATTAGATATTCAAATTCTCCATTAGATTTAAATCAGCCAGCGGTTTTCGATGAAGATTTGTTGTAAAAGGGGCATGGGAGTAACTCAATTTTTTAGGATTATATCTACGATGTTTCCATGTATCATCGTTCAACGGCATCTCTAATTTAATTGTTTCTCAAAGCTGTCAAAATTCGAGTATGAATTTTCTCCACACTGGAAAGAATTATGCATGAGATATTATTAAAGATTTTCTTGAAGACTTTTTATTTTAAAAATAATTTTGTATTAATATCGATTATTATGTTTCTTTTTATTGTATATTTAATTAGGTAGTTAATTATTTTTTGATTTGTTTTTATTAAATCAAATTTTATTTCCCATATGTTTTAATGTTTAGGATTCTTTTGACTTTGTTTTAGAAGATTTGATAACTTTTTCATTTCGGATTACTTCCCATTTGATTATGATTTCTTTTTTTAGATTTCTTTCTTGTTTAGAATTCTATGAGAAACAGAATCCCTATGGATTCAATTTACTTTTACTATTTAAGTAGCTTATATTAGGTTTTGAGAATCAATTGTTGAATTAATAAAAATAAAAGAGTTTTCTCTTTTATCGCCCATTTTTGGTACCCTACGCGGGGTCAACGAATTTGTATACATGTGTAGATCAACAGATTAATAGTAGGGTTTGCTTTCGGTATTCATGGACGAATCAATGGATTCGAATTCTTTATCCCCTTTCCGTTATCGATTGGTGTTTTGTGTGTATTTTCTCACTGCATCAGTAGGTATCAGAGCCATCGAGTCTACCGTTGTACTAGGCTCATCGATCCACAAACCATAACAAACTACTATCTCCATTAGATATTCACCTTCCATATTTCTCCAAATATATATATATATATATTCAAATTCCCGTGAATCCCCAAAACAAAATTTCCTCCTACCATTCATTGTTTTTCCATGACATTAATGTGTTGGACCCTTTTATCGTTGACTTCGATAAGCAGCCAATTTTCGATGAGAAGTATGTGACAGAACCTGTTATCGTTGATTTCGATAAGCCACCTGTTTTCGATGAAGATTTGTTCTAAATGGAGCATGGGAAGAACTCAATTTTTGAGGATTATACTTACGATGTTTCCATGTTTCATCGTTCAACAACATCTCAAATTTATTTGTTCCTCAAAGCTATCAAAATTCGAGGATGAATTTTCACCACACTGGAGAGAATGATGTGGAGGTATTATTGAAGAGTTTCTTGAAGACTTTTTATTTTAAAAATAATTTTGTGATTAATATCTATTATTATGTTTCTTTTTTACTGTACATTTAATTAGGTAGTTAATTATTTTATGATTTGATTTTTATTAAATCAAATCGTATTTTCTATAGGTTTTTAATGTTTTAGGATTCTTTGGACTTTTGTTTTAGGAGATTAGATATCTTTTTCATTTGGGATTATTTCCCATTTGATTACAATTTTTTGTTTAGATTTCTTTCTTGTTTAGAATTCTCTGAGAAACAGAATCCCTACGAATTCTGTTTACTTTTACTATTTAAGTAGCTTGTATTAGGTTTTGAGAATCTGTTGTTGAATTAATAAAAATTTAAGAGTTTTCTTTTTTATCGTCCATTTTCAATACCCTGCGCGGGTCAACGAATTTGAAGCCTAGTTTTCTAGTATCCGGATGCTGATCAACAAATTAATAGTAGGATTCGCTTCTTGTATTCGTGCGCGAATCAAAAAATTCTAATCATATATCCCCTTTCTGTTATCGATTGGTGTTTTATGTAAATTTTCTCGCTGCATTAGTTGGTATCAGAGCCATCGAGTCTACCGTTGTTCTAGGCTTATCGATCCACAAACCATAACAAACTACTATCTCCATTAGATATTCACCTTCTATATTTATCCAAATATATATATATATATATATATATTCAAATTCCCATGAATCCCCAAAACAAAATTTCCTCCTACCATTCATTGTTTTTCGATGACATTAATGTGTCGGACCCTGTTATCGTCGACTTCGATAAGGCACCAATTTTCGATGAAGAATATGTGACGGAACCTGTTATCGTTGATTTCAATAAGCCACTTGCTTTCTATGAAGATTTGTTCTAAATGGAGCATGGGAGGAACTCAAATTTTGAGGATTATATCTACCATGTTTCCATGTTTCATCGTTCAACGGCATCTCCAAATTATTTGTTCTCAAAGCTGTCAAAATTCGAGGATGAATTTTCACCACACTAGAGAGAATGGTGCGGAGATATTATTGAAGATTTTCTTGAAGACTTTTTATTTTAAAAATAATTTTGTAATTAATACCTATTATTATGTTTCTTATTTATTGTATATTTCATTAGGTAGTTAATTATTTTATGATTTGATTTTTATTAAATCAAATCTTATTTCCTATAGGTTTTTAATGTTTTAGGATTCTTTTGACTTTTTTTAGTAGATTAGATATCTTTTTAATTTGGGATTATTTTCCATTTGATTAGGATTTTTGTTTAGATTTCATTCATGTTTAGAATTCTATGAGAAACAGAATGCCTATGGATTCAGTTTACTTTTACTATTTAAGTAGCTTGTATTATGTTTTGAGAATCAGTTGTTGAATTAATAAAAATTAAAGAGTTTTCTTTTTTATCGTCCATTTTCGGTACCCAGCCCGGGTCAACAAATTTGAAGCCTATTTTTCCAGTATCCGTATGTGGATCAACAGATTAATAGTAGGGTTCGCTTTAAGTATTCGTGTGAGAATCAACGAATTCGAATCATTTATCCCCTGTCAGTTATCGATTGGTGCTTTGTGTGATTTTCCCTCATGTCTCTGATCCAAAAAGGAGAAAATTCGTATTGAAATCTTCTATATTCTCTATGCTATATTGAAGTCTTTGTTCAAGTATTTTGGTGGTTTTATATCAATTTCGTGACCGCACTCAAGTTATCAAGGTATTTGATTATCTTTTGAGTTTTATGTTTTCTAATTCTCAACTACCTTGGGTCTTCTTCTCATTTTTGTGTATGTTGCTTGAACAAATGCTATTAGAAGATAGAGTTTCAATTACAAGCTAGATTTGTCTAATTAGAGACTTAAATGTGATTTAGGTTTTCCTAAATTTAAAATTTCACATGTTTGAGTGTTGTATTGTGACTAGCTCATAATCTAGGGCTATTTGTGCTTTAATTGATTTTATTTTGATGATTGATAGCCTTTACATGTGCTAGGACTCTTTAGTTACATATATTTAGGATTAGTTTTATATTTAGAGCCTTTTGAGATTTAATTGATTATTTTGTGAATATGTGCTATAAATATATGCTAGAGAATTTTATTGATCATATCTTTGATTCTAGCATTTTTGGTTTTAGTTCTGAAGTCTTGAATATATGCTTAATGAGCATATTATGATTTAAGCTTTATTTTGCATGAACAATATCTAGGATTTATTTGTGTATTGAGTAGAATTGCATATTCTAGGTGTTTGTTTATGTATAAGAACTAGGTAACTTTGTTTGTGAACTTTGATGCCTATGTCTAGTTCTTCATGGAGTGTACCTAATCCATACATTTCATATGTTACATGGATCATTTGTGTGATGTGATATTTGTTTGGATTAAAATCTATAAAAGTATACATTGTGTGGTCATTGATCATTTCTAGTTTCTATAAGATATATTGATCACATATTCTATGTTGCATATGTTTGCATTTGCATACATTTGATCACGTTTAGGAAGTCCTTGTAAAAGGCATGAAGTCTTGACTAGGATCAGGATGATCTGGATAGTTGAGCAAGGAAGTCTTGACTAGGATCAGGATGATTCTGATAGTTAAGCATGGAAGTCTTGACTAGGATCAGGATGATTTGGATAGTTGAGTAAGAAGTCTTGGCTAGGATTGGGATGATCCGGATAGTCAAGTACGGAAACTTTCTAGAGACATGTGATGTGTCTTGGATAGAAAGTAGGCAAGTCTTTCATTCGTAGGCATGCGGGTAGGATAAAAGGGATATCCGATAGAGAGAGTAGCATGTGGATTGGTCACTTTTGAGGGAGTACTTTTATCTAACATGTGAAAGATAGTTTGCCGGTGGTTATGGATTCAACCCGTGGATGTTTCCTCTTCTGAGGTTTTACCACGTAAAAAGTAATGTGTCAAATGTCTCTATCCCTATCTCTTTTATATTTGTATGTGTTTGATTGTATCTTGTTTGGTTCATCATTTTTTCATACCCTTATAAACAAGATCTTAGTAAAGGTTGAGATTCAAACACTCTTTTGATCAAAGTTGTATATATCATTTATCTTTGTACATTGACTTATTTGTATATAGTTATTCAATAGTCTATGTGTGCTTTCATTTGTTATTGTGTTCTGATACAAGCTATATAAAGGGATAAACTTTTGTTTGTTTTGAAGGGAATGAAAATAGATCTAAAAACCTATTCACCCCTCTCTTGGTTAGCTTTAGTCAATTTAACCGTAATAGTATATTTCACTATCCACATTTAATTTCTCTTTTTCATTCTATCCATGCTGCTTCTCTTGTTTCCCATATTATTTTGTGACTTCAAAGTGGTATGGGTACATAGATTTGTTCACATGATAAGGTTGTGGTTCATGCTTGGATGACTTTTCATCATGAACTTCAATCTTAGGCTCTAATGAATGAGAAGATTTGTCTATACTTAAGGGAAAAATATCCGTTTTGAAAATAAATATATTTGCATAACTTAAAAAAAAAATTCAAAACATCACTTGATTCTATTCTAAACATAACGCAAATTGAAAAAATTTAGAGATTACCATTGTACTTTAGTCTCCACAAATCTTTTGCACTTAGCATAAGATTGAATAACCTAGGAATGTGGGCTCCTTTTTCTTTGAACCAAGGTGTAAATCCACCTACAAGACTTAAAGAAAAAGATTAAAAGCTGAAATCAAATTTGAAACTTGCAACTTACTTTCAAGCTTGTGTCAACGCTAATGAGAATGACAGACTTGAAGTAAAAATTATTCTTTCTCTTAAGCCACATATTTATAGGTTTAAAAAAGAATAATTTGTTTTCTCATAGGACACAAGAATCACAAATCCTATTGTGATTTAGTAAGTCTAATCTTATTAGAAGTCTTTTCTGTAAGTTCCTCATATTTTGATTGGCTTATTTCGTTGACAAACCACATTGGGGATTATTCTTTGTAAGGGTATTTTAGGCCTCTTGAGTGTGATCAAGCTTCAAGGATATCATCTCTCTCAAAGAGCACTTCAAAGGTATCTCACTAGTTTAACTTTCTTTGAAGAGATCTAGTTGCACACACTCACTTGCATGCATTATGTTCTTATCTTCATGTTATTGAATGATGTATTGTATGCCTCTTTTCACACTCCACACTTGCACATTTTGCACATCACTTAGTGTGTTGAGTTTGCCGAGAAAAGAGGATTTCTTCTCTTAGCACGGCCTAGACCGCTTGGCAAGACATGCTTGCACCAGCGGCATACAGAGCGGTATATCTCAGCAGGGTCATGCTTCCTATACCGCTTCCTGTACACTTGCACGCATAGCGACTCAAGTCGCGGTGTTGTCCAGTAGGCCTCTGTTGCCCATACCGCGGCCTATGCACCTGCATGCACAGCGCCCTGCACCGCGGTGTTGTCCAGACGGTGCACTGCTGTGTATACCGCGGTCTGGACACTTGCCTGAGACGCTGTCCATCTAGCAGTATTGACAGGATTTTGTGCCCTAAGTTCAAAACGACGCTGTTTTAACTAGGGCTCCCTTATATATACTCTATCTTCTTCCTTGCTCGTTTTTATGAGTTCAAGAAGCCATTATTGATAGGCCAAGCTTCCCTTAGAGAGAGAAACTCCCAAGAACTCATCTTTACTCAACCAAACACAAATCCATGTGCATTTAACCTCTTAAAGCATCATCTCATCATGGATCCTTCTTGCTTTCATTGACTAGGTAACTTGAACATGCTCTAAATCTCATTGTATTTATTTATGTTCTTGTTTGCCTAGGGTTAGCTCTTTTATGTGATTTTATTGCATATCTTTATGTTTATTGGCATTTATAACATGATTGAGTTGTTGTTTGTTGGTTGAGAGCTTTGTTCATTAATAGCTAGCATTTAGGACGATTTTACCCTTCTAGCTAAATATTCATGCATTTGCATTTAGATATTGATATCTAGGATTTGCAATTATTGACATCTTTAAATCCTTAGATAAGCATTTATTGTTGACTAGCATTAATTGCATGTTTGAATATCTTTTACATATTCACATAGGTTGTTTAACCTCTTCATTGATTGTTAAGCTTTGTGACTAAGTGAGTTAGTGCACAAGCTTGTGGTCAAGAATCACTATTAAAGGCCCGTTGGGTAGAGTGAAAGGGTTAGTGACCAAGTAGGTGTGACTTGAGGTCAACCTAGGTTGTAAACTTTCGTTCAAATAGTGGATTTGAGGACCGTATGTGGCTAGAAAGATAGCCCGTGAGTTTTTCCCAGTTGGAGGGTTTCTCACGTAAATCAATCCTTGTGTTTTTATTGTTTTCCGCATATTTATGTTGGATTGATTGATTGCTAATATGGAGTAGGATTATTAAAATTGATTAAATCGAAAAGTTGGTAATAAATCAACTAAAACCTATTCACCCCCCCCTCTAGGTTGTATTAGACACACTCTGTGTATTCTCATTTTCGATTTTATTTATTTTTCCATCAATATCCTATTTTGATTTATTTTCCATTTCTAATGGGAAATAAAGTAAAAGAAGTGAGATGAGTCTTGCAGCCTAACATTTGAGCCCAATAGGTTCCTTTTAGATTAACCAATTTAACTTGTGAAGTTTTGGGATCCACGGGGTAATTTTAATTACAAGCTCCAATATATTTGGTCCAAGTACCAATAGCTCTTAATTAATTGAGCCAAAATATATTAATTTCAGTTTAGTCCACTAAAAAACCGAAATTGCACTCTTGAATTAAAATAAAATAAAATAAATATTTTTACTCTAAGTATCTGTGTGAAATATAAATCCTCATGAAAAATACCAAAAATTAAAATGCCTTTTGACCGTTGCATTATTAATTATTTTATTCCTTAGGACCGTCCTTACGTCTAATGGATAATTTTGATTTATCATAAATCATGATTCAATAACTCCTTATTGAATACTTGGAACTAAGATTTATTATTCAAGTCCTTATAAGACCCTTAAGATGGTATTTACTCTTATTTGATTATAAGAGCCATTATGTCTATATCTATAAAATATATGTTCGCTATGACATATGAATCAATAACGCCACACTATCAAGATTAAACCATTATTATGTGGTCGTACCCATTGATATCTCAAATGATATAACTCATAATACATATGGTACAAGATAGATATTTCAATTACTTTATTGTGAATGTATTATTCTATTAACGGTAAAATCAAAATATACTATTCACTTGATCCGTCCAATACATCATATGTACTAGGTCTTTTCTTCAAAGTCTTTCATTTTGTGATTCTAGACTCATCACTTCCCAATTGAAAACAAAAGACACACAACTTTAATCAAGATAAGGTATTCCACATGTATCTTAAGTTATGAATATTTTTAGACAAAATAAAGAATTATGTCTATAATTGTGCCAAAATTGTGATATATTTTGGCCTTTATTTCTGTGTCCTTTGCCTTGTTTTTGAGAGTATTTTTCATGTCTCATAGGCTCTTTCATTGTGATTTCAGGCTTTTGATGCAATCCAAATGTTGGTGTTAGAAAGCAGGATGTTTGTGCGCAAAATGAGACAAGTGGAGCAAAGGGAGTAGTCACTGCACAGGTACTCCGTGGGTGACCCTACTTGCGCAATGCACCAGTGCACCGAGGATCAGCAAACTCATAATTGCCCACTACGCAGGTCCAAACCCCCGCAACCAACAACGCACCCACTAGCGCATTGAAACCCGATATTGCCAGTGTGCGGGTCACTGTGGGTCCCTACCCACGTACTATCAGCGCAATTGCCATGACTAGAGGAGCAGATCAGAGCCAAAAGTGTCATTGTGTGAGTCACTGCACGGGTCCCTACTCACGCACTACCCGTGCACATCGGGGTTCCAGATTTGCCACATCAGCTTTTCAGACCTATTTTTGGGAATCCTATATATATATGTCCTTATATTAGCTTATCCACACGCCCTCCTCAGCCTTCAATCTCAATTTACCCCTTTTAGACCCAAGAATATCCTCCCACAAATCCAAACCCAACCTCTACCAAATCACTTCATTTACCGCCAATTTCATTCCATTTCCACTCAAAACCCAAATCCCACTCAAGGAGCATGAATTTCTGCACTTGGGAGGAAATGAGGAGATTAAAGACAAGGAGATCTCAACATACCAATGGGTCTCCTGTCATCTCTTGTCTCTTTTATTCGTTTTTGTGTAATTATTATGAGTAACTAAATCCCTTTGTGATAGTTGATGTAATTTGACATGGATTGCGGGCTTTCCATGACTACTCTAGGATGTGCGCTCGCAATAGTACGAGGTCGTTTGAGTAATACAATGATAAATAAATTTTGTTCCTATAGGGAGGTGTGATCTGCCAGCCGTCTCTAGTTTAGCCAACACAAATGTGTGTGTGTGTGTGTGTGTGTGTGTGTGTGTGTGTGTTATTGTGCAAAAAAAAAGTAAATATTGTAAAAAAAAACATAAATTATATACAATTGTATTTACAAAGATATGATGGATTGGATATGAGAGATGCAGGATGTATATGGTTACACTAAGTAAATGACTCCACCATAACAATTATACAATTTCATACAACATGCCCATCAATTGAAAGTCGTGCTAACTTAATAATCACCAATATTTTCTCTCGAGCAACAAAGGCTATACCCTATGCACCAACAACCTATCAACGGATGGTTACCTGAATTGCACACTAGTTCATTAAGAACTATAAGACACATTTAACGACTATGCACACAAAGCCTCACATATCTCTACCTTACCCTACATGTAGTGGACATCTAATCTTGCACGTTGTGTGCTTCTCCTCTCGGTTCATCACACAACAACCAAAGTTCATTCAAGTGGTAGCTAATCACTCAAAAGCATTAAGAACTTAAATAGCCACTCAGTCGTCCATAAACATATTTAAAAAAAGAGGCAACAATGGTAGGTTTAAGCCAAATCCCTAATGAATGAGAGTACATCTCAAAAGAGAGACAAGAAATACAAAGAAAAGAAATACGAAAGAGATAGAAAGGAGAACCTATCCACTACCAAGATTCGAACACTGGGTTTTCACGGATAACCGGTTGTCTTTACCACTAGACTATAGTGGCGAGTCTTCCATCTTCATGAATGCCGAACTCTCTCAATAATGAGAAAGCTCTCTCCCTATCTCTCAAATCTCCCTAAAATGGATGTCTAAAATGGGAACACGCTCATCAAATAATAATGCACAAATAGTTGACTGTTAAATATTAAGAACATTCAATTCAGGTTAAGGGTTCATTCTCTTGATTAAGGAATTCACAAAAATCAATTCATCACCCAACCCAAGCCATGGGATGAGCAACTGTGCCTTAAAAATATGGAACCAATGCCTAATCTAGCATGTAAATGTATTAACCAAACTTTTCCCACTCTTTAGAGTTAATACTCAATCACTCAAATCATTCTAAACATAGCAAACTGAGTCATCCATCAACATGCAAACAATAATGGGAAGGTAAATTACGCTACTTCTAAATTAAATTACTCTACTCCTATTCTCATTCATGCATACATATCAATTTCCAACTCTCCATACAAATGACATAATAAGAGATTAAAATCATGGATATAACAAAGAATAGAACAAAACCCAAAGAATTTAAGAACAAACATACTTATATTGCACAAGTGTAGGCTTACCAAATTCCCAATTGGTGAATACATCAAAGAAAACAAGATATATAAAGAAAAGAGTGAATCAGAAAAAACCCTTGAAGAAATCTCCTCCAAAGATGCTTCATGCTTTCCTAGCTCGAATTTGGTCCAAAGACCTCTCTTTCTCTTTGCAATCTACTCTAAGATAGTGGACGATGTCTAAAATGAGGTGGTGGAGGTGAATGGTGCGCTCCTATGGAGGAAAAACCTCCATGTGAGCTTGAATCTCTCTTATTTGGTGAAGAAGATGAATAAGGGTTGTTAGGTTTTTGGGTGTGGGAGATGTGGAGTGGTGTGTAGAGATGGAAGAGAGGTTGAAGAGATGAGAAAATTTGGGTATTTACAGGGTTGGGAGATTAGGGCACGAAATAGGGTGTGAAATGATGAGCTTGCCCCTTAAATTCAGCCAAAAAATGCAAAGAGGACAAATGCGCTATACAGGGGTGCACATGCGCATTATACACATGTGCGCGTAGGGTTTGCACGTATAGCGCAACATTGCTGGAATTCTATTTTTAGCTTTTCAGCTTCGCGCACGGTTACGGATGGTCATAACTTCCTCTAGAAAACCCAGAATTACGATCGGTAAAAAGCACTGGAAAGTAGAAATCCGAGGCTTTCCGAAAATAAGTAGCTTGAAACCCAGCTAAATCTGATGAGAGAGATGTGGCCCCTGAAATTTAGGTGTTCTGCACGAGCCATTTTCTATTTCAGCCATTTTAATCTCCAAATCTCATCAATTATGTTTTGACACCTTATTTATAGATTATTTCCTACACAAAGCTCACAAAGCACACTATATACAAAAACACGCTCGAAAATGAGCATAAAACTAGGAAAATGGGGACCCCAAATAGGTATATAAATCGTTCAATCATTCCACCATTTTATCTAATATTTGATCTATTATTTCCATTCATTGCTCTTAATGAATTTAATGTCTCTTTGGATTAAGTAGGCATACCAACTCTTGATTCTTTGATTGATGTTGAATTTCTTGAATGTTTTCTAATTTTAGATTAAACATCTCCTTGGATTGGGTAGGCATCCCAACTCTCAATCTAAGTTGGGATACACACATTTATGTGACAAACTAGCTATCTTGAATGGAAGGGATGTGTTGTGAACATACCAATCCAACATATCCTGGCTAAAGAGTGGAAGGGGTGGATTGTGAGCATACCGATCAAAGCCATCCCAACTACCTTAAATCTATCTAGGCTAAATTAGAAACCCTCTCTACACTCAATAGAGCATACCAATCATTGTTGTGTAGAGAGAGTTAAGTGATCTTATAATCACATCTAAAGATAGATTAGCCATAATATATCGAATTGGTTCATAAATTGATAAATGGATTTCCCACTATTTGTGAAAAGATTGCATTAACTCCCACGTCACCATATCATACTCTATCTTATCAATTCACATTCTTGTTAGTCTTAGTTGCATGCTAGTTTAGTGTAGTCGTAGTTTGCATTTTAGTTGTTAATTACAAACCAATCTCTACATTTTACTTTTATTGTGTTTTAAGTACTAAAGTTCAATTTGGTCATAGCTATCCGATTGATCCCTCTGGATGTTACCCGACTTGCCGCTTTACTCGTTTTGTAAATATTTTGAGGTATAGTTGCGATTTTTATAAATTTTGTTTGAATGCGTTCTTTCTATAAACGACATAGCAAATGGAATGCTTTCAGTCTACCACATATAAACTTCTTTATGTGAATAATTTTTTATGTTTCTTTTAGTCTTCGATCCTTAAAATATTTTGTTTAAGACATAGATAATAAATGATATATACATGGTACGTAACTTATCTGTAAACAAAAGACTTTTATTGATATCAAATGATTTGTTACAGAAAAACCCTTGCTTTAGGGCTTACTTCCTAACAATCTCCCACTTGCACTAAAGCAGGCGTGTCATATCCCTCATCCCAAAACCTTCGAGGTGACTGTCAAAACTCTTATGCGGCAGAGTCTTTGTGAATGGATCTACCAGGTTATTTGTAGACATGATCTTACGTACTGTCACATCCCCTCTATGTACGATTTCCCTAAGTAAATGATATTTTGTTTCTATGTGCTTTCTTCTTTTATGACTCCTCGGCTCTTTTGCATTAGCCACAGCCCTACTATTATCACAGTAAAGTGTGATCTGCTTTTCTGCACTAGGGATAACCTCAAGGTCTATCAAGAATTTCAGAAGCCATACAACCTTTTTGGCTACTTTACAAGCAGCCACATACTCGGCTTCTATGGTAGAATCAGTAATGCAAGATTGCTTGATACTTCTCCATATTATAGCTCCTCCACTAAGTGTGAACATAGAACCTAAGGTAGACCTTTTGGAATCTAGATATGATTGGAAATCAGAATCTGTATACCCTACGAGTACTGGTTCCTCTCAAGAGTATACAAGCATATAATTCCTATTCCTTCTTAAGTACTTTATTATATGCTTGACTGCCACTCAGTGATCTAGTCCCAGTTTAGACTGGTATCTGCTAACAACTCCAATAGCGAAGCATATATCCAGTCTCGTACAAAGCATTGCATACATAAGACTTTCAACAGCTGATGCATTTGGAATCCTACTCATGTATTGCTTTTCTTGCTCAATCATATGGGCTTGCTCCGTAGATAGCTTGATTCCCTACCTAAAAGGTAAGAAGCCTTTCTTGGAACTTGTAACGAGAACCTAGACAATATCTTGTCTATGTAAAAAGGTTGGGATAATGCAATCATTTTATTCTTTCTGTCTAATATAACTTGTATACCAAGAATAAAACTTGCTTCTCCCAAGTTCTTTATGCTAAACTGTTTTGCTACCCATTCTTTAATTGTTGTATATTCTCCTACAAAATTCCCAATGAGTAGGATGTCATCAACATAAACAACTAGGAATGCCATATTATCGTCTCTTATCCTTTTGTATACACAAAGTTCGTCAACATTTTGAATAAAGCCATAACCTTTTATAGCTTGGTCGAACCTTATGTTCCAAGATATGGATACTTGTTTAAGTCCACAAATGGTAAATGGACCTTTGCAACCTATAGACTTTCTGCTCTTGGCCCTTTTCAATAAATCCTCCTGGTTGCACCATATAGATGCTTTTATCAAGATTTCCATTCAAGAATGTTATTTTGACGTCCATTTGTCATATCTCTAGGTCTAGAGACGCTGCTATGGATAAAAGGATCCTGATGGACTTTAGCATTGCCACATGAGAGAAGGTTTCCTCATAATTAATACCTTCTTTTTGTGTGTAATATTTACCTACTAATCTAACTTTGAAAGGTTTCTACTTTTCCATCTATTCCTCTGTTTCTCCTGTATACCCACTTCCATTCTATGAGTTTGATCTTATCAGGCCAGGTTATGAGAGTCTAGACTTGATTAGAGTACATAGACTCTATATTGGATTCAATTGCCTTTTGTCTATGGCTAACATCAACATCCTCTATTGCTTCTACGTATATGTAGAGGTCAATATTATTAGGGAGATTCTCAATAGATTCTCCAAGGCTGATATATCTCTTTGGTTGCCTTACAACTCTTCTATTACGTCTAGAAAATAACGGTTGTTGATTTTCGGATGGCACTATGTCATCCATTGGCATTGTTTGTGTTTCATTAGATGAAACACTCTGTTGAGTTGTCTCTCCAGAAAGTTCATTCATGATAACTCTACTTTTGTGCACAAATTTATTCATATAGTCCTCTTATAAGAAAGTTGCATTTTTATCGAAACAAATACCTTATTATCCGATGGACTACAGAAATAATATCCCTTAGTTCCTTTTGGATATCCAACAAATAAACACGTCTCTCAACATGATTCCATCTTTCTGCCTTTCCTTTCAACACATATGTTGGACATCCAAATAACCTCATGTGGTGTTTTAGGCTCAGATTTAAACGGTACATTTTTAAAGATATATATATATATATATATTTATTTGTAAGACATATCTCCAAAAAGACTTTGGAAGTGTTGAATAGCAGAGCATAGAACTAACCATATTCAAGAGAGTTCTATTTGTTTTTTCTGCCATGCCGTTTTGTTGATGCATTCCTAGCACAGAAAGTTGAGATAGAATTCCAATGTCTATAATATATTGCTGAAACTCACTAGTGAGATACTCCCCACCACGATCAAATCTCAAGATTTTAATGCGTTTGTCAAATTGATTTTCAGTTTCAGCTTTAAACGATTTGAACATTTCAAAAGCATCCGACTTATGTCGCATAAGATACACATATTGAAATCTCGAGAAATGATCTGTGAAAGTGATGAGGTACTCAAATCCTCCCTCTACTTGAATGTTTATCGGACCACATACATCTGTATGTACGAGTCCTTGGACATTCAGTGACCTTTTATCCTTTTACCGTAAAAGGCCTTTTGGACATCTTACCTTTGAAAAGGGATGCACATGTTGGAAGCTCCTGGATTTTTAACTCACTTAAAATTCCATCGCATACAAACCTTTTGATCCTACTTAGATTAATATGTCCTAATCTCAAGTGCCCCAAGTAATTTCATCTTTGGATAATTTTATTCTCTTTGAATTAGGTTCATCTTATTTAGTGTTAAGCAGCGAGATAGTTTTAGTTTGAATATGATAAAGACCATTCTGTAATGTACCTTTCCATAAGACTTTGTCATTCTTGCTAAAAATAACTTCTTTATTAAAAACAATCGAATAACCAAGTCTAATCAAGCTAGTAATAGAAATCAAATTTCTCATAAACTTCGGTACATAATAAACATCTTTTAAAATCAAAATTCGAAAACTATCAAAATAAAGAACGACTTCTCCCATTGCTTCTGCCAACACTTATGCTCCAGTGCCCAAGCGAAAACTAATTTCTTGATTACTTAGCTTTCTAGTTTCCCTGAACATCCGCAAGGAATTACGAACATGATTAGTGGCTCCAAAATCTACAATCTAGGATTCTGTAGAATCTGATAGAAAACATGTTTCCAAGTAATACAAATTATCTTTTGCCTGAGGCAATTTCTTTTCCAATGCCTTTTGATCCCACAATGGAAACAGTTTTCTTTGTCTTTCCCATCCTTCATGGTTAACTTTTTGACAGGCCTGGGAACCTTATTCCTCTTTTGCTTCTTACCTTTTTTTTAGGGGGATTGGGCTTAGCAGAAGACTTATATTCTTGTTTGTCAAAAGTATGGACCTCCTTAGCACATCTTGCATCAATCCTTGCAAGGTGTAATCCTTATTATTCAAGGTATATTCCAACTTGAATTAATAAAAGGATTCCGATAGTGAATTCACGACTATGTCGATATGTGTTTCACCATCTATCTCAACGCCATGGATCTCTGATGTGTTGATATATGCTATGACATTCATCATATGATCCTTAAAGGCCTATCAAGGTTTCTGTCTAATATTCATAAAGGCTACTACATCTTCTCTCTTAACATTCTTAGATCTCACAGCAAACATCTCTCTAAGATATAGTATAATTTCAGTAGTAGTACCAGTCCCTTCCTTTTGCTGTTGCAACAAATCATTCATGGTAGCTAGAATATAGAACTTGGCAATTTAATTGTTTCTCTGCCACTTACAATATGCTTCCCTCTCTACATCAGTAGAGTTTCATTAGGAGTGGGAGGGCATGAAGTGTCTAACACCGAAGAGAGTTCATCAGCTTATAGCACAATTCCAATCATACGTTTCCATTTCACATAGTTATTTCCATTTAAATAGTTATCGTTGAAGATGTTAAATACGGATGACTTAATCACGTTGCTGAAAACAAATAAACTACGTAGAAGCAAAAACATTCATAAATTTCTTTAGAATAATAAATTTATCTTGAATACATACCACAGTTTATGATAATTATTATTCAACGGTAATCTATCTCAATAAACAACATGCATCCTAAGGGAGTAAACATTTGTTGGGATTTATGCTCTAAAGCTTGTAATTTGTAAATGTTATAAATCCATTAATAAAATAAGTAGTATTTTCATTCAATAAATATGACTCATAAGTTTATATTATATATGCTAAACATCATTGATTGCTAGATGTAGTCTCAAACTGAGTATATGAATGTCATATACAGAGGAATTCAGTTTGAGACGCGCAATCTAAAAAAGTCTGTAGAAAGCAAATAAAGATGGGTACTTTATTTGTGGTTAATCTACAGATGCGGTCCATTCCGTAATGTATGGTGGTCCTATCCAAGACTACTCATATAGTGATATGAGAATGGAGGCACCTTATATGATGTGATGATATAGAACTGGGCCATGATCTATATGAATATATCACCAAGATCCGTTAGTTGAAAAGATTTATAAATATTGACAAATGATGGTTGTATATGGGTGATCTAAATCCTGAGTGCCTTGCTGACTCATTCAAGTTAGATCGTGGTTTTTAACGTACCATGGATGAGATCAAAGTAGCATTCCAGATCAATAACACTGTATCTTGGAATAACGGTTTGGCTTATGGCTGGGAAGGTATGTACACAATAGAGGAATCCACTCCTTCTTGAATTGATACACTCTTTGCAATCTAATGGACTTATTGCACTCATTAAATTCTATTCTCTGATTCTCTTCACACACCATTTATTTTTGTATGCAACTTTTTTTTAATGATAACTTGAGAATTAGAGAATTTACATATAAATTAATACTTTCAGACTCACATATTTGGATTGAATGCAGCTCTTCCTTCAATGGATTTCGATTATAATATTCATAAAAATTCATGTGCAGAACCATCACATCTTCTTCACGTTCTCAAAGCATGATCCCAAGTTATAAGGTATGGCTATAATATAGTCTACATGGGTTACAGTTAATGTGGTGAAGAAAGAAAAAGGTTTATTCAATGTTTGGCTTCGAACAAGGCTATGGAGCACACACACAAGGGTAGGAAATATTTAAGGCCTTTTAAGTGGTTCAAACACACATAGTATAATCATCATTTCCACTGGTTCGACTTACTCAAGATCAAAATAAACATGTGAAAACTTTTAATGATCAATGTTCTATAATGCTCAATATACAACCTATAGAGATCAAATCTAATGCTAAGAACCTACTGAGTGTTCTATAATGCACATGAAGATCAAATCAAAATCCCTAATAATGTATCATTTATGTACGCTTTTTGGTTTAGTGAACTCACAAGGGTAGTCTCCACTATTAATCATGACAATCCAACTGAGCATCCTATCCACTATCACATCAAAAGCATGTCATAAAATTTTGAAAAATACAATGCAATACTCTAAGTGGCAAGACATTAGTGTAAACTCAGTGATTAATGCATATTATTTCAGGGGCACAAATCAATGTATCTCATCATGGTTTCACAAGAAAAACAGGACTCTAAGCAATTTTTAGTTTTTAGTTCGACCCAAAATACACCCCCAAACCTAAATCCAGCATTGTCCCCAATGGTGACAATTAATAAAAATAGGGGTGAAAAACATAATCATAAACCTATAAAACAAAAGTTAGAAAACATAACTGAAACAAGAATATCTAACAAGAAAATAAACAACTAAATCCGGAATCAAAACAAAATAGAAAAAGTATCATCTGAGAAATAAAAATAAAAACAAGAAAAATAAAGGAAAAATGCATATCCTTTCTATGATCTGCCGTCCTCATCTGAGAAATGCAAACCCTCTGTTCCCTGGTCCGAATCCTGGCCATACTGCTGATCCTCATCACGATAATGCATTTCTGGCCTTCCATATCCGAAATTCTGCTGATACGATCCAAAACCTCCTCATACAGGAAAATCCGCTCCAAGAAAAGAAGTCTGGAAATGTGCACCACTCTCGGTAGCCATAGAAAATCGGCTAACCATCGAGCGTACCTCCTCTATACTAGCCTGAACACCATCAAAGCGTCGGTTCATTCGCCCCTCCAACTCTCCTAAGCATGAGTCCATATGCACTTTCAAAGCCTACAAGAAAGAATCAAACTGACCAGCATTTGGCTGTGCATGTCTTGGTTGTCCACTCAGAATGGGTGATGCAGCATCAATCTGCAGCTGCTGTTCTTCCATCTCATCATCCTGAGCTGCCTGAGCTTCATGTGCTTCACGATGACGTCTCCTCTCTCCTTACTGTCCAATAGTGGGTAAACCTCTAGAATGCAACAAATTGTTCCAGTGAGTTAGGCCCATCACACTAGGTGCATGCTCCTCTAGACCGGGGTCCACATCAATACCAGTATTCTGACAAAAAGTTGTAATCAAACAAGGGAAAACCATGGAAAGGGTATCATCTGACCCACTATGACAAATGTCTCGAAATATCACTCAACCAATATCAATAGGTTGGCTTGAGACTAAACGATGCAATAATCTGGTTGGCTCATAAAACAACTCCGTCCGATGTCGAGTAGGCATCAATGAATATGAAGTAAAAATATTCCAGAAGGCTGCATCTGTTAGGATTATGCTCAATAGCAAGAGTGTAATATTGTAATTGACAATCTTTTCATATTAATAAAGTGTTTTCTGATTTTTACAAATACTTATAGCATTTATTATTATAATTGTCAAGGTAAATAATCATAAGGTCAAAAGACTATGAGATATGAAGAATTGTTCATACATCTGGATATGTGTGAGGTATAGACAATTCTTTAGTTAGTCTTGAATAACGTTCACAACTTAAGTTAAAGGTTGGGCACCTCTATCTTGATAAAGTTGTAGAATTCTTTTACTAGCATTTGAGTGGGATCAAATGAGTTATGATGAGTCTAAAATCTTCGAAAGGTTTTCGAGTAAAAGAATCTAGTGCACTGGGTGCATTGAACTGGATCACAATGAAATACTTTATCTAGAACCGTCACTAGATATAAGTCTTTTCATTATTAGGACGATCAGAGAGTCGATCTTAATCCCGAGATAAATGATGGACTTATGGTTGCAAGTGTTATCATTTGAGTTATCAATGAGTACGATTATTTAGCATAGTCTATCCTCGATAGTTTGGTGGTATTCATTTGTTAATCGATAGAGGACTTCATTTATAGATATGGACATCGTGGCTCCATTTATTAAATGAGAGTATAATATCATCATATGGATGTTTTGAGGTATTGGATATTAAATCTCAACGTTGAGTTTTCAATAATGATTATTGAAGACATGGCTTCTGGACAAGTCAAAATATCCAAGTTCAAAATGTGGTCATATGAGGAAATATGGTAACTTGGAGAGCTATAGGCGGTCTATGAGCTCTTGGCGATTACTGATATTATTCATGAGGATACACCATCTCTTATAAGATTGTCTAGGGTATGAATGAGAAACATCTCCTTATTCTATCTTTATTTAAGAGTTCAATTTTAGCTTTTTAGTGAAATGAGTTAAAATTAATAGATCGGACCTAAGTAAATCATTTGTTGATTGTGATTAGGTTATGTCTATTGAAGCTTAAATTTAGATAGCCCGCCAAGATCAACAATCCACACGTACTTGCATGGATCACTTGATATATTCTACCGGACCAATTTATGGGTCCATCTAGAATTGCATTTAATATATTAAGAATATAATATGTCTATTATTTATTTAATGGGCTGCTCTATTATATTAATATATTAAAAGGAGACATGTGGGCTTGTTTCTTTTAGTAAGAATAAGTCTAGTTCACATGTGGGCTTTTATTTAAAGTCTAATGGATTAAATAAAATAAGAAAAATAATATTAGACCCATATATATATGGTGTGGGCGGCAAGGCTAATAAAATAGCCCAAGATATTATTTTTACTTTATTGTTTTGATTAAATGGAAATTAATTAATTATTTAATTAATTAATAGTTTAAATCAAAATCTTTTCCTGATCAGTAAATAAAATACTATGTGTTGGATTAGGGTTAGAATTCTTTTAAGTGATAGGAGTCCTAATGTGGTAAGGATTAAGTCTACATACACTCCATACCACACAAAGAATTCAGCCACCCTAGTCCTATAAGGGTTAGGATTCTTAAATTGATAGGAATTAGGGAAAAGCACAATTCTTTTTCAAGTAAGGAAATTGGCCAACCCTAGATTTCCTACACAAAGAATTCGGCCAACCCTATTTTGAGAAGGAGAAATTTCGGTCACCTTATAAATATAAGGTGATAAATTTCGGCCACTGATAAATTTCGGTCAAGATTCGAAGACTCGAAGATTTGAAGAAATTGGAGCATCTGGAACCCGTCTTGGCACCCGCGCGCACCGAGACAACAAGCGTGCACGCAACCAAGCGTGCAGCTGCGCTTGTTGCGGTGCAGTAGCGCGCAACCCATGCATAGGCTGGCTGTGCGGCAGCTCATGCCCTTGCATGGGCTTGGCGTGCGCATGGGCTGCTGTGGTGATCTTTGGGCGCTCGAGTTTCATGCGCGAGATGGTCGCTTGAAGTCTTGTCCGCCAAGAAAGGAGTTTTTATATTCCGTACAATTGTAATTTACATGCTTTTCTAGGATGGACCAAAATTGTGGCTATTTATTTTTTATGTATAAATATTACAATATTTGTTATTGTATGATAACATGTCATATAGAATAGGAGTGCCACTCATATATCTCTTTTGGTATGAACATGCATTGAATGATTTAGGTATCTAATTGGCATCTAGATAACTTGGTAAAATCATTCGTTGGAATTTAATCACACGCCTTAAATAATTGAGTGGGAGAAGGTTTGTTAGAACGCCTATGGCCTCCAAGGTTAGTTGAGTTTTATTATTTTTGGTAATCCCTCCAAGGGGCGTCCATAAATGGAATTTAACAAAATACTTCCTTACAAGGATAGACTAGACAATTGACTTAAACGAAATCTACTCCCCAAGGAGGGATTCTCGTGAGAGAAAATTGAGGGTCGATATCTCGGTGACACACTCAATGTAATTTTATTAATATCCTCCCAAGAGTTCTTGTTAATAAAATTGCAAGGCTAAAACTGAAAACGCTGGTTGTTATGTTATCAATTAGGTAGGACCTAGTCCAACTAGTAAATAGTACGAACTCCCAAAGGAGGCGTAAGATTTATGGGTGTTGGATCACCGTTGAATTTTTACGATTGAATTATTTATTTAATTCAAGATAAATATTTAAAAGTGCTTTATCATGATTATTTACTTATATATGTTTTTGTTTTAATCAGAAATCATGACCCTATCACTTATGAACATCCTGAAAGATAACACCTTAACTGGAGATAATTATGTCACATGGAAAAGGAAAATTGGGTTGTTGCTGCAAAGTGAAAAACATAAATTTGTTCTGACTACTCCTAAACCACCCCTTCCTAATAATAAATCTAGTGTGATGCAAAGAGATGAGTATGAGCAGTGGAAGACTTCTGATGATATGGCAAAATGTTATATTATGGCCACTATCTCCGACGTGTTGCAACAGCAACATGAAGGAATGGAGTCTGTTGCTGATATAATGATGTCTCTAGAGGAAATTTTTGCTATGAGGTCTAGGACGACTAAGAGAGAGGCAGTGACTACTTTTATGAATCTTAGGAAGAAACCTGGACAATCTGTGAAAGATCACATGATGAAAGTCATAGCACATCTCAATATTGCTAAACTAAATGGTGCTGAGATTGATGGTGAGACCAAAAATGATATGGTAGTTAACTCACTGTCAGATTCCTTTGATCAGTTCAAGTTGGACTACACCTTGAACAAAAAGGAATACACCTTGCAGGGCCTGATGCAAGATGTTCAAAGCGCTGAAAATATCCTTGTGAAAAACAAAGGTCAAGAGATTCATTTGGTTGGTAAAGTTGCTATTGTTAAAACCCGTAAGAAGGTCAAGAAACAACAGAAGAAAAAGCAACTTGGGCCTACCAAGAAGGAAACCAAGAAAGTAACCAAGATCAAAGGGAAATGCTTCCTTTGTGGTGAAAAGGGACATTGGAAAAGAGATTGCCCAAAGTCCCAGAATAAGAAGGAAGAAGGAAATATTAATTATCTTGAAACATGTTTTCTGGCAGATTCTACTGATTCTTGGATCATAGACTCTGGAGCCACTAATCATGTTTGTTATTCCTTGCAGGGGTTCCAAGAAAAGGAGAAGGCTGAATGAAGATGAAGTCAATTTGCGCTTGGGCAACGGAACGTTAGTGTCTGCAAGTGCAGTGGGAGATATTAGAGTTATTTTAGATTCTAGTTGGCATTTAGATTTAATAGACGTTTATTATGTACCTCAATTCAAGAGGAATTTAATTTCAGTTTCTTGTTTAAATAAATTTGGATATTCGGTTACTTTTAATAAAGCTTTTATTATTAGTAAGAATGACAAAATTGTTTGCAAAGGTATATTGGAAAACGGTCTATTCTTTTTGCATAGAAATATCTCTCACTCGTTAGACACAGAAATAACGGAACCTAATCATAATAGAGTAAAATTATCAAAAGATGAAACCTACCTTTGGCATTTACGCCTAGGTCACATTAACCTTAATAGGATTAAAAGATTGGTATGTGACGGACCTTTAAGTGACTTAAAGGTTGATGATCTACCAACTTGTGAATCTTGTTTGGAAGGTAAAATGACCAAAAGGCCGTTCAATACCAAAGGTGCAAGAGCCACTGAATGTTTAGGACTAATACACACTGATGTATGTGGTCTTATAAGCATTCAAGCTAGAGGTGGATATGAGTACTTCATCACCTTCACAGATGATTACTCAAGATTTGGTTATGTGTATCTCATGAGACATAAGTCGGATGCTTTTGACATATTCAAAGCATTCAAAGCTGAAGTAGAAAATCAGCTTGAGAAACATATAAAAATCTTGAGATTTGATCATGGTGGAGAATATCTATCTAGAGAGTTTCAGCAATATCTTATTGATAATGGGATAGTTTCTCAGTTTTCTGCACCAGGTACACCTCAACAAAATGGGGTAGCAGAAAGGAGAAATAGAACTCTTTTAGAGATGGTTAGGTCAATGTTGAGTTATTCAACACTTCCTATTTCTTTTTGGGGATATGCTCTACAAACAGCAATATACATTCTAAACGATGTACCATCTAAATCTGTCCCTAAAACCCCACATGAATTATGGTCTGGGCCGAAAACCTAGTTTACAACACATGAGGATATTTGGTTTTCCTGCACATGTGTTGAAAGGAAAGACAGAAAAGATGGAGTCCCGTTCAGAAACATGTATATTTGTGGGGTATCCAAAAGGAACTAAAGGATATTATTTCTATAGTCCTAATGATCTAAATGTATTTGTTTCAACAAATGCTTCATTTCTAGAAAAGGACTATGTGAATAATTTTGTGCCCAAAAGTAGAATTGTCCTGAATGAAATGTCAGGAGATACAATTCCACAAGAGGTTTCACAACCTAGCCCAATTGTAAGTTCCACTCCAACACAAAATCAACAACCTACCATTCCTCATCGTAGTGGGAGGGTTATAACACAACTCGAAAGATACATCGGTCTAGGAGAATCTGTGGAGAATCTCCCGGACGACGATGATCCCTACACGTACAAGGAAGCAATGGAGGATGTTGATTGTCGTCATCGGCAAAAGGCAATGCAATCTGAGATTGAATCGATGTTCAATAACAAAGTCTGGTCCCCTGTAGACTTGCTTAAAGGGATAAAACCCATTGGGTGTAAGTGGGTATACAAGAGGAAAAGAGGTATGGATGGTAAGGTGGAAACCTTTAAAGCTAGACTGGTAGCTAAAGGTTATACTCAGAAAGAAGGTATCGATTACGAGGAAACCTTCTCTCCTGTGGCCATGCCTAAATCCATTAGGATACTGTTATCCATTGCAGCATCTCTAGACCTAGAGATTTGGCAAATGGACGTCAAGACAGCTTTCCTTAATGGAAGTCTTGACGAGAGCATCTACATGTTGCAACCAGAAGGATTCATTGAAAAGGGCCAAGAGGAAAGAGTATGCAAATTGCAAAAGTCCATATATGGACTGAAGCAAGCATCGTGATCCTGGAACATAAGGTTCGATCAAGCTGTGAAAGGTTTTGGATTTATTCAAAACCCTGACGAACCTTGTGTATACAAAAGGATGAAATGCGACAAGTTGGTTTTCCTCATTCTTTATGTTGATGATATACTACTCATTGGAAACGATGTAGGTGTATTGACATCAGTAAAAGAATGGTTAGCAAAACAATTTGATATGAAGGACTTAGGAGAAGCAAGTTATATTCTTGGTATCCAAGTAATAAGGGATAGAAAGAATAGAACAATTGCATTATCCCAAGCTTCATACATTGATAAAATCTTGTCTATATTTTCCATGCAAGATTCCAAGAAAGGTATGTTACCTTTTAGACATGGAATCAAACTTTCTAAGGAACAGGTTCCTAAGAATGAGCATGAAGAACAATTCATGAGTAGACTTCCATATGCCTCGGTAGTTGGAAGTCTCATGTATGCAATGCTCTGTACTAGACCAGATATTTGTTTTGCTGTTGGCATAGTTAGCAGGTTTCAATCGAAACCTGGTCCTGATCATTGGACGGCAGTCAAGCATATTTTCAAGTATCTTAAAAGAACTAGAGATTATATGCTTGTATACTCTGGAGGGGATTTAATTCCCGTTGGGTATACAGATTCTGATTTCCAGTCGGATTCTGACTCCAGAAAATCCACATCAGGATCTGTGTTTACCATTGGAGGAGTATCAAGCAATCTTGTATTGCTGATTCGACCATGGAAGCTGAGTATGTTGCTGCATGAGAAGCTGCAAAAGAGGCTGTTTGGCTCCACCAATTCTTGATTGACTTGGAAGTGGTTCCTAATGCGAATAATCAGATCACTATACACTGTGACAACAGTGGAGTAGTGGCTAATTCGAGAGAACCAAGAAGTCATAAGAGAGGTAAACACATAGAAAGGAAATATCACCTTTTAAGGGAAATTGTTCATAGGGGAGACGTGACGATCACCAAAATCGCGTCAGCAGAAAATCTAGCGGATCCTTTCACAAAAGGCTCCACCTCAGAAGAGTTTTGATGGGCACCTAAGAATATGAGAATGAGAGATATGACACACTTGCTATAGCGCAAGTGGGAGATTGTTAGGATTATGCTCAATAGCAAGAGTGTAATATTGTAATTGACAATCTTTTCATATTAATAAAGTATTTTCTGAGTTTTACAAATACTTATAGCATTTATTATTATAATTGTCAAGGTAAATAATCATAAAGTCAAAAGACTATGAGATATGAAGAATTGTTCATACATCCGGATATGTGTGAGGTAGACACAATTCATTAGTTAGTCTTGAATAACGTTCACAACTTAAGTTAAAGGTTGGGCACCTCTATCTTGATAAAGTTGTAGAATTCTTTTACTAGCATTTGAGTGGGATCAAATGAGTTATGATGAGTCTAAAATCATCGAAAGGTTTTCGAGTAAAAGAATCTAGTGCACTGGGTGCATTGAACATGATCACAATGAAATACTTTATCTAGAACCGTCACTAGATATAAGTCTTTTCATTATTAGGACAATCGGAGAGTCGATCTTAATCCTGAGATAAATGATGGACTTATGGTTGCAAGTGTTATCATTTGAGCTATCAATGAGTACGATTATATATCATAGTCTATCCTCGATAGTTTAGTGGTATTCATTTGTTAATGGATAGAGGACTTTATTTATAGATATGGATATCGTGGCTCCATTTATTAAATGAGAGTATAATATCATCATATGGATGTTTTGAGGTATTGGATATTAAATCTCAACGTTGAGTTTTCAATAATGATTATTGAAGACATGGCTTCTGGACAAGTCAAAATATCCAAGTTCAAAATGTGGTCATATGAGGAAATATGATAACTTGGAGAGCTATAGGTATTCTATGAGCTCTTGGCGATTACTGATATTATTCACGAAAAATACACCATCTCCTATAAGATTGTCTAGGGTATGAATGAGAAACATCTCCTTATTCTATCTTTATTTAAGAGTTCAATTTTAGCTCTTTAGTGGAATGAGTTAAAATTAATAGATCGGACCTAAGTAAATCATTTGTTGATTGTGATTAGGTTATGTCTATTGAAGCTTAAATTTAGATAGCCCGCCAAGATCCACAATCCACATGTACTTGCATGGATCACTTGATATATTCTACCGGACCAATTTATGGGTCCATCTAGAATTGCATTTAATATATTAAGAATATAATATGTCTATTATTTATTTAATGGGCTGCTCTATTATATTAATATAATAAAAGGAGACATGTGGGCTTGTTTCTTTTAGTAAGAATAAGTCTGGTTCACATGTGGGCTTTTATTTAAAGTCTAATGGATTAAATAAAATAAGAAAAATAATATTAGACCCATATATATATGGTGTGGGCGGCAACGCTAATAAAATAGCCCAAGATATTATTTTTACTTTATTGTTTTGATTAAATGGAAATTAATTAATAGTTTAAATCAAAATCTTTTCCTGATCAGTAAATAAAATATTATGTGTTGGATTAGGGTTGTAATTCTTTTAAGTGATAGGAGTCCTAATGTGGTAAGGATTAAGTCCACATACACTCCATACCACACAAAGAATTCGGCCACCCTAGTCCTATAAGGGTTAGGATTCTTAAATTGATAGGAATTAGGGAAAAGCACAATTCTTTTTCAAGTAAGGAAATTGGCCAACCCTAGATTTCCTACACAAAGAATTCGGCCAACCCTATTTTGAGAAGGAGAAATTTCGGTCACCTTATAAATATAAGGTGATAAATTTCGGCCACTAAGAAGCTTGAGTGAGAGAGTTTTTAGTTTGCTTTGAAAAATAAAAATCTTACTCAATACACATAGAATTTCGGCCAAGAGAGAAAAAGAAATATAAGTTCTCATTCGATAGTGCACTTGCAAGCCTTTAACATCATAAGGTTTTGTGCACACTTTCGATTTAGGGTTACGCGAGTTCCAATCACATCGATTGTGAATTCAAAAGTGACCGGAACTATTTTTCTAGGCTCTTGGTGTTTTGGGATTGAAGATCAGGATTAGAAGTTCCATACATCCATTCTCAGGTAAGCAATTCAAAGAAAAAAGGGAGACCACGCTCCTAGGTGATTCACGTACGTGCTACGATTGAAGATCTTGCGGATTACCATCGACGTAAGTCAATCGGATCACGCGACAAGAGGTATTTAACTCTAACCGTATATTTGTGTTTTATTAATTAAAGGGTTAAGGTTCAAATCTTTAGAAAAATTTTAAACTATACTAAAATCTACTTTTCGCCTTCCGCTGCGGTTTTAGTTAATTTTTCCCTACAGCATCAACCCGAAGATCTCGTTGATATTATTTTACTATCTGGTTCCATTCTTCTCGTCCATCCATCCTGAGTACAGCAGCTAGTCTTCCCATATACTGATTAATCTCTTCTAACCATTCAATCCAGCAGTTGTCATTCACCTGGACATCTGGAGTAGCGAAGTACTGATTAATAGCATCCAGAGTAATATAAACAGCAACACCGTGAACCAGAACTGCTCCTCCATTGAGAAATCGGTCTGGGATCATACTGGCGTAAAATTCATCCACTACTCTTCTATTTGGCCGTGGAGGCCGTTCAACATATCCTACCCATTGGCGAGTAGCTACCATACCAGGGACAAGAATATCTATCAAACTTGAGACATCTATACCCTTCTCAATGATCCATGGTCTTTCTTGATATTTAGTCGACCGGCTTCTGAAATCTTTGTTTTAGGCCGAGCATGATGTAGCCGTTTGCTTTCCCTTCTCAGAAGCACTAATCCTGGGTCTCTTGGTCATGGTTGTTTTTCTCATCACTGCAAGAACAAACAAATAAAGGAATTAAACCAAAATCTAAAGAAAATTTATCATTAATTGGACTCAAAATTCTTATTTCCACTTCTCAATAGGTAGGCTCCACATTAAACCAATGATTCCATGTAATAATAAACTATAAAATAATAGTCAAATTGAACTTCCATAGGATAATCAAGTGGCCAAAATATATGGTTCCTACATCAATGCAAACTAAGACCCCATATATTTAAATATATATATATAAGCCTTGAATCAACCAAACAAAATCTTCTTTCTTCCTAATCAACACATGTATTTCGAATTCAATGAAAAACAAATCAATCAATAATCAATAATCAATCAAACAAGAAAAAATGCAATCAAAATGAAAAGAACTTAAAAGAACGTCATGAGAAAAAAACATACCTTGACTTGAATGAGGAGAAAGAAATTTTAGAGGAAAATAGATAACAAATATGAAGATGAGAAGAACAAGGGAAGAGAAAGACGCGTATCTGCTGTGGGAAATATGAGCCCCATGCAGCTACGCAGCTTTTAAATAGGGTACGTAAAATCGTGCCCTACCGCGGTCTGGGTCAGTTACCTAGGACGCGGTCTACGACACAGTAATGCCTAAATTTGTTTTACTGGGCTTGCAAAATGCACCTTTTAAATTAACCCACCGCGTTCTAGACATGTGCTCACAGAGCGGTTCATCAAGCGTTATATTCCAGTAGTGTCATGCTATGTAGGTCGCGGTGCGGACAGATTACCCATGACACGGTATAACAAGCGGTGAAGAACAGAAGGCTCATGCTGGCAAGACCGCTGTGTAGACAATTACCTACAGAGCGGTACAAGAAGCGATAAACGTTAGTAGACGCATGCTACCAATACCGCGGTCCATGCAGTTAGCCTAGGAAGCGGTATGTTCTTCAATGTTATTTCTCCTTCCTTCAGACCTGTTATGTTCAGCTCAGACAAACACATATTAAAAGCATCTATCCTAAATAGAAAATTAAATTTCGAGACACCCCCAAACCCGAATTTAACATTGTCTTTCAATAAAAATTCAAGACAAAGAGTATGACAATGTTCAATTCTAGTGAAGAAGAATTTGAGACAAACACTAAAAATAAAAGTAAAAATTACCTGGGCGGGTTGCCTCCCACCAAGCGCTTTATTTAAAGTCTAGGCGAGACACATGAGAGTACTATGGCTCTTTGAGCTCGATCTACTGAACTTTTGATTCATGAAAAACTCCACCAAAGTAGAGCTTCAATCTATGCCCATTCACCTTGAATGTTTCTCCATTTTTTGGATTCTCAAGTTCTACTGCATCATGTGGAAAAACTGTCTCACTTTATATGGCCCAGTCCATTTTGATCTCAACTTTCCTAGAAACAATCTCAAACACGATTGATATAACAAGACTAAAATTTCCGGGTGGAATTCTTTCGGGCGAATCTTCTTATCATGCTATTCTTTAGTACGTTCGTTGTATATCTTTGCATTCTCATAGGCATTATTCCAAAGTTCCTCAAGCTCACTCATTTGTAAACTCCTTTCTTCTCCAGCCTTGTCCAAATTGAAATTCAACTTATTCAGAGCCTAATAAGCGTTGTGCTCCAGTTCCACTAAGAGATGACACGCCTTTCCAAAAACTATCTTGTAAGGACTCATAATCAGAGTCTTGTAAGCAGTCTATATGCCCACAAGGCATCATTAAGCTTAAGTGACCAATCCTTACGGTTTGGTTGTACAGTCTTTCTAAAATTTGCTTAATCTGCCTATTGCTCACTTCAACTTGTCCAAATGTTTGAGGATGATACAGGGTTGCCACTTTGTGTTTGACACTATATATTTTCATTAACTAGGCAAAAACCTTGTTACAAAAGTGGCTCCCTTCGTCACTTATGATTGCACGATGAGTCCCAAACCTGGCAAAAATATTCTCTTTGACAAACTTCACCACCACTTGGCTATCATACGTCTTGGTTGCAATTGCTTCAATCCATTTCGAAACATAATCTACAATAACCAAGATGTAATTGTACCCGTACAAGGATAGGAAAGGTCCCATCCCCATACATCGAATATCTCCACAATCTGTTGACTGGATAATGGCATCCTGTCCCTTTTTCCAATGTTTCCCATCCTCTAGCATCTGTCACAAGAAACACAAAAATCGTGAGCATATTTAAATAACAAGGTCTAGAAGAAACCTGATTGAAGAACTTTTTGATTAATCTTTTTAGCACTAAAGTGCCCTCCACAATGCAGATTGTGGCAAAATTTTAGCATATCTTGCTGATCTTCTTCAGGGACACATCTCCGAATGATCTGATCGGCGCCATGTTTGAACAGGTATGGCTCGTCCCAAAAATACTCTTTGGTGATGGAGAGAAATCTTTTCTTTGCTTGTGAAGTCATATTATATGGTATGATTCCATTTGCGAGAAAATTCACAATGTCCGCGTACCACGGATCTTTAGCACCTACTGCTAATAACTGTTCATCTGGAAAGTTCTCATTGATGGGCAAGTTCTCAGTATGCTCTTCAATTCAATCATCTTCTACCAATCGAGATAGATGATCCGCCACCACATTCTCGCTGTCCTTTTTTCCCTGATTTCCAAATCAAATTCTTGCAACAAAAGGATCCACCGGAGTAATCTCGGTTTCGCTTCCTTTTTTGTCAGCAAATATTTTATTGCAACATGATCAGAATAAACTATGACCTTAGATCCTATCAAGTATGATTGAAATTTTTCTAAGGCACTAACAACAACAAGCAATTCTTTTTTGTGGAGGAGTAATTCAATTGTGCATCATTCAGATTACGACTAGTGTAGTAAATAACATGTGGCAATTTATCTACCCGCTATCCTAAAACATCACCTACAACATAGTCTGATGCATCACACATTAATTCAAAAGGAAGAGACCAATCATGAGGCATAATTATAGGAGTAGATACCAATTTATTTTTTAGAGATTCAAAAGCATGTACGTAATCATCATCAAACACAAATGCAGTATCCTTGGTCAAAATGTTGCATAAGGGACGACTAATTTTTGAAAAATCTTTAATAAAACGCCTATAAAAACCTGCATGACCAAGAAAACTCCTCACACCCTTTACCGAAGTGGGGGGTGGAAGTTTTGAAATCACTTCAATTTTAGCTATATCTACTTCTTTGCCTTTATCAGAAATAACATGCTCTAAAACTATTCCAGACTTAACAATAAAATGGCTTTTCTCCCAACTAAGTGTCAAATTAGTCTCTGAGCATCTTTTTAAAACAAGAGTTGGGTTATCAAGGCAGTGGTCAAAAGAATTACCAAAAAATAGAAAAATCATCCATAAATACCTTGATAAACTTCTCTAGCATGTCGGAAAAAATTGACATCATGCATCTTTGGAAAGTGGCAGGAGCGTTGCACAACCTGAAAGGCATTCTTCGGTATGCAAAGGTTCCAAATGGCCATGTAAATGTAGTATTCTCTTGATCTTCTAGAGCAATAGCAATCTGATTGTATCCTGAAAATCAATCCAGGAAGCAATAATAAGCATGTTCCGCCAAATGCTCAAGCATCTGGTCAATGAAAGGCAAAGGAAAGTGATCCTTTTTGGTTGTCGTGTTGAGCTTGCGGTAATCTATGCACACTCTCCACCCCATTGTCTTCCTTGTTGGAATCAACTCATTATTCTCATTGGCAACAACCGTGATTCCTGACTTCTTTGGAACACCATTGACCGGACTCACCCACTTACTGTCAGATATTGGATATATAATACCCACATTTAGTAGTTTCAGGACCTCTTCCCGTAAAACTTCTTTTAAGTTTGGATTGAGCCTTCTTTGAGTCTCTCTAGAGGGCTTTGCATCTTCTTCTAACAGAATCTTGTGCATGCAAATAGAAGGGCTTATTCCCTTAATGTCCGCTATGTTCCATCCAATCGCGGCTTTATATTCCTTGAGCACCTTTATTAACTTTTCTTCTTTTTCTTCATCCAGATCAGAAGCTATAATCACTGGGAGTGTATCATTTTCCCCTAAGAAAGTATATTTTAGAGTAGAAGGAAGTTTTTTGAGCTCTAATGCAAGGGGAGAACTTGTAGATGGGATTAAATACTTGTTGCTTTCTTTTTCAGTTTCAATACTTACCTCTTCAATCTCAAACTCATTTTCTATATCCCTATCTTGTTGATTTTCTTCATCATCCTCAAAAACATCCTTTATCCAATCAAGTAACTCATCGAGGCTCTCATTTGATAACTCCTCTTGAATTACCGAATTAACCACCTCAATCGAGCAACAATCGACCGAGAAGCCATCATCGGCCGCCTTAGGCAATTTTAATGATTCAAAGACCTTGAACTCCACAGTCTCATCTAATTAAGACATTGTAAGCTTCCCATTCTGTACATCAATAAAGGTCTTTGAAGTCGCTATGAAAGGTCTTCCCAATAGAATTGGCTTACTACCTCTTTCCTTGGCTCCTTCATCCATGTCAAGTATCACAAAATCAGTAGGAATAATGAGATTTTTTACCTGGACTAGTACCTCTTCAACATATCCTCTTAGGTATCTGACTGAACCATCCGCCAACAACAATGACATGGTTGTCTTCTTTAGATCATTCAACCTCTATTACTCATAGATATTGTAGGGCATCAAGTTGATGCTAGCTCCCAAGTCTAACATTGCTCTCTCCAAGGTGGTACCTCTAATAGTAATGTTGATGCAAAAACTTCCAGGATCTTGGAGTTTTTGTGGTAGAGACTTTTGAAGGATAGCATTGGCACTTCTGGTCATGAACTCTTGATGATTTTCCAGAAACCTCAGCTTGTAAGTATGGAGACTCTTGAAAATTTTTGCATAGGCTGGCATCTTCTGAATCATCTCCAAAAGAGGCAAGTTGACATTGACCTTTGACAGGACGTCATATATGTCTTTGTATGATTTTTCCAACTTGCTCTTTTGCAATCTTCATGGGAATGGAACCAGAGGAACATATGGATTTGGTGACTTGTAAAGAAGCGGTGTTTTCTTTGACCTTTTCACCGCTATTTCTTCCTATTTTTCTGGTTTCATGTTTTTCTCTGAAGGACCGAAACATCAGTAGATTTATTAAAAAGTTCAGCAAATCTATCATTAATTAATTCATTACCATTCCGGAGTACTGTCATGGCCTTTGCTTGTTCAGTATGGCTGGGAAATGTTCCTGGTTCACTCATTTGCTTAGCTTCAGCCAGTTGCCCAATTTGAGTTTCCATCTTTCTCAATGAAGCATCAATGTTTTGAAATCTCACATTAGAGTCTTGCCACCTTCTGTCATTTTGATTCATTCTCTTATCCATAGTTTGTATGAATTGCTTCATTGTATCCTCCAGTGACAAGTTTTTAGATTGATATTCAGGATTCTAGGCACCGACATTGTATTGTCTCTGACCATAATTGTTGTTGTTGTTTCCCCATTGATTTCCGGTACTTTGATTATTGCACCATAAGGAATTTGGATGATTTCTCCACCCCGGATTGTAAGTATTTGAGAAAGGATCATTTTGTGGTCTAGAATTGAAATTATTCATGGCTTGCACTTTTTCCTCTTCATTAGGTCTAATACCTCTTGCTTGACAAGCTTCCATGCCATACCCTGGTTGTTCACATCCCATGTATCGATTTTCTCTCAGCTGTCCCACCTGATTTACAAGTAATTCGATGGACTTTTGCATTTGTGACATTTGTATTGAGTTCCCGGTATTAGCGTCTACTTCATAAATCCCCTTCCTTCTCCTAGAACTATTCTGATGAGAATATTGGCGAGTTTTTCAAAGATGGACTGCAACTCTTTCGGAGTCTTGTCAGTCATGGATCCTCCATATGCATTATTCACCAAAACTGTTGAGACATCATTCAGTCCATCATAGTAACATTGGCAATGTTGGTAGGTATGGTATCCGTGCTGAGGACAATCAAAAAGAAGCATCTTGTAACGCTCCCAGGCTTCATAAAATGTTTCTTGGTCCCTTTGGAAGAAATTAGTAATCTTGGACCTTATCTCACTGGTTTTTTGGGGAGAATAGAATTGGTTAGTCAGCTTCTCTACCACCTCATCACATGTTGTTAGTGAAGCTGGTGGCAAAGTCAAGAGCCATGTCTTCGCTTTTTCCTTTAGAGCATGTGGAATACATCTCATACGCAGCTGATTTTCTGTCACCCTACTGTTCGAAAAGGCTTGAATTGCTGCTTAGAATTCTTTGAGAAACTTAAGCACATCTTCATTCGGAAGCCCATGGAAAGCGGGTAGCAAATTGTAGTGGAAACTCTTCAGCACATAATTCTTTGCTGCCTCATCTAGTGCGAAGCACAAAGGATGATTGTCAACAATAGGTTTGCTGTAATCCTTCATAGTTTTGATAGGTACCGCTGGTACAACCAGTGGATCTGGAACCTATTGAATGTTGCGATTTCCATCGTCTGTCATTGCTCTTTGTCCAATACGATCAATGTTGTCATTCAATGGTAGCAAATCTCCTTGCAGTGATCTTCTATCTTGCATTCACAGTTGAAACCTATAACAAAAGACAGACACACTATAAACTAGAAAAAGAAAAGAAAATAAAATAAATATCTAAAAATCTAAAAATTAATTACACGACTACCTAAACTAGATTAATTGTATTAACTAAAACTAAAACTAGAATTAACCAATAAATTCAACTGGTCCCTGGCAGCGGTGCCAAAAACTTGATGTGTAAAATCGTATTATAAAATACTCACTCGCAAGTGCATGAATCGTGAAGATATGTACAATAGCAAATAGATATCGTTCCCACGAGGAAAAATGATTTATTAATTAAAAGCGAGTTCTAATTGTAATTAAGCAAAAGTAGACATAAAATTGTTGGTGATTGAATTAAACTAAAAACTAAATTAAATTAATCTAAGAAAGCAATTTAAAAGAGTTGGTTGTGATCAATGGAAGAAGAACTAGGTAACCGATGCTCCCCATATATAATACTCAGTGTTCATCAATTAACTCCATTAATAAGATTCAATCCAAATTAGGGTTCATTCTTATCTTAATTATGGTATTACCATTATTCCTACTCGGGTTTAACCACGTGCTTTCAACCACTACTCACCATTTTCCAAGGTGTGAACAATAACAAAAAACCCATTACGTGCAAGAAATTGTGAACCAAAATTGTCTCGCATATTCCTATGTCAAGAAAATTTTATTTATTCAATTGAAAAGTAATTAAGACTACCTATATTCCTATAGCACAATCTCAATTTATAAATTATCGAGACCCTAGACAAGTATCAATTAATTTCCATAGATCAACACAAGCCAAGAATCAAGACATATAATGAATTGAATCTAAATTTGAATCGATAAATAAAAGTATGAGTTTGAATCATAACTTGAGCATTACATAGGTTCACAATGATTCCCTAGAATGAATTTAGTTACACATCATGAAAATAACGAGAGAAGAGAAAGAAAAGATAAAACCCATTAAATCTTCAACGAGCTCTTCAAATCTTCAATAATGAATTCTTCTTCTTCGTCTTTAAATCTTCAATGAATGAAAATTGTGTAGCAAAAAGAATGAATCTGTAACTCTGGATATCTGTGTTCCCATCTTTCAAAAAGAATAGGAAGTATTTATAAGCTTTTCCAAAACTAGGGCTTCAAGATATCCTCCAAAAACACGGAATACGTAAAACCGCTCTCTATACAGCTTGACGGACACATTCCTGGGCCTCGGTCTGTGACGCAATGTACCTTCTGACCTTTAGAGCATTATGGACGGCGTTTGATACCTTGCTTGACAAGCGGTATGGACAGCGTTTGATAAAGAATTGCATACTGGAATGTACCGCTGGATAGACCGCGTCGGATACCATGTATAGAGAGCGACCTCCACAGCGGTGGTTGACAGATTTGCCTTTTTATTTCACTTTTAGACACCTTTCTTTGGCGGAATCAATTAATACTTCTTCTAAGGGAATGAAATCTACACATGCTCAACAAACTCATCAAAAACCTAAAACGCATCAAGAAACAAGCTGATTACATAGGAAATAGGGATGAAAAACATATATAAACTAAGACCAATCAAATACCCCCAAACCTATGTTTTGCTAGTCCTCGAGCAAAACTAAGAAAACAAAAATTATAAACTAAACCTAAAAATAGAAATCCTAACTAAGCAACTTTCGTAGGGAACACGATAGCACTAAGCATATGCTACAAGCCTTTAATCCTCTAGGAGGCCCTAGTAGGAGGAGTGTTGTCTCCTGAGGGTTTACAAATACGACGCCCACAAACGTATCTTGTAAATACCATTCATCCAAAATACATTCGAAATGTGCCCATATTGAAATAATGCATGCAAAATCCAATAAATAAAAACTAAAGTTAAGTCACGAAACTGAATGCATTGCTCAATTTTTAACAAAAAACTCACACTCAAAACATTCAAGTTTCAAAGTTACCTTCGCTCAATACCATAGATGTAATTCGCCTCGACTCTAATTCTCACAAGATGTCACTCATTAATTCACACAGAACTTAAACAAATACACTCATCAGGCATATGCGATAGAAGTTATGCACAAGAAATTTTCAAGTCTTGATCGCATATGAATTTGATAATTGAAAGAACTCTCAAATGTATGCAAAAGATCTCACGAAAACAATCAAGCATTATGAACAAGATAATCACATGTTGTACTTCTACTTTCATAGCAAGGATAACCAGCAAATCAGATAGACTTTCATTAAGGTTGTAATGGGGCCATTAGGTGTAGGCTAAGAAAGAACGGGAAAATTTGAATTCAAAAACCTAGGACCATACCATGAGAGTCTTCAGTTTACTTTTATGACTTTGCACAAATCTCTTGGTCTTCATCGATTTCATTATAAGTGGAATATTGCCACTTATTTCTGTCAAAATCTTCAAAATCCACCATTCTCCTTCTTGCTAACTCTTCTTGAATTGATACACTATTTGCAATCTAAAAGACTTATTGCACTCATTAAATTCTATTCTCTAATTCTCTTCACACACCATTTATTTTGGTGTGCAACTTTTTTTTTTTAATGATAACTTGAGAATCAGAGAATTTACATATAAATTAATACTTTCAGACTTACATATTTGGATTGAATGCAGCTCTTCCTTCAATGGCTTTCGATTATAATATTCATAAAAATTCATGTGCAGAACCAGGACATCTTCTTCACATTCTCAAAGCATGATCCCAAGTTATAAGGTATGGCTATAATATAGGCTACATGGGTTACAGTTAATGTGGTGAAGAAAGAAAAAGGTTTATTCAGTGTTTGGTTTCAAACAAGGCTATGGAGCACACACATAAGGGTAGGAAATATTTAAGGCATTTTAAGTGGTTCAAACACACATAGTCTAATCATCACTTCCACTGGTTCGACTTACTCAGGATCAAAATAAATATGATTATTTAATTAATATATTATTTAATTGATTAATTAAATATAATTAAATAATATGGTTATTTAAATGACAAATTAATAATTAAGAATTATTAATTGTTAATTGGAGGTAACAGGTTCGAACCATGACTAATACAAAAGGATTAAAAAATAATAAAGATATTTTAAATCTTACATGTCACAGGTTCAAGTTTTAATGACAATATGTATTAATATAGGGTTTGGAATCCTATCCTAACTGGGTAACTGAAACCCTAGTCTCATGATTATATAATTGTAGATATCATGACAAAAAAAAAAAAACCTAACCCTAAAAAGTGAGAGAGAGGTGCATCAAGGAGAAAGAAAAAAGGAACAAGAATTTTTTTTTCTTTTGCTCAAACTTGGCTGAACCCTGGCAAGAGGACATGGTATTGTCTTCTCAATCTCTATTGCCTCCATTCTAGAACTCCCGAAATCCGTGACATGCCCACGCACATTTGCTAAATCGCGGGACATAGCTCGGAAGGCTTTGTGATGAAGGATAGAAAAGAAATGAAGGAGTGTTCTTCAAAGGTATAAAAACTAATCCCTCCTCGTATTCGTGTATACCGAAAAGTCCCAGATAATTTTTAAAATGCCTTGATTTTTTCCGCTGCGTGACTTACGATTGGTTTCAGAACCAATGGTTTTGATATACACGAATATCTTAAGATTGTTTTCTATTTCTTTTTGATATGTATGATATATGTAGGCACAATCTAGGGTTGTATGATTTTTATATATATTTTTTATAAACATGGGTGGTCATTAATTATATGGTATAATGAGTTTAGGGTTATATTTTTTGTGTTGTAATAATTTTTTTTCTACTGCTTGTTTTCTTTGTAAATCAATTTTTTGTAATTTATTAATGTAATATTGTATGGAGAAGATGATTCGAGAAGATGAAGAGGTCGAGCGTATGTTGGACACAGAAACGGCAGCTATGTGCAAAAGGCACAAGCTGCAGCTGCTGCCTGCGTTTTACGCATACAGCAGCAGCTGCATGTGCTTCGCACAAGCAATGCCCTGTGCGCTCTTGGCCCAGTGCAAATGCTGGCAGCAAAGCGCACTTTTCATGCAAGCTGTTGCGGACAACCCCTTCATGAGGACGATGGCTATGCACGAAAGCACAAGGGCCAAGTGTTCGTGACTCTAGGTTGCGTATTCGGAGGCACGTCTGGCCGAATGTTTTTTTTTTGAACACTTTAGGCCTCCAATAAGTGTTAGGGTAACACTTGGGCCATAGGTTTAGATTCATGATATGGATAACAATAAAAACAGTTTTTTTTTAAATCAAGTTGGACTTGGTTGAAAGCCTAAAATATGCAAATGATGGACTTGAAGAGTAAAATGATTACAAGAAGACCAAGGAATGCCTCATATTAATTTTTTGTAATTAGAATATTTATTTTTTAAGTTAAACAGGTCATCATACTCGGTCAACTCATGTATGTTTTATTTATTAGATGATTAAAGCATTGTCATGCATACATATACCATATAGATTAGAAGTGTCTACACTTGCATTAATATATCATACATGAATAATAGCCCATTCAATTTATGTGTTTTTCTTAATAAGATTAAAATGGAATATTCACATAATTGGCTATTAATAATGAGATTAGTTTTTAGTAGTAAAAACTTGGTAATTCTCATTAATTACTAATCTTTCATTAAAGAGTTTAATTAGTTAGATAAGTAAAGCCCAACTTATTATTAAGATTAATTTGATGAAGGCCTTAATAATAATTGGACCGAATAATGTGGTATTAGTTTTAATAGTTAAAACATGGTAAAATTCACATTTAATTCTAGTCTATTTAAAATAGTTTACATAGATTAGAATTAGAATAATAAATTAGTTTTTTAATAGTTAAAAATCCGGTTTATTATTTAATGTTAATAGGATAAGATTCTAGTAACATAACCTAAAAACTAGATTCTTCTTAGCCGTTTAATCTACGTTTACCTAGGTGCATTAGAAAACCATAACTGTAAATAGTGAATGGCAGAGGGATATATAACAATATATCCCTTAGTCTCCATCATTAGTTCAACACTGTGAGATTCAAGTGGAGCCTCGAAATGACTTTGTTTTTGTCCTCCCTAAGAAGAGTCTCCGTAAGAGTCAATACCAAGGTTAACTTCCTAACAGATAAGATTTCTAAATGTATTTTGGAATTGACTGACCCTAAGGCAGCAATTCTCAAGTTAAGTTCATGAGATATGAAATGATGGGTTACACTCACAAGGATTTAATTAAATGGTTAATTAAAATCGTGATTAAAATAAACGATGGTTAAATGAAATAAGAATTAAGAGTTATTCCGGTGTATCATTTGATTGAGACTGTCTTGATTCAACATGCAAGTACTTGACCGACCCTAAGGTGGCACTTGCTTGTGGTATGTTGGATTATCGTGGCGTAGTAACAATTTTTTGGGTTTATTTTCTTGTTCATTAACATGTTCATGCATCATGTTTAATTATATGCCGAATATTTTACATATGATTTAAACTTATGAATGAATGAATTTTTTATTTATGTTTATTTCAACAATGTCTTCTGCATTACTTGAAATACTTGCTAATGACAAATTAATCGAGGAAACCTTTACAAAATGGAAAAACAACATTAATGCAATATTGGTCACTAAAAACCTGAAGTTTGTGCTTACGGAGGAATGTTCTCTAAAGCCTGCAGCCAACGCAACACGAAATGTTCGTGAGGCTCACGAGAAATGGGTCTCAGCTGATGAAAAGGCCCAAACTTACCTTTTAGCTAGCATGACCGAAGTGCTTGTTTCGAAGCACGAAGCAATGGCTACAACATATGAGATGACGAAATTATTGCAGGCCATGTTTGGGCAACCTTCTGAACAAAAGCGGCACAAAGTTGTTTGTTCCGCAATGCTTGCTCGAATGAATGATGCAGCATCTATTCGGGAACATGACATGAGCATGATGTCCCATTTCAACACAACCGAGGTCAATGGTTGAGCCATTGATGAGCCAAGCCAAGTGAGCATCATACTGACAACTCTTCCAAAGAGTTTTGATTAGTTTAAAAGCAACTACGGGATGAACCAGTTGAGGTTCAGTCTGACCCAGTTGCCCAATGAGCTCACAACCTTTGAGTCCATGACTAGGGACAACAAAGGAAAGACCGATGAGGCAAATGTTGCTGAACCATCTTCCTCTAGATCTAAAAAGAGGAAGAGGTCTGCTGGAAAGGCTAAGGCTAAGCCTAAGAACAAGCAAGCCCAAAGCAAGAAGAGAAGCACCACAACTAACAAAGCAAAAGGAAAATGTTTCCATTGCAACCAGGTTGGTCATTGGAAAAGGAACTGTCCACAGTACCTCGAGGAGATCAAGAAGAACAAGACAGTGAAAGGTAAATCAGATTTACTTGTCATTGAATCCTGTTTAGTGGAAGATGATTCTTCACATTGGATATTAGATTAAGGGGCCACTAACTGACAAACATCTGTCGTATATGCAATATCAAAATGAAAATTTATAAAACCGAAACTATGCAATCAAATGTATTAAACTATTCATAGGTTTTAAAAAAGCTCAAAAAAAGCTTTTTGGAAAAGCCCAAATTTTGGGCTTCTTCAAGTAGACATCAAATGACTTTTATAAAGAGTAATTGAGACAATTCATATATTAAAAGAGCTATTTTGAGTTTTGCGAAACAACTAAAAAAACTTCAAAATAGCTTATAGCATTAAAAAAGTGATTTTGATCCTTTCAAAAGCCATACCAAAAACACACTTAATCTCTCACAAGCAACCAACCTAGAGTGTATAGAATTGATTACCCATTTAAGATTAGATAGAGATTGAGATTAATAAATCTGGATTTCACTTGACGAGTGTACTCTTATTCAATTCTTCCATTCAATTGAGCTTAAGAGAATCAAATAGAGTGTATACCCAATTCTCTACTCAAGTAATTTCTCAAACAATTCACAAAGAGATGAGTGTACAATCTAAGACAAATTATCTTTAAAATCAATTAAAACACTGAATGAAACATATTTGATAGATTGATAGAAAAAATAGAGTTCATTATAATACCTATGGTTCACAAATGAATCACACCAACCACTTAGTCGGGATTTAGCTACTCATGCTAATTACAAAAGATAAATTAAGAGATGAGAGTGAGGAAAAACCCATGAAGAGATTCCCTATCCTTCAAACTCCAATTCCAATCTCTCAGAGCACTTATTGAGTAGAAAATCAAAGAAATGAAGTGTGGGTTTTGAATGTGAAGGGAGAGAATGATTCCTAGATCTAGAGAGAGAAAATGTGATGTAAAATGGTGTGTGGGCGTCTATTTGAAATCTGAAATGACTCTTTATATAGCCATCCCCAAAATAGGTCTGACTTGTGATGTGGTGTTTTCAGAATGTACGTAGTGTGCGGGTAGTGCGCGGGTAGGGTACTCGCATAGTGTCCCACGCACATACTCTCCAACAACTTCCTTCTTTTGTTGGCTGGTAACTGCGCTGGTATGTACCCACACAGTACCAATAAACTATGCGCTTGGTTAATTTTGGAGGATTTCTGATATTCGGTTCTTGGGTAGGTTCACTGGTGTTGACCAGTAAAGGTCTGAAGCTTGGATTGCGTGAGTGGTGCGTAGGTATGGATACCCACGCACACACCAGCGCACTGCATTCTTCTTTCTTGCTTCATTTGGCTGATTTTGCGCCCGAATTCTCCATTTTCTTCTCCACGACCGGGATTACATCTAATGTCTGCAAATATGATAAAATAGACCATAAGACATGAAAACACGCTCGAAAACAAGACAAGGGATAAAGAATGATTGCCAAAATATAAAAAAAATTTGGTGCGATCACTATTCATGTTTTTTCTTCTATGCAATGGACTAATTCTTGGACGGACCTAGAGAAGGGGGCCTTCTCGATGCGCATTGGATCATGGGTTTTCGTTTCAGCTTATGCAATAGGAACTGTTAAATTAGTTTTTAATAGTTGTTTTCTTTTATTAGACAATGTTTATTACATTCCTGGGTTTACCAGAAATTCGATTTTGGTATCCAAGTTATTAGAACTATTATATTCAATTTATTTTAGTAATAAATCAGTTATTATTTCTAGAAATAGATTGAATATTTGTTCTGGTTTAATTGAAAACAACTTGCATGTTCTAAGACCGTTAATTCATACATTACTGCTCTCAACACTGAAATGTTTAAAGTTGAAAATGTTGGAACCCCGTTCACTGGTAACGCAGCGGAAATAGATTTTAAAATTTTTATACAGATCGTAAACGATCTGAAACCAGTGAACTTGAGATCGTAATTATTTTTCCGGAACTAATACATACAATATGTAAATACATGAAATTGTAATCAATATATTAAGAAAAATAATTAGAACCTTACCAACATTTGGAGGCTCCTTCACTTTATGCAATATGCTCCTGGTCTGTACCACCGATCTTCCTAGCTATTCCCGAAACTGGTAATTGCGTGCGGGCGCATCACGTACTCAGGAACTTAGGAGGATATAGAGAAAAGAAGAAGAAACTGTTTCTTCCAGAGAAAAATTCCTAGAACTATTCTAGTTTCTCAAAAGAAAAAATATAATAAATATCAAATTTTTTTTTCTTTTGTTCTAACGACGGACTCTTGCACCTTTAATTTTTTTTCTTTCACACGCACTCCTGTGCGTTTTTTCTCTTCCTTAAAAGCTCACGCACAGTTGATTTTCACTGTTGCGTTTCTCCTGGTTTTTTTTTATTTGTTTGTGTCGTTCAAATCATAAAAATTAAAGACTATTTCTATCTAATCTAGTTTTATAAATATATCATTATATCTTTTTAAAACTAGATAATTATCTTTTTCCAAATAAATCTTTATATATTCGAAAGATAATTAGTATTTATATGTCATAGGTAGAGTAGGATTCTAACTCCCACATAACCCTAGTTGACTTAAACTTAAATACTAGACTTCTCAAAGAATAAAATAATCTAATTATTTTATATCTTAGTCATGATTTGAACCCGCAACCTCCATTTAATATTAATTAATAATTCATAATTATTAATTCATTAATTAAATAATCTAATTATTTAATTAATTTAATTATTAATATATTAATTAAATAATCTCATTATTCAATTAATCCCTGAATAAATACGTGTCACTTTCGTAACATAATTAATTGGACAATCCAATTAATTAACCGTGACCCTTGTTACCTAAATCGATCGGGCTAGCAAGGGGACCTAATAGACCCACAGTATTTTGAGCTCCAATAATCCTTGGAATCATTAATTAAACTCTTTAATTAATATTCCTTGATTATTAACTCCGGTGTTATTCCACTAAAAACCCGAAGTTGCACTCTCTCAACTGCAGACGTTTTTACACAGACCGATACAACTCGTTGTCCATCGATATAGCTATTACACATGGTGTGATCCTCCACAGTAGCTCATAATTAGAGCTGGGTCATAATGTCCGTTATACCCCTCTAATTACATATATCCTTTAAGTACCGTTGATTCTCTAATGGACAATAAATCCTATTTCCTCACGGAATTAGGAGAGCGCTCATATTGTCCAATCCCCGAATCAACCCTTAAGGGAACTACCATCTACTTCTCACAAGAAGGAGTGGATTCCACTATTGTATACATACCTTCCCAGCCACAAGCCAAACCGTAATCCCAACAAACGGAGCATATTGATCAGAAACTGCATCCGACCTCACCCATGGTATATCAAAGACCACAATCTAACCTGAAGGAGTCGATAAGACACTCAGGATTAAGATCACCCACATATAGCCATCATTAGTTGATATATATGATTCTCATCAATAAACGTATCTTAGTGAGAGATTCATATAGATCATGGCCCAATCCTATACGATCACATCATACAAGGTTCCTCCATTCTCATATCTCATATGAATGATTTAGGATAGAATCACCGTACATTACGGAATTGTCCGCGGCTATAGATTAACCACAAATAAAGTACCCAACTTTATTTGCTATCTATCGAATCTTTAGATTGCATGTCTCTTACTGTGTCCATCCGTATATGACACTCATATACACAGTTCGAGATTACATCCGGCAATCTAGGATGTTAATATATGCACAAGTTATAAAATAAACAACACAACAAGAATGAATTGAACTTTTCTTTTTTATTTATTTCATAAATCCATTTACAAATTACATCTTTAGGGCATAAACCTCAACAATCTCTCACTTGCACTAAAGCATGTGAGGCATGTTTCGTAACCCTAGACTATCTAGGTGACCCGAAAACACTTTAGCCGGTAAGGTCTTCGTAAATGGATCAACATGATTTTCTTGTGAGGCTATCTTGGTGACGATCACATCTCCTCTCTGCACTGTCTCTCTAATGAGATGATACTTTCTCTCTATATGTTTCCCTCTCTTGTGGCTTCTTGGTTCTTTGGAATTAGCCACAACACCACTATTATCACAATAAAGTGTAATAAGCTTATCTAGATCTGGAACAACTTCCAGATCACTCAAGAACTTGTGGAGCCAAACAGCCTCTTTAGCAGCTTCACAAGCGATTACATATTCGGCTTCCATGGTGGAGTCAGCAATGCAAGATTGATTTATACTTCTCCACACAAATTGCTCCACCACCTAAGGTGAATACTGATCTAGACGTGGATTTTCTAGAATCCCTATCTGACTGAAAATCAGAATCTATGTATCCTAACGGGATCAAATTCTGTCCGGAATACACTGGCATATAGTTTCTCGTTCTCTGAAGATACTTGAGAATAGTCTTGACAGCAACCCAATGATCCAGTCCTGGGTTGAATTGGTACCTGCTGACTACTCCCAATGCATAGCAGATGTCCGGTCTCGTGCATAACATAACATACATGAGACTACCTACTGCTGATGCATAGGGTACACGTCTCATATCCTCAACTTCTTGAGGTGTATTAGGACACAGTTCCTTAGATAAGGGAACTCCATGCCTAGAAGGTAAATTACCTTTCTTGGAGTTCTGCATCGAAAATCGCATAAGAATCTTGTTCATATACGATACCTGAGACAATGCTATGAGATTGCTCTTACGATCCCTTATAAGTTGGATCCCTAGAACATAACTCGCCTCTCGTAAATCTTTCATTTGGAATTGGCTAGCCAGCCAGCCCTTTACATCAGATAACATTCCCACATCATTCCTAATGAGTAGGATCTCGTCCACGTATAGGACCAAGAAAACTACCTTTTTATCAATGATGCGCTTGTAGACACAAGGCTCATCGACGTTCTGCTCAAAGCCATAGGTTTTGATCACATCATCAAACCTGATGTTCCAAGATCTATATGCTTGCTTAAGTCCATAGATGGACCTTTGCAACTTGCAAACCTTTTTCTCTTGATCCGGAGACACGAATCCCTCTGGTTGCATCATATATATGTTCTCGTCAAGATTGCCATTCAAGAATGCAGTCTTGACGTCCATCTACCAAATTTCATAATTGAAATAGGCAAAAATGGATAAGAGAATCCTAATAGACTTAAACATGGCTACTGGTAAGAAGGTCTCTTCATAATCGACCCCCTCTTTCTGGGTATAACCCTTGGCCACTAGCCTTGCTTTGAAGGTCACTACCTTCCCGTCTACTCCTCTCTCCCTCTTGTAGATCCACTTACACCCTATGGGTTTTACCCCATTCAGTAAGTCTACAAGATCCCAGACTGAGTTGGAGTGCATAGACTCCATCTCGAGATTCATAGCTTTAAGCCATTCCTCTTTATCAGGATCTTCCATTGCATTCTTAAATGTCAATGGATCATACACACTATCAGCAGAGACAACACTTTGTCCCTCACCTATACCTAAATAACGTTTAGGTTGTCTTACAACCCTCCCACTACCTCCAGGTGATAGTGTATCCTGATCAGGAACCATCTGAATCTCAGATGTTTATGGATCAACATCTCTTGTTGATGAAGCACTAATCTCACCAACTCATTCAATACAATCTTAGAATGAGGTTTATGGTCACTAATATAATTGTCCTCAAGAAACGTTACATTTGTCGATACAAATACTTTGTTATCTTCGGGACTATAGAAGTGTCCACCTCTGGTCTCCTTGGAGTATCCTACAAACAAGCAGACCACGGACTTGGGATCTAGCTTTCCAGTTCTGTTCTTCAGTACGTGTGCTGGACACACCCATACACGAAAATGTCACAAACTAGCTTTAAGACCAGTCCACAACTCTAGAGGAGCCTTAGGAACAGATTTGGATGGCACTACATTCAAAATGTATGCCGCTTTTTGTAATGCATATCCCTAGAAGGAATTTGGTAATGATGAGAAACTAATCATAGATCTCACCATTTCCATTAGGGTTCTATTTCTCCTCCGCTACACCATTTTGCTGAGGTGTACCAAGAGCTGTGAGTTGGGAAACTATCTCATGCTCGACCATGAAGTCTTAAAACTCTTAGTCAAGGTACTCAGCTCCAGGATCCGATCGTAGTGACTTGATAGTCCTACCTAATTGATTCTCAACTTCAGCTCGAAATTCTTTGAACTTTTCAAATGTTGCCGACTTTCGTTGCATCAGGTAGACATATTCGTATCTTGAGTAGTCATCTATAAAAGTGACAAAATACTCATAGCCGCCCCTAGCTCTAACATTCATCGGTCAACAGACTTCTGTATATATGAGTTATAGTGGATCTATAGCTTTAAGCCATTTTCCAGTAAAAGGTCTCTTAGTCATCTTACCTTCTAAACAGGATTCGTAAACAGGTAAGGTGCCAACCTTTAACTCACTTAAATGTCCGCTTTTTACTAGTCTGTCTATCTGGTCAAGGTTGATATGACCAAGCCTTAGATGCCAGAGATACGTGTCATTATCTGGAGAAATCTTATGTCGTTTAGTTTTTGGTTTTTCAACCTTAAGTATTTCGGTGTTAAGCAGTGTAGTATGTATTAACGGTCTTAATACATACAAATTGTTTTCATTAATTCCTGAACAAATAATCAGACCATTCTTTCCAATAATAACAGACTTATTATTATAAGAAACAGAATATGATTGTTCTAACAATTTAGAAATGAAAATCAAATTCCGTGTAAATCCAGGAATATAAAAAACATTGTTCAATAATAAAAAACTTTTATTATTACAAAATTGCAATCTTATTGCTCCCACTGCTTTGGCCGACACGACATCTCCCGACCCCATATGCATTGAGAAGGCTCCCTCCTCTAGCTGTGTCTAAGAATCAGTCCACTGTAAAGAAGAACAAACATGGTTAGTGGCCACCGAATCAACTATCCGGGGTGAATAATCATCTTCCACTAAACAAGATTCAAGAACAAATAAATCATATTTACCTTTCTTCTTCTTCTTGGCTTCCTCCTCCAGGTACTGAAGATGAAGACAGTTCCTCTTCCAGTGCCCGACCTTTTTACAATGGAAACATTTTCCTTTGTCTTGGTCGGTGGAGGTGCCCTTCTTTTTGCTTTGGGCATTCTTGGGTTTGGGCTTACCCTTCGCCTTCCCAGCACACTTTTTCCTCTTCTTATTATTGGAGGAAGATGGTCCGGCACCATTTACCTCAACTATCTTACTTTTGATGTCCTTAGTCAAAGACTCAAAAGTAGCGAGCTCATTGAGCAACTGTGTGAGACTGAACCTTAACTTGTTCATCCCGTAGTTGCTCTTAAACTTATCAAAACTCTTCGGAAGAGTCGTCAGTATGATGCTCACTTGACTGAGTTCGTCAATGGCCCGGCCATTGACTTCTGCCGTGTTAAAGTAGGACATCATGCTCAGTACATGTTCCTGAACTGATGTACCTTCCTTCATGCGAGCGAGAATAGCGGAACGAACAACTTCGTGTCGCTTTTGCTCGAAGGGCTGCCCGAACATAACTTGCAATGACTCAATAATTTCGAATGCTGTAGTCATTACTTCGTGCTTTGTGACAAGCATGTCTGTCATAGAAGCCAACAGATATGTTCGGGCCTTCTCATCAGATGAGACCCATCGCTGGTATGACTCACAGACAGTTCGTGTGGCATTGGCAGTAGGCACCGGAGGACATTCCTCCGTAAGCACAAACTTGAGGTCTTTGGTGACCAATATTGCATTAATATTAAGTTTCCACTTAGTGTAGTTATCACCAGTTAATTTGTCGTTTGCGAGAATTTGAAGTAATGCATAAGACATAATTGCTGAAATAAATAAAACATTCATTCAGTCATTTATTAAAAAAAAAGTGCGAGTGCTTTGGCATAAATTTAAACATGATGCATGAACATGTTTAACGAACTGGAAATACCCAAAAATATTTACTATACTACGACAATCCAACATACCACAAAGAAGCGCCGCCTTAGGGTCGATCAAGTTCATTGCATGTTAGACCGAGACATTCTCAATCAAATGATATTCTAGAATAACTCGTATTCCATATCATTCAACCATCGTTTATTCAGTCAGGTTTTTAATTAACAAAACTTAATCAAAACCTTCGTGAGTGTAACCCACCATTTTAGATCTCATGAGCTTAACTCGAGAATTGCCGCCTTAGGGTCGGTCAATCCCGAAATACCCTCAGAAATCCTATCCGTTAGGAAGTCAACCTTGGTATTGATTTTTGTAGAAACCCTCCTTAGGGAGGACGAAAGCAAAGCCGTCACGAGCCCCACTCGGATCTCACGGTGTTGAACTAATGATGGAGACTGCGGGATATATATGTCATATATCCCTCTCCCACTCACTATTTTAAAAATTAGGGTTTTCTATTATCCGTTAATGCACCTAGACTCTACAGGATCAAACGGCTAACTTTAATCAAGTTATCTAGCGCATTAACAAAATCATTATAAGAAATAAATTCTAATTAACTAATAAATTATTAATGATTTTTAACAATTAAAAAAACTAATATATTAGTGAATAATCTAAGCCTTTGTAAACTATTTACTAAGGTCAGATTATTATGATAGTGTTTACCAAGTTTTAACTATTAAAACTCTAACACTTTATTCGGTTCATTTATTATTAGGTTATTAATCATATTAATCCTAATTACAATAAATGACCCTATTAATCTAAATTATTAAACACTTTAATAACTGAATTAATATTAATGAGAATTAACAAGATTTCTAACTATTAAAAAACTAATCTCATTTTCATAGCCAATAATATATTTACCTATTTTAATCATATTAAAAAAATACATAAAATAGTAGGCTATGATGCATGTATGACATATCAAATATATTTGTGTAGGCACATCTAATCTAAATTACATATGTATGCATGGCAATGCTTTTATCATCACATAATATAAAGCATACATGAATTGACTGAGTACTGTAGATTATTTAACATTAAAAAGTTGAAATCTAAAATTACAAAAATACCTCCAAGGCATTCCTTGGTATTCTTATAATTTCCGAGTCTTTCAATCTCTTTAGGTCACTCTGATTCATCTCATGAATCCAAAATAGGAAATCCGCACGGAATGTACTAGGCAACACTTGCCAATGGAACCGTGCAAGACGATGTGAACAATGCCCGTGACTGTCCACGTGAACAGTACCTGCATGAACAGTACCGTGTGAACAGTGTTCATGAATAGTAACCCGTCGCGCGTATTTCCGATTTCACCCTTCCGTCATTGTTTCCAGGTCTTCAACATAGGTTACAATTTTTTTTTACAATACAATAACAGAAAAAAATAAAATAAAATAAAAAATAAAAAATTAATACAACCCATGAACCCTAAATCCACAGTACTATATAATTAACGATCAATCATGTTTTTGTAAATTAACAAATTTAATATACATACAAAAACAACATACCGTCAATTTAAATAGTGCCTACACAATCATACATACATGAGCAATGAAAACAATTTCCTGTTCCGAAAAAAAAAGTTGGCTATGATACCAATTGTTGGAACCTCATTCACTGGTAACGCAGCGGAAATAGGATTTAAAAATTTTATACAGATCGTAAACGATCTGAAACCAGTGAACTTGAGATCGTAATTATTTTTCCGGAACTAATATATACAATATGTAAATACAGAAAATTGTAATCAATATATTAAGAAAAATATTTAGAACCTTACCAACGTTTGGAGACTCCTTCACTTTATGCAATATGCACCTGGTCTGTACCACCGATATTCCTAGCTATTCCAGAAACAGGTAACTGTGTGTGTGTGTATGTGTGCGTCACGTACTCAGGAACTTAGGAGGATGTAGAGAAAAAAAGAAGAAACCGTTTCTTCCAAGAGAAAAATTCCTAGAACTATTCTAGTTTCTCAAAAGAAAAAATATAATAAATATCAAATATTTTTATTTCTTTTGTTTTAATGATGCACTCCTGCTACTTAAAATTTTTTTTTCTTTCTCACGCACTCCTGTGCGTTTTTTCTCTTCTTTAAAAACTCACGCATAGTTGATTTTCACTGTTGCATTTCTCTTGTTTTTTTTTTAAATTTGTTTGTGTCGTTCAAATCATAAAAATTAAAGACTATTTCTATCTAATCTTGTTTTATAAATATATCATTATATATATTTAAAACTAGAAAATTATCTTTTCCCAAATATATCTTTATATATTCAAAATATAATTAGTATTCAAGTGTCATATGTAGAGTAGGATTCTAACTCCCACATAACCCTAGTTGACTTAAACTTAAATACTAGACTTTTTAAAGAATAAAATAATCTAATTATTTTATGTCTTGATCATGATTTGAACCCATAGCCTCCATTTAATAATTAATTCATTAATTAAATAATGTAATTATTTAATTAATTTAATTATTAATATATTAATTAAATAATCTTATTATTCAATTAATCCCTGAATAAATACGTGTCACTATCATAACACAATTAATTGAACAATCCAATTAATTAACTAATAATTCATAATTATTAATTCATTAATTAAATAATCTAATTATTTAATAAATTTAATCATTAATATATTAATTAAATAATCTCATTATTCAATTAATCCCTGAATAAATACGTGTCACTTTCGTAACATAATTAATTGGACAATCCAATTAATTAACCGTGACCTTTGTTACCTAAATCGATCGGGCTAGCAAGGAGACCTAATGGACCCACAATATTTTGAGCTCCAATAATCCTTGGAATCATTAATTAAACTCTTTAATTAATTTTCTTTGATTATTAACTCCGGTGTTATTTCACTAAAAACCTGAAGCCGCACACTCTCAACTGCAGACATTTTTACACAGGCCGATACAACTCAGTGTCCATCGATATAGCTATTACACATGGTGTGATCCTCCACAGTAGCTCATAATTAGAGCTGGATCATAATGTCCGTTATACCCCTCTAATTACATATATCCTCTAAGTACCGTTGATTCTTTAATGGACAATAAATCATGTTTCCTCACGGAATTATGAGAGCACTCATATTGTCCAAGCCCCAAATCAACCCTTAAGTGAACTACCATCTACTTCTCACAAGAAGGAGTGGATTCCACTATTGTGTACATACATTCCCAGTTCACAAGCCAAACCGCAATCCCAACATACGGATCATATTGATCAGGAACTGCATCCGACCTCACCCATGGTATATCAAAGACCACAATCTAACCTGAATGAGTCGATAAGACACTTAGGATTAAGATCACCCACATATAGCCATCATTAGTTAATATATATGAATCTCATCAGTAAACAGATCTTAGTGAGAGATTCATATAGATCATGACCCAGTTCTATATGATCACATCATACAAGGTGCCTCCATTCTCATATCTCATATGAATGATTCAGGATAGAATCACCGTACATTATGGAATGGACCGCGGCTATAGATTAACCACAATAAAGTACCCAACTTTATTTGCTATCTATGGACTCTTTAGATTGCTCATCTCTTACTGTATCCATTCGTATATGACACTCATATACATAGTTCAAGATTACATCCGGCAATCTAGGATGTTAATATATGAACAAGTTATAAAATAAACAACATAACAAGATTGAATTGAACTTTTCTTTTTATTTATTTCATAAATCTATTTACAAATTACATCTTTAGGGCATAAACCCCAACAGAAAAACCTAAAACGAAACGACAAAAGGTTTCTCTAGATAATGAAATGTATCTATGGCATCTGAGACTTGCCACATCAACCTTGACAGGATAAATAATCTTGTAAAAGGCGGATCTTTAAATCTGTTAGAGATTGGCACTTTACCTGTCTGTGAGTCTTGTTTATAAGGTAAAATGACTAAGAGACCTTTTACTGGAAAATGGGTTAGAGCTACATTACCACTAGAGCTTATACATTCAGACATCTGCAGACCTATGACTGTTAAAGCTAGAGGTGGTTATGAGTATTATGTCACCTTTATTGATGATTACTATATATACATATATGTTTACCTAATGCAACATAAGTCAAAAACTTTTGAAAAGTTCAAAGAATTTCGAGCTGAAGTTGAGAACCAATTAGGCAAAACAAACTCTGCGATCGGATTATGGAAGTGAGTATCTTAACCAAGAGTTTAAAGACTACATGGTTGAGCATGAGATTGTATCCCAACTCACAGCTCCAGGAACACCACAACAGAGTGGTGTTGCGAAGAGGAGAAATAAAACCCTGAAGGAAATTGTGAGATCTATGATTAGTTTCTCATCATTATCAAACTCTGTTTGGGGATTTGTACTGCAAACAGCGGCCTACATATTGAATGTAGTTCCATCCAAATCTGTTCATGAGACTCCTCTAGAGTTGTGGAATGGTCGTAAAGCTAGTTTGCGACATTTTCACATATGCGGGTGTCCAGTACATGTACTGAAGAACAAATCTGGAAAATTGGAACCTCATTCACTAGTATGCCTATTTGTAGGTTATTCCAAAGAGACTAGAGGAGGATACTTTATAGTCCTCAAGAAAACAAAGTGTTTGTATCGATAAACGCAACGTTTCTTAAAGAAAACTATATGAGTGATCACAAACCTCGAAGTAAGATTATATTAAATGAATTAGAGCCTAGTATGACCAGTGCTTAATCAATAAAATTATTTTTCCATCAACGTCTGAAAGTCAGACGATTCCTAGTTAGATCATACTGCCACCTAAACGTAGTAGAAGGGTTGTACGACAGCCTGATCTTTATTTAGGTGTTGGAAAGGAACATGGTGTCTTCTCAGATGAAAATGTGGATGATCCATTGTCATTTAAACATGCAATGGAAGATTCTAACAAAGAGGAGTGGCTTAAAGCCATGAATCTCGAGATGGAGTCCATGTACTCCAACTGAGTCTAGGAACTTGTAGACTTACCTGAAGGGATAAAAGCCATAGGTTGTAAGTGGATCTACAAGAGAAAGAGAGGAGTAGACAGGAATGTAGAAACATTCAAAGCAAGACTAGTGGCAAAGAGTTATACCCAAAAGGACGGGGTTGATTATTAAGAGACCTTCTTGCCAGTGGCTATGTTTAAGTCTATTAGGATACTCTTATCCATTGTTGCCTATTTCGACTATGAAATTCGGCAAATGGATGTCAAGATTGCATTCTTGAATGACAATCTTGATGAGAGCATCTATTTGATGCAACCAGAGGGATTCATGTCCCAAGATCAATAGCAAAACGTTTGCAAGTTGCAAAGGTCCATTTATGGACTAAAGCAAGCATCTGGATCTTGGAACATTAGGTTTGATACTACTATCAAAACCTATGGTTTCGAGCAAAATGTTGATAAACCTTGTGTCTACAAACGGATCATTGATAAGAAAATAGTTTTCCTGATCCTTTACGTGGATGATATCCTACTAATTGAGAATGACATAGGAACATTATCGGAAATAAGGGGTTGGCTTGCTAACTAATTCCGAAGGAAATATTTAGGAGAGGCTAGTTATATTCTAGGGATCCAATTAATAAGAGATCGTAAGAACAAACTGTTAGCATTGTCTCAAACATTATACATCGACAAGATACTTGTGCGATTCTCGATACAGAACTCCAAGAAAGGTAATCTACCTTCTAGACATGAAGTTCACATGTCTAAGGAACAATGTCCTAAGACACCTCAAGAAATTGAGGATTGAGGAAAACTTAATTAGTTAATCAACAACTCTTGTTAATTAAAACTTATTGGAGAAGAATCCTTATCAAAATTCAAAATCGGTTTCCAACTATTCCACAACTTTTGTGTAATTAAGAAACTCAATTTTTTATTTTAATTTATATTATATGCCTCAGCTCACCTCCTTTTACTACTTCTGCAAAAGACCGTGGACTTTCGATTCCATACACTTTGTCCTGTCTCTTTTTCTTGGCACGTTATCGACTTTGGTCGCTGTAGATTGTCTGGCTAAATTAACTCTTCGTTTGATCTATCCAATATATAATATACTAAAACACAACTTTCAATTTCACTGTATATATAAACAGTGAAATTGAATAGATTTCGGTGTATTTACAAAAATGTCATTGAATATATAATATTATATTATATTTCTATTTATTTATAAAAATGTCATTGATATATAATATAATATAATATAATATTATATATATATACGAAAACGCCTATCAAAATTGAACTGTTCATATGAACAATTCAATTGCATAGATTTCGGTTTATTTACAAAAATGTTAAAACATCACTCTCAATTTCACTGTTCATATGAACAGTGAAATTGAATAGATTTATGTTTATTTACAAAAAAGGCCATTGAATATATAATATAATATTAGATTTTGTTTATTTATAAAAATACCATTGAATATATTATATTATATTATATATATATATACTAAAACGCCTATCAAAATTGAACTGTTCATATGAATAGTTCAATTGAATAGATTTCGGTTTATTTACAAAAATACCATGGAATATTATTATATATTATCAGTAAATTGGTCAACAGCGGTCAACGGAAAAACGACCGAGCTTTAAAGAAACGGTCCACCAAAATTGTGAAAAGCAAACCCAAAATCCACTTACCAGATCATGAAAATCACAAGCATCAACCAAAACCCAAAATCAAACCCAAAATAAAAATGGTGTTTTCTTGCAAATTGGATCAGTGGAGAAAATATGAGCAAAATCAACACACAAATTAGATTCGAGTGCTGTTGACAAATAAAACCCACCAAGATTTAATGAAAAATAACTCAAAAACAAGCTTTAATGGAGGAGTGAGAAAGCTTGAAGTGAGAGATAATAGTGGAGAGAAAGAGAGAGAAGAAGACGTGAAAGAGAGAGAAGAAGAAAAAAGATTTTTGACTTTTAAAAAGCACATTCGTAAAATAACAAAACATACCATTTCTCAACACAAAAATCTAAAATAAAAATCTAAAATATATAATAATAAATAAAATTATATTAAACAGGTACAAGACATAGAAACAAAAAGGGAATTGTGGTGATGATTTTGTTTGAATTTCGTTATAATATGAGTTTTATTATTGGTTTTATAGGTAGGAAAAACAAAATAATAATAAAATAAAAAATCAGCCGCCTGGACAGCCTAGGCGCTAGGCGCTGGTCTACCACCCGATTAGCGTCTAGCGTTTACTAGAACATTGTATATTATTATTATTATTATTATTATTATTATTATTATTATTATTATTATTATTATTATATACTAAAATAGCTCTTAAAATTGAACTGTTCATATGAACAGTGAAATTGAATGAGTTTCTACTTATCTATAAAAATGCAATTGAACAGTAAAATTAAATAGATTTCTATTTATCTACAAAAATACTATTACACAGTAAATTGAATAGATTTCTGTTTAGCTATTGAACTGTTCATATGAACAATGAAATTGAATAGATTTCTATTTATCCACAAAAATGTCATTGAATATTAAAATTAAATAGATTCATAGTTTCACATATTAATATTCAATCATTTTTATTTTTTCTGTATCATAATTTAGATAAATAAAATTTATTAAAATTGAATAATATTCCCGCAGCGAAGCGCGGACCATTTTACTAGTAATCAACTATTTTCGACCTTATGGGCCAACCATACATGTTCATCCCATTCACCATACTTGCCACCTTCCTTGCCTATTCCGGTGAATCGACACTAATGAATGCGTAACAACTCCTCCGATGGCTATTTATTTATGAGAGAAACACATCACGGACCCTTCCAAATGTTTTGAAAACGCCTCACAAGCACCCCACATCCGCCTTTGGGTTGAGATTGTCAATAAAAATTGAGAACATGTTTTCCCTAAAATCCTTTCTTCTTACGAACCTTTGGAATCCTTTTTTTTTTTTTTTTATAATTTTAGAAAAGTATTATCAAATAATTAAAATGAAAATGATACAGAGTGAGAGGAATTATATCAGGTGTGCTAAGAATAATATCTAAAAAAATATTTAAAAGAAAAACGCTCTCTCATTGTGACGTTGTGTTAGAACTCTACTCAAGAAAGCAAACACTCTCTCTTCATCGCACACTCATCTAGTCATCTCTCTCCAATTATAATAAAATGACACCATTTTATTAAAGCATGTTTGGTGGCCAGTTCTTTTGAAACTCCTCCATCTTTTCAGGTTTCTTTAATACTTCTATTTTGTTACTTTTCGAATTTAGTTGGTTAGTACAAAAGAAAATTATAATATATTTTGATTGAAATATTGATAATTTAATTTAAGGATAATTTTTATATTTAAATTAACGATGTAAATATAGTTTTGGAGTGAAGCAATCAAGCAAATATTGTCACTCCTCCCCAAATTAAGTGGGCCTACAATTGTGCTTTTGGAAGATGAGAGATGCATGGTTGAATCTCTCCAAGTTAATTTCTTTCAACAAGATATTAATTCTCTTAAAATATGTATATATATATATATGTAATTTTGGGAGATGATCATGAGATCATATATATTAATTGCTGCTGATTCTTCACAAGGAAATAGCACAGTTAGTAAAATTTACCCATAATTCAGTTAAATTAAAAGGAAGATCATCAAAGCCAAATTTGATCATGGAAACATTATTATTGCAACGGATTGTAACATTAATTAGATGAAAACATATATATTTGGTCTACTCATGCATGGAATTGAAGCAGCAGCTTTAGCCCATTGAACCATCTTTACTTTCAACCACTGCTCATCCAATTCATAATGATCCCGGATCTTCTTCTCAATTTCAATCGCACCCGTGTTTTGCTCAGCCATCAGATAGGGCGGTGGCTGCTGTTGGAAGCCACTGTCTTTCGACGTCACCTGAAGCTCAATACAACATTCTGTGTAATCAGCGCCCGCCATCGCCAGTGCTTCCATAGACCTGTCTACAACAATTGCTGTCTACAAATTAATTAACAACATTATATATATATATATATATATATATATATATATATATGTGTGTGTGTGTGTGTGTGTGTGTGTGGTGGGTTTGTAGTACTGTTTTGCTTTTGTGGTGAGTTTGGTTTAAAAGAGGAAGATTACACGAGATTTTGTATGTTGAAATGAAAGCTGCTTACATCTTTAATCCGTGAGTGACTGTGATTGTCTCTCAATGTATAATGGATTATTTGGTACAAATCAATGTGTGAAACTATATATATATATATACATATATATATATATCATGTATATATATCATGTCTTACATCATCAAATGCATAAGTCATGGAACAACTTATCATCTATAATGAAACAAAAATCTCGTGAATTTGAAACTACCGTAAAAATGTAACAAAATATGTCATCAAGCTTAATCTGATCTAGGGGTGAGTACTAAGTTCGGAACCAAACCGAACCAAATCGAACCAAACCAAAAAAAGGGTGTTCGGTTCGGTTCATAAAATGAATTCGGTTTAAACCGGTTTGAAAAGTTGAAAACCAAAAAGTTTTCGGTTCAAACCGGTTTGGTTTCCCAAAAACCGGTTTGAACCGATTAAACAGCCTATATAAGTAAAAAAAAAAAACCTTAACCTACTTCTTTTCTTTCATTAAATATTATTATTTATTAATTAGGTTTGATTTGGGTTTTTTTGGGCTTGGACTATTAAAAACTGTGGCACAAAATTAGAATCTAACAACCCATCAAATTTTAAAACGTATTAAAAAGACTCATTAAACCCACCAAGCTCATAAGGCCAATTAGGCCAAAAACCAAAATGAATTAAACCGAACCGAACCTATTAAAATCAGTTCGGTTACAATTTTTTATTCGGTTTAATCCGGTTCAATTTTAGGTAAACCGAAATATTTTCGGTTCAGTTCGGTTTTGCTCAAAACCGAACCAAACCGAACTACGCCCACCCCTAATCTGATCCATGAACTAGAAATCTTAAGTTGATAGCTAAAGAACTAAATAATGAGGTGAGAGTGGAATCAAACCCCAAATCTTTTAGCTCTGATGCCATATCAATAGCTAATAAACCCAAATACTTAAGCTGATATATAAAGTTTCAACTAATATTTAAGATATAAGTTGATGGGATTTATGTTATGTAATTCTCAAGTTGAGATTTTGAATTAACCAAATGCTAAAAAAGAATTAGGAGGACTGGAGGAGTGTACATGACAACACAGAGTTCTTTTTTTGTCTTGTTAGTTTTGTTTCTCTATTACATTCTCCCACAACCGGGATATAAATATGTACTTTCACAACACCGATAAAAAAACTTTTTTTTATATATATTTGTAAACTGTGCATACATATATAGTATGACTTGAATCTCCTACCACTGCGTATGGAAGAGACACACCAATTAAATAAGAGAGAATGAGTCTATGGTGGTTTAGTTGTACTCTCTCTAACGTCATAGTAATTATAGGATTGCTAAGTAGAATTAAACAAAATGCTCTAAATTCTAAGTTATTCTTTAGGGTCATGAGATTCTCTATGGTATTCAATTGGCCTTTATTGACATGCATGCATGCATGGAGGTGTCGCGAGAGCTGAAAAAAATATATTCAAATGAATGAAATTTTGAAGTTTGAACATTGAAAGAGCCGATCATCGATGGAGATGAATTGCAAATGCAAATGGATGATAATAAGCACAATAAATATCTTGTGATGATATCTAATTAGTCTATATATTGACTTGTATTACGTACTTTTGAACAACGTACAACCGGAATTCAAATGGGCATTATACGTACGCGGCGTACATTGACTACAACTTTTTAAATTGACTTGTTGTAATTAATTAATATTGATTTAAGCCATGATGTCATTTCTTTGCTGATTTATAGTCATAGATAATTAAGATATTTTCAACATTTTTTTTTCTGTTTAAAAAAAATTAAGATATTTATCTGAGTCTTCCCATCCTTAAATTAAAGTTAAAGCACAACTTGCAACTAATGCACACGTTTGATTGAATTAATCCTAGGTAGCTAGTTAATGCAAAATCTAACCAGCTAGAGAGTTGAAGACCAGAAACATTACCAGCTATATTCTGTCATCAAACCATATTTAATTAATTTGTATAAAGGTCATTACTTTTCCTTTTAAGTAAAGGTAGTACAGTAAATTTAAGCCAAATTCATTTTTTTTTTTTTAAAAGAAACCAAATTCATTTTCTCCCGATATGAATTTTGATGTGAACGATATTTTGATAGTCGCTACATAATTTGATATTGTTATTTTCTTTTTACAACAGTTTTATATTGTTATGACACATACATGCCTTGTTGTGCATTTTTGTGATTTAAATTTCCCTATTTGTAAATATATAAATTATTGATTTTTTAATTTCTTTTTTCTATAAAATTATTGATTATTTATAAGTGTCAGTCTAAATTATTATGCTTAATTTGTGCTTTAAACCTTTGCGTTATAAACATAACTAATTAGAATGAATAGAGGTAAATAGCACAAAATGGGTTTGACTTTGTGGGTATAGCTCCAAGTTTATAATTACATATTTTTTAGTACCAAAATATGTAATGAGATAAAAAAACCAATTTCTTTTTTAACCGCAAGCTTTATTAAAACAAAACAACAACAACAGACCAATAAAACAAGTAACACAGGGAAGGCCAAGCTAACACCAGAAACAGAGGAGACATGGAAGCCACACCCGGCCAAAACCACCAAACAACAGACACCAAAAAACAGAAGAAAAAAAAAAGAAACGCCAAAACAAAGCCAAACCCGACACAAGCAGGCAACATGCCTCAACAGAAACGAGACTTCGAAAACACACCAGAGCAAAAACAACAGCTAATCCAACCGAAGGAGAAACATAGTGACCAAAACAATCAGACGTTCCCCCAATGGATAAAGTCCCCTTCCTCCTTCGAACCTCGCTTGACTAGATTGTCGGCAAAGGAATTCGAGGCTATCACGCTAAATGAAACTGCCAAACCACTATGATGTAGATTCCAGATTTTGGATTGCGCAGCAGAATGGGGTTTTAAAATTTTTAATGCAATCATAAACTAATCCATTTGTACAGTATAAACAAAAACAATAAGAAGGAGAAGAAACTATTTCATATCAACGTTTGTAGGCTCCTTCTTCTTTTCGACCGGCTTTCTGATTTCAACCACAACATCTTCTTGGCTATCTCCTGGGATTGGTAACAGCGTGTGGGTACGTCACGGTACTCTTGAACAAGGAGGATGAAAAGAAGAAGAAGAATTGTTTTTTTCTTTTGGCCGAAAAAACCTAGAACTCTTTCTAAGGTTTGTTTTATTTTCTTTTTCTCTTTTTTGGTTCTATACCCTCAAAAATTGACTCTCAATTCTGAACGTATGTTTTTTCTTCGTTTCCAAAACATATATCATATATATATATATATATTTAATTAAACTTATTAATCAAATCTGTTAAGATATCTGATATCTTAAAAGATATTAATTAATATTAATATATTTGATTTGATTTGAATTCAAAAAATTTTAAATTCAAATTTAAATATTTAATTTAATGGAAATAAAATAATCAAATTTTCTTATCTTCATTCAAAATTAAAAATAAATCAACACCCTCCATCTAATGATTAATTACACAATTAAATAATCTAATTATTTAATTAACATAATCATTAATATTCATTAATTAAATAATCTCATTATTTAATTAATTCCCGAATAGACACGTATCACTTTGATACACAATTAATTGGACAATCCAATAAATTAACCGTGACCCTTGTTACCTTTATCAATCGGGCTAACAAGGGGACCCAATGGACCCACTGTATTTTGAACACCAATAATCCTTAGAAATAATTAAGTAAACTCTTTAATTAATATTTCATGATTATTAATTTTGGTGTTGTAAGGACCTCGATTTTATGATTGGCTTATTTCATGACAAACCACACCACATTTGGGATGATTGTGTAATGGGTAGCTTAGGTCCGTGTTGGCAAGCTTCCAAGCATCTCCATGACTTCAAGAGCAAAAGGTATACTCACTTGACTTTGTCTCTTGAAGAGTTTAGGTGCACACACACTTCATGCATGTTTTTTTTTATTTTGCATTTGTGTTCCTTATTGTTTATATGTGTGTGCATCCTTTTCAAACACACTCACTAGCTTGCATTAGATATCATATCTTGCATTGTATCTAAATTGCTAACATGTCTTGCATGTTAATTGTGCTTCATTTTGTGTGCATTTCACTCACTTCACACTTGCACAACATTCCTGTAAGATAGGCATTTTTCTTGAGTGTTAAAAAGGGATTTTTCCGTTTAGCGCGGCCTAGAGCGCTTGGCAGGCTCTGCTTGCACCGCGGCGCACAGAGCGGTATTCTCCAGTGCGTCATACACAGCGTGGACCGCGACCTGTGCACTTGCACGCACATCGATCCCAACCGCGGTGTTGTCCAGACGGTGCACTGCAGTATGTACCACGGTCTGGACACATGCCTGAACAGCGGTACGCAAAGCGATTTTGTTTCCCAAGTTCAAAATGACGTAGTTTTGACTAGGGCTTCTTATATATTCTTCCTCTTCTCTTCTTGGCCGACCAAGAGCTTAGAAAATCATTTTTAGAGAGAGGTTAGAGCTCCTAGAGAGAGAAAGCTTCAAGAAAGAATCCTTGACTCTCCAAACCCAAAACCCATCTCCATCTTGCATCATTCAACATCATATGAGCATGGGTCTTCATTGTTTCATGACTAGGTAAGAAAGAACTTTCTTGAATATCATTTATTGTTCTACTTACTCTAGATCAGGTATTTATTGCATGATTAAATATCTAGACTCTACTTTATTGCATATTTATGAGTCTTGACAATATGATTGGGTTTGTATTTTGATAGCTAAATTGATTAGGTCATTTTTACCTAAAAGCTAGGTCATAAATATTCATGGGTGATTTATTGATAACTAGGGAGAAATTGTGTTTTAATCAACTAGTTAATGTTCATGAATATTTGATTTGTTTTGTTTGTGATAGCTTGCATCATTAGGTCATATATACCTAAATAGCTAATCCATAAATGTTCATGTGTGTTTAATTGATGATTAGGTTGGCATTGTGCATCTAGTCAAGCTCATGAATGTTTATGTGAGTTTTATTTGACAATTAGGTTGTTAGAATTTCTCTACAACTAATTGAGACCTCATGTGTGTATATGTAGGCATTGTTTGATAACTAGGTTGTTTAATTGCATTATAACATCTAGTTAAGCATTTTGTGTTTGGTCTTGCACATCATTGCATTGAGTATATTGTCATATACACACTTAGACTTTTATACTCTTCTTGAGTCAAAGTCTTATGGCTTCGAGGTGAAGTTGCACACGCATTCAAGTCTTGCAACCAAGGTGTGGTTGGCAAGCATTGGTCAAGTGCCACTGTAAAAGACCCGTAGGGTAGAGTAGGAGGTTCTCACGCCAAGAGTAGTGTATCAGGGGATATCACTAGGGATTGAACCAAGAGTGGCGAGTGGTAGTGTCTATAGCCTGAGGTTATCGAGAGTGAGAGTCTGAGTATCACTTGAGGGTGTAATCTTTTACTCATATAATGGATTTCTGTGATCGACTGTGGCTAGATGGATAGCCCGTGGTTTTTCCCTTGTCGAAGGGTTTCCACGTCAAAATCAAGTGTTCTTTATATTTTCGCACTTTTACTTGATTTTGTATGTTTGTTTGAATTTGGTTAATTGGTTAATATTGACTAATCGAAAAAGTTGGTAATAATTGATTAACAACCCATTCAACCCCCCCCCCCCCCCCCCCCCTCACCCCCCCTCTAGGTTGTAGACACATGTTTGAGTAGTATTTTCAATTGGTATCAGAGCGGGTTCCTAGACATACTTAGGTGATCCCTGCTCGTGATTGTGTGTCTTGCATTTGTGTGCATTTTTCTTGTTGCATTCATTTGCATTCATCTCATTCATTAAACACTATGAGTGGCATTGAGATGTTAGAGGGTGCGTTGATCTCTGAACCACCATTGCTCACCAAGGATAACTACTCCTCTTGGAAAGTGAGGATGGAAGTATTTTTGATGGACCTCGATGAGCATGTGTGGATGTGTGTGGAAGATGGATACTCACCTCCCACCGAGAAGTTAGAGAATGAGGCTTCTAAGCCTAAGCCTAAGTCCAAATGGACTAATGACGAACTCGTGGCTGCACAGTGGAACTCAAAGGGCATCCATGCCTTATCTTGTGCAGTGGATGAGAATCAAGCCAAACTCATCCAAACCTCTCAAGATGTTCGAGAAGCTTGGGAGATTCTAAGAATCACCCACGAAGGTACCGTGAAGGAAGAAGATAAGAATTTGGGTACCTTGAAGATAAAGCTTTAATGTTATGATTGCGGTGGCTATGGGCACATCTCCACGGATTGTGGAAACTCGAAGACCAAGAGTCGAAGAGGCAAATCAAAGGCCTACTCTTGGGGTGAAAGTGAAGAAAGATCTTCGGGTTTCGAGAGATGTGAAAGGAATCACATAGCCTTCCCCGCTTTACATGATGACAACTTAATGGCGGCCACAAGACACCCATCACACAAAAGTCAATAATGAAGAAGCTAGTTCAGATGATGATTGCCATGATAGCACAAGTAGTAGAAGCTTCAATGAAGAAAGTACAAGCTCCAATAACTCAAGTGATGAAGGTGATTTGACCTCCAAAATTGAGAGGGAGGAAAGTAACTCCGATAAGGAGATGACTCTCATGGTTGAGAGATTTAGGAGATTTGTGAAATCTCAAAAGAAGGGTTTGACCTCCAAAGTGAAGGAGGAGAAGTGTATGACCTCCAGAGTTAAGAAGAAAAAGAAAATGTCAAGGAAAAGTGACCCTTGCCTTGAAAGTGGCGGAATTGGCCACATTGCCTCCAAGTGTGGTAACTTGAAGTACAAGTATGGAGGAGTTAGTATGATCGCTAATCGGTGTGATAGCGAAGTTGAGGTTGTTGAAAGTTGCTCCATAAGCTCGGGTGAGTGTGTGAACAACTACTTTGCATTTCCGGTTTCCTACCATGAAGAAACACAAGTCATCACCAAATGTGTGTCACTTGAAGATTTCAAGATTGATGACTTGGAGTTTGGAAACCGAAGTGGAGCATGCTTGAGTGAAACAAGCTTTGATGATATGACTCTCACAAGCACAAGTGGAAGAAGCTTTGAGAGTGATGTTTCTTGCTCCGGGAACTCTTGTGATAATGTGGTGGATTATCAAGAGTTGGTTGATTCTCTTCGAAAGACTTTGAAGGAGAAGGAAAATGATATCCTTAGATTGAAAAGGACAATCTTCAACTACAAGCAAAGATGACTCACTTGTATGATGAAGTGAGATGTGTAAAAGAAAATAAAGGCATATTGAAGATGGAACTTGATGAAGCAAGGATGTCTCTTGCTAAATTAACTTCGGGATCAAAGAAGATTAACAAGATATTAAGTATTGGCAAGATGCCAAATGACAAGCGAGGTCTTGGTTTTGTTAATGATGAGACCACACCACTTTCGGACAAGACTACATTTGTGAAGGAGATTGCTCCTACTTGTCCACTTCAGTCTCAACACCCAAAGAAAGTTCTTGTTGTGGGTGAATCATCTAAGAGCTCATCCTTGAAGTTTATTCCAAGGAAACAAGCTCAACCTCAACATTTGAGGATGCCTTAACCTCAAGCTCAAGGCAAAAGCAAAGGTTCACCTCTTCAACATCCTAGGAGGAAGATTGATCTTGGAGAGTCATCCAAGTGTGGCCAAGTGAAGATGCTAACAAAGAATGGAGCTCAAGCTCAATAACCAAGAGCTCCGCTTCTAAGCTTCCCTCAACCAAGAAGGCAAGCCAAACAACCTCAACCCTTGAGGCAAGTACATCAAGTTGTTCATACTCAACCACAAAGACACCAACATCCGGCTAATGTTCCAAGAAAAAGCCAACCGGTGCAACATCAAAGGTAAACTTATCAACATGGTCATGCCTCGATGAGAGCTAAATGCAATGGTATGATTTCCTCTTTTATACCTACTTGTCATTATTATAGTATGATTGGTCACATTAGACCAAATTGTTTTAACTATATCAAGTTATGTAGAATTGAGAGCATGAAAGAAAAGAGAATGAACCGTAGGGCTAAATAGAATGATCCTAGGAAATCTAGTGAATTGAATATTTTGTCCACTAAAAATGATGTAATGGAACCTAGGTTGGATAAGGAAAATGTGCATCCTTTCCTTTGTGCTAAAATATCACCAATAGATACTATTGAGTCAAATGGACTTAGTATGTCTAGTGGAACTTACCCCTCGTCCTGATACGGTACGGTTGTGACCCCACGAGGGGAGCTCAAGCAAAGAGACCGAACTTGCATGAATTGCTTGTGCAAAAAGTTGATTAATTTTATGCTCTTTTATAATTGCTTGAGATGATTGGGTGTACATATGCTTATATGTTAGTTTCTCAATAAGTGTGCAACATTGCTTTACTTGCAATCCATGTCATATTTTTGTTCAACAATGCATTTTTGGACTAGGTGATTTGATTGGGAAAGTAGATTTGAATGACCCATAATTTATCTCCATGACATGAGAACTTTTAATGACATGCTTAAAATGATATGCATGAAATGTTTTTGATTGCTTGATATGCAAAATATGTGTGAAAGCAAATGAGAAGAATAAACTCAATAAGGATCTAGTATCCATGCAATAAATAAGGATGTGTCATCGAAATTTAGTCTTCTCTCGCTCTCTTTATTAGTTGAACAAGGCTACTATCATACGGGTATCTTACCCGGAAAAATCAAAAAGGGTGCAAAAGTCACTCATGTCTTGTTTTGCTTATAAAGTTGGATATAGTTGCTCTTTTAATTGAAATTATTTTGAAAAACTATATCTTGTTTGCTTATGACAAAAGGGTACAATTGGTTTGAATTCTTTTGGAAACCCTTTTGATGTTTGCTTTGCCAAATACCATTGCTTGAACTAGAATGCTATATGTCTTGCATGCAAAGCAACAAATTTCACACATTTTTTTTGTTAAATAAAACTCCTTGAATCTCTTTCAATTATTTAAGTTGCATAAAATTTGTGTATATGATTATGCATCGTATTTGTGCTCATAGCTCTCTTTGCTAAAGCAACCCGATAGGGGGATCTCCTTTGCCTATCTCATGACAAAAAGGGGGAGAAGTCTTGAGAGTTATAGGGGGAGTATTGGTTATGCTTTGGGGGAGAAGTCTTGAGAGAGAGTAACCAGTTAGGGGGAGCATTGCGCACGCATTTCTTTATATTGCTTTATTGAGTGCAATTGCTTGTTATTATTTGTTCACCTCACTTGCACTTATTCTTGGAAAGTGCTTCTTGCTATTGTGTGTAGGTACAATGATAATTCTACAAAGAGATTGAAGATATTGAAGTTTAGATTCTAGGTATCTCTTTTGTAATTTAGAAGTGATCATGGACAATAGCTTGTCTTATTTTGTGAGGATTGTTTGTGAGTGGTTGTTTTGTCATGAAATAGCCAAAGGGGGAGATTCTAAGGACCACGATTTTATGATTGACTTATTTCATGACAAACCACACCACATTGGGGATGATTGTGTAATGGGTAGCTTAGGTCCGTGTTGCCTAGCTTCCAAGCATCTCCATGACTTCAAGAGCAAAATGTATACTCACTTGACTTTGTCTCTTGAAGAGTTTAGGTGCACACACACACTTTATGCATGTTTTGTTTATCTTGCATTTGTGTTCCTTATTGTTTATATGTGTGTGCATCCTTTTCAAACACACTCACTAGCTTGCATTAGATATCATATCTTGCATTGTATTTAAATTGCTAACATGTCTTGCATGTTAATTGTGCTTCATTTTGTGTGCATTTCACTCACTTCACACTTGCACAACATTCCTGTAAGATAGGCATTTTTCTTGAGTGTTAAAAAGGGATTTTTCCGTTTAGCGCGGCCTAGAGCGCTTGGCAGGCTCTGCTTGCACCGCGGCGCACGGAGCGGTATTCTCCAGTGCGTCATGCGCAGCGTGGACCGCGACCTGTGCACTTGCACGCACAGTGGTCCTAACCGTGGTGTTGTCCAGACGGTGCACTGCTGTATGTACCGCGGTCAGGACATATGCCTGAACAGCGGTACGCAGAGCGATTTTGACTGGATTTTGTTCCCCAAGTTCAAAATGACGTAGTTTTGACTAGGGCTTCTTATATATTCTTCCTCTTCTCTTCTTGGCCGACCAAGAGCTTAGAAAATCATTTTTAGAGAGAGGTTAGAGCTCCTAGAGAGAGAAAGCTTCAAGAAAGCATCCTTGACTCTCCAAACCCAAAACCCATCTCCATCTTGCATCATTCAACATCATATGAGCATGGGTCTTTATTGTTTCATGACTAGGTAAGCAAGAACTTTCTTGAATATCATTTATTGTTCTACTTACTCTAGATTAGGTATTTATTGCATAATTAAATACCTACACTCTACTTTATTGCATATTTATGAGTCTTGATAACATGATTGAGTTTGTATTTTGATAGCTAAATTGATTAGGTCATTTTTGCCTAAAAGCTAGGTCATAAATATTCATGGGTGATTTATTGATAACTAGGTTGAGAAATTGTGTTTTAATCAACTAGTTAATGTTCATGAATATTTGATTTGTTTTGTTTGTGATAGCTTGCATCATTAGGTCATATATACCTAAATAGCTAATCCATAAATGTTCATGTGTGTTTACTTGATGATTAGGTTGGCATTGTGCATCTAGTCAAGCTCATGAATGTTTATGTGATTTTTATTTGACAATTAGGTTGTTAGAATTTCTCTACAACTAATTGAGACCTCATGTGTGTATATGTAGGCATTGTTTGATAACTAGGTTGTTTAATTGCATTATAACATCTAGTTAAGCATTTTGTGTTTGGTCTTGCACATCATTGCATTGAGTATATTGTCATATACACACTTAGACTTTTATACTCTTCTTGAGTCAAAGTCTTATGGCTTCGGGGTAAAGTTGCACACGCATTCAAGTCTTGCAACCAAGGTGTGGTTGGCAAGCATTGGTCAAGTGCCACTGTAAAAGGCCCGTAGGGTAGAGTAGGAGGTGCTCACAGCCAAGAGTAGTGTATCAGGGGATATCACTGGGGATTGAACCAAGAGTGGCGAGTGGTAGTGTCCATAGCCTGAGGTTATCGAGAGTGAGAGTCCGAGTATCACTTGAGGGTGTAATCTTTTACTCATATAATAGATTTCTGTGATCGACTGTGGCTAGATGGATAGCCCGTGGTTTTTCCCTTATCGAAGGGTTTCCACGTCAAAATCAAGTGTTCTTTATATTTTCGCACTTTTACTTGATTTTGTATGTTTGTTTGAATTGGGTTAATTGTTTAATATTGACTAATTGAAAAAGTTGGTAATAATCGATTAACAACCCATTCACCCCCCTCCCCCCTCTAGGTCGTAGACACACGTTTTAGTAGTATTTTCAGGTGTTATTCCACTAAAAACCTGAAGCTGTATTCTCTCAACTGTAGATGTTTTTACACAAACCAATAACTTTCAGTATCCATCAATATAGCTATTACATACGGTATAATCGTCCACAAGTAGTTCATAATTAGAGCTGGGTCATAATGTCCATTATACCCCTCTAATTACATCTCTTCCATTAAGTATCATTAATTCTCTAATGAACAATAAATCCTACATTTCTTACGGAATTAGGAGAGAGCTCATATTGTTCAAGCCCCGAATCAACCCTTAAGGAAACTGCTGTTTGCTTCTCGCAAGAAGGAATGGATTCTACTATTGTGTACAAACCTTTCCAACCACAAGTCAAACCGCGATCCCAACATACAGAGCATATTGATCGGGAATGCAACTCCGACCTCACCCATGGTACATCAAAAATCACGATCTAACCTGAAGGAGTCGGTAAGACACTCAGGATTAAGATCACCCATTTTATAGGCATCATTTATCGATATATATGAATCTCAGTATAAACGGATCTAGGTGGGAGATTCATATAAATCGTGGCCTGGTCATGTATGATCATATCATACAAGGTGCCTCCATTCTCATATCACCATATGAATGATCTAGGATAAGATCACTGTACATTACATAATGGACTACAGCTGTAGTTTAACCACAAATAAAGTACACAGCTTTATTTGCTATCTACGGACTCTTTAGATTGCTCGTTTCAAACTGAATCCATATGTATATGACATTCATATACTCAGTTTGAAATTACATTCGGCAATCTTAGATGTTAAATACACATGTTATATAAAAGTATGAAATAATTTGAATGAATAAACTACTTCTTTTATTTATGTTCAATTCACATTTACAAATTACAAGCTTTAGGGCAAAAACCCCAACAATCTCTCACTTGCACTAATGCATGTGAGACATGTCTCGTAAACCTAAACCCTCTAGGTGACCTGTAAACACTTTAGCCAGTAAGGTCTTCGTAAATGGATCATTATGATTTCCATGTGACACTATCTTGGTCACGGTCACATCTCCTATCTGCACTATCTCTCTGATGAGATGATATTTCCTCTATATGTTTCCCTCTCTTGTGGCTTATTGGTTCTTTGGAGTTAGCCATAATACCACTATTATCACAATAAAGTGTGATAGGCTTAACCAAATCTGGAATAACTTCAAGGTCACTCCCTATCACTCATGAATTTTCGGAGCCAAAGAGCCTATTTAGCAGCTTCACAAGCGGCTACATATTCGGTTTTCATGGCGGAGTCAGCAATACAAGATTGCTTAATACTCATCCACACAATGGCTCCACCACCTAGGGATAATACTGATCCAGACGTGGATTTCTTAGAATCTCTGTCTAACTGAAAATCAGAATCCGTATATCCTAACAAGATCAAATCCCGTCCAGAATACACTAGCATATAGTTTCTCGTTCTCCGAAGATACTTGAAAATAGTCTTGACAGCAACCCAATGATCCAATCCTGGGTTGGACTGGTATCTGCTGGCTACTCCCACAGCGAAGCTGATGTTTGGTCTCGTGCATAACATAGCATACATGAGACTACCTACTACTGACACATAAGGAACACGTCTCATATCCTCAACTTCTTAAGGTGTCTTAGGACACTATTCCTAAGACAAGTGAACTCCATGCCTAGAAGGTAAATTACCTTTCTAGGAGTTCTGCATCGAAAAAAGCATAAGAATCTTATCGATATACGATACCTGAGACAATGCTTTTTTTCTTATGATCCCTTATAAGTTGGATCCCTAGAACATAATTTGCATTTCCCAAATCTTTCATTTAGAATTGGCTAGCTAGCCAGCCCTTTACTTCTGATAATACACCTACATCATTCCCAATGAATAGGATATCATCTACGTAAAAATCTAAGAAAACTACCTTCTTATCAATGATGCGTTTGTAGACACAAGGCTAATCAACGTTTGCTCGAAGTCATAGGTTTTGATCACATCATCAAACCTTATGTTCCAAGATCTAGATGCTTGCTTGGGTCTATAAACGGACCTTTGCAACTGCAAACCTTTTGCTATTGATCTGGAGACACGAATCCCTCTGGTTGCACCATGTAGATGCTCTCATCAATATTGCCATTCAAGAATGCAGTCTTGACGTCCATTTGCCAAATTTCATAATCGAAATAGAGTGCAATGGATAAGAGAATCCGAATAGACTTAAACATGGCTACTGGCGAAAATGTCTCTTCATAATCGACCCCTTTTTTTCTGGGTATAACCCTTAGCCACAAGCCTTGCCTTGAAGGTCTCTACCTTTCTATCAACTCCTCTCTTTCTCTTGTAGATCCACTTACACCCTATGGGTTTGACCCATCCGGTAAGTCTACAAGTTCCCAGACTAAGTTAGAGTACATGGACTCCATATCGAGATTCATGACTTTAAGCCATTCCTCTTTGTCAAGTTCTTCCATTGCATTCTTAAATGTCAATGGATCATCCACACTATTGTTGGGGTTTTTGCCCTAAAGCTTGTAATATGTAAATGTGAATTGAACATAAATAAACGAAGTAATTTATTCATTCAAATTGTCTCATACATATATATATATATATATATATATATAACATATGTACTTAACATCCAAGATTGCTGGATGTAATTTCAAACTGAGTATATGATTGTCATATACAGATGGATTCATTTTGAAACTAGCAATCTAAAGAGTCCGTAGATAGCAAATAAAGCTGGGTACTTTATTTATGGTTAATCTACAGTTGCGGCCCATTCCGTAATGTACGGTGATCTTATCCCGGATCATTCATATGGTGATATAAGAATAGATGGACCTTGTATGATGTGATCATATAGGACTGAGCCATGATTTATATGAATCTCTCACTAAGATCTGTTTACGCTGAGATTCATATATATATCGACAAACTGATGGCTATATATGGGTGATCTTAATCCTGAGTGGCTTATCGACTCCTTCAGGTTAGGTCGTAGTCTTTGATGTACCATGGGTGAGGTCGGAGTTGCATTCCTGATCTATATGCTCCGTATGTTAGGATTGCGGTTTGACTTGTGGCTGGGAAGATTTGTACACAATAGTGGAATCCACTCCTTCTTGCGAGAAGTAGATGGTAGTTCTCTTAAGAGTTGATTCGGGGCTTGAACAATATGAGCACTCTCCTAATTCCGTGAGGAATGTAGGATTTATTTTTCATTACAGAATCAATAATACTTAATGGAAAGATATAATTAGAGGGGTATAACGGACATTATGATCCAGCTCTAATTATGAACTACTTATGGAGGATTATACCATATGTAATAGCTATATCGATAGACACCGAAAGTTATTGGTTTGTGTAAAAACATCTAGAGTTGAGAGAGTGCAGCTTCGTATTTCTAGTGGAATAACACAGGAGCTAATAATCATGAAATATTAATTAAAGAGTTTAATTAATTATTTCTAAAGATTAATGGAGCTCAAAATGCTGTGGGTCCATTAGGTCCCCTTGCAAGCCCGATCGTTTTAGGTAACAAGGGTAACGGTTAATTAATTGGATTGTCCAATTAACTGTGTTACGAAAATGATACGTATTCATACAGGGATTAATTGTATAATGAGATTATTTAATTAATATATTAATAATTAAATTAAAAAAAATTAGATTATTTAATTAATGATTTAATAATTATGAATTATGAATTAATTATTAATTGGAGGTTGCAGGTTTAAATCATAACTAAGGCATAAAATAATTAGATTATTTTATTCTTAGTTAGGTATAGTAGTTATGTTTAAGTTAACTAGGGTTATGTGGGAGTTAGAATCCTACTCTACCTAGGACACTTAAATACTAATTATCTTTTGAATATATGGAGATATATTTGGAAAGAGATAATGGTCTAGTTTGAAAAATATATAGAGATATATCTAATATAACTCGATAATAAATAAAATAGAAAAAACTGATAAAAGAAATCAGTTATCTATTTTGGTTTTTGAACTTGATTCACACAACAAAACAAAAGAGAGACACAAGGAGCAGTGTGGCGATCAAGAGAAAAAAAAAGAAAAAAAAAAATTCTTTTTTGCTTTTGACACAAAGTGGCCGAACTTCACCATACAAAGCAAGGGGTTGTTTTTGTGTGTCTCATCTACATTCATTCAATTTCCTTGAAGATCATGACGCGTCTACATGCAGTTATCATATCACAAGACAAAGCGAGAAAGATGTGGTGGTTCAAAACGGAATAAAGCTTAAAGAAACGAAGGAGTTGGTCTACAAGGGTATGATCCAGTTCCATTAATATATTCCTATATATTGTATACGGTTTACATGTTGCATAAAATTTTTAAAACCCAGTTTCCATTGCGTAACATAAATCTGGATTCCTACAATTAGTATCAGAGCCAATTATACAATATATAAGAATAAAAGTTTCTTATTCATAGTTTCATTCTTTGATTTGAACCCAAAATAAGAAGAACCCAAAAGACTTCAAGAATATTGGAATTACTTGAAGACCAAGGAATGCCTTGGATAACTTTTGTTGTTAGATATATATATATATATATATATATATATATATTAAAGTTAAATAACCCATTGTACTGGGTCAACTCATGTATGTTTTTATTATGAGATGATTAAATCATTGTCATACATATACATGTCATTTAGATTAAGTGTGCCTACACTTACATATATATAAATATATATATATATATATATTATATATCATGCATGCGTAATAGCGATTTAAAATTATGTGTTTTATTTTTTTTTAATTTGATTAAAATTTTAGATATTCACATAATTGCATGTTAAATGATGAGATTAGTTTTTAGAGTAAAAATTTGGTAATTTTCATTAATAACTAGTCTATTAATTGAATCGTTTAATTAGTTAGATTAGTTAGGTCCTTCACTTAATATTAACTTTAATTAGATTAAAGCCCTAATATAATTGGATCTAATAATGTGATTAGTTTTAATAGTTAAAACTTGGTAAATCACATTAAATAATTCTAGTCTTAGTAAAATTGTTTACATATATTAGAATTTGAATAATGAACTAGATTTTTAATTAGTTAAAAATCGGATTAGCTTATTTGTTATTAGAATAAGATTCTAATAATTTATTAAATATGCCCTAGATATTTAGATTGAAATTAGCCGTTTGATCCTAGCAACTTCTAGGTGCATTAATAAATGAAAACCCTAATACTAAAATAGTGAGTGGGAGAGGGATATATGACATTATATCTCATAGTCTCCATAATTAGTTCAACACCGTGAGATTCAAGTGGGGTCTCGAGTCGGCTTTGCTTTCGTCCTCTCTAAGGAAGGTTTCCACAAAGATCAATATCAAGGTTGACTTCCTAATGGATAGGATTTTTTAGGGTATTTCGGGATTGACCGACCCTAAGGCAACGATTCTCGAGTTAAGCTCATGAGTTTTGAATTGATGGGTTACACTCACAAGGTTTTGATTAAACTTGGTTAATTAAAAACCTGACTGAATAAACGATTGTTGAGTGATATAAGAATAAGAGTTATTCTGAAATATCATTTGATTGAGAGTGTCTCGATCCAACATGCAAGTATTTGACCGACCCTAAGGCGGCACTTGCATGTGGTATGTTGGATTGTCGTGGTGTAGAAACAGTTTTACTGGTATTTCTTGTTCATTAAATATGTTCATACATCATATTTAATTTTATGCCAAACATTGACATGCGAATTAAATGTATGGTTGAATGAATTCTTTATTTATTCATTTTTCAGCAATGTCTTCAGCACTCTTACAAATATAGTAAAACCCCTATAAAATGATATTGTTGGGACCGGAGAAAATTATTATTTTAGAAGGGTTATTTATTTATCGATAAATGAAAATTTTATTAATTTATCGATAAATAAATATTTATTAATTTAAAAAGGAGTTTTATGTTTTTACTATTTATTTTTTAAGTTTTATGTTTTATGTTTTTACTTGTACATGTACTATACATATTTGATTATTTTCGACTAAGATACATAAGTACATAGAAGTTAATAAGTACTTGCACATTAAAGGTTATTGAAGGTTTGACAAATGTCGAACTATTTTTCTTGCCTTCTAATACAACATCAAAGATTCAACCATGCGATGCTGAGATTATTCGAACACTAAAAATTCATTATCAACGTCATTTCTACTCTAGCATCTTAGAGGGCTACGAGGTAGGAGCAACAATATCTCGAAAAAATTAACATATTGAATGCTATGAAATTTATGAATGCGGCTTCCAACATTGATATGAAGACAACAACTAGTGAAAATTGATTTCGACATTGTAAAACTGTTCAGATGAAGATATGCCACTGATATGGCTTCTGAACCACAAGTTGGTGAAGATTAAGGCATCGATGGATTACGTAAAGCTATTTCTGGTTTACACTGTAGAAATGGGATAGATATTGATCACCTTTTGAATTATCCTTGTGAAAATGATTATCCTTTTGAATTAAGGCACGAACTGTTCGTGAGGCATATCAAAAATGAGTCTCATCAGATGAGAAAGCCTGAACATATCTATTAGCTAGTATGACGGACGTGCTTGTCACAAAGCACAAAACAATGACTTTCGCATTCGAAATAATGGATTCATTGAAGGCTATGTTCGTGCAGCCCTCTAAGCAAAAGCGGCACGAAGCTGTTTGTTCCACAATGCTTGCTCAGATGAAAAGGGCGCATCTGTTTCAAGAACATGTCCTGAACACGATGTCCTATTTTAACACAGCCAAGATCAATGACAGGGCCATTGATGAACCCAGTCAGGTGAGCATCATACTGACAACTCTTCCGAAGAGTTTTGATCAGTTCAAGACTATCAAGTCTCTCTAATCGGATCGTGGATGTGAGTATCTTGACCAAGAGTTTGAAGACTTTATGGTCGAGTATGGGATAGTGTCCCAACACACAGCTCCTAGCACACCTTAGCAGAATGGTGTCACGGAGAAAAGAAATAGAACCCTAATGGAACTGGTGAGATCTATGATTAATTTCTCATCATTACCAAATTCTTTTTGGGGATATGCATTACAAACCGCGGCATACATTTTGAACGTAGTGCCATCCAAATATGTTCATAAGACTCCCCTAGAGTTGTGGAATGGTCTTAAAGTTAGTTTGCGACATTTTCGCTTATGGGGGTGTCCAGCACACGTACTGAAGAACAGAACTGGAAAGCTAGATCCCAACTATGTGGTATGCTTGTTTGTAGGATACTCCAAGGAGACCAGTGGTGGATACCTTTATAGTCCTGAAGATAACAAAGTATTTGTATCGACAAATGCAACTTTTCTTAAGGATAGCTATATTAGTGACCATAAACCTCGTTCTAAAATTGTATTGAATTAGTTAGAGCATGGTGATACCAGTACTTACTCAATAAGAGTTGTTGATCCATTAACATCTGAGAGTTAGATGATTCCTAGTGCGGATACACTATCACCTAGACGTAGTGAGAGGGTTGTGAGACAGCCTGAACTCTATTTGGGTGTAAGTGAGGGACAAGATGTTGTCTCTGCTGATAGTGTGGATGATCCATTGACATTTACGAATGCAATGAAGATCCTGATAAAGATGAATGGCTTAAAGCCATGAATCTTGAGATGGAGTCCATGTACTCTAACTCAGTCTAGGAACTTGTAGACTTACCAGATGGGGTAAAACCCATAGGGTGTAAATGGAAAGAGAGGAGTGGACGGGAATGTAGAGACCTTCAAGGAAATGCTAGTGGCCAATGGTTATACCTAGAAAGAGGGGGTTGATTATAAAGAGACCTTCTCACCAGTAGCCATGTTTAAGTCTATTAGGATTCTCTTATCCATTGCTGCCTATTTCGATAATGAAATTTGGAAGATGGACGTCAAGACTGCATTCTTGAATGGCAATCATATATGATGCAACCCGAGGGATTCGTGTCTCCAGATCAAGAGCAAAAGATTTGCAAGCTGCAAAGGTCCATCTATGGACTTAAGCAAGCATCTAGGTCTTGGAACATAAGGTTTGATGATGTGATCAAAACCTATGGCTTCGAACAAAATCTCGATGAGCCTTGTGTCTATAAACGTATCATTGACAAGAAAGTAGTTTTCTTGGTCCTATACATAGATGACATCCTGCTCATTAGGATTGATGTAGGATTGTTGCCTGATTTAAAAGGCTGGCTGGCTAGCCAATTCCAAATGAAAGATTTGGGAGAGGCAAGTTATGTTCTAGGGATCCAACTTATAAGGGATCGTAAAAACAAACTCATAGCACTGTCTCAGGCATGGTATATCGATAAGATTCTTGTGCGTTTTTCGATCCAGAACTCCAAGAAAGGTAATTTACCTTACAGGCATGGAGTTCACTTGTCTAAGGAATAGTGTCCTAAGACATCTTAAGAAGTTGAGGATATGAGACGTATAACCTATGCATCTACAGTAGATAATCTCATGTATGCTATATTATGCACGAGAACGGACATCTCCTATGCAGTGGGAGTAGTCAGCAGGTACTAGTACAACCCAGGATTGGATCGTTGGGTTGTTGTCAAGACTATTCTCAAGTATCTTCGGAGAACGAGAAACTATATGCTAGTGTATTCCGGATAAGATTTGATCCCATTAGGATACACAGATTCTGATTTTCAGTCAGACATGGATTCTAGGAAATCCACGTCTGGATCAATATTCACCCTAGGTGGTGGAGCCATTGTGTGGAGAAGTATAAAGCAATCTTGTATTGCTGACTCCACCATGGAAGCCGAATATGTAGCCGCTTGTGAAGCTGCTAAAGGGGCTGTTTGGCTCCGCAAGTTCTTGAGTGATCTGGAAGTTGTTCCAGATCTGGATAAGCTTATTACACTTTACTGTGATAATAGTGGTGTTGTGGCTAATTCCAAAGAACCAAGAAGCCACAAAAGAGGGAAGCATATAGAGAGAAAGTATCATCTCATTAGAGAGATAGTGTAGAGAGGAGATGTGATCGTCACCAAGATAGCCTCACAGGACAATCATGCTGATCCACTTACGAAGACCTTACCGGCTAAAGTGTTTACAGGTCACCTAGAGGGTCTAGGTTTACAGGACATGTCTCACATGCTTTAGTGCAAATGGGAGATTATTGGGGTTTTTGCTCTAAAGCTTGTAATTTGTAAATGTGAATTGAACGTAAATAAAAGAAGTAGTTTATTCGTTCAAATTGTCTCATACATTTATATATAACATGTGTACTAAACATCCAAGATTGCCGGATGTAATTTCAAACTGAGTATATGATTGTCATATACAAATGGATTCATTTTGAAACGAGCAATCTAAAGATTCCATAGATAGCAAATAAAGCTGGGTACTTTATTTGTGGTTAATCTAGAGTTGTGGTCCATTTCGTAATGTACGGTGATCTTATCATGGATCATTCATATGGTGATATGAGAATGAAGGCACCTTATATGATGTGATCATATAGGACTGGACCATGATTTATATGAATCTCTTACTAAGATCCGTTTACGCTGAGATTCATATATATCGACAAATTATGGCTATATGTGGGTGATTTTAATCCTTAGTGTCTTATCGATTCTTTCAGGTTAGGTCGAAGTCTTTGATGTACCATGGGTGAGGTCGGAGTGGCATTCCCGGTCTATATGCTCCGTATGTTGGGATTGCGGTTTGACTTGTGGCTGGGAAGATTTGTACACAATAGTGGAATCCACTCCTTCTTGCGAGAAGTAGATGGTAGTTCCCTTAAGGGTTGATTCGGGGCTTGAACAATATGAGCGCTCTCCTAATTTCGTGAGGAATATAGGATTGATTGTTCATTAGAGAATCAATGGTATTTAATGGAAACATATAATTAGAGGGGTATAACTCACATTATGACCTAGCTCTAATTATGAACTACTGGTGGAGGATTATACTATATGTAATAGCTATATCGATGGACACTGAAAGTTATTGGTTTGTGTAAAAGCATCTACAGTTGAGAGAGTGCAGCTTCGGGTTTCTACTGGAATAACACTGGAGTTAATAATCATGAAATATTAATTAAATATTAATTAAATATTTTAATTAATTATTTCTAAGGATTATGGAGCTCAAAATGTTGTGGATCCATTAGGTCCTTTTGCTAGGACGATCGTTTTAGGTAACAAGGGTCACGGTTAATTAATAGGATTGTCCAATTAATTGTGTTAAGAAAGTGACACGAATTCTTTCAGGGATCAACTAAATAATGAGATTATTTAATTAATATATTAATAATTAAATTAATTAAATGCTTATATTATTTAATTAATGAATTAATAATTATGAATTATTATTTAATTTTTAATTGGAGGTTGTAGGTTCAAATCATAACTGAGACATAATATAATTAGATTATTTTGTTCTTAGTTAGGTATAGTATTTAAGTTTAAGTTAACTAGGGTTATGTGGGAGTTAGAATCCTATTATACCTAGGACACTTAAATACTAATTATCTTTTGAATATATGGAGATATATTTGGAAAGAGATAATGGTCTAGTTTGAAAATATATAGAGATATATTTAATATAACTAGATAATAAATAAAATAGAAAAAACTGATAAAAGCAATCAGTTATCTATTTTGGTTTTTGAAATTGATTCACACAATAAAACAAAAGAGAGACACAAGGAGTGGTGCGGTGATCAAGAGAAAAGAAAAAGAAAAAGAAATTCTTTTTTGCTTTTGACACAAAGTGGCCGAACTTCACCATACAAGGCAAGAGGTTGTTTTTGTGTGTTTCTTCTACCTTCATTCAAGTTCCTTGAAGATCGTGACGCACCCACAAGCATTTATCGAATCACGGAACATAGCGAGGAAGACGTGGTGGTTCAAAATGGAATAAAGCTTGAAGAAACGAAGGAGTTGGTCTACAAGGGTATGATCCAATTCCATTATTATATTCCTATATATTGTATACGGTTTACATGTTGCATAAAATTTTTTAAAACCCTGTTTCCGCTACTTTATGGCTCGCTTTTTGTGTCGTTTCCAAATTGCGAATATCAAAAGATATCTATACTAAAGTTCCTACGCAATGTGCTCTAAACTAGCAAAAGACTAGTAAAGCGGTAAGCGAGGGTATCGTTCCACAGGGAGGTGGTATCCGTCAACCGGGTCTAGTTCTAGTGTTTATAGAAAGCAATGTAAATAGAATGCGGATAGGTGAGAATGGTGTGTGTGGGGTGTAAGCATAATGCGGTGTGGTGTGTGCAAAGGAAATGTAAACAATGCAAATGAAAACAAAAGAATATGGAAAGGTGAGAATGGTGATTAAGTGAGAAATACTAAAAGGGTGGTTAGGAGAGATGCAAGATAATGGTACACAATGGGCAACAAGTTCACCATACATAAGTGCACAATAGTGGTTGTTAGGCAATGAATGACATCCTATGAGTTAGGGGCTCGTTCTCACGATTAAGGAGTTCGGCAACAAAATCATCTATTATTACGAATCATTCGTTGATCACGGAATACACAAATCCAATCATCACTCCACCAAAGGTCATGGGTAGAGCAATGGTGTCTTAAGATCAAAGACACATTAAGCACCAGAACACAGAGCCAACCTAAGTATTAAGCACTTCTAATTCAAGTTAAGGGCTTGTTCTCTCAATTGAGAGATTCGAGACTCAAATCACTCTCCAAAGGTCATGGCAAGAGCAATTGCGCCTCTTGTCTCATCTAAGGGATTCAGAAACACTTCTCACTCCGCAAAGGTCATGGCAAGAGCAAGAATGCATCTAATTCCTACCATTATGGACATGAACATAAAGCCAAAACCTATTCTAGCACGATTATGCATAAAACAAGTTTTATCTATTCTTAGGAGCTAAGTGATTCCGGTCATACCCGGATTGGTCATCCTTCGAGGTACAACCGAAACCTACAAACACTCAAATCCATCCATACAATGCATTTTGACATTCCAAAGACATACACACACAAATAGGATATTTAATTACACTAATCCTACAATTGAGTTAAACTACTCCTAATCTCATCCATAATCACATATCAATTTCCAATCTCCTACACACATGCATTTCAAGACAAGAGATTACTCAATAATATCAAGAACAAATCAAAACACAAATGAATATAAAATAACAACACATATATTGAGCACACATATAAGTTTACAATATTTCCCAAGTGGGGATTACACATAAGGAAAACATGAAATACAAAGATGAGATAAAGGAAATCAAACCCTTGAAGAAAACCTCCAAGAGCTCCTCTCCTTGCCTAGCTCGAAATTGGTCCAAAGACCACTCCTAATCTATGCAATCAACTCTCAAATGTGGTGGGTGATGGGTAGAAATGGTGGTGGGAAGCTTTCCATGGAGAAAAACCTCCATGAAAGCTTGAAGCTCTCTCTCTCTCTCTCTCTCTCTCTCTCTCTTATTAGAGTGAAAAAGATGAAGTTGGGAGAGAATGAGGAAGAGAAGATCGGTTTTTATGTGTAGAGAAGAGAGGAAAATGATGTATTTATAGTTAGGGAAGGTTTGGGGACAATTTGAGGTGCAAAAGGACCATTTTGGCCCTTCAGGGCTCCGAGGCAAACTCCCGGGGCGAGTGAAATGGTCGCCTCACAAGGTCGCCTTGCCTGCTGTGTGTTTGGGCAGAGGTTAAGGCGAGTAGTGTTAGTCGCCTCTTTAGGTCGCCTCGCGCACTGGTATGGAATCAGCTTAGCGCATTGTTATAGAAACACGCATATCTACCTCTAAAAAGCCCGGAATTGCGATCTGTAAAAGCCACTAGCAAGTAGACCTATAAGGCTTTCTAAATATATGTGGAACTCATCATGGTTCGATCGGAGGAGAGAGATATGCCCCCTGAAAGTTGGGTGATCTGCGCAAAGCCTCTGCCGCGGTCTGGTTTCCAGCCTCGCGCACTGTTACGAAAACAATCTTAACTCCCTCTAGAAAGCCCATAATTGAGATCTGTTAAAACCGCAGGAAAGTAGACTTCCAGGGCTTTCTAAAAATAGGTGGTACGAAACCCATTTAAATCTGAGGAGGAAGTTATGGACCCCAAAATTCAGGTGTTCTGTTTGGGCATTTTCCAATTTCAGCTCACTAACTTTTGGAAAACATAGTTGACCTATGCCGTGGTCTCTATGTCGCATTCTGGTTTGACGAAGGATCCCCAATGGCACTTTGCCGTGGTTTGACCTCAGACCGCTTCGCAGGTTTGGGTCGACGGTGAGACCGAAGCAACTCTGAACACTTCCAATATATTCTATTTTTGGCTCATTTTGCTTCCCAACTAATCTTTGAAGCTCAAAAACCTTGAAATAGGAAATATGTACCTACACAAGGCTCAACAAACACTTATTTACAAAATTATGCTCGAAAACGAGAACAAAAGTTAGGTACTGGGGACCTCAATTAGGTACAATTATCGTTCGATCACTGCTCAACATAAATCTGGGTTCCTACAACAATTAGTAGAGACGACATCTCTTCTGTCACCTATACCCAAATAGCATTCAGGTTGTCTTACAACCCTCTCACTACGTCTAAGTGGTAGTGTATCCTGACTAGGAATCATCTGACAATCAAATGTCAATGGATCAACAACTCTTATTGACTGAGCACTTGTCGTACCAGGCTCCATTTCATGTAATACAATCTTACTTCGAGGTTTATGATCACTAATATAGCTATCCTTCAGAAACGCTGCATTTGTCGATACAAATACTTTGTTCTCTTCAAGACTATAGAAGTATCCACCTCTGGTCTCCTTGGAATATCCGACAAACAAGCAGACTACAGACTTAAGGTCTAGCTTTCCACTTTTGTTCTTCAGCACGTGTACTGGACACCTCCATATGTGAAAATGTTGCAAACTAGCTTTATGACCATTCCACAACTCTAAGGGAGTCTAAGGAACAGATTTGGATAGGACTACATTCAAAATGTAAGCCGCAGTTTGTAACGCCTATCCCCAAAAAGAATTTGGTAATGATGAGAAACTAATCATAGATCTCACCATTTCCATTAGGGTTCTATTTCTCCTATCCGTGACACCATTCTGTTGTGGTGTACCAGGAGCTGTGAGTTGGGACACTATCCCATACTCGACCATAAAGTCTTTAAACTCTTGGTCAAGGTACTCATCTCCATGATTCGATCGTAGAGACTTGATGGTCTTTCCTAACTGGTTCTTAACTTCAAATCAGAATTCTTTGAACTTTTCAAAAGTTTCCGACCTCCGTTGCATTAGGCAGACATATCCGTATCTAGAGTAGTCATCTATAAAAGTAACATAATACTCATAGCCACCTCTTGCTCTAACATTCATCGGTCCACAAACATCTGAATGTATAAGCTCTAGTGGTTCTTTAGCTCTAAGTTCTTTTCCAGTAAAAGGTCTCTTGGTTATTTTACCTTCCAGATAGGATTCGCAGACAGGTATGGTGCCAACCTTTAACTCACTTAAAGGTCCGATTTTAACTAGTCTATTTATCATGTCAATGTTAATGTGGCCAAGTCTTAGATGCCACAGATACGTTTCATTTTCTGGAGAAATCTTTTGTCGTTTTGTTTTTGGTTTTTCAACTTTAAACATTTTAGAGTTGAGCAGTGTTGTATTTATTAACGGCCTTAAAACATACAAATTGATTTCGTTTAATCCTGAACATATATGCAAACCATTCTTTGCAATAATAACATACTTATTATTAAAAGAAACATAATATAATTGTTCCAACAACTTCTAAACAGAAATCACACTTCTTGTGAAACCATGAATAAAAAATACATTGTTCAAAACTATAAAACAAATTCCAAAATGTAGTCTAACTACACCCACTGCTCTTGCTAACACGACATCCCCAGACCCAACACTTGTAGAGAAGGCTCCCTCCTCAAGCTGTGTCTAAGAATTAGTCCACTGCATAGAAGAACAAACATGGTTAGTGGCCCCCGAATCAACTATCCAGGGTGAAGAATCATCTTCCACTAAACACGACTCAAGAACAAGTAAATCATATTTACCTTTTGTTTTCTTCTTCTTGGCAACCTCCTCTAGATACCAAGGACAGTTCCTCTCCTAGTGTCCAACCTTGTCGCAATGGAAACATTTTTCTTTGCCTTGGTCAGTGGAGGAGCCCTTCTTCTTGCCTTGGGCTTTCTTGTGCTTGGGCTTACCCTTTTCCTTCCCAACAAACCTATTCCTTTTTTAATTTCTAGAGAAAGATGGTTCAGCAACATTTGCCTCACCGGTCTTACTTTTGTTGTCTTTAGTTAAGGACTCAAAAGTAGTGAGCTCATTGAGCAACTGAGTGAGTCTAAACTTTAGCTTGTTAATCTCATTGTTACTCTTAAACTGATCAAAACTTTTTGGAAGAGTTGTTAGTATGATGCTCACCTGAATGGGTTCATCAATAGCCCCGCCATTGATCTGTACCGTATTAAAATAGGACATCATGTGCAGGACATGTTCCCAAACATAAGCGATCTTTTTCATCCGAGCAAGCATTGCGGAACGAATAGTTTAGTGCCGCTTTTGCTCAGAGGGCTGCCCGAACATAGCTTGCAATGACTCCATTATTTCAAATACAGTACCTGTAAGTTCCTTATATTTTGATTGGCTCATTTCGTTGGCAAACCACATTGGGGGATTTGATTGTAAGGGTAGATTAGGCTTCATTGTTCATGATCAAGTCTCGATCGCATTCCCAAGCTTAAGAGCACTTCAAAGGTATATCACTTGTTTAACTCTCTTTGAAGAGATCTAGTTGCACACACTCACTTGCATGCATCATACACTTGTTTACATGTAATTGAATGATACATTATATGCCATTTATCACACTCCACACTTGCACATTTTGCACATCACTTAGTGTGTTGAGTTTGCCTAGAAAAGAGAATTTCTTCTCTTAGCGCGACCTAGACCGCTTGGCAAGCTCTGCTTGCACCGCGGCATACACAGCGATATACCTCAGTAGGGTCATGCTTCTTGTAATGCATCCTGTGCACTTGCATGCATAACGGTCCAAGTCGCGGTGTAGTCTAGTAGGCCTCTACTGCCTATACATCGGCATATGCACCTGCATGCACAGCGGCCTACACCGCGGTGTTGTCCAGTAGGTGCACTGATGTGTGTACCATAGTCTGGACAACCTGTCTGAGCCGCGGTATGCAGAACGATATTGACAGGATTTTGTTCCCTAAGTTCAAAACGACGCAGTTTTGACTAGGGCTCTCATATATATGTTCTCTCTTCTTCCTTACTCGTTTTTGTGAGTTCAATAAGCCATTTTTGGAGAGACCAAACTTCCTTAAGAGAGAGAAACTCCCAAGAACCCACCTTTACTCAACCAAACATTAACCCATGAGCATCTAGCATCTCACAAGCATCATCTCATCATGGATTCTTCTGGCGTCTATTGATTAGGTATTTTGAACAAGCCCTAAATCTCCATAGCAATTCTTGTGTTCTTATGTGCCTAGGTTTAGCTTTAAATATTGATTTAATGCATGTCTTTATGTTTAATGGTATTTATAACATGCTTGAGTTGGTGTTTGTTGGTTGAGAATATATGTTCGTTGATAGCTAGCATTTATGACCATTTTACCCTTCTAGCTAAATCTACTTACTTTTCATTTAGGTATTGATATCTAGGATTTGCACTTATTGTCATCTTTAAATTCCTAGATAAGCATCTAGTGTAGTCTAGCATTAATTGCATATTAGAATATTCATATATTCACATAGGTTGCTATATCTCTTCACTGATTGTTAAGTTTTGTGACTAAGTGGATTAGTGCACAAGCTTTTGGTCTAGAATCACTATTAAAGGCCCGTTGGGTAGAGTGAAAGGGTTAGTGACCAAGAATGGTGTGACAAGAGGTTAACCTAGGTTGTAATCTTTCATTCAAATAGTGGATTTGAGGACCGTGTGTGGCTAGAAGGATAGCCAGTGAGTTTTGCCCAGTTGGAGGGTTTCTCACGTAAATCAATCCCTGTGTTTTTATTGTTTTTCTGCATTTAATTTTTGGATTGATTGATTGCTAATATGGAGTAGCCTTATTAAAATTGACTAAGTCAAAAAGTTGGTATTATATCAACTAAAACCTATTCACCCCCCCCCCCCCCCCCCCCCTCTAGGTTAGTAGACACACACTCTATAGTATTTTCAGTACCCATTGCTTCGTGCTTAGTGACAAGCACGTCTGTCATACTGGCTAACAGATATGTTCGAGTTTTCTCATTTGATGAGACCCATTTTTGATATGCCTCACGAATAGTTCGTGCGACATTAGCAGTATGCGCTGGAGGACATTCCTCTGTAAGCACAAACTTTAGGTCCTTGGTGACCAAGATTGCATTTATGTTATGTTTCCATTTAGTGTAGTTATTACCAGTTAATTTGTCATTGGCAAGGATTTGTAATAGTGCAGATGACATGGCTAAAAAAACATAAATTAAGAATTCATTCAATCATACATTCAAAACATGTGCGAATGTTCGGCATAAAATTAAATATGATGCATGAAAATGTTTAATGAACAAGAACAACCCTAAGAAAACAATGTTTCTATGCCACGTTAATCCAACATACCACAAGTAAGTGCCGCCTTAGGGTCGGTCAAATTCTTGCATGTTGGATCGAGACATTCTCAATCAAATGATATACCAGAATAAATCTTATTCCAATATCATTCAACCATCGTTGATTTAGTCAGGTTTTTAATTAACCAATTTAATTAAAACCTTGTGAGCGTAACCCATCATTTCATATCTCATGAGCTTAACTCGAGAATTGCCGCCTTAGGGTCGGTAAATCCAGAAATCCCCTCAGAAATACTATCCGTTAGGAAGTCAACCTTGGTATTGATTCTTATAGAAACTTTCCATAGGGAGGACGAAAGCAAAGCCGTCACAAGACCCCACTCGAATCTTATGGTGTTGAACTAATGAAGGAGACTGCGGGATATAATGTTATATATCCTTCTCCCACTCACTATTTTATAATTAGGGTTTTCTATTAATGCATCTAGATTAAACAAGATTAAATGGCTAATTTCAATCTAAACGTCTTGTGCATTAATTACAAATTATTAGAATCCTATTCCAATTATGTCTATTAATGAGAATTACCAAGTTTTTACTCCTAAAAACTAATCTCATTCCAATCTAAACGTCTATTAATGAGAATCCTATTCCAATCTAAACGTCTATTAATGATAATTACCAAGTTTTTACTCCTAAAAACTAATCCCATTAATCTTATAGCCAATTATGTGAATTACCCATTTTAATCAAATTAAAAATAAACACATAATATAGAAGGCTATAATGCATGTATGATATATAAACATATATATATATATATATATATATATATGTGTGTGTGTAGGCACGCCTAATCTAAATGATATGTATATGCATGGCAATACTTTAATTATAACATAATAAAAACATACATGAGTTGACCGAGTATGATGGGTTTATTTAACTTAAAAAAAAATTCTAATTACAATAATATCCAAGACATTCCTTGGTCTTCTTGTAATTCCAAAAAAAAAAACTTCAAGTCCATCTGTAATATCTTTTGCATCTTCCGGGCCCAAAATCAAGTCCAGCGTGATTTATTTCATTGGATCCATTATATAGATTAAATCCCTAAAGCCCAAGTGTTACTCTAACACTTTTCAGAGGCCCGGGATTTCCCCAAAAGAATTTGGCCCAAACTTGCTCGCGTACATGCAGCCCTAGCAGGGCCGGCCCTCCTTCTTTGCTAGAGGGGCGGCCGCCTCGAGCCCCTTTTTTTAAGGGGCCCATGTGTACATGATTTCAATACTTGTTTAGGGCCCATTTTTCATTTTTATCAAATTATAAGGGCCCATATATTTATTATGGATATTAATAAAATGCCCTTTTTAAAAAAAATTCAAAAGTTAAAATAAACAAAACAAAATTGGGCTAGGAGGCCCAAGATAAAAAAGTTCCAAATGAAATCTTTAATTATGTTTTCTTTTTTATCTTCAAACATATCGGTACTAAAGTCCATTTATTGTCTGAATTTTCAGCCTCCAAGTCCAACGTCTCTCTCAACTCTCTTACAAAAAAAAAATCTCTCTCAACTCTCATTCTCCCAACAAGGGGCCCCATCTTAGATTTTCGCCTCAGAGACTGCCCTGAGCCCTAGTGCTTGTGAATAGGGAGTGCATGACTGCTGTATAAAGAACGCAACAATTTATTCAACACTTGCGCATTGATTACATGTGTGTTGTCCGCATGTCATGTTGCTTGCATGACATTTGGATACAATGCTACAACATACACTATGTTGCGCATGTGATGTGCATACAAACATACATTTAACAACTAAAGTGTTGCATGCATGACATCTGCAACACAAGCATAAACGCGTAATTAACACAACAATTGTGCATCGCACGTATGCTTCAACATGCGACACTTAGCACATATGTGCATCAGTTCACCACGCATCACAATTAAAGAGACAGTACTTCGCACATGCGCAATCTGTTGAACATGGTCCGCGCGGCTGCTGTGCTTTGTCTTCCGGATTGTCTTCTTCATCGATTTACATTCATAAAAATAAAATAATAGCATAAAAAAAGTATACAACCCGGAATTAATATTACATCAGAAAAATATTACATTTAAAATCCAAAACTCTAAAACCTATGTACCATAAAAATTTATGATCATCCATGTTTAAATTAAACGATTAATTATAAACATTCATACAATTATAAAAATAGTGCCTACACATTCATACATGCAATCAAGAGCAATCGAATTCGATTATACTGTACAAAAAAAGCTCTGATACCATTTTGTAGGTTCAAGATTTTGGATTACGCAGCGGAATGGGGTCTTAAAATTTGTTAATGCAATCATAAACTAACCCATTTGTACAGTATAAACAAAAACAATAAGAAGGAGATGAAACTATTTCATACCAACGTTTGTAAGCTCCTTCTTCTTTTCGATATGCTTCCTGATTTGAACCACAAGATCTTCCTGGCTATCTCCCGGGATTGGTAACGAGGTGTGGGTGTGTTACGGTATTTAGTAACAAGGAGGATGAAGAGAAGAAGAAGAAAAACATAATTTTTTTTCTTTTGGCCCAAAAAACCTAGAACTCTTTCTAGGGTTTGTTTTTTCTTTTTCTATTTCTTTTTCTTTTTCTTTTTCTCTTGTTTGCTTCTATACCCTCAAAAATTGACTCTCAATTTTGAACGTATGTTTTTTCTTAGTTTCCAAAAACATATCATATATATATTTTTCATAAAACTAATTAATCAAATCTTTTAAGATATTGATATCTTTAAAGATATTAATTGATATTAATTAATTTGATTTGATTTGGATTCAAACTCTTTTAAATTCAAATTTAAATATTTAATTTAATGGAAATAAAATAATCAAATTATCTTATCTTCATTCAAAATTAAATATCAATCAACACCCTCCATCTAATGATTAATAACACAATTAAATAATCTAATTATTTAATTAACATAATCATTAATATTCATTAATTAAATAATCTCATTATTCAAATAATTTCTGAATAGACACGTGTCACTTTCATAACATAATTAATTTGACAATCCAATTAATTAAACGTGACCCTTGTTAGCTTAATCAATCGAGCTAGCAAGGGGACTCAATGGACCCATAGTATTTTGAGCTCTAGTAAACCTTAGAAATAATTAATTAAACTCTTTAATTAATATTTTATGATTATTAACTTCGGTGTTATTTTACTAAAAACCTGAAGCAACATTCTCTCAACTGTAGATGTTTTTACACAAACCAATAACTTTCGGTGTCCATCGATATAGCTATTACATATGGTATAATTGTCCATAAGTAGTTCATAATTAGAGATGGGTAATAATGTCTGTTATACCCCTCTAATTACATCTTTTCCATTAAGTACTATTGATTATTTAATGAACAATAAATCGTGCATTCCTCACGGAATTAGAAGAGTGCTTATATTGTTCAAGTCCCAAATCAATCTTTAAGAGAACTACTGTCTGCATCTCGCAAGAAGGAGTGGATTCCACTATTGTGTATAAACGTTCTCAACCACAAACCAAACCGTGATCCCAACATACGGAGCACATTGATCGGGAATACAACTTCAACTTCACCCATGGTACATCAAAAATAATGACAACTAAATAACATGAATTCTTTCACAGAATGACCCGTACGCGTCTTATATCAGTGGGATCGATGTGGTGCTGCTAGTTTGTTGCATGCATGCATGTATTGCACAGTAGGAGAAAATCGACTGTTTTAATTAATTATGAATAATATTTCTCTGAAAACTCACGGGTACCTTCAGCTCATAACAACATGCACACAATATCAAATCAAAGTTTCTCTTCAAACTTTGAAAGAGGGGGTTGGCTAGTATGCTGGGATTTAAAAAATCACTGCATCATGCAGTGATGAATAGTGAAGTTTTTGGTTTGTTGGATCATTTAAAATTGGATCTAAGGACTTGTATTAATTGCCAACTAAAAAATCTAATTGTAAAATAGAAAAAAAATTAAAAACTCGTTCAATAGGTTAGACGGTCACTTTTACACACTATATATTTTGTTTGAAACACTTTTTATACAATGTTAAATAATAATATTGTGAAATTAAATTCCATTCAATTATATTTTTTGAGATAAGATAAGGTTGGCTCAATGGTTTGTCCCTCACACATAATAAAGAGTGTGGATATTACTTCTCATAAAATTAATTAGTATACTCATTTTTATAAGTACACATATGTCAAAATTTTAAAAAATAAATATTACAATAAGCACTCATCCTAATGCCAATAGTACCCTTATTTAAATGAATAGATTCATTTTAATACATTTTATTTATAAATCCTTATAAATTATTAACACACCCAATTTATAAAAAAATCATATTATTTTTGGAATCAAATCCTTTTGTAACAATGATCTTATTTACTTTTGATAGACAATTTTGGGGTGTTAGGATTTTATGGATTTGTATGATTTTAAAGACTATTAGGATTATATGTACTATACCTTTAGGATTCTAAAATAGTTTTTGGACTTTATTTATAAACTATTAGGATTATCTAGAATTTATTTACAGACTATTAGGATTTATTTATAAAAATCAGTGAATCGGTCATGCATGCAAGGTGAATCAACCACAATATTTTATGGACTTTTTAAAAAACGGTGTCAATATTGACACCCATAAAACTTATTAGTACACCCATATTTATTTAAAAATTTAAATACAAAAATATCCCAATAGAAATTTATCAATAAGAACAAAATACTTTAATTAAAAGAGAGCTTCTCCTTACAATCCACAAATTATCTATTTACACATGATCGTGCCAAAATTGTGCTATGTTTTGGCCCTCAATTCCATATCCTTTAACTTGGTTTTGAGTATATTTTTGTGTCTAATGGCTCTATTCCAGTCATTGCATGCATTTTTAAGCAAAAAAGAGTTTGGGATGCAAAAATTAGCAGAAAATGTGATTTTATAGAAAAAATGGCTGAAATTGTGAAAAGCTTGTACAACACTTCAAACTTTGGAGGGTCATATCTCCTTACTCATATTGAACCAAGTTTCGGATTACATATGTTCGGAAAGCCCCGGGAGTCTAGTTTCTAGCGGTTTGTACGGATTACAATTCCGAGTTTTGAAGAGGAAGTTATGGCCATTTTAGTGTTTGTTGCACGGCAGTGCACGGGTACTGCATGGGTACTGCATGGATAATCTACCCGTGCACTAGTCAATGCACTACCAGTGCACTACCCGTGCCGTTACCCATGCACCGCATGTTCCAGCTAAGTTTAAGTCGCGTTTTCAACCATTTTAGAGGGGCAAATGTGTCCTTTCATTCCTATTTCGTTCCCCAACCTCCCAAACCTTTAAATACACCATTTTCTTCACAAGACCCATCAACTCTCAACCCACAAAAACCTAAACACAAAATCCTCTCCATTTCATCTTCTTCACCAAATCGAGAGAGAAAGGAGCTTCAAAAGGCATCCATGGAGGTTTTCCTCCATGGATTGCCTCTCCACCACCACCTACTCCATGGATTTCCACTTCACCACCACCTATTACCATCATCATCCATCTTTGAGGAAGATTCGAGAGGAAAGAGCACCATACCTTGTCTATGAGGAGGAGGAGCTTCAATGGAGCTTGGAGATCCGAGATGACAATTGGGCCACTCTCCGAGCTTAGAGATCCGGGATTGACACCCTTGGGTTTCTTCTTTTTACTCTTTCCTCTGTTATTTTCTTCTTTTATATGTATCCCCATTTGGGAAATATATAAACTCTAATATTAGTTCCATTTATTTAACTGACTTGTATCTGATTTCTTCTTGTATTGTCTCATTCAATTACACTTAATTTGACACTTGACTTGTATTAAGTAGGATTGACAACCCAACTCTTGATGCATGTTAGGGATAGCTCTTGTCTTTACATTCATGGCATGTAGAGTAGAAATTGGTATGTGTTCATGATTGGGATTAGAAGTAGATTAATGTAATCTATGAGTAGATTAATTTAGCATCTCATGATTGCTCATATGTCGATGGATTATTTGAAATGCATGTTTTGGATTGGATTTAGTATTTTTGTTTGTTTGGGTGGAATTCATGAAGTGTATACATGATGCCTTTGTGCGTTTCGGTTCTATAAACCTACATGCTTATGCGACCTTAGAGCGTTGCTCGTACAATACACCCTCGGCAAGTAGCACTCGGGTCGTAACTCTTGGTCATTGCTCGTACGATACACCCTCAACGAGTAGGGGTCAAGGGTCCGTTTATGCTTAATGCCTCCATTGGTTGTTGCTTACACGTGACATGTGAGTAGCGATCGGTGGTTGATCTTATGTTTATCTCTTTTATGTGCTTAGACGTAATCCTTAGTAGTTGCTCATGCGATACATCCTCGATTAGTAGCTTTAGAGGACTAGTCGACTCTCTCATTCCATATCTAGAGGTCATACTTAAAGCTAGGTTGAACCCAATATATGAGTGTCTTTGCATGTTAGTTCTTGTAGGTGGCACGAATGTTTTGGTGGACATGAGTACCATATGTATCCATTTTCTTGCATCTCTCCTATCCGCCATTTTGTATTTATCAATTTAATCACCATTCTCACCCCTCCATGTTCTCTTATGTTTTCTTATTTGTTTCTTTCACTATTCTTGTTCTCACACACACACACACTCAAATGCTACACTTCACACACATCACTCTCACCCTTGCTATGTTCTTATTTACCTTGCTTTCAGTAATCACTAAAACGAGAGACAATTAACGGATGACACCTCCCTGTGGACGATACCCTTGCTTACCGCTTTACTACGTTTTCAAAATTTTAGAGCACATTGCGTGGGAACAATTTTATAAATATCTTTTGATACCCGCAATTTGGTAACGACACAAAAAGCGATCAACACTCCAATTTAATTTTTTTAATTAATGACAATTTTAACATAAATTAAAATTATTAAACAAGACAAAAACAATTCTAAAGACACTACTAAATCATTAAATTAAATATTACATTTTAAACTGTATCATCATATTGAACCGTTGAACCGGTTGACTTTCTAAAAATCACCGTCAACATATACATATATATGGTTCCTAAAAATCAAGCTTATCCGTAAGTTTTTTTTTTCTTAACTGTTAGTCTTGCTTGAGAAATAATAGATATAGAAAATTAGAGATTTGTTCTAGAGGAGAGAGAGTTTAATATGGTAATTAAAAATTTTGAGATAATTTTTTTTAATAATAAGTTAATTAAAGAGTGTCTTTAGAATATGAGTGCCAAAAGATAACAAAGGATAATTTTGGAATAAAAGAAAGTGTCTTTAGAATTTTTTTAAATTTAAATTTTGAGAATGAAGTGTCTTTAGAAAAGAAGTGTAAAAAAAAAAAAAATTGGATTGTCAAAAGAAGTTCTCTAATTAAAAATGAACCAAATACATACACTCATTAATTACACACATATCTTCAACTATATTTTTTATTAAAAAAACCTTACCTTTCAAGACAAAAATTATGATAAACCCTAACAAATGATAAACCCTAGTTTTTATGATAAACCCTAATTAAACTCTAATTTTATTTCAGGTATCAATCTTTCTCATCATCACATGATTATCATATTGATTTTGTATTTCTTTTATGTATGGTTAAGAACTCTATCAATAAATGATATATTTTTTTAACGATAGCTGTAGATATCAACAATGTTTTTTTTTTAAGATAGTCATAAGGATCAATAAGTTTTTTTTTTAAAGACAGCTGTATAAATAAGATAATTACAGATTGAAAATTGGATCATAATTAAAAGAGGATTTGATTATAAAAATAATGTTATTTTTTATAAATGAGGTGTGATAATAATTTAAGAGTGGTTATAAATAATATGTATTAAAATTAATATATTTATTTTAATGAGGGTACTATTGACATTATGATGGATGCTTATAGTAATATTTATTTTTTAAGTTTAGATATGAATGTACCTATAAAAATGGGTGTACTAATAGTTTTTATGGGTGTCAATATCTGCACCCTTTAAAAAAATCTTAAAAGTTCTAATAGAATATCACCTAACTTATCTAACTTATTAAAAAGTCTCAATCAAATACCATCAGACTTTTACTTCCCAAAATTGTATATTAAAATCCCAATCCAATAACACCCCCGTTAATATATATTTTCCTTGTTTTTATATATAATTATTTAAATTTATAATTACATATAATTATATATATATATATTATAAAAAGTAAAATTAATAAAAATGGTGAAGATCAGTTTGTTTCCTCTTTGTATTCTATTACTTGCATATAGGTAATGTTTCCAGATATGATCCAGTGTATCTTCGTATTTTTCAGCATGATCCTTTATAGAGGTCGTTAAATATGGCATGGTGTGGTGCATCAACTAGTGAGGTTGATTAGTGTTCTGACCTCGATATCTGAGAAGTTTCATCCCGCTTGGAGTCAGATCTGGCTTCCCTTGACCTTTTCGAAGCTAGGTGTGGCTTCCCCTGACCTTTCGAAGCTAGGTATGGCTTCCCCTGACCTTTAGAAGCTAGGTGCGGCCTTCTAGGGATATTCTTCTGTGTCAATCGAGGTATAGGCGAGTCTCTGGAGCATTTGCGAGGTGACCTCGACTTCGGGGAGCTTCTAGTTTTGGTGATGCGGGCTAGATCTGATCGTTCTGGGCTCTATCCCGGATGTTTCCGAAGCCCGTCCTTGTTCCTAGGGTGGTATCGTAGTTCGGCTCTGGATAGAGAGGTCTCCTGGTGGAAACTCTCGGGTATAGAACCAGGTCTGGGAGGTGGAAAATTTTCCTTTGGTCCTTAGCCAATTTTGGACAATTTCAAAATTTAAAAAATGTTTACCAAAGTCGTACAAATTGTTACCGAAGCCGTGAAAGTGGTTACCAAAGCTGTGAAAATGGTTAAAAGTCAAAATTTCTAAAATTGAAAAATGGTTATCAAAGCCGTAAAATGGTTACCAAAGCCATGAAGGTGGTTACCAAAGCTGTGAAAATGGTTACAATTCAAAATTTTGAAAATTAAAAAATGGTTACAAAAGCCGTAAAAATGGTTACCAAAGCCGTGAAGGTGGTTACAAGTCAAAATTTCAAAAATTAATTAATGGTTACCAAAGCTGTTAAATGGTTACCGGAGCCATGAAGGTGGTTGTCATATCCGTGAAAACGGTTACAAGTTAAAATTTAAAAAATTGTAAAATGGTTACCAAAGTCATAAATATGCTTACCAGGGCCGTAAAGGTGGTTACCAAAGCCGTGAAAAAGGTTACAAGTCAAAATTTCATAAAAAAATGGTTACCAAAGTCGTACAATTAGTTAGCGAAGCCGTGAAAATGGTTACCATAGGCGTGAAAATAGTTACAAGTCAAAATTCCAAAAATTGATAAATTGTTACCAAAGCCGTAAAAATGGTTATCGGATCTGTGAAAGTTGTTACTAAAACCGTGAAAATGGTTACAAGTCAAAATTTTAAAATTATGTAAAAATAATATTATTATTTAATTTATCTTAATTAAATATATTTATTTAATTTTATAATATAATTTTTTATTATTTAACTTATTTTTTAAAATTTATAGTTATTAAATTTATATTTTTTTAGAGAGCAGCCGGTTGCATACCAGCTGTTCCATTAATTTGTTTTTTTTTTTTTGCTGCCACTTGGCAACCATTCATTGAAGTAACATACACTATTTATCCTTGTACGTGCAGTGATTTTTTTCCCCTACATGATAGCCAGCCCCTAGGATCGATGATCACGGAACATAATTTCTTCTATCTCTTAGGGCTGGCTGTCATGCAGGGGAATAAAAATCACTGCATGTACAGGGATGAATAGTATACATTACTTCAATGAATGGCTGCCAAGTGGCAGAAAAAAAACAAATTATTGGAATAGCCGGTTTGCAACCGGCTGCTCTCTAAAAAAAATATAAATTTCATAACTATAAAATAAAAAAATAAAAATAGAACTTAAAAAATAAGTTAAATAATACAAAAAATTATAATAAAAAATTAAATAAGTATATTTAATTAAGATATATTAAATAATAATATTAATTTTACATAATTTTGAAATTTTGACTTGTAACCATTTTCACGGTTTAAGTAACAACTTTCACAGATCCGATAACCATTTTTACGGCTTTGGTAACAATTTATCAATTTTTGGAATTTTGACTTGTAACTATTTTCACGCCTATGGTAACCATTTTCACGGCTTCGCTAACTAATTGTACGACTTTGGTAACCATTTTTTGTATGAAATTTTGACTTGTAACCATTTTCACGGCTTTGGTAACCACCTTTATGGCCCTGGTAAGCATATTTATGACTTTGGTAACCATTTTACAATTTTTTAAATTTTAACTTGTAACCGTTTTCACGGATATGGCAACCACCTTCATGGCTCCGGTAACCATTTAACAGCTTTGGTAACCATTTATTAATTTTTGAAATTTTGACTTGTAACCACCTTCACGGCTTTGGTAACCATTTTTACGGCTTTTGTAACCATTTTTTAATTTTCAAAATTTTGAATTGTAACCATTTTCACAGCTTTGGTAACCACCTTCACGGCTTTGGTAACCATTTTACGGCTTTGATAACCATTTTTCAATTTTAGAAATTTTGACTTTTAACTATTTTCACAGCTTTGGTAACCACTTTCACGGCTTCGGTAACAATTTGTACGACTTTGGTAAACATTTTTAAATTTTGAAATTGTCCAAAATTGGCTAAGGACCAAAGGAAAATTTTCCACCTCCCAGACCTGGTTCTATACCCGAGAGTTTCCACCAGGAGACCTCTATATCCAGAGCCGAACTACGATACCACCCCAGGAACAAGGACGGGCTTCGGAAACATCCAGGATATAGCCCAGAACGATCAGATCTAGCCCGCATCACCAAAACTAGAAGCTCCCCGAAGTCGAGGTCACCTCGCAAATGCTCCAGAGACTCGCCTATACCTCGATTGACACAGAAGAATATCCCTAGAAGGCCGCACCTAGCTTCGAAAGGTCAGGGGAAGCCATACCTAGCTTCGAAAGGTCAGAGGAAGCCACACCTAGCTTCAAAAAGGTCAAGGGAAGCCAGATCTGACTCCAAGCGGGATGAAACTTCTCAGATATCGAGGTCAGAACACTAATCAACCTCACTAGTTGATGCACCACACCATGCCATATTCAACGACCTCTATAAAGGATCATGCTGAAAAGATACGAAGATACACTGGATCATATCTGGAAACATTACCTATATGCAAGTAATAGAATCCAAAGAGGAAACAAACTGATCTCCACCACGATACTCTCAATTCGGTTGTTAACTCAAAGTCAATGACATTAAAGGGAGAAATCCCGCCTGATAAGGAGGGGAGAGACTGAGAAAATCAAGGGGAGAATCAGTTTGTTTGACCTACAAAACTATGTATAAATAGAAAGAAAGAAAATGAAAAGAGGAGACTACTATTCGACATGCATACGACAAATACTCAATCATACCCTAGAGAGAGTTGAGAGCAAAAATAAAGAATTTCTGTATTTATATACCATGCACGTTCAATAAAAATATTATTGCTTTCTTTTGGGTGAATGATATCATCATTCCTTATCATTTTATAAATTATCGCTACACATACAATCAATCTTGGCCACCACCTACGTGGTAGTGGTCTTGAGGGTGTTAACTGAGATTTCTCATCCCGAGCAAAATTTCCGTTAACACTTTCTGGCGCCGTTTGTGGGAAACCTTACACCCAATTAACCAATTATTTGCATTTACATTTTCGTTGTTTTACAAGAACTATGAGGCTCCGCTCCTCCCAAGATCAACATAGAGTCTCGGAGCAACCTCCGGCGAGGCTAACAAGAAAGGCCCCAAGAAAGGGGAAAAATTCTGGATATAGTAGTCAAGCTCCGGTCCAGACAACCAATGCGTGGGCTACTGGCCACCCTATAGTGAGCCAGGCCGCGCTCGACCAACAAGCGGCGGCCTTCGTAGAATCCATCCGCGTCCGCCTGCTCGCTGAAGGCATCACAATCTAGCCAACCAACCTGAATGATCAGGGAGAGCCAAGCAGACTCGGAGCTAGGCCGCCTGCTTTCGATCGCCTAGGACCTCCTCTTCCAGAGCAGGCTCGAGATAGGTCAGGGCCCCAACGTTCGACCCGGGATAGGCTGGGACCTATGCCCCCGGTTCCGAAAAGACTTTCACAATATCAACCCCGGCGAGTTAAGTCTGCCGCGGATGCTTTTACCCGGAAGCCACGAGGGCTATCTCATCCAACTACATCTAGGAGAACTGCCCAGGCCCTAGAAGAGGAAAGTAGACAAACTCATCGAGTGGATCCTATCCAGGAGGAGGACCGGATAGAAATTGCCAGTTCATCGGAAAGATTCGACAGTGAGGAGTCTGAGTTTAACTCGAAGAGACCTGGGAACAAGCGACTGAGGGATCAGCTGGCAAAGTTACAAAAAGAGGTCCAGCAGATAAGGAAGGGAAAGAATAAGGAGGACAAAAAGGATCCCCGGAGCGAGATGAACGCTCCCTTCACTAGGAGGATCCGGGAAGCAGAGCTCCCCCCAAAATTCAAAATGCCAGCAGATAAGTTCTCTGGAACAGAAGATCCTCTAAGCCACCTAGAGAGCTTCAGTTCAACAGATGGAGGTCCAGAACACTACCAGAGCAGCTATGTGCAGAATTTTTCAATGACCCTAACCGACTATGCGAAAACCTGGTTCAGAAAACTGCCCGTTGGCAGCGTGGATTCTTTCATAAAATTATTAACAGATTTTTGCTCACAGTTCCAAGGAGTCAAACCTCGTCCGAAAGATCCCATACACCTCCAATATGTGATCCAGGAACAGAGTGAAACTCTTCGGTCGTACGTGGAACGATTTCACAAGGAGGTCATACAAATGGGAGTTTTCACGAAAAAGAAACCCTAGCCAACTTCAGGCGAAACCTATGGGCAGGAAAGCTTTTACGTTCCTTCGCCAAAAGACCTCCCGAGACATACCAGGAGGCCTACGACCGGGCTCGTGAGCAGGTCGAGATCGACGAACAACTCAAGGTCAAGATGGAACACAACGACATGAGAACGGCAAAACTTCTGAAGAAAGAAGCCCCCAACACTGTGCAACCTCATTATGATCCTATGGTAATCACGATACAGATCGCCAACTGTCTTGTCCATCGCGTGCTCGTAGATATAGGTAGTAGTGTAGATATCCTCTTCAAGGATACCCTGGAAAAATTGAACCTGAAGCAACGTTGTTACAACAGCTGTACCACTCCACTTTACGGTTTCACTGGAGATTCGATCATACCAGTAGGGTCGATGATCCTCCCTAGTAATCATCGGAATCACCCCTCTCCAACAGAATATTATGACCAACTTTGTTGTGGTGGACACCCCATCGGCCTACAATGCCATCCTAGGGAGACCTTTCATGTCCTCCTTGAAGGAAGTCTTGTCCATATACCACAACGTCCTAAAATTCCCGGTTGGAACCAAAGTAGGAGAGGTACGAGGAGACCAGCAGGCAACCAGGAAATGCTACGCAGTATCTGCCAATCCTACAGCCCTAGCGAAACAGTGTGTACATGTGACATTAATCCAGGAGAACATGGATACATCCCGGATAATCCAGGAGGAGAAAGAGCCCACGGAACATCCTGGGCATCTGGAGAGCGAACCTATTATGCCCTACGAGGAAGAACGGAGTAAGGAATGGGCCAGCGGGCGGCCGTAGATAAACTATAAGAGATACCCATCAGGAATGACGACCCCTCCAAGGTCGTCAAGGTCGGAGCCACCCTTGATTCAGAAGTAAAAAGAGGACTGATTGACCTTCTCAGGGAGTTCAGTGACATCTTCTCCTGGAACCATGATGAAATGCCTGGGATCCCGACATCATTGGCCGCCCACCGACTAGCAGTACATCCAACAGTCAAGCCCGTCAAGCAGAAGAGGCGTCACTTCAACGCTGATAGGAATACTGCGGTGCAGGAAGAGGTTGATAAATTGATCAATGCAGGGTTCATCAGAGAAGTACGTTACCCCGAATGGATAGCCAATGTGGTAATGGTTACGAAGGCGAATGGGAAATGGCGTATGTGTGTCGACTACACCGACCTCAACCGGGCTTGTCCGAAAGACAGTTTTCCTTTACCAAAGATCGACAAGCTGGTTGACTTTACATCCGGAAATAAACTTCTGAGTTTTATAGACGCATTCTCAGGATACAACCAAATTAAAATGCACCCGGCTGACCAAGATAAGACCAGTTTCATTACTAGGCAGGGCTTATACTGCTACAAGGTGATGCCGTTTGGTTTGAAGAATGCGGGGGCCACATACCAGCGGCTGGTTAACAAACTGTTCAAGCCCGAGATAGGAAGGACGATGGAAGTGTATATCGACGACATGATCATGAAATCCCCAACCGCAAAAGGACATCAGGAAGACCTTCGCAAAACCTTGCTCATATTGAGGGAAAACTGGATGCGTTTGAACCCCTCCAAATGTGCCTTTGGGGTAACGGCAGGGAAGTTTCTGGGCTTCATGGTTCATGAGAGAGGTATAGAAGCCAACCTAGAAAAAATTAAAGCTATCTTGGACCTGGAATCCCCAACCTCCCTCAAGCAAGTATAGATTCTGACTGGACTGGTGGCGGCACTCAACAGGTTTATCTCTCCCTCCACCGATAAATGCCTCCCTTTCTTCAAGGCCATCAAACAAGGGAAGAACATGAAATGGAGCCAGGAGAGCGAACATGCGTTTCACGCTTTGAAAGAGTACCTAACAAGCCCCCCATTGTTAGTCAAACCGGTTCTCGGAGATAAGTTGCAGATCTACCTGGCCGTATCAAAAACTGCAGTAAGCGGAGCTTTGGCCAAGGATTGTAGCGACGGTTTTCAAAGACCCATATACTATGTGAATCATGCTTTGACCAAATCAGAAAGGAATTACATTCTCCTGAAAAAGCTCACTTATGCTCTGGTGATCTCAGTGAGGAAACTCCGTCCCTGTTTTCAAGCTCACACAATAGCAGTGGTGACAGACCAACCCCTCCGCCAATTCATGCAAAGACCAGACGTGTCAGGAAGGCTAGTCTTATGGGCACTAGAGCTCACTCAGTTCGAGCTAAAGTATAAGCCCCGGAATACGATTAAGGCACAGGCTTTGGCTGACTTCAGTGGCAGAATTCTCAGCGATCCCAGATCCAGATGATCCCTCAGTATCAAATGAGGTCCCTGAGAAGATATCCGAGGTCGACAATTGGCCGGAAGGCTGCAAGCCATGGACCCTCTTTATAGATGGAGCATCCTGGCGAGCCGGGGGAGGAGCTGGCAAAGTTTTAATAGATCCGGAGGGGACCGGATTCTGTCACTGTTTCAGACTCGAGATTAAAGCTACCAACAACGAAGCAGAATATGATGCCCTTCTAGCCGGGATGAAGGTAGCCATTGAACTAAAGGCCGACTACCTGCAAATCAAGAGCGATTCATTGCTTGTTGTAAACCATGAGACTGGGGTTTACCAGGCAAAGAGAGATAATATGGCTGCCTACCTAAATCTAGCTCGGCTGCTAAAAAGCAAATTTAAGGGACTCAAGATCGATAAGGTGCCTCGACACCAAAACCATCGCGCAGATGTTCTGGCTAAAATAGCGGTGAACGGAGGCCAGTCCCTACCACGGGGAATTCCCCTCCAAGTAATCACCCAACCAAGCATAGCCACAAATGGAGAAATTTGTTCCCTGGATCGCCTGCCTTACTGCATGGACCTAATTGTCGCCTACCTCCTTGAAGAAGAGCTTCCCGAAATGCCCGACCAAGCCCGAAGAATTAAGAGACTCTCAGTCCGATATTGTATGGTGGACGGGTACCTCTACAGGAGGGGCAGATCCCTCCCCTTACTTAGGTGCTTGCATCCCGACTGATGCTAAGTGGGCATTGAGAGAGGTCCACTCTGGGGACTGTGGGAACCATATAGGTGGGGAAGCTCTAGCCTATCAGGTGCTTCGTATGGGGTACTATTGGCCGACCATCCACCAAGATGCAAAGAGTTTTGTGCAATCTTACGAACCTTGTCAAAGAACTTCAAACTTCAACCACCAGCCACTCGAGCGACTGTCGTCCCTCAGTTCACCTTACCCCTTTGCCATGTGGGGAATCGACCTAATTGGGCCTACTTCCTACCGCCCCCGGACAGATGAAACATACTATCGTGGCTATCAACTACTTAACAAGATGGGTCGAGGCAGGACCACTTTCTCGAATATTAGAGAAGAATACAACCAAGTTCATCAAGACTAACATGGTATGCAGATTCGAGACCCCTCTCATCATTATAGCCGACCTAGGGAAGAAATTCGACAACGCCCGGTTCAAAGACTTCTGCAAGGGATTGGGGATCGACCTCAGGCTCGCTTCAGTGGCTCATCCCCAGACTAACGGGCTGGTAGAATCTACCAACAAGGCTATCAAGAAACTTCTGAAAAAGAAGCTACAGCAGAAGAAAGGTAAATGGGCCGAAGAGCTACCGGAAGTCCTCTGGGCATACCGGACTAAAAAAATAACAGCTATCGGGGAGACACCTTACTCCCTGGCTTTCGGGGTTGAAGCAGTCCTCCCCATCGAGCATAAATTAACCTCGTTCAGGGTACAGCACTTTGAGCCCGAAAGTAACGAAGTCAAGCTCCGGGCTAATCTAGACCTCTTAGAAGAAAAACAAAACCGGGTAGCAGAGAAAGTAGCGATCTACCAGAGCAAAATCGCTAGATACTTCAACCAAAAGGTTAGAGCCCGGGAATTCAAAGAAGGGGATCTGGTACTTAGGAAAGTGACCCTGAACACTCGAAAAAGGTCAGATGGAGTCTTAAGTCCCAATCGGGAAGGCCATATTTGATAAAGCTAGTTGTTCGCAATGGAGCCTATAAACTCGAAGACATGGACGGACGGTCCATCGACCACACTTGGAATGCAGATCATTTGAGGAAATTCTACCCTTGAGGGAAGTTCCCAAGTAGACTACCCCCACTTAGATTTCATTACAGACCCTAATAATGATGTACTACATCTCGATCATCAATTGAGTCATTTTCCTTTTCTCCTCCATCTTTGTCTCCAACTATGTTCAACATTAGTGACTATACCCTTGTATGGGAAACTCAACATAAACACTTCGAGACCAGGAAATAGCTCGATAGCCCTCATGATGCCTTGGTCGGGCTACCACCCCCAAGAAGGATCTGAGTGTAAGAGCATAGTTGCCTTCCAGATCCCGAGACCAGGAAATAGCTCGATAGCCCTCCTGATGCCTTGGTCGGGCTACCACCCCCAAGAAGGATCTGAGTGTAAGAGCATAGTTGCCCTCCAGATCTCGAGACCAGGAAACAGGTCGATAGCCCTCCTGTTGCCTTGGTCGGGCTACCACCCCCAAGAAGGATCTGAGTGTAAGAGCATAGTTGCCCTCCAGATCTCGAAGACCAGGAAATAGCTAAGTAGCCCTCCTGATGCCTCGTTTGGGCTATCCCCCGATAAAATATATATATATATATATATATATTAAATGTTTGTTTTCGTGTGCAGGAACAAAATCATCATAATTCCCTACACGAGTCTTAATTGTTACTGCAGATGCCATTCTGGTTCCTATTCAAAACCAGAAATAAATTAAGAGTTCTCAAAATCAATTCGATTTCTCATTAAGGACAAGGGGAGCCTATCCCTCGATAAGGCTACATCCACCAAACGGGGAGCCCAACCCCCAAGCTCGGGCTAAAAAAAAAGCTAATGAGGGCAAAACGGGGTACCCACCCCTTTTTTCCGGGCAATCAAAAACAAGTCATGATAAACTGCTTCAAGCTTTGGGACTCTCCTGGCTCCCCTCCGCTGGCCCTCCTCCTTCTTGCTGATCTTCGCCATTAATCCCTTCTACAGATAGCTGCCCATCTTGGTTATCCTCGCCGACCGCTCCTCCATTTAGAGGCTCCATCGGCTGATCAGCAGGATCTTCCTCCAAAACCTCATTAATCACGTACATAACCTCAGGTGGGATAGCCGCGTCAAGAAGGGCAGCCATGGACCCCGTCTGGCTCCTGTCGACCTCCATCTCTGTTAAAGGGGGATCCTCAGATGGGCTCCTAACCTCTTCACCAGCTCCCGACTAGTCCTCATCGGATCGAGAGGACATCACTTTACTGGAAGACTCCCCAAGACCTGAGATGGTAAAAATAGGAAGAGGGAATGAAGGATCTGTCTGAGCGGGCTGCTTCCCAGCTCCTGCTAGGCTCAAAGGGACCACCTTGTCGCCTTCAGGGAGAGATAACTCGGCAGCCTTGAGCATTATTTCCTGTCTATCCCAGCCAACAATAGATGATAAATATAGGGAGGAGGAAGAGCTTCCACGGCTTGAAAGGAAGCATAGAAATACATGTCGCTGAAGGAGGTCTCTGCATCGGCTTGCAGCTTGGTCACATGAGTAATCAGAGACTGGTTCTCGAGGTCCAACTTATTAGCCTCAGATCTCCGGGAATCCCGCTGCCTAGCCCGCCGGAGAGATTGAAGACGCTCTTGATCATAAGATTGTTTCATCCTCTCATGATCGCAGCGAAGCTCAGCCATCTCGACCTCAACCTTTCCCTGGTTGGAAGTCACCTCTTCCACTAAAGACCGAGCCTGCTTGAGCAGTTCCCCGGTTTTCTCAGCTTTAGCTTCGGCTTTTGCAGCCCGGTCGTGGAGGAGGGCTACCTGCTGGCCCATCGCAACATTAAACTTGAAGGCCTACAAAATACAGAACCCGAGTTAGAAACTGAACGAATTAACAAGAGTAGCACGAAGGAAATACAATTACCTCAGCTAAAATAGCAGACCCCTTGGTTATAAGGACGTCCACAGGCATGGAAGCCACCTGGGAGATCCCGCCACCCGGACAAGACGCTATGAATTGCTCCAGGACTTCATCCCGCCCTGTCGAGCTCGACTGAGGCCAGGAGCGGCTGGAAGGAACCCTCACGACACCCTTCCCAAAAGCGACACCTTTCCTAGAAACCTCCGAAGCTTTGGTTGTTGGAAGTGCAGCGGAATCAGGTGTCTGAGTCGAAGGGGTAGCAACTTTAGCGACCACGGCCGAAGGGAAAAAAGCAGCCGGGCCAACCACCTGGGGAGCTTTACCTAAAGCCCGGAAAGCCCGCGAAGCAAGAGTGGCCATCTTGGACCCAGCCGGAGAGATAGATGAAGCAAGAGCAGGTTCGACCCCAGTGGAAGGAAGAGAAACTCCACCTTGAGGAGAGCGTGAGACGTGGCGGGTGGCCGGTTCCACGACAAAAACTGTGAATAAGCAGATTAAAAAAAAAAGAAAATGTTAGAACCAAGCTAAGTAATAAGGCGAAGCAACTCAATGACACTTACGGGGAATAGCGTCTGAGATCCGCAAATATTTGTTAACCCTACGAGGATCAAAGGCTTCAGCAGTAGGGAACTTCAGATTCAAATAATTCTGGGCTAGAATAACTTTCAAAACGGCTTCGGACTCAGAAGGCAGGGAGTCCCGGTCCCATGAGGGCTTGTCACTAAAAGCCGTGGGAACCTCGAATTCATGCCCTCCGATGAAAATCGAGCTCCCCCAGTCATCCCCCGTAAGGATCCATTCTTCTTTCCAAGCGGGGTCCTTCTTCGAAGCACCAGGAATGATGAAGTTGAGCTTGTTCTTGGCCTTAGCATAGAACTGGCCTCGAGGAGCGCCAGACAGGCTCCCAATCTAGAAGAGATAGGCCAGCTCCTCTGCACCCGGCTCCCTCATCACCTTACTCATCTGACATTGTTCCCTCCATTGTACAAGGAAACCAATCAGATGCCTCCAGAAGCCAGGCCTCAACTGGAGGGGAGCGAGCTGGATGGCTTTAAGAGCCCGCCGAAGAGTCGGATGAAGGGGAAGCCTGACCCCGTTCTCAAGAGCGGCCATATGAATCAGAAGCACACCTTTAGGGGGGTTGAAGAACTCGTAAGTTTTGGGAGGCACCGAGATGGATACGCTGTCGGGGATGCCAAACTTTGACCTCAAGCGGTCAATCGAGACCGGGTCAACGATGGAATCTGGGACAACCCGGAAATCGCAAGGAGGGAGCCTCTCCACAAGAGGACCAAGAGCCGAGACCCGATGCTCCCCCGCGGTGCCACCGTCCACTTCTTTGTGGGAATCTTCATCGACGATATCCAAAGGATAATCAGGATGGTTGGAGAACCCAGTCCTGATGGATACATTCCTACTTGACCGCCGACGTTGCGAGGTGGGTGGGGAATCGTCGCCGTCAAAACTCCTCCTAGCCCGTTTCCCCAGAGTAAAACTGACGACCTCCTCGCTGTCGATTATGGAATCAGCTGAGTCACGACTGGTTTTCGACATAGTAAAAGCCAAAAAGGACGAAGAATGAAGAAAAAAGCAAGCTTGGGGGAAAGGCTATGGAAATATTTCTCAGCAAAAAATTTTAGTTCGAAGAGATGTGAGGAAGATGAGGAAAAAAATAGATATATATATATATATATATATATATATATAGGCAGGAGGGCAACAGCACGAGCTACCGAGATACTCGTTTAGTAACGGTAAAAAATCTCGGGGACTAGAGTAACGTAACCGGATTAAACTCAGAAGTAGGCTAATCATCTCACGCCACATCACTTACGCAGTTAAGAGGAAGATCTCCCCAAGATTCTGGTAATGGTAAAAAATCTCGAGCACTGCCGTAATGCAATCAGATTAATTCAGAGATAAATTAGTTGGTTCGCATCACGTCACTCTAATGAATAAATTTCCCCAATATTTCGGTAACGGTAAAAAGAGGAAGATTTTCCAAATAAAGTAAAAATCTGACCTCAACCCCAAGCTCGACGTCCGGTGTTCAAGTCAGAGGGGACTTCTGTTAATAGCCAAAATTGGCTAAGGACCAAAGGAAAATTTTCCACCTCCCAGACCTGGTTCCATACCCGAGAGTTTCCACCAGGAGACCTCTCTATCTAGAGCCGAACTACGATACCACCCCAAGAACAAGGACGGGCTCCGGAAACATACGGGATAGAGCCCGGAACGATCAGATCTAGCCTGCATCACCAAAACTAGAAGCTCCTCGAAGTCGAGGTCACCTCGCAAATGCTCCAGAGACTCGCCTATACCTCGATTGACACAAAAGAATATCCCTAGAAGGCCGCACCTAGCTTCGAAAGGTTAGGGGAAGCCACGCCTAGCTTCAAAAAGGTCAAGGGAAGCCAGATCTGACTCCAAGCGGGATGAAACTTCTCAGATATCGAGGTCAGAACACTAATCAACCTCACTAGTTGATGCACCATACCATGCCATATTCAACGACCTCTATAAAGGATCATGCTGAAAAGATACGAAGATACACTGGATCATATCTAGAAACATTACCTATATGCAAGTAATAGAATCCAAAGAGGAAACAAACTGATCTCCACCACGATACTCTCTATTCGGTTGTTAACTCAAAGTCAATGACATTAAAGCGAGAAATCCCGCCCGATAAGGAGGGAAGAGACTGAGAAAATCAAGGGCAGTATCAGTTTGTTTGACCTACAAAACTATGTATAAATAGAAAGAAAGAAAATGAAAAAGAGGAGACTACTATTCGACAGGCATACGACAAATACTCAATCATACCCTAGAGAGAGTTAAGAGCAAAAATAAAGAATTTCTGTATTTGTATACCATGCACGTTCAATAAAAATATTCCTGCTTTCTTTTGGGTGAATGGTATCATCATTCCTTGTCATTTTATAAATTATCGCTACACATACAATCAATCTTGGCCACCACCTACGTGATAGTGGTGAGGGTGTTAACTGAGATTTCTCATCCCGAGCAAAATTTCCGTTAATAAAAATTTTGACTTGTAACCATTTTCACGGATATGGTAACCATGTTCACGGCTTCAGTAACCATTTGTACGCTTTGGTAACCATTTTTTTAATTTTTGAAATTTTGACTTGTAACCCTTTTCACTGCTTTGGTAACCACTTTCAAGGCTCCAGTAACCATTCATACGGCTTTGGCAACCATTTTTAATTTTTTTAATTTGACTTGTAACAATTTTCACGGTTTTGGTAACCACCTTCACAGCTTCGGTAACCATTTTTACGGCTTTGGTAACCATTTTACATTTTCTGAAATTTTGACTTGTAACCATTTTCACGACGATTGTAACCGTTTTTACGGTTTTGGTAACCATTTTATATTTTCTGAAATTTTGACTTGTAACTATTTTAACGACGATGATAACCATTTACACGGCTCCAGTAACCATTTTTACAGCTTTGGTAACCATTTTTAAATTTTTGAAATTTTAACTCGTAACCATTTTCACGGCTTTGGTAACCATTATTACGGCTTTAGTAACTATTTTACAATTTTTGAAATTTTGACTTGTAACCATTTTCACTGCTATGGTAACCACCTTCACGGCTCTGGTAACCCTGTTTACAGATTTGATAACCATTTTCAAATTTTGGTAAATTTTGGCCTGTAACCATTTTCACGGCTTTGGTAACCATTTTACAATTTTTCAAAATTTGACTTGTAACTATTTTCACGGCTTTGGTAACCATTAATTTTAATGAAATTAAAATAATATGAATGAAAACATGAATTTTTTTTATTAATTTTACTTTTTATAATATATATAATTATATGTAATTATAAATTTAAATAATTATATATAAAAACAGGGAAAATATATATTAATGGGGGGTGTTATTGGATTGAGATTTTAATATACAAGTTTGGGAAGTAAAAGTCTGGTGGTATTTGATTGAGACTTTTTAATAAGTTTGATAAGTTATGTGGTATTCGATTAGATCTTTTAAGAATTTTTAAAGGGCGCGGATATTGACACACATAAAAGTTATTAGTACACCCATGTCTAAAATTAAAAAAATAAATATTACTATAAGCACCCATCATAATGTCAATAGTACCCTCATTGAAATAAATATATTCATTTTAATACATATTATTTATGACCACTCTTAAATTATTATCACACCCCATTTATAAAAAAATCATATTATTTTTAGAATCAAATCCTCTTTTAATGATGATCCAATTTTCAATATGTAATTCTCTTATTTATACAGCTATCTAAAAAAAACTTATTGATTCCTACAACTATTTAAAAAAAAAACTTGTTGATATCTACAGCTATCGTTAAAAAAATATTTTGTTTATTGATAGAGCTCATAACCTGTTAATAGCTAAAATTGGCTAAGGATCAAAGGGAAATTTTCCACCTCCCAAACCTGGTTCCATACCCGAGAGTTTCACCAGGAGACCTCTTAATCCAGAGCCGAGCTACTATACCATCCCAGAAACAAGGGCAGGCTCCGGAAACATCCAGGATAGAGCCCGGACCCGAGAGCTTCCACCAGGAGACCTCTCTGTCCAGAGCCGAACTGCGATACCACCCCAGGAACAAGGACGGGCTCCGGAAACATCCGGGATAAAGCCCGGAACGATCAGATCTAGCTCGCATCACCAAAACTAGAAGCTCCCCGAAGTCGAGGTCATCTCGCAAGTGCTCCAGAGGCTCTTCTACACCTCGATTGTCACAGAAGAATGACTCTAAAAGGCCGCGAGATCAGTCGAAGCCACACCTAGCTTCAAAAGGTCAGTCGAGGCCACACATAGCTTCGAAAAGGTCAAGGGAAGCCCGATTTGGCTCAAAGCTGGATGAAACTTCTCAGATATCAAGGTCGAAATACTAATCAACCTCCCTGGTTGACGCACCACACCATATCGTCATATCCAACGACCTCCATAAAGGATCATACTGAAAGGATACGAGGAATGCATTGAATCATATCTAGAAACGTTATCTGCATGCAGAATGAGTAATAAAATCTAAAAAAGGAAACAAACTGATCTCCACCACGATACTCTCAATTCGGGCGTCAATCCAAAAGTCAATGACATTAACACAAGAAATCCCGCCCGATAAGGAGGAGACTGAGAAAATCAAGGGAGAATCAGTCTGTTGACCTACAAACTATGTATAAATAGAAAAGAAAAGAAATGAAAGAAGAGACTACTATTCGACAGGCATACGACTAACAATCGACCATTCCCAAGAGAGTTGAGAGAAAAGAGAGAAGAATCTTTGTATTTGAATATCATGCATGTCCAATAAAAACATTCTTGCTTACTTGTCACTTTATAAATCACTGTTACATATATAAAGAATTTTGGCCACCACCTATGTGGTAGTGGTCTCGAGGGCATTAACTGAGATTTCTCACCCCGAGCAAATTTTCCGTTAACACTTTCTGGCGCCGTCTGTGGGAACATTCCTACACCCAATTAACCAATCGTTTGCATCTATATTTTCATTGTTTTACAGGAACTATGAGGCTCCGCTCCTCCCAAGGCCAACACAGAGTTCCGGAGCAATCTTCGGCGAGGCCAACCCGAAAAGCCCCAGGAAGGGGGAGAAAGTCTAGATATAGTAGTCAAGCTCCGATCCAGACAACCAATACGCGGGCTACTGGCCACCCCATAGTGAGCCAGGCAGCACTCGACCAACAAGCGGCGGCCTTAGTAGAATCCAACCGCGTCCGCCTCCTCGCTGAAGGCATCACAATCCAGCCAACCAACCTGAATGATCAGGGAGAGTCGAGCAGGCTCGGAGCTTGACCACCTGCTTTCGATCGCCTAGGACCTCCTCCTCCAGAGCTGGCTTGAGATAGATTCAGGGCCCCAACGTTTGATCCGGGATAGGCTGGGACCCATGCCCCCGGCTCCGAAAAGACTTTCACAATATCAACCCCGGCTAGTTAAGTCTGCCGCAGATGCTTTTACCCGGAAGCCCCGACGGCTATCTCATCCAACTACATCTAGGAGAACTACCCGGGCCCTAGAAGAGGAAAGTAGACAAACTCCCCGAGTAGATCATGTCCAGGAGGAGGACCGGATAGAAATTGCCAGTTCATCAGAAAGATTTGACAGTGAGGAATCTGAGGTTAACTGGAAGAGACCTGGGAACAAGCGACTGAGGGATCAGCTGGCAAAGCTACAAAAAGAGGTCCAGCAAATAAGGAAGGGAAAGAGTAAGGAGGACAAAAAGAATCCCCTGAGCGAGATGAACGCTCCCTTCACTAGGAGGATCCGGGAAGCAGAGCTCCCCCCAAAATTCAAAATGCCAGCAGATAAGTTCTCTGGAACGGAAGATCCTCTAAGCCATCTAGAGAGCTTCGTTCAACAGATGGAAGTCCAGAACACTACCAGAGCAGCTATATGCAGAATGTTTCCAATGACCTTGACTGACTATGCGAAAACCTGGTTCAGGAAACTGCCCGTTGGTAGCGTGGATTCTTTCACAAAACTGTCAACCAATTTTTGCTCACAATTCCAAGGAGTTAAACCTCGCCCGAAAGATCCCATACACCTTCAATATGTGATTTAGGAGCGGAGTGAAACTCTTCGATCGTACGTAGAGCGGTTTCACAAGGAGGTCATACAAATGGGAGTTTTCACTGAAAAAGAAACCCTCGCCAACTTCAGACGAAACCTCTGGCCAGGAAAGCTTTTCCGTTCTTTCACCAAGAGACCCTCCGAGACTTACCAGGAGGCCTATGACCGGGCTCTTGAGCAGGTCGAGATCGACGAACAACTCAAGGTCAAGATAGAACATGACGATATGAGAAGGGTAAAGCGTCGGAAGAAAGAAGCCTCCAAATTTGAGCCTGTGCAGAAAGCTCATAATAAACCTCCCAACAGGTCGACCTATCGCCTCTCTGCTCCTCCGCATAGGCAAGAAAAATATACAGCAAAACGAACCCCTCCCCGGGCTTCGCCGCCTCCCAGGACCATGGCTCCAGTGATGCAAGGGGAAAAAGGGTATGACTACTACACCCCTTTGAATGCTTCCAGGGAAACAGTCTATCTTGCCATATGAGATAAAGGGTTACTCCAGAAGCCCACTCCCATGAAGGCCCCAGCTGACAAGAGAAACCGGTACAAGTACCGCGACTTCCATGAAGACGTGGGCCACAACATTTCGGAGTGCTATAACTTGCGCAACCAGATTGAGACCCTTATAAGGGGAGGATGCCTGATCGAGTTCTTGCAACAGGTCAGAGATAATATCAGGACTAGAAGGGAGGTACAAGCTGAACTCCGTGAGGACGCAGAAAAAAGGAAAGGGGAGCAGGCTGACTTAATGCAACAGATCCAGGTGATACACACTATCAGCGGAGGTCCTACATTGGCCGGCGTTTCCAATAACTCCTGGAAAAACCACACAAGAAAGGTTCCTCGCCTCGGAGAGAGCCGAGGGATCTTCGAAGTCAGCCAGAGCTCGACAGAGCCCTCCCGGTCAGCTTAGATCGTATTCACCGAAGCAGATGTCTTCAACACTGTGAAACCTCATGATGATCCTATAGTCATCAGGATACAGATCGCCAACTGTCTGGTCCATCGTGTGCTCGTGGATACAGGTAGCAGTGTAGATATCCTCTTCAATGATACCCTGGAAAAATTGAACCTGAAGCAACGTTGTTACAACAGCTGTACCACTCCGCTTTACGGTTTCACTAGGGACTCGATCATACCAGTGGGGTCAATGATCCTTCCAGTAATCATCGGGGTCACCCCGCTTCAGTAGAATGTAATGACCGACTTTGTTGTGGTGGACACCCCATCGGCCTACAACGCTATCCTAGGGAGACCTTTCTTGTCCTCCTCGAAGGGAGTCTTGTCCATATACCACAATGTCTTTAAATTCCCAGTTGGAACCAAAGTATGAGAGGTACGCGGAGACCAGCAGGCAGCCAGGAAATGCTACGCAGTATCTGCCAATCCTATAGCCCTAGCGAAGCAGTGTGTACAGGTGAAATTGATCCAGGAAGACATGGGTACATCCCGGATAATCCAGGAGGAGAAGGAGCCCGCAGAACATCCTGGGCATCCGGAGGATGAACCTATCATGCCCTACGAGGAAGAACGGAGTAAGGAATGGGCCAGCGGGCAGCCCGTGGACAAACTAGAAGAAATATCCGTCAGGAATGACGATCCCTCCAAGGTCGTCAAGGTCGGAGCCACCCTTGATCCAGAAGTAAAAAGAGCACTGGTTGATCTTCTCAGGGAATTCAGCGACATCTTCGCCTGGAACCATAATGAAATGCCTGGAATCCTGGCATCGCTGGCCACCCAGCGGCTAGCAGTAGATCCAACAGTCAAGCCCGTCAAGCAGAAAAGGCATCATTTCAACACTGATAGGAACGCAGCGGTGCAAGAAGAGGTTGATAAATTGATCAAAGCGGGGTTCGTTAGAGAGGTACGATACCCTGAATGGATCGCCAACGTGGTCATGGTCACGAAGGCGAGTGGGAAATGGCATATGTGTGTCGACTACACCGACCTCAACCGGGCTTGTCCGAAAGACAGTTTTCCTTTACCTAAGATCGACCAGCTTGTTGACTCCACATCCGGGAATAAACTTTTGAGTTTTATGGACTCATTCTCAGGATACAACAAAATTAAAATGCAACTGGCTGACCAGGATAAGACAAGTCTTATTACTGGGCAGGGCTTGTATTGCTATAAGGTGATGCCGTTTGGTTTGAAGAATGCAGGGGGCCACATACTAGCGGCTGGTTAACAAACTGTTCAAGCCCGAGATAGGAAGGACGATGGAAGTATATGTCGACGACATGATCACGAAATCCCCAACCACAAAGGGACATCAGGAAGACCTTCGTAAAACCTTCCTCATACTGAGGGAAAACCAGATGCGTTTGAACCCCTCCAAATGTGCCTTTGGGGTAACGGCAGGGAAGTTTCTGGGCTTCATGGTTCATGAGAGAGGTATAGAAGCCAACCCAGAAAAAATCAAAGCTATCTTGGACCTGGAATCCCCGACCTCGCTCAAGCAAGCACAGATTCTGACTGGACGGGTGGCGGCACTCAACAGGTTTATCTCTCACTCCGCCGAATAAATGTCTCCTTTTCTTCAAGGCTATCAAACAAGGAAAGAACATGAAATGGAGCCAGGAAAGGGAGCAGGCATTTCAAGCTTTGAAAAAGTACCTAACAAGCCCCCCTTTGTTAGTCAAGCCGGTTCTCGGAGATGAGTTACAGATTTACCTGGCTGTATCAGAAACTGCAGTAAGCGGGGCTTTGGCCAAGGATTGTAGCGATGGTTTTCAAATACCTATATACTAATGTGAGTCATGCCCTGACCAAATCAGAAAGGAACTACATTCTCCTGGAGAAGCTAGCTTATGCCCTGGTGATCTCAGCGAGGAAACTCCGTCCCTATTTTCAAGCTCACACAATAGCAGTGGTGACAGACCAACCCCTCCGTCAATTCTTGCAAAGACCAGACGTGTCAGGAAGGCTAGTTCTATGGGCACTAGAGCTCACTCAGTTCGACCTAAAGTATAAGCCCCGGACTACTGATTAAGGCACAGGCTTTGGCCGACTTCGTGGCAGAATTCTCAGCGATCCTAGATCCAGATGATCCCTCGGTATCAAACGAGGTCCCTAAGAAGATATCTGAGGTCGAAAATTGGCCGAAAGGCTGCAAGCCATGGATCCTCTTTTCATATGGAGCTTCCGGATGAGCTGGGGGAGGAGCCGGCATAGTTTTGATAGATCCGGAGGGGACTGAATTCTGTCACTGTTTCATATTTGAATTTAAAGCTACCAACAACGAAGCGGAATATGAAGCCCTCCTAGCCGGGATGAAGGTAGCCATCGAACTAAAAGCTGACTACCTGTAGATCAAGAGCGACTCGTTGCTTCTTGTAAACCAGGTGACTGGGGTCTACCAGGTAAAGGGAGATAATATGGTCGCCTACCTAAATCTAGCTCGGCTGCTGAAAAGTAAATTTAAGGGACTCAAGATCGATCAGGTGCCCCGACACTAAAACCATCGCGCAGATGTTCTAGCTAAAATAGCGGCGAACGGAGGCCAATCCCTACCAAGGGGAATTCCCCTCCAAGTGATCACCCACCCAAGCATAGCCACAAATGGAGAAATTTGTTCCCTGGATCGCCTACCTTGCTGGATGGACCCAATTGTCGCCTACCTCCTTGAAGGAGAGCTTCCTGAAGGGCCCGGACAAGCCCGAAGAGTTAAGAGACTCTCAGTTCGATACTGTATGGTGGACGGATACCTCTACAGGAGGGGCAGATCCCTCCCCTTACTTAGGTGTTTGCATCCCGATGATGCTTAGTGGGCATTGAGAGAGGTCCACTCTGGGGACTGTGGGAACCACATAGGTGGGGAAGCTCTAGCCTATCAGGTGCTTCGTATGGGGTACTACTGGCCGACCATCCATCAAGATTCAAAGAGTTTTGTGCAATCCTGCGAACCTTGCCAAAGAACCTCAAACTTGAGCCACCAGCCACCCGAGCGACTGTCGTCCCTTAGTTCACCTTACCCCTTTGCCATGTGGGGAATCGACCTAATCGGGCCACTTCCTACCGCTCCTGGACAGACGAAACATACTATCGTGGCTATCGACTACTTCACAAGATGGGTCAAGGCCGGACCTTTTTCTCGAATATCAGAAAAGAATACAACCAAGTTCATCAAGACTAACGTGGTATGCAGGTTCGGGACCCCTCTCATCATTATAGCCGACCTAGGAAAGCAATTCGACAACGCCCGATTCAAGGACTTCTGTAAACGATTGGGGATTGACCTCAGGCTAGCTTCAGTGGCTCATCCCCAGACTAACGGGCTGGTAGAATCCACCAACAAGACAATCAAGAAACTCCTGAAAAAGAAACTTCATCAGAAGAAAGGTAAATGGGCCGAAGAGCTACCAGAAGTCCTTTGGGCATACCGGACTACAAAAAGAACAGCTACCGGAGAGACACCTTACTCCGTGGCTTTCGGGGTTGAAGCAGTCCTCCCCATCGAGCATAAATTAACCTCGTTCAGGGTACAACACTTTGAGCCAGAAAGTAACGAAGTCAAGCTCCGGGCTAGTCTAGACCTCTTAGAAGAAAAGCAAGACCGGGTAGCAGAGAAAGTGGCGATCTACCGGAGCAAGATCGCTAGGTACTTCAACCAAAAGGTTAGAACCCGGAAATTCAAGGAAGGGGATCTGGTACTTAGGAAAGTGACCCTGAACACTCGGAAAAGGTCGGATGGAGTCTTAAGTCCAAATTGGGAAGGGCCATATTTGATAAAGCTAGTTGTTCGCAATGGAGCTTATAAACTCGAAGACATGGACAGACGACCCATCAACCACACTTGGAATGCGGATCATTTGAAGAAATTCTACCTTTGAAAGGATTCCTCAAGCAGACTACCCCCACTTAGTTTTCATCACAGGTCCTAATAAAGATGTACTACATCTCAATCATCAATAAAGTCATTTTCCTTTTCTATTCCATCTTTGTCTCTAACTATGTTCAACGTTATGGACTATACCCTTGTATGGGAATTCGACATAAACCTCTAGAGACCAGGAAATAGCTTGATGGCCCTCCTGATGCCTTGGTCGGGCTACCACCCCCAAGAAGGATATGAGTGTAAGAGCATAGTGCCCTCCAGATCTCGAGACCAGGAAATAGCTTGATAGCCCTCCTGATGCCTTGGTCGGGCTACCACCCCCAAGAAGGATCTGAGTGTAAGAGCATAGTTGCCCTCCAGATCTCGAGACCAGGAAACAGCTCGATAGCCCTCCTGATGCCTTGGTCGGGCTACCACCCCCAAGAAGGATCTGAGTGTAAGAGCATAGTTGCCCTTCAGATCTCGAGACCAGGAAATAGCTCGATAGCCCTCCTAATGCCTTGGTCGGGCTACCACCCCCAAGAAGGATCTGAGTGTAAGAGCATAGTTGCTGAAAATACACAAAGTGTGTCTAATACAACCTAGAGGGGGGGGGGTGAATGGGTTGTTAATAGATTATTACCAACTTTTTCGATTAGTCAATATTAAACATATAACCCAATTAAAACAAACATACAAAATCAAGTAAAAGTGCGGAAATATAAAGAACACTTGATTTTGACGTGGAAACCCTTCGACAAGGGAAAAACTACGGGCTATCCTTCTAGCCACAGACGATCACAGAAATCCACTATATGAGTAAAAAGTTACACCCTCAAGTGATACTCGGACTCTCACTCTCGACAACCTCAGGCTATGGACACTACCACTCACCACTATTGGTTCAGTCCCTAGTGATATCCCCTGATACACTACTCTTGACGTGAGCACCTCATACTCTACCCGCAGGCCTTTTACAGTGGCTCTTAACCGATGCTTGTCAACCACAACTTGGTTGCAAGACTTCAATGCTTGTGCAACTTCACCCCGAAGCCACAAGACTTTGACTCAATGAAGAGAATTATGTGTCTATGTGATCATGTAAATGATGCTCAATGCAGATTATGCTAGACAACACAAATTGCTCAACTAGGAGTTTGTAGAAACAAATCCAAGTTATCAAATATCTAAATGTAAGGCATAAAGACTTAGCTAGATGTTATCAATAACAACCAATCCTAGCTATCACAAACAATCACAATGAATCAACAAATATGCTCACAATGTATTCAACATAAACTTAGCATATATTCATGCGATTGAGACAAGACATTTAATCATTCACTAAATGCAAGTCTTAGACAAAAGTCTATCAACAAACAAACTCAATTAGATTTGTAGAGAATTTCCAACAAACTAATTGTTACACAAAATATGCATAAACATTCAACAAGCTTAACTAGTTGATTAAGAATCAATATTTCAACCTAGTTATCAATGAATCACAAATGAATGTTTATGACCTAGCTTTTAGGCAAAAATGACCTAATCAATTAAGCTATCAAGATACAAACCCAATCATGTTATCAAGACTCATAAATATGCAACAAAGTAGAGTCTAGGTATTTAATCATGCAATAAATACCTAATCTAGAGTAAGAAAAACAATAAATGATATTCAAAGAAGTTCTTGCTTACCTAGTCATGAAACAATGAAGACCCATGCTCAAATGATGTTGAATGATACAATATGGAGATGGGTTTTGGGTTTGGAGAGTCAAAGATGCTTTCTTGAAGCTTTCTCTCTCTAAGAGCTCTAACCTCTCTCTAAAAATGATTTTCAGAGCTCTTAGTCAGCCAAGAAAAGAAGAGGAAGAATATATATGAAGCCCTAGTTAAAACTACATCGTTTTAAACTTGGGAACCAGAATCCCGTCAAAACCGCTTGCTAGACCGCGGCACAGGTAAGTGTCCAGACTGCGGTACATACAGCAGTGCACCGTCTGGACAACACCGCGGTTGGGACCGCTGTGCGTGCAAGTGCACAGGTCGCGGTCCATGTCGCGCATGATGCACTGGAGAATACCGCTCCGTGCGTCGCGGTGCAAGCATAAGCCTGCCGAGCGGTCTAGGCCGCGCTAAAGGGAAAAATCCCTTTTTAACACTCAAGAAAAAAGTCTATCTTACATGAATGTTGTGCAAGTGTGAAATGAGTGAGATGCACACAATGAAGCACAATTAACATGTCAAACATGTTTATCAAATGAGATAAAATGCAAGATATGATATCTAATGCAAGCTAGTGAGTGTTTTAGAAAAGGATGCACACTTATATAAACAATAAAGAACACAAATGCAAGATAAACAAAACATGCATGAAGTGTGTGTGTGTGCACCTAAACTCTTCAAGAGACAAAGTCAAGTGAGTATACCTTTCGCTCTTGAAGTCATGGAGATGCTTGGAAGCTTACCAATACGGACCTAAGCTACCCATTACAGAATCATCCCCAATATGGTGTGGTTTGTCATGAAATAAGCCAATCATAAAATCGAGTTCCTTACAATCTCCCTCTTTGGCTATTTCATGACAAAACAACCACTCACAAACAATCCTCACAAAATAAAACAAGCTATTGTCCATAATCACTTCTACATTACAAAAGAGATACCTAGAATCTAAATCTTCAATCTCTTCAGTCTCTTTGTAGAATTATCAATGTACCTACACACAATAGCAAGAAACACTTTCCAAGAACAAGTGCATGTGAGGTGAACAAATAAAAACAAGCATTGCACTTAAATACAAATAAAGCAATACAAAGAATGCATGTGCAATGCTCCCCTTAAAAGGTTACTCTCTCTCATGATATATCCCCTAAAGCATAAACAATGCTCCCCCTATATCTCTCAAGACTTCTCCCCATTTTTGTCATGAGATAGGCAAAGGAGCTCCCCCTATCGGGTTGGTTTAGCAAAGAGAGCTATTCGCACAATTACATTGCATAATCATATTCACAAACTTTATGCAACTTAAATAATTGAGAGAGATTCAAGGAGATTTATTAAAAAAATGTGTGAATTTATTGCTTTGCATGCAAGACATATAGCATTCAAGTTCAAGCAATGGTATTTGGCAAAGCAAACATCAAAAGGGTTTCCAAAAGAATTCAAACCAATTTGTACCCTTTTGTCATAAGCAAACAAGATATAGTTTTTCAAAATGAATTTCAATTTAAAGAGCAACTATATCAAACTTTATAAGCAAAACAAGACATGAGTGACTTTTGCACCCTTTTTGATTTTTCCAGGGTAGGATACCCGTATGATAGTAGCCTTGTTCAACTAATAAAGAGAGAGAGAAGACTAAATTTGGATGAGACATCCTTATTTATTGCATGGATACTAGATCCTTATTGGGTTTAGTCTTCTCATTTGCTTTCACACATATTTTGCACTAAAGCAATCAAAAACATTTCATGCATATCATTTTAAGCATGTCATTAAAAGTTCTCATGTCATGGAGTTAAATTATGGGTCATTCAAATGTACTTTCCCAATCAAAATCTCGTAGTCCAAAAATGCATTGTTGAACTAAAATACGACATGGATTGCAAGTAAAGCAAGGTTGCACACTTATTATGAAAATAACATATAAACATATGTACAACCAATCATCTCAAGCAATTATAAAAGAGCATAAAATTAATCAACTTTTTGCATATGGAAAATCATGCAAGTTTGCTCTCTTTGCTTGAGCTCCCCTCATGGGGTCAATTCCAACCAAGTCAATGGGAGACATGAGCTCCTATAGACCTATCAAGTCCAATGGACCTAATTGCATCTACGGGAGTCACATTGGCACTAAGGCAAGCGGGTTCATTCTTTCTAACCCACTTAGGTTCCACTTTAACATTTTTAGTGGTCATAGACATGTTTCTAGGTTCCCTAGGTTTATGCAAACTTGCCCTATTTTTCAACCGTTTTTCTTTCATGCTCTCTAATCTACACCTCTTAATGTAATTTAAGCAATTTGGTCTTAAGTGACCAATCATACCACAATAATGACAAGTAGGTACAAAGTAAGGATTTATACCATAGCACTGTGATCTCATCGAGGCATCGCCATGTTGATGAGGTTGTCTTTGATGGTGCATCGGTTTGCTTCTCCTAGGAGCTTGAGCCGATTGGTGGCACCTTTGTGGTTTTGCTTGTAGAGGTGGTTGAGTCGGTTGATCATGCCTCCTGAGATTACCTCCTTTCTCCGTAATTGGCTTGTTGGAGGAGGTGATAGACTTCTCAAGGACTTGTCCTTTCTTCTTGAATTGCCTAGGCTTTAGTTGGGTTGCCAAGGCTTGTGAGGACTTCCCTTGAGTTGAAGGTTGCTTGGATATGGCCTTGCTTTTGCCTTGAGCTTGATGCGAATGTTGAGATTGAGCTCCATTCTTTGTTGGCATCTTCACTTGGCCACTCTTGGATGACTCTCCAAGCTCAATCTTCCTCTTTGGATGTTGTGGAGGTGAGGCTTCCTTCACGCTATTTCCCTTGACAAACACCGTCTTGCCTATGGAGGGAGTTTCCTTGTCATGAACATATCCAAGGCCTCTCATGTCATTGGACTTCATTCCAATGCCGAACATATGATCAAGCTTTTCAGTGCCGGAGGTCATTTTGGCAAGCAACTCCTTAGCTTTCTCAAGCTCCTTCTTCATCTTGTCTTCACTTTCGTTGACTCTCCTCACTTCTTCATTCAAGTGAGTTACCTTGGTTGAAAGCTTGAGATTCTCCTCTTTTAATTTTTGAATCTCCTTTTTCTTTTTCAACCTAGAGTCTTCAAAGTGTTTGATGAAGCCTTCAAGGTCCATGCCTTCACAAATTCCTCTAGAGTGAGGAGAAGACTTCTCATCACTAGAGTCACTTCCTACACTAGAGAGTGAGACACTCCTTTCATTTTGCCTCTCATCAAATGAGTCAACTTCCTCATCAAGACTTTCACCTTGGTCACATGACAAGGCACTCTTGCCTTCTTCTACTTCCATATAAGAGACTCCAAAGGTCGTGTAGTTAATGGAAAGTTCTTCATCATACGAGGAATCTTCTACACTCTCACTATCACTTGATAAGATAGCCATCGCCTTTTCTCTTCTCTTGTCCTTCAAGTTAGTACAATCCTTAAAGATATGCCCGAATCCTTCACATTCAAAGCATTGAATCCCTATTCTTGAAGGCTTCTCTTGACTTGGCTCAATCTTCTTGAAGTGGGTTTTCTTCTTGAAGTCATTTTCCTTAGATCCATGGCCACTCTTTTGTAGCTTCAAGAATTTCTTGAATCTCTTCACCATTAGAGCCATGTCTTCATCCGAGTCATCATCCCTCTTCCCAATCTTGGAGGTCTTCAAGGCTAACCCCTTTTGCTTCTTGGGAGGTGTGGAGGTAGGACCCCGTCTAGATTCATAGGCAAGTAGCCTTCCAATCACTTCACTTGGCTTCATAGTCTTGAAGTCCTTGTTTTCTTCAAGAGCCATCACTTTGGATTCGAATCTAGCGGGAAGTGACCTCATGATCTTTTGCTTGAGCCTCTTATCCGAATACGGGTCACCTAGTTGATGGCTTTGATTCACAATGTCCATCAACTTCACTTGGAAGTCATTAAAACTATCATGCTCCTCCATCTTGATCGTCTGAAATTGTGCTTGGAGGACTTGGAGCTTGGAATCCTTAACCACTTCGGTTCCCTCATGTGCTGTCTTTAGGATCTTCCAAGCCTCGTGTGCATTTTTAGTGATTTGGATGAGTTTATATTGGCTCTCATCCATTGCACAAAGCAAAGCATGCATTTCTTTGTTGTTCCACTTCGAAGCTTCAAATTCTTCGGAACTCCATTGAGCCTTGAGCTTGGAGACTTCACTTCCATCTTCGGTGGTCATAGTTGGAGGCGTGTAGCCATCCTCAATTGCCATCCATGCATGGTCATCTATTTGGCAAATATAGGACTCCATCTTGCCTTTCCATGAGGCATAATTGTCCCTCTTGAGTAATGGTGGTCTCATACTCGACGCTCCCTCTTTACTCATCCCAAAGTCACTCATAGTGTTTGGGTAATATGAATGCAAGTGAATGCAACCAACAAAATGCAAACAATTGCAAGACACACACAGTCAAGAGCAAGGATCACCTAAGTATGTCTAGGAACCCGTTCTGATACCAATTGAAAATACACAAAGTGTGTCTAATACAACCTAGAGGGGGGTGAATGGGTTGTTAATCGATTATTACCAACTTTTTCGATTAGTCAATATTAAACATATAACCCAATTAAAACAAACATACAAAATCAAGTAAAAGTGCGGAAATATAAAGAACACTTGATTTTGACGTGGAAACCCTTCGACAAGGGAAAAACCACGGGCTATCCTTCTAGCCACAGACGATCACAGAAATCCACTATATGAGTAAAAAGTTACACCCTCAAGTGATACTCGGACTCTCACTCTCGACAACCTCAGGCTATGGACACTACCACTTACCACTATTGGTTCAGTCCCTAGTGATATCCCCTGATACACTACTCTTGGCGTGAGCACCTCCTACTCTACCCGCAGGCCTTTTACAGTGGCTCTTAACCGATGCTTGTCAACCACAACTTGGTTGCAAGACTTCAATGCTTGTGCAACTTCACCCCGAAGCCACAAGACTTTGACTCAATGAAGAGAATTATGTGTCTATGTGATCATGTAAATGATGCTCAATGCAGATTATGCTAGACAACACAAATTGCTCAACTAGGAGTTTGTAGAAACAAATCCAAGTTGTCAAATATCTAAATGCAAGGCATAAAGACTTAGCTAGATGTTATCAATAACAACCAATCCTAGCTATCACAAACAATCACAATGAATCAACAAATATACTCACAATGTATTCAACATAAACTTAGCATATATTCATGCGATTGAGACAAGACATTTAATCATTCACTAAATGCAAGTCTTAGACAAAAGTCTATCAACAAACAAACTCAATTAGATTTGTAGAGAATTTCCAACAAACTAATTGTTACACAAAATATGCATAAACATTCAATAAGCTTAACTAGTTGATTAAGAATCAATATTTCAACCTAGTTATCAATGAACCACAAATGAATGTTTATGACCTAGCTTTTAGGCAAAAATGACCTAATCAATTAAGCTATCAAGATACAAACCCAATCATGTTATCAAGACTCATAAATATGCAATAAAGTAGAGTCTAGGTATTTAATCATGCAATAAATACCTAATCTAGAGTAAGAAAAACAATAAATGATATTCAAAGAAGTTCTTGCTTACCTAGTCATGAAACAATGAAGACCCAAGCTCAAATGATGTTGAATGATGCAATATGGAGATGGGTTTTGGGTTTGGAGAGTCAAAGATGCTTTCTTGAAGCTTTCTCTCTCTAGGAGCTCTAACCTCTCTCTAAAAATGATTTTCAGAGCTCTTAGTCGGCCAAGAAGAGAAGAGGAAGAATATATATGAAGCCCTAGTTAAAACTACATCGTTTTGAACTTGGGAATCAGAATCCCGTCAAAACCGCTTGCTAGACCGCGGCACAGGTAAGTGTCAAGACCGCGGTACATATAGCAGTGCACCGTCTGGACAACACCGCGGTTAGGACCGCTGTGCGTGCAAGTGCACAGGTCGCGGTCCATGTCGCGCATGACGCACTGGAGAATACCGCTCCGTGCGCCGCAGTGCAAGCAAAAGCCTGCCGAGCGGTCTAGGCCGCGCTAAAGGGAACAATCCCTTTTTAACACTCAAGAAAAAAGTCTATCTTACATGAATGTTGTGCAAGTGTGAAGTGAGTGAGATGCACACAATGAAGCACAATTAACATGTCAAACATGTTTATCAAATGAGATACAATGCAAGATATGATATCTAATGCAAGCTAGTGAGTGTTTTAGAAAAGGATGCACACTTATATAAACAATAAAGAACACAAATGCAAGATAAACAAAACATGCATGAAGTGTGTGTGTGCACCTAAACTCTTCAAGAGACAAAGTCAAGTGAGTATACCTTTCGCTCTTGAAGTCATGGAGATGCTTGGAAGCTTGCCAATACGGACCTAAGCTACCCATTACACAATCATCCCCAATATGGTGTGGTTTGTCATGAAATAAGCCAATCATTAAATCGAGGTCCTTACAGTTGCCCTCCAGATCTCCAAGACTAGGAAATAGCTAAATAATCCTCCTAATGTCTTGGTTGGGTTATCACCCCATAAAATATATATATATATATATATGTATATATATATATATATAAACAGATATATATATAATGTTTGCTTTCGTGTGCAGGATCAAAATCACCATAATTCCCTACACGAATCTTAATTGCTGCTACAGATGGTACTCTTGATATCATTCAAGACCAGAAACAGAATAAAGTTCTCAAAAAGGCGCTTTGATTTATCATTAAGGGCAAGGGGAGCCTATCCCCGGATAAGGCTACATCCAAATGAGGAGCCCAACCCCCGAACTCGGGCTGCAAAAAGAAGAAGAAAAATGAAAAATTGATAATGGAAAAACAGGGTGCCCACCCCCTTTTCCGGGCAATCAAAAACAAGTCTTCCGCTTCAAGCTTTGGGACTCTCATGGCTCCCCTCCGCTGGCCCTCCTCCTGCCTGCTGATCCTTGGCATCAACCCTCTCTACAGGTAGCTGTCCATCTGGGTTATCCTCACCGACCGCTCTTCCATCTAAAGGCTCCATCGGATGATCAGCTGGATCTTCCTCCAATACTTCATTAATTACATCCATAACCTCAGGAGGGACAGCCGCGTCAAGAAGGGCAGCCAAGGATCCCATCTGGCTCCTGTCCACCTCCATCTCTGTTAAAGGGGGATCCTCAAATGGGCTCCCAACCTCTTCACCAGCTCCCGATTGGTCCTCCTCAGATCGAGAAGACATCACTTTGCTGGAAGACTCCCCAAGACCCGAGGTGATAAAGGAAGGAAGATGGAATGAGGGGTCTGACTGAGCGGGCTGCTTCCCAGTTCCTGCCGGGCTAGAAGGGACCACCTTGTCACCCTCTGGGCGAGATAACTCGGCAGCTTTGAGCATTATTTCCTGTCCGTCCCAGCCCGCAATAGACGATAAATCAAAGGGAGGAGGAAGAGCTTCTACGGCCTGAAAGGAAGCATAAAAATACCCATCACTGAAGGAGGTCTCCGCATCAGTTTGCAGCTTGGCCACTTGAGTAATCAGAGATTGGTTCTCGAGGTCCAGCTTCTTAGCCTCAGATCTCCAGGAATCCAGCTGCCTAGCCCGCTGGAGAGATTGAAGACACTCCTGATCGAAAGATTGTTTCGTCCTTTCATGATCACAGTGAAGCTCAGCCATCTCGAGCTCGATTTTTCCCTGGCTGGAAGTCACCTCTTCCACTAAAGACCGAGCCTACTTGAGCAGTTCCCCGACTTTCTCGGCTTCAGCCTCAGCTTTTGCAGCCCGATCACGGAGGAGGGCTACCTGCTGGCCCATCACGACATTAACCTTAAAAGCCTACAAATACAAAACCCGAGTTAGAAACTGGACAAATTAACAAAAGTAGCGTGAAGGAAATACAATTACCTCAGCTAAAATAGCAGACCCCTTGGTTATAAGGACGTCCACAGGCATGGAAACCATCTGAGAGATCCTGCCACCCGGACAGGACGCTATGAACTGCTCATGGACCTCATCATGCCCTGCCGAGCTCGACTGAGGCTGGGAGCTGTTGGAAGGAGCCTTCGCGACGCCTTTCCCAGAAGCGACATCTTTCCCAGAAACCTCCGAGGCTTTGGTTGTTGGAAGCGCAGCGGAATCAGGTGTTTTAGTCGAAGGGGTAAGCGACTTTAGCGGCCACGGCCAATGGGGCAGAAACAGCCGGGCCAACCACCTGGGGAGCTTTACCCAAAGCCCGGAAAGCCCGCGAGGCAAGAGTAGCCATCTTAGACCCAGCCGGAGAGATAGAAGAAGCCAGGGCAGGTTCGGCCCTAGAGGAGGGAAGAGAAGCTCCACCTTGAGGAGAGCGTGAGATGTGACGGGTGGCCGGCTCCACTACAAAAACTGTGAATAAGAGAAAATATTAGAACCGCGCTAAATCCATAAGACAAAGCAACATAAGGATACTTACGAGGAATAGCGTCTGAAATCCGCAAATATTTGTTCACCCTACGAGGATCAAAAGCTTCAGCAGTAGGGAATTTCAGATTCAGATAATTCCGGGCTATAATAGCATTTAGGACGGCTTCAGACTCGGAAGGCAGAGAGTCCCAGTCCCAGGAGGGCTTGTCACTGAAAGCCGTAGGAACCTCGAATTCATGCCCTCCGATGAAAATCGAGCTCCCCCAGTCATCCCCCGCCAGGATCCATTCTTCTTTCCACGCGGGATCCTTCTTCGAGGCACCAGGAACGATGAAATTGAGCTTATTCTTGGCCTTGGCATAGAACTGACCCCGAGGAGCCCCAGACAAGCTCCCAATCTGGAAAAGATAAGCCAGCTCCTCCGCACCTGGCTCCCTCGTCACTTTACTCATCTGGCATTGTTCCCTCCATAAGACAAGGAAACCAATCAGATGCCTCCAGAAGCCATGCGTCAACTGGAGGGGAGCAAGCTGGATGGCGTTGAGAGCCCGCCGAAGGGTCGGATGGAGGGGAAGCCTGACCCCGTTCTCAAGAGCAGCCACATGAATCGGAAGCACGCCTTTAGGGGGGTTGAAAAACTTGAAATTCTTGGGAGGCACCGAGATGGACACACTGTCGGGGATGCTAAACTTTGACCTCAAGCTGTCAATCGACACCGGGTCAATGGTGGAATCTGGAACAACCCGAAAATCGTAGGGAGGGAGCCTCTCCCCAAAGAGACCCGGAGCCGAGACCCGACGCTCACTGGCAGCTCCACCGGCCATTTCTTTGTCGGAGTCATCATCAACGATATCTAAAGGGTGGTCAGGATGGTTGGAGAACCCAGTCCCGATAGATACATTCCTACTTAACCGCCGACGTTGTGAGGTGGGCGGGGAATCGTCGCCATCAGAACTCCTCCTAGCCCGCTTCCCCAGAATAAGACTGACGACCTCCTCGCCGTCGAATATGGAATCAGTTGAGTCACGGCTGTTTTTTGACATTATAGAAGATGAAGAATGAAGAAAGAAGCAAGCTCGGAGGAAAAGCTATGGAGATATTTCTCAGCAGAAAGTTTTTAGCTCGAAGAGATGTGAGGAAGATGAGGAGGAAAACAGACATATATATAGGCAGAAAGGCAACAGCACCGAGATATTCGACTGGTAACGGTAAAAAAAAATCGATTACGGTAACGTAACCGGATTAAACTCGAAAGCGGGCTAATCATCTCATGCCACATCACCTACGCAGTTAAGAGGATGATCTCCTCAAGATTCAGGTAACGGTAAAAAAATCTCGGGGACTGCCGTAACGCAATCAGATTAATTCAAAGATAATTAGTCGGTTCGCAACACGTCATTCAAATGAAGAAATTTCCCCAATATTTTGGTAACGGCAAAAAGAGGAAGATTTCCCAAATAAAGTAAAAATCTGACCTCAACCCCGAGCTCGACGTCTGGTGTTCAAGTCAGAGGGGACTTCTGTTAATAGCCAAAATTGGCTAAAGACCAAAGGAAAATTTTCCACCTCCCAGACCTAGTTCCATACCCTAGAGTTTCACTAGGAGACCTCTCAATCCAGAGCCGAGCTACTATACCATCCCAGAAACAAGGGCAGGCTCCAGAAACATCCGGGATAGAGCCCGGACCCGAGAGCTTCCACCAGGAGACCTCCTTGTCCAGAGCCGAACTATGATACCACCCCAGGAACAAGGACGGGCTCCGGAAACATCCGGGATAAAGCCCGGAACGATCAGATATAGCCCGCATCACCAAAACTAGAAGCTCCCCGAAGTCGAGGTCATCTCGCAAGTGCTCCAGAGACTCGTCTACACCTCGATTGTCACCGAAGAATGACCCTAAAAGGCCGCGAGATCAGTCGAAGCCACACCTAGCTTCAAAAGGTCAGTCGAGGCCACACCTAGCTTCGAAAAGGTCAAGGGAAGCCCGATTTGACTCAAAGCTGGATGAAACTTCTCAGATATCAAGGTCGAAATACTAATCAACCTCCCTGGTTGACGCACCACACCATATCGTCATATCCAACGACCTCCATAAAGGATCATACTGAAAGGATACGAGGAATGCATTGAATCATATCTAGAAACGTTATCTGCATGCAGAATGAGTAATAAAATCCAAAAAAAGAAACAAACTGATCTCCACCACGATACTCTCAATTCGGGCGTCAATCTAAAAGTCAATGACATTAACACAAGAAATCCCGCCCGATAAGGAGGAGACTGAGAAAATCAAGGGAGAATCAGTCTGTTGACCTACAAACTATGTATAAATAGAAAAGAAAAGAAATGAAAGGAAAGAAGAGACTACTATTCGACAGACATACGACTAACAATCGACCATTCCCCAGAGAGAGTTGAGAGAAAAGAGAGAAGAATCTTTGTATTTGAATACCATGCATGTCCAATAAAAACATTCTTGTTTACTTGTCACTTTATAAATCACTGTTACATATATAATGAATTTTGGCCACCACCTACGTGGTAGTGGTCTCGAGGGCGTTAACTGAGATTTCTCACCCCGAGCAAAATTTCCGTTAACATAACCATACATAAAAGAAAGACAAAAACAATATGATAATCATGTGATGATGAGAAAGTTTGATACTTGAAATAAAATTAGAGTTTAATTCGGGTTTATCATAAAAACTAGGGTTTATCATAATTATTTTCTTGAAAGGTAAGGTTTTTTTAATAAAAAATATAGTTGAAGATATGTGTGTAATTAATGAGTGTATATAGTATTTGGTTTATTTTTAATTAGAGAGCTTCTTTTGATAATCCAATTTTTTCTTTTTACACTTCTTTTCTAAAGACACTCCATTCTCAAAATTTAAATTTAAAAAAATTCTAAAGACACTTTCTTTTGTTCCAAGATTATCCTTTTTTTATCTTTTGGTACACCTATTCTAAAGACACTCTTTAATTCAATTATTATTAAAAAAATTATCTCTCATAAATCATTATACATATTAAACACTCTCTCCTAAATCATTATACATATTAAACACTCTCTTCTAAATTTTTAATTACCATATTAAACTCTCTCTCCTCCAGAACATATCTCTAATTTTCTATCTCCATTATTTCTCAAGTAAGACTAACAGTTAAGAAATTTTTTTTACGAATAAGCTTGATTTTTAGGAACCATATATATGTATATGTTGACGGTGATTTTTAGAAAGTCAACAGTTCAACGATTTAATACGTAATATTTAATTTAATGATTTAGTAGTGTCTTTAGAATTTTTTTTTGTCTAGTTTAATAATTTTAATTCATATTAAAATTGTCATTAATTATAAAAATTAAATTGGAGTGCAAATAAATAATTTGTGGATTGTAAGGAGAAACTATCTTTTAATAAAAGTATTTTGTCCTTATTGATAAATTTCTATTGAGATATTTTTGTATATAAAATTTTAAATAAAATATGGGTGTACTATTAAGTTTTATGGGTGTCAATATCAGCACATTTTTTTTAGAAGTCCATAATATCTTGTGGTTGATTCACTACTTCATTGATTCAGCTGATTCACCTTGCCTGCATGGCTGATTCACAAATTCTTATAAACAAATCCTAATAGTCTGTAAATAAATTCTACATAATCCTAATAGTTTATAAATAAAGTTCAAAAACTATTTTAGAATCCTAAAGGTCTAGTACATATAATCTTAATAGTCTTTAAAATTATTCAAATCCATAAAATCCTAACACCTCAAAATTGTTTTTCAAAAGTAAATAGGATCATCGTTACAAGAGGATTTGATTCCAAAAATAATATGATGTTTTTATAAACTTGGTGTGTTAATAATTTATAAGGATTTATAAATAAAATGTATTAAAATAAATATATTCATTTAAATAAGGTTACTATTGACATTAAGATGGATGCTTATTGTAATATTTATTTTTTAAAATTTAGATATATGTGTACTTATAAAAATGAGTGTACTAATTAATTTTATGAGTAATAATATCCACGCTCTTTTATATGTGTGATGGACAAACCATTGAGTCAACCTTATCTTATCCCAAAAAATATAATTGAATGAAATTTAATTTCACAATATTATTATTTAACATGGTATAAAAAGTGTTTCAATAAATATATATATATATATATATATATATATATATATATATATATAGTGTAAAAGTGACCGCCTAACCTATTGAATGGGTTTTTAATTTTTTTCAATTTCACAATTAGATTTTTTAGTTGGCAATTAATACAAGCTCTTAGATACAATTTTAAATGATCCAACAGATCAAAAGCTTCACTATTCATCACTGCATGATGCAATGATTTAAAAAAATCACTGCATACTAGCGAATCCTTCGATCCTATATATGTAATCTGTACATATTAATTAATTGTTTTTTTTGTATTCAACATTTTCATAAAGATGACTTTACATTTATTTATGGAAATGGCCATGCATGCATGCAAAACTAGTAGTAGCTGACTTTTCTTTTCTCAGGAAAGGAATATATATGTGCTACGTTGAATATATAGATATTTTGGTTGCCCAGTTGGGTGATTTAAGATAATATTCATCATCATAATAAATAATTGTTTTTTTGTTATCAAAATTATTCTGTTTTTATAATCATCATCATCATATATATTTAAGGGTTAATTTCATTTTAGTCCCTCTACTTTAACCTAATACACAAACTGACCTAATACATAAACTGATCCTTCAATTTTTAGAATTATCTTGTTTAATCATTCTGTCACGATATCCATTGAAAAAATAAAATCTAAGAGGAACAGTGGTTCAAATGGTCAGATTGGTTAAATGACACTTTTACCCTCCATATCTCTTCTTTAATTAAAAAAACAAAAAATTAAGTTTAAAAAAATGGATTTAATTTTTTTTTTAAAAATCAGGGTGGAGGTCCATACCATCCATCTTCCACCAGATCCATCAACCCTGCAATCCTGCCACCGCCACCATATGTATATCAGAACTTCTACCCCGCCACTGCCACCGCCGCCGCCATCAAACCCAGATAATCAAACTCATTCAAACCCATTAAAACTCAGAAAACCAAAACCAAAACCAAAACCAACAAAATCAAATTCATTCAACAACAAAATTAAACCCATTCAACAATACAATAAAACCTAGAAAATTAACACAATCAAACCCACAAAATCACACACACTCTAAGCCACAAAATCGAACCAAACACATTCAACAATAATAAAACATAACCCTCAAATCCAACAACCACCATCTTCTTACAATAACAGCAAAAAAAATTATAAACACATACGAAATTTCTCCCAAAAAATACAAACTCATGTCTTCCAGAATTTCTTTTTTCAAGAAACAAAAAAAAAGAGCAGACCGTCACGAAGCTCTTGAGCTGAGGTGAGATTGATTTTCCAATTAGTCGACGGAGCTCGTTAGCAGACCTTGAGCAGGAGGTGCTGGAGACCAAACCCCAAATGTCCAGTGTCCAGATCCCGCACCATTGACGGCCTAGTAGAAGAGTTTCAGTTTCGCGACTTTCTTCTTTCTCGATCTCTTTCTTCGTTCTCGAACTCCCTTTTCTTTCTCGATCTCTCTCACCCACGCCAATTGGGATCTATTGCCTTTGGGATTGAGTTTGTGTTTGGGTTTGACAATGGCGGCGGGTGGTGGCGGTCTTGGAGAGAGAGAGAGAGAGAGAGCAGTCTGGAGAGTGTTTACAGAACTGTAACCTAAAAATGATTTCCTGGAATTGGAGACGATGCTACACATGAATTGTCTGGGTTTAGAGAGGGAGAGGAACACACGATCTGGTGATGATGATTTCCAGATCGTGCTCTGGCTCGTCAAATTCGACCAGACCAGATTGAAGGAAAGAGATGAAGATTTTTTTTTTGTCTGATAAAGAAGATATCAGATGAGATTTGGGTGTTGTAGATTAGGTTGATTTTTTTTCGTTTTATTATTCTTTTTTATTTTTATTATTATTTTATTTTAAGTGTACAGTGTCTCGACGTGTCTAAATGATAGCCATGTAGAATTGGGGAAATACAATTATACCCTTTTGTCAAACAAAGTTCTAAAAACTTTGATGTCAATTTACCGTCTTACCCTCGTTGACCTAACAGAATTCACAAAAACCGTCACGGAATTGGACGGCAGAGACTGAAATAAAGATTTTTGGAAACTGTAGGGACCTGACAACATAATACTGAAAACCGGGGGACCAATATATATATTAGGTCAAACTAGAGACATTAAAATGAAATTAACCCAATATTTAAGGCTTGAGTGTTGTAAATTTGGCTCGTATTACCATGTTATCCAAATAGAATTCAATTTAAGTGAAAATAGTCCGACCGAGATACTCAGAATGAAAACTGAAAAGGATGGGGGTTGGAAAAAAATGAGATCAAAAGGGAATCTTCATGATGCGTGACGATTTTGGAAGGCACGTGGGAGAGCGTGGAGACACATAGCAATGTGGGTGCCTTGGTTTGGTGGTAAAGTCTTGAGAATACTTTGGCTCCAAGTATTAATATATTTTTTTTTGCTCCATGTATTCTTACTCTATGAATATCTGTTACGTGCAGTAGTAACCGATCGAGTAATTGGACGACGGTCAAATGTTAGATCACGTTTAACAGAATAATTCTTGTGCTTACCTATTTTGAATAGGAGCGAACAAATTTAGAACCGGTATAATTCGAGAAAAATCGGGTTTCCAACATTAGAATAATCTAACAAATAATTGAGTGAATAATCTGATGATATTTTATTACTTGCAAGTCATGCTTTTAACAACTAAGTTGACAAGTCTAAAACAACTAAAACTCTAAAGACAACTGATCATATTTGAATCTAATCTTACTAACAATTATCAAGAAGTAATCTTAAAAAAAAAAAAACTAAATTCTATCTTCTAATCTTAACTTGCACATAACACGCCTTCCCTTTAAAAACATTCTTGTCCTCAAGAATAGTGTTGGGAAATTTCATCTGCAATTCTTCTAGATCTTCCCATGTTGCATCCGCTGGAGATAAGCCCTGCCAATGAACAAGTACCTCTTCTTTCTTCTTTCTAGTTCTACGATTGATAATGGATTGTGGTGTAGGAACTATAGCATCTGCTCTATCATGCACAGTAGGCAAAGAATCTTGGACAATCACCTCATCACCCATTTTCTTCTTAAGCCACGAAACATGAAACACAGAATGTACTTTGAATCCTTCTGGTAGCTTCAATATGTAAGCGACATTTTTAACCTTCTCCAACATTTCAGATGGCCCATAAAATCTAGGAGATAGCTTGAGATTTTTTCTAAGTGATAGAGAAGCTTGTCATGGCCCATAAAATCTAGGAGATGGCTTGAGATTTTTTCTAAGTGTAGAGAACCTTGTCTATATGGCTGCAATCTTAAATAGACAAAATCCCCTACCTCAAATACTTTCTTTGTCCTCTTCTCATCATAAAATTTCTTCATTCGATTTTGGGCTTTAAGAAGCTGTTCTCTCAACTTTGTAACAACACATTCCCTGCTCTTTAATTCCACATCCACTGCTACAACTTTGGTTGTTCCAGGAACATAGGATAGTAAAGTAGGCGACTGTTTACCATATACACTATCTCATATAGTGTTTTCTTGGTTGATGCATGTATGCTGGTGTTATAGCAATACTCTGCAGATGGAATCCAACGATCCCACTCCTTTGGTGTGTGAAGTGTAAAGCATCCGAGGTACATCTCCACTATTCGGTTCACAACTTCGGGTTGACCATCAGTTTGAGGATGGTAGAAAGAACTAAAATTGAAGCTAGTCCCCGGTAACCTGAAAAGCTCCTTCCAAAATATACTTGTGAGTGTAACATCTCTATCACAAACAATACTCGGTGGGATCCCATACAATTTGACAATATTTTCAAAGCATAACTCTACTATTGTCACTAAAGTGTATAGGTGAGAAATGGGAATTAAATGAGAATATTTTGAGAGTTTGTCCACCACAACCACCGAAACTGATTTACCCTTTGAAATTGGTAGCCCTCCAACGAAGTCCATCTATAGATCTATCCAGATTTGCAAAGGAATATGAAGTGGTTGAAGAAGACTCGCAGGCCTTGTGTTCTCATACTTTTGCCTTTGAGAAATATCACAGTTCTTGATAAAATTTCTGATATTTTTTCTCAACCCTTTCCCAAAAAAAAAACCGATTGAATCCTCTGCAAGGTCTTGTGATAGCCTTCATGAATGCTGGAGTGCATTTCTTCCATATTAATAGGAACTAAAGGTGAGTCAAATAATAAGTAAATATGATTCTTAAATTAAAGAATACCTTCCTTGTACTCTCAAGGACCCACACATTCGCCTTTTTGGTACAACTCTACCAGATGCTTCAATGTGTCATTCTTTTGAACTTATTCCTTAATTGGATCAATCCAGTTAGGAACAGGAATAGAAATTGTAACAATTTCAGCACTCTCATTTTTCCTTGATAACGCATTCGCCACCACATTGTCATTTCCCTTCTTATACTCGATGGTAAAATCATAACCCATCAGTTTTGCAAGCCATTTTTCTTGTGCTGTTGTAGTAATTCTCTGCTCACACAAACGCTTTAGGCTTCGATGATCCATCTTAACAACTAATTTCCACCCAAGCAAGTACGGTCTCCACCTCTTCACTACAAGGACTAAGGCCAACATTTCTTTTTCATATGTTGATAGTAGGAGATTTTTTCCTTGTAATGCTTGACTAAAAAAAGCAATAGGCTGATTTTCTTGCATGAGAACCCCTCCAACACCAGATCCAAAGGCGTCACATTCCATAACAAAGTGCTTTTCAAAATTGGGAAGTGTCAAAACCGGTGCCTGTGTCATCGCTCTCTTCAGAAGCACAAATGATTCTTCTGACTTTGGACTCCATTTGAAGCATCCTTTTTTTAGCATGTGAGTTAAGGGTCTTGCAATCTTGCCGTAATCCTTAATGAATTTTCTGTAGTACCCAGTCAACCCTAGAAATCCTTGTAAGCTTTATACTGTTGTGGGTTTGTACCATCCCACAATAGCCTCAATCTTTTCAGGATCAATAGCCATACCCTTCCGAGATATCACATGCCCCAAATACTTGACTTCTTCCTGTCCAAAAGTGCATTTTTCTTTCCTCATATACAATTTGTTAGTCTTCAAAATGGAAAATGTAATTTTTAAATGATCAAGATGCTTCTCCCAAGACTTACTGTAAATTAAGATGTCATCAAAAAAGACAAATATAAACTTACGTAAATAGTTCTTGAAAATGTCATTCATCAAGGATTGAAAAGTTGAAGGTGCATTGGTGAATCCAATTGGCATGACGAGGAACTTATAATGCCCTTCATGTGTTCTGAATGCCGTCTTCAAGATGTCATCTGGATACATTCCAATTTGGTGATAGCTAGAACGTAAATCTAGTTTAGTGAAAAATTGTGCTTTATGGAGTTCATTTAATAGTTCATCAATAATGGGAATGAGAAATTTTGCTTTGATGGTATTTTTGTTCAAAGCTCTATAGTCTTGTAAGGACCTCTATTTATGATTGACTTATTTCATGAGAAACTATATTAGGATTGATATGTAACGGGTAGCTTAGGTGATTGTGATTGACATGCTTCTAGACATCCCAAAGTGCTTCAAGAAGGTATATCACTTGACTTAACTCTTTGAAGAGATTTAGTTGTATACACACTCTCCATTCATGCATGCTTTGTTCACCTTGCATTTGTGTTCATCATTGCTTATATGTGTGCATCATTTACACATTGTACACACACTTACGTGTATTTGTATTGACAAACATTTATTCCTTGTTTCTCATGTGTGCATTTCTTCAATCACACTTGCACTTCATTTCTAGACTTAAGTGTGGTTGTTGCGTCCGCACTCACACGTTGTGATGTGCTAGTTTTTGCGCGTTAATAGGCCATATGCACGGGTCCATGTGCACGGGTAGCTACCCGCGCAGCCGCCAGCGTAGTTGTCATGGTGTGGTTTCTAGTCCCCAGTTCGCTGGTCTATTTTCCGGTCTTGAACCAGCGAAGTCCCTGTTCTTGGGTCAGTGCGCGGGTCACTACCCGCGCAGTAAACTAGCACAGTTGGCCCTGGTGCTCTTTGATCCTTGGTTCACTGGTGTGTTTGCTGGTCATGAACAAGCAAAGCCCATGTGCGCGAGTTAGTGCGCGGGTTCCTACCCACGCAGTGGACCCGCGCACTACGTCTTGTTTGCCTTGTCTTTTTTGTAAACTTTATAAAACGACGTAGTTTTGTCTAGAGCTTCTATATATATGTTCTCGTCTCTTCTATTTCATTTTTAGAGCCTCGAGAATACATTTTTAGTGAGAGAAATTAACTCCCAGAGAGAGAGAAAGCTCAAATACTTGATTTTAACTCAACCAAACACAAACCCCATGTGCATCTTGGATCTTTCAAGCATCATCTACTCATGGGTTTTCATGCTTTCACATCCTTGTAAGTTGAACATGTCCTAGAACCTATTGCTTCCGTATTTGTTCATCTTTACTTAGGATTAGCAATTACTTTGTTGATTAATTACATGTCTCTTTGATTAAGCATGTTTTGAGTATGTTTGTGTTTGTGTTTGTGTTTATTGGTTGAGGTTTCCCATTTTTTGATAGCTAGAATTTAGGACCATTTTGCCCTCTATCTAAGTCTCTATGCTTTGCATTTAGATATTGTTGATTATGACTTATTGATTGCATTTGTTGATTGCATTTATTGTCCTTGCCATGTTTAATGACAACTCTTATTTATTGGCCTTTGTTTGATGACTAGATTTTAGACTTGCATATCTATATCTAGTTAGGTCTTTATGAGCATTCATATAGAAATTAATATCTAGGATTTGTACTTATTGCCATCATATAATCTCTAGATAAGCATTTAGTATTGCCTAGCATTAATTGCATTTGGAATATTCAAATATTCACATAGGTTGTTAATCTCCTCTTTGAGAGTTAAGTCTTGCGACTATGAGGTGTAGTGCACAAGCAAGTGAAGCCTTTTAACCAAGGTGTGGTTGGCAAGCAAAGTGATCAATAATTCATTATAAAGGCCCGTTGGGTAGTATTGGTGGGTTAGTGACAGAGAATGGTGTGACTAGAGGTCAACCTAGGTTGTAAACATCATTACAATAATGAATTTGAGGATCTGAGTGGCTAAGTGGTTAGCCCGTGGTTTTTCCATTGTTGAAGGGTTTCCACGTAAAAATCAAGTATTATTTAATTTCCTCATTTTATACTTGATTATGTATGTTTGTTAATGGGGTAAATTTTTAATATTGATTAATTTTTTTTCACTAGTAAAACTAGCGAGGAGTATGGACTTTGACTCTGTCTAATTACCTCTGAATTAAGCATATCAAGTACCAATCTTTCAATTTCATTTTTCTGAAAATGCGGATACCTGTAAGGCCTCACGTAAACTAGCGCACTTCCTTGTTTGAGAGGTATCTTGTGATCATGAGATCTTAGAGGAGGCAACCCACAAGGCTCCTTGAAAATTTTCCCATATGTCTGTAAAAGCAATTCTAATTGAGGATTATTTAATCCAAAATTAAAATTAAAATTTTAGTCACATGGTTGCTGTTGCAATCTGAGAGAATAAATTTGCACTATCAGTCTGTCTTTGCTCTTTTTCAGTTGATTGGAGATCCGGTCTTCATCTACAATTTTGTCTTCTTGAGATACCCTTCACTTTAAAAGAACTTTGTTACCATCAATGTTGAATTTCATATGTAATTTAGAAAAATCCCGAATAATGGGTCCCAAGGTGCTCAATCATTGAGCTCCTAAGATATCATCATATCATGCCATGGGAAGCAAATAGAAATCAACAGCAATTGGGACTTTCTGAATTACCATACATACCCCCTTGCATCTTCCACTACTTGACAACTTCTCTCCATTTGCCACTAACATGTCAAATTTCCCTTCAATCTTTGGAATGACACTAAATGTTTTGCAATTTTATTGCTTAAAAAAATTATGGGGGGAACCAGAGTCCACCAAAATTGAGATTTGGTGTTGTCCCAACAAGTCCTGCAAATTCATGGTTTGTGGGGCACGTGCTCTATTGACGGCATGAATTGAAATCTTAGGTACATTTTCAAATTGATTTATTTCTCCTCCATCAACCCCGTGATCAATCGCAAGATAATCTTCTTCGTCATTGGTCCAAACACCTTCAATAAGGAACAATTTCTTGCATTTGTTCCAGGGTCAGAACTTCTCATTACAATTAAAACACAAGCCTTTCTCTCATCTCTCCTTCAATTCAACTAGATTCAATCTTTCAAATGGTAGGGGATTGTTGCTGTGTTGGTCATGGTCGGTGACGGAAGCGTTTTTATCGTTAGAAAATGTCCGTAAATTTTTTTATAAAAGACCTTAGCTATATACTTGAAATTGCTTTAAACAAGTATATCGATAAGCTAGGGTATCGTCCACATGGATCGGGGGTAGCGATGACTAGATTTGGATTAATTGTACTAAAATGCGTAAAAGTAAAGTTTCAATGGTTGTGTTTGAAAGGTTAATACTAAGATGCAATTAAACTAAGTTATACTAAATGCAACTAAGTTAGAATGAATTCAAATGAATGATGATGAGATGAGTGTGAGTCAATGCAATCAACACACGAATAGTGGGCTATCCAATTAATCTTTAACATCCTATTTGATCTCTTTAGGGCTAAATCCACCTTTTGGTGTGATTCTAAGATCACTCAACTCTCTCCAAACAACAATGATTTGTGTGCTCTATTGAGTGTAGAGAGGGTTTCTCATGAATCCTAGATAGATTTAAGGTAGTCGGGATGGCTTGGATTGGTGTACTCATAATCCACCCTTTCCACACTTTAGCAGGGATGTGTCAGATTGGTGTGCTCACAACACTTCCCTTCCATTCAAATTAGCTTGTTTTAATCACCTAAAATGTGGTTATCTTAACTTGACTTGAGAGTTGGTGTGCCTACTCAACCTAAGGAGATTGATAATCGAATACCAACTTGAGTTGAGAGTTGGTCTGCTTACTCAACCAAGGAGATACATAATTCAATGTAATAAACATCAAGAAATTCAATCATTAATCAATGAACCAAGAGTTGTTGTACCTACTTAATTCAAAGAGATTTCAAATACATTAAGGACAAAAGAATGGAACTAAAATAGATCAAATATTCAAACTATTGTGGAAAGCCCAAAACTCATGTTTAATTACATCAACCACCACAAATGTGGGATTAGCTACTCATGCTAAATACAAACTAAATGCTTAAGAGACGAGAGATAGAGAAGACCCATGTGAAAACTCCTCCTTCTTGAAGCTTTAATCCTAATCTCTTCGTAGCCTTCCTTGAGTAAAGATGGTAAATATGGTGTAGGATGGTTAGATTTGGTGAGAAATGATTCCTAGATCTAGGTTAGTAAATATGGATATAAAAGAGTGTTCTTGGGAGAGAGAGAAGAGAGTAAAAGAAAGGAGAGAGAGCTTTTGAAATCAGAAGAGGATGTATATATAAGGCTTCCAAAATTAGGTCTGAAATGCTGATGTGGCAGGTTGTAAGGACCTCTATTTTATGATTGGCTTATTTCCTGACAAACAACACCACATTGGGGATGATTGTGTGATGGGTAGCTTAGGTCATTGTCGGCAAGCTTCAAAGCATCTCCATGACTTCAAGAGCAAAAGTTATAATCACTTGACTTTGTCTCTTGAAGAGTTTAGGTGCACACACACACACACTACATGCATTCCTTGTTCATCTTGCATTTGTGTTTTAATTGTTTATATGTGCATCCATTACACTCATCACACTTGCACTTCATTTCAAGATTTTAGTGTTGTTTTGTGGGATGTGATGTGTGTGTGTGCGGGTGAGTGTGCAGGTAGAAGACCCGCGCACTTCGGGTAGGTGACCGGCACACTGCATTATGTTTGCATGCTCACCGTCTTGTCACCACCGTTGGTGAGCTGTGATTTATCACAGCGGTGGATTTTCAGTGGGTCACCACTGTGGCATCACTATGGGTGCTCTGTGTGTTTCCACAGCGGTGTGGGTAGTGTTCGCGGGTAAGTGACCCGCGCGCTACGCTGATTTCGGGGCAAAATCTTCTTTTCCCATCAGCTCGTGACATCCCCCTATATAAACCTTTTTATCTCCTCTTCTTTACTAATTCCTCTGAATTTGAAGAAACCTTAGAGAGAGATAGAGAGAGTCTAGAGAGAGAATGCTTCATTCAAGCTTGTTTAACTCTCCAAACCCAAAACTCATCCTCATCTTGCATCATTCAATATCATATGAGCATGGGTCTTCATGGTTTCATGACTGCGTAAGTTAGAACTTCATTGAATATCATTTATTGTTCTACTTACTCTAGATTCGGTATTTATTGCTTGATTAAATATCTTGACTCACTTTATTGCATATATTTATGGGTCTAAAATGCATGATTGGGTTTGTTTGTGATAACTTGCATCATTAGGTCATTTATGCCTAAAAAGCTAATCCATAAATGTTCATGTATGCTTAATTGATGATTAGGTTGACTTTTTGCATCTAGTCAAGTTCTTGAATATTTATGTCAGTTTTATTTGACGATTAGGTTGTTAGAATTTCTCTACAACTAATTGAGACCTTATGTGTGTACATGTAGGTTTGGTTGATAACTAGGTTGTTAAATTGTTTTATATCATATAGTTAAGCATTTTGTGTTTGGTCTTGCACATTGTTGCATTTGAGCAAAGTGTCATATACACACTTAGACCATATACTATTCATAGAGTCAAAGTCTTGTGGCTTCGAGGTGAACTTGCACAAGCAAGTAAAGTCTAGCAACCAAGGGTGGGTTAGCAAGCATTGATCAAGTGCCACTGTTAAAGGCCCGCAAGGGTAGAGTAGGAGGTACTCACGCCAAGAGTAGTGGATCAGGGGATATCACTAGGGATTGAACTAAGAGTGGCGAGTGGTAGTGTCTACAACCTGAGGTTGTCGAGAGTGAGAGTCCGAGTATCACTTGAGGTTGTAATCTTTTATTCGTATAGTGGATTTCTATGATCGTGTGTGGCTAGAAGGATAGCCCGTGATTTTTCCATTGTTGAAGGGTTTCCACGTAAAAATCAAGTGTTCTTTATATTTTCGTACTTTACTTGATTTATATTTTGTTTGTATTGGGTTTTGCTTGTTAGTATTCATTAATCGAAAAAGTTGGTAATAATCGATTAATTCATTCACTAAACACTATGTGTGAAAGTGAAACACCTAGAGAGGAAATTTTCAGAGAAAGGAATGTTTGCCTCTCTGTAGATGTTGAGGATGCTCTAAACTTTAGAGGTTTTATGAGCACTCGCTCCAACATCCTTGCTTCTATTTCACATAGTGACTCCGATGAGGAGATGGCCCTCATGGCAATGAAGTTTAGAATATTTTTGAAGCTTCAGAAGAAAAAGAATAACTCAAGAAGAGATGACTTCAAGAAGAAGATTTTTGTCAAGAAGTGTGAAGAGGACTCTTCCAAAGGTGAAGAGCATGTGCTTAACTTCACGACCCTTGGTGCTTCCTATGAGGAAGATTTCGGTGTGGCAACAAGTGACCAATGTAAAGGCCTTGATGAGGGAATTGACTCAATCGACGAGTGTCAAGTGATCCTTCTCAAAGTTTTGAAGCAAAATGAAGATCTTTCCAAGGAGAATGAGACTTTGAGAATGTGGAAGATTTCCTCGGAGGAAAAGATTCGTACCTGATCGTGGTTTTGCAAGTACCAAAAATACCACACTTGGAATATACAAATCGAATGAGATGTATAATGGCAAGTGGGATCGTTCCTCAGGGAAATGGAGGATATTCGGCTATATTTAGGATATGTACTCTAAGCTAAACTACGTAAGAGAAAGTAAAATTCATTTTTGGTTTGGAAGTGTGATTTGAAACTAAATTAAACTAAGCGAATATGAAAGCAAATAGCTAAGGCTGAGTAGGTGGAAATGTATAGAAATGGGTATTGGGGAATTGATTTAACAACCAACAAATTTCCTAATGTATTGACTAGTCCAATTAAGTGCCCTAATCCAACCCTAGGAGTGTTCTAAATTTGATGGAAATCATTTATAGTCCAAATTCAAACTTTAACTCAAGTAAGCCCTACTATGAGTCTTGGTAAGAATATCAAATAAAGCTCCTACTCAAGTGAGCCCCACTATGAGTATTCACTAGATAAATTCTCAAGAACAAATTCAAAGTCTCATACCATATAAAACATTCAAATCATATATTTCAATTCATAAATGCTCAAAGTTGGAGAATGAGTTGAAAGCCATTCAAACCCTAAACCACAACCTTCATATGTGAACCACATTTACAAGCAAAGCTAAATTGAGCCCCAATATTAGCTTAGTCATGTAAAATGGCAACTTCAAAGCAATGAAAATGAAATAATCCCAGAGAGGATTCATGATTACATATTACTAGTTCAAATACAAGAAATATCATTTAAGATGTCTCATCAATTCCCCAATATGAAGGTTTAGTTACACATATTAGAAATACAAATAAAGGGAGCAAAGTTATAGAAAAGACCCATGAAAGCCTTCAAGAGATCTTCTTGTTCTTTTGATGCTTGAGATTCCCCCTTTTCCTTGGTAGAACTCTTCTAATCCCTTCAATGAATCTCCTAAGATATGGATGGGTTGGTGGTTTTGGAGGGAAAAGTAGGTATTTGGTGGTTTGAAGTGAATGAATGAGTGTGGGAAAGGGAAAGGTGAAGTCTTTTTTGATTGGTGGAGATTTTGTTAATGGTGGAGTTAAAAGAGTGTTTTGGGATTTGTAGAGTGGTGGGGATCTGATTTGAGGAAAGTATATGAGGGTATTTATAGAGGAAACATAAAATATTAGGGTTAAATCCCGATTGCTGATGTGGCATGAAACAGCGGTTGAAACAGCGGTCAGGTTGACCGCCGAATTGACCACCTAATTAGAGTGATCATTCTGTCCCTATTGTGCAGTTGGAAAGGAGGTTGACACCTGAGCGCCGAACTGAGCGCCGAATTGGACCTGGTCATTTTCTGATTCTGTGTTTGAACGGCGGTTTAAACGGCGGTCAGGTTGACCGCTGAATTGACCGCCGAATTGACCCTGGCCTTGACTTCACATTTTCATCCCAAGAGTGCTCCATTTACCATTTTTAGCTCAAAATTGCTTGCTCTTCACTAATTACCCCTTATTTCCAAAAGTACCTGCACAATACAAAATTGAGCCATAAAGTACACGAGTTTACTCGAAAACCTGGACGGAAGTAATGGAAATGAGGGTGTATATATATATATAAAATGGCTTGATCAAATACCCCCAAACCTAGCCTTTGCTTGCCCTCGAGCAAATTCAAAACAAAATGCGGAAAACCAACAAACAAAATCGACCGAATAAAAATAAAAAATCTATATATATTTGTGTATGTGATTGCCAATCTAGATAAGATACCATGAGAGATGCACTTATACTTGAAATATCCCAAAATCAATCTAATGGACGCAATGCAAGTTACGAATCCCACATTCAAATGCCCTCACTTTGGCGACCACTCACATAAGTGCTTCAGCCATATTTCGCTTCGACACTAGGTTCTCACTAGGAGCCACTCTTATTTTTCCTCTCAGAACCTAAGTCAACGCTCATAAATGTGTATGCGAATGAGTTTATGAAATGGAAACAAGTTAAGACGCATACATGTATTCAAGAATTGACGCCTTTTTGAGTGAATGTGTCTCAGGAAAGGAACCAAAAATCATGAACATGGTAGAGCATGACAAGAGTTTGCATTCTCAAATGGGAGTCCTACAAGATTAAATTTACTTTTCCTACCAATTGTTGGGGCCAGGGGTGTTATGTGGTGAATGGTGGATACGGGTAATGAGGTTTGAAATTATTGACCATACCAAGAAGATTTACATTTAGCATGATACAAAATTAAGTATCTAAATTATACATTTGCACCAACCTCATGCTACATGATTGCTCATATATATTGCGCATCTCACATTGAAGCATTAGGCTCAATTGACAACATATTTTTCTTTTTCTTTTTTCTTTTATTTTTTATTTATTTTTATTTATTTATATTTTTTTATATTTTCAATTTCATGCCTAGATACATACTATTAACTCAACAAGAGTTTACATTTGACATCCTTTAGGCATACATGACTTGATCATGGTCAACAACTTTGGAAAGGTCTTGTGTTTAGGTTCATTAGTGTGTGGGAAAGTGTTTGGCTTAAGTGCTTGGCCACCATTATTAGACCTTTGAAACACAAATTGGGTAGGAATTGGGTGAATGTGTTTAGGCATATTCTATTAAAGTCCTATCATCCCTTCAAGTAGGCCAACCATTGAAAAATGCAAACAAATGACATGATATCCATAATTGATAAATGTTCTATGATTAATGGTATAAATGATGCACAAAGTAGTGAAGCGTGTTTAGGAGTACAAAAATATAGCCCTCATGAAATCGCTTTTTAAGGCACGTGGACTCACGGTGGTCTCCACTAATAGACTTCCACACTCAAATAAATGGCCACCTCTACTTAGACATAAGAGTATGGGACTGACTCATGCCATGCATGCATTCATATATTGCCAATGCGTACATGACAAATGTATCAAGTCAAGCAAAGTATGCTCAAATATGGCCTTAATCGCAAAAATATGAATTTTTTTTACAAGTCTTGCGGACATCACACACCCCCAAACCTAAATCCAACATTGTCCCCAATGTTGACAATGAGGACCCGGCTAGGACGGTGCCAAAATATTTAAAACATAAACAAAATAAATTTGCGTGCAAAATATTTAATGAAAGCACAACACAAATCCCAACTTATACTAAACAGGAGATATATATATATATACATATATATAAATAAAACTGAAATCCGTCTAAGAAGATAAATTGCGATCCCGACCAAAGGTAAAGTAATTAAAGTCCAAAATGCCAAAAATTCAATATCGCATAATAGTAAATATGAAAATAAAGTTAGCGACTAGTATGGAAATTTCATGAAAATGTCTCAGCCTGTGGTAGTATCTCTGTCCTGATCTGCTGACGTCACCACATCCTGCTGCTGCACCTGAGGCGCCTGTCTGCGCTCGTAGAAAAGTGGGGGCTGCTGCACCTGCTGTTGCACATGCTGCTGCTTAGAGCTGGGGCCAGCTCCTCCACGTCGCACAGTGGCTGTCAATGTGCTAGCCTCCAGTGCCATTCTCAACTGAGAGACCTCCTGTGTTAGCTGCCGATAGGATCCTTCGGCCCAAGCATCAAACCAGGCCGACCTCTGCTGAGAGAAATCTCTAGCCCAAGCATCAAACCAGGCCGGCCTCTGCTCTGGGCAGGTTCTGTGGCTGGAGGTGGGACTGTTCCTGGATCCTCTTCATTTTCACTCTCCTTATCCTCGTGCCGGGCTAGCTGCATCATTCTTTGCCACTTCCTAGACCCTAAAGGGAGTAGGCGCTCCACATCCACATCCTCAGTTATATCAGTGAAAGTTCCGGAGTTGCAGGGATCACTCAAAGCCTTAATCTCATCGTCCTCTCGTGCAGTAACTTCAGCCTGAGTGCACAGATGGGTAATCATACAAGGAAAAGGGAGAATAGAGGTACTCTTCTTTCCAGCCCGGTATATGGCATCAACAATCTGCTGCCCTACATCTATCTGCCGCTGGTGTTTGATGCAATACAAGATTTGTGCCACCTTTAACACGGTCTTTGTTCACTGTAGGGAGGGCCGCAAAGAATGGGAGATGTAGATTGACCAAAAAGCCAAGTCCCTCTCCAGTTCCGACTGTCGAAGACTGCGGTTCACATTCCATTGCCCCATGTTTGCCATGTTTCTCCTAAGTGCTGCAGCAAGATCAGGGTGATACAACCGAAAAATATGATTGTCCGGTATCCCCTTTTTGAGCAAACTGTGTACAGGTGTCTGATAGTAAGCATTGACCTCCTGTGGTCACACAAACACATCCACTCCCTTAACTTTGACAGACCTCCCTTTCACATACTCCTCAAAGATCATTGACGCATAAAATTCTCTGACCATACTGTAATTGGCTGTGTTTCGAGGAGTAGTGACAAAGCTCCTGCTAACCCATACCATCAGCCTGTCTAATCACATCTGATCCATCCACATCTGTTAAGTCTATACTTCTCTAGGGATGCATCGTCCTGGACATCATCTGCTGAAGGCGAATCGCGTACAGCACATTACAGGCGCTGTGTTGCTCCTCCCTTCGACTTGTTGAACCCTTGCCTTTGCCCTTGCCTTTTCCTTTACCTGTGATCGTCATTTCAAAATGGAAATCCTGCACAACATCGAAGGACAACACATGCAAACAATACCGACAAAAATATATCAATGTTAGTGTCAATCCAAATCATGCTGATTAAAAGGGAATCCTAAAAATTGTCAATCGCCAATCATGGAACATATGTTCACACCATACCAAGTCCACTACATTATGAAAATTCCATATTTACAACCAAAATAGTACATAGTACTTGCTAAAGTATTCCAACCATAAGCATATTGACAATATAGAAAAATTTTCAACAACATCATGCCATGGAATTCGAAATTTGGGAGTTGGGGTATATTCAAACAACCAAATACCTCCTAAAAGGTATATATATCTACCAACAAACAGAATCCAAGCATGCATCATAATCAATTTGGCTCCAAATCAATAAGCCCCAAATTCGAACCAAACCCTAACTCTCATTAAACCAATCCGAATTCAATGTATATACGAGAGAAGAGAAGAGGTTAGCCATGCAAAATGAGATTTGGGGAAGAAAATCACATACCTTTGAAGCCTTGAACAAAAAGAGAGAAAGGACTTGCACCTGGAGAGGGAAAACTGTCGAAACCTTTTGTTTTTGAATGAGGGGGGAATTTTGTGCAGTCCGTGAAAGTGATGCATCCTTTATAATATCGGGGAATTCGACGGTTAGAACGGCGGTTGGAGTGACCGCCGAACTGACCGCCGAATTGAGGCAGTGTGTCATTTCATTTCTGCGGTCTATTCGGCAGTCAGTTTAACCGCCAAATCAACTGCCAAATTGAGGCAGTGTGTCATTTTATTTCGGCGGTCTATTCGGCGGTCAGTTTAACCGCCGAATTAACCGCCAAATGCAGCAGGAATTCGATTTTCTTCTTCTTTCTTCATTTCCACCTGCATGACTCTACTAACAACTGCACATTGCATAAAACACATCAAAATATTCTCAACCCCCAACCCTATTTTGGACATGGATTGCTACTATCTATTCATTAACCTTTCATAAACCATAGACCAAAACAAATTTGGGAAATTTCTCATTGCTGGTATTGTTGACAATTCACCAAAATCTGAAAGCATAAAATTAAATTTACCTATGTGGGTTGCCTCCCACGAAGCGCTTGATTTAACGTCTAGGCAAGACGATGTGACGTGCGCTATGGTTTGCCGAGATTGGTCTTTTCGATCACAGTTGCTGCACTAGTTCCTCTATGATATGGTTTCGCTTCGCTATCCATTTACCTTGAACCTGTCACCTGTTTTGTAGTTCTCCAACTCTATTGCACCATGGAGAAATACCTCTGTCACACGAAATGGCCCTGTCAATCTTGAGTCAAAAACAAGAACAAGCATCCCTGGATGAAAGTCTTTCCGTAGAAGCATTTGGTCATGGATGCGCTTCGTTCTTTCCTTATACAACCTTGAATTTTCATAAGCCTCATGCCGAAGCTCTTCCAATTCATTCAGTTGGAGTTTTCGTTCCTCACCGGCCAAAGTCAGATTGAAGTTCAATTTCTTGATTGCCCAAAATGCATCATATTCAAGCTCAATGGGCAAATGACACGCCTTCCCAAATACCAACCGGTAAGGCGTTGTACCAATTAGAGTTTTGTATGCCGTCTGATAGGCCCAGAGTGCATCATTGAGTTTCATTGACCAATCCTTCCGATTAGGCTTGACTGTCTTCTCAAGAATCCTTTTGATCTCTCGGTTGCTCACTTCAACTTGGCCGGAGGTTTGTGGATGGTACGGTGTAGCAACCTTGTGTGTCACTCCATATTTCTTCATCAAGGCAGTAAAAATTCTATTACAGAAATGTGTCCCACCATCGCTTATTATTGCACGAGGGGTTCCAAACCATGGGAACACTACATCTTTCAAAAATTCACTACCACATGGCTGTCATTGGTTTTTGTTGCTGCTGCCTCCACCCACTTGGAGACATAATCAACCGCCACCAAATGTAATTGTTTCCATTTGAAGAGGGGAAAGGACCCATGAAATCTATTCCCCATATGTCAAAAAGTTCGACCACCATCTCCCCTTTTTGAGGCATCTCATTTCTCTTGCTGATGCTTCCCATACGCTGGCATCTATCACAGCATCTACAGAACTTATAAGTGTCCTTACCAAGGGTGGGCCAATAGAATCCGGACTGTAGAATTTTTAGAACAGTTTTTCTTTGGCTGAAATGTCCTCCATAATGCATTTTGTGACAGAATTGGATTACACCCTTTTGCTCTTCTTCCGGAATGCATCTTCGAATTACTTGATCAGGCCCATGCTTAAAAAGGTAGGGCTTATCCCAGAAGTACTACCTTGCCACAAACTTGAATCTTTTCTTTGCTTGAAAGGATAGGTCGTTGGGCACTATATCTTTCACAAGGTAGTTTACAATATCTGCATACCATGGTTCTCTTCCATTGATTACCCACAGCTGCTCGTCCTGGAAGCTTTACTTTAAAGGGAGCATATCTTCTTCTTCATTGGAACCATGTATCAACCGACTTAGATGGTCGGCCACCACATTCTCCTTCCCTTTCTTGTCTTTGATCTCCAAGTCAAACTCTTGTAGAAGTAGAATCTAACGGATGAGTCTTGGCTTGGCGTCCTTCTTTTGCATGAGGTACCGGATCGCTGCATGATCGGTGTAAACTATCACTTTAGTTCCCACCAAGTACTGTCGAAATTTTTCCAAAGCAAACACAACAGCCAACAATTCTTTTTCAGTTGTGGAGTAATTCAGCTGTGCATCATTTAGTGTCCTTGAAGTATAATAAACTGCATGTGGAAGCTTGTCTACCCTCTGCCCAAGAACAGCCCCAACCGCATAGTCTGATGCATCGCACATGATTTCAAAAGGTAAACTCCAATTTGGTGGCACTATGATCGGCGTAGAAGTGAGGGCTTCCTTAAGAGTGTTGAAAGCTTGCATGCAATGTTCATCAAATACAAATTCTACCTCTTTTTGGAGAAGACTGCACATGGACCTAGAAATTTTGGAGAAGTCCTTTATAAATCGCCGGTAAAATCCCTCATGACCCAAGAATAATCTTATGTCTTTGATGGTTCTTGGTAGAGGTAAGGTCTTCATAATCTCAATCTTTGCCTTGTCAACTTCTATGCCCCGGCTTGACACCACATGCCCAAGAACTATTCCTTGTGTCACCATAAAATGACACTTCTCCCAATTCAAGATCAAGTTCTTCTATTCACATCTTCTCAATACTTGGGTTAAGTTGTTGAGACATAGATCAAAAGATCCTCCAAATACAGAAAAGTTGTCCATAAATACTTCAATGATTTTCCCCACCATATCCGAAAAAATGGACATCATACATCGTTGGAAAGTGCCGGGTGCATTGCATAAGCCAAAAGGCATCTTCCGGTATGCATAGGTACCAAAAGGACATGTGAATGTTGTCTTCTCTTGATCTTCCGGAGCAATTGTAATTTGATTATATCCTGAATAGCCATCAAAGAAACAATAATGGCTATGCCCCGCTAATCTTTCCAACATTTGATCAATGAATGGAAGGGGGAAGTGATCCTTTTTTGTTGATGCATTCAATTTTCGGTAGTCAATACATACTCTCCACCCGGTTTGCAACCTTTGGGGAATAAGTTCATCTCTTTCATTCTTTACTACCGTAATGCCCGACTTCTTGGGTACCACGTGGATTGGGCTCACCCACCTACTATTCGTACTGGGGTAGATGATGCCCACTTTCAATAGCTTCAAAACTTCACTCTTCACAACTTCTTGCATGATGGGATTAAGTCTTCGTTGAGCTTCTCTAGTAGGCTTGGAATATTCTTCTAAATGTATCTTGTGCATACAAATAGTGGGACTTATCCCATTGATATCTTCTATGGACCACCCAATAGCCGCCTTGTGTCTTCTAAGAACTTCGAGAAGCTTTATTTCTTCCTCTTGGTTCAGCTCTGTAGAAACTATCACCGGCTTCCTTTCTTCTTCATCTAGGAAGACATACTTGAGTGTTGTTGGAAGTTCTTTCAGCTCCAACTTGGGTGGTACCACCAATGTTGACTCCAATTCTTCCTTGCCAACATCTTCAATCTCACAAATGCTCTCTTCATTAACTGACTCTTCTGTTAAATCAACCCTCTCTTCTTGATCTTCTTGCTCATCTAGGAACTTTATTGCACTTGCCATTAAAGCTTCCAATTTCTTCTTCAGAAACTCTTCACTTTCTTCGACAATGATTGTTTCCACCAAATTCACATGGAAGCAATCATGTGCCACAATAGGATAAGCTACCGATTCGAAAAGTTTGAACTCAATTACCTCATCCAAAACCTTCATTGTAAGCTTCCCCTTATGTACATCCACAATTACTCTAGCGGTTGCCATGAATGGTCTCCCCAAAAGTAACGTTTGATCTTCATCTTTTTGGTCCTCCATATCCAACACAACAAAATCTGCTGGGATAATAAGCTTCTCCACTTGAATTAAAACATCTTCAATAATTCCCACTGGATGCCTTGAAGATTGATCTGCCAACAAAAGTGACATGGAAGTTCTCTTGAGGTCATTTAGTCCCAATCTCTTGTAGATTGTGTAGGGCATCAAATTGATACTTGCCCCCAAATCTAACATGGCTTTCTCTTATTTTCCTCATCTGATAGAGATTTTGATGATGAAGCTTCCGGGATCTTTCATCTTGGGTGGCAACTTCTTTTGGATCACCGCACTAACATTCTCTCCAAGTCTCTCTTGTTGTCCGGGCTTGAACGTATTCTTGTCTTTGTTTAATTCCCTGAAAAACTTTGCATAAGATGGCATCTTTTGGATTGCATCAAGGAGTGGGAGATTTACATTCACTTTGGAAAGGATGTCATAGATATCCTTGAAAGATTGCTCTAACTTCGTATTCTTCAACCTTCTGGGGTAAGGAATTGGAGGGATGTACGGATTGGATGACTTGTGTAGCCGAGGAGCTTCCTTTGAGGGAGTCTTCATCACCTCATTTTCTTCTTACTTTGTATCTTCCACTACTGCTTCTTTCTCTTGTTCAATAGGCTCGCTTGAATCTTCTACAATCCCTCCACTGTTTAAGATACGGCCACTTCTAAGAACCGTCATTACCTTGGCTTGTTCCGGTTGACTCAAAAATTTATCTTTTTCCTGTTTTTGCAAAGCCTCTGCAATTTGGGCAATTTGAGTTTCAAGGTTGTTTATTGATGCACCCATATTGGTAACTAGGGCTTCGATAGAAGTCAACCTTTGTCCATCTAGTAATATGGACTCCCCTTGAGGTTGCCTTGCTTGGTTGTTGTAGAAGTTTCCCGGTTGGTTCCATTGGTTTGACTGATTACTCCCCGAGCCTTGTCCTTGGAAATACCCTCGGTTGTTGTGGAACCTCTGGTTGTTGTGGTACCCTTGATTTGGTTGATTGTTCCCCAAGCCTTGGTCTTGGAAAAATCCTCGATTGTTATTATATCCTTGGTTTGTTCCCTTGTTGAGCATGTCTGAGTTTAAAGCATTATTGTTGGTCCAGGAAAAGTTTGGATGGTTTCGCCAATTGGGATTGTAGGTTTGAGAAAAGGCACCACCCTTATCCCTGGGCTGGTACCCCATTGCTTATGCTTCTTCATAAAATCCTGCACCACCATCTCCATTAAATGACATATCCCTACTAAACTTTTTGCCTTGAACAAGACTAACATTTCCTTGATTTGTCATGAAGGTTTGCATGGACTACATTGTGGCTTGCATGGACTGCATTTGCTTTGCCAACTTTGAAACTTCAATTGCCGTTTCGGAACCTGCCCCTACTTTCCCCCTGCTCTCGTATTGGAGTTGCATTGTTGAGAATTTAGAGCGAGATTCTCACACACATCCATCACATAGGCAGCTGTTTTGTCAGCAATTGAGCCACCACATGCATTAGTAATCAATTGTTGTGTTTGGGGAGTGAGTCCTTCTTGAAATGCTGAAACTTTATATTCATTAGGGAGCATGTGAGGAGAGAGTTGTGCCAGTAAGAGCTAAAATCTTTCCCATGTCTCATAGAATGATTCCCCGTAATTTTCTTGAAATCCTGTAATTTGGACTCGGATCTCTCTCTTCCTGTGTGCTGGAAAGAACCGATTAAAAAATGCTTCGCACACATCACTCCATGACGAAAGAGATTCGGGCCGCTGAGTGTTTAGCCATTGCTTTGCTTTGTCCTTCAGACTAGTGGAGAAACACCTCATTTGTAGTTGTTCTCTTAAAGTGTGCCTATTCTTGTTGCATTTGGGAAGGTCTCCACCACCTCATAGTAGTTCTTCATAAATTACAGACAGCCTTCGGCTGCCAAGCCATAGAAAGATGGTAAAAGATTTATGTGCATCCCTCTTAGCTCGTATGATCTTGTAAGGTCATCAAGGACAATTGCTGGTGCTAGATTACCAACGACTGGTCTTGAATACTGCCCCATAGTGATCTCTGCAGAGGGGTCATTGATAGGAACATTCATCTGTGGGTGTGGAACATTGGGTGGATTTTCCCCTTAGTCTTCCATATCTAGTGTATGATGTTGGTTTAACTGTGCTCTTCGTGCTCTTTCGGCTGCTCTGACAAATCTTCCAACTTGATTTATACTGTCGTTGTATGGACTCAGAATACCGCCCCTAGAAGGACGACCGTGCATACACCTGCAGGTCTGAAACACCAAAAACAAAAACTACCAAAAAGTAAAAAGATAAAAATAACGAAATAATTACTAACTATATCCTAAACTAAAAATAGCCAAATAAAACGCTGCCGATCCCCGGCAGCGGCGCCAAATTTTGATCGTGGTTTTGCAAGTACCAAAAATACCACACTTGGAATATATAAATCGAATGAGATGTATAATGGCAAGTGGGATCGTTCCTCGGGGAAATGGAGGATATTCGGCTATATTTAGGATATGTACTCTAAGCTAAACTACGTATGAGAAAGTAAAATTCATTTTTGGTTTGGAAGTGGGATTTGAAACTAATTTAAACTAAATTAAACTAAGCGAATATGAAAGCAAATAACTAAGGCTGAGTAGGTGGAAATGTATAGAAATAGGTATTGGGGAACTGATTTAACAACCAACAGATTTCCTAATGTAATGAACTAGTCCAATTAAGTGCTCTAGTCCAACCCTAGGAGTGTTCTAAATTTGATGGAAATCATTTATAGTCCAAATTCAAACTTTAACTCAAGTAAGCCCTACTATGAGTCTTGGTAAGAATATCCAACAAAGCTCATACTCAAGTGACCCACTATGAGTATTCACTAGATAAATTCTCAAGAACACATTCAAAGTCTCATACCATATAAAACATTCAAATCATATATTTCAATTCATAAATGCTCAAAGTTGGAGAATGAGTTGAAAGCCATTCAAACCCTAAACCACAACCTTCATATGTGAACCAGTTTTACAAGCAAAACTAAATTGACCCCCAATGTTAGCTTAGTCATGTAAAATGGCAACTTCAAAGCAATGAAAATGAAATAATCCCAGAGAGGATTCATGATTACATATTACTAGTTCAAATACAAGAAATATCATTTAAGTTGTCTCATCAATTCCCCAATATGAAGGTTTAGTTACACATATTAGAAATACAAATAAAGGAAGCAAAGTTATAGAAAGACCCATGAAAGCCTTCAAGAGATCTTCTTGTTCTTTTGATTCTTGAGATTCCCCCTTTTCCTTGGTAGAACTCTTCTACTCTCTTCAATGAATCTCCTAAGATGTGGATGGGTTGGTGGTTTTAGAGGGAAAAGTAGGTATTCGGTGGTTTGAAGTGAATGAATGAGTGTGGGAAAGGGAAAGGTGAAGTCTTTTTTGATTGGTGGAGATTTTGTTAATGGTGGAGTTAAAAGAGTGTTTTGGGATTTGTAGAGTGGTGGGGATCTGATTTGAGGAAAGTATATGAGGGTATTTATAGGGAAAACACAAAATATTAGGGTTAAATCCCGATTGCTGATATGGCATGAAACGGTGGTTGAAACGGCTGTCAGGTTGACCGCCAAATTAGAGTGATCATTTTGTCCCTATTGTGCGGTTGGAAAGGAGGTTGACACCTGAGCGCCGAACTGAGCGCCGAATTGGATCTAGTCATTTTCTGATTCTATGTTTGAACGGCGGTTGAAACGGCGGTCAGGTTGACCGCCGAATTGACCGCCGAACTGACCCTGGCCTTGACTTCACATTTTCGTCCCAAGAGTGCTCCATTTACCACTTTTAGCTCAAAATTGCTTGCTCTTCACTAATTACCCCTTATTTCCAAAAGTACCTGCACAATACAAAATCGAGCCATAAAATACACAAGTTTACTCGAAAACCTGGACGTAAGTAATGGAAATTAGGGCGCATATATATATATATATATATATATATATAATGGCTTGATCAGTACCCCTGAAGAAAACAAGCAAAATTTTCAAAATCAACTTCAACGGTACATGCATATTTTTATAATACTTCAAGATCCGTACCCTATCTCATAACAAAGAGGGGGAAAAATCTTGGGAGATACAAGGGGAGCATTGTTTATGCTTTGGAGAGAGAAGTCTAGAGAGAGAGAGTAACCTTTTAGGGGGAGCATTGCACATGCATTTCTTTATATTGCTTTATTGAGTGCAATTGCTTTTTTATATTTGTTCACCTAACTTGCACTTGTTCTTGGAAAGTGCTTTCTTGCTATTGGGTGTAGGTATGAAGATCTACGAAGAGATAGAAGACCTTAAAGACTTATAACATTAGGTATCTTTTTTTTTGTAACATAGAATGGACTCTCATAGACAATAGCTAGATTTCTTATGTTTTTGTGAGGAATTATTTATGAGTGGTTGTTTTGTCATGAAAGAGCTAAAGGGGGAGATTGTAAGGACCTCTATATTATGATTGGCTTATTTCATGACAAACAACACCACATTGGGGATGATTGTGTAATAGGTAGCTTAGGTCCTTGTCGGCAAGCTTCCAAGCATCTTCATGACTTCAAGAGCAAAATGTATAATCACTTGACTTTGTCTCCTGAAGATTTTAGGTGCACACACACATTACATGCATTCCTCGTTCATCTTGCATTTGTGTTTTAATTTTTTATGTGTGCATCCATTACACCCATAACACTTGCACTTCATTTCTAGATTTTAGTGTGGTTTTGTGGGCTGTGATGTGTGTGTGCACTGGTGAGTGTACGGGTAGGAGACCCGCGCACTTCGGGTAGGTGACCCACGTATTTCGTGTAGGTGACCCGCGCACTGCACTGTGTTTGCATGCTCACCTTCGTGTCACCAACGTTGGTGCACTTTGATTTATCACAGTGATGGATTTTCAGTGGGTCACCGTTGTGGCATCATTGTGGGTGCTCTGTGTGTTTCCACAGCTGTGTGGGTAGTGTTCGAGGGTAGGTGACTTGCGCACTACATTGATTTCGGGGCAAAAACTTCTTTTCCCATCAGCTCGTGACACCCTCTATATAAACCTCTTTATCTCCTCTTCTTTACTAATTCCTCTGAATTTAAAGAAACCCTAGAGAGAGATAGAGAGAGTCTAGAGAGAGAATGCTTCATTCAAGCTTGTTTAACTCTCCAAATCTAAAACCCATCCCCATCTTGCATCATTCAATATCATATGAGCATGGGTCTGCATAGTTTTATGACTACGTAAGTTAGAACTTCATTGAATATCATTTATTGTTCTACTTACTCTGGATTAGGTATTTATTGCTTGATTAAATATCTTGACTCGCTTTATTGCATATATTTATGAGTCTAAAATGCATGATTGGGTTTGTTTGTGATAGCTTGCATCATTAGGTCATTTATGCCTACAAAGCTAATCCATAAATGTTCATGTCTGCTTAATTGATGATTAGGTTGAATTTTTGCATCTAGTCAAGTTCTTGAATATTTGTGTGAGTTTCATTTGACAATTAGGTTGTTAGAATTTCTCTACAACTAATTGAGACCTTATGTGTGTACATGTAGTTTTGGTTGATCACTAGGTTGTTAAATTGCATTATAACATATAATTAAACATTTTGTGTTTGGTCTTGCACATTATTCCATTTGAGCATAGTGTCATATACACACTTAGACCATATATTCTTCATAGAGTCATAGTCTTATGGCTTCGAGGTGAACTTGCACAAGCAACTAAAGTCTGGCAACCAAGCGTGGGTTGGCAAGCATTGATCAAGTGCCACTGTAAAAGGCCCGCAGGGTAGAGTAGGAGGTACTCACACCAAGAGTAGTGGATCAGGGGATATCACTAGGGATTGAACCAAGATTGGCGAATCGTAGTGTCTACAGCCTGAGGTTGTCGATAGTGAGAGTCTGAGTATCACTTGAGGGTGTAATCTTTTATTCGTATAGTGGATTTCTGTGATTGTGTGTGGCTAGAAGGATAGCCCGTGGTTTTTCCCTTGTTGAAGGGTTTCCACTTAAAAATCAAGTGTTCTTTATATTTCCGCTCTTTACTTGATTTTTATTATTGCTTGTATTGGGTTTTGCTTGTTAGTATTGACTAATCGAAAAAGTTGGTAATAATCGATTAATAACCCATTCACCCCCCCCTATAGTTTGTATTAGACATACGCTTGAGTTGTATTTTCAGTTGGTATTAGAGCAGGTTCCTAGACATACTTAGGTGATCCTAGCTCTTGATTGTATGTCTTGCATTTGTGTGCATTGTGTTCTTTGTATTCATTTGCATTAATTCATTCACTAAACACTATGTGCGAAAGTGAAACACCTAGAGAGGAAATTTTGAGAGAAATGAATGTTTGCCTCTTTGTTGATGTTGAGGATGCTCTAACCCTTAGAGGTTCTATGAGCACTCGCTCCAACATCCTTGCTTCTATTTCACATAGTGACTCCGATGAGGAGATGGCCCTCACAGCAATGAAGTTTAGAAGATTTTTGATGCTTGAGAAGAAAATGAATAACTCAAGAACAAATGACTTCAAGAAGAAGATTTTGGTCAAGAGGTGTGAAGAGGACTCTTCCAAAGGTGAAGAGCATGTGTTTAACTTCACGGCCCTTGGTGCTTCTTATGAGGAAGATTATGGTGTGGCAACAAGTGACCAAGGAAAAGGCCTTGATGAGGGAATTGACTCAATTGACGAGTGTCAAGTGATCCTTCTCAAAGTTTTGAAGAAAATGTAGAGCTTTCCAAGGAGAATGAGACTTTGAGAATGTGGAAGATTTTCTCGGAGGAAAAGATTCGTAACCTTGAAGTAAACAAGCATTGAATTTCACACATTGTCCTTAAATAAAACTCCTTGAATTTCACACATTTTCCTATAGGGGGAGCTTTGTTGCCTATCCCCGGACAAAAAAAGGGAGAATTCTTGAGAGATATAGGGGGAGCATTGTTTATGCTTTGGAGAGAGAAGTCTAGAGAGAGAGTAACATTTTAGGGGGAACATTGCACATGCATTTCTTTATATTTTTTTATTGAGTCCAATTGCTTTTTTATATTTGTTTACCTCACTTGCACTTGTTCTTGGAAAGTCCTTTTTTGTTACTATGTGTAGGTATGATGATCTACGAAGAGATTGAAGACCTTGAAGACTTAGAATATTAGGTATCTTTTTTTTTGTAACGTAGAATGGACTCTCATGGACAATAGCTAGATTTCTTATGTTTTTGTGAGGAATTATTTGTGAGTGGTTGTTTTGCCATGAAATAGCCAAAGGGGGAGATTGTAAGGACCTTTTTTTATGATTGGCTTATTTCATGACAAACAACACCACATTGGGGATGATCGTGTAACAGGTAGCTTAGGTCCTTGTCGGCAAGCTTCCAAGCATCTCCATGACTTCAAGAGCAAAAGATATAATCACTTAACTTTGTCTCTTGAAGAGTTTAGGTGCACACACACATTACATGCATTCCTTGTTCATCTTGCATTTGTGTTTTAATATTTTATGTGTGCATCCATTACACCTATAACATTTGCACTTCATTTCTAGATTTTAATGTGGTTTTGTGGGATGTGATGTGTGTGCGCGGGTGAGTGTGCGGGTAGGAGACCCGCACACTTCGGGTAGGTGACCCGCGAACTGCACTGTGTTTGCATGCTCACCGCAGTGTCACCACCGTTGGTCCACTGTGATTTATCACAACGGTGGATTTCCAGTGGGTCACCACTGTGGCATCGCTATGGGTGCTCTGTGGGAGTCCGAGTATCACTTGAGGGTGTAACATTTTATTCGTATAGTGGATTTCTGTGATCGTGTGTATCTAGAAGGATAGCCCGAGGTTTTTCCCTTGTTGAAGGGTTTCCACTTAAAAATCAAGTGTTCTTTATATTTCCGCACCTTACTTGATTTTTATTGTTGTTTGTATTGGGTTTTGCTTGTTAATATTGACTAATCGAAAAAGTTGGTAATAATTGATTAACAACCCATTCACCCTCCTCTAAGTTGTATTAGACACACGCTTGAGTTGTATTTTCAATTGGTATCAGAGCGGGTTCCTAAACATACTTAGGTGATTCTAGCTCTTGATTGTGTGTTTTGTATTTGTATGCATTTTGTTCTCTGTGTGAAAGTGAAACACCTAGAGAGGAAATTTTTAGAGAAAGGAATGTGTGCCTCTCTGTTGATGTTGAGGATGCTCTAACCCTTAGAGGTTCTATGAGCACTCGCTCCAACATCCTTGCTTCTACTTCACATAGTGACTTCGATGAGGAGATAGCCCTCATGGCAATGAAGTTTGGAAGATTTTTGATGCTTGAGAAGAAAAAGAATAACTCAAGAAGAAATGACTTCAAGAAGAAGATTTTGGTCAAGAAGAGTAAAGAGAACTTTTCCAAAGGTGAAGAGCATGTGCTTAACTTCACGACCCTTGGTGCTTCCTTTGAGGAAGATTTTGGTGTGGCATTAAGTGACCAAGGCAAAGGCCTTGATGAGGGAATTGACTCAATTGACTCAATTGACGAGTGTCAAATGATCCTTGTCAAAGTTTTGAAGCAAAATGAAGAGCTTTCCAAGGAGAATGAGACTTTGAGAATGTGACTTTGAGAATGTGACTTTGAGAATGTGGAAGATTTCCTCGGAGGAAAAGATCTGTACCCTTGAAGTAAACAGGCATTGATTTTCATACATTTTCCTTAAATAAAACTCCTTGAATGTAACAGATTTTTCGAAAGGGGGTGCTTTGTTGCATATCTCATGACAAAAAGAGGGAGAAGTCTTGAGAGATATAGGGGGAGCATTGTTTATGCTTTGGAGAGAGAAGTCTAGAGAGAGAGTAACCTTTTAGGGGGAGCATTGCACATGCATTTGTTTATATTGCTTTATTGAGTGCAACTGGTTTTTTATATTGTTCACCTCACTTGCACTTGTTCTTGGAAAGTGCTTTCTTGCTATTGTGTGCAGGTATGATGATCTACAAAGAGATTGAAGCTCTTAAAGACTTAGAATATTAGGTATCTCTTTTGTTTGTAACGTATAATGGACTCTCATGGACAATAGCTAGATTTCTTATGTTTTTGTGAGAAATTATTTGTTAGTGGTTGTTTTGTCATGATATAGCCAAATGAAGAGATTGTAAGGACCTCTATTTTATGATTGGCTTATTTCATGACAAACAACACCACATTGGGGATGATTGTGTAATGGGTAGCTTAGGTCCTTGTTGGCAAGCTTCCAAGCATTTCCATGACTTCAAGAGCAAAAAGTATAATCACTTGATTTTGTCTCTTGAAGAGTTTAGGTGCACACACACATTACATGCATTCCTAGTTCATCTTGCATTTGTGTTTTAATTTTTTATGTGTGCATCCATTACACCCATCACACTTGCACTTCATTTGTAGATTTTAGTGTGGTTTTATGGGCTTTAATGTGTGTGTGCACTGGTGAGTGTGTGGGTAGGAGACCCGCACACTTCCGGTAGGTGACCCGGGCACTACATTGTGTTTGCATGCTCACCGCCATGTCACCACCGTTGGTGCATTGTGATTTATCACAGCGGTGAATTTCCAGTGGGTCACCGATGTGGCATCTCTGTGGGTACGCTGTGTGTTTCCACAGCGGTGTGGGTAGTGTGCGCGAGTGAGTGAGCAGGTAGGTGACCCGCACACTACATTGATTTCGGGGCAAAAACGTCTTTTCCCATCAGCTCGTGACACCTCCTAAATAAACCTATTTATCTCCTCTTCTTTACTATTCCTCTGAATTTAGAGAAACCCTAGAGAGAGATAGAAAGAGTCTAGAGAGAGAAAGTCTTCATAGAGTCAAAGTCTTCGTAGTGTCAAAGTCTTGTGGCTTCGAGGTGAAGTTGCACAAGCAAGTAAAGTCTTGCAACCATGGGTGGGTTGACAAGCATTGATCAAGTGCCACTGTAAAAGGCCCGCGGGGTAGAGTAGGAGATGTTCACGCTAAGAGTAGTGGATCAACGGATGTCACTAGGCATTGAACCAAGAGTGGCGAGTGGTAGTGTCCATAGCCTGAGGTTGTTGAGAGTGAGAGTCTGAGTATCACTTGAGGGTGTAACCTTTTATTCGTATAGTGGATTTCTGTGATCGTGTGTGGCTAGAAGGATAGCCCGTGGTTTTTTCCTTATTGAAGGGTTTTCATGTAAAAATCAAGTGTTCTTTATATTTCCGTAATTTACTTGATTTTTGTTATTGTTTGTATTGGGTTTTGCTTGTTAATATTGACTAATCGAAAAAGTTGGTAATAATCGATTAACAAGCCATTCACCCCCTATAGGTTGTATTAGACACACGCTTGAGTTGTATTTTCACAAGTCCGACGTACGTAGTGCACGGGTAGTGCGGGGATAGAGTACCGGCACACTGACCCGCACACTGACTCTTCAGTTGCTTCAGTCTTTGGTTCGCTGGTCACTGCGTGTGCTAGGACCCGTGCAGTACCAGCGATCTGGGCAATTGGTCATTTCTTGGAGAATTTCTGGTCTCCGGTTCGTGGGTCGGTGCACTGGTATGGAACATCAAAGAAATAATGCTTGGGAGTGCACGGGTAAGGATCCGCACACCTACCAGTGCACTAGAGCCTCCCTTCTTGCTTCTTTAGCTTGTTTTTCGCCCAAATTCTCCGCTTTACTTCTCCAAGACCAGAATTGCATATATTGCCTGCAAACACAATAAAGAAGCCATAAGATAAGCAAACGTGCTCGAAAACAAGACAAAAGACATGGAGTGAGGGCCAAAATATAAAACAATTTTGGCGCAATTATATACGCTTAAACCAAACATTTGCTCGTCCTCGAGCAAACTGAAAATAAACAATGACATGACAACAACAAATGACTCGATCTAAAATTTTCCTAGACTCGAAAACAAACAATTCAAAAAGCCACATGTCCAACCGGTGATGAGATGCAAGGATGTGTGATAGAGAGAAGTAGACATATGCAAAATGTTCTTAAAGACACTCGAAGGCACTAAAGGGAAACTCGCACAATCACAAATCCCACATCTAAGAGTGCTCTTGTATCGAGAACTACTCACTCTCACACCTAGAGCGTAATTCGCTTCGACTCTATCCTCTCATGGAGTCTCTCTTTTCTTTTTGCTCAGAGTCCTAAGTTCACACTCAAACAAGGTATGCAAAGATGGAATTTGTGCATAAAAATCTAATGCATTGCATACATGTAAATTGAAAGACCGATAATGTCTGTGAACCAGCCTAAGAAGGTAGTGTCACAAAAATATATATATAATTTTGAGAATTAAAATGTAACTTATCGCTCTTTTATATCTTGAAAATCATCTAGAACCAAATATTAATTTTTGTGTGTAATTAACAAACAATTTACAATAAAACTCAAAGAATTGTATCAAGATACAATGGGTACCGTAGAATAAGATAGTAAGCCTCCATTATTTACTTAGCTTTTTACCGTGAAAATATATTAAATACTAATGTATACTAGACTAGGCAATAATGTATGAAATAAGAGGAAATTATTTATTATTATTATTATTTAGATTGGAAATTAAAATCATGAAAGGAAAAGAGAATTATTTTCTATCCTCCAATAATGGGTACTAAAATAGGAAATATATTTATTTATTAATTAATATTATTAAAATAATAAGATGAATCAAGCTAATATTACAATCTATTAGAGATAAAATATTGAGTGTGTAGTTGTATCCATTTTTTACATAGCGGTATTTTTCTCTTGTCGTTCTGGTCCTGGTTTTGCTCTGTTTTGGGTTTTCCTCGTAAAACTAGTGTTGTGTGATTCGATTCTTTCTTTGTATTTTTTTGCTGGGATACATTATTTGTTTTGTGAAGAATATCAGATAGCGTTTCCTCATTACTTTTCCCAACAACACACAACATTAAAAATTGTTGAATTAAATAGCTCTATAATCCTATTATTTTAGTTATATTATGCAATATTATTGAAAAATGATATCAAATTCCTCATAGTTAATTAAATGCTTGATATCCTTTAACTTAATTATTTTAGTCTATAGAAAGTCATGAATGTTGAATGTAATTGTGATAGGATTCTTCTATATTTAAATTAATAAGAGCACAAGAAATTGATAAAAGAAGAAAAGAATAGCAGAAAGAAAGAATTCAAAGAGACGAAGAAGAGAATTCCGAGAGAAGAAATTACAAAAACTTCTACTTGTTTTATTATAGTCAATGATAGCCCTTTATATAGGGAGATAACAAACCTAATTATTTAAGGAAAACAAAATAATCTATGAAAGAAAAACATAAACCTAGAATAAAAAAGGAAAGCAATTTATAATCGAAAAATATAACTAATTAATATATAACTCTTAACATACTAATATTCCTAATTAATATTGGTATCCTAACATTCACCACTCCCTTGAAGACAGCTTGTCCTCAAGCTGAAAATCTTGTTTTTCTTGTAACAATAGCCTATTGAATTCGCCCCGATCAGCAGGGTCTGCGGGTAATGATCTATATCCAGTTAATTTGACAGCTTGACCATTCCAAGAAAACTGCATGGTGAGTTTCGAAAAATCCCATAAGATAGAACCTAAGGATTGCAACCATTCTGCTCCTAACACAACATCACATCCATTAACAGGTAATAGGTAAAAATCCTACTGAAACCGGAAACCTAGAATGTTCACAGGAACATTATAACATTTACCAGAACTGTTAATTACTTATCCAGCCCCAACTGTAACTTTGAATTGATCAGTAGAAGTTATCTTGCAACCGCATTGTTTAGCTAAAGTCAGATTCAAAATATTGTGCGTTGAACCTGAATCCACAAGGATAGTGACATCGTGTTCTCTTATAGATCCCTTAAGACGCATGATATTTTGCAGAGATAATCCAGTAAGAGCCTTCAAGGATATTTCTACTATTGATGATGTGTCCTTACCTTCATATTCAAGGTTTGCATCATCTGTACCACCAGCTTCTAGTAGTAATAATTGAGGTTTTTTACAGTGGTGTCCAGGTTTAAATTGTTCGTCACAATTGAAACAAAGACCTTTTGCATGTCTTTCTGATTGTTCGGCTGTTGTGAGGCGTTTATAAGACGGTCATCCCGGAGGAGCTGGGCTAATAAAGATGGTGATGTTTTTGCCGTATTTGCTATAAGTGATGGTATTGTTTGAGGAGGACTAGGTAGAGCAACAGTGGATTTGTTAAAAGTTGATGGAGACTCGTCTTTACGAGTTGTCACAGTGATGAAATCCTCTTGGAACCTTGCTTGCTCAAAAGCTTGTAAAAGACTAGTGGGTTTCAACAATTGGACTCCTGCTTTTATATCTTTATGCAACCCAGAGAGAAAGCAACTAATAAGGAAAGATTCTAGTAAATCTGTAGTTCTATTTGCTAACCTTCCAAATTGTAATTGATATTCCCTAACGGCCCCTATTTGTCGTAATTTGGAAAGACTTCCACCAGCATCAACTTCTTCTAATGATCCAAACTGAGTTTGTACATCCTTTTTAAATTATGCCCAAGTCATCTATCCCATGGAATGCTCTAACCATTGAAACCAAGGTACACCTTATCCTTCTAAATGTGCAGTGGCTAAAGACAGCAACTCTGCTTCCGTTAATGTAGAAACTTTTTGACATTGCTCACACCTAAACACCCAACTTGATGGGTTATCTTCAGAAAAAATTGGAAAAGTGATTTGTACTGTTGCGGGGTTGCACAAGTGCACCTTCAACACTTGGCAGCCCTAGGCCTACTTGGTGTTGATTACAGATAATTGGTGGTCGCCTTGCATCGCCAATCTCCAATCGTTCACTGATTATACGCAGTAGTTCTTGCATCTGGCTGTCTGTTGAGACAAGGCTCCAACCTTTTCGTCAAGTTGTTTGGACAAGGTTTCAAAATTTTCTTCTAACTCTTTGACAGTCATGATGCCCAAGAAAGATGCTCTGATACCATATTATAGGATTCTTCTATATTTAAATTAATAAAAGCACAAGAAATTGATAAAAGAAGAAAAGAATAGCAGAAAGAAAGAATTCAAAGAGAGGAAGAAAAGAATTCAGAGAGAAGAAATTATAAAACTTCTACTCGTTTTATTATAATGAATGATAGCCCTTTATATAGAGAGATAACAAACCTAATTATTTAAGGAAAACAAAATAATCTATGAAAGGAAAACCTAAACCTAAAATAAAAAAGGAAAGTAATTTATAAAAGGAAATATAACTCCTAACATACTAATATTCCTAATTAATATTGGTATCTTAACAAATTGCAGTAGCAGATATATACAATATAGATTACCTTGAAGTAACTTGTTTCTTTTAATTTTATTGAGTTTGATCTGTTCATATGAGACCTAAAAATGACAGACAAAGAAGAAGATAAAATGTACTTCTTAATCGGTATAAATTTTTTTTGTGTGAAGCTAATCGGTATAAATTTTTAAAAGGATATTTTTATAAAATAAAATTCTATTAAATAAGTTTGGTGATTACTCCAATACTATAAGGTGATGCAGTGGAATAAATTGTTACAAAATCTCGTTATTCTAGATTACAAACGGATAACAAAATTACGATCAAATACATTACAAATTGTATGATTCGTAAATTTGGTTCAAACGAATATAGAATTGAGACCCGTTTTTCACACGGTGTTCTTAAGACAAATTTGCCATCAACATCGTATGGGTTTGGTGTTTATCTCTCAGGATACAATGATTCAACAGTAGAAGTGTTTAAAACACTAGTATTCTCAACCAACTAAAATAACGGTCGGAACTTACAACTTACCACACAAATACACCGGAAAAGGAAATTAACAATAGAAGAAGAACAGTAGAACTTGGAACCGATTCGTTCTAGAAAGGGGGATTTTGTTTACTCTATTATATCGTATATCTCTTATACCGAATAAACTAATGCAATATATATTGAATTCAGTCAAGTAAGGGAAGCAAAACGTATGGAAACAATAAAACGAGTGACAATTGATTCTCATGGAAATTAAAATGGTAATTAAAATTGCAGTTTTTTTTTTATTCTTTTACATTTAAGATTTAAATATTTTCATTTAATTTAAACACTATATTAATTGCAAATCAATCACCATTAATTTGATGATTACAATTTTAAATTTAAAATATTAATTCTGAATCACAAAGTTAATTGATGTCGTTCTTGAATTTGAAAAAGTCAATGAAGTAGCAAAAATGTGCGGTGTCATGAGTTTTCCCCTGTTTATGCTCTATTTTGTGCTATGTTTGTTGCTGGGTGGTGTCTGTTTGATCAGGTGTGGTTGCCTAGTTTGCTGTCTTTGGCATGGTTTTCATTTGTTGGCTTGCTTTGTAGGGCTGTTCAACCAAAAAAAAAAAAAAATTGCTGCCGATTTTTAATTTGCAAAAGTCAATGTAGTAGCAAAAATGTGCCGAGTCACAGGTGCAAACTCACAGTTCAAACCGTTGTGACATTCGTGTCCGCATATGGATGCGCTCACAAACAAGTCGTTGAACATGCGGTCCATGAGAGAACCTCTATGCTACACATGCTTGTAAGCTATTACACAAGTGGTTGTATATATACTTGACTAAGCATTTATTTCCCAACATTGTGGGACTTATTGTTTTCTAATTCAACGGGTGCACTTTGAATATTAATTCCTCATTCACCCATTCATCATTTTTTTCAACAAAAATCATGCAAACAAGAATCGATAAACATAACAGGAATAAATGACTCGAATCCGTTGATTCGCATACCACCAGAAGTGAAACCTACTATTAATCTGTTGATTCGTGCAGAATTCCAGAATAATAGACATCAAAATTATTGACCCTCGCAAATGTACTGATATTTGGATAAATAAGAGATAACTCTCTAAAATTTTGTTAATCATCAAAAACTCCAATCCCCATTAGGTTACAAAGCTTTCAAATAGGAAAACTAAAAAACTAAGAGAAACCTAAAAGAATTAAAAAGAAAAGAATTGAGATAACAATGGAAATTGATAATACTAGAATCCTAAAGCATCACAAACTTATCTAATAAGGAAATTAGATTTGATTTAATAAGACCAAATAATAAAATAATGTAATACCTAACTAAATATATAATAAATAGAAATATAATAATATATATTAATTACAAGAATATTTTTAAAACCCAAAATCTTCAATAATATCTCTAATAATATCTCATGCATCTTGACTTCATAATGGCATTATTCTGCCATCTAATGTTTAAGTTAATTGAGTTTCAAAAATTTTACATAAATTAATGGTTGTATATGTGATTGAAGTCCAAATCTAAATAAATAAATAAATAAATTTAAGTTAATATATATTGCAATACAATATTTTTGTTATTATGGATTCCTTATTTTTACTCAAAGTATAGATTTTATGAATCTATCGATTTTGATGAATTTTGATATAATATTTTTTGTGGATAATAAGTTTAATGAAATATAGTTGTAAACCAAATTTGAAACTGTTTCAAGCACTATATCAATTTTTTTTTCCTATTTTTCGCCCCTTTTCAAATGACTCCTATTTCTAATGCCCCTTTTCTTTTCCCTTTATTGTTCTTCCTTGTGCTTTTATTATATATTATATATATATATATATATATATATATATATATATATATATGGTTCTGCCTGCGATGGCGGTAGAGGTAGAGCTAGAGATTTTATTCAATAGGAGCTTGGTTATAAGTTATAACACACTAATATTTAATATGTAAAATAATAATATATGTAAAAAAATAACAACGATAATAGTAAAAATATTTTTTGTTTTGTGAATTTTATCACCCAAAGAAGTTTTTATACAACAAAATCAATTCACACCTAATTGAAAATGTTCTATTTTTAAAATCTTTCTTAATAAACTCTACCAATTTTATTTAAGATAATTTTTTTCTTCCAACGCAAATTGGAAATCATTCATTCACTAATCTTCTATTTGATAATGTAGTTGATACTATTTTAATATTTCTATAATAGAAAATTGATTATTAAACTAAGACATACTACACGAAATTTTAAAAAAAAATCACACAATATATTTCTTTGGAAAATAATGATTTTTGTGAAATCGTATGGCTTTAATAGCAAAAAATAATTCAACATGATAACAATGATAAAAGTGGATTGACAAATTTGTCATTAAATATTACAGGCTTTAGGCTTCCATTGTAATTAGTTTAGATTAGGGGTGGGCGCGGTTCGGTTCGGTTTCGTTTTAGTCAAAACCGTATTGAACCGTTATATTTTCGGTTTTTGAAAACTTGAACCGGTTTGAACCGTATTGGACCACAAAACCGAATTGAACTGAACACTTTTATCTCGGTTCGGTTCGGTTCAATTCGGTTTTGGGCCTATTGGGCCTATTGAGATTTGAGGTTTTTTTTAATATAGTTTTTCATTTTTTGTAACCTTTAACAACCCTATTTTTGTATTTAGACCTTTGGCCTTTGGGCAATTGATTTTGGGCTATTTTTTTTAACAATCCCTTACATTCAAAACACATCTAAATAGACTACATTACTGTTTAACTAATTAAATTTAGTCCAATTCAATCAAAAGTACATGCTCAATAGCTACCATTCTACCAAATTCAGTAAATATGACTCATTACATAGAATGATATAAGTCCAAAATAAAATAAGATCATACATAAATAATCCAACATACAATCCGTAATAAAATTTGTATTTTTTTTATTTATAGTTCAGTTCGTCGGTTCGGTTTGGTTTTGGAAGGTCAAAAACCAAAACCGAACCATATTCTATGCGGTTCATTCTGTTCGAACCGAACTGAACCAAACTCAACCTTAAAACCGAACCAAAAACCATATTTCGGTTCGGTTTGGTTCGGTTCAATGAACTGTGCCCACCCCTAGTTTAGATAGATTTATATCCAATTAATGATCACGGTAGTTATTTAAATGTGAAATTACTACAAGGTTATGAACTAAAACAACCTAGAGGGGAGTGAATAGGTTTACACACTATTTAAAAAAAAAACACTTTCGAGGCTTTTGTCAAACACTTGATGAGCAAACAAATTAACCCATAATATGATTTTTATTAGATAGCAACTAGCACCTATAAGCTCAAAACACCACCATTAGTCTACAAACATAAAATCACAAATGTGAAGGACTGTGATACACTTATGTAAGAACCTCAATTTTTATGATTGGTTTATTTCATGACAAACCACATTGGGGTTGATTGTGTAATGGGTAGCTTAGGTCTTCTTAATGATTATCAAGATAAGCTTCCAATCAACTCCATAACTTCAAGATCAAGCTTCAAAAGGTATATCACTGGACTTTGATTCTTGAAGAGATTAGGTGCACACACTCACTACTCATGCATGCTTTGTTCATCTTGCATTAGTGTGTAGGGAAAAGCACGCAACGGAAGTGAAATGTTGGTTTGGTATATTTCAAAAAATTGCCTTTTAAAAGAAAGAACCTTAACCCTTGATTAATTAACATATAATAAAAGTATCGTACTTTTTTCACGTGACGATTGATTTTTGGTCGATTTGAATCTGTTTGCTTCGAATTGAATCCGCAAGATCTTCCAATCCAATCATGAACGTGAACCACTTAGGAGTGTGGGCTCCCTTTCTTTGAATTGTAAACCTAAGGATAAAAAAACAAACCTTTTTCTTTTGTTAGTCACAATAATCCTCCTAGAGAAAATAAAGAGTGTTTGGTCACTTGTGAATTCTCAATCTTTTAATCGAAAACTCGCATGAACCCTAATTTAATCTTATACACAAAGCCTTTTGATGTAAAAGCTTCTAGTGCACTATAGAAAATAAATGCTCCTTATTCTTCTTCTTTTTGGCCGAATTCTACACCCCTTTCTTGAGCTGGAAGTTTTTTTTTAATTCAAAATTTTCTGAAAAAAAAAACTTCTTCTTTGAACTCTATATATCAAAAATCAAATTCCTTGATATATTTATATGTGATGGCCAAATCCTCACACAAGGAGGATTTGATTTCACCTAAACCTTATCAACTTAGTAGTTCAAACCTATTCCAACTCATGAGTGTATTATCCAATAACAAATTATTGAATATAAAATTGAAAATTGTGACTTTATCAATAACTTCCTAATTGATTATCAATTAGAGTTTTGATATATATCAAATACTTTCTAATTTGACAAGATAAATAAAAACTCTTTTTAATTTATCTACTTATCAAATAAAGTATTTGATACTAAACATACTACTAACAATAGTATGAAACTAAGAGTCTTTCTCTTATTATACTACTATCAATAATTATGACACTAAGAGTCATTCTCCTAGTAAACTACTTATAATAGTATGACACTAGGAATTCTTCTCCTAGTTAGAAAAAGATTTTGACTTTTAATCAAACAATTAATTAATTAATTAATTTTCATTTGATTAATTAATAAAATAAAACAATATATTAGGCCAATAACATAGCCTTGCAGCCCAATTATATATATATGGGCAATATATATTGTTTTTCCATTTTATTAAATCCATTGGACTTTAATAAAAAGTCCACATATGAACTAGATCCATTCTTACTATAAAAGAAACAAGTCCACATGCCTTAAATTAACACATTAATATAATTTTACATCCCGTTTAATTAAAAATGTGCAAATTATATTCTTAATGTATTAATGGAATGCTAAATGCACCCCATTAAGGCCGCCAAAGAATTCCCACATCCTTGGTCGCCCATTCTAGGTGCTTGAAGAGTTACCGCGTGTCTTGATCACACATGTCCGCACCGCTCCAAAACTTTTGGATTCCGAAAACCAAAAGCAATTCTAGATGAACCAAGAAATTGGTCTGGTATAATATATCAAGTGATCCATGCAAGTTCATGTGGATTGGGGATCTTGGCTGGCTATCTAAATTTAAACTTCAATAGACATAACCTAATCACAATCAACAAAGGATTCACTTAGGTTCAATCTATTAATTTTAACTCATTCCACTAAAAAGCTAAAATTGAACTCTTAAATAAAGATAGAATAAGTTAATGTTACTCATTCGTACTCTAGAAAATCTTATTGGAGATAGTGTAACCTCGTGAAAAATATCAATATCAGTAATCGCCAAGAGCTCATAGACCGCCTATAGCTCTCATAGTTACCATATTTACTCATATGACCACATTTTGAACTTAGATATTTTGCTTGTCCAGAAGCCATGTTTCAATAGACACTGTGGAAAACTTAACGTTAAGATTTAATATCCAATACCTCAAAATATCCATATGATGATATTCTACTCACATTTAATAAATGGAGCTACGATGTCCATATCTATAAATGAAGTCCTCTATCGATTAACAAATGAATACCACCAAACTATCGAGGATAGATTATGCTATATAATCGTACTTATTGATAGCTCAAATGATAACACTTGTAACCATAAGTTCATCATTTATCTCAAGATTGAGATAGACTATCTGATTGTCCTCAAGTGAAAACATTTATCCACTGACGGTTCTGGATAAAGTATTTCATTGTGATCCTATTCAATGCACCTAGTGCACTAGATTCTTTTGCCCAAAGACTCTACACTTTGATGATTTTAGACACATCATAACACATTTAGTCCCACTCAAATGCTAGCAAAAGAATCTACAACTTTAATAAGGTAAAGGCGCCCCACCTTTATCTTAAGTTGTGAATATTGTTCAAGACTAACTAAGGAATTGTGCCTACCTCATACATATCTAGATGTACGAACAATTCTTCATTTCTCATAGTCTTTTGACCTTATGATTATTTACTTTTGACAATTATAATAATTAAACTATAAATGCTATAAGATTTGTTAAACTAGAAATCACAATATTAATATGAAAAGATTGTCAAATACGTTATTACACTCTTGCTATTGATCATAATCCTAACTTTGTGTTCATTATGGTATATATGTGTGCATCATTTACACATTGCACACACACTTACATGCATTTGTATTGACATGCATTTGTTGTTGCACACACACACACACACACACACACACACCCCTACATGCATTTGTATTGACATGCATTTATTCCTTATTGCTCATGTGTGCATTCATTTCTAGATTTAAGTGTTGTTGTTGGGTCTGCGCTCGCACATTTTAATATGCCTGTTTCTACTCCTTGTCAGACCCTGTGTGCGGGTCCTTATGCTTAGGTATCCATCCGCGCAACCACCAGCGCTGGTCGTCATGCACCATACAAGCGCATCTTGGGCAGTAGGTCTTCGTTGTTGGTGCGCTGGTCGTCAAGCGCTAGATCAGCACACATTGCATTTTTTAGACTTGATGTCCGTGTACACGGGTGAGTGCGCGGGTCCCCCACCCGCGCACTGCTCTGATTTTGGGATAAAAATGTCTTTTCCCATTAGCTCGTGTCTCTTACTATATAAACCTCTTTATCTCTTCTTCTTTACTAATTCCTCTAAAATTAAAGAAACCCTAGAGAGAGATAGAGAGAGTTCAGAGAGAGAAACCTCCATTTGAGTTTGTTTAACTCTCCAAACCCAAAACCCATCTCCATCTTGCATCATTCATTATCATTTGAGCATGGGTCTTCATCTTTGAGTTGACTTGGTAAGTTGAACAAGATCCCATCTTTGTTAATTGTTTATACTTCCCAAGATTGTGTTTTTATTGCATTTATTAGATGATTAAATGCTAGGTCTCTACTTTATTGCATATATTTATGAGTCTTGATAACATGTTTGGGTTTGTTTGTGATAACTAGAATTTAGGACCATACTGCCCTTCTAGCTAAGTCTTTATGAATTGCATCTAGACCTTGATATTTATGCCTCATTGATTGCATTTGTTGATTGCATATTTATTGCCCTTGTCATAAATTGTGACAACTTGTGTTGGTTGGACTTCATTTGACAATTAGGTTGCTAGAATCCCTTTGCATCTAATTGAGTCCTTAATTATGGGCATGTAGGCATTGTTTGATAACTAGGTTGTTAAAATTGCATTATAACATCTAGTTAACCACTACATGTTTGGTCTAGCATATTTTGTATTGAGCATTCATTGATTGTTCACTTAGACCTTATACTCTTCATTAAGTTAATGTCTTGTGGCTTCTGGGTTAAGTTGCACAAGCGTTGAAGTCTTGCAACGAAGGTGTGGTTGGCAAACACTGGTCAACTGCCACGGTAAAAGGTGCCACTGTAAAAGGCCAGTGGGGTAGAGTAAGAGATGCTCACGCCAAGAGCAGTGGATCAGAGGATATCACTAGGGATTGAACCAAGAGTGGCGAGTGGAAGTGTCTATAGCCTGAGGTTGTCAAGAGTGAGAGTCCGAGTATCACTTGAGGGTGTAACCTTTTAGTTATATAGTGGATTTCTATGATCGTGTGTGGCTAGAAGGATAGCCCGTGGGTTTTCCTTTGTTGAAGGGTTTCCATGTAGAAATCAAGTGTTCTTTATATTTCCGCACTTTATACTTGATTTTTGTTTATTTTTTTATGGGGTGAATTTTTAATATTGACTAATCAAGAAAAGTTGGTAATTAACTTGATTAAAACCTATTCACCCCCTAGGTTGTTTAGACACTTGTTTAAGCTGTAGTTTGTATTTTCAACTTAGTAAAAACATATAATAAGGGACTATGTATCTCATATACAAGTATATTCAATGCAAAGCAAAATCCACAAGATGTACTTTGAATATTACAATGTAAATTCACTAAGTAGAACTTTACAACTTGATATATAATTTCACAAAATACAACGTTCAAACACTACTAAAGATACAAGAGACAAATACCGATTCGACAAAGAGTGTTTGTATCTCTTTCCTTACAAAGATCTTGTTTACAAAGATATGAAGAAATGATGATCTAAACAAGATACAACCAATCACATATACAAATATAAAAGAGAAAGAGATAGAGACAGTTGACACATTATTTTTTACGTGGTAAACATCCCAAGAGGAAACATCCACGAGTTGAATCCACAACCACCAACAAACTATCTTTGACTAGTTAAATAAAAGTACACCTTCAAAAGTGACCAATCCACATGATACACTCTCTATTGGATATCCCTTTTACCCACAAGCCTACTAATGAAAGGCATGCCTACTTTCTATCCAATACACATCACTTATCTCTAGAAAGTTTCCTTGCTTGACTATCCAAATCATCCCAATCCTAACCAAGACTTCTTTGCTCAACTATCCGGATCATCCCGATCCTAGTCAAGACTTCTTGATCACGTAGTAAATGTTCACATCTTGCGCTCTTTTTACTTGGTTTTTGTAACCGTTTTCTGAGCATCTTAGGCATTTAATGTGTAAATAAGTGTTTTTCAGGTATTCTCAGTGATTCAAGGGCATTTTTGTTCAAAGTAGCAACAAGGAGGTAAAAAATAGCAGAAAAGAGTATTTTGTACCATCCGCTATTTCTAACTTTCTGACTCGCGGGTTCAAACACACAAAGCAAAACCACAGAGAAATTCCATCAGAATCCGTGAGTTCCATTGTTCTACCACACGAGTTCAAACCTTTGGAAGGAAGCAACAGTGCATTTCCAATTGAACTTCACGTGAATTCTAACAATATGGTCCGCGGGAATCAAGGTGTGGAAAGAGGTCGCACAAAAACATCAGAAGATCCAGCAACCTTTTACAGTGTGAACAAACCCGTGAGCAAATATCTAAAGTTCACGCGAGTTACAAAGCTCTGTTCCACGCGAATAAAGCAGCGAATGACGCCCCGCCAAGTAGTAAAAATTCTTACCGCGAGTTCCATCTGTGGGAAAGAACCCGCGGTATGAAACTGCGATGCCACCTGGAGAACTGCAACTAGATTCAAAACCTTCCTAGCCAATCAAATCATCCCATTTTGACACACTTGTTTGAACTAGCCATCAAATCAACCCAATTGGCCTTGGTTGCCCTTTGATTGGTCTCCCCCATGCACATCACTTCTTATTAACACCCTTTGAGCTATTTAATATCTCCATCTACCTCACTTAAAACATACATATTTTTTAGACTGAGAATTAATTAGAGAGAGAGTTCTTCAACCTCTCACTAGTTTCTCATTACTTTCTTAGTAGCCAAACATTCTTTTTAGGACTAGCTTACTTCAAGTTGCTCTAGAGGAACTTCTTGCTTGGATTGCATAGGGGAACATTCTTGACCAAGAAAATCACCAATCAGTGATGACTTTCTCTTTTGTACTTTCTTGCTTATTTGATTCTATGTGTAGCTAAATCCCTCATTAAATGCACACAAGGAAGTGGTAGGTTTCAATGCAATAAATGACCATTTATGCATATGGAACTTACACTATCCATGTTGTAGAGATTCTCTAGCTTGACTCATGACCAATGGTTAAGTTGTGAATCTCTATTAATAGTCATTTGAAATCCTCCCTTAAATCACTTCTCTAGACCTAGGTTGTGATTAAGGTGATGGATTAGTGCTTTAAATTGCGATTAATAGATGCATGCTTAGGACCCTTTTTTGAATGTTCTAAATGAATGATTGATTAAATGGCATGGTTGATACTTGAATGAATCTATCCCCTAACATTCCCCTAATCTAGACTTCAATCAAGATTTGTAGTAGTGATAGTTGTAATCAATTAACATCTTAGCATAATTTGTAGTGATAATCAATTAGTGTTACCATAGTGAAAATTCTAGTTTAAGTAACAATGAGTTTATAGCTTTCTATCTAGTTAGGTCGTTTATTCTCCTCCTCGTGGGAACAATAACCCGTACTTGTGCACCCTATATGAGTTAAAAGACGTGTGCACTTGGGATGGGTGTAACACTCGCACGCCTCTTTAGATAACCGTTGTAGTGTATGACGTGAACGTTTTTGTCGTTAGAAAATGTCCGTCAAAGAAATTTATAAAACCACAACAATTCCTTAAATGTTTACAAAACAAGTACATTGGCAAGTTGGGTGTCGTCCACAAGGAAATGGAAATTAAATGGCTAGAACTATTTAACTACTATTAAACTAAAACAAAACATGAAAGGGTAAATATAGTTGTTTTGAAAGTCAATAGCTACAATGCAAACTACAATTAGGCTAGTTAATCTAACATGCAACTAAAGTTAATAAGAAATGTGTGTATTAAAATATGATAGTGAGAACTAAGGAATTGAGGGATCCAGCAAGTGAATAATGGGCAATATAGGAACTCACATGAATGAACATTAGCCTAATGTAACAAACCTAGGATGTATAGAATTGGTTGTATATCCCTTATGAGTGTCCAATCTAGATGTATAGTATTGGCACCATAATTGATTGTTCATGAACATCTATCACAATACGGGACTAATCTCTTTATAAAGTCACCAACCTAGATGTATAGTATCGGTGCTTAATCTCTCACAAGTCAGCAACCTAGATGTATAGTATTGATTACCCATTTGAGATTTGATAGAAATTGAGATTGATAAGTCTCGGTCTCACTTAAGGGATGTACTCTTGTTTGACCCTTCCATTCAAATGAGCTTCAGATAACAAAATATATGTATACTCAATTCTCTACTCAAATAATTTCTCAAACAATTTGTGAAGAGAGGAATGTACAATCTAAGACAAATTTTCCTTGAAATCAATTACAACAACGAATGAAACATATTTGATAGATTGATAGAAAGATAAAGTTAATTACAAAGCCCAACATCCACAAGTGTTTCACATCAATCCCTTAGTGAGGGTTTAGCTACTCCTGACAAATACAAGAAAATAACTAGGAGAAGAGAGATAGAGAAGACCCATATAGAGACTTTCTTTCTTGAAGCTTGAATCCAATCTCCAAGTGTCCTTGAGTAGATAAGTAAGAAGATGATGTAAGATAGGTTTAGATACGTGGGAGAGATTTCTAGATCTAGGTTAGTGGTTAGTGATGTAAGGGAGATAAAAGAGTGTTCTTGAAAGAGGGTGATAGTATGTGGATCTCCTTTCCAAAATAAGAAAAAGATGTATGTATAGGGCTCCCAAAATTAGGTCTGAAATGCTGATATGGCTGGTAGGGCACCCATGCAGTGGCCTCCGCCATCTGATCTGCTCCTCGGTTTCTGACATTTGCACGGGTAGTGCACGGGTATAGACCTACGCAGTACTTGAGTTCTGGGCAAATCTAGGACTTCATCTTCTGATGCACGGCTGGTGCACGGGTATGGCACCCGCGCAGTACTAACGTAATTTTTGTCTTCATTTCTTCTTTTGCAACGTTTGATCCTTTTTTCGCACGGCGACACTTGAAAAGCACCGAATGCCTACAATCACAATAAAAGAGCCCATAAGACACGAAAACATGCTTAAAAACAAGACAAAGGACAAGGAATGGTCCAAAATAAATAACAATTTTGTCACTATCAGTGTAGACTTGTAGCGTACCATCCTTAGAATAACCTCGTTTTAGTAGAACTGGTACTGGCATGTCACTTCCTTGCTCAACTATCTATATCATCCTGATCCTAGTCAATACTTCATGCATTTTACAAAGACTTCCTAAACATGATCAAATATATGCAAATGCAAACGTATGCAACATAGAATATGTGATCAATATATCCTATGGAAACTAGAAATGATCAATGAGCACACAATGTATATTTTTCTAGTTTATAATCCAAAAAAATATGACATCACACAAATGATGCATGTAACATATGAAATATATGGATTAGGTACACTCCATGAAGAACTAGACATAGGCATCAATATACACAAACAAAGTTGCATGGTACTTATACATGAACAAAAACTTAGAATATGCAATTCTACTTAATACACAAATACATCCTAGATATTGTTCATGCAAACTAAAGCTTGAATCATAATATGTTCATTAAGCACATATTCAAGACTTTAGAACTAAAACCAAAAATGCTAGAATCAAAAGTATGATCAATAAAATTCTTTAGCAAATATATAGGGGGGGTGTATTCAATCAGGATTCTTGATGACATTTAAAGACATTTTTTAAGTGACAGATTTTTATGGATATCCACAGACTTTTATAAATCCACATGGACTTTCAATGATTTGTCTAAACATCTATCTCAGACTTCTATTATAGATAGATGAACTATACCAGTATATGGCCCAATCAGTCGGCCGAAGAGAAGCTCCACTTCAAAGCTTAATTTACAAAATGATCTCAACGTTCATGATAAACTCAAAAAAGTAATATATGAATACATAAAATATCATGTATGAATAAATTTTGCACACAAAAAAAAATATAACGACAATAACTTGTACTAAAGTCAAACACTAATGAAAGAAAGTGACATAGTTAATAACAATTTTCAGAGCAAAATTGAAAGGAAAATACTCAACATTCATAACTAATCTTCATTGATTCTCATTTTTATTCAACTATCATATAAACAAACAATAATCAACTAATCGAATAGCCAAGGAAAGCTGTACATAAAAGTTTGAAAAAAAAGCATAATTTTGTCACAACTGACCACCCTTTGATCCATGATTTTTTATTTATTCTCTACATCTCTAAACCATACGATCTTTGACATGGAGAATCTAGACATATAGGAAATGCTACATTAAAATTATCAATTTAATCCATTGTCATTTGTATACGAAAACATTCATTCTTTTCTTGTTTTCCGAATCTGTCCAACATGTTAGGTTTATGATTTGTGTTGGCATTAATTCCATATCAAAATGACATTGTATAGGGAATCTTAGTTATCAAGCTTCAAGGAAGAACAACAATGCAAGCAAAGTGATGGCTTCAAGAGGAACAAAGTTTTTATGCATAACAAGGTACTTTAAAACCTCCTTCCTCTTGCAAGGCCTTAAGTTCACTCGCACACATTGCATCCATTTGTGTCCCTGCATCATTGTGCTCAAATGGTATAGCACATACATACACTTACTGAAGTAACACATGCATTAGATTTAATTTGACAATTTTGTAAAATTGCATGTTCTAGGACTTATTCTAGGAAACAGCATACTTGTGTGTTCTTGTGCTTATTTGTTTGTGTGTTTGTGTTATCAGACTTGAATTTTTTATTATATTATTCCTTATTGAGTGCCAGTTATTTCGGTTACTCATTCATTAAGTTTCAAGTTTCGAATTGAAAGTTAAGAAACTTTCCGTGTCTTTATCATACATGGTTTTCGTTCTTGTGTATCGAGTTGAATTCCATATCTATTGTGAAATTTTTGTTGACATCTATGTGTATGAAGGAGTCCCAGCTTGTAATCCAAAAATGGATTCAAAATCGGAGTTCGGAGGCCGAAATACGGTTGTAGGACGCGAGGAGTGCACGAGAGAAAAATGAGGTGTCATGCACCCCTTCCCCGTGGAGGAGTGTGGCCTCCACGGGAAGGGATGCCTTCTGCCCCCGTGGAGGCCACACACCTCCAAGGGATGCAGAGGTGGCACCCTCCTATTGGCCATTTTCAAATGGTCTTATTCTCTCTTTCTCTCTCTTTAAATTTCATTTCCCTCCCAATTTAATTTCAAGAAGAAAATTTGAAAAACTTGTGCTGAAAATTTCTCTTCAATTTTCTCAACTTCCAAACACAATATCTCACTCATTAGGTGTTTGATTTGAGTGATTCAAGTTGGAGAATCTTTGTCTATCAGTACTCTATCATATCCAAAAGAGTTTGAGGTCATTTGATCAATATTTCTGGTGGCTCTACACCAAAATCCGAGACATCTACTTTTCTTAAGGTATTAATCTATCTCTTGAGTTTTTTTATCTTCAAGTCTTCAATTACCTTGGGTTTTATTCTTCAATACATGTATGTTTAATGTGTATAATTTGATTAGAGTTTTAGACTCTATTGAAGCTAGGTAGAGCATTATTAGAAACTTGTATGTTGAGTTAGGTTTTCGTAAAACCTATGTTTTCACATGCTTGGGAGTTGTACTGTGCTAGCTTATCATGTCTGGCTATTTATGTGTTGATTGATATTATTTTGATGATTGATAGCCTTTATACTGGCTAGAGATTTATATTGAATGTATTAATTGATTCTAGCATGTTTCTTATGTTTGAACAGAATCTAAGTTTTGATGTGTGTTAGGTGTTTCACATACTCTAGATTATTGGTAATGTCATAAGATCTAGATAAACTTGTTTTGTGCATTTTAATGACTATATCTAGTTCTTCATGAAGTATACTTAATCCATATATTTCATCTGTACATGCATCATTTTTTGTGATGACATGATTTTAGGATTGTGAACTAGAAAATCATACTTTGTATGCTCATTGTTCATTTCTAGTTTTCATAGGATATTTTGATCACATATTCTAAGTTCCATGTGTTTGCATCATTTGCATTACACTTAGATCATTTGCCTTGCAGAAGGTAGGATGCCTCATTTGGAGTGTGAAGCTTCAAATTGAGCAAGAGAGTCTTGGTTAGGATTATGTGGATTAAGATAACCAAGCAAGGAAATCTTCATAGCGGCATGTGAGGTGCTATGGTTAAGGAGTTGCTCTCTAGTAGCATGTGAAGTGCTATGGATAGAGAGTATGGAAATCTTTCTAGAGACATGCGGTCTTGGAAGGGAAGTTGCTCTCTAGTGGCATGTGGATTGCTATGGTTAGAGAGCAGGCAAAGCTTTCATTAGGAAAAGGCTTGCGGGTAGGATATAAGGGATATCCAATAGGAAATGTATCATGTGGATTGGTCACTTTTGAGGGTGTACTTTTATCCAACTAGTAAAAGTTGTTTTGCCGGTGGTTGTGGTATCAACCCGTGGATGCTTCCTCTTAGGAGGTTTTACCATGTAAAAACAATGTGTCAAATATCTCTAACACAAACTCTTTTATATTTGTATATGTGATTGATTGTATCTTGTAGTATCTATATTGAATATCTTTGTAAACAAGAATCTTGACAAGTTTGAGTAGAAAACACTTTGTTGATTCCTTATTTGTCTCTTGCATCTTTTTAGTGTTTGAACATTGTATCTTGTAAAATTCTATATCAAGTTGTAAGCTTCTACTTAGTGAATTCACATAGTGATATTCAAAGTACAACTTGTGGAATTTGCTTTGCATTGAATATACTTGTATATAAGATACATTGTATCTTGTCTTCTATATGTGTTAAGTGTGTCACATACTTTCATACTTGTGAATGTATGTTTTTCGACTAAGTGTGGTGTATTGAGCATACTTGTGTTAATTGTTTTCTCATAACAATCATGTTAAAGATTAATTTGTATGCTTACCAAGATTTTGACCAAAGTCTCGAAAGAGTTTTTAAAAATAGAGTGTCAACCTATTCACCCCTCTAGGTTGTTTAGTTCATAACCTTGTAGGAATTTCAATTGGTATCAAAGCGGGTCACTTAAGCTAATTAGTGTGATTCAGGATCTACAAGGTTATTTACTAATTATGGATAACAACATTGAGTCTTATATTGTTTGTGTTGATTGTCCACCTCTTGTTGATGAAACAAAAAAGTCATGGGATATTCTTCAAGCTATCCGTGAATGTGGCTATTTATTTTCTTCTTGGTAATTTTCTACTAACAATTTTGTTGATAAGTTTAAAGAGAATATTAGTGACAAAAGCAAAGATGAGGAGGAACTAGATTCCTTGGAAGATAATGTTTATATAGGTAACTACCTATGTGACATGACTTTGCATCAAGAAGAAATTAAAGAAGAATATGAGGATTCCCGATGGACAATCTAGCTAGACATGATCACTTGTCTTTGCAACTGAATGATGAGAATTGCGAATCAAAGACCAACAACTTCAACTTGATGGCAATAGTTCAAACTCTTGAGAAGGAAATAGATGAAGCTTTGAAGGAACTTGAAGTGAAGAGTGAAGTGATCAAATGTCAAGAAAAGAATATTGTTGAAGATGCTCATGTGTTAGAAAATTTAATAAATGATTTTGCTAATAATTTGTTTTTCTTGAAGGAAACAATCAAAGGCAAGGAAGAGGAATTGGAAATCATGAAGGCCAAAGAGCTTGGTATATTTCATGGAGATTCAAGTGACTTAGGCTTTGTAGATGAGCAAGTGGAGTCTCCTACAACTAAAAGCAAGTCACTAAGAAACAAGAAGATTTCAAAAGCCAATCCTTCCAAGGTGAGGAACAAAATCAAGAAGAGAAATGAGTCTTCACCATTGGTACACTCTTACCTAAATGGTAACTTTTTTAAAATTTATTCCGGTTTGTCATTATTGTAATATGGTTGGTCAAATAGGCCTAAGTGTTACGAATACATTAGGCAATGCAAACTTGGAATTTTCCATCATGAAAATGTTGATAAAAAGTCGCCTAATTATTCTCCTAAGCATGTGACTAAATCTATAGTCATAAATAACATCTCTAAGTTTATCCTGGTTTGTCATTTTTGCAATGTTGTAAGGCATATTAACACTAGATGCCATGAGTATATTAAACAATGCAAACTAGGGAATGAGATGCATGCTAGTGGGATGAGAAAATCTTCTGTGAATGTTTGTAAGCATGATAACACTTTAAATGTTGTGTGTGACAATGTTAATCATGTAAAGAAAATTGTCAAGAAGATTTTGGTGAAAAAAAGTGTTTCACATGATCATATGCATAGTCTTGATGATAACTTTGTTGGTGGCATTAATGATGTGTTTAACATGAGTAATATCTTTATAGAGAAGATTGTTGATGATTTATCTTCTAGATATAATATTGCCATGAGAAATGATCATGACGGTTTATGTGTTTGTGCACCCAAGACCAACTGGGTCAAGGGTGAGTGCTCTTACCATTAGTGTAAGTTGCACATGTGAGTTAGCTTCAAGATTAGTGTCAAGTTGTTGAGAGATTTAGCTAGCTAGATTTTTTTCTCTATAACTTGACATGAACTTAGCTACCTCACATATTTGTTATGATAGTCAAAATCTATTGATTGACTTTATGAGAAGTTCATTTTTGGAATCTATATGGTGATAGAATTTTGTTAAGACTTTTAGAGAAAGTCATTTTCATGTGTTTGAGTTGAAATTTTAAGTTTTATTCTCTTAGGATGACACACTAACAACTTGTTGTCATGAGGACAAACAAGCCAAGAGAGCTCACAAACATGGCGAAGACTTTGCATTTGATGAAAATGCTTGCTAAGGTATCTCTATATCCTAATGCTTGCATTCTTGTTTTATTCATCTCTTAACTCATTATTTGCACTACATTATGAAGCAGGTTATTTTAGAGAACTAAGTATAGTATTCATATGGTTTTCATTGACATTTGCTTACTAAAGATTTCTTAGTGATGTTGTTCACAAAGATCTTATACATGATGTGTGAATTGTATGTTTGAATGTTGAGTGGCATACTTTTGAAAAAATATGAGCCTCATTTCTTTGAAATATACTCTCTGGAGAAGTAATGATCTTAAGTAAATCTCTTTGTATTGCTTTTAGATCATGTGCTTGTAAGCCATAAAACTTGGTTTTCAAAAATGCACTTTGCTTCTTTTGTATGTTTTGTTGTAGTAAGTTGAGTTTGATAATATGTAAGTTATGGATACACCTTGAAGTCTCATGACTAGTACATTAAAGATGACCTATGGTTGGTATCCATTTTGCTTCGGCAACTACATAGAACTCAACGAGCACCTTCATGAAAAGGGCTACACATTTTGGTTGTGCAGCAGCTCAATGTAGGAAAGAGCTACACCATTATGATGAGTGAAAGCCGTCATGAAGCGTATATGTTTATGTTAGAAAAATCAAAGAAGTGTTGACAAAGAAAGAATCAATAAAATTATTCTTTGATTCAAGCCTAATAAAAAAAAGCTTAAAAGAGTATAATTGAAAATCATGAATGCACGGGTTGAAAAATAGAAATGGGATAATGAGCCACATGCACACACACACACACTCATATGTTGAAATCTATTCTCTTTAAAGCAAAAAATCTGGATGATAATCGGTTTGACCTTTTATGGAAAAGCTTAAGATGAATATATATTGATATGGTTTGCATGTTGATTATCAAATTACTCTTTTACATATGCTTGAAGCAAAATTCATACACACACTTTTGTTTATAAGTATTTTGATATTCTAGCAATTTAAGAAGAATTATGAGATAGATTGAAAATCTTGGTGTATCTCTCATAGGTTATGGAGCTTATATTGTTGAATTTGTTTTAAAAATTGCTTGAATGTTTGATTGTGTGGATATCATTGTGAACAATATTCTATATTGATCTTAGATAGAGCACTTATCAAAGGGGAGCATAGTATGCTAAACTTATGTTCTCTTTTATGATATGTTCACATGATTTGCTTTGTATATGTTGACATATTGAGTGATTAAAATATTTGAATGATAAGAATGCATGATATCTGTCTTGGAATAATTGCATGAATGTTTTGGCAATAAATTCCTTCTAGTTTGGGGTCAATACTAGTTGATATTGCAATGAATTCCTTCATTCTTGAGGTTGATAGTAGTTGTAGTTACAATCAATTCCTCATAGCTTGAAGTTGATTAAATTCCTTATTGCTTGGAGTTGATAGTAATTGTGGTTACAACCAATTCCTTCATGTTTTGAGGTTGCTAGTAATTATGGTTGAAACTAATTCCTTCATTTTTGGGATTGATTTTGTTGTTAAATGCATTTGTTGATTTTGGTGAAATTCACCTATGTGCTTGAAAGCAACATTTATGCATTTATGATTCATTATTTCATCATCTGTCTCTGTATATATTTTTGGTTTACTAACTCCCTTTGATTTCTTTCCACTCATGTGTTGTTTTTTTTTTGTTTATTTTTTTGTTTTAGTGTTCATCACAAAGCTATGGGAAGAAACAAAGTTTTCTGTCTTAACCATTCTCCAAAATCCATAGATAAACACAAACCTACCTCTTCAACCTCTAAAAGACCAAAACCAATAGGTTGAAATCTTTGGGTGTCATGGGGACAAAGAAACTTATCCAAGATAGATGTGTAGATTTGTGTGAGGGTTCTTACATTCATTGCTCTATCATTGAAAGGCAATGGGATAAATGGTTGAATACAATCGGCGTTTTCAATGAGAGCTTAGTTAGAGAGTTTTATCTTGAGTATAAGAAAAGTGCAACCTTTGAGAATGCCTTGATGAGTCTTAGAGTAAGAATCTTTAGAATCTCCTCGGATAGTATCAACAAATTTCTTGGACTTACAAATGAGATTGAGTCAGAATTTATTGATGTGGAGAACATAGAACATTTAGATTTAATGGGGAGAACTCTTTGTGATGATGTTAGTTTTGAGTGGGGAAAAATGGCTTTTATAAGCCAAGGTGAGTTGACCAAGGTGAGTGCCTTTTGGCATCTTTTTGTTTGTGCCAATCTTGTTGGATATATAAATGCTTCCGAGTTAAATAAGGAAAAAATCAAGATTGTGTACGCCTTGGTTACTAACAAGCCATTAAACCTTGGTGATCTTTTGATAGAAAGCATTGAGAGTGCGGCGAGTTCATCTAGATTGGACAAAAAGCTTGCATTTCCATGGTTTATTTCACACTTCTGTATGGTGCATGGTGTTCCTAGGTTAGATGATGATATGCTTTTGCCTCCCTTGGAGAAATTTTTTGAAAAATGGATATCTTATATGTCTTACAATGAAAAGGGAAAGGTAAATGACACTTGTATGATCTTTGGTGAGAATCAAGATTCGAGTGGAGTGTCTAGTACAAGCATCCTACCGGAATAGGCCATACAACTACCAGCCTGGCCTGTGACAAAGATTGAAAAGCTAAATGCTAAGGTGGAGCAACAAGAGCAAAGGACCAAAAGCTTAGAAGGAAGACTTTCTTCAAGCAACACAACCATCAAGAATTATGAGAGATTGACCAAACAAAGAGCATTCCTTGGTGGCACTAGTGGCTAGCAAAGAATACATGATCTTGAGGTATCACTTTATTTTCTTACCTTTTGGCTTTATTTCATGTCAAAAAGGGGGAGAAATATATGATATATTTTACTAGCTCATTTGTCTTTGTTTCGTTGTTTGTTGTTTCGTTTTAATTGGTATCTTGAACTTATGGGCTTGTAATATTTTTTTCTAAACTTGATTAGATTGTTTTTGGATATGCATGTATTTAGGGGGAGTATACATGTATCCTTTTGGACTTTATTGCTATATCTTAATCAAATATGTATTGTGCCAAATATTTTCTCTTGTATATGCATTGTTCCTCAAGTTGATTTTAGGTGATATCAAGAGAAGATCTTATGAAGAATTTCAAGATTTGATGAAGATTGGTCTGGGATGTACAAACTCATTGTAATGTGAGGGAGTGTTTGTGACCAATCTTCATATTGTATTTTTTAGTATATGTAGAGGTGTTTTGACATGGAATTTGCCAAAGGGGGAGATTGTTAGGTTTATGATTTGTGTTGGCATTAATTCCATATCAAAACGCCATTTTTCTTTGTATTGTATTATTTGTCTAGGATTCTTAGTTATCAAGCTTCAAGGAAGGACAACAATGCAAGCAAAGTGATGGCTTCAAGAGGAACAAAGTTTTAATGCATAACAAGGTATTTTAAGACCTCTTTCCTCTTGCAAAGCCTTAAGTGCACACACACACATTACATCCATTTGTGTCCCTGCATCGTTGTGCTCAAATGGTATAGCACATGCGTACACTTATTGAAGTATGCACATGCATTAGATTTTATTTGACAATTTTTGTAAAATTGCATGTTCTATGACCGATTCTAGGAAACGGTATACTTGTGTGTTCTTGTGCTTATTTTTTTTGTATGTTTGTGTTATCTTACTTGAATGTTTTCCTATATTATTCCTTCTTGAGTTCCGGTTGTTTCGGTTACTCATTCATTAAGTTTCAAGTTCCGAATTGGAAGTTACGAAACTTTCCGTATCTTTGTCATACATGGTTTTCGTTCTTATGTATCGAGTCGAATTCCATATCTTTTGTAAAATTTTTATTGGTGTCTATGTACGTGAGGGAGTCCCGGTTCATAATCCGAAAATGGATTCGAAATTGGAGTTTGGAGGCCGAAATACGGTCGAAGGACGCGAGGAGTGCACTAGGGTAAAATGAGGCGCCATAAAACCCTTTCCCCGTGGAGGCCAGTAAAATAGGGCGCCATAAAACCCTTTCCCCATGGAGGCGCGTGGCCTCCACGGGAAGGGATGCCTTCTACCCCCATGGAGGTCACGTGCCACCATGGGATGCAGAGGTGGTACCCTCCTATTGGCAACTTTCGAATGGTCTTATTCTCTCTCTCTCTCTCTCTCTCTCTCTCTCTCTCTCTCTTCTCTGTCTCTCTCTCTCTCTCTTTAAATTTCATTTCCCTCCCAATTTAATTTCAAGAAGAAATTTTGAAAAACTTGTGCTGAAGTTTTCTCTCCAATTTTGTCAACTTCCAAACACCATATCTAACTCATTAGGTGTCTGATTTGAGTGATTCAAGTTGAAGAATCTTTGTCTATTAGTCCTCTATCATCTGTAAAAGCGGAAAGGTCATTTGATCTAGATTTCAGGTGGATCTACACCAAAATCTGAGACAACTCATTTTTCTTAAGGTGTTGGTCTATCTCTTGAGTTTTTGATCTTCAAGTCTTCAATTTCCTTGGGTTTTCTTCTTCAATACATGTATTTTTAATGTGTATACTTTTATTAGAGTTTTATACTCTATTGAAGCTAGTTTGGGCATTATTAGAAACTTGTACGTTGAGTTAGGTTTTCTTAAAACCTATGTTTTCACATGCTTGGGAGTTGTAGTGTGCCGGATTATCATCTAGGGCTATTTGTGTGTTGATTGATATTATTTTGATGATTGATAGCCTTTATACTAGCTAGCGATTTATATTGAATGTATTAATTGATTCTAGCATGTTTATTGTGTTTGAACAAAATCTAGGTTTTGATGTGTGTTAGGTGTTTCACATACTCTAGATTATTGTTCACGTTTTAAGATCTAGATAAACTTGTTTTGTGCATTTTAATGACTATATATAGTTCTTCATGAAATATACTTAATCCATATATTTCATATGTACATGCATCATTTTGTGTGATGACATGATTTTAGGATTGTGAACTATGAAATCATACATTTTGTGCTCATTGTTCATTTATAGTTTCCATAGGATATTTTGATCACATATTCTATGTTGCTTGTGTTTGCATCATTTGCATTACACTTTGATCATTTGCCTTGCAAAAGGTAGGAAGTCTCATTTGGAGTGTGAAGCTTCAAATTGAGCAAGAGAGTCTTGGTTAGGATCATGTGGATCTAGATAACCAAGCAAGGAAATCTTCCTAGTGGCATGTGAAGTGTTATGGTTAAAGAGTTGCTCTCTAGTAGCATGTGAAGTGCTATGGATAGAGAGTATGAAAAATATTCCTAGAGACATGCAGTCTTGGAAGGGAAGTTGCTCTCTAGTGGCATGTGGATTGCTATGGTTAGAGAGTAGGCAAAGCTTTCATTAGTAAAAGACTTGCGAGTAGGATAGGTGAGATATCCAATAGGAAGTGTATCATGTGGATTGTTCAGTTTTAATGGTGTACATTTATCCAACTAGTGAAAGTTGTTTTGCCGGTGGTTGTAGTATCAACCCGTGGATGTTTCCTCTTAGGAGGTTTTACCACGTAAAAACAATGTGTCAAATATCTCTAACTCAAACTCTTTTATATTTGTATATGTGGTGGATTGTATCTTTATTGTATCTATATTAAATATATTTGTAAACAAGATCCTTGATAAGTTTGAGTAGAAAACACTTTGTTTATTCCATATTTGTCTCTTTTATCTTTTTAGTGTTTGAACATTGTATCTTGTAAAATTCTATGTCAGGTTGTAAGATTCTACTTAGTGAATTTACATTGTAATATTCAAAGTACGACTTGTGGAATTTGCTTTGCATTGAATATACTTGCATATAAGATACATTGTTTCTTGTTTTCTAAATGTAATAAGTGTATCACATACTTTCATATTTGTGAATGTATGTTTGTAGACTAAGGGTGGTGTATTGAGCATACATGTGTTAATTGTATTCTCATAATAATCATGTTAAAGATTAATTTGTATGCTCACCAAGGTTTTAACAAAAGTCTCGACAAAGTTTTTAAAAATAGAGTATCAACTTATTCACCCCGCCCCCACCCCCCTCTAGGTTGTTTAGTTCATAACCCTGTAGGAATTTCGCAACAGAAATCAATATTGACCTTTGTCCACTCCAAAAATTATAAAAAGTTTTAAACTCATTTATAAGTCATGAAATTTTGTAGAATAATAGTATACAAAACATTCTATCTACATAAACATTTTCGTAAGTTTCTAAAAAGAATAACCCACCAAAATAAATTTACAAATTCTTGCCATTTGTTAAAATAGAGGGTTTTAAGTGACGAGAACATTTTTTTTGTCATTAGAAAATGTCCGTCAAAATTATTTATAAAAGACATTTGCTATGTGCTTGAAATTTCTCGAAACAAGTATAACGATAAGCTAGGGTATTGTCCACATGGATTATGGGTAGCGATGATTATATTAGGATTAATAATACTATGATGCATAAAAGTAAAAATGGCATGGCTGGTTTGGAAATGTTATCAACTAAGATGCAATTAAGCTTGGTTATATTAAATGCAACTAAGTTAGAATGAATGCAAGTTAATGGTGAGATGAGTGGGAGTCAATGCAATCAACGCACGAATAATGGGCAAACCAATTAATCTCTTAAGAATTGATTCGATCTATTAGGGCTAAATCCACCTTTAGGCGTGATTCGTAGATCACTCAACTCTCTCCAACAATGAATGGTGTGTTCGATTGAGTGTATAGAGGGTTTCTCATGAAGTCTAGATAGATTAAGGTAGTCTGGGTGTCTTGGATTGGTGTGCTCACAATCCACCCTTTCCACACTTTGGCCGGGATATGTCGGATTGGTGTGCTTACAACACATCCCTCCCATTAAAATTAGCTTGTTTAGTCACCTAAGTGTGTGTATCTCAACTCAGATTGAGAGTTGGTGTGCCTACTCAATCCAAGGAGATTCCCAATCCAATACCAACTTGAGTTGGGAGTTGGTGTGCCTACCTAATCAAGAGGATACCAAACAAGTTAATTAGCATTCAAGAAATTCAACATCAATCAGTAAACCAAGAGTTGGTGTGCCTACTTAATTCAAAGAGATGTTAAATACATTAAGAACAAATGAATGGAACTAAAATAGATCAAATATTCAAAGTATTATGGAAAGCCCAAAACTCATGTTTAATTATATCAACTCCCACAAAGGGGTTTAGCTACGTATGCTAGATACAAAATAAAAAATAAAAGACAAGAGATAGAGAAGACCTATATGGACACTCCTCCACCTTAAAGCTTCAATCACTCTCCTAGTGGCCTTCTTGAGTAAAGATGGTGAGGATGATTCATAAATCTAAGGTTAGTGATTCGGGTTAGAAAAGAGTGTTCGCGGGAGAGAATAGGTTGGTGATAATAATAAAAGGAGGAAAAATAAAGGAAGAGAGAGAGATTTGTAATAAGAAAAGGATGTATATATAGAGCTTCCAAAAGTAGGTCTGAAATGCTAATGTGGTTGCCTGATGTTCGCAGTGCGCGGGTGCATATGCACGGGTAGGGTACCCACGCAGTGACCCGCACACATCTTTTCCAGTTGATTCCTTCGTCAGTTCGCTGGTAACTTCGCTGGTTGGGACCAGCGCAGTACTAGCAAACTGGGCACTTGGTAAATTTAGGTGACTTCTGGTAAATGGGTAGGTTCGCTGGTGTGGACCAGCAAAGGTCAGAAACATTGGACTGCATGGGTAACGGTACCCGCGCATACGCCATCGCACTGCTTCCTTTCTTCATGCTTGATTTTGCTTGTTGTGCGCCAGAATTCTCCACTTCCTTCACCAAGACTGGGATTTCCCTATTGCCTGCAAAACACAATAAAAGATCCATGAGACACACAAAAACACTAAAAATGAGACAAATGAATAAGGAATGAGGGCCCAAAATATATAACAATTTTGGCTCGATCATCAAGCAGACCTTTGCATATTTCGAAAGCACATAAAGTCTAATAACCGCCACTATCTATTGAATAGGCTATAAATCATCCTCATGGTCTCTACTTTCATCAAGTTAAGCATATCAAGAATCATAACCTAGCATATTCCAGAAGTGCAACAATGAAAGAGATAAACAAAAGAAAATAGAAGCAACGAACCCTAGCAACGTGAAAAACTCAAAATCCTTGGGGAGAAGGCTGGACTTGTTCTAGCCTTTGATATTTATACCACTCACCTTCAAGTTCACCAAAATCTATGACCTATGAAAATCCTTTAAAATCTAGTTCCAATTGAATACACCTTGATTTTTGCAGACATTTTTAAAGTTCCAGTTCAATACACCCGGATTTGGAAGGACTTTTTAAAAGTCCATAGAAATTTGAATTGATTACCACTAGATTAATATAGACTCATTTAAAGTCTTTAAATGTCTGAATTGAACACACCTGGATTTATAAAGTCTCCTCGAGAACCCTAATTCAATACACCCCTTTAGAGCTCATATTAACAAAATAATCAGTTAAATCTCAAAAGGCTCTAAATATAAAATCAAATGTCCTAATCCTAAATATATTCAAATAAAGAGTCCTAGCACATGTAAAAGCTACCAATTAATAATATAAAATCGATAAAAACACAAATAGCCACAGATTATAAGCTAGTCACAATACAACACTGAAAGATATGAAATTTTAGATTTAAGAAAACTTAAATCACATATAAGTCTCTAATTAGACAAATCTAGCTTATAATTGAAGTTCTATCTTTTACTAGCATTTGTTCAAGCAACATACACATAAATGAGAAGAAGACCCAAGGTATTTGAGCATTAGAAAGCATAAAAGTCAAAAGATAATAAAATACCTTGTTAACTTGAGTACAAACACGAAATTGATGTAGAACCACTAAAATACTTGAACAAATGACTTCAATAAAGCATGGAGAAGATAAATGACTTCAATTCAAATTTTCTCCCTTTTGAATAAATCAATTTTGATAAGAAATGAGTGAGATATGATACTTTGAAGTGGAGAGAAAATTGTAGAAATATTTCTGCACTTTGTCTTCTTAATTTAAAAAAAAATGAGAGGGAGAGGATATTTAAAAGAAACAAAAGAGGGAAGTGACATGGCATAGGAGGGGACCACGGGTGAGGGGAAGTGGCAAGCCACCTTATCTCCCCAAGGTGGTGCATAGCCTCCACAAGGGTAGAGGGGTGCCCTTCCCGTGGAGGCCATGCGCCTCCACGGGAGAGCGGGTGGTTTGGCTATTTGATACCCCTCTTCCCCTTTGCTCCCTTTCGCGCACCTCTCGCATTCTTCGATAGCTCTCCATCCTCGGAACTCTGATTTCGAATCCATTTTCAAATTACAAACTATGACTCTTTCATAGACATGGACGTCTATGAAAATTTGACAAAAAAAATATAGAAATCGATTTGATACACAAGAACGAAAACCATGCACGTTAAACACCAGAAAGTTTTGTAACTTCCAACTCGGAACTAGAAAACATATGAATGAGTAACCAAAATATTTGGAACTCAATAAGGAACAATTTGAGAACATATTGAAGTCTAATATAAATAAAACACAAACAAATAAATACAAGAACACACAAGTATGCCATTTTCTATAGATAGTCCTAGAACATGCATGTGCATACAGTAACATGTGTGTTTATGTATTATACCAATTGAGCATAATGATGTAGTGACACATATAGATGTAATGTGTGTGTGTGCCTAAACTCCTTGCAAGAGAAATGAGGTCTAAATATACCTTTGATATGCAACAGAACTTGTTCCTCTTGAAAACTTCACTTTGCTTGATAAGTTGCCAATCCTCTTTGAAGCTTGAATATCCATAAGCATAGACAACTAATCAATACAAAGGAAATATCGTTTTGATATGGAATTATGCCAACATGACTCAAAAACCTAATAATCCCCCCCTTTGACAAATTGCATGTCAAAACACCTATATAAATATCTAAACATATAAAATGAAGATTGGTCACAAAACACACCCTTACATTACAATGTGTTTGTATATCCTAGACTAATCTTCAACAAGTCTTAAACTTCTTCATTTGGTCATCTCTTGATATCACCTAAGATCAACTTGAAGAACAATGCATATACAAGAGAATATATGTGGTAATATACATACTTGACAAGAATAAAACAATAAAGTTCAAATGGATGCTTGTATACTCCCCTTATTACATGCATAATATTCATCCCAAAAAAATATCCCATCAAAGTCCCATCGAAGTTATTACATGCCATAAGATGTTCAAAGTACTAGATACCAATTAAAAATAAATACTTAAAACAAGATAGAAAGAAGCTAAGCTAAGTATCATATTTCTCCCCCTTTTTGACATGAAAGGAAGCCAAAAGGAAAAGAAAATATATCTCAAGATCAAATGAGTCTTTGCTAGCCACTTGTGCCGTCAAAGAACTTTGCACGGTTTGGTGATCTCATATAGCAGTTGGAGGTGGATGCTTTGCTTGAAGAAATACTTTCTTCCAAGCTCTTGATCTTTGCATCTTGTTGAACCACCTTCCTATTTTAGATGATGAGGGGTGGTTTGGCATTTTTCCACCCCTCTTCCCCTTTGCTCGATACATAATAACGAAAACCATGCACGTTAAACACACGGAAAGTTTTGTAACTTCCAAATCATAACTTGAAAACATATGAATGAGTAACCGAAACGTTCGAAACCCAATAAGGAACATTATGAGAATATATTCAAGTCCGATATCAATAAATCAGAAATAAACAAACACAAGAACAAATAAGTATGCCATTTCCTAGAGATAGTCCTAGAACATACATTTTTACAAAAATTGTCAATTTAAATCTAATGCATGTGCATGCCATAATATGTGTGTCTATGTGTTATACCAATTGAGCATAAAAATATAGGGATGTTAGGTTTTAGATTTGTGTTGGCTTGATTACATAACAAAACTTTTTTTCTTTTTTTCTATTGACTAGTTGCTTAGGTGGTTCGTATTTGATATGAGCTTCAAAGTAGGAAAGCAACTTCTCATGCAATGTTCATCTCTAAGTGGAAAGATGCTTACTTGGATGCTAATTGGAACAACACATAAGCACACATATTATTGTATGCACATGCATTAGATTTAAATTGACAACTTTTGTAAAAATGCATGTTCTAGGACTATCTCTAGGAAATGGCATACTTGTGTCTTCTTGTATTTATTTGTTTGTGTTTTATTTGTATCAGACTTGAATACAATATCATATTGATCCTTATTGAGTTCTGAACATTTAGGTTACTCATTCATAAGTTTTCGAGTTCCGAGTTGAAAGTTACGAAACTTTCCGTATGTTTATCGTCCATGGTTTTTGTCCTCGTGTATCGAGTAGAATTCAAAGTTTTTGATAAAAGTTTTGTAAATGTTCATATCAGTGAGTGAGTTAGGGTTCGTAATCTGAAAACATAATCGAATTCCAAGTATCGAGACGGAGAATGGTCGAAGAACGCGAGAGGTCTGCGAAAGGGGGCAAAGGGGAATAGGGGTGGCAAATTGCCAAAATGACCCCTCTCATGTGGAGACGCTTGGCCACCACGGGAAAGGCACCCCTCTGCCCCGGTGGAGGCCACACACCTCCTTGGGGTGCTAAGGTGGCGTGCCCCTATCTTCTTCCTGTGGTCCCTCACACGTCATATATGTTCCCTCTCATTTATATTCATTTTTGTGCAGAAATTTTCACAGCTTGTCCGTTTTTGATTTTGTGATATCTCAGTCATTTTAAATCTGATTTTGGTGATTCAAAAACCAAATTTCATTTTATTTTAAAGGAGAACAATTTCCAAGTGTTTGTGAAACTGATCAGAGTCCAAATTTTCTGATTTACTTTGATCTTCATCAAGTGTTCATCATTTTGTAAGTAAATTATATTCTCTACACTTTTCTTGTGATTTATTTATTGAATCTATTGATTTGAATATGAAATGTGTTGAGAATGATTTGGATTCTATTTTTGGATTTTTTTGGGTGATTTTCAAAATTAGCTTTTGTGATTTTTAATTGAATATCTTTCTAGCTAATTTTGATGAGCATGAACTTGAATCTAAAAAACTTTGTGTTTGTTCTTGATTGTTGATTTCTAGGTTTTAGTCACCTGTTCTTGAACTAGAATATTTTGATTGTGATTTCATATGTTTTAAATCTAGTTCTTCTTTGAGTGAATATGTTGTGGATTTCAAGTGTTGATATGCCCACTTGATTTCAAAGCTAGTTTTGTGCTTTTTGTTGCAAATCTATTATTCTAGCTTTGATTGACATGTTTAGGTTTCTAGATACATTTTTTGTATGAATTGAATTGCATATTCTAGATTTCCTATTACATGTTCATAAGGATTAGTTTCATATGTTTGTGAGCTTAAATTGTGATAACTAATTCTTCATAGAGTGTGTTTGATCTGTTTACTCTATTTGCCTATGTTTGCATCATGTTTGCATGTATGCATTACACTTAGATCATTCCCTTGTAAAATGAGAAAGTCTCTTGTTGGAGTGTGAAGTTCTAACTTTAGCAAGGAAGTTCTGACTTGGATCGGGGGGATCCAAAAAGTTGAGAAAGGAACTTTCTAGAGGCACATGAAGTGTCTTGGATAGAAAGAGGCAAGTCTCTCACTAGTAAACGGCCCGATGGATCATGTGAAGTGATCGCTTGAGGGTTTACATTCCACCAACTAGTGAAAGATAGTGTTGCCGGTGGTTGTGGAATCAACCCATGGATGTTTTCTCAAGTTTTGAGGTTTTACCACGTTAAAAAATCCTTGTGTTGATTTTACTTTATTGAATTCATTTACTTTTCATTGTAGTAGTTACTATAATTGCTATATCTTTCATACTTATTACTACTAACCATCTTGTGAAGTGATCGCAATACGCTTGGTTAGAGTGGGACGATCCAATAGGGTGGATCATGTGAAGTGATCGCTTGAGGGTGTACATTCTACCAACTAGTGAAAAGTAGTGTTACCGGTGGTTGTGAAATGAACCCGTGGATGTTTCCTCAAGTTTTGAGGTTTTACCATGTTAATATCCTTATGTTGATTTTCTTTTATTGAATTCATTTACTTTTCATTGTAGTAGTTACTCTAAATTGCTATATCTTTCATACTTATTACTACTAACCATCTTGTGAAGCTTTTTGGTGTTTGTTTTTAAGAAGTGCTTTGATAGTTTGTTTGTGCAACAATTAAAGTCCGAAAAATTTAATGAAATTGGATTCAACCTATTCACTCCCCTCTAGTTTGCTAAATATCCATCTTAGGAAATTTCAAATTTTATCTGAGTGGGTCACTTAAGGTACTTAGTGTAATCTCGGGGTTCTAAGATTGGATTTTTGAGCTATGGGTGATTTGATGCCAGAAAGTGCTTCTAGTGCTAGGCCTCCACTCTTGAAGAGTGGTAACTACTCATTTTGGAAAAATAGGATGAAAGCCTACATTAGATCCATCAATGATAAAGCTTGGATAAGTGTGAGTGATGTAGAAGAGAAAGAGGAGTCCTCGGATGAACGAGAATATACTTGTAATTACATGCTCATCCGGCTATATATAAAGGAAAATTTAAGGATAAGAGTGAAGACTCCTTAAGTAATAAGGAAAGTGAATACTCTTTAAGTAGTGAAGATAGTGAAGTCTCATCCAATCATGAAGAGATCAAAGCTTCTTCAAATCATGATGACATAAACTTCAATGACAAGATCCTTTAACTAACTAGTGAAAGTGTAAATAAAAATGATAAGAATAACAAGTTGAAGTTGATCAATGCCAATTTAGTGGTTATAATAAAAGCTCTCGACAATGAAAAGAAGATGTCTTTGAAGAAGATAAGTAAGCAAAGTGAAGTCATCAAGGAGCATGAAAAGACCATTGAAGAATATTTTTCAAAAATGGAGGAAAGTGCTCAAGAGCTAGATGATTTAAAAGAAGACTTTACTATGAAATTGTTTGCCATGGAGGGAGAGATTGAAATATACAAACGGAGTTAAATTGCCTTAAGCTAACCTAAAGGGGGGTGAATAGGTTTTTATACCTTTTTCAATCCCTTGAAACAAACAAGAGTTTGTCCCTTTAGCTATCTTGAATCACAACACTTTGAACAATAAAGCATATGTAGACAATCAATAAGCATTTTCAAACAAGGCATTGTCAATCAAGTCTACAAGTTGCTAGTGAAGGAATTAGAATAAAACTAAAAACAAAGAAACCTTGTTTTCTCAATAATGTCCATTATGTACAAGTACTAATCAAAATATGACTATTTACAAATAAGTCTAAGTACAAATAAAATGATATTGAAAACTTTGATCAAATGAAGTGCTTGCCTCTCACACATTACAACAATCTTGTTTACAAGAATATCTAGATATGAAGATTGTGAAACAAGATACAACCATACACATACAAATATAAGAGAGAGATAAGAAGGATTGACACAAGGTTTTTTTAACGTGGTAAAACCTTCGAAGAGGAAACATCCACATGATGAGTACAACCATCGGGTACTTTATTATTGGAAAGTAGATAAGAAATTCCTCAAAATTGACCAACAAATGATACACTCCCTATTGGGCTCTATGTCTACCCAATCCCTATTAGTAGATTGGAAATTCCTCAATAGTGATCAACCTATTGGAACCCTCTCTATTGGACTCCACTTCTACATAGCACCATTGAGAGATTGGAAATTCTTCAAGAGTGATCAACCCATTGAAATACTCTCTATTGGACTCCATATCTTCTCAATATCCCAGGTCTACCAATAATATAGCCTACTTTCTATCCAAGGTACTCTTGCCTCTAGAATTTCTCCCTTGCATAGCTATCTGGATCTCCCCGATCCTAGCCATGACTTCTTGCTTAACTATCGGATCTTCTTGATCCTAGTTAAGACTTCTTGCTTGGTTATCCAGACCACTTGTCCTAACCAAGACTTCTTGCTTAGCTATCCGGACCACGAGTCCTAGCCAAGACTGCATGCCTTTTACAAGGACTCCCTAGTGTGATCAATGAATGTAAAATGCACACAAGAACTCAACATAGAGTATGAGATCAATACATTCTATGGGAACTAGACATAAGCATGTGAGATCATAAATCAAAATTGTCTAGTTACTGTACATGAACAAATTCTAGAACATGTGAAACACCTAAACACTTGTAATTCCTAGAATCATTCATGCAACTAAAACTTGAATCAATCATATACATTAAGCACATATTCAAAGTTTTAGTAACAAACATAAACATGCTAGATTCACAATACATGATCAATGAATATTCTAGCAAATATTTAGAGCATGAATTTATGCACAAATCAATTAAATCCTAATTAGCTCTAAATATGAAATCAAATGTGCTAATCCTAGATATGTTCAACTAATGAGTCCTAGAATATGATAAGGCTGTCAATCATGAAAATAAACTCAATCGAAGAACAAATAGCCCTAGATAATAAGCTAATCACAATATAACTCATAAACATGTGAAAACCTAGATTTCAAGAAAAACTAGTTCACATTCAAGTCTCTAACTAGACAAGATTAGTATATAATTGAAGCTCTACTTCTCAAATGCATTTTTCCAAGTAACACATACATATTAAAGAAGAAAACCCAGGTAATTGAAAACTTTGAAGATCAAAACACAAAGAATAGATCAATACCTTGTAATCTTGTGCAGTTTCGGTTTTGAGTGTAAAACTACCACAAAACTTTAAAACATGGCTGAAAACTAACTTGTAGATGGTAGGCAACTTTAATACAAAGATTCTCCAACTTAAATCACTCAAATCGGATAAGAAATGAGAGAGATATGGTGATTGGAAGATGAGAAAATTGGAGAGAAATTCTGCACTTCTATTTTTCAAATTTTCTTCTTAGAATGAAATGAGAGGGGAGGAGATATTTAAAAGAGAGGGAAAGAGAGTGAGGTTGGGCAGCCAATGGCAACACGCCACTTCAGCTCTCCGAGGAGGCATGTGGCCATCTTGGTGGTAGAAGGCCTCTCTCCCCGAGATGGCCACGCACCTTCTTAGGGATGAGTGGCAAGTGGACTTTGGCCATTTGCTTCCTCCCTCACGCTCCTTTACGTTCTTTGACCGTTCTCCAGCCTTCAAACTCCAAATTTGAATCCATTTTTGGTGTTAACGGAAATTTTGCTCGGGATGAGAAATCTCAGTTAACGCCCTCGAAACCACTACCACGTAGGTGGTGCCCAAGATTTATTGTATGTGTAGCAATGATCTATAAAATGACAAGAAAGCAAGAATGTTTTTATTGAATGTGCATGGTATACAAATATAGTACAGAAATTCTTTTATCTTTTCTCCCAATTCTCTTTAGGGAATGGGTGATTGTTTGTCGTATGCCTGTCGAATAGTAGTCTCCTCTTTTCATTTCCTTTCTTTTCTATTTATGCATAGTTTGTAGGTCAACATACTGATTCTCCCTTGATTTTCTCAGTCTCCTCCTTATCGGGCGGGATTTCTCGCTTTAATGTCATTGACTTTGAGTTAACGTCCGAATTGAGAGTATCATGGTAGAGATCAGTTTGTTTCCTTTTTTGGATTTTATTACTTGTTCTGCATATAGGTAACGTTTCCAGATATGATTCAGTGTATCCCTCGTATCCTTTCAGCATGATCTTTTATAGAGGTCGTTGGATATGATATGGTATGGTGCATCAACCAGGGAGGTTGATTAGTGTCATGACCTTGATATCTGAGAAGTTTCATCCAACTTGGAGCCACATCCGACTTCCCTTGACCTTTTCGAAGCTAGGTGTGGCTTCGACTAACCTTTCGAAGAAAGGTGTGGCCTCGACTGACCTTTTGGAAGCTAGGTGTGGCTTCGACTGACCTCACGGCCTTTAAAGGACATTCTTCTGTGTCAATCGAGGTACAGATAAGTCTCTGGAGCATTTGCGAGGTGACCTCGACTTCGGGGAGCTTCTAGTTTTGGTGATGCGAGCTAGATCTGATCGTTCCAGGCTCTATCCCGGATGTTTCTGGAGCCCGTCCTTGTTCCTGGGGTGGTATCGCAGTTCGGCTCTGGATAGAGAGGTCTCCTGGTGGAAGCTCTCGGGTCCGGGCTCTATCCCGGATGTTTCCGGAGCCTACCCCTGTTTCAGGGGTGGTATCGCAGTTCAGCTCTGGATTGAGAGGTCTCCTGGTGAAACTCTCGGGTATGGAACCAGGTCTGGGAGGTGGAAAATTTCCCTTTGGTCCTTAGCCAATTTTGGCTATTAACATTTGGAATACGAACCGAGACTCTCTCATGCATATGGAAGACTACAAAACTTTGACCAGAAGATAACAATTTGACTCGATACACAAAGATGAAGACAATGCATGGCAAGTGAACGGAAAGTTTCGTAACTTCCTACTCGGAACTCGAAAACCAATGAATAAGTAACCGAAATGACCGAAAATCGATAAGGAATAATATAAGATCAAATCCAACTCTGAAGTCCATAAAACATAAATAAACAAACACATGAACATATAAGAATGCAGTTTCCTAGATATAGTCCTAAAACATGCAATTTACAAAATTTGTCAATTTAAGTCTAATGCATGAGCATACAATATCAAGTGTCTGAATGCGTTATACCAATTGTGCACAATGATGTAGAGACACATATGGACACAATGTGTGTGTGTGTGTATGTGTGCCTAAGCCTTGTAAGAGGTATGATATCTAAATATACCTTTGTTGAGCAATGAAGCATATTCCTATTTGAAGACTCCATCTTGTTTGATAAGTTGCCAAATCCTTCTTGAAGCTTGAATCATCATCAATCTAAGACAACTAATCAATACAAGTGAAACATTGTTTTGATCTGGAATTCATGCCAACATGACTCAAAAACCTAACAGAGATTAAGCAAAAGGTTTAAAATTTACAAATGAGTGAAGATGATGTTAATAGCCAAAATTGGCTAAGGACCAAAGGAAAATTTTCCACCTCCCAGACCTGGTTCCATACCCGAGAGTTTCCACCAAGAGACCTCTCTATCCAGAGCCGAACTACGATACCACCCCAGGAACAAGGACGGGCTCCGGAAACATCCAGGATAGAGCCTGAAACGATCAGACCTAGCCCGCATCACCAAAACTAGAAGCTCCCCGAAGTCGAGGTCACCTCGCAAATGCTCCAGAGACTCGCCTATACCTCGTTGACACAGAAGAATGTCTCTAGAAGGCCGCACCTAGCTCCGGAAGATCAGGGGAAGCCACACCTAGCTTCGAAAGGTCAGGGGAAGCCACACCTAGCTTTGAAAAGGTCAAGGGAAGCCAGATCTGGCTCCAAGCTGGATGAAACTTCTCAGATATCGAGGTCAGAACACTAATCAACCTCACTAGTTGATGCACCACACAACGCCATATTCAACGACCTCTATAAAGGATCATGCTGAAAGGATACGAGGGATACACTGGATCATATCTAGAAACGTTACATATATGCAGAACAAGTAATAGAATCCAAAGAGGAAACAAACTGATCTCCACCACGATACTCTCAATTCGGTTGTTAACTCAAAGTCAATGACATTATAGCGATAAATCCCGCCCGATAAGGAGGGGAGAGACTGAGAAAATCAAGGGGAGAATCAGTTTATTTGACCTACAAAACTATGTATAAATAGAAAGCAAGAAAATGAAAAAAGAGACTACTATTCGACAGCTATACGACAAATACTCAATCATACCCTAGAGAGAGTTGAGAGAAAAATAAAGAATCTTTGTATTTGTATACCATGCACGTTCAATAAAAATATTCTTGCTTTCTTTTGGGTGAACATATCATCATTCCTTGTCATTTTATAAATCATCGCTACACATACAATCAATCTTGGCCACCACCTACGTGGTAGTGGTCTCGAGGGTGTTAACTGAGATTTCTCACCCCGAGCAAAATTTCCGTTAACACTTTCTGGCGCCGTATGTGGGAAAAAACCTTACACCCAATTAACCAATTATTTGCATTTACATTTTCGTTGTTTTACAGGAACTATGAGGCTCCGCTCCTCCCAAGGCCAACATAGAGTCCCGGTGCAACCTTCGGCGAGGCTAACACGAAAGGCCCCAAGAAAGGGGAGAAAGTCTGGATATAGTAGTCAAGCTCCGATCCAGACAACCAATACGCTGGCTACTGGCCACCCTATAGTGAGCCAGGCCGCGCTCGACCAACAAGCGGCGACCTTCGTAGAATCCATCCGTGTCCGCCTCCTCGCTGAGGGCATCACAATCCAGCTAACCAACCTGAATGATCAGGGAGAGCCGAGCAGGCGCGGAGCTAGGCCACCTGCTTTCGATCGCCTAGGACCTCCTCTTCCAGAGCCGGCTCGAGATAGGCCAAGGCCCCAACATTCGATCCGGGATAGGCTGGGACCCATGCCCCCAGTTCCGAAAAGACTTTCACAATATCAACCCAGGCTAGTTAAGTCTGCTGCGGATGCTTTTACTCGGAAGCCACGAGGGCTATCTCATCCAACTACATCTAGAAGAACTACCCGGGCCCTAGAGGAGGAAAGTAGACAAACTCCCTGAGTGGATCCTGTTCAGGAGGAGGACCGGATAGAAATTGCCAGTTCATCAGAAAGATTAGACAGTGAGTAATCTGAGGTTAACTCGAAGAGACCTGGGAACAAGCGACTGAGGGATCAGCTGGCAAAGCTACAAAAAGAGGTCCAGCAGATAAGGAGGGGAAAGAATAAGGAGGACAAAAAGGATCCCCTGAGTGAGATGAACGCTCCCTTCACTAGGAGGATCCGGGAACCAGAGCTTCCCCCAAAATTCAAAATGCCAGCAGATAAGTTCTCTGGAACGGAAGATCCTCTAAGCCACCTAGAGAGCTTCGTTCAACAGATGGAGGTCCAGAACACTAAGAGAGCACCTATGTGCAGAATGTTTCCAACGACCTTGACCGACTATGCGAAAACCTGGTTCAGGAAACTGCCTGTAGGTAGCGTGGATTCTTTCACGAAGTTATCAACATATTTTTGCTCACAATTCCAAGGAGTCAAACCTCGCCCGAAATATCCCATACACCTCCAATATGTGATCCAAGAAGGGAGTGAAACTCTTCGGTCGTACGTGGAACGATTTCACAAGGAGGTTATACAAATGGGAGTTTTCACTGAAAAAGAAACCCTCGCCAACTTCAGGCGAAACCTATAGGCATGAAACCTTTTCCGTTCCTTCGCCAAGAGCCTCCCGAGACTTACCAGGAGGCCTACGACTGGGCTCTTAAGCAGGTCGAGATCGACGAACAACTCAAGGTCAAGATGGAACACGACGACATGAGAACGGCAAAGCGTCTGAAGAAAGAAGCCCCCAAATTTGAGCCAGTGCAGAAAACTCAGAATAAACCTTCCAACAGGTCGACCTATCGCCTCTCTGCTCCTCTACATAGGCAAGAAAGATATCCAGCAAAACAAACCCCTCCCCGGGCTTCGCCGCCTCCCAGGACCGTGGCTCCAGTAATACAAGGGGAATTAGGGTATGACTACTACACCCCTTTGAATGCCTATAGGAAAACAGTCTATCTCGCCATACGAGATAAAGGGTTGCTCCAAAAGCCCGCTCCTATGAATGCCCCAGCTGACAGGAGAAACCAGTACAAGTACTGTGACTTCCACGAAGACGTGGGCCACAACACCTCAGAGTGTTATAATTTGCGCAACCAGATCGAGGCCCTAATAATGGGAGGATGCCTGATTGAGTTCTTACAACAGGTCAGAGATAACATTAGGACTGGAAGGGAGGTACAAGCTGAAATTCGTGAAGATGCAGAAAAGAGGAAAGGGGAACAGGCTGACTTAATGCAACAGATCCAGGTGATACACACTATCAGCTGAGGTCCTACACTGGCTGGAGTTTCCAATAACTCCCGGAAAAACCACGCAAGAAAGGTTCCCCGCATCAGAGAAAGCCGGGGGATCTTCGAAGTCAGCCAGAGCCCGACAGAGCCCTCTCAGTCAGCACATATCGTATTCACCGAAGCAGATGTCTTCAACACTGTGCAACCTCATGATGATCCTATGGTAATCACGATACAGATCGCCAACTGTCTGGTCCATCGCGTGCTCATGGATACAGGTAGCAGTGTAGATATCCTCTTCAAGGATACCCTGGAAAAATTGAACCTGAAGCAACGTTGTTACAACAGCTGTACCACTCCGCTTTACGGTTTCCTGGAGATTCAATCATACCAGTGGGGTCAATGATCCTCCCAGTAATCATCGGGATCACCTCACTCCAACAGAATGTTATGACCGACTTTGTTATGGTGGACACCCCATCGGCCTATAACGCCATCCTAGGGAGACCTTTCCTATCCTCCTTGAAGGGAGTCTTGTCCATATACCACAACGTCTTGAAATTCCCGGTTGGAACAAAAGTAGGAGAGGTACGCAGAGACCAGCAGGCAGCCAGGAAATGCTATGCAGTATCTGCCAATCTTACAGCTCTAGCGAAACAGTGTGTACAGGTGACATTAATCTAGGAAGACATGGATACATCCCTGATAATCCAGGAGGAGAAAGAGCCCGCGGAACATCATACGCATCCGGAGAGAGAATCTATTATGCCCTACGAGGAAAAACGGAGTAAGGAATGGGCCAGCGGACAGCCCGTAGATAAACTAGAAGAGATACCAATCAGGAATGACGATCCCTCCAAGGTCGTCAAGGTCGGAGCCACCCTTGATCCAGAAGTAAAAAGTGGACTGATTGACCTTCTCAGGGAGTTCAGCGACATCTTTACCTGGAACCATGATGAAATGCCTGGAATCCCAGCATCATTGGCCGCCCACCGACTAGCGGTAGATCAACAGTTAAGCCCGTCAAGCAGAAGAGGCGTCACTTCAACGCTGATAGGAACGCGGCGGTGCAGGAAGAGGTTGATAAATTGATCAAAGCAGGATTCATCAGAGAAGTACGTTACCCCGAATGGATCACCAACGTGGTCATGGTTACAAAGGCGAATGGGAAATGGCGTATGTGTGTCGATTACACCGACCTCAACCGGGCTTGTCCGAAAGACAGTTTTCCTTTACCAAAGATCGACCAGCTGGTTGGCTCCACATCCGGAAATAAACTTCTGAGTTTTATGGACGCATTCTCAGGATACAACCAAATTAAAATGCACCCGGTTGACCAAGATAAGACCAGTTTCATTACTGGGCAGGGCTTATACTGCTACAAGGTGATGCCGTTTGGTTTGAAGAATGCGGGGGCCATATACCAGCGGCTGGTTAACAAACTGTTCAAGCCCGAGATAGGAAGAGCGATGGAAGTGTATATCGACGACATGATCATGAAATCCCCAACCGTAAAAAGATATCAGGAAGACCTTCGTAAAACCTTCCTTATACTGAGGGAAAACCAGATGCGTTTGAACCCCTCCAAATGTGCCTTTGGGGTAACGGCATGGAAGTTTCTGGGCTTCATGGTTCATGAGAGAGGTATAGAAGCCAACCCAGAAAAAATCAAAACTATCTTGGACCTGGAATCCCCAACCTCCCTCAAGCAAGTACAGATTCTGACTGGACGGATGGCAGCACTCAATAGGTTTATCTCTCGCTCCACCGATAAATGCCTCCCTTTTTTTAAGGCCATCAAACAAGTGAAGAACATGAAATGGAGTCAGAAGAGCGAACAAGCATTTCAAGCTTTGAAAGAGTACCTAACAAGCCCCCAATTGTTAGTCAAGCCGGTTCTCGGAGATGAGTTGCAGATTTACCTGGCCGTATCAGAAACTGCAGTAAGCGGGGCTTTGGCCAAGGAATGTAGCGACGGTTTTTAAAGACCCATATACTATGTGAGTCATGCTTTGACCAAATCAGAAAGGAATTACATTCTCCTGGAAAAGCTCGCTGATGCTCTGGTAATCTCAGCGAGGAAACTCCGTCCTTATTTTCAAGCTCACACTATAGCAGTGGTGGCAGACCAACCCCTCCGCCAATTCTTGCAAAGACCAGACATGTCTCGAAGGCTAGTCTTATAGGCACTAGAGCTCACTCAGTTCGACCTAAAGTATAAGCCCCGGACTACGATTAAGGCACAGGCTTTGGCCGACTTCGTGGCAGAATTCTCAGCTATCCCGGACCAAGATGATCCCTCAGTATCAACTGAGGTCCCTGAGAAGATATCTGCGGTCGATAATTGGCCGAAAGGTTGCAAGCCATGGACTCTCTTTGCAGATGGAGCATCCAGGCGAGCCGGGGGAGGAGCTGGCATAGTTTTAATAGATCCGGAGAGGACCGAATTTTGTCACTATTTCAGATTCGAGTTTAAAGCTACCAACAACGAAGCGGAATATGAAGCCCTCCTAGCCGGGATGAAGGTAGCCATTGAACTAAATGCCGACTACCTGCAAATCAAAAGCGATTCATTGCTTGTTGTAAACCAGGTGACTGGGGTCTACCAGGCAAAGGGAGATAATATGGCTGCCTACCTGAATCTAGCTCGGCTGCTAAAAAGCAAATTTAAGGGACTCAAGATTGATCAGGTGCCTCGACACCAAAACCATCGCGCAGATGTTCTGGCTAAAATAGCGGCGAACGGAGGCCAGTCCCTACCACGGGGAATTCCGCTCCAAGTAATCACCCAACCAAGCATAGCCACAAATGGAGAAATTTGTTCCCTGGATCGCTTGCCTTGCTAGATGGACCCAATTGTCGCCTACCTCCTTGAAGGAGAGCTTCCTGAAGTGCCCGACCAAGCCTGAAGAATAAAGAGACTCTCAGTCCGATATTGTATAGTGGACGGGTACCTCTACAGGAGGGGCAGATCCCTCCCCTTACTTAGGTGCTTGCATCCCGATGATGCTAAGTGGGCATTGAGAGAGGTCCACTCTGGGGACTGTGGGAACCACATAGGTGGGGAAGCTCTAGCCTATCAGGTGCTTCGTATGGGGTACTATTGGCCGACCATCCATCAAGATGCAAAGAGTTTTGTGCAATCTTGCGAACCTTGTCAAAGAACTTCAAACTTCAACCACCAGCCACCCGAGCAACTATCGTCCCTCAGTTCACCTTACCCCTTTGCCATGTGGGGAATCGACCTAATTGGGCCACTTCCTACCACTCCAGGACAGATGAAACATGCTATCGTGGCTATCGACTACTTCACAAGATGGGTCGAGGCAGGACCTCTTTCTCCAATATCAGAAAAGAATACAACCAAGTTCATCAAGACTAACGTGGTATGCAGATTCGGGACCCCTCTCATCATTATAGCCGATCTAGGGAAGCAATTCGACAACGCCCTGTTCAAAGACTTCTGCAAGGGATTGGGGATCGACCTCAAGCTCGCTTCAGTGGCTCATCCCCAGACCAACGGGCTGGTAGAATCCACCAACAAGACTACCAAGAAACTTCTGAAAAAGAAGCTACAGCAGAAGAAAGGTAAATGGGCTGAAGAGCTACCAGAGGTCCTCTGGGCATACCGGACTACAAAGAGAACAGCTACCGGGGAGACACCTTACTCCCTGGCTTTCGGGGTTGAAGCAGTCCTCCCCATCGAGCATAAATTAACCTCGTTCAGGGTACAGCATTTTGAGCCCGAAAGTAACAAAGTCAAGCTCCGGGCTAATCTAGACCTCTTAGAGGAAAAACAAGACTGGGTAGCGGAGAAAGTAGCAATCTATCAGAGCAAGATCGCTAGATACTTCAACCAAAAGGTTAGAGCCCAGGAATTCAAAGAAGGGGATCTGGTACTTAGGAAAGTGACCCTGAACACTCGGAAAAGGTCGGATGGAGTCTTGAATCCCAATTGGGAAGGGCGATATTTGATAAAGCTAGTTGTTCGCAACAGAGCATATAAACTCGAAGACATGGACGGACGATCCATCGACCACACTTGGAATGCAGATCATTTGAGGAAATTCTACCCTTGAAGGAAGTTCTCAAGTAGACTACCCCCACTTAGTTTTCAATACAGATCCTAATAAAGATGTACTACATCTCGATCATCAAAAAAGTCATTTTCCTTTTCTCCTCCATCTTTGTCTCCAACTATGTTCAACATTAGTGACTATACCCTTGTATGAGAAACTCAACATAAACATTTCGAGACAAGAAAATAGCTGAATAGTCCTCTTGATGCCTTGGTCGGGCTACCACCCCCAAGAAGGATCTGAGTGTAAGAGCATAGTTGCCCTCCAGATCTCGAGACCAGGAAATAGCTCGATAGCCCTCCTGATGCCTTGGTCGGGCTACCACCCCCAAGAAGGATCTGAGTGCAAGAGCATAGTTGCCCTCCAGATCTCGAGACCAGGAAATAGCTGAATAGCCCTCCTGATGCACTTGTCGGGCTACCACCCCCGAGAAGGATCTGAGTGTAAGAGCATAGTTGCCCTCCAGATCTCGAGACCAGGAAATAGCTGAATAGCCCTCTTGATGCCTTGGTCGGGCTACCACCCCCAGGAAGGATCTGAGTGTAAGAGCATAGTTGCCCTCCAGATCTCGAGACCAGGAAATAGCTCGATAGCCTTTCTGATGCCTTGGTCGGGCTACCACCCCTAAGAAGGATCTGAGTGTAAGAGCATAGTTGCCCTCCAGATCTCGAGACTAGGAACTAGCTCGATAGCCCTCCTGATGCCTTGGTCGGGCTACCACCCCAAGAAGGATCAGAGTATAAGAGCATAGTTGCCCTCCAGATCTCGAGACCAGGAAATAGCTCGATAGCCTTCCTGATGCCTTGGTCGGGCTACCACCCCCAAGAAGGATCTGAGTGTAAGAGCATAGTTGCCCTCCAGATCTCGAGACTAGGAACTAGCTCGATAGCCCTCCTGATGCCTTGGTCGGGCTGCCACCCCCAAGAAGGATCTGAGTATAAGAGCATAGTTGCCCTCCAGATCTCGAGACTAGGAAATAGCTCGATAGCCCTCCTGATGCCTTGGTCGGGCTACCACCCCCAAAAAGGATCTGAGTGTAGGAGCATAGTTGCCCTCCAGATCTCGAGACCAGGAAATAGCTGGATAGCCCTCCTAATGCCTTGGTCGGGCTACCACCCCCAAGAAGGATCTGAGTGTAAGAGCATAGTTGCCCTCCAGATTTCGAGACCTGGAAATAGCTAAGTATCCCTCATGATGCCTCGTTTGGGCTATCGCCCTAATATATATATATATATATATATAATGTTTGCTTTCGTGTGTAGGATCAAAATCATCATAATTCCCTACACGAATCTTAATTGTTGCTACAGATGCTACTCTGGATCCTATTCAAGACCAGAAATAAAAAAAAAGTTCTCAAAAGCGATTCGATTTCTCATTAAGGACAAGGGGAGCCTATCCCCCGATAAGGCTACATCCACTAAATGGGGAGCCCAACCCCCGAACTTGGGCTACAAAAAAAGAGAGAAAGAAAGCTAATAAGGGCAAAATGGGGTGCCCACCCCCCTTTCCAGGCAATCAAAAACAAGGCATGATGAACTGCTTCAAGCTTTGGGACTCTCTTGGCTCCCCTCCGCTAGCCCTCCTCCTTCTTGCTGATCCTCGCCATCAACCCCTTCTACAGATAGCTGTCTATCTTGGTTATCCTCGTCGACTGCTCCTCCATTTAGAGGCTCCATCGGTTGATCAACATGGTCTTCCTCCAAAACCTCATTAATCACATCCATAACCTTAGACGGGATAGCCGCGTCAAGAAGGGCAGCCATGGAGCCCGTCTGGCTCCTGTCGACCTCCATCTCTGTTAAAGAGGGATCCTCAGACGGGCTCCTAACCTCTTCACCAGCTCCCGACTGGTCCTCCTCTGATCCAGAGGACATCACTTTACTAGAATACTCCCCATGACCTGAGGTGGGAAAGGTAGGAAGAGGGAATGGAGGATCTGTCTGAGCGGGCTGCTTCCCAGCTCCTGCTTGGCTCGAAGGGACCACCTTGTCGCCTTCAGGGAGGGATAGCTCGGCAGCCTTGAGCATTATCTCCTGTCTATCCCAACCAGCAATAGATGACAAATCAAACTGAGGAGGAAGAGCTTCCGCGGCCTGAAAGGAAGCATAGAAATACCCGTCGCTGAAGGAGGTCTCCGCATCAGCTTGCAGCTTGGTCACCTGAGTAATCAGAGACTGGTTCTCTAGGTCCAACTTCTTAGCCTCAGATCTCCAGGAATCCCACTGCCTAGCCCTCCAGAGAGATTGAAGACGCTCCTGATCATAAGATTGCTTCATCCTCTCATGATCGCATCTAAGCGCAGCCATCTCGACCTCGACCTTTCCTTGGTTAGAAGTCACCTGTTCCACTAAAGACCGAGCCTGCTTGAGCATTTCCCCAGCTCTCTCAGCTTCAGCTTCGGTTTTTGCAGTCCGATCGTGGATGAGGGCTACCTGCTGGCCCATCGCAACATTAAGCTTGAAGGCCTATAAAATACAGAATCTGAGTTAGAAACCGAACGAATTAACAAGAGTAGCACGAAGGAAATACAATTACCTCAGCTAAAATAGCAGACCCCTTGGTTATGAGGACGTCCACAGGCATGGAAGCCATCTTGGAGATCCCGCCACCCGGACAAGACACTATGAATTGCTCCAGGACTTCATCCCGCCCTGTCGAGCTCGACTGAGGCCGGGAGCGGCTGGAAGGAAACCTCGCGACACCTTTCCCAGAAGCGACACCTTTCCCAGAAACCTCCGAAGCTTTGGTTGTTGGAAGCGCAGCGGAATCAGGTGTTTGAGTCGAAGGGGTAGCAACTTTAGCGACCACGGCCGAAGGGACAGAAGCAGCTGGGCCAACCATCGGGGGAGCTTTACCCAAAGCCCGGAAAGCCCGCGAAGCAAGAGTGGCCATCTTGGACCCAGCCGGAGAGATAGATGAAGCCAGAGCAGGTTCGATCCCAGTGGAGGGAAGAGAAACTCCACCTTGAGGAGAGCGTGAGATGTGGCGGGTGGCCGGTTCCACGACAAAAACTGTGAATAAGCAGATTAAAAAAAAAGAAAATGTTATAACCAAGCGGAGTAATTAGGCGAAGCAACTCAATGACACTTACGAGGAATAGCGTCTGAGATCCGTAAATATTTATTCACCCTACGAGGATTAAAGGCTTCAGCAGTAGGGAACTTCAGATTCAAATAATTCCGGGCTAGAATAGCATTCAACACGGCTTCTGACTCAGAAGGCAGGGAGTCCCGGTCCCATGAGGGCTTGTCACTAAAAGGCGGGGGAACCTCGAATTCATGCCCTCCAATGAAAATCGAGCTCCCTCAGTCATCCCCCACAAGGATCCATTCTTCTTTCCAAACGGGGTCCTTCTTCGAAGCACCAGGAATGATGAAGTTGAGCTTGTTCTTGGCCTTGGCATAGAACTGGCCTCGACGAGCGCCAGACAAGCTCCCAATCTGGAAGAGATAGGTCAGCTCCTTTGCACCCGGCTCCCTCGTCACCTTACTCATCTGACATTGTTCCCTACATAGTACAAGAAAACCAATCAGATGCCTCCAGAAGCCAAGCATCAACTAGAGGGGAGCGAGCTGGATGGCGTTAAGAGCCCGCCGAAGAGTCGGATGAAGGGGAAGCCTGACCCTGTTCTCAAGAGCGGCCACATGAATCGGAAGCACGCCTCTAGGGGGGTTGAAGAACTCATAATTTTTAGGAGGCACCGAGATGGATACAGTGTCGGGGATGCCAAACTTTGACCTCAAGCGGTCAATCGAGACCGGGTCAACAATGGAATCAGGGACAACCCAGAAATCGTAAGGAGGGAACCTCTCCACAAGGGGACCAGAAGCCGAGACCCGATGCTCCCCCGCGGCGCCACCGTCCGCTTCTTTGTCAGAATCTTCATCGACGATATCCAAAGGATGGTCAGGATGGTTGGAGAACCCAATCCCGATGGATACATTCCTACTTGACCGCCGACGTTGCGAGGTGGGCGGGGAATCATCGCCGTCAGAACTCCTCCTAGCCCGCTTCCCCAAAGTAAAACTGACGACCTCCTCGTCGTCGATTATGGAATCAGCTGAGTCGCGACTGGTTTTTGACATAGTAAAAGCCAAAAAGGACGAAGAATGAAGAAAAAAGCAACCTTGGAGGGAAGGCTATGGAAATATTTCTCAGCAAAAAAAATTAGTTCGAAGAGATGTGAGGAAGATGAGGAGAAAAATAGATATATATATATATATATATATATATATATAGGCAGGAGGGCAACAGCACGAGCTACCGAGATACTCGTTTGGTAACGGTAAAAAATCTCGGGGACTACAGTAACGTAACCAGATTAAACTCAAACGCGGGCTAATCATCTCATGCCACATCACTTACGCAGTTAAGAGGAAGATCTCCCCAAGATTCTGGTAACGGTAAAAATTCTAGGAGGCTGCCGTAACGCAATCAGATTAATTCGGAGATAAATTAGTCGGTTCGCATCACGTCACTCAAATGAAGAAATTTCCCCAATATTTCGGTAACAGTAAAAAGAGGAAGATTTCCCAAATAAAGTAAAAATCTGACCTCAACCCCAAGCTCGACATCTGGTGTTCAAGTCAGATGGGACTTCTGTTAATAGCCAAAATTGGCTAAGGACCAAAGGAAAATTTTCCACCTCCCAGACCTGGTTCCATACCCGAGAGTTTCCACCAGGAGACCTCTCTATCCAGAGTCGAACAACGATACCACCCTATGAACAAGGACGGGCTCCGAAAACATCCGGGATAGAGCCCGGAACGATCAGATCTAGCCCGTATCACCAAAACTAGAAGCTCCCCGAAGTCGAGGTCACCTCGCAAATGCTCCAAAGACTCCCCTATACCTCGTTGACACAGAAGAATGTCCCTAGAAGGCCGTACCTAGCTCCGGAAGGTCAGGGAAAGCCACACCTAGTTTCAAAAGGTCAGGGGAAGCCACACCTAGCTTCGAAAGGTCAGGGGAAGCCATACCTAGATTCGAAAAGGTCAAGGGAAGCCAGATCTGGCTCTAAGCTGAATGAAACTTCTCAGATATCTAGGTCAGAACACTAATCAACCTCACTAGTTGACGCACCACACCACGCCATATTCAATGACCTCTATAAAGGATCATGCTGAAAGGATACGAGGGATACACTGGATCATATCTGGAAACGTTACCTATATGCAGAACAAGTAATAGAATCCAAAGAGGAAACAAACTGATCTCCACCACGGTACTCTCAATTCGGTTGTTAACTCAAAGTCAATGACATTAAAGCGAGAAATCTAACCCGATAAAGAGGGGAGAGACTGAGAAAATCAAGGGGAGAATCAGTTTATTTGACCTACAAAACTATGTATAAATAGAAAGAAAGAAAATGAAAAAAGAGACTACTATTAGACAGGCATACGACAAATACTCAATCATACCCTAGAGAGAGTTGAGAGAAAAATAAAGAATCTTTGTATTTGTGTACCATGCACGTTCAATAAAAATATTTTTGCTTTCTTTTGGGTGAACAGATCATCATTCCTTATCATTTTATAAATCATCACTACACATACAATCAATCTTGGCCACCACCTATGTGGTAGTGGTCTCGAGGGTGTTAACTGAGATTTCTCATCCCAAGCAAAATTTCCGTTAACAGATGATAAATTTGAAGACTTCCAATTCAAGCTTCTAACATTGCTAATCAATGCCAATCACTTGCTGTACCAATCTCATGAGAGCGCCTTAATTGGAATATCTTAAGGTCATTATCCAAAAGGTTCAAGGCTAAGGTGACGGCTATTGAAGAAAGCAAGGATGTTGATAACATGAGTATTGAGGAATTGCTTGGATCACTTCAAACATATGAAATAAGCTTGAAACCTGAAGCCAAGAGTAAGGGGATAGCTCTCAAGGCCATTGAAGAAGAAAGTGAAGATGAGGATGAGTAGATGGCACTTTTGGTTAGAAAGTTTAAGAAGTTCATGAGCAGAGGTGCCAAGCCTAGTGGTAACTTCTCTAAAGAAAAAGAAAGTCATGAAGTAATTCACTCCAAGGAATGACAAGAATGGTCCAGCCAAGAGCAAGAACAAGGTTCAATGCTTCAAATGTCAAGGCTTTGGACATTTTACTTTCGGGTGTCCTAGTGGAAAGACTAAGAAGGACAAGAAAGACAAACTACGATGGCCACTTGGAGTGATGAAAGCTCTAGCAATAATGAAGGCCCAAATTATGAGTCAACTTGTGAAGAAGAACACGTTAGCAACTTCATTGCTTTAACAGCTTCTTATTCAAAGCTATAGGATAATTGTCAAGTATCCATGGACAAGGAGATTGATCAAAATCATCAAGAAAGCTCTAGTACCAATACAACCGATCTCAAGTTATTGGCTAAAGTAAAGAGCATTGAGAAGCAAAGGATGAAGATTTGAGAGAAGTTAAAGAGAAAGATGATTTAATCTAAACTTAAGTGGATAAGTTTGTTGAAACCTCTCATAGGCTTATATGTGAGAAGAATGATCTTATGAAGAAGCTTAAAGAGGTTGAAAAGCTTTTCCTTGATAAAGAGAATGTTATATATATCTTGAGTGATAAAGAGGAAGATCATCTTAAAGAAATCGACATTGCTAAGCAAGCTATCAAAAACTTATAAAATGGTTCGGTCAATGTGAAGAGAGTTATTGATCTTGCTCAACCTTTAAGAGAATCTAACATCTTGCTCAATGTGAAGAGTGTTAAGAAAACTCCTAAGACCAAACCTTTTAAGGTCAAAAGCAAAAAGAAGGGCAAGGTATCTCTACAAACTCTCACTAATGCTTCTTCAATACCATAAGGTACAATCTCATCTTTTATTCCAATTTGTCATTTTTCCAATACCGTAGGTCATATTAAGCCGAAATGTTATAAGTTTATTGAGTATTGCAAAAAAGGAAATGCATCTAGAGATAAAGATATGAACCTTAAATTGAAGCATGCTACAGTGTTAGATATTGACAAGCATGATGTTGGTTTAAAGCATGTAAATAGAAATTGGGTGAAGAAGAGTGCCAATCACACTAAACTTGATAAAGCTTGTAAGGCTAAAGATGTTGAAGAGATGACTATTAACGATATTCTTATGAATCAAATTGTTGAAAATCTGTATATGAGGTTCAACATCAAAGTCAAGAAAGGTATTGATGATTTTTGTGTAAGTCCACCCAAGATTAAATGGGTCAAGGGTGAGTGCTCGTACCACTAGTGTAAGTTGCACATGTGAGTTAGCTATGAGAATAGTGTCTAGTTTGAGTAACTTAGCTAATTAGCTTTGTTATCTCTATAACTTTAACATGAACTTGGCTATCTCACATATGTTCACAACGATAGTCAAAATTTGTTGATTGACTTCAAAGAAGTCCATTTTTGAAATCTATATGGTGATAGTTGATTGTTAAAACTTTTAGAGAAAGTAATTATTATATGTTTGTTTGAGTTGAGATGTTTAGTCTTTAGTCTCTTGGGATGGCACACCAAAAACCTGTTGTCATGAGGGCAAACAAGCCAAGAGAGCTCATAAAAAGAGTGGAGACTTAACATTGATGAAAAGTTTGCTAAGGTTTTTACGTTACCTATCTTGTTTCATCTTTTCAACTCTTTGTAAGCATGACATCATGTTGCATATTATATTAGAGAGCTTTGGTTATGATACACATGGTTCTCCTTGATAGTTGCCATCTAGAGATCGTTTAGTGAAATTATTCACAAAGATCCTATACATGATGCGTGAATTATTTCTTGTGATTGTTTGACTGATGAATGGCATCCTTGAAAAAATATGAGCTTCATATTCTTTGAAAGCTACTCTCTTAAGAAGTAATGATCTTGAGTAAATCTCTTTTCATTGCTGTTAATAGCCAAAATTGGCTAAGGACCAAATGGAAATTTTCCACCTCCCAAACCTGGTTCCATACCTGAGAGTTTCACCAGGAGACCTCTCAATCCAGAGCCGAGCTACTATACCATCCTAGAAACAAGGGCAGGCTTCAGAAACATCCAGGATAGAGCCCGGACCCGAGAGCTTCCACCAGGAGACCTCTCTGTCCAGAGCCGAACTGCGATACCACCCCAGGAACAAGGACGGGCTCCGGAAACATCCGGGATAAAGCCCAGAATGATCAGATCTAGCCCGCATCACCAAAACTAGAAGCTCCCCGAAGTCGAGGTCATCTCACAAGTACTCCAGAGACTCGTCTACACCTCTATTGTCACAGAAGAATGTCCCTAAAAGGCCGCGATATCAGTCGAAGCCACACCTAGCTTCAAAAGGTCAGTCGAGGCCACACCTAGCTTCGAAACGGTCAAGGGAAGCCAGATTTGGCTCAAAGCTGGATGAAACTTCTCAGATATCAAGGTCGAAATACTAATCAAACTCTCTGGTTGACACACCACACCATATCGTCATATCCAACGACCTCCATAAAGGATCATACTGAAAGGATACGAGGAATGCATTGAATCATATCTAGAAACATTATCTACATGTAGAATGAGTAATAAAATCCAAAAAAGGAAACAAACTGATCTCCACCACGATACTCTCAATTCGGGCGTCAATCCAAAAGTCAATGACATTAACACAAGAAATCCCCCCCGATAAGGAGAAGACTGAGAAAATCAAGGGAGAGTCAGTCTGTTGACCTACAAACTATGTATAAATAGAAAAGAAAAGAAATGAAAGAAGAGACTACTATTCGACATGCATACGACTAAAAATCGACCACTCCCCAGAGAGAGTTGAGAGAAAAGACAGAAGAATCTTTGTACTTGTATACCATGCATGTCCAATAAAAACATTCTTGCTTACTTGTCACTTTATAAATCACTGTTACATATATAATGAATTTTGGCCACCACCTACGTGGTAGTGGTCTCAAGGGCGTTAACTGAGATTTCTCATCCCGAGCAAAATTTCGGTTAACAATTGCTTTTAGATTATGCACTTTTAAGCCTTAAATCTTGGTTTTTAAAAGTGCACATATTGCTTCTCTCATATGTTTAGTATTGAGTAAGTGCAGTTTGAAAATATGTAAGTTATGGATACACCTAGTAGTCTTATGACTAGTACATGAATGATGACCAATGGTTAATATCCATTTTGCTTCTACAACTACATAGAACTCAACGGGCACCTTCATGAAAGGGCTACACATGTTGGTTATGGAGTCGCCCAATGTAGGAAAGGGCTATACCAATATGATGAGTGAAAGCCGTCATGAAGTTATATTAAAAATAAGGATCAAAGAAGTGTTGAAAAAGAATCAATAAAAAAAAATCTTTGATTCAAAAGCTTCAAAAGCTTAGGGGAGTATATCTGAAAATTGGAATTTCTTGGGTTGAAAAATAGAAATGGGTTGACGAGCCACATGTACAAATACACTCATATGTTGAAATCTATTCTCATAAAGCGAAAATTCTGGATGATAATCGGTTTGACCTTGAATGGAAAAGCTTAAGATGAATATATGCTGATATAGTTTGAATGTTGATGATCCGATTACTCCTTTAAATATGCTTGAAGCAATCTCTCACACACACTTGTTTTGCTTTTATGTGTTTTGGATATGCTAGCATTTTTAGAAGAATTATTTGAGTGGTTGAAAATCTTGGTGTATCTCTCATAGTTTGTGGAGCTTATTTTGTTTTGATTTCTTCAAAATTGCTTGAGTATGTGATTGTGTAAATATCATTGTGAATAATATCCTATCTTGATCTTATATAGAGCATTTATTAAGGGAGAGCATTGTACACTATACTTTGTTCTCTTCTATGATATGTTCACATGATTTGTTTGATATATGTTGGCATGTTACTTGTTTAATATATTGAATCTTGAAAATGCATGGTCCTTATTTCATATTCATTTTTTTTGCATTATGATTCTTTATATTACTTTATGCCTATTTTTTTATTGCTAACTTGGTTTGATTTTTCTACTCACGTTTGTTTTTATGTTTAGTGATTCATTAATTAAAGCTATGGGAAGAAATAAGTCAACCGGATTTAGTAACCCTCAAAAACCCAAAGATAAACACAAATCAACTACATCTACCTCTAAAAAGTCCAAAACCAATAGGTTTAATCCTTTGGGGGTTATGAGGACTAAGAAACTTATCCTTGAGAGAGGTATAGAATTGTGTGATAGTAGAGGTTCTTACATTCATTAGACTATTAATGATAGGCAATGGGGATCACGGATAAACTCAGTTGGGGTTGTCAATGATAGCATGGTTAGAGAGTTTTATTTTGAGTACACAGAGAGTACAACCCATGAGAATGCCTTTGTGATTGTTAGAGGAATTATCTTAGAGTGTGCCTGGAAAATATTAACAAATTTCTTGGGCTTTCTCAAGACATCTCATCGGAATTTCTAGATATTGATAATATAGATCATTTAAATGAGATGGGAAGAACACTTTGTGAGGATAGTGACTTTGAGTGGGGAAAACAAGCATTTATCAACCAAAGTGAGTTAACCAAGGTGAGTGCCTTTTGGGATCTATTTGTTTGTGCTAATCTTGTGGTTCTTCTAATGCAACCGAGCTTAACAAAGAGAAGATCAAGATTGTGTTTGCCTTAGTGACTAACAAGCCAATAAACCTTGGAGAAGTTCTAATGGAACATATTGAGAGTGCTGCTTCTACAACTAGGTTGGACAAAAAGCTTGCATTTTCGAGGTTTATTTCTCACTTGTGTATGGCACTAGGGGTTAAAAAGTGAGTTGACCAAGGTGAGTGCCTTTTGGCATATCTTTGTTTGTGCCAATCTAGTATCTTCTTCAAATGCAACTGAGCTTTACAAAGAGAAGATCAAGATTGTGTATGTCTTAGTGACTAACAAGCCAATAAACCTAGGAGAAATTTTAAATGAATATATTGAGAGTGGGCCTTGTACAACCCGGTTGGACAAGAATCTAGCATTTCCGGGGTTTATTACTTACTTGTGTATGACACTTGGAGTTCGAAAGCTTGATGATGATGTGCTACTACCTCCCTTGGAGAAAATTTGTGAAAAACGTGTGACATTTATGTCATACAAAAATAAGTGTAGGACTAGTGATACATTTAGTCACTTTGGTGATAATCAAGAATCAAGCAAAATCACAAGTTATCTACCGAATTGGGCCATACAATTGCAAGAAGAGCTTGTAGAGTCAAGGAAGAAGATTAAGGAGCTAAATGAAAAGGCGGTTCAACAAGATGCTAAAATCAAGAGCTTGGAAGAAGGCATCTTCTCAAGCAAAGCATCCACCTCCAAGCATTATGTGAGGTAAATAAATCGGGGAAAGTTCTTTGATGGCACTAGTGGCTAACAAAGAACCACATGATTTTGAGGTATCGTTTCTTTTCCTTTTGGCTTCATTTCATGTCAAAATGGGGGAGAACAATATGATAATAAATTTAGCTCATCTTAATCTTGGTATTTTTACATGCATTTGTTTTAATTTGTATTTTGGATTGGTGTCTTGAATTTCTTTTGGAATGTAATATTTGGATGAGATTTTTTTTTATGATGGATAGTATGCACGTATTTAACCAAGTATGTATTGCCATATATTATCTCTTATACATACATTGCTCTTCAAGTTGATTTTAGGTGATATCAAGAGAAGATTACATAAAGAAGTTGAAGACTTGTTGAAGATTAGTCTAGGTTGTACAAACTCATTGTAATGTGAGGATGTGTTTGTGACAAATCTTCATTTTGCATGTTTTTGTATTTGTATAGGTGTTTTGACATGGAATTTGCCAAAGGAGGAGATTGTTAGGTTTATGAGTCATGTTGGCATAATTCCATATCAAAACAATATTTTCTTTGTATTGATTAGTTGTCTAGGCTTATCTTGGTTCAAGCTTCAAGGAAGAACTGACAACTTATCAAGCAAAGAGAAGTCTTTAAGAGGAGTAAGCTTTGTTGCACATCAAAGGTATATTTAGACCTCATTCCTCTTGCAAGGTGTTTTGTCACACATACACATTGCATCAATATGCATCCCTGCGTCGTTGTGCTCAATTAGTATAACACATACACACAGAAATTATTGTGTGCACATGCATTAGATTTAGATTGAGAAATTGTATAAATATGCATGTTCTAGGACTATCTCTAGGAAATGACATAATTGTATGCTCTTGTGTTTGTTTGTTTGTGTTTCGGTTACAAATTCATATGTTTTCAAGTTCCGAGTTGGAAGTTAAGAAACTTTCCGTGTGTTTGACGTCCTTCGTTTTCAACCTTGTATATCGAGTTGATTTGTTGACGTCCATATTTTTGAGAGATTTATGGTTTGTAATCCGGAAAGGATTCAAATTCAGAGTTCGGAGGCCGAAGAACAGTCAAAGAATGCGTAAGGTGCTCAAGGGAAGAGGGGAATGGCAAAATGCCATTTGAACCCCTTCCACGTGGAGGCGCCTGGCCTCCACAGGAAGGAGTCTCCTCTGCCCCCGTAGAGGCCATGTGCCTCCATGAGGTGCCCATGTGGCGTGGTCCAATTGACCAGCTGTGGGCCCCCTCACGCCACCTGGACTCCGTCATTTTCTCTCTTTTAAAAACACTCTCCCTCTCATTTTTCATTTTAAAAGAAGACAAGTGCAGAATTTTTTCTTCAATTTTCTCCCAACTTCAAATGACCATATCTCTCTCAATTGTTATCGAAATTGAGTGATTCAAGTTGTACATTGTTCGTATTTAAGTCCTCTATCATCTCCAAGCAAGTTTGAAGTCTTTTATTCAAGTAGTTTGGTATAAATACAGCAATTTCGTGACTGCACTCAAATTTACAAGGTATTTGACTATCTTTTGTGTTTTGCTCTTTAAAATTTTCAAATTCCTTGGGTCTTCTTCTCTTTTATGTGCATGTTACTTGAAATATTTCTATTAAGAGATAAAGCTTCAACTATAAGCTAGTTGTGCTTAAACAGAGACTAGTATGTAAGTTTGGTTTTCTTAAATCTAAGTTTTCACATGCTTGTGAGTTGTATTGTGGCTAGCTTATTATCTAGGGCTATTTGTGCTTTAATTGATTATATTTTGATGATTGATAGCCTTTACATATACTAGGACTCTTTATTTGAACATATCTAGGATTAGCACAACTAATTGTATATTTATAGCCTATTAGGTTTTAATTGATTATTTTGATGAATATGTGCACTTTATTGATTATATCTTTTGACTTTAGCTTTTTTTAGTTTTAGTTCTAAAGTCTTGAATATGCTTTATTTCAAGCTTTAGTTGCATGAATAAAATCTAGGATTTTGGTGTGTTTGGTGATTTACATGCTCTAGGTTTTTGTTCATGTTTAAAGAGCTATGCAATATTGATTTGTGTACTTTGATGCCTATGTCTAGTTCTTCATGAATTGTAATTAATCCATACATTTCATATGTACATGCATCATTTGTATGATGACATTTTTATTAGGATTATAAACTAGAAAACCATACATTGTGTGCTCATTAATCATTTCAAGTTTCCATAGGATATATTGATCACATATTTTATGTTGCATATGTTTTCTTTGGCATTCATATTGATCACATTACGAAGTCCATGCAAAAGGTATGAAGTCTTGGCTAGGATCGGGATGATTTAGATAGTCAAGCAAGGAAATCTTAACTAGGATCGGGATGATTCAAATAGTTAAGCAAGAAGTCTTGGCTAGGATTGGGATAATCCAGATAGTCAAGCAAGGTAACTTTCTAGAGACATGGGATGTGTCTTGGATAGAAAAATGGCAATGTCTCTTTCAATAGAAGTCCCGATGGTTTGGTAGAAGTGATGTCTAATAGAGAGTGTATCATGTTGATTGGTCACTTTTGAGGGTGTACTTTTATCATCTAGTGAAAGATAGTTTGTCGGTGGTTATGGATTCAACCCGTTGATGTTTCCTCTTCGGAGGTTTTACCACGTAAAAAATAATGTGTCAAATGTCACTTTCGTTATCTCTTTTATATTTGTATATGTGTATGTTTGAATCTTATTTGAAGCATTATTTCAATATATCTTTGTAAAACAAGATCTTTGTAAAAATGTGAGATGAAAACATCTTATTGACCAAAGTTGTAAACATCATTTATTCTTATAATTTGACTTATTTGTATATAGTCATTCTTAAATTATTACTTGTATATATTAGGCATCTATATGAATACAAGTGCATGATAATTTATGTTTTAGTGTAATTCCTTCACTTGCAAATTTTAAACTATAATAAACTATACTAAATGAATATACTTTTCAATAGTCTATATTTTCTTGCTTATGCTTAATATTTTGTGATACAAGCCATCCAGTGTAGGGAAAAATTCGAAAACGCATCGGAAGCGAGACTAAAAATGAATTTAGTATAGTTTAGAAATTTTCCAATATTTGAACCTTAACCCATTAATTAATTAAACATACATATATTCAAAAGATATCATACCTCTTGTCGCGTGATCCGATTGACTTAGTGTCGATGGTAATCCGCAAGACCTTCTAATCCGATCACGAACGTGAATCACCTAGGAGAGTGGTCTCCCTATTATTTGAATTGCGTACCTGAGAATAGAAAAACGAAATCTTCTTTCCAGATCATTAATCACAAAAACTCCAAGAGCCTAGAAAGATCGTTACGGTCACTTTTGAATTCACAATCGTTATGATTGAAACTCGCATGAACCTAAATCGAAAGTGTGCACAAAACCTTTTTATGTAAAGGCTTGCAAGTGCACTATCGAATTTAGAACTATCTTTCTCTCTTCCTCTTAGGCGAATTTTCACTATGTTCTAGAGTTGGAATTTTTTTAAAAAATAACAAGAGAATAAAAAATTCTTTCTCTCAAAACAAAAATCTTTTTTTCTATCACTATTAATTCCGAAATTAATAATATATATAGGTATACAAATCCTTTCCTAAAGAGGATTTACTTGGTGGGCAAGAATCCTATCTCTAGATAGATTTACTTGTTGACAAAGAATCCTTTTTCAAAAAAAGATTTCTTTTCCACACGAAGACACCTTATCCAACTCAAATAGTGTATTTGTGATTATATTAAAGACTTCCTTACTTGATTAGATAAATAAATTATTTATTTATCTACTTACCAAATTAAGTCTTTTATATTTATTATACTACTATAATAGTATACTACTAGGAAACATAATTCCTAGTCAGAAAAAGATTTTGATTTTTAATTAAATAATTAATTAATCAATTAATTAATTTCCATTTAATCAAACAATAAATAAAATAATATTTTAGGCTATTATTATAGCCTTGCCGCCCACACACAAAAAATATGGGCCAAACATTATTTTCTTAAATTATTTAATCCATTCAGACTTTAAATAAAAGCCTACATATTAACCAGACTCATTCTTACTAAAAGAAACAAGCCCACATGCCTCTCATTAATATATTAATGTAATTTGAGCAGCCCATTAAATAAATAATGTGCAAATTATATTCTTAATATATTAAATACAATTCTAGATGGACCCATAAATTAGTCCGGTAGAATATATCAAGTGATCCATGCAAGTCCGTGTGGATTGGGGATCTTGGCGGGCTATCTAAATTTAAGCGTCAATAGACATAACCTTATCACAATCAACAAATGATTCACTTAGGTCCGATCTATTAATTTTAGCTTATTCCACTAAAGAGCTAAAATTGAACTCTTAAATAAAGATGGAATAAGAAGATGTTTCTCATTCATACCCTAGATAATCTTATTGGAGATAGTGTATCCTCGTGTATAATATCAGTAATCGCCAAGAGCTCATAGACCGCCTATAGCTCTCATAGTTACCATATTTACTCATATAACCACGTTTTGAACTTGGATATTTTGACTTGTCCAAAAGCCATGTTTTCAATAGACATTATCGAAAACTCAACGTTGAGATTTAATATCCAATACCTCAAAATATCCTTATGATAATATTATACTCTCATTCAATAAATTGAGCCACGATGTCCATATCTATAAATGAAGTCCTCTATCGATTAACAAACGAATACCACCAAACTATCGAGGATAGACTATGCTATGTAATCGTACTCATTGATAGCTCAAATGATAACACTTGCAATCATAAGTCCATCATTTATCTCAGGATTAAGATAGACTCTCTGATTGTCCTCATAATGAAAAGACTTGTATCTACTGACGGTTCTAGATAAAATATTTCATTGTGATCATGTTCAATGCACCCAGTTCTTTTACTCGAAGACCCTTTCGATGATTTTAGACTCATCATAACTCATTTGATCCCACTCAAATGCCAGCAAAATAATTCTACAACTTTATCAAGATAAAGGTGCCCAACCTTTAACTTAAGTTGTGAACGTTTCTTCAAGACTAACTAAAGAATTGTGTCTACCTCATACATATCCAGATGTACGAACAATTATTCCTTTCTGATAGTCTTTTGACCTTATGATTATTTACTTTGACAATTATTATTATAAATGCTATAAGATTTTGTAAAACCAGAAATCACTTTATTAATATGAAAAGATTGTCAATTACAATATTACACTCTTACTATTGAGCATAATCCTAACAATCTCCCACTTGCGCTATAGCAAGTGTGTCATATCTCTCATTCCCATATTCTCTAGGTGCCCATCAAAACTCTTATGAGGTAGAGCCTTTGTGAAAGGATCCGCTAGATTTTCTGCTGACAAGATTTTGGTAATTGTCACGTCACCCCTATGCACAATCTCCCTTAAAAGATGATACTTTTTTTCAATGTGTTTATCTCTCTTATAACTTCTTGGTTCTCTCGAATTAACCACTGCTCCACTGTTGTTACAGTAAATAGTGATCTGCTTATTCGCATTAGGAACTATTTCCAAGTCAATCAAGAATTGGCGGAGCCAAACAGCCTCTTTGGCAGCTTCGCATGCTGCAACATACTCAGCTTCCATGGTGGAATCAGCAATACAGGATTGCTTGATACTCCTCCATATGACTGCTCTTCCTCCTATAGTAAACACAGATCCTGATGTGGATTTTCTTGAGTCAGAATCCGACTAGAAATCAGAATCTGTATACCCAATGGGAATTAAATCCCATCCAGAGTATACAAGCATATAATCTCTTGTTCTCTTAAGATACTTGAAAATATGCTTGACTGTCGTCCAGTGATCAGGACCAGGTTTCGATTGAAACCTGCTAACTATGCCAATAGCAAAACAAATGTCTGGTCTAGTGCAGAGCATTGTGTACATGAGACTCCCAACTGTCGAGGCATATGGAACTCTACTCATGAATTGCTCTTCATGCTGATTCTTAGGAACTTGTTCCTTAGAAAGTTTGATTCCATGTCTGAAAGGTAACCTAGAAAATATTTTGTCTATGTATGAAGCTTGGGATAATCCAATTGTTTTATTCTTTCTATCCCTTATTACTTGGATACCTAGAACAAAACTAGCTTCTCCTATGTCGTTCACATCAAATTGTTTTGCTAACCATTCTTTTACTGATGTCAATACACCTACATCGTTTCCAATGAGTAGTATATCATCCACATAAAGAATTAGGAAAACCAACTTGTCGCCCTTTATCCTTATATATACACAAGGTTCGTTAGGATTCTGAATAAATCCAAAACCTTTCACAGCTTGATCGAACCTTATGTTCCAGGATCTGGATGCCTGTTTTAATCCATATATGGATTTCTACAACTTGCATACCTTTTCCATTTGGCACTTTTCAATGAATCCTTCTGGTTGCATCATATAGATGCTTTCGTCAAGATTTCCATTAGGGAAAGCTGTCTTGACATCCATTTGCCAAATCTCTAGATCTAAAGATGCTGCAATGGATAAGAGTATCCTAATGGATTTAAGCATGGCCACAAGAGAGAAGGTTTCTGAAAATACTACTCAAGCGTGTGTCTAATAACCTAGAGGGGGGGTGAATAGGTTTTAATCAAGTTAATTACCAATTTTTCTTGATTAGTCAATATCAAAAATTCACTTCATAAACAAACATACAAAATCAAGTGTAAAGTGCGAAATAATAAATAACACTTGATTTTTACGTAGAAACCCTTCAACAAGGGAAAAACCATGGGCTATCCTTCTAGCCACACACGATCCTCAAATCCACTATTGTAATGATGTTTACAACCTAGGTTGACCTCTAGTCACACCATTCTCGGTCACTAACCCACCACTACTACCCAACGGGCCTTTATAGTGAATCCTTGATCACTTTGCTTGCCAACCACACCTTGGTTGCAAGACTTCACTTGCTTGTGCACTACACCTTGTAGTCACAAGACTTAACTCTTAAGAAGAGATTAACAACCTAAGTGAATATATGAATACTCAAAATACAAATAATGCTAGGCAACACTAAATGCTTATCTAGGGATTAAAGATAACACTAAGTACAAATCCTAGATATCAATGTCTATATGAATGCTTATAAAGACCTAACTAGATATAGATATGCAAGTCTAAAATCTAGTCATCAACCAAAGCCATATCAACACATGTTGTCACATAAAATGGCAAGGACAATAAATGCAATTAACAAATGCAATCAATGAGTCCTAATTAGCTAGAGGGAAAATATGTCCTAAATGCAAGCTATCACAATACAAACCGAATCATGTAAGGGAACTCATAAATAGATGCATTAAATAGAGTCCTAGAATTTAATCAACTAATAAATGCAATAAAAACACAATCTTGGAAAGTATGAACAAATGATAAAGATGAGGTTTTTTGTTCAACTTACCAAGTCAACTAATGATGAAAACCCATGCCTTAAAGATGCTTAGAAATGCATGAAGATGATGGGTTTTGGGTTTGGAGAGTCAAGTAACAAAGCTTGAAGCTTTCTCTCTCTAAGGGTTGTTTTCTCTCATAAAAATGGGTTCATAAAGCTCTCAAAATGAGTTGGGGAAGAAGAGAACATATATATAGAAACCCTAGACAAAACTGCATCGTTTTGGGATTGGGAATCAAAATCCCGTCAATACCGCTCGCCAGACCGCGGCTCGGGTAAGTGCCTAGACCGCGGTACATGTAGCGGTGCACCGTCTGGACATTATCGATGCGGGGACCACGGTGCATGCAAAGCACAGGCCGCGGTCTAGGCAGCAGGGGCCTACTGAAGTATACCGCGGTATGGACCGCTGCGCATACGGGTGCACAGACCGCGGTCTTTAATGCATGCACCTTCTGGAACCAACCGCTGTTGGGACCGCGACGGAGGCAGGTGCCCAGCAAGCGACCTGCACCACGGTAAAGAGGAAAATCCTCTTTTCCAGGCAGACTCAACACACTAATCTAATATGCAAAAATGTGCAAGTGTGGAGTGTGATGAATGGCATACAATGCATCATCCAATTATATGTAAACAAGAATATAATGCATGCAAGTGAGTGTGTGCAAGTAAACACTCACTTGAAGTCTCTTCAAAAGAGTCAAGTCAAGTAAACTACCTCTCTTGAAGCACTATGGGATCTTGGAAGCTTGTTGATGAAGAACCACAATAATACCTAAGCCACCCATTACAAATAATCCCAATGTGATTTATCATGAAATAAGCCAATCATAGAAATAAGGTTCTTACAATCTCCCCTTTTGGCTATTTCATGACAAAATCACCACTCACAAAAATAATCCTCACAAACAAAAATAAAGCTATTGGTCAACAAAGTAATTCTACGATACATTAAGAGAAACCTAGGATCTAAGTCTTCAAGGTCATCAATCTCTTCGTAGATCATCATACCTACACACAATAGCAAGAAAGCACTTTCGAAGAACAAGTGCATGTGAGGTGAACAAAAACAAGCATATGCATTGAGAAAAATAATACAATCAATATAATGTAGTGCAATGCAATGCTCCCCCTAAAAGGTTACTCTTTCCCATGATATCTCCCCCAAAGTATAATCAATGCTCCCCCTAAAACTCTCAAGACTACTCCCCATTTTTGTCATGAGATAGGCAAAGGAGCTCCCCCTATCGGGTTGCTTTAGCAAAGAGAGCTATTAGCACAAATACGATGCATAATCATATACACAAACTTTATGCAACTTAATTAAGTAAGAGAGATTCAAGGAGTTTTATTTTAAAGGGAATGTGTGACGGTGTTGCTTTGCATGCAAGACATATAACGTCAAAGTTCAAAAACAATGGTATTTGGCAAAGCAGACATCAAAAGGGTTTCCATAAGAACTCAAACCAATTTGCACCCTTTTGTCATAAGCAAAACATGATATAGTATTTTGAAAAGAAATTTTCAACACACACAAAACTATATCAATCCTTAAAAGCAAATCAAGACATTTGATCAAGAGATCCTTTTAGATTTTTCCAGATAATTATCCGTATGATAGTAGTCTTGATTAACAATTAAGAAGAGAGAGAAGACTAATTTGGATATGAAATCCTTACTGATTACATGGATACAAGATCCTTATTGATTAGTCTTCTCATTTGCAATCACACACATTTGCATTAAAGCAATCAAACATATTTCATGCATATCATTTTGAGCATGTCATAATCAAGTTCACATGTCATGGAGATAAATTATAGGTCATTCAAGTGTACTTTCCCAATCAAATCTCCTAGTCCAAAAATGCATGTTTGAACATAAATGTGACATGGATTGCAAACAAGGCAAGGTTACACACTTATTGAATAAAAATACCATATAAGCAGTATATGAGCAACCTAGTATCTTAAGCAATTAATAAAGAAACATAAAGTATATCAAATTTTTGCACATTTCAAAAATGTAAGGTTGCTCTCTTTTCTTGAGCTCCCCTCATGGGGTCACAACCTTACCGTATCAGGAAGAGGGGTAAGTTCCACTAGACATACTAAGTCCATTTGACTCGGTAGTATCCAAGGGTGTCATATGATCATAATTGCAATCGGGATCAATTTTTCTAACCCACCTAGATTCCACCTTTTTAATTTTAGTGGTCAAAAACTTCAAGTCTCTAGGTTCCCTAGGATCATGCAATTTAGCCCTACGGTTCATTTTCTTTTCTCTCATGCTTTTAATTCTACACATTCTAATGTTGTTAATGTACTTTGGTCGAATGTGACCAATCATACCACAATAATGACAAGTAGGTATAAAAGAAGGATTCATACCATTGCATTTAGCTCTCATCGAGGCATGGCCATGTTGATGAGTTTGTCTTTGATGTTGCACCTGTTGGCTTTCCTTGGGAGCATTAGCCGGATGTTGGTGCCTTTGTGGTTGAGCATGAGAAGCACGATTAGCTTGCCTCAAAGGTTGATTGAGCTTTGATTGAGGCATCCTCAAGGGTTGGGGTTGAGCTTGTTTCCTCGGAAGCATCTTCAAGGTTGAGCTCTTAGAAGATTCACCCACAACAAGAATCTTCTTGGGTGATGAAGGCAGACATTTAGGAGAAATCTCCTTCACAAATGTAGTCTTGCCCGCGAATGAAGTGGACTCACCATCAATGAAACCAAGCCCTCGCTTGTCACATGGCATCTTGCCAATACTTAACATGTTGTCAAGCATCTTCGAACCTAAAGTCATCTTAGCAAGAGACATTCTTGCTTCATCAAGTTCCATCTTCAACTTGTCTTCATTCTCTTTTAAGCATCTCACTTTATCATTCAAGTGAATCATCTTGGCTTGTAGTTGAAGGTTATCATTTTCCAATCTAAGGATATCATTATCTTTCTCCTTCAAAGACTTTTGAAGAGAATCAACCAACTCTTGATAATCCACCTTATTATCACAAGAGTTCTCGGAGCATGAGCCATCACTATCAAGGCTTCTCCCACTTGTGCTTGTGAGAGTCATATCATCAAGGCTTGCTACACTCAAGCATGCTCCACTTTGGTTTCCAAACTCCAAGTCACCAAACTTAAACTCTTCAAGTGGCACACATTTGGTGATGACTTGTGTTTCTTCATTGTAGGAAACCTGAAATGCAAAGTAGTTGTTCACACACTCACCTGAGCTTGTGGAACAACTTTCAACCCCATCAACTTCTCTATCACACCGATTAGCGATCATATCAACTCCTCCATTCTTGTACTTCAAGTCACCACACTTGGAGGCAATATGGCCAATTCCACCACATCCAAGGGAATGGTCATTTTTCCTTGACATTTTCTTTTCCTCATTGACTTTGGAGGTCATACACTTCTCCTCCTTCACTTTCGAGGTCAAACCCTTCTTTTGTGATTTCACAAATCTCCTAAATCTCTCAACCATGAGAGTCATCTCCTCATCGAAGTCATCTATCTTCCTCTCAACATTAGAGGTCATCGAAGCAAATCCCACTCTAAGTGTTTCACTCTCACACATGGTGTTTAGGTGAAGTGAGTGAATGAATGCAAATGAAATGCAAAGATCAAAAAGCACACAAATGCAAGATACACAAACAAGAGCAAGGATCACCTAAGTATGTCTAGGAACCCGCTCTGATACCAATTGAAAATACTACTCAAGCGTGTGTCTAATAACCTAGGGGGGGTGAATAGGTTTTAATCAAGTTAATTACCAATTTTTCTTGATTAGTCAATATTAAAAATTCACCTCATAAACAAACATACAAAATCAAGTGTAAAGTGCGGAATAATAAATAACACTTGATTTTTACGTGCAAACCCTTCAACAAGGGAAAAACCACGGGCTATCCTTCTAGCCACACACGATCCTCAAATCCACTATTGTAATGATGTTTACAACCTAGGTTGACCTCTAGTCACACCATTCTCGGTCACTAACCCACCACTACTACCCAACATGCCTTTATAGTGAATCCTTGATCACTTTGCTTGCCAACCACACCTTGGTTGCAAGACTTCACTTGCTTGTGCACTACACCTTGTAGTCACAAGACTTAACTCTTAAGAAGAGATTAACAACCTAAGTGAATATATGAATACTCAAAATACAAATAATGCTAGGAAACACTAAATGCTTATCTAGGGATTAAAGATAACACTAAGTACAAATCCTAGATATCAATGTCTATATGAATGCTCATAAAGACCTAACTAGATATAGATATGCAAGTCTAAAATCTAGTCATCAACCAAAGCCATATCAACACATGTTGTCACATAAAATGGCAAGGACAATAAATGCAATTAACAAATGCAATCAATGAGTCCTAATTAGCTAGAGGGAAAATATGTCATAAATGCAAGCTATCACAATACAAACCCAATCATGTAAGGGAACTCATAAATAGATGCATTAAATAGAGTCCTAGAATTTAATCAACTAATAAATGCAATAAAAACACAATCTTGGAAAGTATGAACAAATGATAAAGATGAGGTTTTTTGTTCAACTTACCAAGTCAACTAATGATGAAAACCCATGCCTTAAAGATACTTAGAAATGCATGAAGATGATGGGTTTTGGGTTTGCAGAGTCAAGTAACAAAGCTTGAAGCTTTCTTTCTCTAAGGGTTGTTCTCTCTCATAAAAATGGGTTCATAAAGCTCTCAAAACGAGTTGGGGATGAAGAGAACATATATATAGAAACCCTAGACAAAACTGCGTCGTTTTGGGCTTAGGAATCAAAATCCCGTTAATACCGCTCGCCGGACTGCGGCTCGGGTAAGTGCCTAGACCGCGGTACATGTAGCGATGCACCGTCTAGACAACATCGATACGGGGACCGCTGTGCATGCAAAGCACATGCCGCGGTCTCGGCAGCAGGGGCCTACTGAAGTATACCGCGGTATGGACCACTACGCATACGGGTGCACAGACAGCGGTCTTTAACGCATGCACCTTCTGGAACCAACCGCTGTTGGGACCGCGACGGAGGCAGGTGCCCAGCAAGCGACCTGCACCGCGGTAAAGAGGAAAATCCTCTTTTCCAGGTAGACTCAACACACGAATCTAATATGCAAAAATGTGCAAGTGTGGAGTGTGATGAGTGGCATACAATGCATCATCCAATTATATGTAAACAAGAATATAATGCATGCAAGTGAGTGTGTGCAACTAAAGTCTCTTCAAAAGAGTCAAGTCAAGTAAACTACCTCTCTTGAAGCACTATGGGATCTTGGAAGCTTGTTGATGAAGAACCACAATAATACCTAAGCTACCTATTACAAATAATCCCAATGTGATTTGTCATGAAATAAGCCAATCATAGAAATGAGGTTCTTACAGTTTCCTCGTAAGCGATACCTTTTTTCTGTGTGTCACCTTTAGCTACCAATCTAGCTTTAAAAGTTTCCACATTTCCATCCATACCTCTTTTCCTCTTGTATACACACTTACACCCAATGGGTTTTATCCCTTTAGGCAATTCTAAAAGGGACCAGACTTTGTTATCGAACATGGATTCAATCTCAGATTGCATTGCCTTTTGCCAATGACGACAATCAACATCCTTCTTTGCTTCCTTATAAGTGTAGGGATCTTCGTCATCCGGGAGATTCTCCACTGATTCTCCCAGACCGATGTATCTCTCGGGTTGTTTACTAACCCTCCACTACGACGAAGAATGGTAGGTTGTTGATTTTGTGTTGGAGTAGAACTTACAATTGGGCTAGGTTGTAAAACCTCTTGTGAAATTGTATCTCCTGACATCTCATTCAGGACATTTCTACTTTTGGGCACAAAATTATTCATATAGTCCTTTTCTAGAAATGAAGCATTTGTTGAAACAAATACTGTTAGATCTGAAGGACTATAGAAATAATATCCTTTAGTTCCTTTTGGATACCCCACAAATATACATGTTTCCGAACGGAACTCCATCTTTTCTATCTTTCCTTTTAACACATGTGCAGGACAACCAAATATCCTCAAGTGTTGTAAACTAGGTTTTCGCCCAGTCCACAACCAAATATCCTTAGATGGTACAATGTTTATAATGTATATTGCAGTTTGTAGAGCATATCTCCAAAAAGAAATAGGAAGCGTTAAATAACTCAACATTAACCTAACCATGTCTAAAAGAGTTCTATTTCTCTTTTCCTGCCACCCCATTTTGTTGAGGTGTACCTGGTGCAGAAAACTGAGAAACTATCCCATTATCAATAAGATATTGCTGAAACTCACCAGATAGATATTCTCCACCACGATCATATCTCAAGATTTTTATGTGTTTCTCAAGCTGATTTTCTACTTTAGCCTTGAATGCTTTGAACATGTCAAAAGCATCCGACTTATGTCTCATGAGATACATATAGCCAAATCTCGAGTAATCATCTATGAAGGTGATGAAGTACTCATATCCACCTCTAGCCTGAATGCTCATAGGACCACATATATCAGTGTGTATTAATCCTAAACATTCAGTGGCTCTTGCACCTTTGGTTGTGAAAGGCCTTTTGTTCATTTTACCTTCTAAACAAGATTCACAAGTTGGTAGATCATCAACCTTTAATTCACTTAAAGGTCCATCACATACCAATCTTTTAATCCTATTAAGGTTAATATGATCTAGGCGTAAATGCCGATGGTAGGTTTCATCTTTCGATAATTTTACTCTTTTATGATTAGGTTCCGTTAATTCTGTGTCTAACAAGTGAGAGATATTTCTATGCAAAAAGAATAGACCGTTTTCCAATGTACCTTTGCAAATAATTTTGTCATTCTTACTAATAATAAAAGCTTTATTAAAAGTAACCGAATATCCAAATTCATTTAAACAAGAAACTGAAATTAAATTCCTTTTGAATTGAGGTACATAATAAACGTCTATTAAATCTAAATGCCTACTAGAATCTAAAATAACTCTAATATCTCCCATTGCACTTGCAGACACTAACGTTCTGTTGCCCAAGCGCAAGTTGATTTCATCTTTATTCAGCCTTCTCCTGTCTTGTAACCCCTGTAAGGAATAACAAACATGATTAGTAGCTCTAGAGTCTATGATCCAAGAATCTGTAGAATCTGCCAGAAAACATGTTTCAAGATAATTAATATTACCTTCTTCCTTCTTATTCTGGGACTTTGGGCAATTTCTTTTCCAATGTCCCTTTTCACTACAAAGGAAGTATTTCCCTTTAATCTTGGTTACTTTCTTGGTTTCCTTCTTGGTAGGCCCAAGTTGCTTTTCTTCTGTTGTTTCTTGACCTTTTGATAGGTCTTGACAGTAACAACTTTACCAACCGAATGAATCTCTTGACCTTTGTTTTTCACAAGGATCTTTTCAGGGCTTTGAACATCTTGCATCAGGCCTTGCAAGGTTTATTCCTTATTGTTCAAGGTGTAGTCCAACTTGAACTGATCAAAGGAATCCGATAGGGAGTTGACAATCATGTCAATTTTCGTCTCACCTTCTATCTCAGCACCATTAAGTTATGCAACATTGAGATGTGCTATGACTTTCATCATGTGATCTTTCACAGCCTGTCCAGGTTTCATCCTAAGATTCATAAAAGCAGTCACTGCCTTTCTCTTAGTCGACCTAGTCCTCATAGCAAACATCTCTTCCAGAGACATCATTATATCAGCAGCAGACTCCATTCCTTCATGCTGCTGTTGCAACACGTCGGAGATAGTGGCCATAATGTAACATTTGGCCATATCATATGAAGTCTTCCATTGCTCATACTCATCTCTTTGCAAATTGTTAACATAACAACTAGGTCCCACCTAATTGTTAACATAACAAGCAGCGTTTTCAATTTTAGCTTTGCAATTTTATTAACAAGAACTCTCGGGAGGATATTAGTAAAATCACATTGAGTGTGTTACCAAGATATCGACCCTCAATTTTCTCTCACGAAAATCCCTCATCTGGGAGTAGATTTCGTTTAAGTCAATTGTCTAGTCTATCCTTGTAAGGAAGTATTTTGCTAAATTCCATTTATGGATGCCTCTAGGGGGGATTACCAATAAATAATAAAGCTCAACTAACCTTGGAGGCCATAGGTGTTCTAACATACCTTCTCCCACTCAATTATTTAAGGCATGTGATTAAATTCCATAGAATGATTTTTACCAAGTTATCTAGATGCCGATTAGATACCTAAATCATTCAATGCATGTTCATACCAAAAGAGATATATGAGTGGCACTCATATTCTATATGACATGTTATCGTACAAAAACAAATATTGTAATATTTACGGAAATATAAATAGCTACAATTTTGGTCCATCCTAGAAAAGCAAGTAAATTACATTTGTTTGGAATAAAAAATATTCTTTCTTGGCGAACAAGTCTTCAAGCGGCCATCATCCACTTCCTCACCCCTCGGTTGCCACCTTTGGGCGTGCACACCCCTTGGGTCCATAAAGGGCCACCATGCGCAGCTCATTATGCCCAAAGGACTGTCATGCGCAGCCCATGACACATAAGTGGCTGCCGTGTGCGGCCAATGCACCTAACAAGCGTAGCTACGAGCTAACGTGCACGCACGCTTGTTGCCATGGTGCGCACAGTACCAAGCTTGTTCCGATTGAAATTCTGAAACAAAAATACATTGAAATTCTAGGACCAAAATCGAGCAATAACAATTCACTTTATAATAACATATATAAATCCATACATGCCACATGTAATTATATATGGGAATACCTAGAGTGCCATCTCTTTCTTAAACATGCATAATCACAATAAAAAGAAATAGATTCACGTATATATACGTTAATTAATTAAGGCTTAATTGCACAAACATCCTCTAAGTTTAGATGAAATTGCACTCATATGCAACATTTCCGTTAATTGCACAAACATCCCCTGTAAAGAGTTGACCAAAAGTTTACCAAATGGAATGACCAATTTACCCTCACACAAAATTATCAATTATGGTCCCTCTATTTTCTATAATAGCAGGTCAACACTTAAAACCTTTGACATTTAATTAAAAAAATAAGTTGCCTTCAACAAGTATTGAACCTTCAACTTGTTGTTTTGGTTAGAAACCACATGCCTTTACCACTTGAGCTATTTAAACACATTGATAGAATTGTGTTGATTTAAATATATATATCTAGTTATATAATGTATACATGTATATGTATATGTATATATATATATATATGTAAATATATGTACATGTATATAGTTATATAATTATATTTTAAAGCTTAACTAACAAAAAAATTTAAATCTATTTCTTTCCATAATTTTAACATATTTAAAATAATTATTTTCCTTTTGTTTTCTTATTTTCTTTTTCTTATTCATAAATCTGTTTTTTATATTATTATTAAATATGAATTTATTCAAAATATATAAATAAATTTAAATTATTTTAAGGCTTAATTTATTATATTAATTTGATGGTCAATGAACAAAATTATTATTATTTATTTATAAAATATTTATCAATTTTTTATTAAAAAAATATGGGAGAGATCGTACCTCCCTCATCTAAATATTATATAATAATCTATTTTTTAAATTGATAAATATTTTTTCAATTGTCTAAATCTGTTTCTTATATATATATGAGTTTATTTTAAATGTATATATACAGGGCCGTCTCCAGACATTTTGGGGCCCGAGCAATTTTATGATATTAATAAAAATCGGGGCCCTATATAAAATTATTATCATTAACATAAAAAAAATTAAATAAAGAATTCTTCATTTACCAAATACAATGTAATCCACATAAATTAAAACAAAAAAGATTTATCATTCAAGTCATCTACGTTCTCATTCAAATCTTCTATATTATCATTTAAATCATCAATATTTTCGTACAACCCATCTACATGCTCGTTCTCATTCAAATCATGTGCATTATCATTCTCATCCAAACTAGTATTCACATTCACATTCACATTCAAATCATATGCATTATCAGTAACATCCAAACTAGTATTCACATTCATATTCACATTCTCATTATTAGATTGATTAGGTTTTCTTTTTACGTACATATCCATAGAACCCGCAAAAGATTGTATCACCATATCTCTTCTTACTTTGGCCTTTCTTTTTTGGTTTCCGGAGTCATGTTTTCGTTGACCTGTCAAACCAATTCAAGAATCAAGATTACCTAAAAATATATATTATAAAACATGTTAGATTTAACACACACACACATATATATATATATACAATAATTTTCACATAAGTGCGCACTGATGGAATTATTTAAGGACATTGAATGTGAGCCACTCATTTTACATATTTTGACTTGGTATGTATGTACTTGTCAAAACTCTTTTATAAATGAGTGGCTCACATTCAATGTCCTTATATAATTCTATCAGTGCGCACTGACAGGAAAATTACTATATATATATATATAACAAATGACACACATATATTATATATTGGTACAAATTTACTAAGAAATGAAATTATGTTTTACTGATTTTTTTTTGTTTCTCTGGGAAGTGGGAATTTATACCTATATAAATTTATTGTTAGCAAAATTAAAGAGATAAAGTTTAAATGTTTAATAAGGTGTACCTGAAAATATAAAATAAAAGTTGTTGAATAAATACGTTGAATTACTTTGTGAAAATTGTGTTACATTGCTTAATTACCTCAGTTTTTAATTTATATCAATTAAGTACTCTTGTTTCTAGTTGGGTTTCTGTATATTTTCTTTGTAAATTCACTAAATTGTAATTTTTTTTTAATTACCACATACTACAAGAAATCAAGAATCGAAGATGAAGTATCATCTCCGAATCATAGGAAATTAGGAATCATGGGAAATTAGGAATCATAGACAAAACACACACTGACACAATCACACACATAAAGTTAACAGGTTTTAACTATCAAAGTCTTAATCAATTAGGATTCTAAGTTAATTAAAGAAGAAAGCATGAAGAAGACTGAAGATAGTTGACAGTTAATAAAAATGAAAAAAAGTAAGAAAAAAATGGAACATGTGAAGCAAATCGAAGATGAAGTGTCGACGGAGAGTCGGAGAGAGAGGGGTAGAGGATGGCCATTAAGTGATTAAAGAAGAAGCCAAGAAGGGATTCAGCGAAGTAGAGAATGCTTTACAAATTACAAGCACATATGACAGATTCAACGAAGCAACAAGTTAACCACAGCAATAAGTAAAGGTTAGCAAGTAATAGCAACTAGTCTGATATATGCTAAATTGACTTGTTGGGCCTGATGTGAAGAATAAAATAAATGTTTGAGATTGGGCCTCTTTACACTTAAATATATTGAGTCCTGAGGCCCCAAATAGATTGGGTGTGGAGGCCCCAAATTTTATAAAATAAGAAGAAGTTGATTGGGCCAATCTGGGGCCCCAGCAAATGGCTGGGTTTGCTGGGCCCATGGGCCGGCCCTGTATATATAGTTAAATAATTTGTTTAAAATAATTTAAATCTATTTATATAATTTAAAATGAACTCATACATATAATATATATTTAAAATAAACTCATATTTAATAATAATAAATAAAAAAATAGATTTATTAAAATGAAAAAATAGGCTCTTTACAAAACGAAAATAATTATTTTCAATTTGTTAAAATTTTGGAAAGAAATAGATTTAAATTATTTTGTCAACTAAGCTTTAAAATATAATTATATAACTATATACATATACATATATATACATATACATATACATGTATACATTATATAACTAGATATATATATTTAAATCAACACAATTCTATCAATGTGTTTGAGTAGTTCAGGTGGTTAAGGTATATGGTTTCTAATTACAAGTTGGAGGTTCAATACTTGTTGAAATCAACTTTTTTTTTTAATTAAATATCAAAGGTTTTAAGTGGTTGACCTGCTATTGTAGAAAATAAAGGGACCAGAATCGATAATTTCGTGTAAGGGTAAATTGGTCATTCCATTTTGGTCAACTTTTGGTCAACGCTTTACAGGGCATGTTTGTGCAATAAACGGAAAGGTTGCATATGAGTGCAATTTCATCTAAACTTAGGGGATGTTTGTGCAATTAAGCCGTTAATTAAAGGGTAAACCGGGCTCTGATACCAGTTGTAGGAGAAAAATACGAAAAACCCAGCGGAAGCATGACTAAAAACGAATTTAATATAGTTTAAAATTTTTCCAATATTTGAACCTTAACCCTTTAATTAATTAAACATACATATATTCAAAAGATATCATACCTCTTGTCGCGTGATCTGATTGACTTAGTGTCGATGGTAATCCGCAAGATCTTCCAATCCGATCACGAACGTGAATCACCAAGGAGCGTGGTCTCCTTATTTTTTGAATTGCGTATCTGAGAATGGAAAAACGAAATCTTCTTTCCTGATCGTTAATCACAAAAACCCCAAGAGCCTAGAAAGATCGTTCCGGTCACTTTTGAATTCACAATCGTTATGATTGAAACTCGCGTGAACCTAAATCGAAAGTGTGCATAAAACCTTTTTATGTAAAGGCTTGCAAGTGCACTATCAAATTTGGAACTATCTTTCTCTCTTCCTCTTGGCCGAATTTTTACTATGTTCTAGAGTTGGAATTTTTTTTTAAACAAGAGAATAAAAAATTCTTTCTCTAAAAAAAAAACTTTTTTTTCTATCACTATTAATTCCGAAATTAATAATATATATAGGTATACAAATCCTTTCCTAAAGAGGATTTACTTGATGGGCAAGAATCCTATCTCTAGGTGGATTTACTTGTTGACAAAGAATCCTTTTTCAAAAAAAGATTTCTTTTCCACAACAAGACACCTTATTCAACTCAAATAGTGTATTTGTGATTATATTAAAGACTTCCTTATTTGATGAGATAAATAAATTCTTTATTTTTATACTTACCAAATTAAGTCTTTTATATTTATTATACTACTATAATAGTATACTACTAGGAAACATAATTCCTAGTCAGAAAAAGATTTTGATTTTTAATTAAATAATTAATTAATCAATTAATTAATTTCCATTTAATCAAACAATAAATAAAATAATATTTTAGGCTATTATTATAGCCTTGCCGCCCACACACAAAAAATATGGGCCAAACATTATTTTCTTATATTATTTAATCCATTCAGACTTTAAATAAAAGCCTACATATTAACCAGACTCATTCTTACTAAAAGAAACAAGCCCACATGCCTCTCATTAATAAATTAATGTAATTTGAGCAGTCCATTAAATAAATAATGTGCAAATTATATTCTTAATATATTAAATACAATTCTAGATGGACCCATAAATTAGTCCGGTAGAATATATCAAGTGATCCATGCAAGTCCGTATGGATTGGGGATCTTGGCGGGCTATCTAAATTTAAGCTTCAATAGACATAACCTAATCACAATCAACAAACGATTCACTTAGGTCTAATCTATTAATTTTAGCTTATTCCACTAAAGAGCTAAAATTGAACTGTTAAATAAAGGTGGAATAAGAAGATGTTTTTCATTCATACCCTAGACAATCTTATTGGAGATAGTGTATCCCCGTGTATAATATCAGTAATCGCCAAGAGCTCATAGACCGCCTATAGCTCTCTTAGTTACCATATTTACTCATATGACCACGTTTTGAACTTGGATATTTTGATTTGTCCAGAAGCCATGTCTTCAATAGAAATTATCGAAAACTCAACGTTGAGATTTAATATCCAATATCTCAAAATATCCTTATGATAATATTATACTCTCATTCAATAAATTGAGTCATGATGTCCATATCTATAAATGAAGTCCTCTATCGATTAACAAATGAATACCACCAAACTATCGAGGATAGACTATGCTATATAATCGTACTCATTGAAAGCTCAAATGATAACACTTGCAATCATAAGTCCATCATTTATCTCAGGATTAAGATAGACTCTCTGATTGTCCTTGTAATGAAAAGACTTGTATCTATTGACAGTTCTAGATAAATTATTTCATTGTGATCCTGTTCAATGCCCCTAGTGCACTAGATTTTTTTACTCGAAGACCATTTCGATTATTTTAGACTCATCATAACTCATTTGATCCCACTTAAATGCCAGCAAAAGAATTTTACAACTTTATCAAGATAAAGGTGCCCAACCTTTAACTTAAGTTGTGAACGTTTATTCAAGACTAACTGAAGAATTGTGTCTACCTCATACATATCCAGATGTATGAACAATTCTTCCTTTCTCATAGTCTTTTTGACCTTATGATTATTTACTTTGACAATTATCATTATAAATGCTATAAGATTTTGTAAAACCAGAAATCACTTTATTAATATGAAAAGATTGTCAATTACAATATTATACTCTTTCTATTGAGCATAATCCTAACATCTAGAGGGACAAACTTTTTTTAGTTTCAAGGGTTGGAAAAGAGGTGTCAAAACCTATGCACCCCATCTAGGTTAGCTTTAGGCAATTTAACCGTGTTTGTATATTTTCAACGCTGCTAGCAAGCCCTATATCCATATCAGGTCCTTGCTAGCTTTTGTCACAGCTATATACTTTGCTTTAGTTGTATCTGTTTTGCTGCACCTAGAGCTTTCATCTCAAATTCCCTCGACAGCTGTCTCTTCAATATGTTTATCTCTTCCAGATCTGCTCCAGCCACTAACATGTCATCAACATAAAGTAGCAATATTATGAAGCTCATCTTAACCTTTTTAAAGTAACAACAATGGTCATCGTTGCATCTGAAGTTGCTGTTATGTTGCATAAACACATCGAAATTCTTGTACCACTGTCGGGGAGCCTATTTCAAACCGTACAAAGTCTTCGTCAACCTGCAAACTAACTCATCCTTGCCCTTTTACTCAAACCCCTCTGATTACTGCATGTTTTTCTCTTCCTCCAGATCACCATGAAGAAAGGTAGTATTCACATCCAACTGCTCTAGATATAACCCTTCTGCTGCTACAATGCTCAACACTAACCAGATCATAGTTATTTTAACAATAGGAGAGAAAATGTCATTGTAGTTAATACCTTCCTTCTGTTGAAAGCTTTTGACTACCAGTCCCACATTGTATCTCTTGGAACCATCATACTCCTCCTTGATTCGAAACACCTATTTATTAAGTAGAGATTTCTTCCTTGAGGTAACTTGGCTAACTCCCAAGTTTGATTGGATACATGTGACTTCATCTCCTCATTCATTATAAGCTCCCACTTTCTCGCATCTTCCACCTAACATGCCTCATCATAGAATTCAGGTTTTCCTGCATCTGTCAGCAATAGGCAATGCAAGTACCTCTTATTTGGTACATATGGGAGAAGGGTTCTCTATAGTGTATTCTAGGACCATGGGGATTTTCTTAGAGCATTCCCAACTTATTTATTCAGTACCCTCTTACCGATAGGACTCTGTGGTCCAGGAACATATTCTTGTGTTATAGATTCTTCAACCTGGGTGACACACTATGTTCTTCCAAGTGCTTTTTACCATGTTCCTCAGTTTCACCACTCGATACATCATCTAACCCTAAAATAGTCTAGCTCTCACTACTCAGACGTATGTGTTTCTGTCCTTATACATGACCTTTTCATTGAAGACAACATCTCTACTCGTTATCATCTTGCTATTTTGGTTGTCCTAGAGCTTATACATAAACTCGTATTTACCATAACCCTCCAAGGTGCACTTCACTAACTTGGTGTCAAATTTTCTCCTAGCATGATCACTAACATGTACGTAAGAAACAAGACCAAATACTTTCAAGTGTAAAGGTTTTGATATCTCTCTATTACTAGAGTATGCTGCTGTATTGACTTCCTATGCCTAAAACTGTTTCGTTAACCCTGACTGTAGGCGCATGCTTTTGGCTCTCTCAGTCAATATCATGTTCATTTGCTCTACTATACCATTCTGTTGCGGTGTCCTCAGCACTGTTCTTATGAGCTTAATCCCACTCTGGTAGAAAAACTACTTGAACTCATTGTCTTCCAACACTCCACCATTATCTGAACGTAGCTTCTTGATCTTCAATATTGTATCATTATCAACCATGCCCTTCCACTTCTTGAAGGCTTCAAACACCTCAGATTTGTGTCTGAAGAAGTAGACCCAAACCTTCCTGGAATGATCCTTGATGAATGTGACGAAATATTTTTTACCACACAGGTTGATTAGACTGAAGCTGGACCCTAAAAGTCGGTGTGCATTGTAGGGAAAAATTGATATAAAACGCAGCGGAAGAAACTAAAAATAGATTTCGTATGGTTTTAAAATTTTTCTCAAAGTTGAACCTTAACCTTTTAATTAATTGAACTCAAATATATACGGTTAGAGTTCAATACCTCTTGACGCGTGATCCGATTGACTTACGTCGATTGGTAATCCGTAAAATCTTTTCCGATGCCCATGAACAGTACCTGCTTGAACAGTACCTGCGTGAGCAGTGATTGTGAATAGTACCCGCGTGAACAGTGATCGTGAACAGTACTCCCCCCCCCCCCCCCCCCCCCCCCCCCCCCCCCCGTGAACAGTGATCGTGAACAGTACCGCGAGATCTTCAAATCCGAACACGTACGTGAATCACCTACGAGCGTGGTCTCCCTTTTTCTTTGAATTGCAAACCTGAGAATGGATGAACAAAGTTTTCTTTTTCTTTTGTTAGTCACAAAACAATCAAAAGAAGACAAAAATTATTCCGGTCACTTTTGAGTTCTCAATCTAATGATCGAAACTCGCGTGAACCTAATTCGATGTTGTACACACAAGCTTATTGATGAACAAGCAATCAGTGTACTATCAAAGAATAATCTCTTCTCTCTTTTATGTTTAGTAGAATAAAAATTATCCTTTTCTATGAATTGAGAAGAAGAAGAAAAATTGAATCATTCAATCAACTATATTGGCCGAATTCTAGATGTGGTATTATATAGGTGGCCGAAATTTTGCTTCCTCTTCTATTTAGGATTGTCGAAATCTTCCTCTAAATGGACTAGGGTTGCCGCAAATCACATACCAAAAAGAGTTTTTGTTGCACCCTAATTTCCATCAACCTTTAGACTTCAAAACCTAATCCAACTCATATATATTTTTATTCTTTTATTGACTAAATAAAAAGACTTCTTATTTGATTAAATAAATAAAATTAATTATTTATTTTCTTATCAAACAAGTCTTTTACTTTTAATATACTACTACCAATAGTATAACTTTAGGAAATATATTTCCTGATCAGAAAAAGATTTGTTTCTTAATTAAACAATTAATTAATAAATTAACTAATTATTATTTAATTAAAACAATGAAACAAAATAATATATTAGGTTAATATATACACCTTGCCGCCCCACTTATATAAATGGGCCATATATTATTTTCTTATTTCATTTAATCTATTGGACTTTAAATAAAAGCCCACATGTGAACCAGACCCATTCTTACTAAAAGAAACAGGCCCACATGTCTCCTTTTAATATATTAATATAATAGTGCAGCCCATTAATTAAATAATAGACATATTATATTCTTGATATATTAAAAACAATTCTAGATGGACCCTTAAATCAGCCCGGTAGAATATATCAAGTGATCCATGCAAATACGTGTGGATTGGGGATCTTGGCGGGCTATCTAAATTCAAGCTTCAATAGACACAACCTAATCACAATCAACAAATGATTCACTTAGGTCCAATCTATTAATTTTAACTCATTCCACTAAAGAGCTAAAATTGAACTCTTAAATAAAGATAGAATAAGGAGATGTTTCTCATTCATACCCTAGACAATCTTATAGGAGATGGTGTATCCTCGTGAATAATATCAGTAATCGCCAAGAGCTCATAGACCGCCTATAGCTCTCCAAGTTACCATATTTCCTCATATGACCATATTTCGAACTTGGATACTTTGACTTGTCCAGAAGCCATATTTTCAATAATCATTATTGAAAACTTAACGTTGAGATTTAATATCCAATACCTCAAAACATCCATATGATGATATTATACTCTCATTTAATAAATGGAGCCACGATGTCCATATCTATAAATGAAGTCCTCTATCGATTAACAAATGTATACCACCAAACTATTGAGGATAGACTATGCTATATAATCGTACTCATTGATAGCTCTAATGATAACACTTGCAACCATAAGTCCATCATTTATCTCAGGATTAAGATAGACTCTCCGATTGTCCTCTTTAATGAAAAGACTTATATCTAGTGACGGTTCTAGATAAAGTATTTCATTGTGATCCGGTTCAATGCACCTAGTGCACTAGATTCTTTTACTCGAAAACCTTTCGATGATTTTAGACTCATCATATTCATTTGATCCCACTCAAATGCTAGTAAAAGAATTCTACAACTTTAACAAGATAGAGGTGCCCAACCTTTAACTTAAGTTGTGAACGTTATTCAAGACTAACTAAAGAATTGTGTCTACCTCATACATATCCGGATGTATGAACAATTCTTCATGTCTCATAGTCTTTTGACCTTATGATTATTTACCTTGACAATTATAATAATAAATGCTATAAGTAATTGTAAGAATCAGAATTCACTTATTAATATGAGAAGATTGTCAATTACAATATTATACTCTTGCCATTGAGCATAATCCTAACATGCACTAGTTCCAGCTTCTCTTTTACCAGTACCTTTTCAATTTTCTTGAAGCTTACTTGCTTCTACTTCCCAAGAATGCAGCTATAACCCAAATCCACTTCAATAGAATTTAACCTTGGCAATTTCCTACTCGAATGTAGACACCTCAACCCTGACTACTCATGTGCCAAATCTCTGGTACCATAGATTCAAATCCTCTTTACCTTCCACCACTACGATCAAACCATAGCCATCGATATTGGTGTAAAGAGACCAATTCTTAGTTCCCCAGGCCACTATCATTGCTCCCTTCGAGATCTTCTACTTATCCCCCTGAAAGTTGTCGCATAACAATCTGATGCTAGCTACCCTATGGAGATCAAATTCTTCCTCAAGTCATGTACCTGCCTCACATTATCGAGCTTCCACAATGACCTATTCAATTGAATCCTTACATCTCATTTCTCGGTAATGTCGCATGCTTGATCGTCACCAAGAAATACCTTACCTAAATTTTCTGAGACGTAGTTCTCGAATAACTCCACGTGTGAGGTGGCATGGAATGACGCCCTAGAGTCCAGAACCCAGGACTCATTCTTGCTTTCCAAAGAATAGATAAGGCAATCATCTGACTCCTTTGATACGTTGATCACGCTTTTCTTGCCATGGTCTTTCTTAGGAGACCTACACTGACTCGAGCAGTGGCCCATCTTACCACAATTCCCGTAGTTGATATCCTTTTTACTTCGCTTTTGATTACCCGATTTGTTGCCTTGACGATTCCTAGACTTGAATCTTCCTCTTGACTTTGATATACCCCGTTGATTTTTGTTCTGATTTCTTGTTCCACCTTCTCTACCTTCCATATTCAGCGCTATGATCCCTCTTCACGCATCATGATCGAGGAGATCATGATCATGTTCTCCTCGATCATGATCATGTTCACAACCTTTGGATATTTATCTTCTCTTTTCCGAAAGAATTGGCGATCAATTGACACGTCGTCGTCCAACTCTTTGGCATCTAACTAAGAATAATCCTGCCTAACACCTCATCATCTAACATGGTGGAAACCGAATTTAACCCATTTGTTACCTCGTTGAACTCGTTCAGGTGATCCTTGAAACTTTAATATTCTGACATCCTCAGAGTAACCAATTTCCTAATTAAATGGACCTTTCTAGCTGTAGAAGGCTACTCGTATAAATTCGATAAGGCTTTCATGAGATCTCCTATTGTCTCCTAACCCTTGATGTTGAAGGCGACTGACTTCAACAAAATGAGTCGAATTGCTCCCAATGCTTTACGGTTCATGGCCATCGAATTTACTCTTAAAATTATGTTACAAAAAAGTACTGGGCTGAGTCTAATGCACTGGTCATTCCCTTTGGCATCCGTTGGACCAACCACTCTACGTCGGACACGTCCTTCGGCTTCTCTACTAAAGACAGGTATAAGTTTTTCTGGTACAAACAGTCCTCCATCTACATCTTCCAAAAGCTGAAATTTGCACCATTGAATTTCTCCACCTTTTACGACTCCATCTTCGATCCTATCTCCATGAAAAAATCGTTTTGCCTCAAGAAACCACATATTTGTGTAAAATAATAGATCTACCTAACCAGACTCTAATACCAGTTGTTGTAAAACTAGCACCACTCTGATACCGGTAGTTGTAGAAAATTCATAAACACAAAAACACAAATATAAATCCACATGCATATAATGAAAGGATTAAAAGAAGAAAAAAAGAACACACGAGATTTTTACGTGGTTCAGCAAAAGCCTACTTCCACGGAGGGCACCCGCAGTTAAATCAGCTTTCAAAGTTAATTACAATCTCTCTATCTCTTTCTCTCTCTTTCTCTCTCTTTCAGTCTCTTTCCAAGTTGCTCTCAGCCTCTCTTGCTATTTTCTACACGCCCTAAACATTGGAAAACATTGTTATTTATATCAAAGCATTAGCGTAGCCAAATCCTATAAAGAAACACTTTTCTTTCCGCACAAGAAAACCATATCGCGTACGGATTTCTGTGTTACCATGGTGGGCAGCCCATGCCCTGCATCATGATAAACCTCTATGATACACTGCTCAGAATACCGTGGTACGTCTCTCCTTCATCCAACCGCAGTCTACACCGCGTCAAAACCTTTGTGAACTTCTGCGGTTGGTGCACCGTGCTCCATGTCGTAATCAACTTCTTTGGGCGATCCTTCAGGCTTCACAAAACCCAACATTTATACCATTTTCTCATTAATCAAACAGAAAACCAACTTTACTTCTTTACTTGGTATTCTGTACATGTAATTAAAAAATGAATCTAAAATAAAATTAAACAATCTATCAACTTTGTAGACTAATTGTCGCATAAATGTTTTTCGGTATGTATTGAATGATCAAAATTAAGTCTGATAAAAATAATTAAATGCACATACATATAGTAAACAACATTTAAAATAAATTAATATAATTCTCTACTAATTATATAATTTTTGTAAGAAACAAACGCTCTTGAACTTAACATGTATACACAGATTTAATAAATAACACATACTAGATGTAATCATAATTACCGAAAATGAAAAATGAATCAATCAAACATTACATAAATTGTGACACACACACATATATAGAGTAATTTTTTAAAGAGGACTTTTTATGATGCATACTTTAAGTATCTTTGATGAAATTGCATAGAATATATTGAATCTTTATTTGATTTTTTGTATGGATGGCGAAAACATTGAAATACATTTATGGAAAACATTTTAAAAAAATTCAGGTGCAAAAACTAATTTTTTCGATATTTTTGAAGATAAAACATTTAAATAGGGAAATATAAGAACAAATAGTTCTCAAATTCAAAAAATTTCCAAATTTTTAAAATATATGTATTTTAATTTTCTTATGATGTATAAAAAAATATCATTGAAAAACATTTGATTACATGCAATTTCATCAAAGATATTTAAAGTGTACATTGTAAAAGTTCTCATTGAAAAATTACTATATATATATATATTATTCCTGGATTTATTCAAAGTATACGGTGCTTCAAATATGTGATAAGGTAGAGGTGACAAAAAAATCAAATCTTAGAGAAGTTTAAAGGAAATATATAACTCCAAAAATGCTAATTCTTTAAGAATATTGATAATCATAAACCTAATTGATAATCTTGTTTATGAGTATGAGTAAAACCAAAGTCAGTAATTGACTAATAAAATTAAGTCAAGAATTGATATTTGAAGGAAGGTATACAGCTACTTGTGGGACATATGCCTGATAACCAATAGGTGACGAAAAGGATCAATATTTTTAATACATTGTTCCAACGATTTTAAAAGTAAATTTATCATACAGATAATTTTATTTATTCTTTTCATTCATAAAGAGGATTTACTACTCTGAACGTACAGAGGATTTTTTTTTTTTTTTACATCTTTGCTAGAATGGAAAACTTTCCGACAGTTTTTTGTGCTTCCATGTCATAAAATGTGTTAGTTCCTTTATTTATTTTTTTAATTTTCATAATATAATTGTTAATAGCTAAATTTGGCTAAGGACCAAAGGGAAAATTTTCACCCTCTAAACCGGGCTCCATGCCTGAGGTCATCCACCAGGAGACCATGTTACCCAAAGCCGAGCTACGGTACCGCCCCACAGGAATAAGGACGGACTTCAGAAACACCCAGAGTAGAGCCCGGCTTGGTCAGATTGAGCCCGCGTCATCGAACCTAAAACCAGGAGATCCCCCCGAAGTCGGGATTACCTCGCGAATTCTCCAGAAGCTCGCCTATACCTCGCTAACACAGGGGGATGTCCGTAGGAGGCCACACCTAGATTCAAAAGGTCAAGGGAGGCTAGACCTAGCTCCTAGCTAGACGAGACTCCTTAATATCAAGGCCAGGACACTGATCAACCTCACCATGATACATACCATATTCAAGGACCCCAATGGGGGACCACGGTAGACCCGAAGACACACAGGATTACATCTACAGACGTTACATATGTACAGAACAAGTAATAGAGTCTAAGTAGGAAACAAATTGATCTCCACCAAGATATCCTCAACTTAGCAATTAATTCTGTTAATAGCCAAAATTGGCTAAGGACCAAAGGAAAATTTTCCGCCTCCCAGACCTGGTTCCATACCCAAGAGTTTCCACTAGGAGACCTCTCTATCCAGAGCCGAACTACGGTACCACCCCAGGAGCAAGGACGGGCTCCGGAAACATCCGGGATAGAGCCCGGAACGATCAGATCTAGCCCGCATCACCAAAACTAGAAGCTCCCCGAAGTCGAGGTCACCTCGCAAATGCTCCGGAGACTCGCTTGTACCTCGATTGACACAGAAGAATGTCAGTCGAAGCCACACCTAGGTTTGAAAGGTTAGAGGAAGCCACACCTAGGTTCAAAAGGTCAGCCGAAGCCACATTTAGCTTCGAAAAGGTCAAGAGAAGCCAGATCTGACTCCAAGCTAGATGAAACTCCTCAGATATCAAGGTCAGAACACTAATCAACCTCACTGGTTGATGCACCACACCATGCCATATTCAACGACCTCTATAAAGGATCATGCTGAAAGGATACGAGGGATACACTGAATCATATCTGGAAACGTTACCTAAATGCAGAACAAGTAAAGAATCCAAAAAGGAAACAAACTGATCTCCACCACGATACTCTCAATTCGGACGTTAACTCAAAGTCAATGACATTAAAGCGAGAAATCCCTCCAGATAAGGAGGGGAGAGACTGAGAAAATCAAGGGGAGAATCAACCTGTTTGACCTACAAACTATGTATAAATAGAAAAGAAAGGAAATGAAAAAGAGAGACTACTATTCGACAGGCATACGACAAACAATAAACCATTCCCTAGAGAGAGTTGAGAGCAAAGATAAAAGAATTTCTGTATATGTATACCATGCACGTTCAATAAAAATATTCTTGCTTTCTTTTGGATGAATGGTATCATCATTCCCTGTCATTTTATAAATCATTGCTACACATACAATAAATCCTGGCCACCACCTACGTAGTAGTGGTCTCGAGGGCGTTAACTGAGATTTCTCATCCCGACCAAAATTTCCGTTAACAAATTCAAAGTCAATGACATTTAAAAAGTAAATATCCCGTCCGATAAGGAGGGTAGGGACGGAGAAAATCAAGGGGAGAATCAATTAGTTTAACCTAGGAAGACATTGTATAAAGGAAGGACGCCCGGCTTCTGAAAAAGAGGACTACTATTGGACAGGCATACGACAAGTACTCGACTACACCCTAGAGAGAATTGAGAGCAATTTGAGAGAGATTTGTATACCATACATGATCAATAAAGAGAATATTTTTCTTTCTTTTGGGTAGTGAATTGTATCATTATTCCTTGTCATTTTATAAAGCACTGTTACACATATGATCAACCTTGGCCACCACCTACGTGGTAGTGGATTCGAGGGTGTTAACTGAGATTTCTCATCTTGAGCAAAATTTCCATTAACACTTACTGGCGCCGTCTGTGGGGAGTACCCTACACCAAGTTAATCAAGTCAACTATTTGCATTTACATTTTCGTTGTTTACAGGAACCATGACGCTCCGCTCTTCCCAAGGCTAACATGGAGTTTCGGAACAACCCTCGGCGAGGTCTACGTGAAAGGCTCTAAGAAATGGGAGGAAGTCTGGATATGGCAATCAAGCTCCGGTCCAAACAACTAATGCTCGGGCTTCTAGCCATCCTACATTGAGCCAGGCAGCGCTCGACCAACAAGCGACAGCCTTCGTGGAAACCATCTGCATCCGCCTGCTCGCCGAAGGCATCACAGTCCAGCCAACGAACCCGAATGATCAGGGAGAACCGAGCAGGTTCGGAGCTAGGCAGCCTGCCTTTGATCGCCTGGGACCTCCTCTTCCAGAGCCAGCTCGAGGCAGAACTGGGTCCGAACTTTCGATCCGGGATAGGCTGGGACCCATGCCCCCAGTTCCGAAAAGACCTTCACAATATCAACCCAGACGAGTTAAATCTGCTGCAGATCCCTTGACCCGGGAGCAACGAGAGGTACCTCGCCCAATGGCATTAAAGAGGAACGCCCTGGCCCAAAAGGAGGAGAGTAGACAAACTTCCCGAATAGATCATGTCCATGAAAGGGACGGGATAGAGGTAGCAAGTTCATCCAAGAGACTCGGCAGTGAAGAATCCGAGGTCAATTCAGAGAAACCAAGGAACAAGCGACTGAGGGATCAACTGGCAAAGCTACAGAAAGAGGTCCAGCAGATAAGAAAAAGAAAGAATAAGGAGGATAAAAAGGATCCTCTGAGCGAGATGAACGCTCCATTCACTAGGAGGATCCGGGAAGCGGAGCACCCACCAAAATTTAAAATGCCAGCAGATAAGTTCTCCGGAACGGAAGATCCTCTAAGCCACCTGGAGAGCTTCGTTCAATAGATGGAGGTCTAGAACACTACCAGAGCAGCTATGTGCAGGATGTTTCCAACAACCCTAACCGACTACGTGAAAACTTGGTTCAGGAAGCTGCCTGCTGGTAGCGTGGATTCTTTCACGAAGTTATCAACAGATTTTTGCTCGCAGTTCCAAGGGGTCAAACCTCGTCCGAAGGATCCCATACACCTCATATATGTGATTCAGGAATGAAGTGAGACACTTCGATCGTACATGGAACGTTTTCACAAAGAGGTCATACAAATGAGAGTTTTTACCGAGAAAGAAACTCTCGCCAACTTCAGGCAGAACCTATGGACGAGAAATCTTTTCCGCTCCTTCACTAAGAGACCTCCCGAGACTTACCAGGAGGCCTACGATCGGGCTCTTGAGCAGGTCGAGATCGACGAGCAACTCAAAGTCAAAATGGAACACGATGACATGAGAACGGCGAAGCGTCTGAAAAAAGAAGCGCCCAAATTTGAGCCAGTTTAGAAAACTCAGAATAAACCTCCCAATAGGTCGACCTATCGCATCCCAGCTCCTCAGCACAGGCAAGAAAAATATCCAACAAGACGAACCCCTCCCCGGGCTTCGCCTCCTCCTAGGACCGTGGCCCCCTTAATGCAAGGGGAGAAAGGATGACTACTACATTCCTTTGTACGCTTCCAGGGAAACGGTCTACCTTGCTATACGAGACAAAGGGCTACTCCAAAAGCCCGCTCCCATGAAAGCCCCAGCTCACAGGAAGAACCGGTACAAGTACTGCAACTTCCACGAAGACATGGGCCACAACATTTCAGAGTGCTATAATTTACGCAACCAGATTGAAGCCCTGATAAGAGGGGGATGCTTGATTGAATTCTTACAACAGATCAGAGATAACATTCAGACTGGAAGGGAGGTACAAGCCAAGATCCGTGAGGACGCAGAGAAGAGAAAGGGGGAACAGACTGACTTAATGCAACAGATCCAGGTGATACACACTATCAGCGGAGGTCCCACACTGGCTTGCACTTCTAATAATTCCTGAAAAAACCACGCAAGGAAGATTCCCAGCATCGAAGAAAGCCGGGGAGTCTTCAAGGTCAACCAGAGCCCGATGGAGCCCTCCCAGTCAGCACAGATCGTTTTCACTGAAGCAGATGTCTTCAACACCGTGCAATCTCATGATGATCCCATGGTAATCACAATACAGATTGCCAACTGTCTGGTCCATCGTGTGCTCGTAGATACGGGTAGCAGTGTAGATATCCTCTTCAAGGATACTTTGGAAAAATTAAATCTGAAGCAATGGTGTTACAATAGCTGTACAACTCCATTTTATGGGTTCACTGGAGATTCGATCATACCAGTGGGGTCGATGATCCTCCCAGTAATCATCGGAACCACCCCTCTCCAACAGAATATTATGACCGACTTTGTTGTGGTTGACACCCCATCGGCCTACAACGCCATCCTAGGGAAACCATTCCTATCCTCCTTGAAGAGAGTCTTGTCCATATACCACAACGTCTTAAAATTCCCGGTTGGAACCAAGGTGGGGGAGGTACGCGGAGACCAGCAGGCAGCTAGGAAGTGCTACGCAGTGTCTGCCAATCCTACAGCTTTAGCAAAACAGTGCGTACATGTGGCATTAGTCTATAAGGACATGGAAACATCCCGGATAATCCAGGAAGAGATAGAGCCCGCGGAGCATCCTAAGCATCCAGAGAGCGAACCTATTATGCCTTATGAGGAGGAACGGAGCAAGGAGTGGGCCAGCGGGTAGCCCATAGATAGACTAGAGGAGATACCCATCAGAAATGACGATCCCTCTAAGGTTGTCAAGGTCGGGGCCACCCTTGAACCAGAAGTGAAAAAAAGGTTTAGTTAATCTTCTCAAAGAATTCAGCGACATCTTCGCTTGGAGCCATGATGAAATGCCTGGGATCCCGACATCATTGGCCACCCATCGACTTGCGGTAGATCAAACAATCAAGCCCATCAAACATAAGAGGTGTCACTTCAACGCAAATAGGAATGCTGCGGTGCAGGAAGAGGTAGATAAATTGATCAAGGCAGGGTTTATCAGAGAAGTGCACTATCCCGAATGGATCGCCAACGTGGTCATGGTTACGAAGGCGAATGGGAAATGGCGTATGTGTGTCGATTACACCGACCTTAACCGGGCCTGCCCAAAGGACAGTTTTCCTTTACCAAAGATCGACCAGCTGGTTGACTCCACGTCCGAAAATAAACTCTTGAGTTTTATGGACGCGTTCTCAGGATACAACCAAATTAAAATGCACCCGGCTGACCAGGATAAAACCAGTTTCATTACAGGGCAGGGCTTGTACTGCTACAAGGTGATGCCGTTTGGTTTGAAGAATGCAGGGGCTACATACTAGCAGCTGGTTAGCAAGCTGCTCCTATGATCGCCTTGGTAGTTCTCCAACGATCTATTCGGTAGTTCTCATATGATCAACTTTCTCCTATGATCAAAACCAGGAAAGCCTCATGACATTCATGAGGCCTTGGCCGGGCACCACCCCTATCCAAGAAAGATCTGGTGTTAAAGTGGCCTTAGTTGCCTACCAGGACCATCACTTGAAGACCGGGATTCCTTACACAGGAATGCCCGATGCCTTGGATTGGGACTACATCATTTCCAAGAAATGATTATGGTGCTAAAGTGGCCTTAGTTGCCTACCATGATCATCGCCTTAAAGCCAGGAAAGCTACACAGCACTCATAATACCCAAGACCAGATTAATCCCTCCTGGAGGATCGCCTCGAGTCCAGGAAAGGCCACATGGAATTCCTGATGCCTTGGTCGGGCTACCACCCCCAAGAAGGGTCTGAGTGTAAGAGCATAGTTGCCATCCAGACCTCGAGACCAGGAAATAGCTAGACAGCCCTCCTGATGCCTTGGCCGGGTACCACCCCTCGCTAAGAAAGACCTGGTGCTAAAGTGGTCTTAGTAGCCTACCAGGATCTTATTGCCAGTATGTTCGCCAAGGTACCAAGATTCCTAGAAAAGGAATGCGAGGTACCCAGTTTGTTCGACTTGTATTCGCCAAGGTATCAAGATTTCTAGAAAAGGAATGCGAGGTACCCAGATTGTTCGACATGGGTTCGCCAAGGTACCAAGATTCCTAGAAAAGGAATGCGAGGTACCCAGTTTGTTCGACTTGTATTCGCCAAGGTATCAAGATTCCTAGAAAAGGAATGCGAGGTACCCAGATTGTTCACCATGTATTCGCTAGGGTACAAAGGTTCCTGGAACGGAAATAGGAGGTACCCAAATTCTACAATGTGTTCGCCATATGTTCGCCAGGGTACCAAGGTTCCCAGAACGGGAATGCGAGGTACCCAAACTCTAGAAGTACCAGGAACCCGTAAACAGGAATGCCAGGTACCTAGAATCGCCAAAGCCAAGAGTGCTGGGAGCATTTTATCTTTTCAAGTAATAGCTACAAGTAAGAAACGACGAGAAAAATTCTTCAAGCAGTACAAGATCCTGACTCCAACCCCAACTTAATAGCGGTGTTCAAGTCAGGGGGGACTTCTGTTAACAGTGTTTTTTGGGTCCAAAGAAGAATTTTCCACCAAGTAACCACATGGTAGGGACCATTCCCAGCTTCCAGTTATCTAGCGGGATCGATACCTCGACCTTGAAGGAATCAATACATGGTAAGGCTAGAACCTCGACTACCTATCTACCTAGATGAAGTGCTAGAGATACGAACCAAAAAGAGTAGGTATCACACTATGTATCTACTCTAAAGCTGGTACCACGATACCCCGAACTTGGTACCTCATGGTACCTGGTACCACTCTTATGGAATCCAGGTACCTCGACACACTCCTAGTACCTGAGTATCTCGATAGCGGCCTAGCACCCAGGTACCTTGACATCTACCTGTAGGGAAAAATTAACTAAAACCGCACCGGAAGGCGAAAAGTAGTATAGTTTAAATTTTTTCTAAAGATTTGAACCTTAACCCTTTAATTAATTAAACACAAATATACGGTTAGAGTTAAATACCTCTTGTCGCGTGATCCGATTGACTTACGTCGATGGTAATCCGCAAGATCTTCAATCCTAGCACGTACGTGGATCACCTAGGAGCGTGGTCTCCCTTTTTTCTTTGAATTGCTTACTTGAGAATGGATGTATGGAACATCTGATCCTGATCTTTAATCCCAAAACACCAAGAGCCTAGAAAAATAGTTCCGGTCACTTTTGAATTCACAATCGATATGATTGGAACTCGCGTAACCCTAAATCGAAAGTGTGCACAAAACCTTTTGATGTTAAAGGCTTGCAAGTGCACTATCGAATGAGAACTTATTTTTCTTTTTCTCTCTTGGCCGAAATTCTATGTGTATTGAGTAAGCTTTTTATTTTTCAAAGCAAACAAAAATCTCTCTCACTCAAGCTTCTTTTTTTGTGGCCGAAATTTATCACCTTATATTTATAAGGTGACCGAAATTTCTCCTTCTCAAAATAGGGTTGGCCGAATTCTTTGTGTTGGAAATCTAGGGTTGGCCAATTTCCTTACTTGAAAAGGAATTGTGCTTTTCCCTAATTCCTATCAATTTAAGAATCCTAACCCTTATAGGACTAGGGTGGCCGAATTCTTTGTGTGGTATGGAGTGTATGTGGACTTAATCCTTACCACATTAGGACTCCTATCACTTAAAAGAATTCTAACCCTAATCCAACACATAGTATTTTATTTACAGATTAGGAAAAGATTTTGATTTAAATTATTAATTAATTAAATAATTAATTAATTTCCATTTAACCAAAACAATAAAATAAAATAATATCTTGGGCTATTTTATTAGCCTTGCCGCCCACACCATATATATATATGGGCCTAATATTATTTTTCTTATTTTATTTAATCCATTAGACTTTAAATAAAAGCTCATATGTGAACCGGACTTATTCTTACTAAAAGAAACAAGCCCACATATCTCCTTTTAATATATTAATATAATAGAGCAACCCATTAAATAAATAATAGACATATTATATTCTTAATATATTAAATGCAATTCTAGATGGACCCATAAATTGGTCCGGTAGAATATATCAAGTGATCCATGCAAGTACGTGTGGATTGTGGATCTTAGCGGGCTATCTAAATTTAAGCTTTAATAGACATAACCTAATCACAATCAACAAATGATTCACTTAGGTCCGATCTATTAATTTTAACTCATTCCACTAAAGAGCTAAAATTGAACTCTTAAATAAAGATAGAATAAAGAGATGTTTCTCATTCATACCCTAGACAATCTTGTAGGACATGGTGTATCCTCGTGAATAATATCAGTAATCGCCAAGAGCTCATAGACCGCCTATAGCTCTCCAAGTTACCATATTTCCTCATATGACCACATTTTGAACTTGGATATTTTGACTTGTCCAGAAGCCATGTCTTCAATAATCATTATTGAAAACTCAACGTTGAGATTTAATATCCAATACCTCAAAACATCCATATGATGATATTATACTCTCATTTAATAAATGAAGCCACGATGTCCATATCTATAAATGAACTCCTCTATCGATTAACAAATGAATACCACCAAACTATTGAAGATAAACTATGCTATATAATCGTACTCATTGATAGCTCAAATGATAACACTTGCAACCATAAGTCCATCATTTATCTCAGGATTAAGATCGACTCTCCGATTGTCCTAATAATGAAAAGACTTATATCTAGTGACGGTTCTAGATAAAGTATTTCATTGTGATCCTTTTCAATTCACCCAGTGCACTAGATTCTTTTACTCGAAAACCTTTTGATGATTTTAGACTCATCATAACTCATTTGATCCCACTCAAATGCTAGTAAAAGAATTCTATAACTTTATCAAGATAGAGGTGCCCAACCTTTAACTTAAGTTGTGAACGTTATTCAAGACTAACTAAAGAATTGTGTCTACCTCACACATATCCGGATGTATGAACAATTCTTCACATCTCATAGTCTTTTGACCTTATGATTATTTACCTTGATAATTATAATAATAAATGCTACAAGTATTTGTAAAAATCAGAAAACACTTTATTAATATGAAAAGATTGTCAATTACAATATTACACTCTTGCTATTGAGCATAATCCTAACAATCTCCCACTTGCGCTATAGCAAGTGTGTCATATCTCTCATTCCCATATTCTCTAGGTGCCCATCAAAACTCTTCTGAGGTAGAGCCTTTGTGAAAGGATCCGCTAGATTTTCTGCTGACGCGATTTTGGTGATCGTCACGTCTCCTGTATGAACAATTTCCCTTAAAAGGTGATATTTCCTCTCTATGTGTTTACCTCTCTTATGACTTCTTGATTCTCTCGAATTAGCCACTGCTCCACTGTTGTCACAGTGTATAGTGATCTGCTTATTCGCATTAGGAACCACTTCCAAGTCAATCAAGAATTGGCGGAACCAAACAGCCTCTTCTGCAGCTTCGCATGCAGCAACATACTTATCTTCCATGGTGGAATCAGCAATACAAGATTGCTTGATACTTCACTATATGACTGCTCCTCCTCCAATGGTAAACACAGATCCTGATGTGGATTTTTTGGAGTCAGAATCCGACTTGAAATCAGAATTTGTATACCCAACGGGAATTAAATCCCCTCCTTAGTATACAAGCATATAATCTCTAGTTCTTTTAAGATACTTGAAAATATGCTTGACTGCCGTCCAATGATCAGGACCAGGTTTCGATTGAAACCTGCTAACTATGGCAACAACAAAACAAATATCTGGTCTAGTACAGAGCATTGCATACATGAGACTTTCAACTGCCGAGGCATATGGAACTCTACTCATGAATTGCTCTTCATGCTCATTCTGAGGAACATGTTCCTTAGAAAGTTTGATTCTATGTCTAAAAGGTAACATACCTTTCTTGGAATCTTGCATGGAAAATCTAGACAAGATTTTATCAATGTATGAAGCTTGGGATAATGCAATCGTTCTATTCTTTCTATCCCTTATTACTTGGATACCAAGAATATAACTTGCTTCTCCTAAGTCCTTCATATCAAATTGTTTTGGTAACCATTCTTTTACTGATGTCAATACACCTACATCGTTTCCAATGAGTAGTATATCATCAACATAAAGAATGAGGAAAACCAACTTGTCGCCTTTAATCCTTTTGTATACACAAGGTTCGTCAGGGTTTTGAATAAATCCAAAACCTTTCACAGTTTTATCGAACCTTATGTTCCAGGATCTGGATGCTTGCTTCAGTCCATATATGGACTTTTACAATTTGCATACTCTTTCTTCTTGGCCTTTTTCAATGAATCCTTCTGGTTGCATCATGTAGATGCTCTCGTCAAGACTTCCATTAAGGAAAGCTGTCTTGACGTCCATTTGCAAAATCTCTAAGTCTAGAGATGCTGCAATGGATAAGAGTATCCTAATGGATTTAAGCATAGCCACAGGAGAGAAGGTTTCCTCGTAATCGATACCTTCTTTCTGAGTATAACCTTTAGCTACCAGTGTAGCTTTAAAGGTTTCCACCTTACCATCCATACCTCTTTTCCTCTTGTATACCCACTTACACCCAAAGGGTTTTATCCCTTTAGGCAAGTCTACAAGGGACCAGACTTTGTTATTGAACATCGATTCAATCTCAGATTGCATTGCCTGTTGCCAATGACAACAATCAACATCCTCCATTGCTTCCTTGTACGTGTAGGGATCATCGTCGTCCGGGAGATTCTCCACAAATTCTCCTAGACCGATGTATCTTTCAGGTTGTGTTATAACCCTCCCACTACGACGAGGAATGGTAGGTTGTTGATTTTGTGTTGGAGTGGAACTTACAATTGGGCTAGGTTATGGAACCTCTTGTGGAATTGTATCTCCTGACATTTCATTCAGGGCAATTCTACTTTTGGGCACAAAATTATTCATATAGTCCTTTCTAGAAATGAAGCATTTGTTGAAACAAATACTTTTAGATCATTAGGACTATAGAAATAATATCCTTTAGTTCCTTTTGGGTACCCCACAAATATACATGTTTCTGAACGGGACTCCATCTTTTCTGTCTTTCCTTTCAACACATGTGCAGGACAACCAAATATCCTCATGTGTTGTAAACTAGGTTTTCGCCCAGTCCACAATTCATGTGGGGTTTTAGGGACAGATTTAGATGGTACATCATTTAGAATGTATATTGCTGTTTGTAGAGCATATCCCCAAAAAGAAATAAGAAGTGTTGAATAACTCAACATTAACCTAACCATCTCTAAAAGAGTTCTATTTCTCCTTTCTGCTACCCCATTTTGTTGAGGTGTACCTGGTGCAGAAAACTGAGAAACTATCTCATTATCAATAAGATATTGCTGAAACTCTCCAGATAGATATTCTCCACCACGATCAGATCTCAAGATTTTTATATGTTTCTCAAGCTGATTTTCTACTTCAGCTTTGAATGCTTTGAACATGTCAAAAGCATGCGACTTATGTCTCATGAGATACACATAACCAAATCTTGAGTTATCATCTGTGAAGGTGATGAAGTACTCATATCCACCTCTAGCTTGAATGCTCATAGGACCACATACATCAGTGTGTATTAGTCCTAAACATTCAGTGGCTCTTGCACCTTTGGTATTGAACGGCCTTTTGGTCATTTTACCTTCCAAACAAGATTCACAAGTTGGTAGATCATCAACCTTTAAGTCACTTAAAGGTCCGTCACATACCAATCTTTTAATCCTATTAAGGTTAATGTGACCTAGGCGTAAATGCCAAAGGTAGGTTTCATCTTTTGATAATTTTACTCTTTTATGATTAGGTTCCGTTATTTCTGTGTCTAACGAGCGAGAGATATTTCTATGCAAAAAGAATAGACCGTTTTCCAATGTACCTTTGCAAACAATTTTGTCATTCTTACTAATAATAAAAGCTTTATTAAAAGTAACCGAATATCCAAATTTATTTAAACAAGAAACTGAAATTAAATTCCTCTTGAATTGAGGTACATAATAAACGTCTATTAAATCTAAATGCCTACTAGAATCTAAAATAACTCTAATATCTCCCATTGCACTTGCAGACACTAACGTTCCGTTGCCCAAGCGCAAATTGACTTCATCTTCATTCAGCCTTCTCCTTTCTTGGAACCCCTGCAAGGAATAACAAACATGATTAGTGGCTCTAGAGTCTATGATCCAGGAATCAGTAGAATCTTCCAGAAAACATGTTTCAAGATAATTAATATTACCTTCTTCCTTCTTATTCTGGGACTTTGGGCAATCTCTTTTCCAATGTCCCTTTTCACCATAAAGGAAGCATTTCCCTTTGATCTTGGTTACTTTCTTGGTTTCCTTCTTGGTAGGCCTAAGTTGCTTTTTCTTCTGTTGTTTCTTGACCTTCTTACGGGTCTTAACAGTGCAACTTTACCAACCAAATGAATCTCTTGACCTTTGTTTTTCACAAGGATCTTTTCAGCGCTTTGAACATCTTGCATCAGGCCCTGCAATGTGTATTCCTTTTTGTTCAAGGTGTAGTCCAACTTGAACTGATCAAAGGAATCTAACAGTGAGTTAACTACCATATCAATTTTGGTCTCACCATCAATCTCAGCACCATTTAGTTCAGCAATATTGAGATGTGCTATGACTTTCATCATGTGATCTTTCACAGATTGTCCAGGTTTCATCCTAAGATTCATAAAAGCAGTCACTGCCTCTCTCTTAGTCATCCTAGACCTCATAGCAAGCATTTCCTCTAGAGACATCATTATATCAGCAGCGGACTCCATTCCTTCATGTTGTTGTTGCAACACGTCAGAGATAGTGGCCATAATATAACATTTTGCCATATCATCAGAAGTCTTCCACTGCTCATACTCATCTCTTTGCATCACACTAGATTCATTATTAGGAAGGGGTGGTTTAGGAGTAGTTAGAACAAATTTATGTTTTTCACTTTGCAGCAACAACCCAATTTTCCTTTTCCATATGACATAATTATCTCCAGTTAAAGTGTTATCTTTCAGGATGTTCATAAGTGATGGGGTCATGATTTCTGATTAAAACAAAAACATATATAAGTAAATAATCATGATAAAGCACTTTTAAATATTTATCTTGAATTAAATAAATAATTCAATCGTAAAAATTCAACGGTGATCCAACACCCATAAATCTTACGCCACCTTTGGAAGTTCGTACTATTTACTAGTTGGACTAGGTCCCACCTAATTGTTAACATAACAACCAGCGTTTTCAATTTTAGCCTTGCAATTTTATTAACAAGAACTCTTGGGAGGTTATTAATAAAATTACATTGAGTGTGTCACCAAGATATCGACCCTCAATTTTCTCTCACGAGAATCCCTCCTTGGGGAGTAGATTTCGTTTAAGTCAATTGTCTAGTCTATCCTTGTAAGGAAGTATTTTGTTAAATTCCATTTATGGACGCCCCTTGGGGGGATTACCAAAAATAATAAAACTCAACTAACCTTGGAGGCCATAGGCGTTTTAACACACCTTCTCCCACTCAATTATTTAAGGCGTGTGATTAAATTCCAAAGAATGATTTTACCAAGTTATCTAGATGCCAATTAGATACCTAAATCATATAATTTTATACAAAAAGAGATATATGAGTGGCACTCCTATTCTATATGACATGTTATCATACAATAACAAATATTGTAATATTTATACATAAAAATAAATAGCCACAATTTTGGTCCATCCTAGAAAAGCATGTAAATTACAATTGTACGGAATACAAAAACTCCTTTCTTGGCGGACAAGACTTCAAGCGACCATCTCGCGCACGAAACTCGCGCGCCCAAAGATCACCACAGCAGCCCATGCGCACGCCTAGCCCATGCAAGGGCATGAGCTGCCGCACGGCCAGCCTATGCATGGGTCGCGCGCTGCTGCACCGCAACAAGCGCAGCTGCACGCTTGGTTGCGTGCGCGCTTGTTGTCTCGGTGTGCGCGGGTGCCAAGACGGGTTCCGGATGCTTCAATTTCTTCAAATCTTCGAGTCTTCGAATCTTGAATATATTACAGCTTATTTTATACAATAAAATACTGCAGTAATTTTATTTTTTATTAACCACTGCAGTATTTATTTTTATTTTTTATTAACCAATAAAAAACTGCACAAAAAAAAACTGCAGTATTTTTAATACATTAAAAAAATGCACTATTTTATACAACATAAAAAAAATTAAGCAACTATCAAGAAGGAACTTGTGACGATAATAAGCCACCCTTCTTGTTACAATTCCGAAACAAAAATTATATGGAAAATCTAGGACTAAAATTGAGCAATAACAATTCACTTTATAACAACATATATAAATCCATACATTCGACATGTAATTATATATGCGAATACCTAGAGTGCCATCTCTTTCTAAAACATGCATAATCACAATAAAAAGAAATAGATTCACGTATATATACGTTAATTAATTAAAGGGTACAACCTGGCTTTGATACCAATTGTAGGGAAAAATTAACTAAAACCGCACCGGAAGGCGAAAAGTAGATTTGCGTATAGTTTAAAATTTTTCTAAAGATTTGAACCTTAACCCTTTAATTAATTAAACACAAATATACGGTTAGAGTTAAATACCTCTTGTCCCGTGATCCGATTAACTTACGTCGATGGTAATCCACAAGATCTTCAATCCTAGCACGTACGTGAATCACCTAGGAACGTGGTCTCCCTTTTTTCTTTGAATTGCTTACCTGAGAATGGATGTATGGAACATCTGATCCTGATCTTCAATCCCAAAACACCAAGAGCCTAGAAAAATAGTTCCGGTCACTTTTGAATTCACAATCGATATGATTGGAACTCGCGTAACCCTAAATCGAAAGTGTGCACAAAACCTTTTGATGTTAAAGGCTTGCAAGTGCACTATCGAATGAGAACTTATTTTTCTTTTTCTCTCTTGGCCGAAATTCTATGTGTATTGAGTAAGATTTTTATTTTTCAAAGCAAACAAAAATCTCTCTCACTCAAGCTTCTTTTTTTGTGGCCGAAATTTATCACCTTATATTTATAAGGTGACCGAAATTTCTCCTTCTCAAAATAGGGTTGGCCGAATTCTTTGTGTAGGAAATCTAGGGTTGTCCAATTTCCTTACTTGAAAAGGAATTGTGCTTTTCCCTAATTCCTATCAATTTAAGAATCCTAACCCTTATAGGACTAGGGTGGCCGAATTCTTTGTGTGGTATGGAGTGTATGTAGACTTAATCCTTACCACATTAGGACTCCTATCACTTAAAAGAATTCTAACCCTAATCCAACACATAGTATTTTATTTACAGATTAGGAAAAGATTTTGATTTAAATTATTAATTAATTAAATAATTAATTAATTTCCATTTAACCAAAACAATAAAATAAAATAATATCTTGGGCTATTTTATTAGCCTTGCCGCCCACACCATATATATATATGGGCCTAATATTATTTTTCTTATTTTATTTAATCCATTAGACTTTAAATAAAAGCTCATATGTGAACCGGACTTATTCTTACTAAAAGAAACAAGCCCACATGTCTCCTTTTAATATATTAATATAATAGAGCAACCCATTAAATAAATAATAGACATATTATATTCTTAATATATTAAATGCAATTCTAGATGGACCCATAAATTGGTTCGGTAGAATATATCAAGTGATCCATGCAAGTACGTGTGGATTGTGGATCTTAGCGGGCTATCTAAATTTAAGCTTCAATAGACATAACCTAATCACAATCAACAAATGATTCACTTAGGTCCGATCTATTAATTTTAACTCATTCCACTAAAGAGCTAAAATTGAACTCTTAAATAAAGATAGAATAAAGAGATGTTTCTCATTCATACCCTAGACAATCTTGTAGGACATGGTGTATCCTCGTGAATAATATCAGTAATCGCCAAGAGCTCATAGACCGCCTATAGCTCTCCAAGTTACCATATTTCCTCATATGACCACATTTTGAACTTGGATATTTTGACTTGTCCAGAAGCCATATCTTCAATAATCATTATTGGAAACTCAACGTTGAGATTTAATATCCAATACCTCAAAACATCCATATGATGATATTATACTCTCATTTAATAAATGGAGCCACGATGTCCATATCTATAAATGAAGTCCTATATCGATTAACAAATGAATACCACCAAACTATCGAAGATAGACTATGCTATATAATCGTACTCATTAATAGCTCAAATGATAACACTTGCAACCATAAGTCCATGATTTATCTCAGGATTAAGATCGACTCTCCGATTGTCCTAATAATGAAAAGACTTATATCTAGTGACGGTTCTAGATAAAGTATTTCATTGTGATCTTGTTCAATGCACCCAGTGCACTAGATTCTCTTACTCGAAAACCTTTCGATGATTTTAGACTCATCATAACTCATTTGATCCCACTCAAATGCTAGTAAAAGAATTCTACAACTTTATCAAGATAGAGGTGCCCAACCTTTAACTTAAGTTGTGAACGTTATTCAAGACTAACTAAAGAATTGTGTCTACCTCACACATATCCGGATGTATGAACAATTCTTCATATCTCATAGTCTTTTGACCTTATGATTATTTACCTTGACAGTTATAATAATAAATGCTATAAGTATTTGTAAAAATCAGAAAACACTTTATTAATATGAAAAGATTGTCAATTACAATATTACACTCTTGCTATTGAGCATAATCCTAACACTACCTAGTACCTGGGTACCTCGCTATCCACCCCAAAGAGGTATCCTACTCGTCGAGCAGGAAGAATGGTACCATGAAGATACTAGCATGCTAGAACAAGTGCCACGCCAGCGAGAAGGGACTGGTACACAAGAATACCTCGCCTGAAGGGAAGAAGCATGCAACACCATCTGACCTCATTAATGGCCATTCATAACTCCATTAGAGGGAATCAGTCAACTCCATTAACGGCCATTCACAACGCCATTAATGAAGGAATCAGTCAACTCCATTAATGGCCATTCACAATGCCATTAATGAAGGAATCAGTCAACTCCATTAATGGCCATTCACAACGCCGTTAAAGAAGGAATCAGTCAAATCCATTAATGGCCATTCACAACGCCATTAATGAGAGAATATTCAACTCCATTAATGCCGTATCAACATTCCTTTGATTAGGCATAAATTAATGGAGTGGGTAACAAGAATGAGACATATAAATATGACCGAGTTCTCTCCAAGGAGAGGTTGAGTCCAAAAGACAGTAACCACAGCCTATAACTGGGTTCGAACGATAAAGAGAGTTCACCAGCTCAGGGTCTAACTTTGTCACCATGCTAAGGCTCCAATCGCAGAACTCATGTCCGATATCCCCACTCTCCGATGGTCAACAATATACCTCTAAGCCCTCTCATATCTCCAAAGTGTCTCCGATCCTAGATTTCGCCCACTTCTTCACCAGAAATACAGTTCGACATCTCCTATCATTGTATCGACTATTGTACATGTCAATTTTCTCCATGAATGTATTGGTACCTAATGGTATCCCTCCAACGGTGACCTACCAGGTCTCAGATTGTATTTATGTAAGCTCTCTGGAGCACCTCTCGAGATATATAAATATAAAGAAGGATCTTTCTCCTTCCTATGGATACTGCTTGGGGGTTTTTTAGCATGTGATCAATTGTGATGCTTTTTCCCCCTAAGTTAGTCCACCTCTACCAAATGAGTTTTCATTCTCCCTTTTATCTCATTCATTATGCAAGTATATAAGCTAGGTACCGACCTCGCTGGTCCTAGCCCTCATGTACCTCTCTTTGCAAGTTATCTAGGTCGAGGAATTATAGAGGGCACCTAGAGAGGTAACCAGGTACCTGGATCAGATACCTAGACCGGGTACCAGCCTACTACACCAGATGGGCGGGATGGTTCTCCTACCTACCTCGCCCTCACCTTGCCTCTCTCAGCTATACAAGAGCCACTGTACCTCGAGGTACCTACCACACCTTGTTGTATCACCTTGTCAGAACCACGGTACGAAGTACCTACCCCCCGCTGCGACCTTCGGGGTAGCGGGTTGAGGGTGTTAATTGAGATTTTCACTCCAAGTGAATTTTTCCGTTAACACAAGCTAATCAACAAGACAAGGCAAGGCAATTTAATGACACTTACGAGGAGTAGCGTCTGAGATCCACAGGTATTGATTCACCTTACGGAGATCGAAGGCTTCAGCGGTTGAGAACTTCAGGTTCAAGTAGTTCCTCGCTAGAATAGCCTTCAAAATAGTTTCAGATTCAGAAGGCAGAGAGTCCCGGTCCCACGAGGGTTTGTCACTGAAAGCTATGGGAACCTCGAACTCATGCCCCCCCAATGAAAATCGAGCTCCCCCAATCATCCCCCGTAAGGATCCATTCTTCCTTCCAGGTGGGGTTCTTCTTCGAAGCGCTAGGAATAACAAAGTTGAGCTTGTTCTTGGCCTTAGCATAAAACTGGCCTCGAGGAGCGCCAGACAGGCTCCCGATCTGGAAAAGATAGACCAGCTCCTCTGCTCCCGGCTCTCTCGTCACCTTGCTCAGCTGACATTGTTCCCTCCATAGCACGAGGAAGCCAATCAGATGCCTCCAGAAGCCAGGCATCAACTGGAGGGGAGCAAGCTGGATGGCGTTCAGAGCTCGCCGAAGAGTCGGATGAAGGGGAAGCCTAACCCCATTCTTGAGAGCCGCCACATGAATTGGAAGCACGCCTTTAGGGGGGTTAAAGAACTCGTAACACTTGGGGGGCACCAAGATGGAAACGCTGTCGGGGATGCCGTACTTCGACCTCAAACGATCAATCACAACTAGAACAATGATGGTATCAGAGACAACCCTGAAGTCATGGGAAGGAAGCCTCTCCAAAGGGGGGCCGGAAGCCGGGACTCGATGCTCTCCTGCGGTGTCACCGCCCACTTCTTTATCGAAGTCATCATCGGCTATATCCAAAGGATGGTCAGGGTGGTTGGAAAACCCGGTCCCAATGGACACATTCCTGTTCAACCGCCAATGTTACGGATTGGGCGAAGAATCATCGTTGTCTGAGCTCCTCCTTGCCCGTTTCCCAGTAGCAAGACTAAGGACCTCCTCGCCGTCCATCGGGGAATCAACGGAATCGTGACTGGTTTTTGACATGATGAAGTCGGTGAGAATGAGGAATGAAGAGAAAGATAAGCTTAGGAGAAAGTCTACGAGAGAAAGTTTATCTTGGAAAAAAATTGAAATTTGAGAGATGTGAGGAAGATGTTGAGATAAACAAGTATATATAGGCAGGAGGGCAGCAGCACGAGCTATCGAGATCTTCAGTTGAGATCATAAAGAATCTCGGAGATTACCGTAACGTAACCGGATTGACTCGGAAACAGGTCATTCAGCTCACGCCATGTCACTTGCACAGTTAATAAGGAGATTTCCCCAAGATTCTGGTAACGGTAAAGAATCTCTGGGACTGCCGTAACGTAACTGGATTAATTCGAAAACAAATTAGTCAGTTCATGCCATGTCATTTACGCAGTTAATGAGAAGATTTCCCCAATATTCTGGTAACGGTAAAGAAGGAAAGATTTCCCAAATAAAATAAAAAATCTGACCCCAACCCCAAGCTCGACAACTAGTGTTCAAGTCAGATGAGACTTCTGTTAATAGCCAAATTTGGCTAAGGACCAAAGGGAAATTTTCCACCCTCCAAACCAGGCTCCATGCCTGAGGTCATCCACCAGGAGACCATGTTACCCAAAGCTGAGCTACGGTACCGCCCCACAGGAATAAGGACGGACTTCAGAAACACCTGGAGTAGAGCCCGGCTTGGTCAGATCGTGCCAGCGTCATCGAACCTAAAATCAGGAGATCCCCCCGAAGTCGGGATTACCTCACGAATTCTCCAGAAGCTCGCCTATACCTCGCTAAGACATGGGGATGTCCGTAGGAGGCCGCACCTAGATTCAAAAGGTCAAGGGAGGCTAGTGTAAGAACCTCAGTTTTTGTGATTGGCTTGTTTCATGACAAATCACATTGGGGATGTTTATGTAACGGGTAGCATAGGTTCTCGAAGACATGCTTCTGATTATCCCAAAGAGCTTCAAGAGAGGTAGTTCACTTGTCCTTAACTCTTTTGAAGAGATTTTAGTTGCACACACTCACTTGCATGCATTATATTCTTGATTACATGTTATTGAATGATGCATTGTATGCCATTCATCATACTCAACACTTGCACATTTTTGCATATTAGATTAGTGTGTTGAGTCTGCTTGGAAAAGAGGATTTTCCTCTTTACCGTGGAGCAGGTCGCTTGCAAGGCACCTGCCTCTGTCGCGGTCCCAACAGCGGTTGGTTCCAGAAGGTGCATGCGTTATAAACAGCGGTCTATGCACTTGTATGCGCAGCGGTCCATACCGCGGTATACTTCAGCAGGCCCCTGCTGTATAGACCGCGACCTGTGTTTTGAATGCACAGCGGTCCCCACCGCGATGTTGTCCAGACGGTGCACCGCTGCATGTACAGCGGTCTGGGCACTTACCCGAGCTGCGGTCCGGCAAGCGGTATTGACGGGGTTTTGTTTCCCAAGCCCAAAACGACGCGGTTTTGTCTAGGGTTTCTATATATATGTTCTTTTCTTCCCCAACTCGTTTCAGAGCTTCAAGAACCCATTCTTAAGAGAGAGAGAACAACCCTTAGAGAGAGAAAGCTTCAAGCTTTGTTCCTTGACTCTCCAAACCCAAAATCCTTCATGCATCTTTAAGCATCTTTATGGCATGGGTCTTCATCATTAGTTTTTGGTAAGTTGAACAAAAACCCCATCTTTATCTTTTGTTCATACTTTCCAAGACTGTGTTTTTATTGCATTTATTAGCTGATTAAATGCTAGGACTCTATTTAATGCATCTATTTATGAGTTCCTTTGTATGATTGGGTTTGTATTGTGATAGCTAATATTTAGGACATATTTGCCCTCTAGCTAATTAGGACTCATTGATTGCATTTGTTAATTGCATTTATTGTCCTTGCCATTTTATGTGACAACATGTGTTGATATGGCTTTGTTTGATGACTAGAGTTTAGAATTGCATATCTATATCTAGTTAGGTCTTTATGAGCATTTATATAGACATTGATATCTAGGATTTGTACTTAGTGTCATATTTAATCCCTAGATAAGCATTTAGTGTTGCCTAACATTATTTCCATTTTGAGTATTCATATATTCACTTAGGTTGTTAATCTCATCTTGAGAGTTAAGTCTTGTGACTACAAGGTGTAGTGCACAAGCAAGTGAAGTCTTGCAACCAAGGTGTGGTTGGCAAGCAAAGTGATCAAGGATTCACTATAAAGGCCCGTTGCGTAGTAGTGGTGGGTTAGTGACCAAAAATGGTGTGACTAGAGGTCAATCTAGGTTGTAAACATCATTACAATAGTGGATTTGAGGATCGTGTGTGGCTAGAAGGATAGCCCGTGGTTTTTCCCTTTGTTTAAGGGTTTCCATGTAAAAATCAAGTGTTATTTATTATTCCGCACTTTACACTTGATTTTGTATGTTTATTTATGAGGTGAATTTTTAATATTGACTAATCAAGAAAAATTGGTAATTAACTTGATTAAAACCTATTCACCCCCCCTCTAGGTTGTAGACACACGCTTAGAGCTGTTTTTTCAATTGGTATCAGAGCGGGTTCCTAGACATACTTAGGTGATCCTTGCTCTTGTTTGTGTGTGTCTTGCATTTGTGTGCATTTTGTTGGTTGCATTCATTTGCATCCATATTACCCAAACACTATGAGTGACTTTGGGATGAGTAATGAGGGAGCATCAAGCATACGACCTCCCTTGCTCAAGGGTGACAATTATGCCTCATGGAAAGGCAAGATGGAGTCCTATATTTGCCAAATAAGTGACCGAGTTTGGATAGCAATTGAAGATGGCTACACTTCTCCAATAATGACCACCGAAGATGGAAGTGAAGTCTCCAAGCCTAAGTCTTAATGGAGCACACAAGAATTTGAAGCTTCAAAGTGGAACAACAAAGCAATGCATGCTTTGTTCTGTGCAATAGATGAGAGCCAATACAAACTCATCCAATTCACCAAAAATTCACATGAAGCTTGGAAGATCCTAGAGACGGCACATGAGGGAACTGAAGTAGTTAAGGATTCTAAGCTCCAAGTTCTTCAAGCACAATTTGAGATGATCAAGATGGAGGAGCATAAGTGCTTTAATAACTTCCAAGTGAAGTTGATGGACATTGTGAATCAAAGCCATCAACTAGGTGACCCGTATTCGGATAGGAGGATCAAGCAAAAGATCATGAGGTCACTTCCCGCTAGATTCGAATCCAAAGTGACGGCCCTTGAAGAAAACAAAGACTTCAAGACTATTAAGCCAAGTGAAGTGATTGGAAGGCTTCTTGCCTATGAGTCTAAACGGGGTCCTACCCCCACACCTCCCAAGAAGCAAAAGGGGTTAGCCTTGAAGACCTCCAAGATTTGGAAAGGGGATGATGACTCGGATGAAGACATGGCTCTAATGGTGAAGAGATTCAAGAAATTCTTGAAGCTACAAAAGAGTGGCCATGGCTCTAAGGGAAATGACTTCAAGAAGAAAACCCACTTCAAGAAGATTGAGCCAAGTTAAGAGAAGCCTTCAAGAACAGGGATTCAATGCTTTGAATGTGAAGGATTTGGGCATATCTCTAAGGATTGTACTAACTTGAAGGACAAGAGAAGAGGAAGGGCGATGGCTATCTTATCAAGTGATAGTGAGAGTGTAGAAGATTCCTCGGATGATGAAGAACTTTCCATTAACTACACGGCCTTTGGAGCCTCCTATGTGGAAGTAGAAGAAGGCAAGAGTGCCTTGTCTTGTGACCAAGGCGAAAGTCTTGATGAGGAAGTTGACTAATTTGATGAGAGGCAAAGTGAAAAGAGTGTATCATTCTCTAGTGTAGGAAGTGACTCTAGTGATGAGAAGTCTTCTCCTCACTCTAAAGGAATTTTTGAAGGCATGGACCTTAAAGGCTTCATCAAACACTTTGAAGACTCTAGGTTGAAAAAGAAAAAGGAGATTCAAAAATTAAAGGAGGAGAATCTCAAGCTTTCAACCAAGGTAACTCACTTGAATGAAGAGGTGAGGAGAGTCAACGAAAGTGAAGGCAAGTTGAAGAGGGAACTTGATGAAGCAAGGATGTCTCTTGCTAAATTGACTTCGGGATCGGAGAAACTTAACAAGATGTTAAGTATTGGCAAGGTGCCAAATGACAAGCATGGCTTGGTTTCATTGATGATGAGTGCACTCCATCCTTAGGCAAGAATACATTTGTGAAGGAGATTTCTCTTAAATGTTTGCCTCCATCACCCAAGAAATGTCTTATTGTGGGTGAGTCTTCCAAGAGTGCTTCCTTGAAGATGCTTCCGAGGAAACAAGTTTCACCTCAACCCTTGAGGATGCCTCAACCAAAGCTCCACCAACCCTTGAGGCAAGTACATCAAGTTACTCATGCTCAACCACAAAGGCACCAACATCCGGCTAATGTTCCAAAGAAAAGCCAACCGGTGCAAAATCAAAGAAAAACTCATCAACATGGCAATGCCACGATGGGAGCTCAAAGCAATGGTATGATTTCTTCTTTTATACTTACTTGTCATTATTGTGGTATGATTGGTCACATTAGACCAAATTGTTTTAACTACATCAAGTTATGTAGAATTGAGAGCATGAAAGAAAAGAAAATGAACCATAGGGCTAAATTGAATGATCCTAGGAAATCTAGTGAATTGAATACTTTGACCACTAAAAATGATGTAGTGGAACCTAGGTTGGATAAGGAAAATGTGCATCATTTCCATTGTGCTAAAATATCATCTATAGATACTATTGAGTCAAATGGACTTAGTATGTCTATAGGAACTTGCCCCACGTCCTGATACAGTATGGTTGTGACCCCGTTTGGGGAGCTCAAGCAAAGAGAGCGAACTTGCATGATTTGCTGCATACAGAAAGTTGATTAACTTTATGCTCTCTTATGATTGCTTGAGCATGCATGGTGAATAACATTGATTAATAATTGTATAATGTTTTTTGATTACACCACTGCATGGTTGCTTTGTTTTATAATGCATGATTTCTATTATTGTGTGAGCATGCTTATCTTTTTGAGGAATGTTATACTTTTTAGTACATTTGATTGACCTCAAATTATTCTCCATGTTCATGATTCCTATGATATGCATTCTTAAGCTCTCTCTTGAAAAGGGCTACTGGAAATATGACGTGGAGCCGCCCAATGTTTGAAAAGGCTACTCATTTGAAACCGAGTGAAAGCCATCAAGAGAGTTACTTTAGCATGAAAAACAGAAATACATGCTTACTAGGAAATTGGAGAAAAACAGAAATGTTGTTATATGACTGTTATATGTGGTGATGCATTGCTTATTTTTGACATCAAAATTGTTGATTGATGATGTATTTAGCAATGAAGACAATATGATATATTTTTTGATGTGATTAGTTCACTTGCACACAAATGCTTGGATATATATCTTCTTATCATAACAACAGGGTCTTAATTGGTTTGACTTCTTTTGGAAATCTTGTTGAGTGTTGCTTTAATTGATCTTCATGCATGAAGATAATAGTGTTATGTATTACATGCTAAGCAACCTTTCACACACACACATTTTTGAAAATAATCTCCTTGAATCTCTCTCAATTATTTAAGTTGCATAAAGTTTATGTAAATGATTATGCCACTATCTTTTGTGCGAATATCTCTCTTTGCTAAAGCAAACTGATAGGGGGAACTTCTTTGCCTATCTCATGACAAAAAAGAGAGAAGTCTTGAGAAATATAGGGGGAGCATGAGGGAGCATGTTTATGCTTTGGGGGAAAAGCCTCATGAGAGAGAGTAACCTTTTAGGGGGAGCATTGCACATGCATTTCTTTATATTGCTTTATTGAGTGCAATTGCTCTTTATTTTTGTTCACCTCACATGCACTTGTTCTTGGAAAGTGCTTTCTTGCTATTGTGTGTAGGTATGATGATCTACGAAGAGATTGAAGACCTTGAAGACTTAGATCCTAGGTTTCTCTTAATGTATCGTAGAATTACTTTGTTGACCAATAGCTTTATTTTTGTTTGTGAGGATTATTTTGTGAGTGGTGATTTTGTCATGAAATAGCCAAAGGGGGAGATTGTAAGAACCTCATTTTTTGCGATTGGCTTGTTTCATGACAAATCACATTGGGGATGTTTATGTAATGGGTAGCATAGGTTCTCGAAGACATGCTTCCGATTATCCCAAAGAGCTTCAAGAGAGGTAGTTCACTTGTCCTTAACTCTTTTGAAGAGATTTTAGTTGCACACACTCACTTGCATGCATTATATTCTTGATTACATGTTATTGAATGATGCATTGTATGCCATTCATCATACTCCACACTTGCACATTTTTGCATATTAGATTAGTGTGTTGAGTCTGCTTGGAAAAGAGGATTTTCCTCTTTACCGTGGAGCAGGTCGCTTGCAAGGCACCTGCCTCTGTCGCGGTCCCAACAGCGGTTGGTTCCAGAAGGTGCATGCGTTATAAACAGCGGTCTATGCACTTGTATGCGCAGCGGTCCATACCGCGGTATACTTCAGCAGGCCCCTGCTGTATAGACCGCGACCTGTGTTTTGAATGCACAGCGGTCCCCACCGCGATGTTGTCCAGACGGTGCACCGCTGCATGTACAGCGGTCTGGGCACTTACCCGAGCTGCGGTCCGGCAAGCGGTATTGACGGGGTTTTGTTTCCCAAGCCCAAAACGACGCGGTTTTGTCTAGGGTTTCTATATATATGTTCTTTTCTTCCCCAACTCGTTTCAGAGCTTCAAGAACCCATTCTTAAGAGAGAGAGAACAACCCTTAGAGAGAGAAAGCTTCAAGCTTTGTTCCTTGACTCTCCAAACCCAAAATCCTTCATGCATCTTTAAGCATCTTTAAGGCATGGGTCTTCATCATTAGTTTTTGGTAAGTTGAACAAAAACCCCATCTTTATCTTTTGTTCATACTTTCCAAGACTGTGTTTTTATTGCATTTATTAGCTGATTAAATGCTAGGACTCTATTTAATGCATCTATTTATGAGTTCCTTTGTATGATTGGGTTTGTATTGTGATAGCTAATATTTAGGACATATTTGCCCTCTAGCTAATTAGGACTCATTGATTGCATTTGTTAATTGCATTTATTGTCCTTGCCATTTTATGTGACAACATGTGTTGATATGGCTTTGTTTGATGACTAGAGTTTAGAATTGCATATCTATATCTAGTTAGGTCTTTATGAGCATTTATATAGACATTGATATCTAGGATTTGTACTTAGTGTCATATTTAATCCCTAGATAAGCATTTAGTGTTGCCTAACATTATTTCCATTTTGAGTATTCATATATTCACTTAGGTTGTTAATCTCATCTTGAGAGTTAAGTCTTGTGACTACAAGGTGTAGTGCACAAGCAAGTGAAGTCTTGCAACCAAGGTGTGGTTGGCAAGCAAAGTGATCAAGGATTCACTATAAAGGCCCGTTGCGTAGTAGTGGTGGGTTAGTGACCAAGAATGGTGTGACTAGAGGTCAATCTAGGTTGTAAACATCATTACAATAGTGGATTTGAGGATCGTGTGTGGCTAGAAGGATAGCCCGTGGTTTTTCCCTTTGTTTAAGGGTTTCTATGTAAAAATCAAGTGTTATTTATTATTCCGCACTTTACACTTGATTTTGTATGTTTATTTATGAGGTGAATTTTTAATATTGACTAATCAAGAAAAATTGGTAATTAACTTGATTAAAACCTATTCACCCCCCCTCTAGGTTGTAGACACACGCTTAGAGCTGTTTTTTCAATTGGTATCAGAGCGGGTTCCTAGACATACTTAGGTGATCCTTGCTCTTGTTTGTGTGTGTCTTGCATTTGTGTGCATTTTGTTGGTTGCATTCATTTGCATCCATATTACCCAAACACTATGAGTGACTTTGGGATGAGTAATGAGGGAGCATCAAGCATACGACCTCCCTTGCTCAAGGGTGACAATTATGCCTCATGGAAAGGCAAGATGGAGTCCTATATTTGCCAAATAAGTGACCGAGTTTGGATAGCAATTGAAGATGGCTACACTTCTCCAATAATGACCACCGAAGATGGAAGTGAAGTCTCCAAGCCTAAGTCTTAATGGAGCACACAAGAATTTGAAGCTTCAAAGTGGAACAACAAAGCAATGCATGCTTTGTTCTGTGCAATAGATGAGAGCCAATACAAACTCATCCAATTCACCAAAAATTCACATGAAGCTTGGAAGATCCTAGAGATGGCACATGAGGGAACTGAAGTAGTTAAGGATTCTAAGCTCCAAGTTCTTCAAGCACAATTTGAGATGATCAAGATGGAGGAGCATAAGTGCTTTAATGACTTCCAAGTGAAGTTGATGGACATTGTGAATCAAAGCCATCAACTAGGTGACCCGTATTCGGATAGGAGGATCAAGCAAAAGATCATGAGGTCACTTCCCGCTAGATTCGAATCCAAAGTGACGGCCCTTGAAGAAAACAAAGACTTCAAGACTATTAAGCCAAGTGAAGTGATTGGAAGGCTTCTTGCCTATGAGTCTAAACGGGGTCCTACCCCCACACCTCCCAAGAAGCAAAAGGGGTTAGCCTTGAAGACCTCCAAGATTTGGAAAGGGGATGATGACTCGGATGAAGACATGGCTCTAATGGTGAAGAGATTCAAGAAATTCTTGAAGCTACAAAAGAGTGGCCATGGCTCTAAGGGAAATGACTTCAAGAAGAAAACCCACTTCAAGAAGATTGAGCCAAGTTAAGAGAAGCCTTCAAGAACAGGGATTCAATGCTTTGAATGTGAAGGATTTGGGCATATCTCTAAGGATTGAACTAACTTGAAGGACAAGAGAAGAGGAAGGGCGATGGCTATCTTATCAAGTGATAGTGAGAGTGTAGAAGATTCCTCGGATGATGAAGAACTTTCCATTAACTACACGGCCTTTGGAGCCTCCTATGTGGAAGTAGAAGAAGGCAAGAGTGCCTTGTCTTGTGACCAAGGCGAAAGTCTTGATGAGGAAGTTGACTAATTTGATGAGAGGCAAAGTGAAAAGAGTGTATCATTCTCTAGTGTAGGAAGTGACTCTAGTGATGAGAAGTCTTCTCCTCACTCTAAAGGAATTTTTGAAGGCATGGACCTTAAAGGCTTCATCAAACACTTTGAAGACTCTAGGTTGAAAAAGAAAAAGGAGATTCAAAAATTAAAGGAGGAGAATCTCAAGCTTTCAACCAAGGTAACTCACTTGAATGAAGAGGTGAGGAGAGTCAACGAAAGTGAAGGCAAGTTGAAGAGGGAACTTGATGAAGCAAGGATGTCTCTTGCTAAATTGACTTCGGGATCGGAGAAACTTAACAAGATGTTAAGTATTGGCAAGGTGCCAAATGACAAGCATGGCTTGGTTTCATTGATGATGAGTGCACTCCATCCTTAGGCAAGAATACATTTGTGAAGGAGATTTCTCTTAAATGTTTGCCTCCATCACCCAAGAAATGTCTTATTGTGGGTGAGTCTTCCAAGAGTGCTTCCTTGAAGATGCTTCCGAGGAAACAAGTTTCACCTCAACCCTTGAGGATGCCTCAACCAAAGCTCCACCAACCCTTGAGGCAAGTACATCAAGTTACTCATGCTCAACCACAAAGGCACCAACATCCGGCTAATGTTCCAAAGAAAAGCCAACCGGTGCAAAATCAAAGAAAAACTCATCAACATGGCAATGCCACGATGGGAGCTCAAAGCAATGGTATGATTTCTTCTTTTATACTTACTTGTCATTATTGTGGTATGATTGGTCACATTAGACCAAATTGTTTTAACTACATCAAGTTATGTAGAATTGAGAGCATGAAAGAAAAGAAAATGAACCATAGGGCTAAATTGAATGATCCTAGGAAATCTAGTGAATTGAATACTTTGACCACTAAAAATGATGTAGTGGAACCTAGGTTGGATAAGGAAAATGTGCATCATTTCCATTGTGCTAAAATATCATCTATAGATACTATTGAGTCAAATGGACTTAGTATGTCTATAGGAACTTGCCCCACGTCCTGATACAGTATGGTTGTGACCCCGTTTGGGGAGCTCAAGCAAAGAGAGCGAACTTGCATGATTTGCTGCATACAGAAAGTTGATTAACTTTATGCTCTCTTATGATTGCTTGAGCATGCATGGTGAATAACATTGATTAATAATTGTATAATGTTTTTTGATTACACCACTGCATGGTTGCTTTGTTTTATAATGCATGATTTCTATTATTGTGTGAGCATGCTTATCTTTTTGAGGAATGTTATACTTTTTAGTACATTTGATTGACCTCAAATTATTCTCCATGTTCATGATTCCTATGATATGCATTCTTAAGCTCTCTCTTGAAAAGGGCTACTGGAAATATGACGTGGAGCCGCCCAATGTTTGAAAAGGCTACTCATTTGAAACCGAGTGAAAGCCATCAAGAGAGTTACTTTAGCATGAAAAACAGAAATACATGCTTACTAGGAAATTGGAGAAAAACAGAAATGTTGTTATATGACTGTTATATGTGGTGATGCATTGCTTATTTTTGACATCAAAATTGTTGATTGATGATGTATTTAGCAATGAAGACAATATGATATATTTTTTGATGTGATTAGTTCACTTGCACACAAATGCTTGGATATATATCTTCTTATCATAACAACAGGGTCTTAATTGGTTTGACTTCTTTTGGAAATCTTGTTGAGTGTTGCTTTAATTGATCTTCATGCATGAAGATAATAGTGTTATGTATTACATGCTAAGCAACCTTTCACACACACACATTTTTGAAAATAATCTCCTTGAATCTCTCTCAATTATTTAAGTTGCATAAAGTTTATGTAAATGATTATGCCACTATCTTTTGTGCGAATATCTCTCTTTGCTAAAGCAAACTGATAGGGGGAACTTCTTTGCCTATCTCATGACAAAAAAGAGAGAAGTCTTGAGAAATATAGGGGGAGCATGAGGGAGCATGTTTATGCTTTGGGGGAAAAGCCTCATGAGAGAGAGTAACCTTTTAGGGGGAGCATTGCACATGCATTTCTTTATATTGCTTTATTGAGTGCAATTGCTCTTTATTTTTGTTCACCTCACATGCACTTGTTCTTGGAAAGTGCTTTCTTGCTATTGTGTGTAGGTATGATGATCTACGAAGAGATTGAAGACCTTGAAGACTTAGATCCTAGGTTTCTCTTAATGTATCGTAGAATTACTTTGTTGACCAATAGCTTTATTTTTGTTTGTGAGGATTATTTTGTGAGTGGTGATTTTGTCATGAAATAGCCAAAGGGGGAGATTGTAAGAACCTCATTTTTTGCGATTGGCTTGTTTCATGACAAATCACATTGGGGATGTTTATGTAATGGGTAGCATAGGTTCTCGAAGACATGCTTCCGATTATCCCAAAGAGCTTCAAGAGAGGTAGTTCACTTGTCCTTAACTCTTTTGAAGAGATTTTAGTTGCACACACTCACTTGCATGCATTATATTCTTGATTACATGTTATTGAATGATGCATTGTATGCCATTCATCATACTCCACACTTGCACATTTTTGCATATTAGATTAGTGTGTTGAGTCTGCTTGGAAAAGAGGATTTTCCTCTTTACCGTGGAGCAGGTCGCTTGCAAGGCACCTGCCTCTGTCGCGGTCCCAACAGCGGTTGGTTCCAGAAGGTGCATGCGTTATAAACAGCGGTCTATGCACTTGTATGCGCAGCGGTCCATACCGCGGTATACTTCAGCAGGCCCCTGCTGTATAGACCGCGACCTGTGTTTTGAATGCACAGCGGTCCCCACCGCGATGTTGTCCAGACGGTGCACCGCTGCATGTACAGCGGTCTGGGCACTTACCCGAGCTGCGGTCCGGCAAGCGGTATTGACGGGGTTTTGTTTCCCAAGCCCAAAACGACGCGGTTTTGTCTAGGGTTTCTATATATATGTTCTTTTCTTCCCCAACTCGTTTCAGAGCTTCAAGAACCCATTCTTAAGAGAGAGAGAACAACCCTTAGAGAGAGAAAGCTTCAAGCTTTGTTCCTTGACTCTCCAAACCCAAAATCCTTCATGCATCTTTAAGCATCTTTAAGGCATGGGTCTTCATCATTAGTTTTTGGTAAGTTGAACAAAAACCCCATCTTTATCTTTTGTTCATACTTTCCAAGACTGTGTTTTTATTGCATTTATTAGCTGATTAAATGCTAGGACTCTATTTAATGCATCTATTTATGAGTTCCTTTGTATGATTGGGTTTGTATTGTGATAGCTAATATTTAGGACATATTTGCCCTCTAGCTAATTAGGACTCATTGATTGCATTTGTTAATTGCATTTATTGTCCTTGCCATTTTATGTGACAACATGTGTTGATATGGCTTTGTTTGATGACTAGAGTTTAGAATTGCATATCTATATCTAGTTAGGTCTTTATGAGCATTTATATAGACATTGATATCTAGGATTTGTACTTAGTGTCATATTTAATCCCTAGATAAGCATTTAGTGTTGCCTAACATTATTTCCATTTTGAGTATTCATATATTCACTTAGGTTGTTAATCTCATCTTGAGAGTTAAGTCTTGTGACTACAAGGTGTAGTGCACAAGCAAGTGAAGTCTTGCAACCAAGGTGTGGTTGGCAAGCAAAGTGATCAAGGATTCACTATAAAGGCCCGTTGCGTAGTAGTGGTGGGTTAGTGACCAAGAATGGTGTGACTAGAGGTCAATCTAGGTTGTAAACATCATTACAATAGTGGATTTGAGGATCGTGTGTGGCTAGAAGGATAGCCCGTGGTTTTTCCCTTTGTTTAAGGGTTTCTATGTAAAAATCAAGTGTTATTTATTATTCCGCACTTTACACTTGATTTTGTATGTTTATTTATGAGGTGAATTTTTAATATTGACTAATCAAGAAAAATTGGTAATTAACTTGATTAAAACCTATTCACCCCCCCTCTAGGTTGTAGACACACGCTTAGAGCTGTTTTTTCAATTGGTATCAGAGCGGGTTCCTAGACATACTTAGGTGATCCTTGCTCTTGTTTGTGTGTGTCTTGCATTTGTGTGCATTTTGTTGGTTGCATTCATTTGCATCCATATTACCCAAACACTATGAGTGACTTTGGGATGAGTAATGAGGGAGCATCAAGCATACGACCTCCCTTGCTCAAGGGTGACAATTATGCCTCATGGAAAGGCAAGATGGAGTCCTATATTTGCCAAATAAGTGACCGAGTTTGGATAGCAATTGAAGATGGCTACACTTCTCCAATAATGACCACCGAAGATGGAAGTGAAGTCTCCAAGCCTAAGTCTTAATGGAGCACACAAGAATTTGAAGCTTCAAAGTGGAACAACAAAGCAATGCATGCTTTGTTCTGTGCAATAGATGAGAGCCAATACAAACTCATCCAATTCACCAAAAATTCACATGAAGCTTGGAAGATCCTAGAGATGGCACATGAGGGAACTGAAGTAGTTAAGGATTCTAAGCTCCAAGTTCTTCAAGCACAATTTGAGATGATCAAGATGGAGGAGCATAAGTGCTTTAATGACTTCCAAGTGAAGTTGATGGACATTGTGAATCAAAGCCATCAACTAGGTGACCCGTATTCGGATAGGAGGATCAAGCAAAAGATCATGAGGTCACTTCCCGCTAGATTCGAATCCAAAGTGACGGCCCTTGAAGAAAACAAAGACTTCAAGACTATTAAGCCAAGTGAAGTGATTGGAAGGCTTCTTGCCTATGAGTCTAAACGGGGTCCTACCCCCACACCTCCCAAGAAGCAAAAGGGGTTAGCCTTGAAGACCTCCAAGATTTGGAAAGGGGATGATGACTCGGATGAAGACATGGCTCTAATGGTGAAGAGATTCAAGAAATTCTTGAAGCTACAAAAGAGTGGCCATGGCTCTAAGGGAAATGACTTCAAGAAGAAAACCCACTTCAAGAAGATTGAGCCAAGTTAAGAGAAGCCTTCAAGAACAGGGATTCAATGCTTTGAATGTGAAGGATTTGGGCATATCTCTAAGGATTGAACTAACTTGAAGGACAAGAGAAGAGGAAGGGCGATGGCTATCTTATCAAGTGATAGTGAGAGTGTAGAAGATTCCTCGGATGATGAAGAACTTTCCATTAACTACACGGCCTTTGGAGCCTCCTATGTGGAAGTAGAAGAAGGCAAGAGTGCCTTGTCTTGTGACCAAGGCGAAAGTCTTGATGAGGAAGTTGACTAATTTGATGAGAGGCAAAGTGAAAAGAGTGTATCATTCTCTAGTGTAGGAAGTGACTCTAGTGATGAGAAGTCTTCTCCTCACTCTAAAGGAATTTTTGAAGGCATGGACCTTAAAGGCTTCATCAAACACTTTGAAGACTCTAGGTTGAAAAAGAAAAAGGAGATTCAAAAATTAAAGGAGGAGAATCTCAAGCTTTCAACCAAGGTAACTCACTTGAATGAAGAGGTGAGGAGAGTCAACGAAAGTGAAGGCAAGTTGAAGAGGGAACTTGATGAAGCAAGGATGTCTCTTGCTAAATTGACTTCGGGATCGGAGAAACTTAACAAGATGTTAAGTATTGGCAAGGTGCCAAATGACAAGCATGGCTTGGTTTCATTGATGATGAGTGCACTCCATCCTTAGGCAAGAATACATTTGTGAAGGAGATTTCTCTTAAATGTTTGCCTCCATCACCCAAGAAATGTCTTATTGTGGGTGAGTCTTCCAAGAGTGCTTCCTTGAAGATGCTTCCGAGGAAACAAGTTTCACCTCAACCCTTGAGGATGCCTCAACCAAAGCTCCACCAACCCTTGAGGCAAGTACATCAAGTTACTCATGCTCAACCACAAAGGCACCAACATCCGGCTAATGTTCCAAAGAAAAGCCAACCGGTGCAAAATCAAAGAAAAACTCATCAACATGGCAATGCCACGATGGGAGCTCAAAGCAATGGTATGATTTCTTCTTTTATACTTACTTGTCATTATTGTGGTATGATTGGTCACATTAGACCAAATTGTTTTAACTACATCAAGTTATGTAGAATTGAGAGCATGAAAGAAAAGAAAATGAACCATAGGGCTAAATTGAATGATCCTAGGAAATCTAGTGAATTGAATACTTTGACCACTAAAAATGATGTAGTGGAACCTAGGTTGGATAAGGAAAATGTGCATCATTTCCATTGTGCTAAAATATCATCTATAGATACTATTGAGTCAAATGGACTTAGTATGTCTATAGGAACTTGCCCCACGTCCTGATACAGTATGGTTGTGACCCCGTTTGGGGAGCTCAAGCAAAGAGAGCGAACTTGCATGATTTGCTGCATACAGAAAGTTGATTAACTTTATGCTCTCTTATGATTGCTTGAGCATGCATGGTGAATAACATTGATTAATAATTGTATAATGTTTTTTGATTACACCACTGCATGGTTGCTTTGTTTTATAATGCATGATTTCTATTATTGTGTGAGCATGCTTATCTTTTTGAGGAATGTTATACTTTTTAGTACATTTGATTGACCTCAAATTATTCTCCATGTTCATGATTCCTATGATATGCATTCTTAAGCTCTCTCTTGAAAAGGGCTACTGGAAATATGACGTGGAGCCGCCCAATGTTTGAAAAGGCTACTCATTTGAAACCGAGTGAAAGCCATCAAGAGAGTTACTTTAGCATGAAAAACAGAAATACATGCTTACTAGGAAATTGGAGAAAAACAGAAATGTTGTTATATGACTGTTATATGTGGTGATGCATTGCTTATTTTTGACATCAAAATTGTTGATTGATGATGTATTTAGCAATGAAGACAATATGATATATTTTTTGATGTGATTAGTTCACTTGCACACAAATGCTTGGATATATATCTTCTTATCATAACAACAGGGTCTTAATTGGTTTGACTTCTTTTGGAAATCTTGTTGAGTGTTGCTTTAATTGATCTTCATGCATGAAGATAATAGTGTTATGTATTACATGCTAAGCAACCTTTCACACACACACATTTTTGAAAATAATCTCCTTGAATCTCTCTCAATTATTTAAGTTGCATAAAGTTTATGTAAATGATTATGCCACTATCTTTTGTGCGAATATCTCTCTTTGCTAAAGCAAACTGATAGGGGGAACTTCTTTGCCTATCTCATGACAAAAAAGAGAGAAGTCTTGAGAAATATAGGGGGAGCATGAGGGAGCATGTTTATGCTTTGGGGGAAAAGCCTCATGAGAGAGAGTAACCTTTTAGGGGGAGCATTGCACATGCATTTCTTTATATTGCTTTATTGAGTGCAATTGCTCTTTATTTTTGTTCACCTCACATGCACTTGTTCTTGGAAAGTGCTTTCTTGCTATTGTGTGTAGGTATGATGATCTACGAAGAGATTGAAGACCTTGAAGACTTAGATCCTAGGTTTCTCTTAATGTATCGTAGAATTACTTTGTTGACCAATAGCTTTATTTTTGTTTGTGAGGATTATTTTGTGAGTGGTGATTTTGTCATGAAATAGCCAAAGGGGGAGATTGTAAGAACCTCATTTTTTGCGATTGGCTTGTTTCATGACAAATCACATTGGGGATGTTTATGTAATGGGTAGCATAGGTTCTCGAAGACATGCTTCCGATTATCCCAAAGAGCTTCAAGAGAGGTAGTTCACTTGTCCTTAACTCTTTTGAAGAGATTTTAGTTGCACACACTCACTTGCATGCATTATATTCTTGATTACATGTTATTGAATGATGCATTGTATGCCATTCATCATACTCCACACTTGCACATTTTTGCATATTAGATTAGTGTGTTGAGTCTGCTTGGAAAAGAGGATTTTCCTCTTTACCGTGGAGCAGGTCACTTGCAAGGCACCTGCCTCTGTCGCAGTCCCAACAGCGGTTGGTTCCAGAAGGTGCATGCGTTATAAACAGCGGTCTATGCACTTGTATGCGCAGCGGTCCATACCGCGGTATACTTCAGCAGGCCCCTGCTGTATAGACCGCGACCTGTGTTTTGAATGCAGAGCGGTCCCCACCGCGATGTTGTCCAGACGGTGCACCGCTGCATGTACCGCGGTCTGGGCACTTACCCGAGCTGCGGTCCGGCAAGCGGTATTGACGGGGTTTTGTTTCCCAAGCCCAAAACGACGCGGTTTTGTCTAGGGTTTCTATATATATGTTCTTTTCTTCCCCAACTCGTTTCAGAGCTTCAAGAACCCATTCTTAAGAGAGAGAGAACAACCCTTAGAGAGAGAAAGCTTCAAGCTTTGTTCCTTGACTCTCCAAACCCAAAACCCATCATCCTTCATGCATCTTTAAGCATCTTTAAGGCATGGGTCTTCATCATTAGTTGACTTGGTAAGTTGAACAAAAACCCCATCTTTATCATTTGTTCATACTTTCCAAGATTGTGTTTTTATTGCATTTATTAGTTGATTAAATGCTAGGACTCTATTTAATGCATCTATTTATGAGTTCCTTTGTATGATTGGGTTTGTATTGTGATAGCTAATATTTAGGACATATTTTCCCTCTAGCTAATTAGGACTCATTGATTGCATTTGTTAATTGCATTTATTGTCCTTGCCATTTTATGTGACAGCATGTATTGATATGGCTTTGGTTGATGACTAGATTTTAGACTTGCATATCTATATCTAGTTAGGTCTTTATGAGCATTCATATAGACATTGATATCTAGGATTTGTACTTAGTGTTATCTTTAATCCCTAGATAAGCATTTAGTGTTGCCTAGCATTATTTGTATTTTGAATATTCATATATTCACTTAGGTTGTTAATCTCTTCTTGAGAGTTAAGTCTTGTGACTACAAGGTGTAGTGCACAAGCAAGTGAAGTCTTGCAACCAAGGTGTGGTTGGCAAGCAAAGTGATCAAGGATTCACTATAAAGGCCCGTTGGGTAGTAGTGGTGGGTTAGTGACCGAGAATGGTGTGACTAGAGGTCAACCTAGGTTGTAAACATCATTACAATAGTGGATTTGAGGATCATGTGTGGCTAGAAGGATAGCCCGTGGTTTTTCCCTTTGTTTAAGGGTTTACACGTAAAAATCAATTGTTATTTATTATTCCGCACTTTATACTTGATTTTGTATGTTTGTTTATGAGGTGAATTTTTAATATTGACTAATCAAGAAAAATTGGTAATTAACTTGATTAAAACCAATTCACCCCCCCTCTAGGTTGTAGACACACGCTTAGAGCTGTTTTTTCATCTAGACCTAGCTCCTAGCTAGACGAGACTCCTTAATATCAGGGCCAGGACACTGATCAACCTCACCATGATACATACCATATTCAACGACCCCAATGGGGGACCACGGTAGACCCGAAGACACACAGGATTACATCCACAGACGTTACATACGTACATAACAAGTAATAGAGTCTAAGTAGGAAACAAATTGATCTCCACCAAGATATCCTCAACTTAGCAATTAATTCAAAGTCAATGCCATTTAAAAAGTAAAAATCATGTCCGATAAGGAGGGGAGGGACGGAGAAAATCAAGGGGAGAATCAACTAGTTTAACCTAGGAAGATATTGTATAAAGGAAGGACGTCCGACTTCTGAAAAAGAGGACTACTATTCGACAGGCATAGGACAAGTACCCGACTACACCCTAGAGAGAATTGACAGCAATTTGAGAGAGATTTGTATACCATACATGATCAATAAAGAGAATATTTTTCTTTCTTTTGGTTAGTGAATTGTATCATTATTCCTTGTCATTTTATAAAGCACTGTTACAAATATGATCAACCTTGGCCACCACCTACGTGGTAGTGGATTCGAGGGTGTTAACTGAGATTTCTCGTCTTGAGCAAAATTTCCGTTAACAATAATAAATCTATTTATTTGTAGGATCCATTACTTATCTAATTCAAATATAAGATAATGACTTTATAATTAAATTTTGATATTAAGTTATTTATTATTTCAATATCAAAATAATATTTTAGTTTTAATATTTTTTACACATGTTCAAGGGTATTTTTGTCCAAGTATAAACCATTCCATGACAATTTTCATGCTTTAAACAACTAAATGAATCTATCTATCTAGGAAATGGATTCCTTTCCTATAAGGATTCCATCCCATCCCTAAATGAATTCCATTCCAATGTTGTTTCCTTCCGCCAACCAAATTATATGCGAAGTATATATATTGATGCATGGCCTAATTAAAGCACTTATGAGTTATGATAGTCAAATTAATATAGGAATGAAATACTCAAATTAAAATAGAGAAAAGCACCATCAAACACACCAAGAAACATAAAATTAAAAGAGGCATACAGATAGATTTGTATAATCATTAGAATTCCACTAAGCCATCGACAGGACAATCAATGAGTAATTAAACTCGATTATAAAGAAAAATAAATTAATTAATGAAGTTCAATAGAAGAAAAATTGACAACCAGATAAACAAAAGTCTACACTCAAGAACATGATCTGACATCAAATATTGGAAAAATGAAATTTAATTTCCAAAATTCAGTTTGTGATAACTGATAAGTAGTCGAGCAGCAACAAATTATAAGGGTTGATGATCAATCTCTACCTCATCATCAATACTAGTCTTATAACGGCAGCTGCTACCATCATCTTCACATAAATCAGCCATTTCCACATCCTCTGATGACCAATATCTACAATTGATGATCTTCCCACCTTACTAACTCTTGGATTGCAATCTAAAGTGACACCACCAACATCTTTCAAAAGACAGCTACCGCGGTGTTGTTGTTGTTCTTCCTCTTCTTCTTCTTCGGCTAGTAAATGGGCCGGAGTCAACTCTGAGTCCTCTCGCTCCCATTCTTCGACATTCATACCCCATTCGACATAATCCACGCCAGCCATTGCTAAAGCTTCCATTGAAATCGACATGATGGTGATTGATCGATCAAATGATTTTATTTGTGATCAACTGATGAATATATAATTTCTTTGAGAATAATGAGTTCGATATTTGTTTTGAATCATGATATATATAAATAGTAAAATTGTATATATAAGCAAGACCAATGGCCAATAGGGATATGGCTGGTAGGGAGACTAGTACTTGAATTTGGTCTCCTCCTTGAAAGTGAAAATCACGGGTAGCATATTGCAATTTGCAAATGAAATGGATCCTTTGAAGTTTAAATGTTGAATGATCAATGAAGGAATCCATCGAAGCGATTGAAAATAAAGATATATAAAACAATATTCTCGTGATCATCTATCTTATGGACCAATTAATTATTCTATTGCTTAATTCAAAATATCATTATTTAAAATGATCACAACTTGCATGTGTAAATTATAAGATTTTTCATTTGCTGATTATGGTGATGATTTCAGCAACAGCAGCCATTCTTACTGTTGTTGACGCTCTATTGATTTAAGCAATGACGCATTCTACCACCTGACCGTCCTTATTACACATACGTAGTCTCGAAGTGGTGTGTGCATATATGATTCAGTACTCGTTTTATCTTAAGCATTTCGGAAAATAAAAATGCCTAATAATCAATCTACATATGCTTCGAAATGATGGTCCTTCATATATGGATACATACATGGGGTGGGTGTATGTATGTTATTGAATGATTATATATGATAATAGGATGGGTGTTTGTTTGTTAATGAATGATTATATATGATAAAGGTGATATGCCTGTCTTATTTTAACATAATGCATCACACACACACACAAAAAAAAAAAAAAACTATAATAAATCATAATTAGCACAGTCGTCCTCTAAATGATGCCAAGAAAACATCATAATGTCTTGTTTTAATTTCCAGATAACCTTTTTGTTGAAGTAAAACTTTTTTTTTTTTGAAGTTAATTAATATGGACTTAATTTAGAGGTTCTTACAAACTAGTTAGGCGTATTATCAATTTAGTCCCTAAACTTTAGTAAAACATAAGTTTTTTAAACGTGTTTATTTTTAAATACCCGTAGTCACTAACTTTTCGTAAATACATCAAATGGGTCCCTCCGTTAGTCAAACTTAACTGTTCCATGGGTAATTTTGTATTTAAATAAGAAACTTGCCAAGTGTCAGTGAAGAAAAATAGAAAGCAAAACAATTAAATATCTATGTAATAAAATGAAATTAATATACAATAACACATTTGGAAAGAAAAAAAAAACAAATAAAAATTGTGGAGGTCACAGATCAAGTGCAAGCTCCCTCAGATTGCACTTGATCTCCTCCATCTCCATCTCCTCACGCCAGCGGTGCCATACTTTGATTCAATATTCCAATTATAATTATTAAGAACCCGAAGAAACAGAATTCCAGGAAACAAATAACAAAATATTGATGTGTAAGACATTGGAGACCCAAGTTATGAAGCCACTCTTATCAGTTATCTCTTGATCGAGACCTGGACTAACTCTTCTCCTCTGTTTGACTTTACTGGACTTCTTTTTTTTTTTAATTCCTTGGCATGGATACACCTTTACAGTGGGTATGCGATTGGCTTTTCCTTTCTTCCAATATTCGTTAATGTTCTCCATCGATGCTCACTAGATCCTGGAGATGAAGATCTCCATGGATCTGGAAATTGAGACTCCAATTTTTTTCTGTTTTCTTTTTATTTTTTATTTGATCTTTAACATCCAATTCGTTTTTTTTCGGTATTTTTTAATTTATTTTAACATATTTTTTCAACTAGTTTGCTGACACATGTTAGATTTTGATTGATTTTGATTAGATTACTAATTAGGTAAATTGAAAATATTTAAAATGTTAGACGATAAAATTGCATTTTTAAACCATTCAATTTAAATTAAGGGCAAAATAGTCAATTTATAAATTCTTTCACATTTGATCGTTAATTTTTTGGTTAGAGGAACCTATTTGATGTATTTCTTAAACGTTAGGGATCATGGATACTAAAAAAGCAAACACGTTTAAAATTTGACGTTTTGCCAAAACCTTAGGGACTAAATTGACAATATCTCAACTAATTATTAATAAACAGTACACTATCCAATGTGTTGGCTGACACAATTTGATTGTTGTGGTAATTTACTTAAATTTAAATTAAATAGGTTGTGGTAATTTACTTAATTTACTCTATCCAACTAAAATTGCATTTTTAAACCATTCAATTTAAATTAATAGCAAAATAGTCAATTTGTAAATTCTATTGCATATGACGGTTGAAGTTTTGGTCAGAGGAACCTATTTGATGTATTTCTGAAATGTGAGGGATCACAGGTACTAAAAAAGCAAACGCATTAAAAAAATTGATGTTTTAACAAACCATTAGTCCATAAATTGATAATACCTCAACTAATTTATAATAAACAGTACACTATCCAATGTGTTGTCTGACACAATTCGATTGTTGTGGTAATTTACTTAAATTTTATTTTACTTCTTTGCTAGAATGGAAGAACTTTCCGACAGTTCTTTGTGCTTGCATGTCATAAAATGTGTTAGTTCCTTTATTTAATTTTTAATTTTCGTAATATAATAAATCTATTTATTTGTAGGATCCATTACTTATCTAATTCAAATATAAGATAATGACTTTATAATTAAATTTTGATATTAAGTTATTTATTATTTCAATATCAAAATGATATTTTAGTTTTAATTTTTTTACACATGTTCAAGGGTATTTTTGTCCAAGTATAAATCATACCATGATAATTTTCATGCTTTAAACAAATAAATGAATCTATCTATCTAGGAAATGGATTCCTTTCCTATAAGGATTCCATCCCATCCCTAAATGAATTCCATTCCAATGTGGTTTCCTTCCGCCAACCAAATATATGCGAAAGTATATATATTGCATGGCCTAATTAAAGCACTTGTGAGTTATGATAGTCAAATTAATATATGAATGAAATACTCAAATTAAAATAGAGAAAAGCACCATCTAACACACCAAGAAACATAAAATTAAAAGAGGCATACAGATAGATTTGTATAATCATTAGAATTCCACTAAGCCATCGACAGGACAATCAATGAGTAATTAAACTCGATTATAAAGAAAAATAAATTAATTAATGAAGTTCAATAGAAGAAAAATTGACAACCAGATAAACAAAAGTCTACACTCAAGAACATGATCTGATATCAAATATTGGAAAAATGAAATTTAATTTCCAAAATTCAGTTTGTGATAACTGATAAGTAGTCGAGCAGCAACAAATTATAAGGGTTGATGATCAATCTCTACCTCATCATCAATACTAGTCTTATAACGGCAGCTGCTACCATCATCTTCACATAAATCAGCCATTTCCACATCCTCTGATGACCAATATCTACAATTGATGATCTTCCCACCTTACTAACTCTTGGATTGCAATCTAAAGTGACACCACCAACATCTTTCAAAAGACAGCTACCGCGGTGTTGTTGTTGTTCTTCCTCTTCTTCTTCTTCGGCTAGTAAATGGGCCGGAGTCAACTCTGAGTCCTCTCGCTCCCATTCTTCGACATTCATACCCCATTCGACATAATCCACGCCAGCCATTGCTAAAGCTTCCATTGAAATCGACATGATGGTGATTGATCGATCAAATGATTTTATTTGTGATCAACTGATGAATATATAATTTCTTTGAGAATAATGAGTTCGATATTTGTTTTAAATCATGATATATATAAATAGTAAAATTGTATATATAAGCAAAACCAATGGCCAATAGGGATATGGCTGGTAGGGAGACTAGTACTTGAATTTGGTCTCCTCCTTGAAAGTGAAAATCACGGGTAGCATATTGCAATTTGCAAATGAAATGGATCCTTTGAAGTTTAAATGTTGAATGATCAATGAAGGAATCCATCGAAGCGATTGAAAATAAAGATATATAAAACAATATTCTCGTGATCATCTATCTTATGGATCAATTAATTATTCTATTGCTTAATTCAAAATATCATTATTTAAAATGATCACAACTTGCATGTGTAAATTATAAGATTTTTCATTTGCTGATTATGGTGATGATTTCAGCAACAGCAGCCATTCTTACTGTTGTTGATGCTCTATTGATTTAAGCAATGACACATGCTACCACCTGACCGTCCTTATTACACATACGTACTCTCGAAGTGGTGTGTGCATATATGATTCAGTACTCGTTTTATCTTAAGCATTTCGGAAAATAAAAATGCCTAATAATCAATCTACATATGCTTCGAAATGATGGTCCTTCATATATGGATACATACATGGGGTGGGTGTATGTATGTTATTGAATGATTATATATGGTAATAGGATGGGTGTTTGTTTGTTAATGAATGATTATATATGATAAAGGTGATATGCCTGTCTTATTTTAACATAATGCATCACACAAAAAAAAAAAAAAAACTATAATAAAGTCATAATTAGCACAGTCGTCCTCTAAATGATGCCAAGAAAACATCATAATGTCTTGTTTTAATTTCCAGATAACCTTTTTGTTGAAGTAAAACTTTTTTTTTTTTTTTTGAAGTTAATTAATATGGACTTAATTTAGAGGTTTTTACAAACTAGTGAGGCGTATTATCAATTTAGTCCCTAAATTTTAGTAAAACATAAGTTTTTTAAATGTGTTTATTTTTAAGTACCCGTAGTCACTAACTTTTCATAAATACATCGAACAGGTCCCTCTGTTAGTCAAACTTAATAGTTCCGTGGGTAATTTTGTATTTAAATAAGAAACTTGCCAAGTGTCAGTGAAGAAAAATAGAAAGCAAAACAATTAAATATTTATGTAATAAAATGAAATTAATATATAATAACACATTAGGAAAGAAAAAAAAAACAAATAAAAATTGTGGAGATCACAAAATCAAGTGCGAGCTCCCTCAGATTGCACTTGATCTCCTCCATCTCCATCTCCTCGCGACAGTGGTGCCATACTTTGATTTAATATTCAAAGTATAATTATTAAAAACCCGAAGAAACAGAATTCCAGGAAAAAAAAAATTAATGTGTAAGACAGTGGAGACCCAAGTTTTGAAGCCACTCTAATCAGTTATCTCTTGATCTAGACCTAGACTAACTCTTCTCCTTCATTTGATTTTACCGGACTTCTTTTTTTCTTTTAAATTCCTTGGCATGGATACACCTTTACAGTGGGCATATGATTGGCTTTTCCTTTCTTCCAATATTCGCTAATGTTCTCCATCGATGCTCACTAGATCCTGGAGATGAAGATCTCCATGGATCTGGAAATTGACTCTCCAATGTTTTTCAGTTTTCGTTCAGATTTTTATTTGATCTTCAACGTCCAACTCGTTTTTTTTTGTTTTTTTTTAAATTTATTTTAACATGTTTTGTCAACTAGTTTATTGACACATGTTGGATTTTGATTGATTTTGATTGGATTAAAAATTAGGTAAATTGTACAAATTTAAAATGTTAAAGGATAAAATTGCATTTTTAAACCATTCATTTTAAATTAAGGGCAAAATTGTCAATTTATAAATTCTATCACATTGACCGTTAAATTATTGGTCGGATGAACCTATTTGATGTATTTCTTAAACGTTAGGGACCACAGGTACTAAAAAAGCAAACACGTTTAAAATTTAAACCTTAGAGACGAAATTGATTATACCTCAACTAGTTAGTAATAAACAGTACAGTATCCAATGTGTTGTCTGCACAATTTGATTGTTGTGGTAATTTACTTAAATTTAAATTAAATGGGTTGTGGCAATTTGCTTGATTTACACTATCCAACTAAACTTGCACTTTTAAACCATTCAATTCAAATTAAGAGCAAAATAGTCAATTTATAAATTCAATCGCATGTGACAGCTAAAGTTTTGGTCGGAGGAACCTATTTGATATATTTTTGAACGTTAGGGACCACGGGTACTAAAAAAGCAAATACATTTAAAAAATTGACGTTTTACCAAAACATTGGTACTAAATTGATAATACCTCAACTAATTATTAAGAGTGGAAATTGCTGGAAATAACCATATATAACATGGAACTTTTGTTTGTAACCACAAACGAAAATTTAATCGTTAATAACCACTTTTTTGAGAAATTACTTGAATACCCTCATATAAAAATCATCCCAAAAACACTCTTTCTATTTTCTCTCTCTCCCCCGATCTCCACCGCCGGCGTCGTCCCGGTTAAAACCCAACCTCGCCGGCATCATTTCTCTCTCCCTGAACCTCTCTTTCTCTCTCTCCCGACAGCGCCGGCGTCCTCGCTGCTTGGCTTTGCCAGCGCTGTAGTGAGAGAGAGAAAGAGAGGGGTCGGGGAGTGAGAGGATGGTGGCGAGGTTGGGTTTTGACGGGGACAACGCCGGCGATGGAGATTGGGGAGAGAGAGGAGAAGATAGGAGAGAGAAAGAAAGAGATTTCAAGTTTCAACATTTCAATTTAGTCAAGATTTCAAGTTTCAACATTTCAATTTAGTCGTGATTTCAAGTTTGGTTCTAGATTTTAGTCATGATTTCAAGTTTGCTTCCAGGTTTTTTTTTTTAAAAAAAAACCAAATTCAAGGTTTTTTTTGTAATTTACGGACATACACTGAATTTTTTTAAAAAAGTGGTTATTAATGATTAAAATTTCAAAAGTTGTTACTAACGAAAGTTTAATGTTTCTAATGGCTATTTTTAGTTCTCTCTCTTATTAATAAACAGAAAACTATGTTATGTGTTGTCTGACACAATTTGATTGTTGTGGTAATTTACTTATAAAACATTTATTCTTTAATTAAATTCATTAATGACATCATCATATCAATAAATGTATAGGCAGAGACAAGACAATCAAAAAACAATAATTATGCATTTATTAGGTTTTCTGTTATAGTAAATTTTTAGTTTTGAAGGGCACGTGTTAACACTATCAACTTACTATATTTATAATAAATATTTTCCTTTTAAGTACTTTTAGGACACAAGTTAACACTACCCTAAATATATACATGTATATATATATATATAGGGTTAGGCTATAGAACACCGGTGTACTAAACACCAGTACCTAAGGTTTACCCCTAAACTTGTTAAGCAGATTATCATTTAATCCAAGGCAATTTAAATTTCGGCTTCATTAACTGTTGTCTAAGTTAAACAATCACTTCTTTTCAAATTTAAAAAGCAATCAATGCAGCTGACAAAAACAATAAATGCCTTTCAAATTTAAACATCAATCATTTATTTTTAAAATTAAGTCTGTTCTCGTTCCCGTTATTCGATTTGCATTTGGACTGTGTGATAACACTCGATACGGTTAAACATCATTTGGAATGTATGATAACACTCAATACTAGTGAATAAAAAAAAGGTTGGTGAATCTAATGTCCAACAAAGTAAGTGGATTGATAGAGCTTTAGCTACAAGCCTATAACCCCCTGGTCAGAGTGTCCATTGATGGATCATTTTCCGACTATGAGATTTTTAATTCTTTTGGAAAGTAAGAGAAGAGAAGTCTCTTTTTTAAAGGAAATAATTGACAATGGTCCCGCACAAGGCATATATGCCCATTGTACTTAAATCATTCAAATCAATAATAGTAGTATGTTTGAAAAAAAAGAAACTAAACTGTAATCTAGAAACTTGATTTCTTCTTCCGTTTTTTATATGTTAAAACGAAAAAAAGATGTTAAAAAAACCTTATCAAAGTCAGACTACCTAGACCTCAAAGGGCTATAGCTCGTTAAGAGACAATCCCAAGACCCAAAGCCCACGGTTACTGCAATAGGTTTATATGCTAGGCCCAGTTGGGATGCCTATTGTTCATTGTATAGGCATTACTTTACTGCTTATAAACCATTTTAATCCCTTTTCTTTTTTCGATTTAGGATTCGTATTGCAAAGCTTTTCAATAAAACTGTTCCACCCTCTACAACAAGTGATATTTACGTAATTATGTTGTGATTGTATTCAAATATTTGCGATCACATAAAATATTTGAATTGAAAAAACCCTTTTCAATGTCAGACTAGCCCGGGCCTCAAAGGCTCTAGCTCATCAAGAGACAAGTCCAAGAACCCCAAGACCCAAAGCCCATCGTTGCTTCAACAATTTTATAAGCTAGGCCTAGTTGGGAGGCCTATTGTTCATTGTATAGGCATTACTTTACGACTTATAAACCATTTTAGTCCCTTTTCTTTTCTCGATGTAAGATTCGCATTATAAAGTTTTTCAATAAAATTGTTCCACCCTCTAGAACGAGTGACATTTCTATAATTAAGTTGTGATTGTATTCAAATATTTGGGATCACATAAAATATTTGAAGTTAATAAAACCTTATCAAAGTCAGACTAGCCCGGGCCTCAAAGGGCTCTAGTTCGTCAAGAGACAAGCTTAAGAACCCCAGACCTAAAGCCCAGTGTTACTATTTACCATTATATTGTTTCCGTAGTGATTATATAAATTAATAGGCAATCACATAAGCTATGTATTATGGATTCTGATTGAAACTGTTACAAAAATGGTTGTCATGCATTGATAAATGCAAATCTGTTTATATCGACTCTTTAAGATGTAATTATACATATTAACTTGTGATTGTAAGAATATATATGCAAACACACAACATATATAATATGTATTATAATTGATATTTTTACAGAAAATGTAGTCATGCATTTATCAATACAAATCTTTGTATATCAACACTCTTTAAAATATGATTATATATCTTAAACTGTAATTCTAAAATAGATATTCGATCCCAAAAAATATATAATATGGATTTTTATTTTAATTGATACATAAAATGTTGTCAAGAATTTATCAAAGCAAATATTATATATCGAATACGTTTTACTTGTGATTACACATTTTACATTGTGATTATATAAAACAAATATTTGGTTTCATAAAAATATAATATAAATTCAAAATGATATTTTTATATAAAAGGTTGTCATGCATTTATGAATACAAATCTTCGTATATAAATACTCTATATAATATGATTATACCGTTTAAGTAGTGATTATATAAATAAATATTCAATCACAGAAGATATGAAATATGGATTCTAATTGAAACTGCTATAGAAATGGTTGTCATGCATTTAACAATGCAATTCTGTTTATATCGACTCTTTTAGCTGTAATTATACATATTACATTGTGATTGTAACGACATATATGTAATCACACAACATATATAATATGTAATCACACAACATATATAATATGTATTGTCATTGATATTTTTACAGAAAAGGTTGTCATGCATTTATCAGTACAAATCTTCATATACCAACACTTTTTAAAGTATGATTATATATCTTAAATTGTACTTCCTAAACAGACATTCGATCACGAAACATATATAATATGGATTTTTATTGTAATTGATATAGGAAGTGTTGTCACAAAACATATAATATGGATCAAATGCATTAAATTAGGGAAGACAATTAGTTTCAATTGTAGTTTTATTGTACATATTACAATCGAATCATATAAATAAAGTCGTGACCGTAATAATATTTAATATGGATTCTAACTAATATGCATTTAACCTAACCCAACAACGTGTGTCGTAACCAACCAACAGTGTGCTATGCAGCTCATTAGTGTGCGTAACAGACTGTTGGTGGGATACGACAAACACATTAACAACCAATTCTTGATACATTGAATAAATTCGTGATCACAAATTATATATAATATGGATTCTAACTAATACATATAACCTATCCCACCAACGTGTGTGTTGTAACCAACAAACAGTGTGTATGCAGCTCAATAATGTGCGTAACAAACTGTTGGTGGGATATGACAAACACATTAACCGACGATTAAAATATACACACAAAATTTCTAAGTGCCTATGAAATTATGTTTAATGCATTATAAAGAACATTTATTTTATTGAAATGTCAACAATTATTAACTGTTATAATTAAAAAACAATAAACAATAATTCTAACCAAGACCAAACAATAGTTACTATCATAAAAGAATAAATGACAATAAAACATAAATCTGGGGAGCAAAAATTATCCGTCGAAACATGTTCAAGCAAACATATTTTTAAATTTCAAAACTTGCATGCAGAAGGTAATCATGTTCATATTGAACCATTGCAATCAAATCTAACATTGGCCATTGAAAAAACTTGTACTATCACTATAAACCATTCATTAAACACATTGCAGATCAAAGAAGAAGCAACCGATAAATTCACGTCAGAGAGTTAGGGGTTTTGGCAGTACATTTATGTGTTCAGTGTTTGTAAAAACATTTTTCAAACACAAAATATCACATTAAAACCTTCAACAAACACATGCAAGGATTACGAAACCAATCAAAACACCTTCAAATGTGTTAGTACAAAAGCTTGCAAAAACCGACAAAACAAAAATATAAACATTGATGCCGAAATATAAACATTTACAAAGACCAGACCGTGTGATTTTCACAAACTTCTTAGGTCTGTGAATCTGATCACTTAAGCCTTTCGTTAATAGAAAAATAGATGCGTGATGGTCATTGTTTGGTGAAAGAAACAATAGCGGTGTAATGAAAAGAGTTTTATTTAGGTTCAAATTGTGAATCCAAGACAGAGAGAGAGGCTAAATGTCTTTTGAAGTTAAAAAAAGGGAAAAAAATGAAATTATATTTCGGCTTTGCGTTGGAAATTGTTTTAATAATAAATTTAAGGTTGTGCACACATTACATATGGCTTTGTTTTAAATTCGAACCAACCAATGTCAACTAATACGACCTATAGAAAGGAACTATTTTAAAAAGTTGAATATGAATAGTTTGAAGTTAAGAGATCCCTAATCTATATCATCAATTACTATCTTATTGAAAAATTAAATATTAACTAGCAAACACAAATTTTATTGAAGAACGTAAGAGGTGTGGATATGCATGTATCCCAATTGGCCAATCTTAGTACAATATAAATAAAACAAAATCTAAACCAGAAGCTACATCCTTATATTTTTAGGAAGGCCTAAACCCTTCACATATTTTATGCCCTAAATCAATGTCATGCTTAATTCGTATGTACAGACCTAAATAAAAAACCATGTTATATTTATTCGTCGGAAAGTGTAAACAACATTTCGTTTTTGTAATATACTTGTATTATAAGCTTCTTTTTGATTGATCTCAGTCGTTGATTTGTTTAATCTAATGATCATAACTTGACCCTAGTTGCAATAAATGTGAAAATACACTAAGCGTGTGTCTAATACAACCTAGAGGGGGGGGGGGGGGGGGGGGGGGGGGGGGAGGGGGGTGAATGGGTTGTTAATCGATTATTACCAACTTTTTAGATTAGTCAATATTAACAAACAAAACTCAATTCAAACAATAATAAAAATCAAGTAAAGTGCGGAATTAATGAACACTTGATTTTTACGTAGAAACCCTCCAAACGGGAAAAACTAAGGGACTAGCCATCACTTGAGCCATAGAAATCCACTATATGAATAAAAGGTTACCCCTCAAGTGATACACGGACACTCACTCTCGACAACCTCAGGCTATGGACACTACCACTCACCACTCTTGGTTCAGTCCCTAGCATATCCCTTGATCCACTAATCTTAGGGTAAGCACCTCCTACTCTACCAGCAGGCATTTTATAGTGGCACTTGACCAATGCTTGCCAACCCACCCTTGGTTGCAAGACTTTCTTGCTTGTGCAACTTCACCTAGAAGCCACAAAACTTTGACTCTATGTAGAGTATAAAGGTCTAAGTGAATATATGACAATATGCTCAAACGCATTAATGTGTAGACCACACACAAAATGTTTAACTACATGTTATAATACAATTTAACAACCTAGTTATCAAAAAATGCCTACATGCTCATATATAAGAACTCAATTAGATGTATAGATAAAATCTAACAACCTAATTGTCAAATAAAGTCCAACCAACACAAGTTGTCACAACATATAACTAGGGCAATAAATATGTAATCAAGAAATGCAATAAATGAAGTATAGACAACAATGTCTAAATGCAAAGCATAGAGACTTAGCTAGAGGGCAGTAATATCCTAAATGCTAGCTATCACAAACAAACCCAATCATGTTATCAAGAATCATAAATATATGCAATAAAGAGAGTCTAGGTATTTAATCAAGTAATAAATACCTACTCTAGAGTAAGAACAACAATAAATGAGCTTTAATGTAGTTGTAACTTACCTAGTCATTAAACCATGAAGACCCATGCTCAAATAATGATGAATAATGCAAGATGGAGATGGGTTTTGGGTTTAGAGAGTCAAAGATGCAATCATGGTGCTTCCTTTCACAAGATACCTTATTCTCTCTCAAGAGGAGATAATTTCATGATCTAGGGTTCTTGGTTACCAGTTGAAAAGGGAAAGTGGGATATTTATAGAGCCTACTCAAAACTGCATCGTTTTGACAAAAATTCTGTCAGACAGCTGTTTGTACTGCGGTACAGGTAAATGTCCAAACCGCAGTATTGACCGTATAATAGAAGAACCAATCTTCTGGAGTGAACCACGGTTTAGACTGTTGGCTGGGCATGTGAACCTACAGCTGTATACGCCACGTGAAACACACTGGAAACAACCGTTGTGTAGGCATGAGTACATGCTACGGTACACCAAGCGGACTAAACCGCGGCAGAGAGAAAAACTCTCTTTTCAACACACTAAACCACACCTAACCTATATGAATGTTGTGCAAGTGTGAAGTGTGATGAAAGACATAGATACACAAAACAATAAACACACAAATGCAAGATAACAAATGTAAGAAGAAGATATGCATGCAATTATGTGTGTGCACCTAAACTCTTCAAGAATCAAAATCAAGTGATATAACTTTTTAAACTCTTGATCTTGAAGTCATGGAGATGCTTGGAAGCTTGCCTTAATAATAATTAAGACAAAAGCCACCCATTACACAACCATCCCCAATGTGGTTTGTCATGAAATATGTCAATCATAAAATAGAGGTCCTTACAAAATGATTACCATGAATCTTACTAACATCTAAATATCAACCAACCTACAAAATTAGCATGGAAAAACGTTAGTGATATCAAATAACCAGCCACCCTAAATGTAATGATTCATGATTCATGATTACTATATATTAATAACACCTTCCATGCACTCTATCTCTCCGTCCCAATTACTACATTCTAAACCAGAAGCACAAAATCCTTCAGATTTTTTAAATCTCTAAATTCTTCTTACTTTGGAAGTCGTTAAACATTGTCCTCTAGTGAAGATATCCTAGATTGTAGGCAAACTTTGTGCAACCCTATAAAGTTCCGTCAAGTAGTGGACAATTTGACTGCAGAACAAAGAGAATGCATGGAGGATATGGGATTCAGGATCTTAATGAAAATTAGTATGGTTAGTTATATGATCCTTTATACGATATGTTGCTTAAAGCCATCCAACATGGCACATAGTCGGTAGTGCTCCACGATAAATGAATCCCAATAAGGGAGTTAGATTTTCTAAAGTGATGGGCTTGCCAGACGACATCGATGAAGTCAACTGTGACTTGGAAGTGTTTGACGAAACTTGTATTCGAATGAAAGCACTTTTGCAAAGTAGTATTGTTAAGGACAAGATTACACTCTCTTCCTTGTAGACAAAAGTACAAAATATGAAGGCCGCAGAAGATGATTTTAGGATTTTCGTTTGTTTTGTTTACTATTTCAATACTTTTATGCCCACCCGTATCACCTACTGTTAAAGAATCCTTGCTAACCCAACTGATGAAGTGTATGTGAATAGGCTCCAAGTACCTTTGGTTTCTTGGACCTAAAAAAGGCTGAAGCACTCAATAGGTTCGTGGACAATGAGGATGTTACATGTGCTTAATACAGCGGCAACGTAGAGGTTGATGAGCCATATTAGGTTGTAATTCACCGGGGTTTGGAATAAAGAGTAAAAAAAATGAAAGAAAAAATCGATTTCATCGAAGTTTCACTCGATTATTTTAAAGTAGTCGAAGTACCTGACCTTGTGAAAAGAATAGTCGCACCCTTACTAGAGAGTTTCAAGCTTGACATTTCGAAATTGATTCCAAACCAAGAAATGAGAGCTGAGCATGTCCATTGCAACAATACAGTACGGTTACTTACCTACTTTTTTAACACTTCACTCTACTTTCTTTAGTTAACCTCTATATTTACTATTTTTTTATATTATTTGACAACATATATCACTTAGGGAGATTACAAAAGCTTTGGAATAATCAGCTCGAGTACGGAGTCTTTCTCACGGAACACTATTTTTACTACACTAAAGGGTCGACGAGTAAGATCCACTACAACGGAAGAATGTTTACGCTGTAAAACTAAGGTTGACCCCCTATCCAGACCAAGTATGAACAGACCATTTCTACACCTACTTGAGGTCCCTATTACCTATCGTTTGTTCTCATTTTCGAGCGTATTTTTGTATATAATGTGTTTGTTGAGCTATATGTAGGTACATATCCCCTATGTCATGGTTTTGAGCTAAAAGAAAAGTTTGGGAGGAAAAATAAGCCAAAAAGAGAATAAACGGAAGTATGCAGTGTGCCGTGCCTCACCGTTGATACAAACCGCGGCGTGATTTGAACCAGTCGTGGCTAAGAAAAACCAGATGTCTCCAATGTAGATCCGCCATCGAGCTAGAACACAACACCAAGACCACATGCATAAACCCCTTTGCATTTTCCAGTAGCTTACGGGACAAATCCGAAATAGGTGTAATTCGGCGGTCACCTTGACCTCTGTTCTGACCGCCGATTGAAGAAAACAAAGTCCTAGAAGATTATGTGGTTGAATTCGATGATCACCCTGACCTTTGTTTCAACCGCCATTGATAGACAAGAAGATCAGATATCATTCAGCAGTTGAATTTAGCCATCTCTGTGACCACCGTTCCAACGGCCGATCACCTTGCAATGGTCAAATTTAGGCAAATTTCAGGGGGCAATTTTATCCTTTCACCCTCAATTCGTGCCCTAGCCACCCAACACTATATAAACATCTTTTCCTCTCTTCATTTCCGACAATAGACAGCCCACACTTCATCTTCATCGTCAATTAAGAGAGAGAGAAGCTTTTAAGATCATCCATGGAGGTTTTTATCCATAGAGAGACAGGTTTTCCTCCATGGATGTATCTCTATTTCACCTTCTAGCCATCATCCATCCATTTGGGAGTAGATTATAAGGGAACAGAGTGGTCTTTGGACCAATTTCTAGCCAAGCATGGATCAAAGGAGATTAGCACATTTTGGAGGGGTTCTCCACTTGGGTTATCTCTTTTATCTCATCTCTTGTATATCTTGTTTTCTTAATTGTGTAATCCCCACTTGGGAATATTTGTAAAGCTCATTTGTGCTCAATAAATGTGTGGTTGTTTTTTATATTTGATTTGGGTTTTGATTCATTCTTGTTATGTGTTGAATATATCTCCTATCTTGAAATGCTTGTGTATGGAGATTGGAAATTGATATGTGTTCATGAATGGGATTAGGAGTAGATTAATGTAATTATAGGAGTAATTGAACTCAAATATCCCATTTGTGTGTGTATGTCTATGGAAGGTCGAAATTGCATGTATATAGATGGGTTAGAGTGAATTAGAGTTAGGATTGTGCCTTATGAGGGCCTTCCGGGACGTAGTCTTGGATAATTAGCTAGGATGAATGAATGAACTTGTTAATTGCCATCTTAGATAAGGTTTGGTTCATTGTTCTTGTTATGCAATGGTCTTTACTTCTTCCTCACGCTAGGGGCTCTAAGTGAGTTATGATTGGAGATACAATAATTGGACTATGGCTATTCCTTAAGCTACATAGCCCACACTTCATCTTTATCATCGTTTTCATCAATTAAGAGAGAGAGAGAGAGAGAGAGAGAGAGAGAGAGAGAAGCTTTCAAGAGCATCCATGGAGGATTTCCTCCATGGATGCCTCTCCATTTCACCTTCTAGCCATCATCCATCCATTTAAGAGTAGATTGTAAGGGAAATGAGTTGTCTTTGGAGCAATTTCGAGCCAAGCATGGATCAAAGGAGATTGGCACATTTTGGAGGGGTTCTCCACTTGGGTTATCTCTTTTATCTCACCTCTTTTATATCTTGTTTTCTTAAATGTGTAATCCCCACTTGGGAATATTTGTAAACCTAATTTGTGCTTAATAAATGTGTGGTTGTTTTTTATATTTGATTTGGGTTTTGATTCATTATTGTTATGAATTGAATATATCTCTTATCTTGAAACTCTTGTGTATGGAGATTGAAAATTGATATGTGTTCATGAATGAGATTATGAGTAGATTAATGTAATTGTAGGAGTAGTTGTAATCAAATATCCCATTTGTATGTCTATGTCTATGGAAGGTCAAAATTGCATGTGTATAGATGGGTTAGAGTGAATTAGAGTTAGGATTGTGCCTTTGGAGGGCCTTCCGGGGTGTAGTCTTGGCTAATTAGCTAGGATGAATGAATGAACTTGTTATTCCTCACGCTCGGGGCTCTAGGTGAGTTATGATTAGAGATACAATAATTGGACTTTGGTTATTCCTTACGCTAGGGGCTCTATGTGAGTTATATTTGGAGGACAATTAATCTTTCTACATTCATTTGACTTAACGTTGCCCTTTTACATAACCAAGTTAGTATTGGGCATTAATCTAGCGTGGTTTGTAGAATTGGTTCACATATGCTGGTTGCGGTTTCGTGTTTGAAGGGCTTTCGACACACTCTTCAACCGTTAGCTCTTTGAATGGGTATAAATCGGATTACGGCAAGAACGAACCCTTAACTTAGATTGAATGAACTTAATGTCTACCAACCCACTTGTGTGCACTTATGTATTGTGAACTTGTAAATCCTTGTGTGACCACTTTCATGCATCTCTCCAATCTACCCTTTTATAATTTATCCATTTAATCACCATTCTTACCCCTCTATATTCTTTTGTTTTCATTTGAATTATTTTCATTTTCTTTTTCTTTGCACATACACAACACCGTACACACACAATTCTCACATCATCCACATTCTATTTATATGGTTTCAAGAAACACTAAAACTCGAAACGGTTAGCGAATACACCTCCATGCGGAACGATACCCTCGTTTGCCGCTTTACTAGTCTTTTGCTAGTTAGAGCACATTGCGTAGGAACTTTTAATATAAATATCTTTTGAATTCGCAATTTGGTAACGACACAAAAAGCAAGCTATCAAAGTACAAGCTCTTTGAGGAGAACACTAGACTTTCCCCCAAACAACCATCTCACGTCATTTTCAAATGACGACCTTCATTTATTGAATGTTTTGTTCAGTCAGCCAACAAAAAAGGATGGAAGGTAAAACTGATATCGCATTGTTATTGATCACGTTCCTTTGTATTAATCTATTGTGCTTTGCGATGTATATGTGTCATTTTACTGAGAATTTAACATTCATAAAATCGTATAGCGATCACACTTTTTATTATAGAAATTACAATATATGTGTCCCATTTCAGTTAACTGTTAAGCCTTTCAGTCTCACCATCATTATTAATGACAAGCTGTATCTAAGTTGCAATGATATGACCAATCTTTTACCCAATGGCTGGTTGAATGATAGCGTGAGCATCCATCCGTACCTTCCTTTCTTTTTGTTTACATCCAATTTACTCACGTTATTTACATAATTTATCATCATTTGTGCAACTCATAATTATGGCCATATACAATCTTTCCTGTGATTCTTAAAAACTGGTGTGGTATTTGTCAACATACTTTTCGGTTAGCTCCTTAAACCCAAAATTATTATTTTTAATTCTTAATTTAACAAAACTTGTGGATATTAGGCCGTATTTCTTTGTACCAATATATATGTAGAGGTTCATACCCTACCCATTCATGATGGCAGACTTGTGCAAGCGTGTCACCAACAAGTCATTTGGCAAAATTGAAATTGGTCGGATCCCTGAGCTATCTCACATATTATGAGTGGTCGGAGCACGAGTGTGACAAGGTTACGATATTTAAATATAGATATATTATTAATATCACAATACAATGGAAAAAAACAATACGAGTCTATCACGTGTAACTTGGTGATAAAAATACAACAAGCTTGTGTCTAAACAACCTAGAGGGGGGTGGGGTGGGGTGGGGTGGGGTGAATAGGTTTTAATTAAGTTAATTACCAACTTTTATTGATTAATCAATATTAAAAATTTACCCCATAAACAAACATACAAAATCAAGTATAAAATGTGGAAATTAAATAACACTTGAGTTTTACGTGGAAACCATTCAACAAGGGAAAAACCACGGGCTAACCACTTAGCCACTCAGATCCTCAAATCCACTAATGTAATGATATTTACAACCTAGGTTGACTTCTTGTCACACCATTCTCAGTCACTAAGCCACCACTACTACCCAACGGGCCTTTATAATGAATTCTTGATCACTTTGCTTAACAACCACACCTTGGTTGCAAGACTTCACTTGCTTGTGCACTACACCTCGTAGTCACAAGACTTAGCTCCCAAAGAAGAGATTAACAACCTATGTGAATATATGAATATTCAAAATGCAATTAATGTTAGGAAACACTAAATCTTATCTAGGGATTATATGATGGCAATAAAAGTAATCCTAGATATCAATGTCTATATGAATGCTCATAAAGACCTAACTAGATATAGATATGCAAGTCTAAAATCTAGTCATTAAATAAAGTCATATCAACACAAGTTGTCACACAAAATTGTAAGGACAATAAATATGCAATCAACAAATGCAATCAATAAGTCCTAATCAACAATATCTAAATGCAAAGTATAGAGACTTAGCTAGAGGGTAAAATGGTCCTAAATCCTAGCTATCAAAAATGGGTAACCTCAACCATTAAACAAAAACACAAACATACTCAAAACATGCTTAATCAAAGAGACATGCAATTAATCAACAAAGTAATTGCTAATCCTAAGCAAAGATGAACAAATATGCAAGCAATAGGTTCTAGGACATGTTCAACTTACAAGATGTGAAAGCATCAAGACACATCAGTAGATGATGCTTGAAATATGCTAGATGCACATGGGGTTTGTGTTTGGTTGAGTAAAAATCAAGTATTGGAGCTCTATATCTCTAGGAGTTAATTTCTCTCACTAAAAATGTATTCTTGAGGCTCTGAAAACGAAATGGAAGAGAAGAGAACATATATATAGAAGCCCTAGACAAAACTACATCATTTTGGAAAGTTTGCAAATAGGACAAGGCAAACAAGAAGTAGTGCGCAGGTCCACTGCAAGGGTAGGAACCTGCACACTAACCCATGCACATGGGCTTTGCTGGTTAATGACCAGCAAACACACCATTGAACCGGGGATCAAAATGCACCAGGGCTAACTGCGCAGATAGGCACCCGCGCACTATGACTTTGCTAGTTCAAGACTAGCGAACAGACCAGCAAACCGGGGACCAGAAACCACACCAGGACAACTACGCTGGTTGTTGCACGAGTAGCCACAACCGTATATGGACCCGCACACAGGTCCTATCAACTCGCAAGAAACAAGCACATCAAGACGTGTGAGCGCGGACGCAACAACCACACTAAAGTCTATAAGTGAAGTGTAAGTGTGATTAAAGGAATGCACACATGAGCAGCAAGGAATAAAGGCATGTCAATACAAATGCATGTAAGTGTGTGTACAATGTGTAAGTGATGCACACATATAAGCGATGATGAACACAGATGCAAGATGAACAAAGCATGCATGAGTGGTGAGTATGTGTGTGCAACTAAATCTCTTCAAAGGATTTAAGTCAAGTGATATACCTTCTTGAAGCACTTTGGGATGTTCGAAAGCATGTCAATCACAATCACCTAAGCTACCCGTTACATATCAATCCCAATGTGGTTTGTCATGAAATTAGCCAATCATAAATAGAGGTCCTTATAGGTGACATCACTGAGCTTGATTAGTCCATGTACAGATTTTTATTCCTATGAACGAGGAGAGTGTGTATTGGTTCTTGTTAGTGATAAATGTTTCGATGGAAAAAGTCAAAGTCGGGATAGCTCTCTTACGGATAAGCATAATGAACAGAGAATGCAGTCGGTAAAAATTGTTGTGCGTATACTGAACTCAGTAATGAATTTACTAAAGACTGAATTTGTTAACTTAAATATAGCCATATGCAGCTTGCATTACTTGACTGGTACTTTTTTGAAATCCTTGCCTTAAATTTGGAGTTCAAATCCTTTACCATCGCAGCATATGTTGATTGTCTAATCCAGCCTAAATGTTTTGACTATGGTGTATTCCTGATCGACAATTGTGTGCATGGTTCCAATAGATGGTTCAATGAGAGTAATGTATGTAGATTATGTCTTCCTTTTTAAAAGACACTAGATTTTTTTTATCCCGTCATAACTAAATTTTCTACTCTAACTCTTACTATATTTACATCGATTGCAGTACAACTCTGAATATCACAAGATGAAAATTGCTTTAGATCTGGCTAAGCATCAAGGAAACCAAATGCTCAAAGAACTTGTAGAAATGCCAGTACGAGGAAACCCAAGATTCATTGTTGTCCCCTCCAACAATTCAATCGGACAATAAGCGCAACTTGTTGAAAAGATATAACAAAGGAAAAGGGACAACACAGAGTTCAATTGCAAATTATTCAAAAGGTCTTCACTGTGCTAACATTTCTTGACCTCGCGGTGGACCATGATTGTGCTTCAAAGTTGCTTGATATCACTCATTTTGATGATTTGATTTTGAAAGTGTTAAACGGATGTGGAGCATGTTTTTTACTTATAAATGTTATGTGTTCAGTGACTTCTTTTTGAATCCTTATAACTCATACATAACTTGTCCATGATCAAAACGGTCATGTTTATCTTCAGTCTTATTTTCTATTTTGTATTTGTTTTAATTGAATCTTTCCTACATTTAAATCATATTGTAATGGTTTGTTGTAATAACACATATTTCTTTCACAACTTTGATTCTGTTGGAATTTTTTTCTTTTTTATACTTCTTCGCTGGATTGGAAGGGTAATTTTTTTTTTAAAACATCTCTTTCAAAAAATAAATATAAAAAATCATAACAATTAATAATTACTTAAGATCGGTAGCACCAAATGTCACTAGAAATAAGCAGGTTATGTCCTTAGGCACATAATTGTTATTTGTTATACTAGAATTATTTTTTAGAACATTATTAAACTTGCAAAAGATAGAGTATAGTTTCATTCAAAAATAAATTTTAGTGAGTGCAATTATCCACAAAATACAAAACAGTTCCTTAGCTAATCAACCACATCTTTAGTGGTGTCATTACAAAATATGACATTGCAAAAGCTGTGATTAAAAACAGTTCAGGATAAACAATCAAACCATCACTGGTAGGATTGCAAAAGTACAAAATGAGTGATTAAACACGTATTTCATGACAAAAAAAAACACTAGAATCAGAATAACAGAGAGAAAACAGAATCATCGTGGATTACCCCACTATACCACTACGATGTTCAATAAGGAGAATCAAATGAATGCATTCCTCCATCAAGCTGTTAACTTCAGTGGTTTTTGCTTCGACCTCCATCTCCAGTTTCATTATGCGGATATCAACATCTTCGACCTTTTGATTCTCCTCTCTCCAATCCTCTTCCAGTTTCATGCAACGTATGCGCTCGTTCTCTAGCGCATGTTCAAGAATACAGTTTCTATCCTTCAATGAATCAAAAATGGCAAGACTGATGTAACAATTGCTGTTGGAAGCCATTTTTCATAAATAAAGAGAGAAACTCATGAAGTACAAGCATTATCTGATTTTATCACCCTTTATATATTACTTGCATAAGTTTAAATTAAATAGATGGGTTAATTAGTCGGAATCCATATAAGTGGAGTGATTTAATGAAGGTAGTTGCTTGATCTCAAGATAAATACTTTTTTCATTATTTAATTAATCGTGTCAGCTACCCACTTACATGCATGTATTTGGTTAATGCTAGATGATCGAGCCAAAATTGTTATATATTTTGGGCCTCATTCATTATCCCTTGTCTTGTTTTCGAGCATGTTTTTATTTCTTATAGGGCTCTTTTATCTTGTTTGTAGGCATTAGATGTAATCCTGGTCGTGTACAAAAAAGATTGAGAAATCAAACGCTAAACCAGCCAATTGATGAAAGAAGAAAGGATGAAGTGTGCTGGTATGTACGTGGATACCCTTACCCGCACACAACCTGCGCAGTCTCAGTTTAAGACCTTTGTTGGTCACACCAACAAACCTACCCAAGAACCAGAGATTGGAAATCTTCCCAAATTATCAAAGTGCCCAATTCTCTGGAACATCGCTGGTATATACTAGCGTAGCCACCAGCAAACTGAAGATGGAAGTTGCTGGAGAGGATGTGCGCAGGTACCTGCATGGGTCCCTACCCCCTGCACATGCACCCGCACACTGCATACATTCTAACAACCACATCAACATTCAGACCTATTTTTTGGAAAGCTATTTAAGGAACCACTTCTGATTTTAAAAACACACGACCACACACCATCTTATATCATATTTTCTCTCTCTTGATTTAGGAATCATACTCTCCCTCCACATCCATGCCCACATATAAATTCTTGTTTTTCTACTCAACAAAATGAAGTAAGGAGATCATATGAAGCTTAAAGAAGGAGAATACTTCCATGGGTTTTCTTCTATCCTTTACTTATTGCTTATTTATTACAATAGACACGAGTAGCTAAATCCCCACTAAAGGGTTGATATGATTTATATTTGCGGGTATTGTGATGAACTCTAATCTTTTATATTAATCTTTCAAATATGTTTCATTCATGTTTTAATTGATTTCAAGGATAATTTGTTTGGATTGTACCCTCCTCTCTTAGCAAATTGTTTGATAAATTACTTGAGTAGAGAATTAGGTATACACTCTATTTGATTCTCTTAAGCTAAATTAAATGGAAGAATTAAACAATAGTACCCTCCTCAAGTGAAATCCGGATTTATTAATCTCAATTTTTATCTAATCTTAAATGGGTAATCAATACTATACACTCTAGGTTGGTTGCTTGTGTGAGGTTAAGCATCAATTCTATATCCTCTAGAATTGGTGATTTTATAAGAGATTAATCCCTTATTTTGGTAGATGCACATTCATGAACAAACACTTATGGGTGGCTAATACTATACGCTCCAGATTGGGAACTCATAAGGGATATACAACCAAGCTATACACTCTAGATTGGTTACATTTGGCTAATGCCCATTAATGAGAGTTCATCTTGCCCATTCTTTGCTTTAATGGATCCATCAATTCCTTAGTCATTTATCATCTATTTTCACCTACTATCTTAATTGCATCTAAATTAGTTTTAATATAGTTTGCATTTTAGTTAATTTCAAATCAACAACCATTTCACTTTACTTTTAGAGCATTTATCACTAGAATAAGATGTAGTCATAAATGTAGCTCGATCTCTGAGGAACGATACCCATGCTTGCCACATACTCGTTTTATACGGTTAGAGTGCATCTTGGGATTTATAAATTTGTTTTGATATTTCATACATGGAAAATGCCTATCAAAAGTAACCCCGCTGCCGTTTATCGACGTAAATAGTTGTGATTAGGTTTGGCTTTAATAGTTGTTTTTATTTTCTCTTGTTCTTTTTACTTCTGTGGTATTTTTGTTTCTTTTTGTTTCAGGAGTTATGGATTATTTCGGGCAAGATTCAAGGACAAGTTATGAGATGCTTGACTACCCATATAATCAAGAATGGGTAAATGGCCCGGTATTTCAAGAGAACGATTATGAGATCGGGGCCTTTTTTGAAGAACAAGTGGGAAGTTTAGTGGGATGCGACAATCAGATATGTGATGAGTTTGAAGCTTCTTTGCATACCCTGCAACAAATGTATGAAGAGTGTTTTCATTACCAAGAGTAAGGTAAAGCTTATCAGATGGATATCGACTCTCTTGGAGAACAAATGAGAAGTTTCGTGCAGTTAACACAACCAACAACACAGGAATTTCCAGACTTTGAGGAAAAAGCAAGGGAGAATTTGAGTAGATACATTAGGGAGAATGAAAGAATAATGAATGGGATAGATGTTTCCATCTAGAACATTGAAAAGCACATAGGGCAGTTGGCTGAAATTTTGAGAGAAAAAGAGAAAGGCAAATTTCCTAGTCTACCCGAACAGGCAAAGACAGTTCTTAGAACTGGACGTATACTAGAGGATGGAAACAAAGATAGAACTGCAAAAGAAAAGGAAATAACACAAGAAGAAGACAAAGGTGAAAGAAGGGTAGCAGATAAAGACAAGGAGGAAGTGACTCAACCGGAATTGAGGCCACAACTCTACAAATCACCTAACCCCTACACTCCACTTATACTTTTCCCTAGGAGGTTGAAGAATTCAAAGATGGACAAATCTTTCCAAGAAATTTATGACATTTTATCTAAGGTGAAAGACAATTTTCCTTTGTTGGATGCAATCTAATGGATGCCTGCTTATAGGATGTTCTTCAAAGAGCTAAGCAAAGATAAGGAGAGATTTAAGCCAAAGCAGCAGGAACGGTTAAATGTGAATGTCAATGTAGTGATTCAAAAGACATTACCTCAGAATATAAAGGACCTAGGGAGTTTCGTAATTGACATCAACATATGAGGGGCCAACCAGGAGAGTACAATGCTAGACTCTAGGGCGAGTATTAACCAAATGCCATTTTCTGTTTATCAAAAGTTAGGCCTCACGGACCTTAAGCCTACCACCATGTCCCTTGTTCTTGCAGATATATCCTCAAGGAGTTCGAAGGGTATAGTGGAAGATGTCTTGATTCAAGTCAAGAAATTGAAAATCACGGCTGATTTTGTAGTTTTCATCATGGATGAAGGGAGAGATGAAAGGGATGTGAAACTCCTACTTGGGCTTCCGTTCATGGCTACAACAAGGGTTGTGATAGATATGCATGAAGGAAAGCTTACCATGAAAGTTTTGGATGAAACAGTCGAGTCAACATTTTTGACTGTATGACTTACCCAGTAGGATCAGGTGACTGCCACAAGGTGAACATGCTTGAAGATGGATTAAATTAGGTAGTAGAAGAAGGGTTTGAAAGAACTGAGAGTGGTGAAGACATGGGCTTAGAAAGTGAAGATGAAGGCTCAGTGCAAGTTATAGAAGAGTTGGGGAATGATTTGGACAACTTGAAAAGAGATGACACATAGGCACAAGGAGAAAAGTTCCAGGAGTTAGAACTTAAACCTCTTCCACCCGAGCTAAAATATATGTATCTTGATGAGGAAAAGAGAAGTCTAGTGATCATTTCTGCATGGTTAGATGAATCTCAAGAGAGCAGGTTACTTGAGGTGTTGAGAGAGCATAGGGATGCAATAGGATGGACTGTAGAAGATATCAATGAGATTAGCCCTACTGTCTGTATGCATAGGATTCTGTTGGAAGAAGGCTCTAAACTAACTAGGGAGACTCAAAAAAGACTCAACCCAATTATGCACGAGGTTGTCAAGAAAGAGATCTTGAAGCTATGGAATGCCGGGATCATATACTCAATATCAGATAGCCGATAAGTCAGTCCAATCCACTTTGTACCAAATAAATCTGGGATTACAGTAGTGGATAATGAGAAGAAGAAGCTAGTGGCTAAAAGGCTTCAAACTGGGTGGCGTGTGCATATAGATTATAGGAAATTGAACACAACAACCAAGAAAGACCATTTCCCGTTACCCGTCATAGATCAGATGCTAGAACGATTGGTTGGGCACAGTTCCTATTACTTTCAAGATGGGTACTCGAGGTACAATCAAATAGCAATAGCTCTAGAGGATCAGGAGAAAATGACCTTTACATGTCCATTTGGTACCTTCGCCTATAAGAGAATGCATTTCTGGCTTTGTAATGCCCCAGAGAAGTTACAGAGGTGTATGACTTCTATTTTTCAGACATGATAGGGGAGATCATAGAGGTCTTTATGGATGACTTCTCAGTTTTTAGGGATTCCTTCAGTCTAAGCCTAGATAATTTGTCCTTGGTTCTCAAAAGATGTAGAGAGTGTAGCTTGGTTTTAAATTGGGAAAAATTCCACTTCATTGTGCAGTAAGGAATTGTTTTGGGGCATATCATCTCTAGTAGGGGGATTGAGGTAGATAGGGCAAAGGTTGAAGTGATCAAGAGTCTGCCTCCACCTTGATCTGTTAAGGACATCAAGTTCTTCTTTGGTCATGCAGGCTTCTATAGAAGATTTATCAGAGATTTCTCAAAAATCTCTAGACCACTGTGTTAGCTCCTCTAGAAAGATAAGGAATTTGAATTCGATGACAAGTGCTTAGTAGCATTCCAATCATTGAAATTGGTCATGACCTCAGCACTAGTGATGGTACCAGCAAATTGGGAACTTCTATTTGAGCTGATGTGCGATGCATCGGATTATGCAATATGTGTTGTTCTGGGATAGAGGGTTGACAAGGTCCCCCATGTGATACACTATGCATCACAGATCTTGAATGATGCCCAGCTAAATTACTCTACAACAAAGAAGGAATTGCTTGCAGTAATGTTCACACTTGAAAATTTTCGACAATATTTGGTAGGGGACAAGGTGGTAATGTATTCAGATCACTCAATTCTCAAGTACTTGCTACAGAAGAAGGAAGTTAAACCCAAGTTGATCAGATGGGTCTTATTGCTACAGGAATTTGATTTAGAGATCAGAGATAAGAAAGGTAGTGAGAATGTGGTAGCAGACCATCTTAGTAGACTGGTTCATAAATGTCCACCAGGACAGGATGAGGTCCCATTAAGAAAAAATTTACCAGACGAGCAGTTGTGAGTAGTGCACAGGGAGGAGCCTTGGTACGCCGATGTGGCTAACTATTTGACCCACCGAGTTCTCCCACCAGAGTTAGATTCACATGGGAAGAAACGGTTTATAGTAAGAGCTAGGCAGTTTTTCTGGGACGAGCCATATCTGTTTAAACATGGCCCAGATCAAGTGATCTGAAGGTGTGTACCGTAATTAGGATAGGGGATATTCTTAGATTCTGCCACGAGTTACAGTGCGGGCAACATTTTGGTGCAAGGAAGACCACATTTAAGGTGCTTCAATCAGGATTCTACTGAGAGTCTTTGTTAAGAGATGCTCTTAAGTTTTGTGTAGCATGTGATAGATGCCAGTACACGGGGAATATTGGTTAATGAAATGAGATACCTTAGTCAGGAATCTTAGTGATGGAAATATTTGACACATGGGTTGATTTCATGGGACCATTTTCCCCATCATAAGCGAATAGTTATATCTTGGTAGGAGTGGATTATGTTTCGAAGTGGGTTGAAGCAGTTGCTACAAAGACAAATGATATCAATGTGGTGGTTAAATTTGTGAAAGAAAACATTCTTGCCAGATTTGGGATTCCAAGAGTGATAATCAATGATAGAGGGAGCCATTTTTCCAGTAGGAATTTTGAAAACTTAATGAAGAAATATGGAGTCCGTCACAAGGTAGCCACTTCATAAAACCCACAGATATCACGACAAGTCGATGTAAACAACATACACATCAAGTAGATTTTGGAGAAAACATCTAACTCCACACGAAAGATTGGGCAACAAGATTGAATGACGCTCTATGGGCGTATAGGACAGCCTACAAGACCCCCATCAGAATGAGCCCTTATAAATTGGTGTATGGAAAAGCATGCCACCCCCTATTGAATTGGAATATCGTGCATGATGGGCAATCAAGAGTTTGAATTGGGAATATAACAAGGTGGGTGAAGAAAGAAACCTATAGTTGAATGAACTAGAGGAGTTCAGGTTGTAAGCTTATGAGAGTGCACGAATTTACAAGGAAAAAACTAAGTTAATTCATGACAAGAATTTGGTGAGAACAGATTTCCACCTGGGTATGCTTGTGTTACTTTATGAATCTTGCTTAAGACTTTTCCAGGGAAAGCTCAAGTCTAGATGGTTAGGACCACATCGAGTAATTGATGTCTTGCCAAATGGAGTAGTGGAACTGAAAAGCTTGAAGGATGACTGGACATTTAAGGTGAATGGACAAAAATTGAAGCGGTACGTGGGTGTTGAGGCCGAATTAGAAAGAGTTGGATCCTTGATCATAAGTGATGATTAGAACACCCAACAACGTCTTGCCAAGATGATAACTAAGGCGCTTATGAGAGGCAACCCATTGAGGTTTATCCATTTCATATTTCCAATTTTATTGTCTTTAAATTTGTTTTAGTTTTGGGAATAGTTATGGAGGATACTTGATTTGAGAGATATTTTAGTTTGAGATATATTTATATGGTTGTTAACCTTTGCGGTTAGGATTTGTGCTTTAATGATAGGTTCTTTATCTCTTGGAGTAGACACACCAACAACTTGCGCGTCTTGGAGGGACAAGCAAGCCAAGAGTGCTCATAAAACGGGTGAGGACCTAATCGACTTTAAGATTGCAAGAACGCAACCACCTCGATTTTATCTCTTCATCTAAAGCTCATGAACTATTTCTCTATATCTATGTCTATAGACATCTGTGGATAATTGGTTAATGTGGATATACATATTGCACATAATTTTGAGTTGAATGTGTGGATAGTTATGAATGAATATAATTTTGGCCTCTAAATTTTGAATTGATGAGCCAAAGGTTCTTTTGGATAATGCACATGAATTTACAGGTTTTCTTTGCATAAAGCCCAACTTGGTTTGGGGGTTTTGAATTCATGCATATACTTGTACAGGAGTGAGCATATAGTGAGAATCGGTTTAGGGGTCATTGACCTCATGCTGACAACTTTGTGAATGAATGCTTGTTGTGGTTAAATTTTGAACATAATTGCCATATATTCTTAGAATGCCTTATTTTAAGATGAGCCTATGTTTGAGTCTTTTACTTTTTTGGGAATTGATTGAGCGTGATTAGTGCCTCAGTTTTTGTGTGTTTTGAGTTGAGTTTGGTGTGCTCCGCTAGGCCGAACTCTCTTGTCTTCAACATTGAGGACAATATTGGGTTTTGGTTTGGGGGTGTAGACGCCTTTGTTGAGTCGTCTTTTTAGTTGTTTTGAGTCATTTTTAGTTATTTTGGTCCAAATATTTTTCAATTTATCGCGATTGCCAACTTTTTCGAGCTTTAACTAGCTTGGTTGTGATGCCTTGAGCGTGTGCTTTTGGCGAGTGTACGAATGCATTTTGTGCTTGTATAACAAATTGTTGTCACTCTTGGGTCTTACTTGCATTGTCATGGGTTAGTCCCATCCTTTGTGTGCTTAACTTGAGGGGACTCGGTGCTCTTGCGCCTTGTTCTAATAGTGGATACCACCCGTGAGTTCACAAACACAAGCCTACTAAAAAGCACATTGAGTGTATAATATTTATACTCTTTAAATACTCTTCCCGTCATATATGTCACATGCCATAGGACATTCATCATACATATATTGTGGATTGCTTGTCGAATGTATTCATTCCCTTAATAGACTAATTGTGGAGATGAGTTTAGGCAATGTGTGCATTTAACTACTAAACTAGCCTAAACACATTCCTCATCCCTTATGTGTGCTCCAATGCCAAGAGTGAGGCCAAACACTTACCTTTCATTTGGAACCACACTAAACCATATAGCTATAGAACAAACACAAGCTAACCCTTAAATTGCCAATCATATGGGGTTTGTGAGTGTTGTGCGTGTGTGGTATATGAAAGTGTAAGCTCTAATGTATGTAAATTGTGCAAGAAAAGGGCTCAAAATGTAAAAGTGCCAAAAAAAATTGCACTTAGAGCCGAATTGTCAAATTGTCAAATGTTAGTGTGCAAAAAGAAAAGAAAGAAAAAGAAAAAGCAAAAAAAAAAAGCAAAAAGAAAAAGAGAAAAAAAAATGTGCCTTGTGAAATATTTGTTAAAATACTCACAATATGGAGTACAAATTTGTAGCACAAATGTGTATGTAAGTGAATGCCTAGTCGTGAGAATGTAATTGATGTCTAAAAGAGCTTTGTATAGAGTGTGTGAGTACGCTTAAGCATGATTGGTGATCTTTGAACTCATATTTTCCTATTTTCTTTGTTTGCCGCATCTAACCCCATGTCCCCATTACAACCAAAGGGAAATACCTATTTAATCTATGATATGTCTTGATTGGGAATGTTTGTTGATGCTCGATCTTCCACGTTCATGACATAGTGAATCTTTCTTAGGTTAGTTCACCGAAAATTAGCAGTCTTTTAATGATAAATGTATGCAATGCATTAGATTCTTATGCTTAAACTCTATCTTTGCATACCTTGCATGAGAGTGAACTTGGACTCAAAGTGGAAAAATAAGAGTGAATCCATGTGAGGACGAGTGTTGAAGCGAATTATGCTCAAGGTGTGAGAATTAGTAGTACCCAATATGAGAGCACTCTTAGGTGTGGGATTCGTGATAGTGCGAGGTTCCCTCTTGTGCCTTCGAGTTGTTTTAGAACGTTTTGCATATGTCTACTTCTCTCTATCACACATCCTTGGATCTCATCACCGGTTGGACATGCGGCAGGTTGAATTGTTTGATTTCGAGTTTAGGAATTTTTAGATAGAGTCAAGTTTGTTGTATCATGTGTCTTTGTTATTTGTTTTGAGTTTGCTCGAGGACGAGCAAAGGTTTGGTTTGGGGTATTTGATCGAGCCAAAATTGTTATATACTTTGGCCCTCATTCCTTATCCCTTGTCTTATTTTCGAGTATGTTTTCGTGTCTTATGGGGCTCTTTTATCTTGTTTGCATGCATTAGATGTAATCCTGGTCTTGGAGTAAAAAGATGGAGAATTCAGACGTAAAACCAGCCAATTGAAGAATGAAGAAAGGAAGAAGTACGCTGGTATATGTGCGGGTAGCCTTACCTGCGTAGTCTCAGTTTTAGACATTTGCTGGTCACACCAGCAAACCTACCCACGAACGGAGGTCGGAAATCTTCCCAAATTATCAAAGTGCTCAGTTCGCTGGTACAGCGCTGGTATATACTAGCGCAGCCACTAGCGAACTGATGATGGAAGTTGCTGGAGAGGATGTGCAGGGGTAACTACACGGGTCCTTACCCGTGCACATGCACCCGCACACTGCGTACATTCTGACAACCACATCAGCATTCAGACCTATTTTTGGGAAAGCCATTTAAGGAATCACTTTAGATTTTAAAAACACACACCCACACACCATCTTACATCATATTTTCTCTCTCTAGATCTAGGAATCATACTCTCCCTCCACATCCAAACCCATATATCAATTCTTGATTTTCTACTTAACAAAAGGAAGCAAGTAGATCATTAGAAGCTTAAAGAAGGAGAATTATTCCATGGGTTTTCTTCTATCGTTTACTTATTGATTATATATTGTAATAGACATGAGTAGCTAAATCCCCACTAAGGGGTTGATGTGATTTATATGTGAATTGTGGGTATTGTAATGAACTCTAATCTTTTATATTAATCCATCAAATATGTTTCATTCAATGTTTTAATTGATTTCAAGGATAATTTGTTTGCATTGTACCCTCCTCTATTAGCAAATTGTATGAGAAATTACTTGAGTAGAGAATTAGGTATACATTCTATTTGATTTTCTTAAGCTAAATTGAATGGAAGGATTGAACAAGAGTACCCTCCTCAAGTGAAATCCGGATTTATTAATCTCAATTTTTATCTAATCTTAAATGGGTAATCAATACTATACACTCTAGGTTGATTACTTGTGCGAGGTTAAACATCAATTCTATACCCTCTAGAATTGGTGATTTTATAAGAGATTAATCCCTTTTATTTGGTAGATGCGCATTCATGAACAATCACTTATGGGTGGCCAATACTATACACTCTAGATTGGAAACTCATAAGGGATATACAACCAAGCTATACACTATAGATTGGTTACATTTGGCTAATGCTCCTTAATGAGAGTTCATCTTTCCCATTCTTTGCTTTAATGGATCCATCAATTCCTTAGTCATTTATCATCTATTTTCACCTACTATCTTAATTGCATCTTAATTAGTTTTAATATAGTTTGCATTTTAGTTAATTTCAAATCAACAACCATTTCACTTTACTTTTAGAGCAGTTATCACTAGAGTAAGATTTAGTCATAAATGTAGCTCAATCTCTGAGGAACGATATCCTTGCTTGCCACATACTCGTTTTATACAATTTTAGTGCATCTTGGGATTTATAAATTTGTTTTGATATTGCATACATGGCAAATGCATGTCACTAGACAACCTACCTACAATCCCAACACATTTTGCAGATGAGATGACAATTAGTAAGTGGCTACACATTAACCGTTATCTTAAATAATTGTGTATCCACTTTTAAAAGCAAGTAAAAGTTAATGTGACTGAATACATTAATGAGTTGGCCAATCTGGTTCTATATTGATTAAATTTTTTCGTTCAAAAAATAAAATATTCCATTCAAAAAATAATTAATTGGTGAGTGAATACATTGGTGGATGAGATATTAATTAAGATGGTGTATCTGTTTACACCATAGCATTATGTGGTAGGGTAGCTGCACCTTTTTAGTAGTCCAATAATAATAACATAAATTTTGTAACTGCGTTTTAAATACGAAGATTGAAGTTGACAAGTTTTATTTTTTACTTCGTAATTATTCATTAAACTTTAAAAAAAATTAAAATTTTACAAGTTATTACCAGAAATTGTTCACACACACGTGTTAGTTCAATCAAACATCATATTAAAACAAATTAATTTATATTCATTTCATAACGGAGTAAAAAAAATACAAAGAGAACACCATGTACACATAAAGAAAAGGAAACATATTTACATGATATCCAATACAATTACGAAAACAAAGACAACACACTTCGTGGGGAAAAAAAAACTAAACAAACAAACATAATACTACTTTGTTCTGCCAGTCGAGGTCTGCCAGTCGTGTCCTTAAAAGGATTTGTTCTGCAAGACCATCAACTTTCGTCTCGAGTTGCATGACACGCTTCTCTCTATCGTGGACTCTGGCATTTTCCACCATCAAATTGCGATGTAGATTCCTGCAACGACGACACTAGTACTCGAGTGCTTTCTCAACAATGGTTACCTTCTCTTTCAAAAATGCCAACGTCTCTCTATCTCCGAAATCCATCCTTCGCATTTGGTAGTATAGTTTACTTTAAATGAAGTGAAAATGCATATTTATATTACTTCAACGCATGTCATTAAGAAGGAGTACTATAGTTGTAGGAATTTATGACTTTTGAGTAATTGTTTGAGTTACATAGTGTAAGGGTTGTATCGGTTAATAACTTTTGTGATCAACAAAAGTATGTGATCAATGACAAAAATGACCATGAGATTTTATAATTAAGTAGCAGTGAGACTGAAATAAATGTAAATAAACTTTTCTCAACCATATATGTTCATCTATCAGTACCCACCTCTTTAAAATTGGCAACGTTGAAGGTTCAATGTATGCACAAATCAACATGATTAAACTCAAATCAAGAAAATGATACCCGTTCATATATTTCTACACTCCTATTCACAAAATTCGACATTAATTCTAAATTTGTGCACACTGAATTAGTAAACAAGAGTAAAGTTGCACAATGAAATATTTAACTATATGAAGCAATTTGATTGTAACACCTCAAACTACATTGGTAACGTGAAAAATTGGCAAGGAAGGACACATTAACTTATCAATTATAGTACAAGGGAATAATAAACGAGATAAGATAACGATGTTCATACTTCATAATAATAATATCATCACTTTAAGGTTTACTAACTATATTATTAGGCTAATGTCATATTCAATAAGTAATATTGCTATCATCATTACAAACGTACTGAGTTCAAATATTTCACAATGACATCATAAGGCGTGATCACAAATGAAACAACTCCTTCAAGGTGTGATTAGCATACAAAAAATATCTTAGTCATTTGATCCCACCAGTTCTATTTTCTATAATGTTATGTTGTTATAAGGCCTAAATACTATATTTAAATGTTCAAAACAAGTCAATATTAGATCACAGATAGAAAATGTAGTTTTGCATAGGTTCAAAAACAGTTACATCAAGTTTTTCATGTCACTTTGCTACCAGTCTAGATGACTTCCTTGTAGAGGCTTTCTTTGCTGGAACTTTTATATTTGGTTTATGTGCTAACTTCACCTTGTCCTTGGGTTCAACAGTTGGAAGAACGACCTAGGTCTTCTTGGTTTTAAGAGTTTTCTGCACCTTTTTTGTTTGGTTCAGCAATCAGAACATTTACCTTTCCACCGATTGGTGATGCTGCTTCCTTATCCTTCTTGTTTTGTTGATCACTATTGACTAGTGGGTTTTCGTTTTGCTGCTTCCTTAGCCTTCTTGTTTGGTTGATCACCATCAATAGCAGATTTTGCCTTTTTCGTAATGGGAGCTTGTTCCAGGATCTGCTTTGGTGCGTCACTGTGAAGTTTTCTTTTCTTATTCTTCTCTTTAGTCGCTTGACCGTGGTTCCCATCAAATGCATCAGTCGTGCCAATTGCTTCTTTCCCCTTCTTGGATTTCTGTGATTACTTTAGCTGAATCACCTGGGTATCACACGGTTGTTGTTCATCTACTATTTTCTCACTAACAGTTTTTTCATCTCCTGATTCATTACTCACTCTTTCCTCATCTCCTCCTGTTTCCTCACTCACTCTTTCTTCAACTCTTGTATCCTTAGTCAATTGTTCATCTCCATTATCCTCACTGGCATTGTCACCCCCCTCCATTTCCACACGTTGTATACCCAGTCTACCATTAGTGGCTATTATTCCATCAGTGGGTGTTATTCCATTTCTGGTAGAACGGGAACCATGTTATTCACCTGACTTCTTACTCTTAAACTCATTGTCCTCGATTTGAAGCACATCATCCTCACTATCATGATCCCCATCCTCACTATCACCCGGTACCGATTTTGAAGATGAACTAGTCGTTGAGAGTCTAGTTTTTTGAAGTATCCAAAATCGGCTTCTGAAAACAAACCAATATATATATATATATATATATAATCGGGAAGCAGTGGATTGTAGTTTCTATAAAAATATTTTTAAGCAATGGTAATTAAACACATTTTAAATAACAATAACCATACCGCATCATTAGTGTTATGGAGCTTATCAATCTTGCCCTCCATGACTAGTTGGGTCAATCTAGAAATCATATACATCATCTCTTTCACTTAGGCAATGGGTACCTATCGCACCAATAATTATGTTAAAGACTCACTTATGTTAACCTAAAAATATAATTCATAACACATACATAAACTAAACAACTAACATATTTTATTTGTTCAGGCTCTAGTAAGTGTGGATTGTCCCTTCGAATTTCCAGATGTTGGCATGTGAATCTGGACTTCTTGCACCTTATCAGAGTGAGTTGCCAAGGTGGCAAACCCACTAGTCCGACAGAATTATGGTCAAGTATATCCTACCTATATATAAACACAAAATTAAGAACAATAACAGCGTGCTAATGGTAACAAAGTTAAAAATGTTTATTTATACAATGGTATTTCAGGAATACTATTGATTATTGAACATATTCAGATAAACTCACCACATCATCATAGTACTTTTCACCCTTATGTGTCGCTTTACGAACTCTCTGTACCATTCTAGGCTATCATCAACCTCAAGGTAATCAATCACATCCAAGCCCTTCAAACCTGACTTGGCCATTTCTTTTGTAATTGGGTAGTCCGCAAGCATGGATGGTGGTGGCACCTTGGGAACACGTGGGGAAATGAATCCCAATCTCTGAATACCGACACACTCTCCTAGGTACCATGCGGGCCCGTATGGCCTATCCAATAGAATCATACTCTTGGTGGCATGAGAAGATTGCCGTACATAGGTCAAAAATTTGTCTAGGACCTTTCCCCATGGGTGCATGTTTACTTGAACGGAAACATTATCATTAACATACTAACGGAAAAATACTAGCTTAAATTGATTAGTGAAATAAAATGTAAAGAGAATTCCAAACTTTTTAAATAATCTACTTACATCATTCTGTCTAAGATTCCTCAATGTACCCCTTAAATCACTGTAATTAGCTTTCTTCATCAAAGAGCCCCATCTCATTCCCCGAGGAAAGGTATTCGCATCTGTCAAGCATGTCACCACTGTTGCAATAGGCTTTATGTATTCACAAGCCCAAACCTACTTAGCAACCAACATAACAAACATACAGAAACGGTTAAAATACCATAAACAAACATAAGAAATAACTGTACATTTTAAAATACATGTCCATATCAAAATACCTCCTAGGCCCTCCAAAATCCACTGGTGCTTTGATTATTTCTCGCAACAGCATCTATATTTTTGTAAAAAGTAGACAAGCTAGCTCTGCCCAAATTGTACAAACCTATGGACGATATGTCTCTAAGGCTCGGCATGTAATAAAGGTTAACAACTCCAGCTTTGTCACACATTAATGAGCTAGAAAGCAATGCTAGGATAAAAACCCTAGTCAATCTTTCAATGTCTTCCACCCGCATATCGGTTCCCGCCAAAACCTTTATAAGCATCATAGATCTCTGAAAAAGGAACCCTTTTCTTTGCTATATTGGCCATAGGCTCTCCAAACCACATCACCAGCTCATCCTTGTTCTTGTACGAATCCACATCATACTCCATCGGCTTTCTAAAACAAGGTAAGCCAGTTATTGCGCTAAAATATGATGGAGTCATCGTCATCTCTCTAAATTCATCAAAGTGAAATGTGTGAGTTGTATCCCACCATTAGTCCACTAGGGCTCTCAGTATTGTTCTCTTTCAGCTGCTGTATTCATTTCCTATAACCTTCACGAATTCGCCAAAACCAGCTTCTTCAACCTTTAACTTCATGAAAGCATGCAATTATTTATACCATGAATCATAAAGTTTCCAGTTTTCGCATCCCCTTAATCTTCCAGTTAGAGGCTGAACGTAAAAGACATCGGTAAGGAATAATGAAACAATTACTAAGAATAATGGATGAAGTATTCAATTAAAATCGTATACTTTAAATGCATACAATATTTATAAGACAATGTAAAAAACTAGACACTGTAAACAACCCCAATCTTCATTGATATTTCTTTCTAAACATCACCACAAGTAATCAAATGGGAATTTATAATAGTAAACAGTGGTTTGCAAAATTAGATAACATAAATTTAATAACCTATTACTACAACAATATGCACATATTACTGATGACATGTAAGAAACATACATAAAGAATAGCCATACTTACATTGATCAATATGTGGTTGCGAGGATCAATATGGAGTTGGTTCTTCCTAACGTCCCAATTTCCCATCTGCTTCCATGATTTGATTCCGTACTTGAAAAATCCACCTTGACTGATCGCTTCAGTCAACACGGAATCTTGTTGTTCGGTGATCTTTTTATGCTTGTTCTTTCCACTAGCATACTATTGTTCGATGATCTTTATATGCTTGTTCATTCCACTAGCATCCTGCTATTTCGTGATCTTCTACTGCTTGTTCTTTCCACAATCCTGATGGTCTATCATCTTATGTTGCTTTCTCTTTCCACCCTTGTCCATGATATTAAATATGAAATCTCTAAAAATCACTAATATAACAAAATCAGTCAATATGTATCACTAGCAGAAACCACCAATGAACACATGCATTGAGAAAAGTATAAAAGAGCGACTTAGAGTTCATTGGTATACCATTCAGAAAACAATAATTACCACTAGACACTAAACCATGCATATATTACAAATTCAATGAAACAAATACTAACATCAGATACATTAGAGTACATCATTCATCTAAACAAATATTAATTATGTTGGTTGAAATGAAAATCTTAATGGGAATACGGGATCATGATTAATAATGATGTTAAATGGAGAACATGCACTGACGTTAAATGTTGAAAATTAATTTTAAACGAACAACATTGTAAAGTTAAGTTATTAATTCGCGTGAGAAGTGTGCAATTGGCTTGGTAAGTATGGAGACACTAATTGACCATACAATACGAAGCAATAATAACCTATATTGAGTTTTCAAGAAAGTAATACTATCTTTTCGTCTTTCTATTTCATACAAATATTGATCATGCCTTGGTCAATTAATTACAGCCTATATAAGGTTATGAAAACCTAAATATTTTAATGGAGTGTTAATATTGTTCATGCATTGGGCAATTAATTAAAGCATATAGGGTTACCAAAACCTAAATATTTAAATGGAGTTTAAATATTGATTATGCATTGGGCAATCTAGCGGCATCCCTTTATCCTTTTGTTATCCATTTAAGTAATCATTGAAAACAAATGCATGTAGACACAATGCATGTACATTTCTCAATTAATATGATGTTTTCATAAGTGATGATGCTTGCGATTACCGCATTAAAATGGTTTTGATGCTTGCGATTACGAAATCTTTTCTTTCGAATTTGCTGACAGCATTAAAATATAAATAATTGAAACAATTAAAATTATTTTTTATATTATATAGATATGTGTTTCCAGAGTTGAAATTAAGGATTAGAGCATCTCCAATGCTATTATGCATTTGGAGAAAATGGAGTGCCACATAGGCTAGATACTCTAGAAGTTAGAAAAACTCTCTCCAATGCAATTATCTAAGTTGAATATGGAGATGACGTGGCAAAATAAAAGTTAGAGAATATGGAGTTCAGTTTCTAATTCTAGAAACTCTCCTAGAAATGCTGACTAGGATTTCTAACTATTTCCACCAATAATATTAAAGCTCATTTAATTGTAAAATAAAAGAGGAGAGAGAACGTAATAATTGTTTTATTATGATTGGTCAAAAAATAGATATATATTTGATTTTAGATAATTGCATTGGAGATGTGAATATGCATTTCTCTACAAAATTTTCAAAAGTGGGTCCATTTTGACTAAAAATGCTGAGGTGGCACTGATGTGAATTTTTCACAGTTGATGCGTTTCGGCGAGATCTTCAGAAGTCACGACCTGCGGTCGTGAGGCATACCCTATTTTAGTTAAATTCCATTGTTTAGTTCCTGAAAAGGCCGTTTTTTCCGTTTTAGGAAAGTTCTGTTTTTGCCATATTTTTAGTTTTCCAAGTCCGAATCGACTTCCGTCAATTCCAGCTTGCTTAGGATTATTAATAGTATTAGTTTTTGCATTAATCTCAATTTTTCCTTTTTTAGTAATTTTTCGTATTTAGGGTTGTTTTCTTGTTCTGTAAGGAATACGATTAGGGTTAGGATTTGTTTGCTTTAAATAATCATGTAAGCCGAAAGGCTAGACAGTTTTTGATTTATAAAATTTAGAGTTTCTCTAATTATCTCCCAATTTCGGCATTCCTTGTGAATCAACGAACTTGAAGCCTAATAATCCGGTATTCGTACGCGAATCAACGGAGCGTTAGTAGGTTGTGTTCAATTTGTTTCTTGCAGGTTTTTCTCGACAGAGCTTCCGCTACATCAGTTTGGTATCACAGCTTGGTTCGTTCTGGACGACATCATCATGCCGCCAAGAAGACGTCCAAAGCAGATTCTAGTAGAAGAAGCTATCGAACGTGACCGCATGGCACAATTGGAGCGACAGGTTGAGCAATTAACGGAGCAGCTTGCGACAATGAGGGCCAACCAAAACCCTTTTCAGAATTTAAATCCTGAGACGGGGGGTTACAGTGACGGAGGGGAAGAGATCCCGCAACCACAACGCAGACAAAGGGGGCCAGAAGCTGAAGACATCAGGCGTTGGGAGTCAGGGATGCGGACAGAGGTTCCAGAATTCCATGGAAGTATGCAGCCAGAAGAATTCCTTGAGTGGATCGGGATTGTTGAAGAAATCCTAGAATTCAAGAGAGTTCCAGAGACAGAGAAGGTGGCAGTTGGTGTCCACCAGATTTCGGGGTCGAGCAGCAACATGGTGGCAGCAACTCAAACTCACTAGGAATCGTTCCGGAAAGCCCAAGATTTCTGATTGGGAGAAGATGAAACGAAAGCATCGTGCTGAGTGTTTACCTCACAATTTTCAGAAGTTGATGTACCAGAGATTGCAGAATTTGCGTCAGGGTATGAGATCTGTTGATGAATATACCACAGAGTTCTATCAACTGTTGGTGCGAAACGAGATTCAAGAGACACAGGATCAGTTGGTGTCGCGCTACTGTGGCGGACTGCGAACACAAATCCTTGATATGATTAATCTCTTTGATCCAGTAACGGTGACAGAGGAACATCAAAAGGCTTTACAACTGGAGAAAACGTTGTCTCGAAAATCTAACAGTGGTCCATTTTTTGAGTTTCGGAGGAGGTCCTAACTGTCGAAACAGGACAAGTGGAAGCATTGGTAGTGGCGATAATATAGGGAACCGTTCAAGTGCTAGTGGCAGTTCAAATTCTAGACAACGAAACCCGACAAATAACGTTCAACCTCTTAGAACCACGGGCGGATTTCGATGTTTTGGATGTGGAGAAACTGGTCACAGATTATCTGAATGTCAGAGACCAGCAAAGAAGGTTTTGTTTATTGATCCTGCAGAATTTAATGAGGAAGATGCGGAAATAAGTGAAGATCCGCAATTAGATGTTGAGGAAGTGGCCAGTGAAGAACTAGTAGACGGCGACACAGGAACAATGTTAATGGTGCGACGTACTTGTTTGGCACCGAGGAATGAAGAGGGGGATTGGCTTCGAAATAATATATTTCAGTCCACTTGTACTATTCTGGGTAAGGTGTGCCGATTCGTCATAGATGGGGGAAGTTGTGAGAATATCGTGTCAGCCGAAGCGGTGCGAAAATTAGGGGTGAAGACAGAAAAACATCCAAAACCGTATAGGTTAGCTTGGCTACAAAAGGGAGGAGAGATAACCGTGTCACAACGGGTGTTGATCTCGTTTTCTATGGGGTCTCACTATAAAGATCAATTGTGGTGTGATGTGGTGCATATGGACGCGTTTCACCTATTGTTAGGGAGACCGTGGCAATATGACAAAAAAGTTTATCATGATGGGTTTAAAAATACTTATTCATTTGTTTTTCATGATACTAAGATTGTGTTACTGCCAAGCAAACCTTCTGAAAAACCGAAGTTGCCTGGATATAATATTAACCTGCTGTCCTATGCAAAATTTGAGTTGGAGGTGAAAGACTCGAAAACGGTGTTCGTATTGGTGGGAAAAGAAACAAGCTGCTGAATTGAAGGTTCCCGAAGCTGCAGCTCCTCTGATTTCGGAATTTCCTGATATGTTTCCAGAAGAATTACCAGAATGACTTCCGCCCCTACGTGATATTCAACATCATATCGATCTAGAGCTAGGGGCTATGTTACCAAACAAGCCACATTATCGTATGAGTCCTACTGAGCATGAAGAATTACGGAGACAGGTTAAGGAGCAACATTCAAAGGGTTATATTCGAGAGAGTCTTAGCCCGTGTGCTGTACCCGCCCTTCTAATTCCAAAAAAAGATGGAACTTGAAGGATGTGTGTAGATAGCCGCGCAATTAACAAGATCACTGTGAGGTATCGTTTTCCAATTCCAAGACTAGATGATTTGTTAGATCAACTGAGTGGGGCTAAAGTGTTTACCAAGCTGGACCTGAAGAGTGGTTACCATCAGATTCGTATTCGACCTGGGGACGAGTGGAAGACGGCGTTTAAAACGCGAGAGGGTTTATATGAGTGGCTAGTCATGCCTTTTGGGTTGTCAAACGCGCCCAGCACCTTCATGAGAGTAATGAACCAAGCCCTTCGACCATTTATTGGTAAGTTTGTCGTTGTATATTTCGATGATATCTTGATTTACAGTGCAAACCTCGAGCTGCATATTCAGCACATTCGAGAAGTGTTGTGTGTTCTATGCAAGGAAAGATTTGTTGCGGTAGCAAAAAAATGTGTTTTTATGACCCCAAAAGTGTTGTTTTTGGGTTATATTATTTTTGGAGAGGGACTACAGGTGGATGAGTCCAAAATTGAGGCAGTGAGGCAGTGGCCCCAACCGAAAACAATTACTGAGGTTCGCAGTTTTCATGGGTTGGCATCATTCTATCCCCGGTTCATTTCGCACTTCAGTAGCATTATGGCTCCTGTCACTGAATGTATGAAGGGAGTCAAGTTTTAGTGGACATCCGAGGCTGAAGAAGGTTTTCAGAGAATAAAAGAGCAATTGACAACAGCCCCAATTCTAGTCTTACCAGATTTTTCTCAACCCTTTGAGTTGCATAGTGACGCCTCCAAAGTGGGCATCGGAGCTGTTTTGAGTCAAGCTGGGAAACCGGTGGCATATTTTAGTGAGAAACTGACGGGGTCTCGAGTTCGTTACAGTACGTACGATATAGAATTCTATGCTGTGGTCCAAGCGGTGAAACACTGGCGACATTATTTATTCCACCGTGAATTCATTCTGTACACTGATCATGATTCGTTGAGGCATCTCCATAGCCAAGATAAGATTTCTGCCCGACATGCTTCATGGTCCGCCTACCTACAACAGTTCACGTTTGTTCTAAAGCATAAGGCAGGTGTTACAAACCGAGTGGCCGATGCTCTGAGTCGAAGAGCCAATTTGTTGTCAACAATGACTGTCCAGGTTCCAGGTTTTGATTCCTTTCGTGAATTATTTGATTCTGACCCGTATTTTTCTAAGGTGATGGCTGCTGTTCGAGCGGGGGAAAATTTTGAATTTTTATTGGTGGATGGTTTTCTATTTCGGGGAAATCAACTTTGTGTTCCCGATTGTAGTTTGCGTCTGCAAATTATTAAAGAATTACATGGTGAGGGCCATGTGGGCAGGGATCGTACTCTTCAGTTAGTCAAGGCGTCCTATTTTTGGCCAACAATCCGTAAGGAAGTAGAAAGATATGTCGAAAGATGTCGGATCTGTCAATTATCCAAGGGGAAAGCAACTAACGCAGGTCTGTACATGCCATTACCCAGTCCTACTCAACCATGGACAGATTTGAATATGGATTTTGTTTTGGGACTGCCAAGAACTCAGCAGGGTTTTGATTCCATCTATGTAGTAGATGATCGATTTTCCAAGATGGTTCACTTTATTCCGTGTAAAAAAACTACTGATGCTGTAAAATTTGCCCAATTATTCTTTCGGGAGGTATATCGTCTTCATGGACTACCTACATCAATAGTTTCTGATCGGGACACTCGATTCCTTAGTCACTTCTGGTGGAGTCTTTGGAAGATGGTCAATACAAGGTTGGATTTTAGTAGTGCATATCATCCACAAACGGATGGGCAGACTGAGGTTGTGAACCGAGCTCTGAGAGATTTGTTAAGATGTCTGGTAGGGGATAACGTTCGGTCATGGGATCAAAAACTTAGCCAAGCAGAATTTGCCCACAACCATGCTGTCAACAGGAGTTCTGGTTTCAGTCCTTTTCAGGTTGTTTACTCATTGGTTCCTCGCAGCCCACTAGATTTGTTGCCTCTGCCTAGCAAGACTAGGATTCATGGAAAAGCTGAAGATTTTGTTCAAGTGTTACAGGAGGTTCATCAGCAGGTGCAAGAAAATTTGTTACAGTCAGCACGGAAGTACAAGCTGGCTGCTGACAAAAAGCGGCGTCATTTGGAGTTTGATGTAGGCGATTTTGTTTGGGCGGTCCTTACAAAGGACAAGTTTGCTGTGGGAGAATATAATAAACTTGCTGCTAAGAAGATAGGACCACTCGAAATTTTAGAGAAGATCAATCCGAATGCTTATCGCCTCAAGCTTCCCAGCCACATTCGTACTCATGATGTGTTTAATATCAAGCATTTGATTCCTTTTCATGGCAACTCTTCTGATGATGATGCTGCCGGAAATTCGAGGATGAATTTTCTCCAACCTGCGGAGAATGATGCAGCAGCATTAGATTACATGGCATTGCAATATATTGAGGGGTTGGATAGGAAAAAGACCAAGAAAAAAGGACATTTCATTCCTACTAGTCCAGGCGACAGAGTCGGAATGATGTGAATTTTTCACAGTTGATGCGTTTCGGCGAGATCTTCAGAAGTCACGACCTATGGTCGTGAGCCATACCCTTTTTTAGTTAAATTCCATTGTTTAGTTCCTGAAAAGGCCGTTTTTACCGTTTTAGGAAAGTTCTGTTTTTGCCATATTTTTAGTTTTCCAAGTCCGAATTGACTTCCGTCAATTCCGGCTTGCTTAGGATTATTAATAGTATTAGTTTTTGCATTAATCTCAATTTTTCCTTTTTTAGTAATTTTTCGTATTTAGGGTCGTTTTCTTGTTCTGTAAAGAATACGATTAGGGTTAGGATTTGTTTGCTTTAAATAATCATGTAAGCCGAAAGGCTAGACAGTTTTTGATTTATAAAATTTAGAGTTTCTCTAATTATCTCCAAATTTCGGTATTCCTTGTGAATCAACGAACTTGAAGCCTAATAATCCGGTATTCGTACGCGAATCAACGGAGCGTTAGTAGGTTGTTTTCAATTTGTTTCTTGCTGGTTTTTCTCGACAGAGCTTCCGCTACATCAGGCACTGTTTAGAAACTCAAAAATGCATAATAGCATTGGAGATGCTCCTACATGTGTATCTTAGACAAGAGTCAAGTGGTTTTCAATATATTCATGCACTTATTAGTCTGTAGATGACCTTTAGTATGTCATTACATTTTATATTTTCATTCAAGAACCACACATATAGAGTAATCTATACCACTTATACTTGTACCATTGATTTAATCTATACACTTATGTATGCATTATTAAATCCATATCAATTAATTTATTAAGTTTTACAATTAGATTTTTTTTCTACTAGAGTGTAGATGACTTTTAGTAATCATTAATGTGGTTGAGCATAAGTAATCAATGAATTTATATTTTTTACATTAAAATCTTTTTGTAAAAGTAATGTACTTAATTATTTAGTGTTTGAAAGGGTAATACAATGTTGGCAGTCAATTGATTCGATAGATTCATTTAATAATTTTGAATTTTTAAGTTTAAAATTTTCAAATTCTCAACACTTTATCCGATGGATTTGATGTTTGCGATTACGAAATCTTTTCTTTCGGATTTGCTGACGTAATAAAATATTAATAATTGAAACAATTAAAATTCTTTTCATATCATATAGATATGTGTTTTTAGAGTCGAAATTAAGGATTACATGTGTATAGGATTACATGTGTATCGTAGACAAGAGTCAGATGGTTTTCAATATATTCATGCACTTATTAGTCTCTAAATGACCTTTAGTACGTTATTACATTTATTTTTCTAAAAGGAATGTAATTATTTATTGAGTATTGGAAACTGTTTATGGACTGTCATTCAATTGATTCAATAGATTCATTTACTAATTTTGAATTTTTAAGTTTAAAATTTTGAAACTATGAACATGTTATCCAATGGATTTGATGCTTGCGATTACAAAATCTTTTCTTTCAGATTTGCTAACCGTTTTAAAAAAGTAATTATTGAAACAATTTGAAATTGTTTCCATATTATGTGGATTACCGCCTGTAGAGTTGAAATTAACTATTATAAAATACAAATACATTAGAGTACATCATTCATCTAAACAAATATTAATTATATTGGTTGAAATGAAAAGCTTAATAGGAATACGGGATCATGATTAATAATGATGTTAAATGTTGAAAATTATTGTTAAATGAACAACAATGTAAAGTTAAGTTATTAATTCGCATAGGAAGTGTGCAATTGGCTTGGCAAGTAAGGAAACACTAATTGACCAAACAATACGAAGCATTAATAACCTATATTGAGTTTTCGAGAAAGTGATACTATCTTTTTGTCTTTCTATTTAATACAAATATTGATCATGCGTTGGAAAATTAATTACAGCCTATATGGTTTTCAAAATCTAGATATTTCAATGGAGTTTAAATATTGATCACGCATTGGGAAATTAAATAAAGTCTATTGGGTTATCAAAACCTAAATATTTTAATGGAGTTTAAATATTGATCATGCATTGGGCAATTAATTAAAGCCTAAAGGGTTATCAAAACCTAAATATTTTAATGGAGTGTAAATATTGATCTCACATTTGGCAATCTAGTTGCATCCATGTATCCTTTTTGTTATCCATTTAAGTTATCATTGAAAACAAATGCATGTAGACACAATGCAAGTATATTTCTCAATTAATATGATGTATTTAGAAGTGGTGATCCTGGCTAATGTTTGAAATCGTGTTATAAAGAACTATACTCACAAGTGCACGAATAACGTGATAAGTACAACAGCAAGTAGAGATCGTTCCCACAAGAAAAAGTGATTTATTGATTAAAAATAGTTCTAATTAAAATTGAATTAAAAGTTACAAGAAATTGTTGATGAATTGATTAAACTAAAACTAAATTAAATTAAACTAAAGAAAGCAATTGAAAGAAAGTTTGATTTTGATCAATGGAGAGAAAGCACTAGGTCATCAATGATCCTCAATTATGAACACTCAATGAAAGAAATTAACTTATAAACAAATTCAACCAATTCAAGGGTTCATTCTTACTCGTAATTTTGACTATTACTGTATGATCGTGGGATGAGTCATGTATTCCCAACACTATTCACCATTGGTCTATGGTGTGAACAACGATCGAAAACCAGATAAGCACAAGAAATAAGAACCAAATTCTATACTTTGCTTGGCCTATGCTAAAGATCAAATTTATTCATTCAAGTGAGCATTAATCAAGATTAGATTTGGTCTATACTCTAACCCTAATTCTCAGATAGTTTTAATCCTAAAATCATGCCAAGTAATTATCCACCATTTGTCTATGGTGTGAATAACAATTAAAACTAATGAAGATTAATAAGTTTAAGCAAAATGAATGAATCGAGAATTGAATTGATAAAATAATGGTTAATTCAACACGAGCATTCAAAAAAGTTTCACATTGATTCTCTAGTTATGGGATTAGTTACACATGATGAAAAAAAACAAGAGATAGAAAAGATAAAACCCATTGAGGCCTTCAATGAATTCTTCAAGCAATCGATGTTTGAATCTTCTTCGTCTTCGAATCTTCTATGTGTAAAGATGGATGAGAGAAAATCATGTGGTGAGGTGTATGGTGACCGTGATTAGGTCTATATAGCTCTCCTCTCGAAATTAGGGTTCAAAGAGGTTTTATAGGTGTGGATGCTAAGTCATGTCCTTAAACAACAAGGAAATCAATTCCCTTTTGGAACTCTACCTTTTTGATATTTTATTTCTTTCCTAATCCATTAGAATTGATTGCTTATTGAAGGAAGATAAGGATTCGGTGTCTACTTGCTTCCTAAGACTCTCATTCAAGGCCAAAAAGGTAATATTTCTTGATCTGACAACTTACAAAACAAATCCCATAATTATTCCCCGATTTGTGACTAACTGATCTGACCTTCAGGTACTAAAATGAGCATAAACAATTCTAGACAAATTTGGATCAACTAGCCATAAATTGGGTTGGAAACTAGACTTTCGGGGATTCAAATCCATAGGTGGCAGGACACACAGTTCAATCGGAGCTGAGAGATATGGCCATCGCAACACGGATCATCTGCACTGTCTTGGAAAACAGCTGTGAAAGTCACAACGTTAGTCACAATGTTTTTCACTGGTTTTGCATTACTTTGGGTACCACTATGGAAATACACGGTGGTTTGCATGGAACCAATACACAACGGTGGCAAATTGCACATAAGCCCCTTGAATCTTCCAAAATCACCTTTTTCTTCTGAAATTCTCCAAACACACCTTATGGAACCAATAACCTGAAAAATGCTCAAATAAACAAATTTAATACCTAAATAGATCGAGAAACAAGCAATTGACTGGAGGAATTAGGATCAAAAACATATACAAATAATGATCGATCACCTATTATACTTTTATAAGGAATTGGTTTATTTATTTAACATATTTCAACAAACATGGTGTATAATTCAACTATCAGGAATACTAATCCATTAACATCCATAATAATGATTACCCATTGCATTTCCAAAAAAATTTGGGAATCACTCTTTTTGTATTTTTTTTAGTCGACTCTTGCCTAAACTAACTTTTATAGGGATTTTGTTTTTAAGATAGCCTATGACAGAGAAACAATGACCAAAAAATATATGGAATGACTCTTTTTCAAATTATCTTATGTGATTTAGTGATCCATGATGCAATTTGTATAGTGATTTGGTTTCTTTTCTATATTTTGATACAAACAAGAAAATAATAAAATGAACAAAAAATATATGGAGTGACTCTTCTCCAGACTATTCAATAACAGTAAATTCATAGACTTAATAAACGCACCATAGTTGATGTTATCCAAAATACAAACAAACCCAAAACATGTGATTGCCAAAATCATAACACCTTAAAGATGTAATTACAGCCTTTAAAATTAAAATAACAAGCACTGTTCCAGTCAAGCATTTCTAGGTTTTTAAATTGTGAGACATCACCATTAGTATTCACATCTTAAAAAAAACAAAAAAGGATATACCCTCTTTTCTGTCGTCCAATCACTAAAGAACATCAATCAAGCTTTAACAACCTGTTATTAATGGAGTTTGCTTCATTGGTGGTGGATTGAGTTTTCTTGATCTGCTGTGGTCGTAGCAGAAAAAGCATAAATTTGTCTAGATCATTCTTCAGATATTTTGCAAGGGCATAATGATTGGCCTTCTGTTTAGCACTTTTCTTGGACGATGTTTTGCCTACTTCTGAAGCATGTTGAAGTAAATGCTCCAACTTGTAGTCATGTTTCTTCTTTCTACAACAGAATTGGCACTTTAACCTGCCATTCACATTCACCTTGTACTTGCAAGCCTTCAGATCTTCATACGGCTTCTCAGCGTATTCAATGAACTCAGAATCACTAAAATTTGTCTCTTCTTCGGAACTGTACTCCATCTGAAACTAGAAGATTAATCATATTTTTTTTAATGTAACAAAAATCATAGTAGGGAAAAAAATAAAGGGAGAAACAAAAGGAGAATTGCAATATAAATAAAATTGAGAGATAAAGACTTTACATTGAAGGCTCTCGTCTTTGTCTGTAAATGGAGCAAAAGAATTATTTTGGAGAAGGTTTAATGAACTTATTTTATAGGAAAATGAAGCAATTGATATTTTAAGGGAGACTGAAGACACGTGGTATATAAGAAAGTGGGATCCAATTGATTCTAATTATGGGAGTCATTAAGGATCTCTTCCAAAATGAAACATTTGCTTAAAATTGTGTTGTTCATAGATTAAACCAAATGTCCAACATTATACTATGAATGGTTAAATCACTTTATGTGCATATGAGGACATAAATTGGCTAGTCATATGATATGATTGATATCAACTTACACATGAATGTTATAGTTATAGGACAATTTATAATTTCCTCAACAGAAAAAATATACAACAATTTGTAATACCGTAATAACTAATTAATTTCAATTAATAAAAATGACTATGGGAAAATAAATTGAGCTATTGTATACATTTAGTAATAACATATAAATACTATATGTTAATTATTCGAAAATTATTATGTGCATATGTGAACATGTACTTTGGGCAATCATATGATATGGGTATAACTTTGATATCCCTTGATGTAGACATAACAATATGAATGCTTAAATCACTTTATGTGCATATGTGGACATGAATTGGGTAGTAATGTTGATATGATTGCTAACAACATTACAATATGAATGCTTAAATCACTTTATGTGCATATGAGAACATGAATTTTATAGTTATACAACAATTTGTAATCCCATTATAACTAATCATTTTCAACTATTATAAATTACTATGGGAAAATGAATTGAGCTATTGTAAACATTTAATAATATTATTATAATTACTATATGTTAATTTTTCAATTGGGCAATCATATGATATAGGTATAACATTGATATCCTAGATACCAACATTACACTATAAATGCTTAAATCACTTTAGTAATGTTATTACTAAATGTGCGTATGGAGACATGAATTTTATAGTTATACAAAAAATTGTAATACTGTTATAACTAATCATTTCAGTTACTATACATTACTATGGGAAAATGAATTTAGCTATTGTAGACATTTAGCAATATTATTATAATTACTTAATGATAATTTTTCAATTGTAGTATTATGTGCATGTGGGAACATGAATTGGGCAATCATATGATATCGGTATAACATAGATATCCTAGATACCAACATTACACTATGAATGTTTAAATCACTTTAGTAATATTTTTACTAAATATGAATATGAGGACATGAATTTTATAGTTATACAAAAATTTGTAATACCGTTATAACTAATCATTTTCAGTTATTATAAATTACTATATGAAAATGAATTGAGCTATTGTAGACATTTAGTAATATTATTATAATTACGATATGTTAATTTTTCAATTGTAGTATTATGTGCATGTGGGAACATAAATTGGGCAATCATACGATATATGTATAACATTGATATCCTATATACCAACATTACACTTTGAATGCTTAAATCACTTTAGTAATGTTATTACTAAATGTGCATATGGGGACATCAATTGTATAATTATAAGATATTTTGTAATACCGTTATAACTAATAATTTTCAATTAATATAAACTACAAGAAAATTGGGCTATAGGGACGAAATTTATTGGGATGAATTTTATTCGTCTCAATAGAAAGTCTATTGGAACGCAATATCATATTCGTCCCTAAAAATTTCAAACCTAAAAAAACCTTTAGTGATGAAAAAATTTGTCCCAATAGAACGTCTATTGGGACGAAACAAATTATTCATCCTTAAAAAGGACAAACCCAATGAGACTTTTAGGGGAGAAAATATTTGTCCCAATAGAATACCTAATGGGACGAAAAAAATTATTCGTCCCTAAAAAGTGCAAAAATAACAAAACTTTTAGGGACGAAAACAATTTTTCGAATGATACCAACATTACACTTTAAATGCTTAAATCACTTTAGTAATGTTATTACTAAATGTGTATGGGGACATCAATTGTATAGTTATAAGATATTTTGTAATACCGTTATAAGTAATAATTTTCAATTAATATAAATTACTATGGGAAAATGAATTGAGCTATTGTACACATTTAGTAATATTATTATAACTACTAAATGTTAATTTTTCAAACGTTGTATTTTGTGCATGTGAGAACATGAATTGGGCAATCATATGATATAGGTATAACTTTGATATCCCTTGATATCAACATTACACTTTGAATGCTTAAATCACTCTGTGTGCATATGAGAATGTGAATTTTATAGTGATCAAATATTTTGTATTACCGATATAACTAATAAATTTCAATTATTAAAATTGACTATGGGAAAATTAATTGAGCTATTGTACACATTTATTAATAATATTATAATTATTATATGTTATTTTTCAATTGTATTATTATGTGCATATGTGAATGTAAATTGGGCAATCATACGAAGTAGGTATAACATTGAAATCCTAGATACCAACATTACATTATAAATGCTTAAATCAGTGTATGTGAATATGGGCACAAGAATTGGGTAGTTATATGATCTCATGATTGATATGACATGAATTGTGTTGTTCTAAACATTTTGTAATGACATAAAATGTTCAAAATTTTAGATTTTAAAACCATGTTGGAACATGAATTGTGTTGTTACATGTTTGGCATATTAATAATAGTAACATTACACTATGGATGCTTAATTAAGAAATTCAAACCTTTCTTTTTATTTCCTAAATGTAATGAATTTAATTTAATAAAAGTATATGGAAAATTAAAATATGGGAAGGGAAGATGAAAAATTAATTACTTCCAGAAAACCTATATTCTTAATGGATTCGGGATATTAAAAAAAAAAAAAAAATATTTTTAAATACGTGCAATAAATGCATCGTTTGAAATAATATTTGATGGTGTGTTAAGGTTATTTGAGTAATTTTGTAGATGTGATCTAGAAATAAAAAAAACCGTAAAAATCACTTTAAACACCATACATAACATTCAAAAACACAAAAACTCTCTCTCTCTCTCTCTCTCTCTCTCTCTCTCTCTCTCTCTCTCTTTCTCTCACTGTCTGCTGTGTACATTTATCAAACTTGGAAAAATCTACACCATGCTAGGTTGCTTACTTCTTTTCTTTTCATTTATTTTTCTGTTATTTCATTACTTCCGATTACTGATTTTGTAATTTAATAATTTCGATTCAACATATTTCAATTTTTCTGATGATTATTGGTTGTCATATGTAGTTAGAAGTCGAAAAGATGAAAAGTTATACTTGACTGGGTCTGATAATGGTGTGATGATTTATCGCATCCATAGGCGTAGCCAAGTGTTAACAGAAAAATCCACCCGGGGTGAAAATCTCAATCAACACCCTCGACCCGCTACCCCGGAGGTCGCGGCGGGTGTGGTAGGTACTTCTTACCATGGTTTTGGTAAGGTGAAATAGCATGGTGCGGTAGGTACCTCGAGGTACCTAGGTTCTTGTACGAGGTGAATGGGAGATAGGTGCCTGGGTAGGAGGTATCGTGGTATAGCCTTGCTTGGTACCTGGTAGACTGTGAGACGTGGTACTGACTTCTTTTCGCTTCATGGTGTAGAGCATCCCCGGTATCTAGGTACCAGTCCCGATCTAGGTCCTACCAGGTACCTGCCGGATGGAAAATTCTTCTTTGGACCCCTGCCAAAAATGATTGTTTACACCAAGTTTTCATGATTTTTGAGTTTGTTTAAAGTTCATCATAACTGTTAAATTTTTTTAAAGAAAAAATAAATTATCTTAAATTTATACTTGTAGCTAAGTTTAAACTTGTTTAAATTTTATATATAATATTCCGCAATTATAAACTTCATCAAGTGTTTGCATGTCCTAAATCTGACTTTAAGATTGTTATTTTTCTAAATTTGATAAATTCGGGTATTTTGATTTCTTTTTTATTGAAAAATAGTAGTAGTTGCAAATTGTTTGTTTTGTTGGGGAATGTTGTGTTCATATTCGCTTACTTTCACAATAAAAGGTTTTGTTAATGTCATCTTCCTTTTCTTCAACAAATATGGGTATGGGGAGGGAAAATGCAAATGTTGGCTACCATTGAGAGAATGTTTTGCCATAACACCTTGGAACTATAACAGACTATTCGAAGGGTGCTCCAAAGGAAAGGTTAATGAACTATAAGTGACTTTTTTAAGTTATACTGCTATAGATTGATTTATGAATTAATACAACTTACATTTCAACATTATACTACAGAAAGAATTTGGTGGATGCAATTACTTCAAATGGTTGGGTCCTGAAGTACCAGTTATAATTATCTTATCTGATATGTCATTACATGAAGAAATGAAGAGGTTACATAGGGAATTTCATAGGTCGGAATGACTTCAACAGTTCTGTTGGCCTTAAACTATTCCACATACGGCATTCTGAACTTTTCCGAGAATCGAGCTTGTCGGTTTGACTCAGAGAATGGGCCGCCAGAGTTACCAATCAATAAATTCTAGGGGCCTTGTCTCCGCTCTCACTCTTCTATCCTTCGTAGCAAGACTTCTCGTTCGCCTTTTTTCTCTCCACGATTGTCAAACTTTTGCCTGATCATGATACCGTAAGGGTCCCCAGATATGCGCCATGTAATTTAGGTTTTACGATGGTCATACCTGACTATAGGACTAGTTACTCGACGTCTTCTAGCTGGAGCGTTATCATCAGTTGAGGCAAATCGGGACCTTCTTCCTTGACTGCCACACTAATAATCTCAGGTATACCCTGTCCTGCCTTCATTGTACCTACCTGCATCTCTTGGGAGACTATACTCCATCAGATCCCTTGCTTCATGGCTATCCCACATCTTGTAGCCCCTATGGTCCTGGTCATCTTGGCAATCATCTCTTCTTTGGGAATGTTTCTTCCTCTCGTGATGGTCTGTCCTATCTCTACCATTTTTACGAGGAACACCTAGGGTTATGCTCACTATCTCATAACGCACATTTGGATCTTAGGCCACTAATAGTGTGGATAACTGGTACGGGGAAGTTAGATTAGTGGTTGCGGTTATGTTGAATCCCTACCTGGTTGCTTCTTCTAAGACTCTCCACAGGGACTCTTGAACTTACCGGAATGCATCCAGGGAAACTCCGGTGGGTGTGTCCGTGGAAGTCAGCACAGCCGATTATGATTGGAGTCGTGGAAGGCAAATCTCCTCCAATGAAACTGGCGTTTACTGGGCCAAAATTTTTGGTTCCACGCGGGGTGCCAACGTCATGTGGGGATCGGCTTCCGTCTCTACTATTTGCCATGCTGTTATTCCACAAGTTTTTCAAGGCTGATCTGATAACCTAGTTAAAGTTAACTCTCCATTGACCCCTTCCTTCTAGCGCCAATTGTTGACAGTGATTTTGGATTATGTAAAGTTAATCATGCATCCAACAAGCTTACACGAATTAATAATGTAATTACGAAACCAAAAAGGAAATCAAGCATGCAAGACACACAATTTTACATGCTAAAACCCCAAGCTGTGGAAATGTCCACGGTTGTTGGTGACGACGAGAAGAAAAGTTCACTATGAATATGATAATTACAAACTCAATCTCTCTTTAGCATATTTTTGCTCTCTCTTACTTTTTTTGTGTAATATTGTACTAGCTATTACAATAGCGTTTTAGGGTCTATTTATACATACATAGAACTCTAATTCATGATACACAAGTAAGGAAAGTTATTGTGTTTTAACGGGACTAACTTATCAAGGTTGTGTTTATCTTATTCCCTGTTTTGTGCCTTTTGTTTATTAAACACATTAGATTTCTTGCCTGATTTTGGTTCTGGTATCTTTGAGTAAGTTCTTTTCCTTATCAGAGTATACCTGAAGACACCTTGTTTGAGCAAGACTCTTTCTCTGCGTATTTGAGTTGTGGTTGTATTGAGTTCAATGTTGTCCACGTGTCGCTCAACCGACTGGCTATCTAACCCTACCAGACCTCATTCACCCCGATCTGTTACTTGATCCCGACCGGAAGTCTTGACTCGATCAGTCCTAGCGCACCCGGTCAGATCCCCTTCACCCGATCAATCTAGTCACCCCGACCGAGTTATTTCCACTCAATCGTCTAGGTCAACCTGACCAAGTCTTGTGAGGTCACCTTTGGTTAACTGGGGTTGGTCTAGTCTAGTTGATTTTTGGTGACATGGCATCCGAGACTGCCACATATTTTGGTAATCGTGCTGACTTGTCATCCTTTCTGATTTTACCAATAACATTATCGCATATGAATATTTCATTAAAAGAACGCTTGATTTGTATGCAAAAGATCTCATGAAAAGAATCAGACATTATGAACAAGATAAATACATGATTCACTTCTACTTTCATAGCAAGGATAACTAGTAAATCAGTTAGACTTTATTACAGTTGTAATAGGGCCACTAGGTAAAGGTTAAGAAAGAACTGGATAGTACAAATTCAAAAACCAGCACCGGTCATCAATTATCTTTACGGCTTCACACAAATCTCTTGGTTTTCATTGCAAGTGGAATTATTCCCTTTATTACTGTCCAGGTCTTCAAAAACCACCATCCTTTCTTTGTTAACTCTTTTTTTAGTAAATACAAACTTTACAATTTATTGACTTATTTGCACTCATTAAATTCTATTCTCTGATTCTCTCAACACACCATTCATTTTGGTGGCAACAACGTTTTTTTTTCTTTTTGAACAAATGACAATCAGAGATTACATAAAATAATTAACTTTCAGCTTTACACTTTTGATTTGAATGCAGCTCTTTCTTGCCTCTGATCGAATTATACACAAATTTCGTCTAGAACTATCACATCTTCTTCACGTTCTCAGAACATGATTGACGTGTCGATTTTTATGTCCATGAAAGCATCGTCAAATATTTATAATAAACTCAACCTTACTATAAGGCACGAATCAAAAGACATATGTTGAAATAAAACTAGTACATCATGCAAGTAAGGGTATCGTTCCGTAGGGATGTGTTGTTAACCGTTTCAAGTTTTAGAGTTTAGGGAAAGCATGTAAATAGAATGCATATGAGGTGAGAATGGTGTGTGTGTGTGTGTGTGTGTGTGTGTGTGTATTGGAAATGGAAATGAAGGAATAAAAATTAAAAAGAGAATATGGAGGGGTGAGAATGGTGATTAAGTGAGAAATAACAAAAGGGTGGATAGGAGAGATGCATGATAATGGTCACAAAATGGCTTACAAGTTCACCATAAATAAGTGCACACAAGTGGGTTGTTAGACATTAAGTTCATCCAATTCATGTTGAGGGTTCGTTCTTGCCTCAATCCAATTTATACCCATTCATAGAGCTAAGGATTGAAGAGTTTCTTTTCTGGTTGACTTTGATGACGAGGCTTATCTAATCACTGTCTTTTTTGGTAATAATGTTGACCTATCAATCTTCGGATTTTACCAATAACATAAAAGGCACTCACAAATTTCGAATACAAGACAAAAAACTAGTTCCTCCCTTTGAGGATCCACTAACAAAAATAAACATAACAAACCTAGAGCTTAAGCACAATACAATGCCACAAACCTAAACTAAGCGGAAAAGAAAATCACAAGATAATAAAGAACGATAAATAAGAGTGCTAAAGAAAATAAAGTAAGCAATAAACACCGAGATTAAGATGAAATCCATGAAGTGTAATAAGCTAATCAAAATGAAAACATCCAACATGAGTAATAACAAGTACAAGAATATAAACTAAAAATGCAACTACAAGGCAACAAAAAACAAAAGTGGCTTAAAACTAATAATGCGACTAAACCACTACTGATAGTGGAGCTATGGTGTGCATGATCTGTGATTGAAGGTGGCCTAGTCCAAGGTGCCCTTACCTTTCCTTAATCTCTCTATCTTTGATGTTGTCATAGATTCAGGCACATAATCAACTGCTGAGAATCCCTACTCACTTCCTTTGGTTGTACTCTGACCCCGAGGTTTCCTCTGATAAGTCTGCAGGTTCAAATCTTTCCTAATATCCACAGTGTCTGCTCGTATGTTCTAAATATCTGCCTCTAAGTCAGCCTTCTCCTTCTTCTCGGCTGCCCTCTCACAATTAGACTGATCTAGTGACTCAGCCGTTTTTGTCTTTAAAACATTTGTCAAAATGAAGTTTATATTGATTTTCAAAACAGATTTTTAAACACTTGCAACCATACAAATAGTGAAATTAGTAAAGTGGTGAGCAAGGGATCCTTCCACAGGGATTCGGATTGTTTGTTGAAATGATTAACCAATCATAGTTAGCTAAACTAAGTGCGTAAATGTAAATCATAGATATGAATGATAATGGTTGGTTTGGAAAACCAACAAACATACACAAGATAGCAAGATAACAAGATAGCAAAAATATTGATGATATGAAAAATAGAAGACTCAACTATCTAGATAAGTAGAGAGGATTAATCAATTAAAGTTAAAATAAGGAATTGATAGAGTCACCAATAGAAATTAGGCAATGTATAAATGGCTTCATTAAACAACCGTTCTAACTATTATGGACCGATTGTATTTGTTGACAGTGATTTTTGGGCCTACGTAAGATTGATCACGTGGCCAACAAATAATTGCAAATTGCTAATAATGTTATGGAAAGAACGAGAAATAAAGAACATGCAGACACACGATTTTGAATGGTTAAACCCTAAATCGGGGAAACGTCCACTGTTGCCGGTGACGACAAAGAAAACAATCCACTATGTATAAAATAATTACACGCTCTAACTCTCTCTTTCTTATGAACTGATATCTTCCAACCATTACAATGATGTTTTAGGGTTTATTTATACGTGCATAGAACCCTAATTCATGACACACAAATTAAGGAAAGTTGATGACATTTAATGAAACTCTAACTTGTTGGAGTCGTGATTATCTTCTTTCTAGTTATGCGTCTCTTACGTATTAAACGCATTAGATCTCTTGCCTAATCTGGACTCTACTATCTTTAAAGAAGTTTGTTTCCTTATCATAATATGCTTCGAGACACCTTGTTTGAGTAAAGCTATATTTGGGATTGCTTTTACTTGGTAAATAATCACTTATTTCTCAAGTTTAAATAAATAAATGTTTGGTAAATTTTCCAAAAGCAGCTTATTTTACAATTTGCTCATCCAATAATCAGCTTTTGAGAAGTTGTTGGAGGTTGCTTTTCAAACCTGATTATTGGAGAAGGTAGCCCCTTACCTTTAGAATGTCTATAATACCCTTGACATTTTAATGAAAATACAATAATACCCTCAGTTTTAAAATTGAGAAATTTTAAAAATAAAAAAAATATAAAACGACAGTGTTGGTGGCCACCGATTGCTGGTGACAAATGGACAGTGGTGGTGGTGGTGGCCACCACTGGCGATGGATGTCGGAGGACAGCCAGAATCCTTCCACATCGGTGTAGATCATTTTCCCCTCAGACAGCCTCCTCTGTTAACACGAATTCGCCTCCTCCGTTCTTGGCATTAAAGAGACCAACCTCTCACCTCCTCTAACGTCATAGGAGGGATTCTCTAATGATTGAAGGCTCCTCCATTTTGCGATTGTATCCTCCATTATCATGACGAATCCGAGACGAAATCTCATGATTTCAAAACTTGAACGTCAGTGGTGAGGGAGACGATGTCGGCGGCGAAGGATGAAGGATGACGACGCCATCGATGGAGAATCCAATGGAGTAGCAGACAGTGGCAGATTTGGAACCTAAGTTTCAGAAATTCCATTGATGAAGATTGAGTGAGTGAGTTGACTCAGTTGATTTTCTTCTTAGAAGAGCGAGTTGTCTCAGTAGATTTGACTGAGAAGACTGAGTTGACCCAATATATTTGTATTGAGTATAGTGAGTTGACTCGGTATATTTGTACTGAGAATAGCGAGTTGACTTAGTTGAATATTAAATTATATATATATAAATTCTGTGCTTTATATATATATTTGAGTATTTTTAATTTAAACAAAAAAATAGTAGAAAAATATTTGAATAACATATTACAGTTTAATGTCTATTTTAGTCATTTTCCATAATCAATTAAAGTTTACCAAACACTTTTTCCTTTCTTTTTTCTAAAGTTGATTATTTACAAAGTTAATTTACCAAACACCTATCAACTTATCTGGTAAGCTGATTATTCATTAAGTTAAGCTAAAAACAGATTATTTTACAAGCAAAGCAATCCCAAATATAGCCTATAACTCATTTTCTGCGTATTTGAATAGTGGTTGCATTGAATTCAACACGGCCCACGTGTCGCTCAATCGACCGTCAACTAGACCCAACCAAACCTCACTCTCCCAGACCGGTTACGTGATCCCGACCGGACGTCTTGACCCGACCATCTTAGTGGTCCTGACCGGATCGAGTTATTTCTACCCGATCATCTTGGCAACCCCGACCAAGTCTCGTGAAGTCATCTTTGGTCAACTTAGGTTGATTTAATCTGGTTGACTTTTGGTGACATGGCATCTCTTATTACCATGAATCCCAGTGATCATACTGGCCTGTCATCCTTCCATATTTTACCAATAACAATACCACCTTAAACATTTGAACCGAGTATCTCATTCAGAAAGGAGAACTCGCTCAATGAGGTATGTTTAATTTTACTTTCATTTTTATCTTTGTAGCTCATTGATGCTCATTAATACATAACAGCTAAGCATTTACCTCAGCCATAATCACTCGATTTGACCAACTGACATGACTTAATGATGAAATCAGCAGTGGATTGCTTGTCCCTTAAACGTCGCCTATCACGTTACTGGTGGGCATGTGATCTTTAGGGTTCGTGCACCCACCCTCACTTTTACATGCGTTGCTTTCAACGAGGGATAACATCAGCATTTGCTATATTTTTTCAAAAACTCTTCATTTTTTCTCTTATCACATACTTCTTTTGCAATCTATCTTGTGAGAAAAAAAAACGCTAACTTCTTTGCCTCATAGTTACTCAAATCTTCAAAGAACCACTCGTTTTCACCGGATTATTGGTCTTATCAACACCATCAATTCATGTCATTCTTGTTTGCTCAAATCATTCCAGTATGGACCCTATTACTCGTCACCATTTTGTTAAGCTATTTATATGTGCCGTTGAGGCAGATGAAAAATAGAACGCTGATAGGGTTGAGTTTATCTTGAAAGGAGTTCACAAACCTCTGCTCCCCTAACTCAACCCGTAACTCTCAACGTTGATTATTCGATTGCTCGTCCAGAATTTCAATCTTCTCATTCTAACCCAGACATTTCTTCTGTTAATACATGTCCAGAGATGTCGAAGATAGCTTAGCACTAATCGAGGTGGTAGAACTGCTGCAAAGAACTCTCCATCAATCGAAATAAAAACCCCCTCTCAGCTAGAAAAGTTAGATGATGTCCCTAAAAGGTGCCAAGCCCATCTACTGAGATTCTCTGCTGACCAGTCGTACCCTTTCGATTCTGAAGTAAATGCAGTGACCGTCCAGGAAATCATGAGATTTGTAGATAGATTCGACATTCCTCCCTTGGTGGAACTTTTTCGGAACTATCGCTATGTCATCTAGAATCCACCTAAAGGTGTTGTTGCCATATATGGGACCATGCTTACCTCTAGAGTGACTCTGCCCATTCAACCCTTTATTGCCAGATTCCAAGCTGACACTGGGATTGCTCCCGCTCAGTTGGCTCTCAATTTATATAGAATCCTGGTCAGCTTGTAGCATCTGTGGGAACGGGTCAGTGCCAAGTACCTCCCGACCCCATAATAGATCTGTAATTTCTACACTCTTGGCCGAACGGATACTGGGGCATCTTCCACCTTCAATACAACTCCTCTAATCACTAGATTCCCAAAGGATTCAAAGAGAGACCTCTTCCTGCATCTAGCAAAGAACACAATGGTTTCATATGGGGCTTCCCTACATCAAACAAATACTAGAAAAACATATGGTTCTTCATTAGAGGTGATTGGGGTGAAACGATAGTGACTGACCCTCACCAAGATATAACTAGGAACAGTGTCTCGCGATACTTTTGCAGCCAAGATATCAGGAATAAAACTCCTGCTATGCTGACCAAAAGGTAAGCTAGTTAGGTGATTAAAGCAGCTCAAAAATCTTGGGAAGCTAGAGACCGTTATGTGCTATTTGTGGAGAAAGATCTGATCAAATTCGAACTATTCCCCGCCATTTCAGTTAGAGCAGATGTTTACGTTTTCTTTAGTTTATCTTGCACCAATCTCACATACCTTCTGACACTGCTCAGGTTTATCTTTCACTGATCATGACATTGTCGTTGGCGAGCAAGCCAAAAAGGCTAAAAGTATGGATAGAACTAGCTATACGGAAGCTGCTGCCCAATTGGCTCGAAGAATTGCTCCCCTTGAGCAGAACTTGATAGAACACACTTATGAGCCTGACCCCAAATGTCCTCAGGTCTTGTCATCCGGGAGTAGAAAAAGAAGACTCATACAAAGGACCAGAAGAGGAAGTTTACCAAGGACTCTGCTGCCAGAAAAATTACAGAAACAATAGCTGAGACTTCTGCTCCTATGGCCTCTCGTACTCAGAAAATAACCAGACTTGAGGTCAGTCCAGAGCCTCACCCTATAGTGGTTAGGTTCATAGATTTATATAAGGAGGATGATAATCAAGAGACACTGACCAGCCTGATATTAAGGGAATAGTGTTCCGATAGCAGGATTGATCGTCCGTCGACGACATCTGGTTCCTGCTGAAACTGACAATCAGGTTCGTCCCCAACCGACTAAACCTCTAACTAACCAGGTTCCTACTAAAACTGCACAAGTTAATCCTTCTTTGGACCAGCCTCTAACTAACCTTCCTACCTAGAAAGCTGGCAAGGCTCTGATGCAGTTCGTAGTGAAATGCCAGATAGTCTTCACCGATTTTGAATCTGATGGGGATTAACCTGATCCTCTCGAACGTCCCGGCTCGGACAATGTATCTAACCACTTCTTGGACCATATCGATAAGATATCTACAAGATCAAACTGACCATCTGGGATTCTATCAAAAGCTGAAATAGTTCCCCTGGTAGGCGATACAGGAGCCAATCTGGCTAGGTACACCCTTCAAGAGCAATCTAGCCTCATACCTTTGGAGGTTATTCCTGACATTTCCCCGATCGGTGAATGGATCGATACTCGGGTGGTTGGTATGCAAGAAGAAACATATCAACCAATAGATACCCATCTGAAGGAAATTAGGGGGATCTCTGGAACAATCACAGTAACTGGCCCAACCACCACAAGTGTGTCCCCGATCAGTTCTCAACATCCAAGGCACTAGGAAATAACTCCCCATCTTTCCTTAACAGAGCACCATCTGAACCCTCTGCTTCTTCAAGCTCAAGTGGGCCACTAATCGACCCCCTTAACATGTTGAGTTCCATGTCTGCGGGAAAGGGATATATCGGGGAGGGATATTGGAAGGAAGCCAAAGTTGCTAGCAGCTTCACGCAATCTTCATTAAAGGAGTAAATGTGAATGCCATATATCCTTTATTTTAAGCATAGATCTTCTATCGTACTTACCCCTACCCTTTTTTTACAGGTTGTGGAAGAGTTGAATCAAGCCCTGATCACTCAAGATAGATAGACTGCAGAGATCTCCCAACTAAAAAGAAGCTCGTTGAGAAGAGTGAGGTACTCAAATCCGTATCGGCTAGCGAATTGAAGATCAAATAGTCATATGAAGAAAAGCTGAAACAGCGTGATGTGACTGAAGACACTGAGGAGATCGCTGGCCAGTGCTCAGAATAGGGCCTCTGTAGGCGGTGAGAATGTCAGAGAGCTTTCTTTAAGAAAATGCTGAATTTGAGGTGAAAATAGCCAAGGCTGAATTGCGGTGTGTCGAGCTCGAGTCGAAGGCCATTTTGGTTGAAAAAGAAGCTGCTAAACTTGGAGAAGAGGCTAAAATTTCCAAGGATACTCTGGCCACTACTCAGCACTTCATGCTTGAATTGCAATAGATATTTGATGAGGCTAGGCTATACTATGAAAGGCTAGCTTAAGACTTGAACCAGTAACAGGTTAGCATGGAGGTGCTTTCACAATAAGCCATGCTGGCCCTTGAAACCCAAATTGTTGATCGATACAAGAGGTCTCATGCCTTTGAAACTATCATGTTAAGAGAGCTAAAGTGAGGGCTCATCACTACTCGAATTTTCTTTGATGGTAAGGAGCGATCTACTACGGAGGTGATCAAAAGATAACTGTACCTATTTGAGGTCCCCATTTCCTAGCTTTTGTTCTCGTATTCGAGCATATTTTTGTATATAAGTGTTTGTTAAGCCTTGTGTAGGTACATATTCCCTATTTCAAGGTTTTGAGCTTAAAAGATTAGTTGGGAAGCAAAATGAGCCAAAAAGAGAATATATTGGAAGTATTCAGAGTTGTCGTGGCCTCACCGTCAACCCAAACCGCAACGTGATTCGTGGTCAACCGCGGAAAGTTCTGTGGTGAATCCTCCATTGAACCAGAACGCGATACAAGAGACCGTGGCACAGGTCAACTCTGCTTTCCAAAGGTTAGTGAGCTAAAATTGGAAAATGCCCATGCAGAACACCCAAATTTCGGGGGGCATATCTCCCACCTCATAATGAACTGGGTTTTGTATCACCTATTTTTAAAAATCCTCAGAATTCTACTTTCTTGAGGTTTTTACGAATCGCATTTCTAGGTTTTCTAGAGGGAGTTATGATTGTTTCCGTAATGGTGCATGAGGATGGAAACCAGACCGCAGCAGAGAGCTTCGTGCAGAACACTTAACTTTTGGGAGGCTTATCTCCCTCCTCAGATAGAACCACGATGAGTTCCATATATGAAAATACACAAAGTGTGTCTAATACAACCTAGATGGGGGGTGAATAGGTTTTAGTTGATTTATTACCAACTTTTCGACTTAATCAATTTTAATAATCCTACTCCATATTAACAATCAATCAATCCAATATAAATATCCAGAAAACAATAAAAACACAAGGATTGATTTACGTGAGAAACCCTCCAACTGGGCAAAACTCACGGGCTATCCTTCTAGCCACATAAGGTCCTCAAATCCACTATTTGAACGAAAGTTTACAACCTAGGTTGACCTCAAGTCACACCTACTTGGTCACTAACCCTTTCACTCTACCCAACAGGCCTTTACTAGTGATTCTTGACCACAAGCTTGTGCACTAACCCACTTAGTCACAAAGCTTAACAATCAATGAAGAGGTTAAACAACCTATGTGAATATGTAAAAGATATTCAAGTATGCAATTAATGCTAGGCAACAATAAATGCTTATCTAAGGATTTAAAGATGTCAATAAATGTAAATCCTAGATATCAATATCTAAATGCAAATGCATGAAGATTTAGCTAGAAGGGTAAAATCGTCCTAAATGCTAGCTATTAATGAACAAGGCTCTCAACCAACAAACAACAACTCAATCATGTTATAAATGCCAATAAACATAAAGATATGCAATAAAATCACATAAAAGAGCTAACCCTAGGCAAACAAGAACATAAATAAATACAAAGAGATTTAGGGCATGTTCAAGTTACCTAGTCAATGAATGCGAGAAGAATCCATGATGAGATAATGCTTGAAGAGGTTAGATGCACATGGATTTGTGTTTGGTTGAGTAAAGATGAGTTCTTGGGAGTTTCTCTCTCTAAGGGAAGCTTGGCCTCTCAATAATGGCTTCTTGAACTCATAAAAACGAGCAAGGAAGAAGATAGAGTATATATAAGGGAGCCCTAGTTAGAAACAGCGTCGTTTTGAACTTAGGGCACAAAATCCTGTCAATACCGCTAGATGGACCGCCTCGCAGGCAAGTGTCCAGACCGCGGTACACACAGCAGTGCACTGTCTGGACAACAACGCGGTGCAGGGCACTGTGCATGCAGGTGCACAGGCCGCGGTATGGGCAACAGAGGCTTACTGGACAACACCGTGACTTGGGTCGCTTTGAGTGCAAGAGTACAGGAAGCGGTACATGAAGCATGACTCTGCTGAGGCATACCGCTCTGTATGCCGCGGTGTAAGCATGTCTTGCCAAGCGGTCTAGGCCGCGCTAAGAGAAGAAATTCTCTTATCTGGGCAAACTCAACACACTAAGAGATGTGCAAAATGTGCAAGTGTGGAGTGTGAAAAGAGGCATACAATACATCATTCAATTACATGAAGATAGGAACATAATGCATGCAAGTGAGTGTGTGCAACTAGATCTCTTCAAAGAAAGTTAAACTAGTGAGATACCTTTGAAGTGCTCTTTGACAGAGATGATGTCCTTGAAGCTTGATCACACTCAAGAGGCCTAAATTACCCTTACAACGAATAATCCCCAATGTGGTTTGTCAACGAAATAAGCCAATCAAAATATGAGGAACTTACAATCTCCCCCTTTGGCTATTTCGTGACAAAACCACCACTCACAAATCATCCTCACAAAAAAGTAAAAACTAAAGGTCAACAAAGAGATATTCTACATTACAAAAAGATACCTAGATACTAGGTCTTCAAAACTTCAAGCTCTTGTAGAATAGCCATCCCTACAAAACAATGAGACTACATTTTCCAAGACAAGTGTATGTGAGGTGATCAAGAGAGATAAATAAATAAGAGCAATTTACATAATAAAAGAAAACTACAATATGCAACATGCAAATGCTCCCCCTATATAGGTTACTCCCCCTCAACGGGACAATCTCTCCAAATATGCAATCCCTTTAAATAAAACCACATTACTCCCCCTTTTTGTCATGAGATAGGCAAGGGAGTATTCCCCAACCGGGTCACTTGAGCAAAGAGAGCTATTTGCAAGATAAGTGCATAATCATATACCACAACGTTATGCAACTTAATTAATTGAGAGAGAATCATTGAGGGTTTATTGTTTAGAGGAAAATGTGTGACTTAGTTGCTTTGGATGTAAGACATGTAACATCATAGTTCAAGCAAATGGTATTTGGCAAAGCAAACATCAAAAGGGTTTCCAAAAGAATTCAGACCAATTTATACCCTTTTGTTATAAGCAAACAAGATATAGTTTTTCAAAAAGAATTTCAATTTAAAGAGCAACTATATCAAACTTTATAAGCAAAACAAGACATGAGTGACTTTTGCACCCTTTTTGATTTTTCCGGGTGGGATACCCGTATGATAGTAGTCTTGATCAACTAATAAAGAGAGAGAGAAGACTAAATTTGGATGAGACATCCTTGTTTATTGCATGGATACTAGATCCTTATTGGGTTTAGTCTTCTCATTTTCTTTCACACATATTTTGCACTAGAGCAATCAAAAACATTTCATGCATATTATTTTAAGCATGTCATTAAAAGTTCTCATGTCATGGAGTTAAATTATGGGTCATTCAAGTGTACTTTCCCAATCAAAATCTCCTAGTCCAAAAATGCATTTTTGAACATAGAGGTGACATGGATTACAAATCAAGCAAGGCACACTTATTAAATAAAAAGCCATATAAGAATATATATAAGCACAACCAAGAATACTCAAGCAATTAATAAAGAAGCATAAAGTTGATCAATTTTTTGCTTATTCCAACATGCAAGGTTGCTCTCTTTGCTTGAGTTCCCCATAAGAGGTCAAACACCAAAACACATCAAGGCATATGACAAATCCCAATAGACCTACTAAGTGACTTGAACCTAGTTGAGTCTAAGGGCTTTGTAAATAAATCCGCTAGTTGATCATTAGTGCCCACATGCTCAAGTGCAATGCATTTGTTTTCAACTAGTTCTCTAATGAAATGATGCCTAATGTCTATATGCTTTGTTCTAGAGTGCTGAACAGGATTCTTTGAAATGTTAATAGCACTCATGTTATCACAATAAAGGGTAAGAATACCTTGATCAAAGCCGTAATCCACAAGCATTTGTTTCATCCAAAGGAGTTGTGTGCAAGCACTCCCGGCAGCTATGTATTCTGCTTCAGCTGTGGATAGAGAGATGGAATTTTGCTTCTTGCAAAACCATGAGACCAAGTTGTTACCTAGGAAGAAGTATCCACCCGATGTACTTTTCCTATCATCACAACTTCCTGCCCAATCTGCATCACTAAAGCCAACTAAGCTAGCATTAGTGTCAAAAGAGTACCATATCCCATAGTTGGATGTCCCATTCACATATCGAATGATTCTCTTCACGGAGGAGAGATGGGATTCCTTGGGATCCGCTTGGTACCTAGCACATACACCCACACTAAAGGCTATATCGGGTCTACTTGCGGTCAAGTAAAGCAAGCTACCAATCATACCACGAAAAAGACTTTGTTCCACACTCTTGCCACTAGCATCCTTGCTTAGTTTCAAGGTGGTACTCATGGGTGTGTCACAATGTTTGGCATTCTCAAGGCCAAACTTCTTCACTAGGTTCTTAGCATACTTAGCTTGGGATATGAAAATCCCATCATGCAATTGCTTGATTTGCAAACCTAGGAAGTAATTGAGCTCCCCAACAAGACTCATCTCAAACTCATGAGACATGACATCAACAAATTTTTGGACTTTGGATTTGTTGGTGGAGCCAAAAACAATATCATCAACATAAATTTGAGCTATGAAAAGCTCATCTTTGTTCCTCTTGATGAATAAAGTTTTGTCAACACTACCCCTAGTGTAGTCATTGTCAACAAGAAATTGAGTGAGGCGCTCATACCAAGCCCTAGGTGCTTGTTTCAACCCATATAAAGCCTTCTTGAGGCTATAGACATGATTGGGGTGGTGTGGATCCACAAACCCCTTGGGTTGCTCAACAAACACTTCCTCATGCAAGAAACCATTTAGGAAGGCACTCTTAACATCCATTTGATGCAATTTGAACTTGTGCACACATGATATGGACAACAGAAGCCTTATGGACTCAAGACGGGCAACCGGAGCAAAAGTCTCCTCAAAGTCAATACCCTCAATTTGAGAGTATCCTTGTGCTACAAGTCTATCCTTGTTGCGCACAATGTTGCCATTCTCATCCGACTTATTCCTATATACCCATTTGGTGCCTATGACATTAGTATCCTTGGGTCTAGGAACAAGAGTCCAAACCTCATTTCTTTCAAATTGGTTTAGCTCTTCTTGCATGGCAAGAACCCAAAACTCATCATTCAAGGCTTCATCAACCTTTTTGGGTTCAATTTGAGAGGTGTAACAAGTATAGCTAATTTGATTAGCTATTTGACGCCTAGTCCTAACACCCTCATTCATATCTCCAAGAATGTCATCCTTATTGTGGAGATGTCTAACCCATGGAGCGGGTTCTTTAGAGTCCAACGATGGATCTCTATCAAGAGGTTGGATGACCTCTTCATCAAGACTTGACTTCACATCAATTGAAGTCTCACAATTTTTCTCCAAGAAAGGATCATCAAGCACAATGACCTCCTCATCATGGTCTCTAGTCTTAGGCTTACAATCATCTATGACGACATTAGATGATTCCATGACGCTCCGAGTTTTTAAATTGAAAACTCTATAGGCCTTACTATTAAGGGCATAGCCAATAAAAATCCCCTCATCACTCTTGGCATCAAACTTACCAAGTTGATCTCGGTCATTTAGAATGTAGCATTTGCTCCCAAATGAGTGGAAGTAGCTAATATTTGGCTTCCTACCCTTCCATAATTCATAGGAGGTTTGCCTAGTACCGGGCCTTAGGAAGACTCTATTTCCTATGTAGCAAGCCGTATTGATGGCCTCGGCCCAAAGGTTCCTAGGGACATTGTTGCTAAGCAACATCACACGGCCCATCTCTTGAAGGACCTTATTCTTCCTCTCAACAACCCCATTTTGTTGAGGAGTTCTAGGAGCCGAAAACTCATGGGAAATGCCTAAGCTATTGCAATAGCTTTCAAAACAAGCATTTTCAAATTCCCTCCCATGGTCACTCCTAATTCTTTTAATGCTTTTACTGTGTGAGTTCTTTTCATTTTGAATTTTAGTGCAAAGCATTTTAAATTTTTCAAAAGTTTCAGATTTTTCACTAAGAAAATATGTCCATGTAAATCTAGAGAAATCATCAACACAAACAAAAATGTATCTCTTGCCGCCGAGACTCTCGGTTTGCATGGGACCCATAAGGTCCATATGTAGAAGCTCTAATGGCTCCTTGGTGGCGAGATACTTTCCTTTCTTGTGCATACTTTTGGTTTGTTTCCCTTGTTGACAAGGTCCACAAACGCCATCGACTTTCTTCCCAAGCTTAGGGAGGCCACGCACAACCTTGAACTTATCTAAGATCCTCAAATCTCGATAGTTCATGTGGCCAAGTCTTTGATGCCATAACTCAATTTCCTCACATTTGGACATATTGCAATAGATAGCACTAGCTTCAGGACAATAGCAATTGTCACTAGATCTCTTTCCTTTTAGCAAGGTTTGTCCATTTGGCATTAAAATAGAGCAATCATTTTTGTTAAATAATACAGAGACTCCATCATCATTAAGATGAGAAATGCTTATAAGATTGGCTTGCAAGCCATCAACAAGTAAAGCATTGGACAATGAGGGTAAATCGGGAATGGAAATGGTTCCTTTCCCTATGACTTTCTTTCTAGATCCATCACCAAAGGTGACAAATCCTCCATCCTCCAAGACAAGGGATTTAAAGAAGCTCTTGTTCCCCGTCATATGCCTAGAACACCCACTATCCAAATACCAAGTGTTAGAGGCATTTGCCTTCAAGGCAATTTGAGCCACATAGCAAGAATAGTTATCCCTTCTAATCCACCTAGGTGTAATGTACTCATTCCTAGTGGTATTAGTCACATTGGCTCTAGATTTCCTAGGATCATGCAAATTTGCTCTAGATTTCCTAGGAACATGCATTTTAGCTCTAGCTCTATTTGTTTCAATCATGCTCTTGATTCTACACATTTCAATGTATTTGAAGCAATTAGGTCTAATGTGACCATCAACACCACAAAAGTGACAAGTGGGAATAAAATAAGAGGACATACCATGCCCTTGTGAGTACAAAGGGGCTTTCCCACGCATTTGAGCTTGTCTTTGGTGTTGGATTGGTTCTCTTCTTCTTTGTTGTTGAGTTGGAATGAATTGCTTCCTTGGTTGACCTTGCATGAATTGCTTTTTGGCTTGATGGTATTTCGGTTGAGGGAAACTTGCTTGATACACCCTTGTTGATTGAGCTTGAGCTTGTTTCCCTTGTGCTACCTTGACTTGAGGATCTTTAGAGCACTCTCCTAGTTCGATCTTCTTCCTAGGATATTGTGGGGGTGGAGGCTCTTTGTTATCCAAACTCTTGACAAACACAATCTTGCTTGAGGATGAGGTCTCCTTGTCATCTTCATAGCCAAGACCTTTCTTATCACTTGGCCTCTTGCCAACTCCCAACATGTGGTCAAGTTTATTCGTGCTTGAAGTCATCTTAGCAATGATCTCTCTAGCTTCTTCAAGCTCCTTTTCCATCAATTCCTCATTCCTTTTAGCTATCTTCACTTCTTTATTTAAGTGAGTTGCTTCGGTGGATAGCTTGAGATTCTCTCCTTTTAGCCTTTGAATCTCTTTCTTCATCTTCAATCTTGAGCTTTGAAAATGCTCAATGAAGCCTTCAAGATCCATTCCTCCTACATCCAAATTTGTTGAATGGGATGAAGAGTCACCATCGCTAGAATCATCTTCACTTTGTTTCTCTACCTCTTCATCATCTATTGCTTCCTTACTCTTGAGAAAAGATGCGAAAGCAATAAAGTTTGCCACATGATCCTCATCATCCGAGGATTCTCCTTCTTCTTCCACGTCATCACCATCGCTCCACGTGGCGGCCATGGCCTTTCCTTTCTTCTTATTTTTCAAATTTCCACAATCCGTGGAGATGTGTCCGAAACCTCCACATTCGAAGCATTGAACCCCTTTTCTTGTGGGCTTGTCTTCACTTGACTCAAACTTCTTGAAAGGAGTCTTCTTCTTTATTTCCTTTCCTTTGGATCCAAATCCCCTCTTCTCAAAATTGATGAACTTCTTGAATCATTTCACCATGAAGGCCATTTCTTCATCTGAGTCTTCTTCCTTCTTCTCAACCTTAGAAGTCTTCAGAGCAATACTCTTTTGCTTCTTTTGAGGTGTAGGTGTGGGAGTCCATCTAGACTCATATGTTAGAAGCCTTCCAATAACTTCACTTGGCTTCATATTCTTGTAGTCACTATTCTCCTCAAGAGCCGTCACTTTTGACTCAAATCTTGCTGGAAGTGACCTCATAATTTTTTGCTTGATCCTCCTATCCGAATAGGGATCACCAAGTTGATGGCTCTGATTGACTATGTCCATCAACTTCACTTGAAAGTCGTTGAAGCACTCATCCTCGTCCATCATAATTTTCTCGAATTGTGTTTGGAGGACTTGAAGCTTGGAGTCCTTGACCACCTCGGTTCCCTCATGGGCCGTCTCTAGAATCTCCCATGCCTCTTTTGCAATTCTTGTTGTTTGGATCAATTTGTACTGATTTTCATCCATTGCAAAAAGAATAGCATGTATAGCCTTGTTGTTCCACTTGGATGCTTCAAACTCTTGAGTTGACCATTCCGACTTTGGCTTGGGAACTACACTTTCGTCTTCAAGAGTCTTTTCCGGAAGAGTGTAGCCATCTTCAATTGCCATCCATGCTCGGTCATTTATTTGGCAAATGTAAGACTCCATCTTGCCTTTCCAAGAGGCATAGTTTATTCCGGTGAGCAAAGGGGGTCTTGTGCTAGAGGCTCCCTCATTACCACTTCCGTTCCCACTCATAGTGTTTGGGTATGAATGAGATGAATTTTATGATGCAACAAACACAAACAAAATGCAAGACACACAACGAGCAAGGATCACCTAAGTGTATCTAGGAACCCGCTCTGATACCAATTGAAAATACACAAAGTGTGTCTAATACAACCTAGATGGGGGGTGAATAGGTTTTAGTTGATTTATTACCAACTTTTCGACTTAATCAATTTTAATAATCCTACTCCATATTAACAATCAATCAATCCAATATAAATATGCAGAAAACAATAAAAATACAAGGATTGATTTACGTGAGAAACCCTCCATCTGGGCAAATACAACCTAGAGGAGGGGTGAATAGGTTTTAGTTGATTTATTACCAACTTTTCGACTTAATCAATTTTAATAATCCTACTCCATATTAGCAATCAATCAATCCAATATAAATATGCGGAAAACAATAAAAACATAAGGATTGATTTACGTGAGAAACCCTCCAACTGGGCAAAACTCACGGGCTATCCTTCTAGCCACATACGGTCCTCAAATCCACTATTTGAACGAAAGTTTACAACCTAGGTTGACCTCAGGTCACACCTACTTGGTCACTAACCCTTTCACTCTACCCAACGGGCCTTTAATAGTGATTCTTGACCACAAGCTTGTGCACTAACCCACTTAGTCACAAAGCTTAACAATCAATGAAGAGGTTAAACAACCTATGTGAATATGTAAAAGATATTCAAGTATGCAATTAATGCTAGGCAACAATAAATGCTTATCTAAGGATTTAAAGATGTCAATAAATGTAAATCCTAGATATCAATATCTAAATGCAAATGCATGAAGATTTAGCTAGAAGGGTAAAATCGTCCTAAATGCTAGCTATTAATGAATAAGGCTCTCAACCAACAAACAACAACTCAATCATGTTATAAATGCCAATAAACATAAAGATATGCAATAAAATCACATAAAAGAGCTAACCCTAGGCAAACAAGAACATAAATAAATACAAAGAGATTTAGGGCATGTTCAAGTTACCTAGTCAATGAATGCAAGAAGAATCCATGATGAGATAATGCTTGAAGAGGTTAGATGCACATGGATTTGTGTTTGGTTGAGTAAAGATGAGTTCTTGGGAGTTTCTCTCTCTAAGGGAAGCTTGGCCTCTCAATAATGGCTTCTTGAACTCATAAAAACGAGCAAGGAAGAAGATAGAGTATATATAAGGGAGCCCTAGTTGAAACAGCGTCGTTTTGAACTTAGGGCACAAAATCCCGTCAATACCGCTAGATGGACCGCATCGCAGGCAAGTGTCCAGACCATGGTACACACAGCAGTGCACCGTCTGGACAACAACGCGGTGCAGGGCGCTGTGCATGCAGGTGCACAGGCCGCGGTATGGGCAACAGAGGCTTACTGGACAACACCGCGACTTGGGTCGCTTTGCGTGCAAGAGTACAGGAAGCGGTACATGAAGCATGACTCTGCTGAGGTATACTGCTCTGTATGCCGCGGTGTAAGCATGTCTTGCCAAGCGGTCTAGGCCGCGCTAAGAGAAGAAATTCTCTTATCTGGGCAAACTCAACACACTAAGAGATGTGCAAAATGTGCAAGTGTGGAGTGTGAAAAGAGGCATACAATACATCATTCAATTACATGAAGATAGGAACATAATGCATGCAAGTGAGTGTGTGAAACTAGATCTCTTCAAAGAAAGTTAAACTAGTGAGATACCTTTGAAGTGCTCTTTGAGAGAGATGATTCCTTGAAGCTTGATCACACTCAAGAGGCCTAAATTACCCTTACAACGAATAATCCCCACTGTGGTTTGTCAACGAAATAAGCCAATCAAAATATGAGGAACTTACAATATATATTTGGAAAGCCCCAGCAGTCTACTTTCTAGCGGTATTTACGAATCAAAATTCCGGGTTTTCTAAAGGGAGATAGGTGTGTTTTTCGTAACGGTGCGTGAAGTTGAAATTCCATATCAATATGCTAGGCAACCAGTGAGGCGACCAGTGAGGCTGACCAAAATCACTTTCCTCACCACTCACCTCATCTTCTGCCCGATTTTCGCAACAGACAAGGCAACTTGTGAGGCAACCATTCTTCTCGCCTCGACGCTCGCCTTGGAGCCTAGAAAGGAAAAAAAGGTCCTTTGACACCCCAATTCATCCCCAAACTTTCCCTAACCATAAATACACTCTTTTATTCTCTTTTCTTCAGAAAACACAGCAGCAATGCTTCTTTTCCCCAAACCCTCTCTTCATCTTCTTCATTTCTCCACCAAATAAGAGAGAGAAAGCTTTCAAGAGCGTCCATGGAGGTTTTCCTCCATGGACGTCTCTCCCACACCATTTCTACCCATCCTCCACCACATTTGAGAGTTGATTGTAAGGAGAAGGAGTGGTCCATGACCAAATTCGAGCAGAGCAAGGAAGGTGCTCTTTGAGGGATTTTCAAGGGTTTTGTTTCCTTTTATCTCATCTCTTTGTATTTCATGTTTTCTTAATTGTGTAATCTGCACTTGGGAAATATTGTAAACCTATTTTGTGCTCAATATATGTGTTGTTTGTTTTATATTCATTTGGGTTTTGATTTGTTCTTGATATTATTGATAATCTCTTTATCTTGATATGCATGTGTGTGGAGATTGGAAATTGATATATGCTTATGGATGGGATTAGGAGTAGATTAACTTAATTGTAGGAGTAGTTGTAATCAAATATCCCATTTGTGTGTTTATGTCTTTGGAAGGTCAAAATACATTGTATGGATGGATTTGAGTTTTTATGGGTTTTAGTTGTGCCTCTATGGAGGGCCAATCCGGGTACAACCGTAATCAATTAGCTCTAAAGAATATATGAAACTTGTTTTATGCATTATCGTGCTAGAATAGGTTTTGGCTATATGTTCATATGCTTAATGTTAGGGATTGGAGGCACACTTGCTATATCTATGACCTTTAAGGAGTGAGAAGTGTTTTCGAACCCCTTAGTTGAGACAAGAGGCACAATTTCTCTATCCATTACCTTTGGGGAGTGGTTTGTGTCTCGAATCTCTGAATTGAGAGAACAAGTCCTTAACTTGAATTAGAAGAGCTTAATGCCTTAGGTTGGCTCTATGTTTTAGTGCTTAATGTGTCTTTGATCTTAAGACACCATTGCTCTATCCATGACCTTTGGGGAGTGATGATTTGATTTCAGTATATCTTAATCAACAAATGATTCATACTAATAGATGATTTGGTTTCGGAATCCCTTAATCGTGAGAACGATGATGAGAAGGTTTTAGCCGTCAGAAAATCGTCTGTCAAAACAATTTATAAAACCTATGCGATGCGTTCACAAGTAAAGCAGTAAGCACGGGTGTCGTCCACTGGGATCGGGGTAGCGGTGATAAGATTAGGATTAATATAACTAGCAAGCATAAAAGTAAAGTGATAGCGAATGAAGATACAATATAAAATAAACTATGAAAGCAAATAAATGGATGACAATGGAGGGATGAATGAATGATGATGGAACTATGGAGTTGATGGACTCGTAAGTGAATATTGGGGCAATTGCAACAAACTCTCAAGTAAGTACGTTTTGACAAATGTAACCAACCTAGGGTGTATAGTGTTGGCATATATCTCTAGCAAGAGGTCAACCTAGGATGTATAGTGAAGACCTCCTACTAGCGATTAATCCCTCTTAAGCAACCAACAGTGGCTAGTTACTCAATTGGAACTTGTTCCATGAATGCTCATCTATCTAGCTATGGCTCAACCTATTACTAATGTAGCCATCCTAGGATGTATAGTGATGGCTTCCAATTCCCTCACAAGTGGCCGACCTAGGATGTATAGTGAAGGCCACCCGTTTGGGATTGGATGAGGCTCGAGGTTATCAACCGAATTCTACTCGAAGGTTAGTTCTCGTAAAATCACTAAAGTAGCCAACCTAGGGTGTATAGTGGAGGCTTCTAATTCTCTCACAAGTGGCTAACCTAGGATGTATAGTGAAAGCCACTAATTCGAGATTAGATTAAGGGCATGGTTATAGAGCCGGATTTCTGGAAATCCTTCCATTCAATGGAACATTAGACAACCTAATTGCCTACTCAAGTAATCCAAATCAATCATGCTAAGAGAGTGTATCCAAGCAAGTCAATAATGGAAATCAATACAAGCAATGGAATGAAATATAGAGATGGAATAAATATAACACATAGAGTTTATTTACAAAGCCCAATATCCATCATACAAATAACATCAACCCCATAGTGGGGTATTTTAGCTACTCATGTTCTATTACAAACAAAGAAACTAAGAGAGAGAGTAGAGATAACCCTAGAAGATTGATCTCCTTCCTTGAAGCTTGAATCCAAGTCTCCTAGTTTCCTTTGATTGAGTAGAGATGGTTTGGATGAGAGGGAGATGTGTTACTAGCTTAGAATACAAGTGTTGGGAGGTATGGTGATTTTTTGTTTCGTTCCCATCCTTTTCTATTTATAGAGGATGGGAAAATAGGTCACTTAAGCTTGAAACCAGAAACTGTCGCACGAATAGTGCGGGTGGAGTGCGGGTGAATTACCCGCACTGTACCCGCATTGTAAGAGTTTTCTTCATCTTCAAGGTCTCTGATCTGGGCAATAGTGCGGGTAGGAGTGCGGTTGGATTACCCGCACTTGACTCGCACTTGACCCGCACTGTAGTCGCACTTGAGTCGCACTGTATTTTCAGGTGCAAAATCCCTCCTCTGTTTTGAGCAATAGTGCGGGTGGAGTGCTGGTGGATGACCCGTACTGTACCCGCACTCTAATGTCAGGTGCAACTTCAACATCTCTGGCTTGGCAACAGTACGGGTGGAGTGCGGTTGGATGACCCGCACTGTACCCGCACTTTAACGTCAGGTGCAACTCAGCTTCTCTGGCTTTGGCAACAGTGCGGGTGGAGTGCGGTTGGAGTGCGGTTGCGACCCGCACTTGACCCGCACTTGACCCGCACTGTAGAGCTGCTTATGATCCTTTGTCTTTCCTTTTGCCCCTTTTCTGCCAGAATCACTGCAACATGCTTCCAAACCCCGAGTTACATCTATTGCCTGCAATTAGCACTAATGAGCCTATTAGACATAAAAATATATAGAAAATACACACAAGAACTAGGCAAAGGAATAGGAATGAGGGCCGAAATATACAACAATTTAGGCATGATCAAACACCCCCAAACCAAACCTTTGCTCATCCTTGAGCAAACATAAAATTAAACAAATAAGACACAAACTAAAAATGACTCGAACTAAAAACTTTCCTAGACACAAAGAAAAACCTGCTGCAGAACCAACTAGCAGAGAGATACGCAAAAGCAAATGGAAGTGAGGAATGAGCATATGCGAAATGTTCTAAAAAACTCGAAGACACCCCAAGGGAAACTGGCACAACACGAATCCCACACTTAAAATGCCCTCGCCTGAAAAACTACTCACTCTCACACCTCGAGCATAATTCGCTTCGAAACTAGGTTCTCACATGGATTCTCTCTTATCTTTCCTCTCAGAACCTAGGTTCACACTCATGCAACATGTATGCCAATGAATATATGTAACTGAATCAATTAAGTTGCATACATTTAATGTAGAATAAATGCTGTTTTCAGTGAGTGAGTCTCATGAAAGAATCATGTGTCATAAACGTGGAAAGAGCATTCATCAACTAATATTCCCAATCTAGACGTCCCTAAGATCAATTAGGTCTTTCCATTTGGTTGTAACGTGGCCACGGTGAATGGTGATTAGAAGAATGAGAATTTAGGCACAAGCACTAATCAACCAAGTTAAGGCAATACATTCTACGCTTAAGCATTTAATTTCTCGTGCAACTCCACTTCCAAATACAATATGGCGTCCAGGCATACAATTAGACTGTACGTGCAATCTTTAACTACTCATGTTACCCATTTGAGTAGCATTTACAATTGACACAAGGCATTTGAAGCATATTTTTCTTTTGTTACTTTTTGCTTCTTTTCTTTTCTTTTCTTTTCATGCCTTTTTACTATGCACATTTTCACAATTCATTACTCTTGCCTACGTACACGCCATTTATCAAATTAAAGCACAACTCTACATTCCTAAGCCTCAACAAGATCAATTAAGAGAGGGTTGGCTAAGTGTTTAGGTTGCTTGGGTCATGGATAACGTGGTTATAGAATGGAAAAGTCTATATGTGTTTGGCTTCAAAATTGGCTTGGGAGCACACATATTATGGGAATGGGAAGTATTTAGGCTTTCTTTTTGAGTGGCTAAAACACACATTGCCTAATATCACTTCAAAGGATCAATCTACCAAGGGAATAAAAGTTTCCGTCAAGCAATCCACAAATATGATGCATGTTCAATGACAAATGATGATTTTTGATGTAGTGAGACTATGCATGGTGTTTGAATAGTGTTTACAGATTTGAAAAACATTTTCCCTCAAATATACACGCTTTTGGCTTGTGTTGTGATCTCACAAGGGAAATCTCCACTATTAGAACAAGGCGCTTGAGCACCGAGTTCCCTAAACTTGGACACTAGAAGATGAGACTAGCCCATGAATTGCAAGTGAGACCCCTAAAGTGACTAAGAGTTATTGAATAAGCACACAAAGCATACACACATTAGCCACAATCACTATGCTCCAGGTATCTCACCAAGCTAAATAAGCTCAAAATTCTGGCTAAGCAGCAACTTTTTCGAAAATAAGACACAAAAATGACTCAAGACACAAAAGACGACTCAAAAAGGCGTCAACACCCCCAAACCAAAACCCAACATTGTCCTCAATGTTGAAGACAAGAGAATCTGGCCTAGTGGCATGCACCTAACATGACTCAAACAAACCTAGGAACTAATCAAACACAATCAATGCCCCAACAAAAAAAAATGACTCAAACAAGGCTCACAAAATAAAGGCAATTCATGCAATATATCATTGAAGCACAAGTTAAGCTTAACATCATGCATTTTATCAAAAATGACGGAATGGGGCATGAACCCCCAAACCGAATTAAACAATATAAAGCACATGCATTCCTACTTGCACAAGAGCCTCCGGCTCTTTAATCCACAAATATAATCAATAAATTCAATGTGCAAATATCCACAAAATATAGCATACGAACAAAACTATCCCAACAACACAATTTATTGAATTTAAACAACATAAAATATAAAACATAAAACTAACTACATGCATCAAAATTATTCAATGGGATGCATTCATGGAGAGGCTAGGGTCCTCTAAGGGTGGTTTGACCAAGTTAGGAAATTCCCTATTTTTCACCTACCCAAATAAATTTAGGTGACTTCATTATCTTTTCCTTTAACATGTTTCTATATAAGTGTATTTGGTCTTTCCTTACCCATATTTGCTTGACCCTAGGTGGACTCCATCTATTCCTAGGACCTCTAGTTTTCCTATGTTGATTTGGCTTGTAATTTTTAGCCTTAAAGTGATCTATCTTAGAACATGCATAGCAAAAGATATGAGAGTTAGAGAAACTCCCCTTTGATGCGTGGTCTTGAGGACGTTTGATTTGTTTTACTTGTAACGCCATGACCTCCGCCTCCTTTTTGCTTAGTGCTACCTTTGCTTCCTTTAAGGCATTGGCTTTTTGGTCAACCTCCATTTGCATCTTCATGGACTTGTGAGCTATCTCATCTTCAAAATCTTTTGATAGCCTCACTAAGTTCTCCAAAGCCTTCGATGTGGTACTCTTCTCGGCTTCAAATCTCTCGAGTCGTTCCTCCAATTCTTTGTTCTTGTCGGAGACTTCACCATTTGTCTTCTTGAGAGTACCATTCTCAACCCTGAGCATCTTCACTTCAGATAATAGTTTCTTGTTCAACTCTTGGAGATTAATCGCCTTTTCCATTCCCAAGGCTTCTCTCTCTTGAAGTGCTTCATTCTCTTCCTTCAACACACCCTTTTCCAACACTAGCTCTGTGCTCACGCTCATAAGCTGCTGGTTCATCTTGATCATCATGTCCATCTCGTCCATTCTCTTGCTTCGCTCCACTTCAAATTCTATTCGGAGCTTATACATGTCTTCTATTGAGAAATTGGAGGAGTCCACCGGTTTGGCTGCTTTAACTTGGAAACAACTCTGATTTACCGGGGTGGACTGCTGGGCGGATTCAAGCATTTGGGTGGTTTTCTCTTCTATGAAGGCTTGAGTCTCTTGTTGGGAAGCTATCATTTGCTCAGTCTCCCGCACATGATTCTTCATGAAATTTTGTAGTTGATCTTCAACGAAATTTGACTGGAATGACAAGATGTAGGTATTCTCGTTAGGCTCGTAGCTTGACCCTGAATTTTGCCAAAAGGAATCCATAGAGTCCTGAAACAAACAAAAACAAAAACTACCAAAGCAATAAAAAGAAACTAACAAAACTAAAAACAACTAATAAACTAATAGTATTAAAACTAATCTAATCACTACTACGCACACCAATCCCCGGCAGCGGCGCCATTTGATGAGAAGGTTTTAGCCGTCAGAAAACTGTCCGCCAAAATAATTTATAAAACCTATGCGATGCAATCACAAGTAGAAATACAAGTAAAGCAGTAAGCACGGGTGTCGTCCACTGAGATCGGGGTAGCGGTGATAAGATTAGGATTAATATAACTAGCAAGTATAAAAGTAAAGTGATAGCGAATGAAGATACAATATAAAATAAACTATGAAAGCAAATAAATGGATGACAATGGAGGGATGAATGAATGATGATAGAACTATGGAGTTGATGGACTCGTAAGTGAATATTGGGGCAATTGCAACAAACTCTCAAGTAAGTACGTTTTGACAAATGTAACCAACCTAGGGTGTATAGTGTTGGCATATATCTCTAGCAAGAAATCAACCTAGGATGTATAGTGAAGACCTCCTACTAGCGATTAATCCCTCTTAAGCAACCAACAGTGGCTAGTTACTCAATTGGGACTTGTTCCATGAATGCTCATCTATCTAGCTATAGCTCAACCTATTACTAATGTAGCCATCCTAGGATGTATAGTGATGGCTTCCAATTCCCTCACAGATGGTCGACCTAGGATGTATAGTGAAGGCCACCCGTTTGGGATTGGATGAGGCTCGAGGTTATCAACCGAATTCTACTCGAAGGTTAGTTCTCATAAAATCACTAAAGTAGCCAACCTAGGGTGTATAGTGGAGGCTTCTAATTCTCTCACAAGTGGCTAACCTAGTTAGTATAGTGAAAGCCACTAATTCAAGATTAGATTAAGGGCATGGTTATAGAACCGGATTTCTGGAAATCCTTCCATTCAATGGAGCATTAGACAACCTAATTGCCTACTCAAGTAATCCAAATCAATCATGCTAAGAGAGTGTATCCAAGCAAGTCAATAATGGAAATCAATACAAGCAATGGAATGAAATATAGAGATAGAATAAATATAACACATAGAGTTTATTTACAAAGCCCAATATCCATCATACAAATAACATCAACCCCATAGTGGGGTATTTTAGCTACTCATGTTCTATTATAAACAAATAAACTAAGAGAGAGAGTAGAGATAACCCTAGAAGATTGATCTCCTTCATTGAAGCTTGAATCCAAGTCCCTTAGTTGCCTTTGATTGAGTAGAGATGGTTTGGATGAGAGGGAGATGTGTTACTAGCTTAGAATACAAGTGTTGGGAGGTATGGTGATTTTTTGGTTCGTTCCCATCCTTTTCTATTTATAGAGGATGGGAAAATAGGTCACTTAAGCTTGAAACCAGAAACTGTCGTGCGAATAGTGCGGGTGGAGTGCGGGTGAATTACCCGCACTGTACCCACACTGTAAGAGTTTTCTTCATCATCAGGTCTCTGATCTGGGCAATAATGCGGGTGGAGTGCGGTTGGATTACCCGCACTTGACTCGCACTTGACCCGCACTGTAGTCGTACTTGAGTCGCACTGTACTGTCAGGTGCAAAATCCCTCCTCTGTTTTGAGCAATAGTGCGGGTGGAGTGCTGGTGGATGACCCGCACTGTACCCGCACTCTAATGTCAGGTGCAACTTCAACTTCTCTGGCTTGGCAACAGTGCGGGTGGAGTGCGGTTGGATGACCCGCACTGTACCCGCACTTTAACGTCAGGTGCAACTCAGCTTCTCTGGCTTTGGCAACAGTACGGGTGGAGTGCGGTTGGAGTGCGGTTGCGACCCGCACTTGACCCGCACTTGACCCGCACTGTAGAGCTGCTTATGATCCTTTGTCTTTCCTTTTGCCCCTTTTCTGCCAGAATCACTGCAACATGCTTCTAAACCCCGAATTACATCTATTGCATGCAATTAGCACTAATGAGCCTATTAGACATAAAAATATATAGAAAATACACACAAGAACGAGGCAAAGGAATAGGAATGAGGGCCAAAATATACAACAATTTAGGCACTGATCAAACGAGCCCCTAACTAATTAGATGTCATTCATTGCCCAACAACCACTATTGTGCACTTATGTATGGTGAACTTGTTGCCGCTTGTGTAATCATTATCCTACATCTCTCCAATCCACTATTTTAGTATTTCCCACTTAATCACCATTCTCACCATTCCATATTCTTTTGTTTTCATTTGCATTATTTACATTTCCTTTACACACACACACACACACCACTCTCACCATTTCTGCATTCTATTTACATGCTTTCAATAAACACTAAAACATGAGACGGTTGATGGATAACTCCTCCCTGCGGAATGATACCCTTGCTTGTTGCTATACTAGTCCTTTGACTCGTGCAGTAACGAGGTTGAATTACAAATTGTAAAATGTTTTGACAAGAGTACAACGACGCTCTAATCAAGAGGCTCGCCATTAATGGGACAAGACGGTCCAAAAAGGCATAAGACTGATTCCTTAGAGGCCATTAAAAATCAAAGAATATGATGGAGGGCCTATTGTAGATCAATCGGAAAGGAGCCTCACATCAAGCATCTTGAGTTGCCCTCCGAATCTTTCTTAGTAACCTTTCATGCAGACGAGAAAGTCAACCATTCAGGGAATGAGATTGACATCGGGCCTTTGCCTGGAAAAAACTACTCCCATTTCATGATTGATGAGCAAGATGACATCAGTTGGCCATACTTTGGGGACCTAACCAAAGGCTATGAGGACGCTCTTTCCGGTGACCCATCAGGTAGCTCTCATCCTAGTTCCAATCCTGGATGTTCCTCTGGCACGTCAAAAGCCAGATCTGCAATCTTTCAGCTCGATTATTATCGTTATCTTAATTTTGCACCTGTCCTTTGTAAAAAATTTATAAGTATAATACAAGTTTCCCCGCTCATTGTATTTTGTTTTCATTGTTACACTTAAGTTGAATAACTCATCTAGCCACGTCGATCAGATAACCGATTAATTAGCACAAGGCCCAAATTACTCATTGGCTTAAACTGTGTAAACAATAATTTTGGACAGCAGGTGGTCGACTCAACCTCAAATATCTCTTTACCTTGGTTCAATACATTATCCTTATAGGCCTCACTTAATTAGCCGATTGTGTCACCGATCGATCATATATAATCAGGTATGTTATCTCATCAACCGACCATCTTTGATTTGATTGGCTGGTTGCCATATTGGCTAACTTATCATGGATTCTGTCAGCTATCTTATTTGCTAACTATCATTAGCCCGACCGGCCATCTTATTAACCAATCGAATTTGGGCTTGATCGGTTATCTTGTCAATCGACCGTATTTAATTGGTTTGTTGTCCCCGATCTGTTATCTTATCATACCGTATTTAATTAGGTGATATGTTCCTGGGCTTGTTCGCTCGGACTGCTGTTGATCAACCAGAATCTTTATCAAGTACTGTTCTTTTAGTGGACCACTTTCATGATATCTAATTTATAGACTCATGTCTTTTATCTGGTAAGTAAGTTACTGGGACATCTCCCAATAGTATGTTACTCAAGATTTATTGCAACTGGGGATGCTCTATATCTCATTAGCTTAACTTATCTTAGTTAAGTATCTCATTAATTGGTTTTCATATTTGAGTATATTGTTGATGAAAGTTTTTGCCGTTAGAAAACAGTCCGTCAAAACAATTTATAAAATCTATGCGATGCGTTCATAAGTAGAAATACAAGTAAAGCGGTAAGCACGAGTGTCGTCCACTGAGATAGGGGTAGCAGCGATAAGATTAGGATTAATATAACTAGTATGCATAAAAGTAAAGTGATGGTGAATGAAAATACAATAAAAACTAAACTATGAAAGCAAATAAAATGGGATGACAATGGAGTGATGAATGAATGATGATGGAACTACGGAGTTGATGGACTCGTAAGTGAATATTGGGGCAATTGCAACAAACTCTCAATTAAGCACGTATTGACAAATGTAACCAACCTAGGGTGTATAGTGTTGGTATGTATCTCTAGCAAGAGGTCAACCTAGGGCGTATAGCGAAGACCTCCTACTAACGATTAATCCCTCCTAAGCAACCAACAATGGCTAGTTACTCAATTGGGACTTGTTCCATGAATGCTCATCTATCTAGCTATAGCTCAACCTATTACTAATGTAGCCATCCTAGGGTGTATAGTGATGACTTCCAATTCCTCACAAGTGGCCGACCTAGGATGTATAGTGAAGGCCACCCGTTTGGGATTGGATGAGGCTCGAGGTTATCAACCGAATTCTACTCGAAGGTTAGTTCTCGTAAAATCACTAAAGTAGCCAACCTAGGGTGTATAGTGGAGGCTTCTAATTCTCTCACAAGTGGCTAACCTAGGGTGTATAGTGAAAGCCACTAATTCGAGATTAGATGAAGAACATGGTTGTAGAGCCGGATTTTCCGGAAATCCTTCCATTCAATGGAGCATTAGACAACCTAATTGCCTACTCAAGTAATCCTAAATCAATCATGCAAAGAGGGTGTATCCAAGCAAATCAATAATGGAAATCAATTCAAGCAATAGAATAAAACATAGAGATAGAATAATTATAACACATAGAGTTTATTTATAAAGCCCAAATATCCATCAAACAAATAACATCAACCCCATAGTGGGGTATTTTAGCTACTCATGTTCTATTACAAACCAATAAACTAAGAGAGAGTGTAGAGAGTAAACCCTTGAAGATTGATCTCCTTCCTTGAAGCTTGAATCCAGGTCTCCTAGTTGCCTTTGATTGAGTAGAGATGGTTTGGATGATAGGGAGATGTGTTTCTAGCTTAAAATACAAGTGTTGGGAGATATGGGAGCTTTTGGTTCGTTCCCCTGCTTTTCTATTTATAGGGGATGGAAAAATAAGTCACTTAAGCTTGAAAACAAAAGCTGTCGCGCGTAGAGTGCGAATGGAGTGCGGGTTAATTACCCGCACTGTACCCGCACTGTATAGGTTGTCTTCATCTTCAGTTCTCAGATCTTGGAAGTAGTGCGGGTGGAGTGCGGTTGGATTACCCGCACTGTACCCGCACTCTAACCGCACTTTGATCGCACTTGAGTCGCACTTCACTGTCAGGTGCAAAATCTACCTTCTGTCTTGAGCAACTGTGTGGGCAGAGTGCGGTTGGATGACTCGCACTTTACCCGCACTCTAATGTCAGGTGCAAATCTACTCTTCTGGTCTTGGTAACAGTGCGGGTGAAGTGCGGTTGAATGACCCGCACTGTACCTGCACTTTAACGTCAGGTGCAACTAGCTTCTCTGGTTTTGGCAACAATGTGGTGGAGTGCGGTTAGATGACCCGCACTTGACCCGCACTGTAGCCTTTCTCATGTATCAGGTCCCGGCTGTGTGTATGAGTGCGGTTGGACTGCGGTTGAGACCCGCACTTGACCCGCACTGTAGAGCTACTTATGATCCTTTGTCTTTCCTTTTGCCCCTTTTCTGTCGGAACCACCGCAATTAGATTCTAACACCAGAATTACATCTATTGCCCGCAATTAGCACCAACGAGCCTATTAGACATAAAATATATAGAAAATACACACAAGAACGAGACAAAGGAATATGAATGACGGCCGAAATATCAACAATTTAGGCACGATCAAACACCCCCAAACCAAACCCTTGCTCGTCCTCGAGCAAACATAATATAAAACAAATAAGACACAAACTAAAAATGACTCGAACTAAGAACTTTCCTAGACACAAAGAAAAACTTGCTGTAGAACTAACTATCAGAGAGATACGCAAAAGCAAATGGGAGTGAGGAATGAGCATATGCAAAATGTTCTAAACAACTCGAAGGCACCTCAAGGGAAACTGGCACAACACGAATCCCACACTTAAAATGCCCTTGCCTCAGAAACTACTCACTCTCACACCTCGAGCATGATTCACTTTGACGCTAGGTTCTCACATGGATTTTCTCTTATCTTTCCTCTCAGAACCTAGGTTTACACTCATGCAACATGTATGCCAATGAATTTATGTAACTGAATCAACTTAGTTGCATACATTTAGTGTAGAATAAACGATGTTTTCAGTGAGTGAGTCTTATGAAAGAATCACGTGTCATGAACATCGAAAGAGCATTCATTAACTAATATTCCCAATCTAGACTTCCCCTAAGATCAACTAGGTATTTTGCATTTGGTTGTAACGTGGCCACGGTGAATGGTGATTAGAAGAATGAGAAATTTAGGCACAAGCACTAATCAACTAAGTTAAGGCAATACATTCTACACTTAAGCATTTAATTTCTCGTGCAACTCCACTTCCAAATACAATATGGCGTCCAGGCATACAATTAGACTCTACGTGCAATCTTTAACTACCCATGTTACCCATTTGAGTAGCATTTACACTTTACACAAGGCATTTGAAGCATATTTTTCTTTTGTTACTTTTTGCTTCTTTTCTTTTCTTTTCTTTTCATACCTTTTTACTATGCACATTTTCACAACTCATTACTCTTGCCTAGGTACACGCCATTTATCAAATTAAAGCACAACTTTACATTCCTAAGCCTCAACAAGATCAATTAAGGGAGGGTTGGTTAAGTGGTTAGGTTGCTTGGGTTATGGATAACGTGGGTGTAGAATGGAAAAGTCTATATGTGTTTGGCTTCAAAATTGGCTTGGGAGCACACATATTACGGGAATGGGAAGTATTTAGGCTTTCTTTTTGAGTGGCTAAAACATACATTGCCTAATATCACTTCAAAGGATCAATCTACCAAGGGAATTAAAGTTTCCGTCAAGCAATCCACAAATATGATGCATGTTCAATGACAAATGATGATTTTTGATGTAGTGAGACTATGCATGGTGTTTGAATAGTGTTTACAGATTTGAAAAACATTTTCCCTCAAATATACACGCTTTTGGCTTGTGTTGTGATCTCACAAGGGAAATCTCCACTATTAGAACAAGGCGCTTGAGCACCGAGTTCCCTAAACTTGGACACTAGAAGATGAGACTAGCCCATGAATTGCAAGTGAGACCCCTAAAGTGACTAAGAGTTATTGAATATGCACACAAAGCATACATACATTAGCCACAACCATTATGCTCCAGGTATCTCACCAAGCTAAATAAGCTCAAAATTCTGGCTAAGCAGCAACTTTTTCGAAAATAAGACACAAAAATGACTCAAGACACAAAAGACGACTCAAAAAGGCGTTTACACCCCCAAACCAAAACCCAACATTGTCCTCAATGTTGAAGACAAGAGAATCCGGCCTAGCAGCACGCACCTAACATTACTCAAACAAACCTATGCACTAATCAACCACAATCAATGCCCCAACAAAATAAAAGTGACTCAAACAAGGCTCACAAAATAAAGGTAATTCATGCAATATATCATTGAAGCACAAGTCAAGCTTAACATCATGCATTCTATCAAAATTGACGGAATGGGGCATGAACAACCCCCAAACCGAATTAAACAATATAAAGCACATGCATTCATACTTGCACAAGAGCCTCCGGCTCTTTCATCCACAAATATAATCAATAAATTGAATGTGCAAATATCCACAAAATATAGCATTTGAACAAAACTATCCCAACATCACAATTTATTGAATTTAAACAACATAAAACATAAAACTAACTACATGCATCAAAATTATTCAATGGGATGCATTCATGGAGAGGCTAGGGTCCTCTAAGGGTGGTTTGACCAAGTTAGGAAATTCTCTATTTTTTACTACCCAAATAAATTTAGGTGACTTCATTATCTTTTCCCTTTTCATGTTTCTATATAAGTGCACTTGGTCTTTCCTTACCCATATTTGCTTGACCCTAGGTGGACTCCACCTATTCCTAGGACCTCTAGTTTTCCTACGTTGATTTAGCTTGTAATTTTTAGCCTTAAAATGCTCTATCCTAGAACATGCATAGCAAAAGACATTAGAGTTAGAGGAACTCCCCTTTGATGCGTGGTCTTGAGGACGTTTGATTTGTTTCACTTGTAACGCCTTGACCTCCTCCTCCTTTTTGCTTAGTGCTACCTTAACTTCCTCTAAGGCATTGGCTTTTTGATCAACCTCCATTTGCATCTTCATCGACTTGTGATCTATCTCATCTTCAAAATCTTTTGATAGCCTCACTAAGTTCTCCAAATCCTTCGATGCGGTACTCTTTTCGGCTTCAAATCTCTCAATTTGTTCTTCCAATTCTTTGTTCTTGTCGGAGACTTCGCCATTTTTCTTTTTGAGAGTACCATTCTCAACCCTCAGCATCTTCACTTCAAATAATAGTTTCTTGTTCAACTCTTGGAGATTACTCGCCTTTTCCATTCCTAAGGCTTCTCTCTCTTGAAGTGCTTCATTCTCTTCCTTCAACACACCCCTTTCCAACACTAGCTCTGTGCTCACGCTCATAAGCTCTTGGTTTATCTTGATTATCCTGTCCATCTCGTCCATTCTCTTGCTTCGATCCACTTCAAATTCGATTCGGAGCTTATACATGTCTTCTTTTGAGAAATTGGAGGACTCCACTGGTTTGGTTGCTTTAACTTAGAAACAACTCTGATTTACCAGGGTGGACTGCTAGGCGGATTCGAGCATTTGGGTGGTTTTCTCTTCTATGAAGGCTTGAGTCTCTTGTTGAGATGCTATCATCTGCTCAGTCTCCCGCACATGATTCTTCATGAAATTTCTTAGTTAATCTTCAACGAAATTTGATTGGAATGACGACATGTAGGTATTCTCGTTAGGCTCATAGTCTGACCCTGAATTTTGCCAAAAGGAATCCATAGAGTCCTGAAACAAACAAAAAAAACAAAAACTACCGAAAGAAATAAAAAGAAACTAACAAAACTAAAAACAACTAATAAACTAATAGTATTAAAACTAATCTAATCACTACTACGCACACCGATCCCCGGCAACGGTGCCATTTGATGAAAAGGTTTTTTCCGTTAGAAAACCGTCCGTCAAAATAATTTATAAAACCTATGCGATGCGTTCACAAGTAGAACTATAAGTAAAGCGATAAGCACGGGTGTCGTCCACTGAGATCGGGGTAGCGGTGATAAGATTAGGATTAATATAACTAGTATGCATAATAGTAAAATGATGGTGAATGAAAATACAATAAAAACTAAACTATGAAAGCAAATAAAATGGGATGACAATGGAGTGATGAATTAATGATGATGAAACTAGGGAGTTGATGGACTCGTAAGTGAATATTGGGGCAATTGCAACAAACTCTCAATTAAGCACGTATTGACAAATGTAACCAACCTAGGGTTTATAGTGTTGGTATGTATCTCTAGCAAGAGGTTAACCTAGGGTGTATAGCGAAGACCTCATACAAACGATTAATCCCTCATAAGCAACCAACAATGGCTAGTTACTCAATTGGGACTTGTTCCATGAATGCTCATCTATCTAGCTATGGCTCAACCTATTACTAATGTAGCCATCCTAGGGTGTATAGTGATGGCTTCCAATTCCCTCACAAGTGGCCGACCTAGGATGTATAGTGAAGGCCACCCGTTTGGGATTGGATGAGGCTCGAGGTTATCAACCGAATTCTACTCGAAGGTTAGTTCTCGTAAAATCACTAAAGTAGCCAACCTAGGGTGTATAGTGGAGGCTTCTAATTCTCTCACAAGTGGCTAACCTAGGGTGTGTAGTGAAAGCCACTAATTCGAGATTAGATTAAGAGCATGGTTGTAGAGCCGGATTTCCGGAAATCCTTCCATTCAATGGAGCATTAGACAACCTAATTGCCTACTCAAGTAATCCAAATCAATCATGCAAAGAGGGTGTATCCAAGCAAATCAATAATGGAAATCTATTCAAGCAATGGAATAAAAAATACAGATAGAATAATTATAACACATAGAGTTTATTTACAAAGCCCAAATATCCATCATACAAATAACATCTACCCCATAGTGGGGTATTTTAGCTACTCATGTTATATTACAAACCAATAAACTAAGAGAGAGTGTAGAGAGTAAACCCTTGAAGATTGATCTCCTTCTTTGAAGCTTAAATCCAAGTCTCCTAGTTGCCTTTGATTGAGTAGAGATGGTTTGGATGATAGGGAGATGTGTTTCTAGCTTAAAATACAAGTGTTGGGAGATATGGGAGCTTTTGGCTTGTTCCCCTGCTTTTCTATTTATATGGGACGGAAAAAAAAGGTCATTTAAGCTTGAAAACAGAAGCTGTCACGCGCAGAGTGCGGGTCGAGTGCAGGTGAATTACCCGCACTGTACCCGCACTATATGGGTTGTCTTCATCTTTAGTTCTCCGATCTAGGAAATAGTGCGGGTGGAGTGCGGTTGGAATACCCGCACTGTACCCGCACTCTAACCGTACTTTGATCGCACTTGAGTCACACTTCACTGTCATGTGCAAAATCTACCTTCTGCCTTGAGCAACAGTGCGGGCAGAGTGCGGTTGGATGACCTGCACTTTACCCGCACTCTAATGTCAGGTGTAAATCTACTCTTCTGGTCTTGGTAACAGTGCGGGTGAAGTGCGGTTGAATGACCCGCACTGTACCTGCACTTTAACATCAGGTGCAACTAGCTTCTCTTGTTTTGGCAACAGTGCGAGTGGAGTGCGGTTGGATGACCCGCACTTGACCCGTACTGTAGCCTTTCTCCTGTATCAGGTCCCGGCTGTGTGTATGAGTGTGGTTGGAATGCGGTTGCGACCCGTACTTGACCCGCACGGTAGAGCTGCTTATGATCCTTTGTCTTTCCTTTTTCCCATTTTCAGTCGGAACCACGGCAATTAGCTTCTAACACCAGAATTACATCTATTGCCCGCAATTAGCACCAACGAGCCTATTAGACATAAAATTTATAGAAAATACACACAAGAATGAGACAAAGGAATAGGAATGAGGGCCGAAATATACAACAATTTAGGCACGATCAATTGTCACCCCGTCAAACTTTTTACGCATCTCATCAGGTATCTATGACCTGAAGGCGCTCTAACAGTGCTTATATGCATCGAGTTAGTTTTGGTAAATGTGCATTGTCTTTGTGACTTCTGCTTTCGGCCTCATCTCTAGGCTCTCGAGCACCCATTTGGCATTAGCAATCTTAGGTGCTACGAGCTTGTCTTTGTATACGAAGACAAATTTAGAACACGTTTCTTGATTTTTTTTGAAATTCTTCCCTCGAAGGGGTTTTAATTGATAACTTCAATCTAGGAATGCTAAAAATTAACAATTGGTTAGAAAGGTATAATCAAAACTCATGCTAATTTCAAGCTTATCAAAGTAAGTAAAAAAAAAATTCATGGGTAAAAAATCTTCAAATACTGGGCATTGCATGGCTTGGGTAACTCTCCCCCTTCTGGCTGGGTAAGGCGATAGGCTCCAGGCCCGGCTAGCCCTGAAAGGTCCTTCCCACTTATCTGCCAAGGAGCCATCTGCTTTTGCTTTGGTATTTGGAGATATCCTCCTTTGGACCTGGTCTCTGAGCTAAAATATTCTTATCCCAAAGTGCAAGTTGTAGTATCTAGTTACCCTTTGTTGATAGCTTGCATTCCTCACCTTCTCCTGGACCATTCTTTCTTCTAGCTCATTGAGATTCTGTTCTAGCATGTCCTGTTAGGTTTTAGATTTATGTTGGCACTATTCCATAACAAAACTATCTTTCTTTATAATGTTTAGTTGGTTAGGCGGTTCGTGATTAGATCAAGCTTTAAAGAAGAACATCAACTTTACATGCAAAGCTCGTCTTCAAGAGGAAATGTGCTTTCTTGGATGCTAAGATATCGAGATCTTTCTTCCTCTTGCAAGGCGTTAAGGTACACACAAACATTGCATTCATTGGTGTCCCTACATCATTGTGCAAAAGTTTGTATAACACATTCACACACTTATTGAAGTATGCACATACATTAGACTTAATTTGACAATTTTTGTAGAATTGCATGTTCTAGGACAATATCTAGGAAATAGCATACTTGTGTGTTCTTGTGTTTATTCATTTGTGTTTTTATGTTATTGAACTTGAATTTGAGCTTATATTATGTCTTATTGAGTTCCAATTGTTTTGGTTACTCATTCATTAAATTTCGAGTTCAAACTAGGAAGTTAAGAAACTTTCCGTGATTTTATCGTACATGGTTTTTGTCCTTTTTTTTTCAAGTTTAATTCCATATTTTTTGTGAATGTTTTCTTGAAATATTTTGTTTGTGAGGGAGTCTCAGTTTGTAATCCGCAAACATATTTGAATTCGGAGTTAGGAGGCCAGAGAACGGTCGAAGAACAAAACAGTGCACGATGGGAGTTTAAAGGGCAAAATAGGGGTGCCAAGCAACTCTCCCCGTGGAGGCGTGTGGCCTCCATGGGAAGGGCTGCCTTCTGCCCCCGTGGAGGCCATGCACCTCAACGAGAAGCAGAGGTGGCTGCCCCCTATTGGTTGGCCAAATTTCTGCTCTTTCCCTCTCCTTTAAATGTCACTTTCCCTCTCATTTTTGAATAGAAGTGTTGGTGGAAAAATTGAGCAGAAATTTTCTCTCTAACTTTCTCAACTTCCAAACACCATAACTCTCTCAAATCAACTCTGATTTTAGATTTTCAAAAGCCGAAATTATTTTTCTTGAAGAGAGGAACAAATCCCAAGTATTTTCAGAGTCAAACAATGCTCAGATTTTTTGTGATGACCTGATTTCAGTTCGTGAGGCCTTGTTTGTAAGTGAATCAATTCTCTTTTATTTTTTTTCTTTCATGATCATCTTAATGATTCTTCTTATTTGAGTTGAAAGAAATGTTTAGAATGATTTTGGTTACAATCTTTGGATTTGTTTTGATTAGCTTTCAAGATTAGTTCATGTTTTTTGATTGAATATCATTTTTGCTAATCTTGAAGAACATGAGTTTGAATCTAGAATCTCTGTGTATTTGATCTTGATTGTTGATTTCTAGGTTTAATTACATGTTTTGAGAACTAGAATTTCTTAATTGAGATTTTGATTTTCTATGACCTAGTTCTTGATGTTTGGTTTTTGTTTGTTGAATATGTTGAATACTTCAAGTGTTAACTTGTTCACTTGATTTCAAAGTTAGTTGTGTGATCTACTTTGAAAAACTTGTCACACTGACTTTGATTGACATGTTTAGGTTTCTAGATATTTTTGTGAATGAGCTTGAATGTTTAATCTACATTTCCTATCACATGATCATAAGAATTAGTTACATTTACTTGTGAGCTTGATTTGTGCATATGCTAATTCTTCATAGAGTGTGTTTGATCAACTTACTCTATTTTCTTGTGCTTGCATCATTTGCATTCACTTAGGTCATTTGCCTTGTAAAGAGGTTGGAAGTCTCATTCCTTAGAGTGATTCTTTGGATTGAGCATTGGAAGTCATATTGTAGAGAGGGGATCTTCATTTTGTGCATTGGAAGTCTTAGCTAGGATCAAGGTGATCCGGATAGCTAAGCAAGGAAGTCTTGTCTAGAGTCAGGCTGACTTGGATAGACAAGCAAGTGAGCTTCCTAGAGACGGGTGGTCTTGGATAGGAAATTGGCATAGTAAGTTCACTAGGCCCGAGGGTAAAATAGGTGTTGATAGCTTAGAGAGAGAATCTTGTGTTGATTACCTCTTGAGTGTGTAACTCCTATTTATCATAGTGGATTGCTTTTGTCAGTGGTTGTGGTATCAACCCGTGGATGTTTCCTCATTTTGAGGTTTTTCCACGTAAAAACATCTTGTGTTGATTTTTGTTTTTATTATCTTTTCTTGCTTTGAATTTGTATTGATTAATTCATTGCTTTATTGAATTCATATTGTCTTGTTGAATCAATAAACTTGTTAAAGCTTGCTTGTGAAATTGTATATCTTGTGAAGAAAAAGAAGTTGCAATTATTTTGAAGATATACCTATTCCCCCCCCCCCCCCCCCCTAGGTATATTTGACACTATAAGTGATTAAAGGGAATTTCATATCCACTTTTGCCTAGAGGTGATAAAGTTGAACTCTTAGTGAGGTATGGACTGTCTCAACCAGAATAATTGCTTCAGTCCCAAGTGCTAACGCATAGGGAGTTTCTCCAGTTGAAGTTCTTTCGGTCGTCTAGTAAGCCCATAGTACCTCATACAACGTGTCTGCCCTGTTCCCCTTTTTAACATTGAGCTTAGCCTTTAGGGTATGTTGACAGCTTCAGTTTGTCCATTTTTCTGTGGATGGGCAGGTGTGGCGTAGTAATTCTTGATGTTATACTTCTAGCACATCTCCCTGAAGTTATCACTATCGAACGGGGTTCCATTATCAGTGATGATTCTGTTGGGGACCTCGAAACAATAGATGATGTTCTTTTTCACGAAGTTTGTTGTATTAGCCTCGATTATGTGCACCAGTGCTTCTACCTCGAACCACTTTGTGAAATAATCCACCCCCACTATGGCATACTTTGCACTCCATTTGGTTGATATTGGCATTGGGCCGATCAGATCTAATCCCTACATCGTGAATAGCCAAAGCGAAGTAAAGTTCTTTGTAAGGCTCTTGAGAACCTCCTTCTGTAGAGTTCTCCCCCTACTATTGAATATCGGGTAGACCTATACTTGATACGTTTTACTCTAACCGAGTCCTCGGGAAGCATTCCACCTTCTGCCTTTCAAATGTTCTCTAATCGAGGTCATCCAAGTGACTTGTCATTCTTCAATTACTTCAACCATCAGCTTTTCATCTTCCTTGATGCTAGGCTTCTTGAGATGGGCCACTGGGATTGTCTTGGACCAGACGCCGGTAATTGCTGATGCCAATCTTGATAGGGCATTGGCCTTCTCATTCTTCTCTCACGAGATCTGAGTGATTCTATAAGTCTTGAATCTCCCGAGTAAGACTTTGGCTATTTCCAGATAGGCCACCATATTACTATCCTTCTCCTGATATTCACCCAGGACCTGGTTGACTACGACCTGTGAATCACTGAAAATCTCTAGTTCATTAGCACCTAGGGCCGTACGAACCCTAAGCCCTGTAAAAAGTGTTTCATACTTGGCCATGTTCTTGGTAGCTTTGAAGTCAAACTGTAAGGCACACTTTACCTGATCGCCTTTCGGGGTGGATACCACTATGCCTTCCCCGCTGCCATGTGTGTTTGACGATCCATCAACATACAACTGCAACGGAAAACTTACCCTTCTTTTTCGCCCAGTATCTTTATCACCTCACTGTTTGGCTCAGTGAACTCGATGACGAAGTCTGCCACTGTCTGGCCTTTAATGGAAGTCCTCGGCGAGTAAGTGATGCTAAACTCGCTCAGCTCGACTGTCCATTTGATAAATCTTCTTGATACTTCCGCCCTGGACAGGATTTGCTTAAGTGGGCAATCTGTATAAACTTCGATCTTGTACGTCGAGAAATAAGGTCTCAGTTTCCTTACTGCTGTGACTAGTGCCAGTGTCATCTGTTCAGCTGCCGAGTACCTTGTTTCTACTGGTAGTAAAGCATTGATGGTGTAATACACTGCCTTTCGCACTCCTTAGTCCAAACTGACTAGTACTGACCCTATAGCTACTAGGGTGACTGATAGGTACAGGTACAATACCTCACCATCCAGCGATTTTGATAGAATTGAGGATTTACCAAGATACTCCTTTATTTTTTAGAAGGTTTCTTCGCACTCTTTTGTCCTCTTCACTCATTTTCCTTTTTTGATGGCCTTGAAGAAGGGTATGCACTTGTCTGTCGACATGTTAATAAACCGGTTTAACAAGGCCAGGCAACCGGTCAGTTTCTGGATGTCTTTTAAGGAAACCGGGGACCTCATATCCTTCATTGCCCTTATCTTTTCGGGGTTCACCTCGATTCCCCTTTGATGGACTTGGAAACCGAGGAATTTCCCTAAAGGCACCCTGAAAACACATTTCTTCAGATGAGGCTTCATTCCATACTTCCTTAGCACTACAAACGTCTCCCTTAAATCTACTACATGTCTCTCAGTGGTGATGCTCTTTGTCAGCATATCGTATACCTCCAAATTTTTACCGATCATTCTAGTAAACATCTTGTTTACCAATCTTTGGTAAGTTGCTCTTGCATTCTTGAGGTCGAAAGGCATCACCTTGTAATAATAGAGTCATTGGTCGGTTGTGAAGGCAGTCTTCTCCTCATCTGGTTTGAACATCCTGATCTGGTTGTAACCGGAGTAAGTATCCATCAAGCTAAGTAGCTCATGCCCCCCAGTTTCATCGACCAACTAATCTATTCGGGGTAGGGGAAAACTGTCCTTTGGGCATGTTTTGTTCAGGTCAGTGAAGTCTACGAACATCCTCCATTATCCGTTCTTTTTCTTAAACATCATAACATTGGTGACCCACTCCGGATACTACGCCTCTCTTTCGGCAAAGAGTTTTTTGACCTCTTCCTTGATAGTCTTATTCCTCTCCAGGTTGAATCGTAGTCTCTTCTGAATGAGCGGCCTGTATTCAGGGTCGACTGCAAGGTAGTGAGATATTACTATGGTGTCTATCCCTGGCATATCTTCGTGATTCCATGAGAACACATCACTAAATTCCTTTAGTAAGTTGACCAGATCATCTGGGACTTGTTCGGGCAACTGAGCCCCTACCTTGACCGTTTGGTCGGGGCTGCCTTCATCAAGAATGACCTACAAGGTTGGTTCCTCTCCACTTTGATCTCTTTTGTGACTTGGAGATGTTTCCCTTCGGTCCAGGTCAAATTGAGTCGGGGTTTATGCTTGGCTTCTTCCTCATCGATCTTAGGATGGTCTTCTCCTTCTAGCAGATATATTTGCATCACATCCCACTCCGCCTTCTCTCTGCATACTAATAGATTTACTTTTCTTTCCCATTCTTAGGAACTCTTCATAACTCCTACCCCTGCCCCAGTTGGGAACTTGACCGTTAGGGCGTAGGTCGTCGTGACAGCTTTTGATTTATTTAAGAAGGGTCTCCCAGCAAGGCATTATAAGGCCAGTTTTTAGTGTCTACTACCACAAAATCGAGGAGTACAGTCTTCTGGTAAGGGTAAGTTTTGATTTCTAATAGAAACTTAACTGTTCCTAAAGATCTCACTTCTGCTTCGCCAAACCACTTGAGTGGGACCGTCAACGGTTGTAAGTCTTTTCTCTGTAGCCTCAACTGATAGAACATTCCACTACTTAAGATGTCCGCCGAGCTCCCATTACCGATCAACACTCTTCTCACTTCTTTGTGACCAATGCGGGCCGACACCACGATTGCATCGTTTGGTCTAACTTCAAGCCCGTGTGCGTTGGCATCAAAAAATATGATCGGGTCCTAGCCTTGTTTAACTTTCTTCTGGTCGGGACTGACCAAATTCACCTTCAGGGTTCTTTGGCCATCTATTGCCTCACAAACTTCAGTCATTCTTTCTCGATTGCTCCTCCTAGTGTAAGGTCATTCAAAGATTGTGTTGATGGCTCCCCCATCTAAATCCCTTTAGGGACTACTTTTCCTATCTTGGTCATCCTTGTGGGAGTCTTTTTACTGGTCATCGTTACCATTTAAGACCAAATCTTTCAAATATCCTTCCTTGATCAGCTTCTCTATGTAATCCCTTTACTAGTAACACTTTAATGTCTCGTGCCCGTTCTCTAGGTGGAAACGACAGTACTTGGAAATTTCTCTCCTGGCAAAATGTGATTGCTTTAGGGGCTTCTTGTATAGGTTCTAGTCCTTTATTACATTCAGAACTTCCTCTTGTTTCTTGTCCATGGGAGTATTATTGGTGTATTTCCTTTTGAAGCTTTTATTCCCCTTCTGGTCATTATCCTTGCGACTGTCTTTACCCTTGCCTGGATTGTTGTTCTTTTGATCCCACTTCTGGTTACCTTTTGAACTGGTATCTTTAGGCTTTTGGCTTTCTTCTGGTCGGCCATCGTGTATAAACTCCCCTTCATGAGCTATCTGCTCTTCTTCTGCCATCACATATCCCCTACATCGTCCACCAAGTGTGCGTAAGCGGTCGGCCCTTTCTGCCTTACACTGAATGACAAGTTGGCTATGCTACAAACTATTAACAAAGGCCGAGACCACCTCATCATTGTTGGGATCCTGCACTTCCAACACTTCTTGGGAGAATCTTGTTAGGTAGTCTTTCAATTTCTCATCCTTCCTTTGCTTTAAAGTTCAAAGGACTGATAAAGAATTTCTCATCTGGATGTTTCCTATAAACTGTTTAGTGAAGATTGTACCAGTTCTTTGAAATTCTTGATCGGGCCACTGGTAAGGCCGCCGAACCATCGTGACCCCTAATCCCCTAGTGTCTATGAGAACATTCTGCACATAAGTGTGTCATCATGATCATAATGTGCCATCGCGCTTTGGTACCTTCTAACATGCTCATGCTTGTCAGTGTTGGCCTTAATTACTCCACATGTGGCATCTTGAACTTTCCGAGAATCGAGGTTGTCAGATTAGATTAGGGAATGGACTTCCCGAGTTACTGATCAGTAAATTCCCATGGCCCTGCTTTGGCCCTAACGCCTCTATCCTCCTTAACAGGACCTCTCACTCACCCTCTGGCTCCCCGTGCTCATCGAACTTTAGACGGATGGTGAGCCAATAAGGCTCCCTTGGTACTCGTCCCGTAACTTGGGCATCGTGAAGGTTAAATTTAACCGCAGGACTGGTTTCCCATCGTCTCTTAGGTGAGGCCTCCTCATCAGTCGAAGCTGATCAAGATCGCCTTCTATGGCTATCATACCTGTATTCTCGAGCGTATTCTGGTTTGTCCCCATCGTACCTTCATGCATCCCCTTGAAGGCTTGCCTCCCTAAGCCCCATTGCATCTCTGCTTAACTTGTCTCTTGTGCTCTCTATGGTCCTGGTCTTTTTGGCGATCATCGCTCCTCTGGGAATGTTCCCTACTTACGTGATGATCAGCCTTATCTCTACCAGTTTTATGGGGTGCACCTGGGGTCACGCCTACTATCTCAGAGCGTACATTGGGGTCCTATGCCACCACGGGTGTAGATAGCTAATACGGCGAGGTCAAATTGGCAGTTGCTGTTACGTTGATTCCCTATCTTGTGGAGTCTTCAATTACTTCGGAAGGACTCTTGGACCTACCGGAATGCGTATGGGGAAATTTCTGGGGGAATGTCTGTGGAAGTTATTATGCCTTGATCGATAAGGTTAGGGGCACGGAGGGCAGATTCCCTCTAACGACGCTAACGATTATAGGACAAGAGCTGTTGACACCACGCGGGGTACCAACGTCATATGGGGACTGACTTCCGTCTCTCATGTTCACCATGTTGGTATTTCACGAGTTCTCTTGAGGATTGATCTAGCAATTTAGCAAAATTTATCGTATCCCCCTCCTTCTAGCAACAATTGTTGATGGTGATTTTTGGGCCTATGTTAGATTGATCACGCCTCCAACAAACAATTGCAAATTGCTAAAAGTGTTATAGAAAGAACGAGAAAGAAAGAACATGCAGACACACAATTTTACGTGGTAAAACCCCAAATCGGGGAAACGTCCACGGTTACCGGTGACGGGAAAGAAAACAATCCACTATGTATGAAATAATTACACGCTCTAATTCTCTCTTTCTTGTGAACTGATATCTTCCAACCATTACAATGATGTTTTAGGGTTTATTTATATGTGCATAGAACCCTAATTATTGACACAAAAGTGAAGAAACGTTGATAACATTTAATGAAACTTTAACTTGTTAGAGTCGTTATTATCTTCTTTCATGTTCTATGTCTCTTGCGTATTAAACGCATTAGATCTCTTGCCTAATCTGGACTCTGATATCTTTAAAGACGTTTGTTTCCTTATCAGAGTATTCTTCGAGACACCTTGTTTGAGTAAAACTAATTCTCTGCGTATTTAAATCGTGGTTGCATTGAATATGACACTGCCCACATGTCGCTCAACGACCATCTACCAGACCCAACCAAACTTCACTCTCCCAGACCGGTTACTTGACCGCAACCAGACGTCTAGACTTGACCATTGAAAATACACAAAGTGTGTCTAATACAACCTAGAGGGGGGGGTGAATAGGTTTTAGTTGATTTATTACCAACTTTTCGACTTAATCAATTTTAATAATCCTACTCCATATTAGCAATCAATCAATCCAATATAAATATGCGGAAAACAATAAAAACATAAGGATTGATTTACGTGAGAAACCCTCCAACTGGGCAAAACTCATGGGCTATCCTTCTAGCCACATACGGTCCTCAAATCCACTATTTGAACGAAAGTTTACAACCTAGGTTGACCTCAAGTCACACCTACTTGGTCACTAACCCTTTCACTCTACCCAACGGGCCTTTAATAGTGATTCTTGACCACAAGCTTGTGCACTAACCCACTTAGTCACAAAGCTTAACAATCAATGAAGAGGTTAAACAACCTATATGAATATGTAAAAGATATTCAAACATGCACTTAATGCTAGGCAACAATAAATGCTTATCTAAGGATTTAAAGATGTCAATAAATGCAAATCCTAGATATCAATATCTAAATGCAAATGCATGAAGATTTAGCTAGAAGGGTAAAATCGTCCTAAATGCTAGCTATTAATGAACAAGGCTCTCAACCAACAAACAACAACTCAATCATGTTATAAATGCCAATAAACATAAAGATATGCAATAAAATCACATAAAAGAGCTAACCCTAGGCAAACAAGAACATAAATAAATACAATGAGATTTAGGGCATGTTCAAGTTACCTAGTCAATGAAAGCAAGAAGAATCCATGATGAGATGATGCTTGAAGATGTTAGATGCACATGGATTTGTGTTTGGTTGAGTAAAGATGAGTTCTTGGGAGTTTCTCTCTCCAAGGGAAGCTTAGCCTATCAAAAATGGCTTCTTCAACTCATAAAAAACGAGCAAGGAAGAAGATAGAGTATATATAAGGGAGCCCTAGTTAAAACAGCGTCGTTTTGAACTTAGGGCACAAAATCCCGTCAATACCGCTAGATGGACCGCGTCGCAGGCAAGTGTCCAGACCGCGGTACACACAGCAGTGCACCGTCTGGACAACAACGCTGTGCAGGGCGCTGTACATGCAGGTGCACATGCCGCGGTATGGGCAACAGAGGCCTACTGGACAACACCGCGACTTGAGTCGCTTTGCGTGCAAGTGTACAGGAAGCAGTACAGGAAGCATGACTCGGCTGAGGTATACCACTCTGTATGCCGCGGTGCAAGCATGTCTTGCCAAGCGGTCTAGGCCGCGCAAAGAGAAGAAATTCTCTTTTCTGGGCAAACTCAACACACTAAGTGATGTGCAAAAAGTGCAAGTGTGGAGTGTGGAAAGAGGCATACAATACGTCATTCAATTACATGAAGATAGGAACATAATGCATGCAAGTGAGTGTGTGCAACTAGATCTCTTCAAAGAAAGTTAAACTAGTGAGATACCGTTGAAGTGCTCTTTGAGAGAGATGATGTCCTTGAAGCTTGATCACACTCAAGAGGCCTAAATTACCCTTACAAAGAATAATCCCCAATGTGGTTTGTCAATGAAATAAGCCAATCCAAATATGAGGAACTTACAATCTCCCCCTTTGGCTATTTCGTGACAAAACCACCACTCACAAATCATCCTCACAAAAAAAATAAAAACTAAAGGTCAACAAAGAGATATTCTACATTACAAAAAGATACCTAGATACTAGGTCTTCAAAACTTCAAGCTCTTGTAGAATAGCCACCTTCCCTACAACAATGAGACTACACTTTCCAAGACAAGTGCATGTGACGGTGATCAAGAGAGATAAATAAATAAGAGCAATTTGCATAATAAAAGAAAACTTCAACGTGCAACATGCAAATGCTCCCCCTATATAGGTTACTCCCCCTCAACGGGACAATCTCTCCAAATATGCAATCCCCTTAAATAAAACCACATTACTCCCCCTTTTTGTCATGAGATAGGCAAAGGAGTATTCCCCAACCGGGTCACTTTAGCGAAGAGAGCTATTTGCAAGATAAGTGCATAATCATATACAACAACTTTATGCAACTCAATTAATTGAGAGAGAATCATTGAGGGTTTTATTGTTTAGAAGAAAATATGTGACTTAGTTGCTTTGGATGTAAGACATGTAACATCATGGTTCAAGCAAATGGTATTTGGCAAAGCAAACATCAAAAGGGTTTCCAAAAGAATTCAAACCAATTTATACCCTTTTGTTTTAAGCAAACAAGATATAGTTTATCAAAATGAATTTCAATTTAAAGAGCAACTATATCAAACTTTATAAGCAAAACAAGACATGAGTGACTTTTGCACCCTTTTTGATTTTTCCGGGTGGGTTACCCGTATGATAGTAGTCTTGTTCAACTAATAAAGAGAGAGAGAAGACCAAATTTGGATGAGACATCCTTATTTATTGCATGGATACTAGATCCTTATTGGGTTTAGTCTTCTCATTTGCTTTCACACATATTTTGCACTAGAGCAATCAAAAACATTTCATTGCATATTATTTTAAGCATGTCATTAAAAGTTCTCATGTCATGGAGTTAAATTATGGGTCATTCAAGTGTACTTTCCCAATCAAAATCTCCTAGTCCAAAAATGCATTTTTGAACATAGAAGTGACATGGATTACAAATCAAGCAAGGCACACTTATTAAATAAAAAGCCATATAAGAATATATATAAGCACAACCAAGAATACTCAAGCAATTAATAAAGAAGCATAACGTTGATCAAGTTTTTGCTTAATCCAACATGCAAGGTTGCTCTCTTTGCTTGAGTTCCCCATAAGGGGTCAATCACTAAAACACATCAAGGCATATGACAAATCCCAATAGACCTACTAAGTGACTTGAACCTAGTTGAGTCTAAAGGCTTTGTAAATAAATCCGCTAGTTGATCATTAGTGCCCACATGCTCAAGTGCAATGCATTTATTTTCAACTAGTTCTCTAATGAAATGATGCCTAATGTCTATATGCTTTGTCCTAAAGTGCTGAACATGATTCTTTGAAATGTTAATTGCACTCATGTTATCATAATAAAGGGTAAGAATACCTTGATCAAAGCCGTAATCCACAAGCATTTGTTTCATCCAAAGGAGTTGTGTGCAAGCACTCCCGGCGGCTATGTATTCCGCTTCAGCTGTGGATAGAGAGATGGAATTTTGCTTCTTGCAAAACCATGAGACCAAGTTGTTACCTAGGAAGAAGCAACCGCCCGATATACTTTTCCTATCATCACAATTTCCTGCCCAATCTGCATCACTAAAGCCAACTAAGCTAGCATTAGTGTCAAAAGAGTACCATATCCCATAGTTGGATGTCCCATTCACATATCGAATGATTCTCTTCACGGAGGAGAGATGGGATTCCTTGGGATCCGCTTGGTACCTAGCACACACACCCACACTAAAGGCTATATCGGGCCTACTTGCGGTCAAGTAAAGTAAGCTACCAATCATGCCACGATAAAGACTTTGGTCCACACTCTTGCCACTAGCATCCTTGCTTAGTTTCAAGGTGGTACTCATGGGTGTGTCACAATGTTTGGCATTCTCAAGGCCAAACTTCTTCACTAGGTTCTTAGCATACTTAGCTTGGGATATGAAAATCCCATCATGCAATTGCTTGATTTGCAAACCTAGGAAGTAATTGAGCTCCCCAACAAGACTCATCTCAAACTCATGAGACATGACATCAACAAATTTTTGGACTTTGGATTTGTTGGTGGAGCCAAAAACAATATCATCAACATAAATTTGAGCTATGAAAAGCTCATCTTTGTTCCTCTTGATGAATAAAGTTTTGTCAACACTACCGCTAGTGTAGTCATTGTCAACAAGAAATTGAGTAAGGCGCTCATACCAAGCCCTAAGTGCTTGTTTCAACCCATATAAAGCCTTCTTGAGGCTATAGACATGATTGGGGTGGTGTGGATCCACAAACCCCTTGGGTTGCTCAACAAACACCTCCTCATGCAAGAAACCATTGAGGAATGCACTCTTAACATCCATTTGATGCAATTTGAACTTGTGCACACATGATATGGACAAAAGAAGCCTTATGGACTCAAGACGGGCAACCGGAGCAAAAGTCTCCTCAAAGTCAATACCCTCAATATGAGAGTATCCTTGTGCTACAAGTCTAGCCTTGTTGCGCACAATGTTGCCATTTTCATCCGACTTGTTCCTATATACCCATTTGGTGCCTATGACATTAGTATCCTTGGGTCTAGGAACAAGAGTCCAAACCTCATTTCTTTCAAATTGGTTTAGCTCTTCTTGCATGGCAAGAACCCAAAATTCATCATTCAAGGCTTCATCAACCTTTTTGGGTTCAATTTGAGAGGTGTAGCAAGTATAGCTAATTTGATTAGCTATTTGACGCCTAGTCCTAACACCCTCATTCATATCTCCAAGAATGTCATTCTTATTGTGGAGATGTCTAACCCATGGAGCGGGTTCTTTAGAGTCCAAAGATGGATCTCTATCAAAAGGTTGGATGACCTCTTCATCAAGACTTGACTTCACATCAATTGAATTCTCACCATTCTTCTCCAAGAAAGGATCATCAAGCACAATGACCTCCTCATCATGGTCTCTAGTCTTAGGCCTACAATCATCTATGACGACATTAGATGATTCCATGACACTCCGAGTTTTTAAATTGAAAACTCTATAGGCCTTACTATTAAGGGCATAGCCAATAAAAATCCCCTCATCACTCTTGGCATCAAACTTGCCAAGTTGATCTCGGTCATTTAGAATGTAGCATTTGCTCCCAAATGAGTGGAAGTAGCTAACATTTGGCTTCCTACCCTTCCATAATTCATAGGAGGTTTGCCTAGTACCGGGCCTTAGGAAGACTGTATTTCCTATGTAGCAAGCCGTATCGACGGCCTCGGCCCAAAGGTTCCTAGGGACATTGTTGCTAAGCAACATCACACGGCCCATCTCTTGAAGGACCCTATTCTACCTCTCAACAACCCCATTTTGTTGAGGAGTTCTAGGAGCCGAAAACTCATGGGAAATGCCTAAGCTATTGCAATAGCTTTCAAAACAGGCATTTTCAAATTCCCTCCCATGGTCACTCCTAATTCTTTTAATGCTTTTAATGTGTGAGTTCTTTTCATTTTGAATTTTAGTGCAAAGCATTTTAAATTTTCAAATGTTTCAGATTATTCTCTAAGAAAATATGTTCATGTAAATCTAGAAAAATCATCAACACAAACAAAAATGTATCTCTTGCCACCGAGACTCTCGGTTTGCATGGTACCCATAAGGTCCATATGTAGAAGCTCTAATGGCTCCTTGGTGGCGAGATACTTGCCGTTCTTATGCATACTTTTGGTTTGTTTCCTTTGTTGGTAAGGTCCACAAATGCCATCGACTTTCTTCCCAAGCTTAGGGAGACCACGCACAACCTTGAACTTATCTAAGATCCTCAGATCTCGATAGTTCATGTGGCCAAGTCTTTGATGCCATAACTCAACTTCCTCACATTTGGACATATTGCAAGAGATAGCACTAGCTTCAAGACAATAGCAATTGTCACTAGATCTCTTTCCTTTTAGCAAGGTTTGTCCATTTGGCATTAAAATAGAACAATCATTTTTGTTAAACAAGACAGAGAGTCCATCATCATTAAGATGAGAAATGCTTATAAGATTGGCCTGCAAGCCATCAACAAGTAAAGCATTGGACAAAGAGGGTAAGTCGGGAATGGAAATGGTTCCTTTCCCTATGACTTTCTTTCTAGATCCATCACCAAAGGTGACAAATCCTCCATCCTCCAAGACAAGGGATTTAAAGAAGCTCTTGTTCCCCGACATATGCCTAGAACACCCACTATCCAAATACCAAGTGTTAGAGGCATTTGCCTTCAAGGCATTTGCCTTCAAGGCAATTTGAGCCACATAGCAAGAATAGTTATCCCTTCTAATCCACCTAGGTGAAATGTTCTCATTCCTAGTGGTATTAGTCACATTGGCTCTAGATTTCCTAGGATCATGCAAATTTGCTCTAGATTTCCTAGGAACATGCATTTTAGCTCTAGCCTCTATTTGTTTCAATCATGCTCTTGATTCTACACATTTCAATGTATTTGAAGCAATTTGGTCTAATGTGACCATCAACACCACAAAAGTGACAAGTGGGAATAAAATAAGAAGACATACCATGCCCTTGTGAGTACAAAAGGGCTTTCCCACGCATTTGAGCTTGTCTTTGGTGTTGGATTGGTTCTCTCCATCTTTGTTGTTGAGTTGGAATGAATTGCTTCCTTGATTGACCTTGCATGAATTGCTTCTTGGCTTGATGGTATTTGGGTTGAGGGAAACTTGCTTGATGCACTCTTGTTGATTGAGCTTGAGCTTGTTTCCCTTAGTGCTACCTTGACTTGAGAATCTTTAGAGCACTCTCCTAGTTCGATCTTCTTCCTAGGATGTTGTGAGGGTGGAGGCTCTTTGTTATTCAAACTCTTCACAAACACAATCTTGCTTGAGGATGAGGTCTCCTTGTCATCTTCATAGCCAAGACCTTTCTTATCACTTGGCCTCTTGCCAACTCCCAACATGTGGTCAAGTTTATTCGTGCTTGAAGTCATCTTAGCAATGATCTCTCTAGCTTCTTCAAGCTCCTTTTCCATCAATTCCTCATTCCTTTTGGCTATCTTCACTTCTTTATTTAAGTGAGTAGCTTCGGTAGATAGCTTGAGATTCTCTCCTTTTAGCCTTTGAATCTCTTTCTTCATCTTCAATCTTGAGCTTTGAAAATGCTCAATGAAGCCTTCAAGATCCATTCCTCCTACATCCATATTTGTTGAATGGGATGAAGAGTCACCATCGCTAGAATCATCTTCACTTTGTTTCTCTACCTCTTCATCATCTATTGCTTCCTTACTCTTGAGAGAAGATGCGAAAGCAATAAAGTTTGCCACATGATCCTCATCGTCCGAGGATTCTCCTTCTTCTTCCACGTCATCACCATCGCTCCACGTGGCGGCCATGGCCTTTCCTTTCTTCTTATTTTTCAAATTTCCACAATCCGTGGAGATGTGTCCGAAACCTCCACATTCGAAGCATTGAACCCCTTTTCTTATGGGCTTGTCTTCACTTGACTCAAACTTCTTGAAAGGAGTCTTCTTCTTTATTTCCTTTCCTTTGGATCCAAATCCCCTCTTCTCAAAATTGATGAACTTCTTGAATCATTTCACCATGAAGGCCATTTCTTCATCTGAGTCTTCTTCCTCCTTCTCAACCTTAGAAGTCTTCAGAGCAATACTCTTTTGCTTCTTTTGATGTGTAGGTGTGGGAGTCCATCTAGACTCATATGCTAGAAGCCTTCCAATAACTTCACTTGGCTTCATATTCTTGTAGTCACTATTCTCCTCAAGAGCCGTCACTTTTGACTCAAATCTTGCTGGAAGTGACCTCATAATTTTTTGCTTGATCCTCCTATCTGAATAGGGATCACCAAGTTGATGGCTCTGATTGACTATGTCCATCAACTTCACTTGAAAGTCGTTGAAGCACTCATCCTCGTCCATCATAATTTTCTCGAATTGTGTTTGGAGGACTTGAAGCTTGGAGTCCTTGACCACCTCGGTTCCCTCATGGGCCGTCTCTAGAATCTCCCATGCCTCTTTTGCAATTCTTGTTGTTTGGATCAATTTGTACTGATTTTCATCCATTGCAAAAAGAATAGCATGTATAGCCTTGTTGTTCCACTTGGATGCTTCAAACTCTTGAGTTGACCATTCCGACTTTGGCTTGGGAACTACACTTTCGTCTTCAAGAGTCTTTTCCGGAAGAGTGTAGTCATCTTCAATTGCCATCCATGCTCGGTCATTTATTTGGCAAATGTAAGACTCCATCTTGCCTTTCCAAGAGGCATAGTTTATTCCGGTGAGCAAAGGGGGTCTTGTGCTAGAGGCTCCCTCATTACCACTTCCGTTCCCACTCATAGTGTTTGGGTATGAATGAAATGAATGTTAATGATGCAACAAACACAAACAAAATGCAAGACACACAACGAGCAAAGATCACCTAAGTGTATCTAGGAACCCGCTCTGATACCAATTGAAAATACACAAAGTGTGTCTAATACAACCTAGAGGGGGGGTGAATAGGTTTTAGTTGATTTATTACCAACTTTTCGACTTAATCAATTTTAATAATCCTACTCCATATTAGCAATCAATCAATCCAATATAAATATGCGGAAAACAATAAAAACATAAGGATTGATTTACGTGAGAAACCCTCCAACTGGGCAAATACAACCTAGAGGAGGGGTGAATAGGTTTTAGTTGATTTATTACCAACTTTTCGACTTAATCAATTTTAATAATCCTACTCCATATTAGCAATCAATCAATCCAATATAAATATGCGGAAAACAATAAAAACATAAGGATTGATTTACGTGAGAAACCCTCCAACTGGGCAAAACTCACGGGCTATCCTTCTAGCCACATACGGTCCTCAAATCCACTATTTGAACGAAAGTTTACAACCTAGGTTGACCTCAGGTCACACCTACTTGGTCACTAACCCTTTCACTCTACCCAATGGGCCTTTAATAGTGATTCTTGACCACAAGCTTGTGCACTAACCCACTTAGTCACAAAGCTTAACAATCAATGAAGAGGTTAAACAACCTATGTGAATATGTAAAAGATATTCAAACATGCACTTAATGCTAGGCAACAATAAATGCTTATCTAAGGATTTAAAGATTTCAATAAATGCAAATCCTAGATATCAATATCTAAATGCAAATGCATGAAGATTTAGCTAGAAGGGTTAAATCGTCCTAAATGCTAGCTATTAATGAACAAGGCTCTCAACCAACAAACAACAACTCAATCATGTTATAAATGCCAATAAACATAAAGATATGCAACAAAATCATATAAAAGAGCTAACCCTAGGCAAATAAGAACATAAATAAATACAATGAGATTTAGGGCATGTTCAAGTTACCTAGTCAATGAAAGCAAGAAGAATCCATGATGAGATGATGCTTGAAGATGTTAGATGCACATGGATTTGTGTTTGGTTGAGTAAAGATGAGTTCTTGGGAGTTTCTCTCTCTAAGGGAAGCTTGGCCTATCAAAAATGGCTTCTTCAACTCATAAAAAACAAGCAAGGAAGAAGATAGAGTATATATAAGGGAGCCCTAGTTAAAACAGCGTCGTTTTGAACTTAGGGCACAAAATCCCGTCAATACCGCTAGATGGACCGCGTCGCAGGCAAGTGTCCAGACCGCGGTACACACAGCAGTGCACCGTCTGGACAACAACGCGGTGCAGGGGGCTGTACATGCAGGTGCACATGCCGCGGTATGGGCAACAGAGGCCTACTGGACAACACCGCGACTTGGGTCTCTTTGCGTGCAAGTGTACAGGAAGCGGTACAGGAAGCATGACCCGGCTGAGGTATACCGCTCTGTATGCCGCGGTGCAAGCATGTCTTGCCAAGCAGTCTAGGCCGCGCAAAGAGAAGAAATTCTCTTTTCTGGGCAAACTCAACACACTAAGTGATGTGCAAAAAGTGCAAGTGTGGAGTGTGGAAAGAGGCATACAATACATCATTCAATTACATGAAGATAGGAACATAATGCATGCAAGTGAGTGTGTGCAACTAGATCTCTTCAAAGAAAGTTAAACTAGTGAGATACCTTTGAAGTGCTCTTTGAGAGAGATGATGTCCTTGAAGCTTGATCACACTCAAGAGGCCTAAATTACCCTTACAAAGAATAATCCCCAATGTGGTTTGTCAACGAAATAAGCCAATCAAAATATGAGGAACTTACAATCTTAGTGGTCCCGACAAGATTGAGTTATTTCTACTCGGACATCTGGACAACCTCGACCAAGTCTCGTGAAGTCATCTTTGGTCAACTTAGGTTGATTTAGTCTGGTTGCCTTTTGGTGACATGGCAGCCTTTTGGTGACATGGCATCTCTGACTACCATTAATCCTAGTGATCATGCTCACCTATCATCCTTCTAGATTTTACCAATAACAATATTCGTAAGTGTGAATTGGTTGTCAGAACAAAACCAAACCACTTCCCACAAAAATTCCTAACCTATGATATGTAAAGAAAGGAGATAATGGTTAGATCGAATAATTACAATCAATGGTCTAGGGAACCGGGGTTGATATATCTACCAATCAACCTATCCTATTCCACTATGAGCTACAATCAATTAAAGATGTCAATTCTTAATTGATTTTATCATAAATAATCCTACCAATATTGCAATCAACAAGTGATATTCTCAATTAATTACATAAAGAATAAAATCTCATTATAAATTGAATAGAACATAATAGGAGAGCATATTATTGAAAGCCAATACAAATACCCAAAATCCAAAGGTTTCTCAAATCAATCCCCTAGAGAGGAGTTTAGTTACACATGATTACAACAAAAAAAAAACAAAGGCAAAAGATAAGGAAATCACCCATGAGCTTCCTACTTTAAGCTTAATTCCTTTGAGCTCATTGATTAATCTTTATGCAAAAAGTGGTAGATGAGGTTGTGTAGTGAAATGGATGTCTGATAGAAAGTGATAAAGGAAAGGTGTGTAGAGAGTGGGTAGAGAGGAATGATTATGGTAAGGTAATCTACATGTGTATTGTTGAGTTTTTGGATGGAAAAAGATAGTCCAAGATAAGAAATGGTTGAAGTTGAGATCGGGAGAAAATGGATGAAAATGCTCTCAAATTTCTTGCTGGTTCGTTCTTCTGTGTATATGTTCAAAATGAAGGGAAAATGTATTTATATAGTCCCAAGGTGATGTCTTGCAACCGCCAGATTCGCTAATGTGGCATATGTCGCATCCGATTGTCGCGGTTTGTCTCCAGCGAATATGACTTCGACAGATGGTTATACGGTCTTCGATCTGGCTGCTGTGGTCGTTAAGGCAGGGACATCTTGGTGGCGATAATTGGATCTGAATCCTTCAATCATTCTCATGGTTACGGAGGCAGCGACAAGGAAACAACGACAATTAGATCTTAGTTTTTCAAGTGCAGTCGCGGTTGGCATGCCAGCGACAAGAAGACAGCGACACCTGGACTTGATTGTCTTCTCTAACTTCTCTCTTCTCTGTGGTGGTCTCCTAGAAGCTACATTTAAGATGCGACAATGACTTGGACTTGTCTTCGCTAGAACTGGGCTCTAATGCCGCGGTGTCTTTGCAACGACACATAAACCGCAACAAGTCTGGAAATTGAGTCGATGTTGCCTCCAAGCGACATGGCCACAACAATTCCCTGTATTCAATTCCCCCTTTTCCTCTTTTCACATTTTTTGCACCTTAATTCTTCCATCTCTCATCAATGCCTTTATGGCCTATATAAACCTGTAAACACTTGATTCACACAGTTAAAACACGGGATATTGCCCGAGAACAAGCAAAAAGAGTCGGAAGTGAGGGCCAAAATCATATACTTTTTGGCTCAATCAAATACCCCCAAACCTTTATTATGTTTGTCCTCGAGCAAAACAATCAAAAATAACTCAAGGGCATATATTAAACATCAAACAATCAACGTTCAAGCACTGACTCTTTGCAAAAGGCTCTAAAGTCGAAATTCAACTTGCAAAACCAAAAATGACGAGATTAAGTCTATGTTATGCTCATTTGGACTTTCTCATGTAATAAATGCTTAAATGGAGATAAAAGACATGCCACTCTAAGTAGATATTGCATGCAGTGTGTTTCTTCATTCAAAATGCTGAAGCTTTAAAAGTAAAAATGTCATCCGGTAGAGAATATAATTCGCCTCGACATCTAATCTTCAACGAATTTCTCTCATTTTTGCACATAATTCTAGGCTTCTCTCATCAAACATATGGAACAAGAGATTATGTTATAGCATCAAATTTAATTGCACATGATAAGTTTAAAATGCCATTTCTGAAAATTAGTCTCATGAATGGAATTGAAGGCCATGAACCGGAAAGAACATGCATCAACCAAAATTTCCCAAGTGGATATTCCAAAAGATCAAAAATGTCTTTCATTTGGTTGTAACGGTGCCTAAGGTGAATGGTGAACCAATAAATGGGTAATGAAGATAGCAAAGTATCTAATGATTACACTAAGGCATATATTCTAATATAAGTACGATTTGCTTTTTACAACATTTACATTCAAATTTTTGGCGACCTGGCTTACAATTCACTTTGTGCAATTTCTACTCTCACTTTTCATTGAGTAGCTCATTCAATTCTATATTTCTCATTTAGGCCCTTTGTGCCTCATTCATTTCTTTTCTTTCTTTTTCCTTTGCTTTTGCATTTCTCTTTTCAATATTTTTTTTTATTTTGCTATTCTTTTCATCTTTTAATTTCAATCTTGCATACACTTGCACACTCATGCCTAGGTACACGCCTTACACTTTCAAGAACCATTGCTTACATTCATCCATTAAGCCTTAGCAAAACATTTGGTACAAGGTAAGCCTAGTGTATAGGCTATATGGTTTATGTTGATGTGGTTCATGAATGAAAAACTTAAATGTGTTTGGCTTCAAATGGGCATGGGAGCACACATATTAAACGGAATGGAAGTGTTTAGGCCAATTTAATGGTTTTTCACATGCATTGCCTAAAATCTTCTCTAAAGGTTTGTCCACAAAGTACATCAAGGTATCCACAAGCAGTCCATATTGTTCTATGGCCAACAATGTTTAGTGCAAATGAGACCTATACATGTTTATTGCGTGTTTGTAAGTGAGTGTTTAAAGAGTGAATGAATTTCCCCAAAATACGCTTTTTAGGCTTGTTTGTGAAACTCACGAGAAGTCTCCACTATTAATCCCTAGCCTTCAAGCACAAATGATTATTCACTCCAACATCAAGAGAAAAGGACTAGCGCACTTTACGCAATGCAACCCTAAATGGCATGAAGTTAATCTAGACTTGGCAACACAAAGATGCACAATTCCTTACTTGCACACACTATGGAACAATCTCAATCAAGCAAAATATGCTCAAGCATGGTAATATCACAAGATTTTCGATTTTTTTTTTTTAAATTCAACTCAAACAATTGATGCACAAGGGAAAAGTGTTGTGCACAACCCAAACCTAAATTTGACATTGTCCTTAATGTATGTGGGGAATAAAACTGGTAAAAGTGGTGCAACACATAATCCACAAAGCAAAGAGTCAACACACATTCATGTCCCATGTCAAACAAAATTCATCCCAAAGATTTGAAATCAAGTGACACAATCTTCATATAAGCTTAACATCCACACATAGATATATCAATGAAAAATTCAACAAGAGATATCATCTCAATCCAAGTAGACAAAATAATGTATTCATTCAAGACTAAATCCACTACCACAAACAACTATCACCCTTATTCTAAACAAGAGAATTTAAAGGTTGCATAAAATAAAAGAACAATACTAAAAACTGAAAATGAAAAGGAAATGAATAGTAATAATAGTTCAAAATGCAATCCAATACAAAATAAAGTTCAAACTATATCAAAATAACAAAACTAAGTGTTCATATATCCACAAAAACAAAAATTGATAACAGCGTGCAAATATGGTGGTGTGGTGGGGGTGGCTACTCCGAGTCCTCCTCAGCCTGCTCATCCTCCACAAGCTTGACTTTCTCTTTCGGGTCCTTCAGATCTCCCTCTCTGGCTGCAACCTCCTTAGGCTCCTTGGCTAGCCTCAACCGTGTAGCCTCATCCTGAACTACTCAATTGCGGCCAGAATCCGGTTGCCTATAGACAGGCTGGTGTCGTCCTCCACAGCTGGTCCATCACCATCACCCTGTCCATGCGGCTCTCTATCGATATCCCTATCATCAACCTGTACATCATCATGCTCTAGCTCATCAAACTCTACACTAGTGCCAATCTCTGATCTACTCGCTCTCTTTCTTTTCCTCTTAGGCTTTTCTCCTGCCTCACTGGGTATCTTCATACCTCTGCTGCTAAGCAAACCACGCCAGATCTTCCAACTGAAGTTTGTAGGAGGGTTCTCCATCTTATCACCCGATAGATCCACACTCGTCTGCCTGCACATCTTAGTAACGAGGCAAGTAAATGGAAGCAAATATGACATTGACTCATTTCGACCAACTCTCTGAATCTCAGACTTCACTAAGCTTCCCGCATCTAAAACTTGATTTTCCATGATGTTGTGAAGGATGCGGGCTGCTTCAAATGAAACCGTAGTCCTGTGAGAGATGGGCCTGAGAGAGTAGGTGATGAATATGTGCCAAAACGCCAACTCGATCTTCAAATTAGACTGCTTTAGCGGATAAGACAAAGCTATCCAAAAGACTGTAGGATTGATGACCAACATGTTGGCGAAGTCAATACTCTATCCAAAAAAAGAAAATTGGGCAGATAAGACCATACAAATCATTCCTGGTTACCCCTCCACCATGTTGGAGGCCAAGCTCGCCGCTAAAAAAAGGAAATTCGGCGGATAAGCTCTCGTATATGCCATGGGCGTACTGAACCACAGAAAGGACCTCAACGGGTGAGAAACCCTACTAAATGGCATTTGGAACCGAGGTTGTCATTCCTGTGGAAACATCCTTCTCTTCCCCAAGAGTGCAACTCTTCCAAGACGAGCTAAACATTGACATGCTAAAGTATGACCTGGACGAGTTAGAGGAAAGAAGAGATCAGGCCCGAATCAAAAACGTAATTTTCCAACAAAGAGCGGCCAGGTACTATAACTCCCATGTGCGCATAAGGAAGTTCAAGCTAGGAGACTTGGTTCTATAAAGAGTGTCGCCGAGTACTAGTGATAGAGCTGTAGGATATCTCACAGACAAATGGGAAGGGCCATATCGAATCGTATGATTATTAGGACATGGAGCATATCACAATGACTAGCCAGGGATAGGCATTCTTCCTTGGTCTTTTTTTCTGTCTTTTCAATCTTTTATACAATAATTGTTAAAGTTTGCAGGTTATTATCAATAAAATATCCTCTGCGGAGTTGATACCCTTTTTAGAAAGCGAATGAAGTGCTTTGGGTAGATAAAAACCCTCCAATAAACCAAGAAAATAATCATCTTCGCAACATGATTGATTCAACTAAAAAGCGAAGACAAACCCGTTGCGCTAAAACCGTTTTTATGAAGGAAAAGTTCTTGAGAGGTGTTCGAGAATTTTTTTGAAAATCCAAATTACCTTCAGTAAAACTACTTAAAGGGTTAAATAGTTTGTAAGTACACCCACTAAAAATTATTATCTGGTTTTATATTAATACTTTGTAAAAAAAAAGATATGTTTATAATGGAATTAAGACCATTAACTCTTTATTTTTGTTTCTTTGATGGAATGCTTGCTTCCTGGCACATGGCAACAATTAATCTGTCAACTCTTTCTTTTTTGTTGCACTTGACGTATACTTCAGATTTTATAGACTTCATTTTTTGCATATGTATTACAGAAATTAAAAAGAATGCACGATGCTTAAAAAAAATTTCTTCGACACATGCATTACAGGTACTAAAAAAGCTCAGATTTGGACTGATAAATTTGGACTTCCTATGTGCTAAGGAAGCTAATCAAGGCACCAATATTCCTTCTTTACCTGCTAGTGCATCAACGTTACTATGTGGTGTGGTGTCTAATCAATCAGCCAAGCTTCTGACATAATTAATTGTGTTTAGTTTAGAACTAATTTAGCAGACATGGCAGCATGATAAGTTGTCTTTATTTTATGGAGAATTTTATATAAAGTTCGTTATGGGAAAGAATTGGATTCTTGAGTTGTATATAAGCTGAATGTAACCATCAACATGAATTAATGAAAATATCATTTTTACCTCCATTGTTGAAGTAAAGTTTTCCCTATAACAGAGAAGCTTGAGGTTTCAAACTTTCTTCAAACATTAATTTCAGCAAACACCTGTGCTACAGGTTTTTCACTATGAACACTATAATGCAGTTGCAAAATAGGATAGCAACTAACAAACACGCATCTCCCAATCGCTCTAAGAACTGATGAGGCTGCAATTCTGCAAGCCCGCCTGCAACTACACTTCTGAAACCACCCACCACCACCATCACTACCATTTTTCTTTTAGCATTCCTCTCTGATGTTTCTGCTAACAATTTCCATTCCTCTCCATCACACTCAATTACCTAAATCACATAAGAATTAATTTAGCACAACCACATAGAACATACAACAGAAAACGGAGCTGTTCTTCAACAAATACGGATTCTTTAGAGTGCTAGTACATGTCCTCCAACTTCGCAATGTTCTTCAACAAATACAGATTCATCTCCACCGAATTCCCCATTTGTATATTCACCAACCAAATCATATGTCATCTATATATATTATTGACATCTGAGCTTTTTCAATTCGGTGGAATTTGAGAAGATTGAGAGATTTTTTGAGCTTAAAAAAATTAGAGAATTAAAAAGTTTTAATGCGATGAAAAGAAAATTTGTTCAGAAAACTTTTAAGTGATCCCAAATGTTTTTGCAAGAGTTGGAACTATTTTTTTTGAAACGATAAATTATTTATTTAAATAAAATGATATAAAATAAACTTTCAAAAAAATTATATTAAATAACAATAAAAGTGATTAGATTACAAAAGTATAATACAACAAAATTAAAGAAAATGTATTTTTGGTATTAAATGAGGTTTATTTACGAACCTATGATTTTAACAATATCTTAAGGGTGTGTTTAAGAAAGGAGTGTTAAAACGGTTTTTGAAGGGTATCAATATCATCACTCATAACAAACTGATCAAAGATTGGATCGGTTTAGGTTGTTTAAAATAAAATTCATACAACCCAGAGATTGCAATACAGGCGGCCGGGCCTGTACTAGCAGGCCATGCCAAAGAGGCCTGGCCTGGCTCGTAGGCTTGGTCTCGGGCATGATTTTTAAGGGAGAAGTTATTTGACTTAACCATTTCACTACAAATCCAACTATGTTAAGTTATGCATGTTTGAATATATATATATATATATATATATAATATTTTTTTTAAACATATATTTTACAAAATTACAATGGTGGGAATCAAATCTTTACTTAGGAGAGGCTGTTTGACTTAACTATTTCACTATAAGTTTAGCATTGTTTATTTATACATATATTAATATATATTGTTTGATGAGTCTTTTTTAAAAAAACATTAATAATAAAATTTTATCCGGGCTTGGCCTGCTCATTTTTCCTCCATTAATAAAACTCAAATCAACCCATATATTTAATAAAAGTCAAATAAATATTTCTTTGGTGTTTTGTAACTATTTATTTTACCTCCATATTAAGATAAAATAAGTACATACTTGACAATTTAACTCATAAAAAAAGAAAGAATCTTTGATTTTGTATTTTTCTTCTCATTTATTGCCATATTAGGTTTTGCACCATTTATCTTTCTTTTATATATATATATATATAATAGTTTTTTATAAATAAAAAATAATTACTCATTTTTTATGCTTTTTAGTTGTTAAATATGAGTATAAAAATTTTAACTTTTTTTTTTAATGTTTGACACTCAAACGTGATCTTTTCTTTATATTTAGTCGGATTATGTTTTATTTTTTATTTTTCTGTGATGATATTTGTTATTGTTAATTTGTTATTTGTTAATTGTATAATATTTTTCTCAAATTTTTAAATAATTAAATAACACCTATGTTTAATATTTTTTATATTTAAATAATTTTTTTAAAATAATACAAAAAAATGATTTTCGGGTTTAAATTTAAACCGATAAATTTACCAAATCAACTCAACTTCTTTCGGTTTGGTTTAAATCGATCTGGTAAATCACATTGGTTTGGTTTGAGTTGAAATATAGACAAATCGATATATATTGGTTTTGTTTGACATTGAGCTTTAACCCAAACCAAACCGAAAATGCACACCCCTAATTCAGGCTAATTAATGTCTAGTTTTGTTATAATCTGAATAATATAATACAACAAGTATTTAATGGAGAAAACCACTATTTCCTCAATATATCATTTCATAAATTTCGTTTTGATTTTTTATATACATGCCAACATTATTACCATGAGAATTATTTTACATATTTTTTGAAATCCGATACCAATAGGTTAGAGGCCTTATATGATTAAACGATAACGTACAATCACTTTGCACTCAAATGAATTTTTCAAAGTACAGTTTGTTATAAGAAGTGGAGCAGCAACAAAGGGCTTGATCAATCTCCTCCTCATCCTCATCAATAATACTCTTGTTCTGGCAGCTGCTATAATCATCTTCATAAAATCAGCCATTTCCACATCCTCTCAATAACCCTAATTGATGATCTTCCCTTACTAATTCTCCGATTGACACGACCAATGTCGCGGCTGTGTTGGTATTGGTGTCGGTGTTGTTCCTCTTCTTCTTCTGCTAGTAAATGGGGCGTAGGCAACTCTGAGTCCTCTCGCTCCCGTTCTTCGACATCCATACCCCATTCGACATAATCCACGCCAGCCATTGCTAAAGCTTCGATTGAAATCGACATGATTGATCGATGATCAGATGATTTTAGTTATGATCAACTGAATAATTTCTATGAAAATTAAGAGTTTGATTATTATTTACTTGCATAACATATTATATATAGGCACTCCAAATAGAGATATGTAGACTATTATACTTTGAATTGGTCCCTCCTTCAAATTGAAAATCACGGGTGTAGCATATAATAATTTGCAAATCAAATGGATCCCTTTGAAGGAGTTAACACAGAGTCATCTCATTGACCAAATAATTACTTAATTACCTGCTACTTTTATATCATCTACACTCCGGTTAATATGCAAATTTAATTATAAGCTATATGTAGAAATTCTGATCAGCAGTCATTCCTACTGATGTTGTATTGATTAAAGTCTTGACGCATGCCACAAGCTCATGACATTATCAACCGGTGTTCTCAGCCTCCGTTTGGAAGAGTTTTTTCAAATAGATCTTTTAAGAATAGATCTATTAGACCTTCTACAAGTAGAGTTTTTAACAGGAAGTTGTTGGTCGTTTGGTTGTCAATTAGAAAAAGCTTTTTTAAATAGTAAGATTACCAAAATATTCAAAAACTATTTTAAATGATAGGGTTATATTAGACATTTTAGTGTTATTAAAAAAGCTTAAAAAGATCTATTTGGAAATGCCTAAAATTTGAGATTCTCCAAATAGACGTAAAACATCTTTTTTAATAATCCAAAAGCTCTACTGAGTGACAATCAAATGACACAAAAAATTTTGAAAAGAGCTTTTATAATTAAAAAAGTTCTTTTAGCCAGTAGAGGAGCTCTTCCAAATGGGCACAACCTTTGTGTTCAAGTAAATTAATTGTTAATTAATTCTTAAAAAAAATCTGAATCGAAGATGTCATGAAAAAAATTTCGGGAACCATTGACTAGAGAATTATTATTATTATTATTATTATTATTTGTTGGAAAATTTGTGATAAATACGCATTTTGCGAGTGTGGTTTGAGTATGATGGATTTCTTTAAAATGTAAGATCAAAGTTTATTCGAATTCTCCTTCGTCAGAGCATCGAAATGGTATACTCAAACTCCCAAAATGATTAATAGGTGAATGAGAAGTTGAGTCTCAAAGTAAGCCCATTATGTAGGGAAAAATGTGAATGTCACATTGGTTAGGGAATACAAGTATATGTAGTATATAGTGTGATAGTAGCTTATCAACATGTGTAGCATAGAGGCTCTCTCTCTCTCTCTCTCTCGCACAGGGTTAGGTGCAAATCATGGACTTCGAACCTTTGGTTGGACAACTCATGTGTGGGCACGTCCTGCGTACATGAATGTCGCACCGGTTGGACCGTGAGAGTTAATTTCTATTTTGGATTCTGATACTTACTTGATCACTATAAGAAAACAGAATCGGTGTTTAATTAGGAATAGAACTTTTAGAGATTATTCTTTAATTAATTTCCTTTATCATTAAAAACATGATTATCAAGTTATTTCCAAATCAATCCTTTTGATTCGGTTTTCTATAAGAAACTAGAGTCTACTCTTCATAGAACAGATTCTGAAATCCTGAAATCACGAAATACAGAGCAAAATATTTGGACTTGATTTGAGTTCACTGAAAGTGGTTTGTGCTTCGCACTTCCACTATTGAATCATTGTATCCTAGGAGACAATCGCTATACACATATGGTGTTATACAACGAAATTGTCTAAAGGACACCGTTTAAAACACGGGCATCGATTTCTCTAACGTTTTGTTTATGTTTGTTTCTTTCTGTCTCTTCCTTATTCGAACCAGAATTGTTTTTGATTTACAAACAACAATATTAACATATGGGTTATGATAAAACAACTTATAATTTTGACTTCAACATCTCAACCACCCATGTGCTTTTAATCTGAGAGTTATAAATGCATTAAAATCTCAACCATTGGATTAAGAGCACATGAGTGGTTGAGATGTTGAAGTCAAAATTTTAAATCACAAATTTAAGTTGATTTAGCTTGACTATCAACATATTAACAATAATGTTATTTCTCCCTATAGTATTTTTGTCAAATATTAACTCGTCCTAAATATATTAACAATAATGTTATTTCTCCCTGTAGTACTTTTGTCCCTAAATATATTAGCAATTGAATTTTACCGCATCATGAGCTGAGATAGTTTTAACTACACATCACTGAACTACTTATAAATAAATAACTCATTGTAAATGATATTACTAGCAAGTGATTTTTAACTACCCATCAATTAATGTAGTATATGCAGTTATAAATTATCTACCCCAACATTCAAGACAAGTTTTGGACAATAATTTCATGAATTTCATGTTTACTTAACCAACACAAAATTTAGGACAACTTTTGAACAAATCATTTAATGAATTTCATGTTTACAATTTACCTTCACTATCTTATTATAACCTCGTTTTATTAATAGTTTATTATATGTTCATCACTACATAATTAATATTCCCACACTGATCCATGGAATTTATCTACTTCGTGATCTTCATTTAGCATTATTGCCGGAGCCTGTGAATCCACTTGTAAAACACCTCCAACACATGTATATGGTTGTCTTTGATCAAAACAATTTTTATTCTAATCCAAAGAAAAATAATTCTTTCTCATAAAAACTGAAAAGCCACCGATCATAGAAAAGTTAAAAGCAAATCAAGGGTTTTTCAAGATTTAAAGAAACTCGATAATCGGTTAAAAAGGTTTTTCAAGATTTGAAGAAAACAGTAAATTTGTGCAAGACCAGGCTCAAACTTTTTTCTTTTTTTCTTTTTTAATTTTATTCTTAAAATACACTTTAGCTCTAAAAATTAACGTTAATAAATTTTGTTTAAGTTTCTCTTTAGATGGAGAGGCCCTCCTCTTCCATCCCTTCTAATCCAGAATGGAGTTGGCAGCTAGGAGACTGGCTACTAAGTCCCACTTTGATATTTTCACCAAAGCTTAATTGGTTCTTTCAAAGTTGATTTAAAGAAGCAAATCAAATTAAAAGTTGATTCAGTGAACTCACCGTCCGATCGTTTGATCATCCAAGTATATATTACTAATAGGAAAGCTTAGTTTTTAACAGAACCCCGCCTGACTTTGCAAAGCATTCATTATTGGGGCCCTTGCCAATATGGTTTTTCCCAACGTTTAGTTTTTAGGAAATAGCCCATGAGTTATAAAGTTGCAAAAGAGTGTTTTCTTAATATTTAGTTTCTAGGTAATATCCTTTGGATGACAATAATACCCTCTACAATTAAACTCTGTGAAAGGTCGAAATGTTAGGATTATGCTCAATAGCAAGAGTGTAATATTGTAATTGACAATCTTTTCATATTAATAAAGTGATTTCTGGTTTTACAAAATCTTATAGCATTTGTAATGATAATTGTCAAAGTAAATAATCATAAGGTCAAAAGACTATGAGAAATGAAGAATTGTTCGTACATCTGGATATGTATGAGGTAGACACGATTCTTTAGTTAGTCTTAAATAAACGTTCACAACTTAAATTAAAGGTTTGACACATTTATCTTGATAAAGTTGTAGAATTCTTTTGCTGGCATTTGAGTGGGATCAAATAAGTTATGATGAGTCTAAAATCATCGAAAGAGTCTTCGAGTAAAAGAATCTAGTGAACTGGGTGCATTAAACAGGATCACAATGAAATATTTTATCTAGAACCGTTAATAGATACAAGTCTTTTCACTATGAGGACAATCATAAAGTCTATCTTAATCCTGAGATAAATGATGGACTTATGATTGCAAGTGTTATCATTTGATCTATCAATGAGTACGATTATATAGCATAGTCTATCCTCGATAGTTTGGTGGTATTCATTTGTTAATCGATAGAGGACTTCATTTATAGATTTGGACATCGTCGCTCAATTTATTGAATGAGAGTATAATATTATCATATGAATATTTTGAGGTATTGGATATTAAATCTCAACATTGAGTTTTCGATAATGTCTATTGAAAACATGGCTTCTGGACAAGTCAAAATATCCAAGTTCAAAGCGTGGTCATATGAGTAAATATGGTAACTAGGAGAGCTATAGGCGGTCTATGAGCTCTTGGCGATTACTGATATTATACAAGAGGATACACTATCTCCAATAACATTGTCTAGGGTATGAATGAGAAACATCTTCTTATTCTATCTTTATTAAAGAGTTCAATTTTAGCTCTTTAGTGGAATGAGCTAAAATTAATAGATCGGACCTAAGTGAATCATTTGTTGATTGTGATTAGGTTATGTCTATTGAAGCTTAAATTTAGATAGCCCGCCAAGATCCCCAATCCACACGGACTTGCATGAATCACTTGATATATTCTACCGAACTAATTTATGGGTCCATCTAGAATTGTATTTAATCTATTAAGAATATAATTTACACATTATTTATTTAATGGGCTGCTCAAATTATATTAATATATTAATGAGAGGCATGTGGGCTTGTTTCTTTTAGTAAGAATGGGTATGGTTTACATGTGGGCTTTTTATTTAAAGCCTGAATGGATTAAATAAAATAAAAAAAATAATATTTGGCCCATATTTTTTGTGTGGGTGGCAAGGCTATAATAATAGCCTAAAATATTATTTTATTTTATTATTTGATTAAATGGAAATTAATTAATTGATTAATTAATTATTTAATTAAAAATCAAAATCTTTTTCTGACTAGGAATTATGTTTCCTAGTAGTATACTATTATAGTAGTATAATAAATATAAAAGACTTAATTTGGTAAGTAGATAAATAAAGAATTTATTTATCTAATCAAATAAGGAAGTCTTTAATATAATCACAAATACACTATTTGAGTTGGATTAGGAGTCTTGGTGTGGAAAAGAAATCTTTTTTTGAAAAAGGATTCTTTGTCACCAAGTAAATCCACATAGAGATAGGATTCTTGCCCACTAAGTAAATCCTCTTTAGGAAAGGATTTGTATACCTATATATATTATTAATTTCGGAATTAATAGTGATAGGAAGAAAAAAAAAGTTTTTTTTTTATAGAAATAATTTTTTATTCTCTTGCTTTTGAATAAAAAAAATTCCAACTGTAAAACATAGTGAAAATTCTGCCTAGAGGAAGAGAGAAAGATAGTTCTAAATTCAATAGTGCACTTGCAAGCCTTTACATAAAAAGGTTTTGTGCACACTTTCGATTTAGGTTCACGCGAGTTTCAATCATAACGATTGTGAATTCAAAAGTGACCGGAACGATCTTTCTAGGCTCTTGGAGTTTTTGTGATTAACGATCAAGAAAGAAGATTTCGTTTTTCCATTCTCAGGTACGCAATTCAAAGAATAGGGAGACCACGCTCCTAGGTGATTCACGTTCATGATCGGATTGGAAGATCTTGCGGATTAATATCGACGCTAAGTCAATCGGATCATGCGACAAGAGGTATGATATCTTTTGAATATATGTATGTTTAATTAATTAAAGGGTTTAGGTTCAAATACTGGAAAATTTTTAAACTATACTAAATTCGTTTTTAGTCACGCTTCCGCTGCGTTTTCGTATTTTTCCCTACACGAAATTACCCTTTTAAAATTTGTAAGGATGAAACTACCCCCATTCTTCTTCTCCTTCACTTGACTGAAGAAAATCACAATCTTCATACCAAACTTCATCTTCTTCATCATGTTCACCTGTAACAAATCCATCCAAATTGCAAACTCATTCTTCCCATTTCAATACCTAACCATCCAAATCCTTTCGTCCTCTCCATTGAGTTGTCCACCCCTGAAATCGTGTTCTTCATCTTCTCCACCGCTGAAGACTAGACATCTACAGCCAGAATCTTTCCGGCGACCGGAATCTTACCGGCAACAGCTGAAAACTTGTCGCCACCTCCTTTAATTGAGCTTACAAGGTCTCTCACAGTCAATTTAAGTCCCAAATCACACTATCAAATTGAAATTAATGTATTTTGGTTTAGAATTAATATTTGTATCCTTGGTATTGGTGTTGAACTTTGAAATGTTTTTGGTAGAATGAAGGATTATGGATAGTGGATTTGTTGTCCATGAATTGGGGTTTATGTATGTAGTATTGTCCGGTTTAGTTACGGTGTTTGATGAAATTCCTATTAGGGAGTGAATCAGTGTATGTATGTTGACCATGAATTCGTGTTTGTGTTTGTATGTCGAACTTTGGGCTATGACTAATATGTTGTGTTCACGATGATTTTTGGGATTATGTATGCTTGATCACGCGTTTAACAAATTATGGTAAATTGACTATAACATTATGAACAAGAAAGAGAAAAAGAGCATGTAAACATAGATTTTACATGGAAAACCCAGAAAGGGAAAAACCCATGGTTGCCGGCAACGGTGAGGAAAAACTTTACTATGATGAATCTGTTACAAATTCAACCTTTCTTGCCCTTTGGTATATTTCATTTTTCTTAATCCCTTTTAGGGCCTTTTTAGGGTCTATTTATACATGTATTGAACCCTAATTCTTGGCATACAAGTAAAAGAAAATATGGCAGTAATTTCATGAAACTCTGACTTGTTGGGGTCATTTTAGTCTTCTTTCCCGTTTTATACTGTTTGTGTTCCAAACGCTTTAGGTCTTTTTGCCTATTCCAGACTTTGATATATCTAAAGAAGTCTGTCTCCTTATCAGAGTATGCTTCATGACACCTTATTTGAGTAAGATTCTTCGTTTGCGTATTTGAGTAGTGATTACATCGAATTCTACGATGTCCATGTGGCGTGCCACCGAGCGTTTCTCATCGTTATCCACGTGTCACTTAACTGACCACCTTACCAAACCCGACCTAACCTCTTTCACCCCCGACCAGAGATCTACACCTGATCGGGTAACTAAACCCAACCACTTGGGCTTCCCCTACTGGATCGTTTTGGTTAATCAGATTACCCTGGTTAAGTGTTTTCAACATGACCATCTAGGTAACCTTGGCTAGGTGATATAGAGTTATCTTTGGTTGGTTCAATTTGTTCACACATCATATTTAATCTCCACGAAACATGGTGCTTGTGCTGATGTGTCATCCTTCCGGATTTTACCAACAACAATACCCCCTTAAACATCCAAACAGAGCATTTTGTTCAACGAAGGAATTCACTCGGTGAGGTATGTTTAACTCGGGTGTCTTTTTTCTTGTAGCTCATTAATGCTTATTAATGCTTAACAGCTAGTCTTTAAACTTTAACCACAAGCGTTTGATTTGCCTAGGTGACTTGACCTGAGTGACGAAACTGATGGCGATTTGTTTGAATTTCAAATTGTGCGTGATCTCTAGGATTCATACACCAACCCTCACTCTCGCATGACGTCACTTTCGCCTATATATTTACAAAACTCTTCAGTTTCCCTCTCACAAGATCTTTGCATTTCTCTTCTTCGAAACTGCAACCCTATTTTGCTTTGAAGCTTTTCATTGCTTAAGTTTTCTCGAAACTTTTCATCTTCTTCGGACCTTCAACTTCATCGTCGCCAACGTTCACATTTCATCCACTCTAATTATTCAGGTATAAATCCTATTAGTCGTCACCGCTTTGTTGAACTATTAATGCGTACTGTTGAAATTGGCGACAAAGAGAATGCTAATAGGATTGAGTTTATTTTACGGGGATGTTCTCAAGATTACACCCCTTCAACTCAACCCACAGCTCTCAGTGTTAATTACTCAATCGCTCATCCTGAGTTTCAACCTTCATATTTTGATCCAAACACTGCTAACCCAAACATTACTTCTTCTAATACATGCCCAATTATGTCGAGGACATCAGGATCTGGTTGGGGAGGCAGAACGAGCGCTAGGGATTCCTCTGTAGTTGATTTGAAGATCCCCTCCCAACTGCTAAAAATAGAAGATGTACCCAAGAGGTGTCAAGCACACTTATTGAAATTTTCTGTTGACCACCCAAGCGCCTTTGATTCAGAAGTGAATGTGGTGACTGAGCAGGAGATAATACAATACAGCGAGAGGTTTGATCTCCCTCAATCAGCTGAACTCTTCATGAGCAGTCGGCGCGCTATCTGGAACCCCCAACGGGGTGCTATGGTCATTTACGGGGCCATGCTCACGTCTGGGGTCACGCTGCCCATGTAGCATTTTTATCACTCGATTCCTAGCAAAAGCTAGAAACGCTCCTGCACAACTCATCCTGAACTCCTATTGGGTCCTGATCAATTTATGGCACTTGTGGAGGCAAATTGGTGCCAAGTATCCCTCGAACCCCTAGGAAATTCGTAACTTCCACACCTTGGGTCAATAGGATAATGGGGGTACTTTCCATCTTTAATCCAGTTCTCCCAACCACTGGATTCCCCGTGGGTATGACCAGCGGCCCACCCCCACCTCTAGCAAGGATCTTAAGGGCTTCATTTGGGGTTTCCTTTCATCTAATAAATATTAGAAAAATAGCTGGTTCTTCATCCGATGTGATTGGGGTGAAACTGTCATTGCTGACCCTAGCCAAAAAGTGGCCAGGAATAGTGTTCACAGGTATTTTTACAGCCCTGACCTATAGAGCAAAGGTCCCGCAATGCTGACTGAAGACCAAGCTAGGAATGTGATTAAGGCTGCCCAGACAACTTGGGAAGACTAGAGATCGTCGGGCGTTGCTTGTTAAAAGGGACCCCATTAAGCTAGGATTGTTCCCTGCTATTTCCAACCGGCACAAACGCTGTAAGCTCTACTTTCTCCTAATTTCTTCTTAAACTAATTATATTTGCCTTTTCTAATACTCCTTGTGTTAATTATTCAGTGTATGAGATGAACATTGTTGCTGGCGAAGAGCTGAAAAGGTTAAGAAACTTGATAGGGCTAGCCGAGTGGAAGCCGCTGCCCAATTGGCTCAGGGAATTGCTCCCCCATAACAAGACATGGTTTAGCATACCTATGAGCCCGATCCCAATACATCTTCGGGCACTTCTGATCGGGAACAAGAGAATAGATCCTCCGATCGAGATAACGAGCAAAGGAATTCTCCTATGGGATCAAAGAGGAGATTCACCAAGGACATGACTGCCCGAAGGGTGGCCAAAAGTTCTGAAAGGTCCCCTACCAGAAAGGTGACCAAAAGTGCTGAGGGGTCCATCGCCCCTAAGGCTACTTGTTAAAAGAAGGAGGTTCAGATAGTAGTGGGTTCGGAGGCTTATCACACTAAGATCAGGTTTATCGACCATAAGGAAGAAGATAATGATCAGGAGACGTTAACTGATCTGATTCTTAAGGAGAAGCGATCGAAAAGGATAACTGATTGCATTTCTGCTACGTCTGCCTCTCTTCAACTTAAACAACCCAAAATGGATGATCAAGCCCCTGATGGGGTCAGTGAACAAACTATCCCTCAATAGGTACAACCCCTACCTCCATCTGGATCAGCTCGTATCCAAACCGACCGCCCCACGAATCAAGCCCCCACTGAGCCTTCTGTGCATTGTGTTGGTAAAGCCCCTATGTAGTTTTCGGTCAAGCGTCAGATAGTCTTTACTGACTCTGACACTGATGAAGGGCAACCTAGCTCTGATAGGGAGCAAGCTAATCCTCCTGCTCCTGGAGTTGAAGACAACATAGCTGACCAAGGGGTGAACCATGTTGATAAAATTTCTATACGGTTTGGCTGAACTTCTGGGGTCTTGTCAAATACTGAAGTGGCCCCCCTTGTAGGTGATGTTGAAGCGGGGCCATCAGGAGCCACCAACTAGGAACATGCTATTACTTTGCCATTGGAATCAACTCATGTGGCCACCCCAACCTCCCTTGGTGCACTCCTGGTCGGTCTGCAGCTAATAGCTCGGAGCGAATCCACATGGGAATAGGCTATTACTATGTTGGGAAGGTTATTGGAAGGACTTGCAGAATGCCAATAGCTCGGAATGAATCCGTAAGATTTTCAAAAACGGTGTTTATGTGATTCATACATTTTCTAAGCGATTCATTTGGTTTTAGGTTTACTATTATAACCTATTTCTTTTCTTTTTCAGGCCGTGGAAGAACTGACCCGGGCCTTGATTACTCAAGATAGGCAGGCTGCTGCAATTTCCTTATTGAAGAAGAAACTTGAAGGGAAAAAGAAGGTGTTCGATTCTACCTCATCATGTGGATCAAAACTGAAAGAATCGTTTAAAGAAAAGCTGATGCAGCGTGATGTAACTGAAGCTACTTTAAGGAGATCTGTGGCCAACGTTGAGACCCGAGCTAATACTGCCATTGAAAATCTCAGCGAACTCGCTAAGAAGGGTACCTAGATTGAAAGGAGTTGTCCAGAGCCGAGCAGCGGTGTGATGAATTGGAGCAAAAGATCATTTTGGCAGAGCAAACTGCTGCTAATCAAGAAGTCAAAGCTCGTGCTACCAAAAAAACACTGGCTGCTTCCTAGCAATCCATGCTCGTGGCCCAACATGAATCTGTTGAGGCCAAGCTTCGATATGAGAGGCCGGTAGAAGATATGAAACATTAAAAGGTCAGCGTGGAGATGCTTTCCAGGGAAGCTAAACAGGCTTTCGAGGCCCGGAGTGTAGTTCGGTACAAGGGGTCTCATGCATTCAAGGTAGTTATGCTGAGGGAGCTAGAACGAGGGCTTGTTACCACTCTAATGTTCTATGGTGCCAATAAAGAGGTCTTCTAAGGAGGCTTGCCGAAAATGGGATCGGACGATCCAAAAACATAAGGTCGAGGCTCTAGATGTAATAAAAATCAAAATATATGATAGAGGGTTTACTGTAGATAGATCAGGAAGGACCCTCACATTATGCATCTGAAACTCCCCTCCAAATCCTCCCGGGTGACATTCCATGCGGATAGGGAGAGTGGTACTTCGGCCAAAGGGATTGATGTTGGACCCTTACCTGACATTGACTACTCTCCCTTCATGATCGATGACCAGGACGACAACATCTGTTAGCCAGATTTTTGGGACCTGACTAGGGGCTATAAAGATGAAAGCAACCCTCATGGCAGTTCTGGGCCTGGCGGTCCCTCGTGAACACCCGGAGCCTGATCTTGCCTTACTTTTATCATTCATTTCTTTTCACAACACATCTTTGTAAATTTTCTATACAAATGTATGAAAGACTATTTCATTTTCAATAATATAGACCTTCATTTGTTAACGTGAATTTATGCGCTTTAGTTGATAACCTTTGTTGGTCATTATTTTTTATTTGATCAGTTATTTTATTAACTGGTCGTTATTGACCCGATCAGTTATCTTATTAACTGCCTGAGCTTGGTCGGACCAGTTTTTGATTTGTTTGGTTATCTTTTTAACTGGTCATTACTGACCCGGTCAGTTATCTTTATTTACTGCCCAATTTTGGTCTAGCCAGTTTTATTATTAACTAGCCTTTTCAAGTTCGCTGTATGAATAGTTTCTGACCTTGTTTGCATGGGCTGTTCGCAATCGCTTTTGGATATTTTGTCAAGCAGTGTTTTTTTTATGAACCATTTACATGGTATCTGATTTATAGACGCTTGTCTTTTATCTGTCCACTAAGTCACTGGGACGTCTCCAGTAGTCTGTTGTTCAAGATTCGTTGCAACGGGATGATCTGCATCTCATTAACTTAACTTATCCTAACCAAGTATCTGTCTAACTGGTGTTCAAGTACGAGAATCGAACTGCCCCATCCAACTATATGTGCATCTCATCAGGTACATATGACCTAAAGGCGCTCTAACAGTGTTTATATACACCCAGTTAGTTTCTGTGAATGAGCATTGTCTTTACGACATATGCTTTTGGCCCCATCACTTTGCCCCTCGAGCACCCATTTGATGTTAACGATTTTAGGTGCTACGAGATTGCCTTTGTAAACGAAAGCAATTTTAGAACATTTTTCTTGAGTTATTCTTCCATCGAGGGGCTTTTATTGATAACTTCAATCAAAAAGCTAGAAAAAAACGACTATTGATCAGGAACAAATAAAATTTGCAATAATTCTAAATTTAACAAAGAAACTAAAGAAACTGAAAGAAAAAATCCCCTTCTGGGTAGTATATCTTCAAATACTGAGCATTGCAGGGTTAGGGCAATTCTCCCCCTTCTGGTCGAGTAAGGCAATATGCTCCATGCTCCATGCCCAGCTAACCCGACCACTTGATAGGGTCCTTCCCATTTATCTGCCAAGGATCCTACCACTTCTGCTTTTGTGCTTGGGGACACTCTTCTGAGGACTAGATCTCCAAGCTGGAATTTTCTTATTCGGACATACGAGTTGTAATATCTAGTGATCCTTTGCTGATAAGCAGCGTTTCTCACTCTTTTCATGTCCCTTTTTTCCTCTGATTCGTCCAAATTTTGTTCCAAAGTACTTACATTCGTATCAGGTTGGTACAACTGGACTCTGGGAGAGGTGTGGATTATTTCGACCGAGATAATTGCCTTAGTTCCGAATGCCAAGGAGTAGGTAGTTTCTCATGTTGATGTTCTTTCAGTCGTTCGGTATGCCTAGAGTACCTCGTACAACTTGTCTGCCCAATTCCTTTTTTTGTCATCAAGTTTGGCCTTCAAGGTGTGCTTAATGATCTTGTTCATAGCTTCAGTTATTCCATTTGTCTGAGGATGGACTGATGTGGTATAGTATTTTTTTAATACGGTACTTCTGGCACATCTCCCTAAAGTTATCACTATCGAATTGGGTCCCGTTATCAATGATGATTGTGTCTGGGATCCTAAATCGGTAGACAATATTTTTCTTCACGAAGCTTGTAGTATTAGCTTTGGTTATGTGCACCAGCAACTCTGCCTCTCCCAACTTCGTAAAATAGTCGATTGCTACTATGGCATGCGTTACACCTCTTTTGGTCGCCATTGACATTGGGCCGATCAGGTATAACCCCCATATTACGAATGGCTAGGGTGAAGTCAGATTCTTCAAGCGTTCAAGTGGTTGTTTGATGTCATTTGCGATCTTCTAACAAGTATTGCACCTCTCAGCCACCGATTGCGTATCCTAGAACAGTGTTGGCCAATAGAAACCTTGTCTAAGGGTTTTATGGGCCAACATTTCCCCCAGCATGAATTCCTCATACACCCCTATGTATACTTGCCAGAATCTTATCTTTCTCGGCCTAACCAACACATCTTTGCAGGGCCTTTGAAAACCCCCTTCTGTAGAGCTCTCCTCCTACTATCAAATACCGGGCCGCCCTATACCTGATACATTTTGCCTCAACCATATCTTCAGGAAGCGTGCCATCTTCTAACTACTCTCTAATCGGGGTCATCCAGGTGACTTGCCATTCCTCAATTACTTCAACTATTAACTTTTCCTCTTCTTTGATACTGGGTCCTTTAAGATGAGCCACTGGAATTGTTTTGGACCAGATACCAGTTGTCGCTGATGCCAATCTTGATAGAGCGTCGGCCTTCTCATTCTTCTCTCTCGGGATCTGGGTGATTCTAAAAGTTTTAAATCTCCCGAGTAGAGCCTTAGCTATTTCCAGGTAAGCCGCCATATTGTTGGCCTTCGCCTGGTATTCATCTAAGACCTGATTGACCACGATTTGTGAATCACTGAATATCTCTAATTTGTCCGCTTCCAGTGCCTTGCAAACCCTAAGTCTTGCCAATAATGCCTCATATTTGGCCATATTGTTGGTAGCCTTGAAGTTAATCGCAAGGCATATTCTACCTAATCACCTTCTGGGTGGACATCGTTATGCCTGCCCCGATGCCTTGCGTATTTGACGACCAATCGACGTGCAACTTCTGATAAAAAAAGCCTTCCTTTCTTCGTCTTCAAGCATTCTGATCACTTCATTGTTTGGTTCAATGAACTCAGCTATCGAATCTGCCACTGCCTGACCATTTATTGCGGCCATTGGCAAATAAGTGATATCGAATTCACTCAATTCAAATGCCCATTTTGTCAACCTTCCTGACACTTCTGGTTTAGATAAGATCTCCTTTAACGTACAGTCCGTATCAACCTCGATCTTATGAGCCTGAAAATAAGGCCTCAGTTTTCTTACTGCTGTCACTAGTGTTAATGTCATCTGCTCGACTGCCGAATACCTTGTTTATGCTGACAGCATGGCCTTGCTAGTGTAATATACCGGTTTTTTTCTCCTTCATCCAGCCTGACCAGCACCGACCCCGTGGCCTCAGCTATGAATGATAGATACAAATACAACACTTCTCCATCCAGTGGCTTCGATAGGATTGGGGCCTTACCTAGATATTCCTTAATTTTCTGGAAGGCTCGTTCAAACTCTTCATTCCATTTTAATCATTTGCCCTTCCTTATGGCCTTGAAGAAAGGTGAGCACATGTCTGTTGATTTGTTGATGAACCGGTTTAATGAGGCCAATCAGCCTGTCAACCTTTGAATGTCTTTTAGGGTAACTGGGGACCTCATTTTCTCCAATGCACTTATCTTCTCAGGGTTTACCTCGATCCCCCTCTAGTGAACCTGAAATTCGAGGAATTTTCCCGATAGTACCCCAAGGACACGTTTGTTCAGGTTGAGCTTCATCCCATACCTTCTCAGCACCTCAAATGTCTCATCTAGATCAGTTGTGTGCTTATTTGTTGTGATGCTTTTTTTCAGCATGTCATCTATGTATACCTCCATGTTTCTACTAATCTATGGGGTGAACATCTTATTTACCAATCTTTGGTAAGTTGCCTAAGCATTCTTGAGGCCAAAAGGGATCACTCTGTAACAGTAAAGCCCTTGGTCAGTTGTGAAAGCAGTCTTTTCCTCATCTGGCCTGAACATTCTGATCTGTTTATGGCCCGAATAAGTGTCCATAAAACTCAGCATTTCATACCCTGTTGTTGCATCGACTACCTGGTCTATTCGAGGCAAGGGGAAATTATCTTTCGGGCATGCTTTGTTTAGGTCTGTGAAGTCCAAGCACATCCTCCATTGCCCGTTCCTCTTTTTTACAAGTATAACATTGGCGACCCACTTAGGGTACTGCACTTCCCTGATTGAACCTGCCGTGGGTAGCTTATAGACTTCCTCTTTGATCACTTGACCTCTCTCGGGGTTTAAGTGTCTCCTCTTTTGGATGACTGGTTTTCCTTCAGGGTCAACTACCAGGCCATGGGAAATTATCCTGGCATCAAACCGTTGCATATCTTCATGCTTCCAAGCAAACACATCCTTGTAATCCTTTAGGAAGTTGACTAGCTTATTTGTACTTGTTCAGTCAATTGTGCCCCTAGCTTCACTGTCTGCCTGGGGTTGTTGTCATCAATTATGACTTCATTGGTTGGTTCCCCTTCCTGGTCTTTCCCATCTTCCAGAGATGACTCCTTCGGGTCTAGATCAAATTGGGTTAGGGTCTCTGATCTCTCCTCTTCTTCGTCTTCCTTCAGGCACTTTTCCCTCTCAGGTAGGTCTAAATGCATTACATCAGGCTTTGTTTTTTCTCTATAAACTGCCAGATTGGCTTTCCTTGCCAATTCTTGGGAACCCTTCATGACACCGACCCTTGCCTTAGTTGGGAATTTCACGGTCATGGCATAGGTTGCCGTGACAACCTTTGACTTGTTTAAGAAAGGTCTTCCTAACAAGGCATTGTAGGGCCAATTCTCAGTGTCGACTACCACAAAGTCGAGTAACACTGTCTTCTAACATGGGAAGCTCCCTATTTCGACTGGCAGTTAAACCGCCCCTAATGATCACACTTCCGCTCCACTGATCCTTTGAGCGGAATCATTAACGGTTGTAGGTCCTTCGTTTGTAGCCCTAACTGATCAAATACCCCCTTAAGATATCCGTAGAGCTTCCATTATCGATCATCACTCTTTGTCCTTCCCTATGACCAATACGGACTGACACCACAATTGCATCGTTTGGTCTGACTTCAAGTCCAAGTGCGTCGGCTTTGAAAAAAACGATCGAGTCCCAACCTTGCTTGAGCTTCTTTTGGTCGGGACCAACTGAGTTTACTTTCAGGCTCCTTTGGCCATCTGTTGCCTCGCAGACTTCAGTCATTCTCTCCCAGCTACTTATCCTGTGCATGGTCCTCCGAAAATGGTGTTGATAGCTCCATCATCCAAGTTTCCTCTAAGGCTGCCTTTTTGGTCTTGGTCATTCTTCATAGGGTCATTCTGCCGATCATCCCCACCTTTCAGAACCATATCTTTCAGGTGTCTTCTCTGCTTAACTTTTCGATGTAATCCCTAAGCTGGTAGCATTTAGAAGTCTCGTGACCGTTTTCCTAATGAAACCTACAGTACTTTGATGTGTCCCTCCCTTCAAAATTGGATTGCTTTAGGGGTTTTTTGTACGGATTCTTGTCTTCTATTACTTTCGGAATTTTTTCCTGCTTTTTGGCCAATGGGGTATAGCTAGTGTATTGCCTCTTGAAGGTCCTATTTTCTTTTTGATCATCATCCTTGTGACCATCTTTGCCTTGCCCCGAATTGTTCTTTTGGTCTCTTTTATTGTTTTCCTTTGAACTATTATCTTTGTGTTTTTGGCTTTCTCCAGGTCTGCCACCATGTATAAGCTCTCCTCTATGGACTATTTGCTCTTCTTCAGCCATTGCATATCCTCCCACGTCATCCACCAAATTTGTGTAGATGGTTGGCCCCGTCTGCCTTAGGCTGAGTGACAACTGGCTATGCTGCAAACTGTTGACGAATGCAGACACTACTACCTCATTGTTGGGATCCTGTACTTCTGATACTTCTTTCGAGAACCTGGTAAGGTAGTCTTTAAATTTCTCATCATTTCTTTGCTTCAAAGTTGAAAGGACGGATATTGATTTTCTATGTTGGATATTCCCTATGAATTACCTAGTGAAAGCTTGTATTAATTCTTCAAAATTCCTAATTGATCCACCAGCGAGATAGCTAAACCATCTAGACCCATGATCCCCTAGTGTTTGAGGGTACAACCTACATTGAAGTGCATCATCATAGTCATATTATGTCATCACACTTTGGTATCTTCTGGCGTGCTCTTAGGGGTCGGTGTTGGCCTTGAATGGCTCCACGTGTGGCATCCTGAACTTTTTTGAAAAATGAGCTTGCCTTATGGAAGCACAAAGTGGACTACCAGAGTTACCAATTAGCAAGTTCCCGCGACCTTGTCTTCGCTCCAATGCCTATATCCTTCTTAACAGAACTTCTCGTTCTGCCTTCTAGTTCGTCGTGCTAGTCAAACTTTTAGTGAATGGTAAGACCATTAGGGTCCCTTGAAACTCGCCATGTGATCTGGGCGTCACGGATGTTGTACTTAGGTGCCGGGGTTGTCTCCATATGCCTCATAGATGGAGCTTCCTTGTCAGCTGAAGCTAATCGAGATCTCCTCATGTGACCGTCATACCTATCATCCCGGTCGTAACTCTTTCCCCGTCCCTGGTACCTTCCTGCCTCTTCCTACAAACTGGACTCCCTGTGTTCTCTTCTTTCTTGATTTACCAAGCCCCCACGCTCCCTGTGGTCCTGGTCATCTTGTCAATCATCTCTCTTTTGGGAATGTTCCTTCCTTTCGTGAAGATCCACCCTATCTCTACCAGGTTTCTGGAGTGCGCTTGGGGTAGTGACCACTATTTCTGAACGTATCATGGGTCTCGAGCTACTACTGGCGTAGATAGCTGGTATGGTGTGGTTAAATTGGTGGTAGCAATTATGTTGATCCCCTATCTGGCGGCTTCTTCGATGACTCTCTGTAAGGACTCCTGAACCTGCTGGAAAGCATCTGGGGAAATGCTAAGGATGGCATCTGTAGAGGTTATCAAATCTTGTCCGGTAGAAGTCGGAGTCCTAGAAGGTAAATCTCTTCCGACAGCTTTGGTGTTTGTTAAACCAGTATCATTGACACCACACGGAGTGCCAGCTTCATGTGGGGATTGACTTCCATCTCTACTATTCGCCATGTTACTGTCACACAAATTCCTAGAAATTTTATTGTCTTAGTCCCCCTTCTTCTAGCGCCAATTGTTGATGGTGATTTTTGAGATTATGTAAGCTTGATCACGCATTTAACAAATTATGGTGAATTGACTATAACATTATGGACAAGAAAGAGAAAAAGAGCATGTAAACACAGATTTTCGTGGAAAACCCAGAAAAGGAAAAAACCACGGTTGCCAAGGACGACGAGGAAAAACTTTACTAAGATGAATCTGTTACAAACTCAACCTCTCTTGCCCTCTTGTATATTTAATTTTACTTAACTTCTTTTAGGGTGTTTTTAGGGTCTATTTATACATGTATTGAACTTTAATTCTTGGCGTACAAGTAAAAGAAAATGTGGCAGTAATTTCATAAAACTCTGACTTGTTGGAGTCATTTTAGTCTTCTTTCCTGTTTTATACTGTTTGTGTTCCGAACACATCAGGTCTTTTGCATATTCTGGACTTTGATATCTCTAAAAAAGTCTGTCTCTTTACCAGAGTATGCTTCATGACACCTTATTTGAGTAAGATTCTTCATTTGAGTATTTGAGCAGTGATTACATCGAATTCGACGTTGTCCACATGGCGTGCCGCCGAGCGTTTTTCTGAGTTATCCATGTGTCGCTTAGCTAACCACCTTACCAAACCCGACCAAACCTCTTTCACCCCTGACCAGAGATCTACACCCGATTATGTGACAAAACCGACCACCTGGGCTTCCCCGACCGGATCGTTTTGGTTAATCTGATTACCCTGGTTAAGTGTTTTCAACCTGACCATCTAGGTAACCTTGGTCAGGTGATATAAAGTTATCTTTGGTTGGTTCAATTTGGTCATATATCATATTTAATCTTCGCGAAACATGGTACTTATGCTAATGTGTCATCCTTCCGAATTTTACCAACTTCATATTGCTTTAAATTGGAAGTTTCAGGTTGCAATATCGCTCTAAGAGATGGAGAATGACTTTATTTGTTATGTGGTCTTCTCCTTTTCATAACTTCCACTGATAGTTGTAATCAGGTAAACAATCTTTATTCCAGTTAAACTAAACTTGTTTCAGCTCTTTCTTTCATCTCAACATTCCATTGCCTTGTTTTTCTCTATTACAAACTATTCATGTAATACTCATGGCTATCTCTTGCCAATTCCCTATCCTAGCTCTTCTCCTTCTCCTTCTCTTTTTTCTCTTTTCATCATCTTTAAACTCCTTCACCTCTGTATTGATTGGTTGCTTCTTCCTCTTCTTCACAAACTATGCAACTTGTGAACTGAGTTTAAAAGGCTTATGTTGAATTGACTTGAGTTTAAAAGGCTAATATTGACTAGTGTGATTTGTGATGATCTTACATGCACTTTATGTTACATGTTGCCTACCTGCGGATTCAATTTTAGTCTATGTTGTACTATTGTTTGGTGCACACTTCCATTGATATAAATTTATGGTTATGGAACTATAATTTGTGTTGACCGGAAACGAATTTTCTTAGATGAATTAGTTTGTGTTGAATCATTTAATTTGAAATGTAATAGTTCATGGGGTGCCTATGCAAACATTGTTCCTATTTATAGTTTGAATGTGTTGAAGTCTGTGAATTACTCTTTAGAGCTTGGGATTTAGGGTGTTTAATACTCTAACTGTTGTATGGAACCCATGTTTTGAGTCGGGGTAAGAACTTCTTGAGCCTTGTTACAAAATTTCTGAGCCCTTGAAATAAGTCATGAGCCCAACATAAATGTTTTGAGCCCTAGTATAATAATGTATGTAACTGATTTTAATACGTTTTTTAGGGTCTAATGATATGATGTCTGGGCTGTTAGTGTAGTGCGGTGAGCATTGGAAGGATAACCGATTGACTGGTCTTATTTCGTTTGCATTTGGTCTAACCAAAAAATACAATGAAGCAAACGATGAATTGGTGGAAACGATATACCAGCGGACATGGGTTAGTAAAGACAAAATTGAGTTGAAAAAGCTCGAATATGTAGCATTTGTAAGAAAGAAGAACACAACAGACTCAAGTTCCCAGACAAGTCACCTGATCCTACCTTGATTAACACGGACGAAGCAGAAGACAATGCCGATTTTGAACCTGTGTTGAACCAAGCAGAAGCGAATGGCACTGGAGAACCTTTGTTGAACGAAGGAGAAGAAAATACTACTGAATAACACTTTCGCTGTATCCATATTTCATGTACTGTGAAGTTTAGTTTGTTTGCACATTTATGGTGTTGTATGGTTTGGTGGGAAACAAGTTTAGGGAATTTGTATATGTTTTTGTTTGCAAACATTTGTATTTGTATGTGTTGGTTTTGTTGGTTGGTTGAACTAAAACAGGTTTATACGTGTTGTGGTGTTGTATGGTTTGGTGGGAAACATGTTTAGGGAATTTGTATGGGTTTTTGTTTGCAAACATTTGTATTTGTATGTGTCGGTTATATTGGTTGGTTGCACGAAAACATGTGTATATGTGTTGTGGTGTTACAGGAGTATATGTGTTGATTGAAAACAGATGTTTATTTGTTGTTTGACTGCCTTATATTTGTATGTGGTGTTAGCTGGTGTTATTGATTTTGAGCCTAGGTAGTAATACAATTCCTAGGCTTATGAGGTTAAACAATGTTCAACTGATGGTTTAATCACGCTGATGGGATAATTCCTGGGCCTAAAATAAAAATTCTCAGGCTTAAAAATGAGGTTAAACACTGTTGTCATGGAAGGGACAAAAATAATTCTCAGGCACAAAAGGTCACACCCAGGATTATGTGCATATTTCCTGGGCCAAAAATTATAATTCTCGGGCTTACTAGGGTAGAAAGACCCAGGCTTATGTGAATAAGTCGTCATGTGCAATATAAAGATGTTAATGTCATCATGTGTATTGTGTATTATGTGTTAAATACGAAAATGAGTTAAGAAAGTAATTATCAGGCTTATATGTATGATTCACGGCCTAACATATTTCAACATGAACATCCTTACAAAGTGGAAATTGAAGAAAATAAACAACAAAATATGTCAACATGAACACCCTTACAGAGCAATTGCAAATGGTTTTTAAATCTCTCAAACATTTTTGCCAAATATTGCTTCAATTAAAAAAATGACAACAACTGTTAACATCATAAATCTAGTGGTTTGAACCTTTAGATCTGGATTTGGACGTGAGGAAGACAGAAGACAAGTGAACAAGACTTATAATGTAAGTTTTTTGTTTGAGAAGAAAAAAAGAAGAAAGGAAGAAAATGGGTTCATTTATAAAGGAAATATTTGGATGGGATCCAGCTGTGGAAATGTGGGATACAACTGTAATGATTACAATTGCCACGTTTATCAATTTGAAATTATAAATAGAAGATGAAATATAGCTCGGGATGTTGTAAGCCCAGAAAGCGGTACACTAAGCCCTGGAATAAAGCTCGGGCCACTGGTGGATGTAATTTCCAATTAAATATAATTTTTAAAATTTTTAAATTTTTTTCCCGACTGCACAGGATGTTTCAAACAGCGGTGTGCACACATCGGACACTTATTCGGCACTGTAAAGCTAATACGGGAGACCGAGTGAAGTAACTCCAATAAGTTACAAGTTTGTCAAAGAACCCTTAGGCATTTAGTGGTTCATAATTTAAAGGTTTGGTTGCTATCTTTAGTTTAATGGGTAGCTACATACATGTGGGACCGTTCGATGATCTCGAAACTTAACGTATAGATGTCTATTGATACCCTTTCATCGATGGAAGGACCCAATTGTTGAGAATATTGCTTGCCCTGCATCATTTTATGTACATAAGGAATACTCAAAGAATTGGGAACCATACCCAGGCCTAAGAGAATTTTACCAGGCCTTTACAATATTTCCTAGGCTCAGGACTTTTCGCTCGCCATGTCATCAATTACAAATTAATATATATACATATATATATATATATATTGATTAATAAGTTTTATTTAATAAAAATTGACAGGTCTAACAGGTCAGGCCTGGTCGCCCTAGATGTCTCATACATGAGGCCTGACACGGCCTGATGCCAGCCAAGCCCATTTTGCCACCAGTATAGCCTGGAATGTTGTAGGCCTAGGAAGCAGTACACTAAGCCCTGGAATGAAGCCCGGGCCATTGGTGGATGTAATTTCGAATTAAATATATATTTTTTAAAAAAAATTATTTATTTTCTGACTGCACAAGATGTTTTCAAATAGCAGTGTGCACCTATCAGACACTTATTCGGTACAGTAAACCTAATACGGGAGACCGAATGAAGAAACTCCAACAACTTACAAGTTTGTCAAAGAACCCGTAGGTATTTAGTGGTTCATAATTTAAAGGTTTGGTTGCTATCTTTAGTGTAATGGGTAGGTACATACATGTGGGACTGTTCAATGATTTCGAAACTTAACGTATAGATGTCCATTGATACCCCTTCATCGATGGACGGACCTGACCGCTGAGATTATTACAGGGCCCGTATAACTTTATGTACGGAAGGAATACTCAAAGAATTGGGAACTGTTAACAGAAATCTTGCTCGGGGTAATAAATCTCAGTTAGCACCCTCAAGATCATTACCACGTAGGTGATGACCAAGGTAGAATGTATATGTGTATAAAATAATGCCTAATTACATGGAGATAACGATTTCGTTAGCTACTCAAAAGAAATAAAAATCTTTCTTTATTGATAACATATGATATACATCTCTCTATCTCTCTTTCGAATTGCTCTCACTTTTTTTCTGGGAGATAGTTGGGTGTTTGTTGTATGCCTGTCGAATAGTAGTCCCCTCTTCTGAAGGAGGAAGTCCCTCCTTTATACAATGTCTTCATAGGTTTAAACTCATTGATTTCCCCTTGATTTTCTCATCCCCCTCTTACCGGACGGGATTTTTACCTTTAAATGTCGTTGACTCTGAGTTAATTGCTCAGTTGAGGATATCTTGGTGGAAATCAATTTGTTTCCCATTTAGACTCTATTACTTGTTCTGCACGTGTATAATGTCTGTAGATGTGATACTGTGTATCTTCGGGCCTGGCATGATCCCCATAGGGGTCGTTGAATGTATCATGGTGTGGTGCATCAATTAGTGAGGTCGATCAGTGTTCCGGCCTCGATACTTGAGAAGTTCGGGTCTGGCATGATTCACATAGGGGTCGTTAAATGTATCATGGTGTGGTGCATCAGTTAGTGAGGTCGATCAGTGTTCCGGCCTCCATATTTGAGAAGTTTCATCCAGCTAGAAGCTAGGTCTGGCTTCCCTTGACCTTTTGAAGCTAGGTGCGGCCTCTTATGGACACCCCTCTGTATCAGCGAGGTATAGGTGAGCTTTTGGAGAAATTACGAAGCGACCTCAACTTCGGGGAATTTCCTGTTTTCAGGTTTGGTGATGCGGGCTTGGATCTGATCATTCCGGGCTCTATTCCGAATGTTTCTGGAGCCCATCCTTGTTCCTGCGGGGCGGTATCGTAGCTCGGCTTTGGGTAGAATGGTCTAGTGGTGGAAACTCTCGGGCATGGAGCCAGGTCTGGAAGGTGGAAAATTTCCCTTTAGTCCTTAGCCAATTTTGGCTATTAACAGAAGTCCCCTCTGACTTGAACACCAGACGTCGAGCTTGGGGTTGGGGTCAGATTTTTACTTTATTTGGGAAATCTTCCCTTTTTTATCGTTATCGGAATATTGGGGAAATCTTCTCATTAACTGCGTAAGTGACGTGGCGTGAATCAACTAATTTACTCCCGAATTAATCCTGTTGCGTTACGGCAGTCCCCGAGTTTTTTTACCGTTACCAGAATCTAGGGGAGATCTCATCATTAACTGTGTAAGTGACGTGGCATGAGTTGACTAGCTTGTTTTGGAGTTAATCTGGTTACGTTACGGCAATCCCCGAGATTCTTTGAGATCTCAACCGAAGATCTCGTCAGCTCGTACTGGTGCCCTCTTGCCTATATATATATATATATATATATATATATATATATTTATCTCAACGACTTCCTCACATCTTTCAAACTCAAATTTTTCTCAAGATATACTTTCTCTCATAACCTTTCTCTCAAGCTTGTCTTTTTCTTCATTCTTATCTTTCTCTTCATTCTTCATCCTTACTAACTTCACCATGTTGAAAACTAGTCATGATTCAGTTGACTCCATAATTGATGGCGAGGAGGTCGTTAGTCTTGCCCTGGGGAAACGGGCTAGGAGAAGTCTAGACAACGGCGATTCCCAGCCCAACCCGCAACGTCGGCGGTCAAATAGGAATGTGTCCATTGGGACTGGGTTTTCCAACCATCCTGACCATCCTTTGGATATCACCGATGAAGATTCTGACAAAGAAGTGGGCGGTGACACCGCGGGAGAACATCGGGTCCCGCTTCTGGCCCCCTTTTGGAGAGGCTCCCTTCTTATGACTTCAGGGTTGTCCCTGACTCCATCGTCAATCCAGTCGGGATTAACCGTTTGAAGTCAAAATTTGGCATTCCCGACAGCGTTTCCATCTCGGTGCCCCCTAAGGGTTACGAGTTCTTTAACCCCCCTAAAGGCGTGCTTCCAATTCATGTGGCGGCTCTCGAAAATAGGGTTAGGCTTCCCCTTCATCCGACTCTTCGGCGGGCTCTTAATGCCATCCAGCTCGCTCCCCTCCAGTTGACGCCTGGCTTCTGAAGGCATCTGATTGGTTTCCTCGTACTATGGAGGGAACAATGTCAGTTGAGTAAGGTGACGAGAGAGCCGGGAGCAGAGGAGCTGGCCTATCTTTTCCAGACTGGGAGCCTGTCTGGCGCTCCTCCAGGCTAGTTTTATGCTAAGGCCAAGAACAAGCTCAACTTTGTTATTCCTGGCGCTTCAAAGAAGGACCCCGCCTGGAAGGAAGAATGGATTCTTACGGGGAATGACTGGGGAAGCTCGATTTTCATTGGAGGGCATGAGTTCGAGGTTCCCACAACCTTCAGTGATAAACCCTCGTGGGACCGGGATTCCCTGCCCTCTGAATCTGAAGCTATTTTGAAGGCTATTTTAGTCAGGAATTACTTGAACCTGAAGTTCCTAACTGCTGAAGCTTTTGATCCTCGTAGGGTGAACCAATACATGCGGATCTCAGACGCTACTCCTCGTAAGTGTCACTTGATTGCCTTGCCTTGCCTTGTTGATCAGCTTGGTTCTGACATTTTCATTTTTAATTTGCTTATTCATAGTTTTTGTCGTTGAACCAGCTACCCGCCACGTCTCACGCTCTCCTCAAGCTAGAATTTCTTTTCCCTTCGCTGGGGTCGAACCTGCTCTTGCTCCATCTACCTCCCCAGCTAGGGTCTAAGATGGCCAATCTTGCTTCCCGGGCTTTTCGGGCTTTGGGTAGTAAAGCTCCCTAGGTTGTTGGTCCGACTGCTTTTGTCCCTTCTGCTGTGGTCGCTAAAGTTTATATCCCCTCGATTCGACCTCCTGATTTCACTGCGCTTCCAACCCCCCAAGCTTCGGAGGATTCTGGGAAGGGTGTCACAAGGGTTCCTTCCAGCCGTTCCCGGCCTTAATCAAGCTCGACAGGGCAGGACGAAGTCCTGGAGCAATTCATTACGTCTTGTCCGGGTGGTGGGATCTCCAGGATGGCTTCTATGCCTATGAATGTCCTGATTACCAAGGGGTCTGCTATTTTAGCTGAGGTAATTGCATTTCCTTCGTACTACTCTTGCTAATTTGTTCAATTTCTAACTCTGGTTATGTATTTTATAGGCCTTCAAATTTAATGTAGCGATGGGCCAGCAAGTAGCCCTCCTTCGCGACCGGGCTACAAAAGCCGAAGCCGAAGCCTAGAAAGCTAGGGAATTGCTCAAGCAGGTTCAATCTTTAGTGGAAGAGACGACCTCCAACCAGGGAAAAATTGAGATCGAGATGGCTGAGCTTCGCTGTGACCATGAAAGGACGAAACAATCTTATGATCAGTAGCGTCTTCAATCTACCCGGCGGGCTAGACAGAGGGATTCCTGGAAAGCTGAGGCCAAGAAGTTGGACCTCGAGAATCAGACTTTGATTGCTTAGGTGACCAATCTGCGAACTGATGCGGAGACCTCCTTCAGTGATGGATATTTCTACGCTTTCTTTCAGGCTGCAGAAGCTCTCCCTCTTCCCTTTGACTTGTCATCTATTACCGGCTGGGATAGACAGAAAATAATGATTAAGGCTGCTGAGCTATCTCGCCCTGATGGCGATGAGGTGGTTCCTTCGAGCCAAGCAGGAGCTAGAAAATAGCCCGTCCAGATAGATCCTCCATTTCCTCCTCCTACCTTTACTACCTCAGGTCCCGGGGAGTCTTCCAGTAAAGTTTTGTCTTCTCGATCCGAGGAGGACCAGTTAGGAGCTGGGGAAGAGGTTAGGAGCCCATCTGAGGAACCCCCCATAATGGAGATGGAGGTTGACAGGAGCCAGACGGGGTCCATGGCTGCCCTTCTTGATGCGGCTATCCCACCTCAGGTTATGGAAGTGATTAATGAGGTCTTGGAGGAAGATCCTGCTGACCAACAGGTGGAGCCTCTAAATGTAGGGGTGATTGGTGAGGATAACCGAGGTGGACAACTACCTGAAGGGGGGGGGTCGATGGCGAAGATCAGCATGAAGAAGGAGGACCGGCGGAGGAAAACCAAGAGAGTCCAAAAGCTTGAAGCAGTTCGTTCATGGCTTGTTTTGATTTCCCGGAAAAGGGGGTGGGCACCTCGTTTTACTCTTATTTAGCTTAGCTTTCCTTTTTTTTATAGCCCGAGCTCGGGGGTTGGGCTCCCCGTTGGATGGATGTAGCCTTACCAGAGGATATGCTCCTCTTATCTTTAATGAGAAATCGAATCGCTTTTGAGAACTCTTATTTCATTCCTGGTCTTGAATAGGAACCAGAGTTGCATCTGCAACAACAATTTGTTCATACTTCATTAAAACATTGGTAGGGAATTATGATGATCTTGATCCTGCACACGAAAACAAACATTTTTTATTTTTTATTTTATTTATTTTATTTTATTTTTCTTGGGGGTGATAGCTCGACCAAGGCATCAGGAGGGCTGTTTAGCTATTTCCTGATCTCGAGATCTGGATGGCAACTATGTTCTTACACTCAAATCCTTCTTGGGGGTGGAAACCCGACCAAGGCATCAGGAGGGCTATTTAGCTATTTCCTGGTTTCGAGATCTGGATAGCAACTATGCTCTTACACTCAGACCCTTCTCGGGGGTGGTATCCCGACCAAGGCATCAGGAGGGCTATTTATCTATTTCCTGGTCTTGTGATCTGGATGGCAACTATGCTCTTACACTCTTACCCTTCTTGGGGGTGGTAGCCCGACCAAGGCATCAGAAGGGCTATTTAGCTATTTCCTGGTCTCGTGATCTGGATGGCAACTATGCTCTTACACTTAGACCCTTCTTGGGGGTGGTATCCCGACCAAGGCATTAGGAGGGCTATTTAGCTATTTCCTGGTCTCGTGATCTGGATGGTAACTATGCTCTTACACTCAGACCCTTCTTGGGGGTGGTAACCTGACCAATGCATCAGGAGGGCTATTTAGCTATTTCCTGGTCTCGTGATCTGGATGGCAACTATGCTCTTACACTCAGACCCTTCTTGGGGGTGGTCTGCTTAAGAACTCCCTACTCAAGGGTAGAATTTCCTCAAATGATCTGCATTCCAAGTGTGGTCGATGGATCGTCCGTCCATGTCTTCGAGTTTGTAAGCTCCATTGCGAACAACTAGCTTTATCAAATATGGCCCCTCCCAATTGGGACTTAAGACTCTATCCGACCTTTTTCGAGTATTCAGGGTCACTTTCCTAAGTACCAGATCCCCTTCTTTGAAATTTCGGGTTCTGACCTTTCGGTTGAAGTATCTAGCGATCTTACTCTAGTAGATCGCTACTTTCTCCGCTACCCGGTCTTGTTTTTCTTCTAAGAGGTCCAGATTAGCCTGGAGCTTGACTTCGTTTCTTTCAGGCTCAAAGTGGTGTACCCTGAATGAGGTCAATTTATGCTCGATGGGGATGACCGCTTCAACCCCGAAAGCCAGGGAGTAAGGTGTCTCCCCGGTAGCTGTTCTGTTTGTAGTCCGGTATGCCCAGAGGACTTCTGGCAGTTCTTCGGCCCATTTGCCTTTTTTATGATGTAGTTTCTTCTTTAGAAGTTTCTTGATAGTCTTGTTAGTGGATTCCATCAGCCCGTTAGTCTGGGGATGGGCTACTGAAGCGAGCCTAAGGTCGATCCCCAATCCTTTGTAGAAATTTTTGAATCGGGCGTTGTCGAACTGCTTCCCTAGATCAGCTATAATGATGAGAGGGGTCCCAAATCTGCATACCACGTTGGTTTTGATGAACTTGGTCGTATTCTTTTCTGATATCCGAGAAAGAGGCCCTGCCTCGACCCATCTTGTGAAGTAGTCTATAGCTACGATAGCATGTTTCATCTGTCCGGGAGTGGTAGGAAGTGGTCCAATTAGGTCGATTCCCCACATGGCAAAGGGGTAAGGCGAACTAAGAAACGACATTCGCTCGGGTGGTTGGTGGGTCAAGTTTGAAGTTCTTTGACATGGCTCACAAGATTGAACAAAACTCCTTACGTCTTGGTGGATGGTCGGCCAATAGTACCCCATACGAAGCACCTGATATGCTAGAGCTTCCCCACCTATATGGTTCCCATAGTCCCCAGAGTGGACCTCTCTCAATGCCCATTTAGCATCATCAGGATGTAAGCACCTAAGTAAGGGGAGGGATCTGCCTCTTCTGTAGAGGTACCCGTCTACCATACAGTATCGGACTAAGAGTCTTTTAATTCTTCTGGCTTGGTCGGGCTCTTCCGGAAGCTCTCCCTCAAGGAGGTAGGCAACAATTGGGTCCATCCAGCAAGGCAGGCGATCCAAGGAGCAGATTTCTCTATTTGTGGCTATGCTTGATTGGGAGATCACTTGGAAGGGAATTCCACGTGGTAGGGATTGGCCTCCGTTCCCCGCTATTTTAGCTAGAACATCTGCGCGATGGTTTTGGTGTCGAGGTACCTGATCGATCTTTAACCCCTTAAACTTATTTTTTAGCAACTGGGCTAGCTTTAGATAAGCAACCATATTATTTCCCTTTGCCTGGTACATCCCAGTCACCTGATTGACAACAAGCAATGAGTCGCTCTTGATTTTTAGGTAATCGGCCTTTAGTTCGATGGCTACATTCATCCCGGCTAGGAGGGCTTCATACTCTGCTTCATTATTGGTGGCTTTAAACTCGAATCTGAATCAGTGACAGAATTCAGTCCCCTCCGGATCTATTAAAACTATGCCAACTCATCCCCCTGCTTGCCCGGATGCTCCATCTGTAAAGAGGGTCCATGGCTTACAGCCTTCCTACCAATTGTCGACCTCCGATGTCTTTTTAGGGATCTCATTTGGTACTAAAGGATCCTCTTGATCTGGGATCACTGAAAATTCTGCCATGAAGTCGGCCAAAGCCTGTGCCTTAATCGTGGTCTGGGGCAATCGAACTGAGTGAGCTCTAGGGCCCATAAGACTAGCCTTCCAGACACGTCTGGTCTTTGCAAGAATTGGCGGAGAGGTTGGTCTGTCACCACTGCTATTGTGAGAGCTTGAAAATAGGGACGGAGCTTCCTCGCTGAGATCAGCAGAGCATAAGCGAGCTTTTCCAGGAATGTAATTCCTTTCTGATTTGGTCAAAGCATGACTCACATAGTATATACGTCTTTGAAAACCTTTGCCACACTCCTTGGCCAAAGCCCCGCTTACTGCAGTTTCTGATACGGCCAGGTAGATCTGCAACTCATCTCCGAGAACTGGCTTGACTAACAACGGTGGGCTTGTTAGGTATTCTTTCAAAGCTTGGAAAGCCCGTTCGCTCTCCTGGCTCCACTTCATGTTTCTCCCTTGTTTGATGGCTTTGAAGAAAGGGAGACATTTATCGGTGGAGCGAGAGATAAACCTGTTGAGCGCCGCTACACGTCTAGTCAGAATCTGTACCTGTTTGAGTGAGGTTGGGGATTCCAGGTCCAAGATAGCTTTGATTTTCTGGGTTAGCTTCTATGCCTCTCTTATGAACCATGAGCCCAGAAACTTCCCCGCTGTTACCCCGAAGGCACATTTGGAGGGGTTCAACCGTATCTGATTTTCCCTCATAATGAGTAAAGTTTTACGAAGGTCTTCCCGATGTCCTTTTACGGTTGGGGATTTTATGATCATGTCGTCGATATATACCTCCATCGTCCTTCCTATCTCGGGCTTGAACAGTTTGTTAACCAGCCGCTGATATGTAGCCCCCGCATTCTTCAAACCAAACGGCATCACCTCGTAACAGTACAAGCCCTGCCCAGTAATGAAACTGGTTTTATCCTGGTCAGCCGGGGTGCATTTTAATTTGGTTGTATTATGAGAATGTTTCCATAAAACTCAAAAGTTTATTTCCAGACGTGGAGTCAACCAGCTGGTCGATCTTTGGTAAAAGAAAACTGTCTTTTGGACAAGCCTGGTTGAGGTCGGTGTAATCAACACACATACGCCACTTCCCATTTGCCTTCGTAACCATGACCACGTTGGCGATCCATTCGGGATAGCGTACTTCTCTGATAAACCCTGCCTTGATCAATTTATCTACCTCTTCCTGCACCGCAGCGTTCCTATCAGCGTTGAAGTGACGCCTCTTCTATTTGATGGGCTTGACTGTTGGATCTACCGCTAGTCGATGGGCAGCCAATGACGCCGAGATTCCAGGCATTTCATCATGGTTCCAAGCGAAGATGTTGCTGAACTCCCTGAGAAGATCGATTAGTCCTTTTTTCACTTCTGGTTCAAGGGTGGCCCCGACCTTGACAACCTTTGAGGGATCGTCATTTCTGATGGGTATCTCTTCTAGTTTATCTACGGGCTGCCCGCTGGCCCACTCCTTACTCCTTACTCCGTTCCTCCTCAGAAGGCATAATAGGTTCGCTTTCTGGATGCTCAGGATGTTCCGCGGGCTCCATCTCCTCCTGGATTATCCGGGATGTTTCCATGTCTTCCTGGACTAATGCCACTTGTACACACTGTTTTGCTAGGGCTGTAGGATTGGTAGAAACTGCGTAGCATTTTCTGACTGCCTACTGGTCTCCACGTACCTCTCCCACCTTGGTTCCAACCGGGAATTTCAGGACGTTGTGGTATATGGATAAGACTCCCTTCAAGAAGGACAGGAATGGTCTCCCTAGGATGGCGTTGTAGGCCGATGGGGTGTCGACCACAACAAAGTCGGTCATAACATTCTGTTGGAGAGGGGTGATTCCGATGATTACTGGGAGGATCAACGACCCCACCGGTATGATCGAATCTCCAGTGAACCCATAAAGTGGACTGGTACAGCTGTTGTAACAATGTTGCTTCAGGTTTAATTTTTCCAAGGTATCCTTGAAGAGGATATCTACACTGCTACCTATATCCACGAGCGCGCGATGGACCAGACAGTTGACAATCTGTATTGTGATTACCATGGGATCATCATGAGGTTGCACGGTGTTGAAGACATCTGCTTCAGTGAAAATGATATGCGCTGACTGGGAGGGCTCTATCGGGCTCTGGCTGACTTTGAAGAGCCCCCGGCTTTTTTCGATGCTGGGAATCTTCCTCGCATGGTTTTTTCAGGAGTTATTAGAAATGCCAGCCAGTGTAGGACCTCCGCTGATGGTGTGTATCACCTGGATCTGTTGCATTAAGTCAGCCTGTTCCCCCTTCCTCTTTTCTGCGTCCTCACGGATTTCAGCTTGTACCTCCCTTCCAGTCTGAATGTTATCTCTGATCTGTTGTAACAATTCAATCAAGCATCCCCCCCTTACCAGGGCTTCAATCTGGTTGCGTAAATTATAGCACTCTGAAGTGTTGTGGCCCACGTCTTCGTGGAAGTCGCAGTACTTGTACCGGTTCCTCCTGTCAGCTGGGGCCTTCATGGGAGTGGGCTTTTTGAGCAGCCCTTTATCTCGTATAGCAAGGTAGACCATTTCCCTGGAAGCGTTCAAAGGTGTGTAGTAGTCATACCATTTCTCCCCTTGCACTACGGGGGCCAGGGTCTTGGGAGGTGGTGAAGCCCGGGGAGGGGTTCGTCTTGTTGGATATTTTTCTTGCCTGTGCTGAGGAGCAGGGATACGATAGGTCGACCTGTTGGGAGGTTTATTCTGAGTTTTCTGAACTGGCTCAAATTTGGGGGCTTCTTTTTTCAGACACTTTGCCGTTCTCATGTCGTCGTGTTGCATCTTGACTTTGAGTTGTTCGTCGATCTCGACCTGCTCAAGAGCCCGGTCGTAGGCCTCTTGATAAGTCTCGGGAGGTCTCTTGGCAAAGGAACGGGATAGCTTTCCCGCCCATAGGTTCCGCCTGAAGTTGGCGAGAGTTTCTTTCTCGGTGAAAACTCCCATTTGTATGACCTCCTTGTGAAAATGTTCCACGTATGACCAAAGTGTCTCACTCTATTCCTGAATCACATATTGGAGGTGTATGGGATCTTTCGGATGAGGTTTGACCCCTTGGAACTGCGAGCAAAAATCTGTTGATAATTTCGTGAAAGAATCCACGCTGCCAACAGGCAGCTTCCTGAACCAAGTTTTCGCGTAGTCGGTTAGGGTCATTGGAAACGTCCTGCACATAGCTGCACTGGTAGTGTTCTGGACCTTCATCTGTTGAACGAAACTCTCTAGGTGGCTTAGAGGATCTTCCATTCCGGAGAACTTATCTGCTGGCATTTTGAATTTTGGTGGGAGCTCCGCTTCCCGGATCCTCCTAGTGAAGGGAGCATTCATCTCGCTCAGGGGATCCTTTTTATCCTCCTTATTCTTTCCTTTTCTTATCTGCTGGACCTCCTTTTGTAGCTTTGCCAGCTGATCCCTCAGTCGCTTGTTCCCAAGTTTCTTTGAATTGACCTCAGATTCTTCACTGTCGAGTCTCTCTGATGAACTGGCAACCTCTATCCGGTCCCCCCCATGGACGGGATCCATTTGGGAAGTTTGTCTACTTTCCTCCTCTTGGGCCCCTGGCGGTCCTCCTTGATGCAGTTGGATGAGATAGCTCTCATGGCTTCCGGGTAAAAACATCCGCAGCAGACTTAACTCGCCTGGGTTGATATTGTGAAGGTATTTTCGGAACTGGGGGCATGGGTCCCAGCCTATCCAGGATCGAACGTTGGGGCCCTGACCTATCTCGAGCTGGCTCTGGAAGAAGAGGTCCCAGGTGATCGTAAGCAGGCTGCCTAGCTCCGAACCTGCTCGGCTCTCCCTGATCATTCAGGTTGGTTGGCTGGACTGTGATGCCTTCAGCGAGCAGGCATATGCGGACGGTTTCTACGAAGGCTGCTGCTTGCTGGTCGAGCGCGGCCTGGCTCACTATAAGGTGGCCAGAAGCCCGCGCATTAGTTGTTTAGACCGGAGCTTGACTGTCATACCCAGATTTTCTCCCCTTTCTTGGGGCCTTTCGCGTAGGCCTCGCCAGTGGTTGCTCTGAAACTCTATGTTGGCCTTGGGAAGAGCGGAGCCTCATAGTTCTTGTAAAACAATGCAAATGTAAATGCAAATAGTTGATTAATTGGGTGTAGGGCAATTCCCACAGACTGCGCCAGAAAGTGTTAATAGAAATCTTGCTCGGGGCAATAAATCTCAGTTAGCACCCTCAAGATCATTACCACGTAGGTGATGATCAAGGTAGAATGTATATGTGTATAAAACAATGCCTAATGACATGGAGATAACGATTTCGTTAGCTACTCAAAAGAAATAAAAATCTTACTTTATTGATAACATATGATATACATCTCTCTATCTCTCTTTCGAATTGCTCTCATTTTTTTTCTGGGAGATAGTTGGGTATTTGTTGTATGCCTGTCAAATAGTAGTCCCCTCTTCTGAAGGAGGAAGTCCCTCCTTTATACAATGTCTTCATAGGTTTAAACTCATTGATTTCCCCTTGATTTTCTCATCCTCCTCTTACCGGACTGGATTTTTACCTTTAAATGTCGTTGACTTTGAGTTAATTGCTCAGTTGAGGATATCTTGGTGGAAATCAATTTGTTTCCCATTTAGACTCTATTACTTGTTCTGCACGTGTATAATGTCTGTAGATGTGATACTGTGTATCTTCGGGTCTGGCATGATTCCCATAAGGGTCGTTGAATGTATCATGGTGTGGTGCATCAATTAGTGAGGTCGATCAGTGTTCCAGCCTCGATACTTGAGAAGTTCAGGTCTGGCATATTCCCATAGGGGTCGTTGAATGTATCATGATGTAGTGCATCAATTAGTGAGGTCGATCAGTGTTCCGGCCTCGATATTTGAGAAGTTTCGTCCAGCTAGGAGCTAGGTTCTGCTTCCCTTGACCTTACGATGCTAGGTGCGGCCTCCTATGGACACCCCCATGTATCAGCGAGGTATAGGTGAGCTTTTGGAGAAATTACGAGGAGACCTCGACTTCGGGGAATTTCCTGTTGTCAGGTTTGGTGATGCGAGCTTGGATCTGATCATTCCAGGCTCTATTCCGCATGTTTCTGGAGCCCGTCCTTGTTCCTGCGGGGCGGTATCGTAGCTCAGCTTTGGGTAGAATGGTCTCCTGGTGGAAACTCTCGGGCATGGAGCCAGGTCTGAAAGGTGGAAAATTTCCCTTTAGTCCTTAGCCAATTTTGGCTATTAACAGGAACCATACTCAAGCCTAAGAGAAATGTACCCAAGCCTTTACAATATTTCCTAAGATCAGGAGTTTTAGCTTGCCACGTCATCAATAATAAAGTAAAGGAAATTTTGGGATGGGATCCAGTCGTGGAAATGTGGGATCTAACAATAGTGATTAAACTTGCCACGTCATCAATTTGAAATTGTGAACAAAAGATGAACTACAACCCAGAATGTTGTAGGCCTAGGAAGCAGTACACTAAGCCCTGGAGTAAAGCCCAGGCCATTGGTGGTTGTTATTTCAAATTCAATATATTTTTTATAAATTTTTTTTTTCCGACTGCACGGGATGTTTTCAAAAAGTGGTATGCACCCATCGGACTTTTATTCGGCACTGTAAAGCTAATACGGGAGACCGAGTCAAGCAACTCCAACAAGTTACAAATTTGTCAACGAACTCCTAGGCATTTAGTGGTTCATAATTTAAAGATTTGGTTGCTATCTCTAGTGTAATGGGTAGCTAAATATATGTGGAACCGTTCGATGATCTCGAAACATAACGTATAGATGTTCATTGATACCCCTTCACCGATGGACGGACCCGATCGTTGAGATTATTACGGTGCACGTATAATTTTATGTACGAAAGGAATACTTAAATAAGTGGGAACCATACCCGGGCCTAAGAAAATTGTACCCATGCCTTTACAATATTTCTTGGGGTCAGGAGTTTTAGCTCGCCACGTCATCAATAATAAAGTAAAGGAAATTTTAGAATGGGATCCAGCTGTTGAAATGTGGAATCCACCTGTGAAAATTCGGGATCGAGCTATACTGATTACACTTGTCACGTCATCAATTTGAATTTGAGAACAGAAGATGAACAACAGCCTGGGATGTTGTAAACCTGAGAAACGGTACACTAAGCCCTGGAATAAAGCTCGGGCCATTGGTGGATGTAATTTCGAATCAAATATATTTTTTAGAAACTTTTCCTTGGCTCATGCCTTTACAATATATCTTGGGCAAAGGAGTTTTAACTCGAAACGTCATCAATTATAAAGTAGAGAGAAAACAAAAAGTAACCCTTCAAAACATTAAACTTTCGTTTTTAACCACATACGAAAGTTTAATTGTTAATAACCATATTTTTGAGAAATTACTTGAATGTCCTCATATAAAAACTATCCCCAAACACACACTCTCTCTCTTTCACTCTCTCATCTCTTTTCTCTCACAACTCATCTCTTTCTTTCTCTCTCTCCTCTCTCTCTCTTTCCCGGATCATTATCACCGGACGCCGTCGCTTGGGCGGGCACCGCCCGGCGAAGGTGTCGTTGAGCTACTTGGGCTGCGCCAAACCAGGGGGTACACCGCTCCTCTCTCTAGCTCCTATCTCTCTCTCTCCTCTCTTCTCTCTCCACTCCTCTCTCCCTCTTTTCTCCTCTCTCTCACTCTTCGCGAACCAAGAATAGCGCCATCAGAGCTTTCCATTCGCCGGCGCTGTGATCTGTAAAAAATAGAGAAAGAAAAAATGTAATTTGAGGAAGAAAGGATTTTAGTCAAGATTTCAAGTTTGCTTCAATTTCACGTTTTTAGTAAAGATTTCAAGTTTCAAGACATTTCCAGATTTTCTAAGCATTTCACATGAAAATTTTGATGAAGGAAAAAGTTTTTTTTATTTCATTGATTATTCTGTACAGAACATACAGCAATATATACATGCTTATTAGGACAAATTTAGGGTCTAGATCCCTAACTTTTAGCTAACATAATATTCATAATAATTACAGAGACTGTTTCCTATTTGTAGGATTTTGGTCAACACCAGAATTCCTAGAATTTCGGGATTCTGTTTTCCAACACTCCCCCTTAAGCCGGCTTGAAAATATCCTCCATGCTCAGCTTGCTCACTAGCCTACCAAAGTGGTTCTTCGGCAGTCCTTTAGTGAGACAGTCAACCACTTGTTCTGCAGTAGGTAGATAGGGTATGCAAATATGTCCACTTTCTAGTTTTTCCTTGATGAAGTGTTTGTCGATTTCGACATGTTTAGATCTATCATGTAGAATTGGATTGTGTGCGATTGCAATTACTGACTTGTTATCGCAGTACAATTTTAATGGTTGAGGTGTTGATACATTTAGGTCCTTAAGAAGACTTTCCACCCACAATATTTCACAAATTCCTAGTGATACTGCTCTGAACAGAGCTTCAGCACTGCTTCTAGCAACAACTCCTTGCTTTTTGCTTCTCCAAGTGACTAAATTTCCACCAATAAATACACAATAGCCTGAAGTTGATCTCTTGTCAGTGATACTTCCAGCCCAGTCTGCGTCAGTATAGACTTCTATCTGAAGTTGTCCTTTGTTAGCTGATCGGACTATTTTATACCTATTTTAGGTCCCCACTTTCCTATCGTTTATTCTCGTTTCCGAGCGTATTTTGTATATAATGTGTCTGTTGAGCCATGTGTAGGTACATATTCCCTACAATATGGTTTTGAGCTTAAAGAACAGTTTGGGAGGCAAAAAGAGCCGAAAAAGAGAATAATTGGAAGGTATAGAGTGTCGCGCCTCACCGTTGACACAGACTGCGGCGTGATCTAATCCCAGCCATGATCCACTGTTGATCTGTTTCCGAGCCAAAACGTGACACTGAGTCCGTGGCAGAACCCCCTCTAACTTCCAGCAGCTTAGGGGACGAGTGCAGAAAAGAAGACATTCGGCAGTTAGTTCGGCGGTCACCTGACCGCCGTTCCAACAGCCGTTTGAAGACAGTAGATCCTAGAAGTTTGGCGCCCAGTTCAGCGGTCACACCATGACCGCCGTTTCAACCGCCGTTTTAGTCCAGAAGAACACCAGTAATTCGGCGGTCAGAAAGGCGGTCACCCCAACCGCCGATCCAACTGCCGATCGACCAGCGAGAGGCCAATTGTGGCAAATATTTAGGGGCAATTTCATCCTTTCACCATCATTTCCAGCCCTAACCTCCCAACACTGTAAATTCACCTCTTCTCCTCTTCTCCTCTTCTCTTGAGAAATATTCAGACCCAAACCGTAAGACCCTAATTTTTGTTTCCTTCTTTATTAGTAGTAATAATAATAATAGAAATAGAAACGTATTTTTGGCAATAAACTAGATCAGTGATTGATTCTCCAGTATTATTATAAGTTAATTTCCACATTTAAAATAATTTGAAATAAGTTAATTTCCACATTTAGAGTGATTTCAAATAAATCAATTTCTATATTTATAGTGATTTGAAATAAGTCAATTTCCACATTTAGAGTGATTTGAAATAAATAAATTTCCACATTTATAGTGATTTGAAATAAGTCAATTCAACATTTAAAGAAATTTGAATATTTTAGCAAAATCAGTGGAATTGTATATCTTCATTATTTTTATAATTATTCATATGTGTGTATATATATTTACACTGTTGTTTGTATTGCTCAAAAACAATCTGGTTCGAATCTGCAAGAGACAGAAAAACAATAAAATAGAAAACATCATGTTAGGGAAATCGAGGCCCGTGTTTCACACGGTGCCCTTAAGACAATTTCGCCGGCTAACACCATATGTTTATGGCGATTGTCTCCCAGGATACAACGATTCAAGCAGTGGATGTGTAGAACACAAACCACTCTCAGCGAACTCAAATTGAATTCAAACTTACCAAGATATGAAGAACTGATGAACTAGGAAAAGAACAATATTTTCTCTATTTTTCGTGATTTCCAGAATTATCTAATGAGGAAAATAGACTAGGGTTTAAATAGAAAACCTAATCAGTAGGATTGATTTAGGAAATACTTAATTACTATGGTTGTAATGATAAAGGAAAATAATTAAGGAATAATCTTCAAAAAGATATATTCCTAATTAAATACTGATTCTGATTACTTAGTGATCAAGTAAGTATCAGAATCCAAAAAGGAAATCAACTCCTTCCTTAATCTAATAAATTTCCATAACCCAAAACAGAAATTAACTATTTCGTTAGTCAACTTATCCTTATCATTTAAACCATCTAACTTAGGGAAAAATAAATTGAATTAATTCTTTCCTAATCAATAAAATGTTGATTTAGGAAAAAAGAAATTAAAAATAGTAGCAAAAAATCGATTGTACTCTCACAGTCCAATCGGTGCAGCATTCGTGTACGCAGGACGCGTCCACACACATGTTTATAAGCTACTATCACACAACCACCTATATATCACATATAAGTGTTTTCCCCAACCAATGTGGGATGCACATTTTTCCCTACACAATGGGCTCACCTTGAGACTCAATTTCTCATTCAACCATTAATAATTTTGTGAGTTTGAGTATACCATTTCGAAGCTCTCACGGAGGAGAATTCTAATATACTTTGATCTTCCATTTTCATGGAATCAATCATACCCAACTAATACTCTCAAAATGTGTGATAATCATAAAATTTCCAACAATCCCCCACATGAATGAAATTGACCTAGGAGACACGAGAGATGACTTTTGGTAAGTTCAAACGGTCGAAGCCTGCATAGGATAGGTAGGTGTTACCCTTTGAACCTTCCCTCGTAAAGGTATGCTTACTTTACTGGCTGATCAGTAGATATGATATCCTTGAACTGTTCTGCCGTTTATATAAACGATAGCGTACCTCACACAGGCATCTTCCAGACCCAATTTGGTTCTCATTGTTATGTTCGTTTTGGCCATGAACATGTGCCTGATTCTGTGAGAGTCGCTAGAGAATATAGCCCTTCATTATTCTCTTTTAGAAGCGGCCCCACTTCTCTCTCACATAGGTGATTTCTTAATTAAGAGTAACCCGTATTACTCTGCTCAGATTTCCATAACTTGGAATTCTGACGCATAAGAATCATTAAAAACAAAATTTAACCTTTTCCCTACGGGCATCACTGTTTCATCATAGGAATGGACTGGAGGGTAACCCCCACAGTGATCCAACTAAGTCTTACAACTTGGTTGTCCCATTAAACCTAGATCTTGGGATCTCCAGTCAACTAGCTTGGGTTTCCATTGTATCGACTTTCATTTCATGGGCTTTAGTCCCATTCCCCTCGATGATATCTCAACTAATTCTCTATTGAACCCTTTGGTTAGCGGATCCGCAATGTTATCTTTTGACTTTACGTAGTCAATAAAGATAACTTCAGTTGAGAGTAGCTGTCTAATGGTATTATGTCTTCGACGTATATGTCTAGACTTTCCATTATACATGTTGCTCTGTGCTCTTTCTATTGCTGATTGACTATCACAATGGATGCAAATCATTGGCACAGGCTTTGGCCATCTTGAAATATCCTCTAAAATTGGCGTAGCCATTTAGCCTCCTAACCACATAAAGCAATAAACTCAGATTCCATAGTGGATCTGGCTATACATGTCTGTTTGGAGGCATTTTCAGGATACAGCCGCACCTTCTAGTGTGAACATATACCCACCAGTAGATTTTGAATCTTTCATATCAGATATCCAGTTTTCATCTGTGTATCCTTCTAGTACAGCAGGATATCTGGTATAATGCAGCTCATAATTACGAGTGAGTCGTATGTACCTCGGTACTCTTACTATTCCTTTCCAGTGATTGGTTCATGGATTACTAGTGTAACTGCTTAATTTGCTAACTGCATTAGCAATGTCTGGTCTTGTACAACTTATTAAGTACATCAGACTTCCTATCACTCTAGAATATTCGAGTTGAGAGACGCTCTCACCCTTATTCTTTGATAGATGTAGATTTGTATCTACTGGTGTTCTGAAAATTCCAGAATCATTTTTTTTTTGTTGAAATTCTCAAAATCATGTCAACATAGTGTGACTAACTGAGAATGCGACTGTTCGATGTCCTTGAGATTTTCATTCCTAACATTACATCAGTCGATCCCCATATCTTTCATATGAAATCTTGATTTCAACATATCCTTGGTAGATTTTATCATCACTACCCAATGAGCATTTCATCAACTTAAAGGCATAAAATGACATAGCCATTTCCTGTGTCACATTCGTTGATTTTAAATTCATTTGACGTCATAACATTGTCAAATTTCTCATGCTATTGTTTTGGTGTTTGCTTTAGACCATATAAGGACTTTACCAATTTACAGACTTTCTTTCCTTATCTTGGAGCGGAAAACCCTCAGGTTATTCCATGTAGATCTCTTCATCTAGATCTTCATTCAAGAAAGCTGTTTTCACATCCATTTGATGTACTTCGAGATTTTGCACAGCTGCAATTTCAAGTATCATCCTAATGGAGGTTATTCTCGTCACAGGAGAATACGTATCAAAGTAATCTAGGCCTTTTCATCAATTGTAACCTTTAATTACAAGTTTGGCCTTATACTTATCGATCGATCCATCTGCTTTCATTTTTCTCTTGAAAATCCAATTGGACCCTAGCGGTTTACATCCCGGAGGAAGATCCACTAACTCCCAAGTATGATTTTGAAGGATGGAATCAATTTCACTCTTGATAGCTTCTTTCCACAAGAGTCCTTCTGAAGAGCTCACCATTAGCTTCATCATTGGATTTACAAGGAAATACATGTTCAAAGAACGATGCATTTCTAGATTCCATTATCGTGTTTTTTGTGTATATCTGGGATGTTAGATTTATACACCAAAAATCGATAAGCACTACTATTATGTGCATATCCAATGAAGATGCAATCAACGAGTTTCATACCTATTTTCATCTTCTTAGGTGTAGGTACAGCCACTTTGGCAAGACACCCCCACATTCATAAGAATTTATAGGAAGACTTTATTCCTTTCCAAAACTCATATGGGGTCTTGTCTTCTTTCATTCGGGGTACCTTATTTAAAAGGTAATTGCTAGTTAATATAGCTTTACCCCACATGTTCTAAGGTAATCCAGAACTTATCAGCATTGCATTCTTCATTTCAATGAATGATTTTCCTGTTCAGCAACTCTGTTTTGCTGTTCGCTTCTCAGTGATATCAGCCACCTAAAAGGTTTCCCTTGGGGTCATCCCTTCGACATGAATCTCATGTATAATCACTTGAAGCTCTTAGAATTGACACATAATTGTCTTAGAGTCCACCATCTTGTAATCAAGAAACCGGCCCACAACAAACCTTTTGGATTCAGTATCCTCAGTCTTGTATTTTTGGTCTAACGACTCCCATAGTTCTTTGACAGTTATCGCTATACAGCGAGTCTGACTGCCCATTCAGTATGTTTTTTTTTCGCACAGAAAATCCAAAGCATTCCATACCTGAACATCTCGCTCTTAACCACTATTGGGTTTACGAGTATATCCAGTAAAAAATCTGGCTAGATTCAGTGTGGTAAAATAGAACAACATCTTTTGCTGCCAACACTAAAAGTTCCCGTGACTCACATACTGGCTCATCACCGGATCTCCCGTATTTCTCACGAATGAGTTGATGGCCGGAGTCAATGTTGCCACACTTGGCCCCAAATAGGCACATCTCCCACAAGTACTGAATTAACAGCTGAAGTGTCTAGTGTTAAGATTATGCTCAATGGCAAGAGTGTAATATTGTAATTGACAATCTTCTCATATTAATAAAGTGAATTCTGATTCTTACAATTACTTATAGCATTTATTATTATAATTGTCGAGGTAAATAATCATAAGGTCAAAAGACTATGAGACATGAAGAATTGTTCATACATCCGGATATGTATGAGGTAGACACAATTCTTTAGTTAGTCTTGAATAACGTTCACAACTTAAGTTAAAGGTTGGGCACCTCTATCTTGTTAAAGATGTAGAATTCTTTTACTAGCATTTGAGTAGGATCAAATGAATATGATGAGTCTAAAATCATCGAAAGATTTTCGAGTAAAAGAATCTAGTGCACTAGGTGCATTGAACTGGATCACAATGAAATACATTATCTAGAACCGTCACTAGACATAAGTCTTTTCATTAAAGAGGACAATCGGAGAGTCTATCTTAATCCTGAGATAAATGATGGACTTATGGTTGCAAGTGTTATCATTAGAGCTATCAATGAGTACGATTATATAGCATAGTCTATCCTCAATAGTTTGGTGGTATACATTTGTTAATCAATAGAGGACTTCATTTATAGATATGGACATCGTGGCTCCATTTATTAAATGAGAGTATAATATCATCATATGGATGTTTTGAGGTATTGGATATTAAATCTCAACGTTGAGTTTTCAATAATGATTATTGAAAACATGGCTTATGGACAAGTCAAAGTATCCAAGTTCGAAATGTGGTCATATGAGGAAATATGGTAACTTGGAGAGCTATAGGCGGTCTATGAGCTCTTGGCGATTACTGATATTATTCACGAGGATACACCATCTCCTATAAGATTGTCTAGGGTATGAATGAGAAACATCTCCTTATTCTATCTTTATTTAAGAGTTCAATTTTAGCTCTTTAGTGGAATGAGTTAAAATTAATAGATTGGACCTAAGTGAATCATTTGTTGATTGTGATTAGGTTGTGTCTATTGAAGCTTAAATTTAGATAGCCCGCCAAGATCCCCAATCCACACGTATTTGCATGGATCACTTGATATATTCTACCGGGCCGATTTAAGGGTCCATCTAGAATTGTTTTTAATATATCAAGAATATAATATGTCTATTATTTAATTAATGGGCTGCACTATTATATTAATATATTAAAAGGAGACATGTGGGCTTGTTTCTTTTAGTAAGAATGGGTCTAGTTCACATGTGGGCTTTTATTTAAAGTCCAATGGATTAAATGAAATAAGAAAATAATATATGGCCCATTTATATAAGTGGGGCGGCAAGGTGTATATATTAACCTAATATATTATTTTGTTTCATTGTTTTAATTAAATAAGAATTAGTTAATTTATTAATTAATTGTTTAATTAAGAAACAAATCTTTTTCTGATCAGGAAATATATTTCCTAAAGTTATACTATTGGTAGTAGTATATTAAAAGTAAAAGACTTGTTTGATAAGAAAATAAATAATTAATTTATTTATTTAATCAAATAAGAAGTCTTTTTATTTAGTCAATAAAAGAATAAAAATATCTATGAGTTGGATTAGGTTTTGAAGTCTAAAGGATGATGGAAATTAGGGTGCAACACAAACTTTTATTGGTATGTGATTTGCGGCAACCCTAGTCCATTTAGAGGAAGATTTCAGCAATCCTAAATAGAAGAGGAAGCAAAATTTCGGCCACCTATATAATACCACATATAGAATTCGGCCACCATGGTTGATTGAATGATTCAATTTTTCTTCTTCTTCTCAATTCATAGAAAAGGATAATTTTTATTCTACTAAACATAAAAGTGAGAAGAGATTATTTTTTGATAGTACACTGATTGCTTGTTCATCAATAAGCTTGTGTGTACAACATCGAATTAGGTTCACGCGAGTTTCGATCATTAGATTGAGAACTCAAAAGTGACCGGAATAATTTTTGTCTTCTTTTGATTGTTTTGTGACTAACAAAAGAAAAAGAAAACTTTGTTCAACCATTCTCAGGTTTGCAATTCAAAGAAAAACGGAGACCACGCTCCTAGGTGATTCACGTACATGTTCGGATTAGAAGATCTCGCGGTACTGTTCACGGCGGGGGTACTGTTCACGATCACTGTTCACGTGGGTACTGTTCACGATCACTGTTCACACGGGTACTGTTCACGATCACTGTTCACGCGGGTATTGTTCACGGGCATCGGAAAAGATTTTACGGATTACCAATCGACGTAAGTCAATCGGATCACTCGTCAAGAGGTATTTAACTCTAACCGTATATATTTTAGTTTAATTCATTAAAAAGTTAAGGTTCAACTTTGAGAAAATTTTTAAAACCATACGAAATCTATTTTTCGTTTCTTCCGCTGCGTTTTATATCGATTTTTCCCTACAATTGGTATCAGGGCCTTAGGTTGTACCTTTTAATTAATTAACGTATATATACGTGAATCTATTTCTTTTTTATTGTTATTATACATATTTTAGAAAGAGATGGCACTCTAAGTATTCGCATATATAATTACATGTTGAATGTATGGATTTATATATGTTTTATAAAGTGAATTGTTATTGCTCGATTTTGGTCCTAGAATTTCAATGTAATTTTTGTTTCGGATTTGTAACAAGAAGGGTGGTCTATTATCGCCATAATTCCTTCTTGGTAGTTGCTAGGGTTTTATTTTTTTTGTATGTAAAATAAGTGCAGTATTTGTTTTTTGTAATCAGGTGCAGTATTTTTTTTTGTAAATCTTACTGCAGTAAAATAAAAAGAAATAAAAAAAAATATTTGCTGCAGTAATTTATTCGTAATATGATGTAATGTATTTGGGTATTGAAAATTCAAAGACACGAAGAAAAATGAAGCAACCGGAATCGAGAACGAGCACCGTGCGCACCCTAGGATTGGATTGGGCTGGGCATGGCAAGCCCAATCCTTGGTGGGCTGCACACGGCAGCCTTGTGTGGCCTTATGGGCTGTGCAAGGCAGCCCCTTTATGGGGTTGTGGGTTGTGCACGTCCATGGGAGGAGGCCGAAGAATGAGCGTATGGTTGATGGCCACCTGAAGATCTTGTATTCCTAACAATTGTAATTTACTTGCTTTTCTAGTATGAGCCAAAATTGTTGCTATTTAATTTTTGCTTAAATATTACAATATTTGTTGTTGTATGATAACATGACATTTTAGAATAGGAGTTCCACTCATATATCTCTTTTGGTATGAACATGCATTGAGTGATTTAGGTATCTAATTGGCATCTAGATAACTTGGTAAAAATCATTCTTTGGGATTTAATCACACGCCTTAAATAATTGAGTGGGAGAAGGTGTGCAAGAACGCCTATGGCCTCCAAGATTAGTTGAGTTTTATTATTTTTGGTAATCCCCCCAAGGGGCGTCCATAAATGGAATTTAACAATATACTTCCTTACAAGGATAGACTAGACAATTGACTTAGACGAAATCTACTCCCCAAGGAGGGATTTTCGTGAGAGAAAATTGAGGGTCGATATCTTGGTAACACATTCAATGTAATTTTATTAATATCCTCCCAAGAGTTCTTGTTAATAAAAATTACAAGGCTAAATTAAAAACGCTGGTTGTTATGTTAACAATTAGGTGGGATATAGTCTAACTAGTAAATAGTGCGAACTCCCAAATGAGGCGTAATATTTATGGGTGTTGGTTCACCGTTGAATTTTTATGATTGAATTATTTATTTTAATTCAAGATAAATTTTTAAAAGTGCTATTATCATGATTATTTACTTATATATGTTTTTGTTTTAATCAGAAATCATGACCTCATCACTTATGAACATCCTGAAAGATAACACCTTAACTAGAGATAACTACGTAACATGGAAAAGGAAAATTGGGTTGTTGCTGCAAAGTGAAAAACATAAGTTTGTTCTGACCACTCCTAAACCACCCCTTCCTAATAATGAATCTAATGTGATGCAAAGAGATGAGTATGAGCAGTGGAAGACTTCTGATGATATGGCAAAATGTTACATTATGGCCACTATCTCCGACGTGTTGCAACAGCAACATGAAGGAATGGAGTCCGCTGCTGATATAATGATGTCTCTAGAGGAAATGTTTGCTATGAGGTCTAGGACGACTAAGAGAGAGGCAGTGACTGCTTTTATGAATCTTAGGATGAAACCTGGACAATCTATGAAAGATCACATGATGAAAGTTATAGCACATCTCAATATTGCTGAACTAAATGGTGCTGAGATTGATGGTGAGACCAAAATTGATATGGTAGTTAACTCACTGTCAGATTCCTTTGATCAGTTCAAGTTGGACTACACCTTGAATAAAAAGGAATACACCTTGCAGGGCCTGATGCAAGATGTTCAAAGCGCTGAAAAGATCCTTGTGAAAAACAAAGGTCAAAAGATTCATTTGGTTGGTAAAGTTACTGCTGTTAAGACCCGTAAGAAGGTCAAGAAACAATAGAAGAAAAAGCAACTTGGGCCTACCAAGAAGGAAACCAAGAAAGTAACCAAGATCAAAGGGAAATGCTTCCTTTGTGGTGAAAATGGACATTGTAAAAGAGATTGCCCAAAGTCCCAGAAAAAGAAGGAAGAAGGTAATGTTAATTATCTAGAAACATGTTTTCTGGCAGATTCTACTGATTCTTGGATCATAGACTCTGGAGCCACTAATCATGTTTGTTATTCCTTGAAGGGGTTTCAGGAAAAGAGAAGGTTGAATGAAGATGAAGTCAATTTGCGCTTGGGCAACGGAACGTTAGTGTCTGCAAGTGCAGTGGGAGATATTAGAGTTATTTTAGATTCTAGTAGGCATTTAGATTTAATAGACGTTTATTATGTACCTCAATTCAAGAGGAATTTAATTTCAGTTTCTTGTTTAAATAAGCTTGGATATTAGGTTACTTTTAATAAAACTTTTATTATTAGTAAGAATGACAAAGTTTTTTGCAAAGGTACATTGGAAACGGTTTATTCTTTTTGCATAGAAATATATCTCACTCGTTAGACACAGAAATAACGGAACCTAATCATAAAAGAGTAAAATTATCAAAAGATGAAACCTATCTTTGGCATTTACGCCTAGGTCACATTAACCTTAATAGGATTAAAAGATTGGTATGTGACGGACCTTTAAGTGACTTAAAGGTCGATGATCTACCAACTTGTGAATCTTGTTTGGAAGGTAAAATGACTAAAAGGTCGTTCAATACCAAAGGTGCAAGAGCCACTGAATGTTTAGGACTAGTACACACTGATGTATGTGGTCCTATGAGCATTCAAGCTAGAGGTGGATATGAGTACTTCATCACCTTCACAGATGATTACTCAAGATTTGGTTATGTGTATCTCATGAGACATAAGTCGGATGCATTTGATATGTTCAAAGCATTCAAAGCTGAAGTAGAAAATCAGCTTAAGAAACATATAAAAATCTTGAGATCTGATCGTGGTGGAGAATATCTATCAGGAGAGTTTCAGCAATATCTTATTGATAATGGGATAGTTTCTCAGCTTTCTGCACCAGGTACACCTCAACAAAATGGGGTAGCAGAAAGGAGAAATAAGACTCTTTTAGAGATGGTTAGATCAATGTTGAGTTATTCAACACTTCCTATTCCTTTTGGGGATATGATCTACAAACAGCAATATATATTCTAAACGATGTACCATCTAAATCTGTCCCTAAAACCCCACATGAATTGTGGACTGGGCGAAAGCCTAGTTTACAACACATGAGGATATTTGGTTGTCCTGCACATGTGTTGAAAGGAAAAAACAGAAAAGATGGAGTCCCGTTCGGAAACATGTATATTTGTGGGGTATCCAAAAGGAACTAAAGGATATTATTTCTATAGTCTTTCTGATCTAAAAGTATTTGTTTCAACAAATGCTTCATTTCTAGAAAAGGACTATATGAATAATTTTGTACCCAAAAGTAGAATTGTCCTGAATGAGATGTTAGGAGATACAATTCCACAAGAGGTTTCATAACCCAGCCCAATTGTAAGTTCCATTCCAACACAAGATCAACAACCTACCATTCCTCGTCGTAGTGGGAGGGTTAGAACACAACCCGAAAGATATATCGGTCTAGGAGAATCTGTTGAGAATCTCCCGGACGACGATGATCCCTACACGTACAAGGAAGCTATGGAGGATGTTGATTGTCGTCATTGGCAAAAGGCAATACAATCCGAGATTGAATCGATGTTCAATAACAAAGTCTGGTCCCTTGTAGACTTGCCTAAAGGGATAAAACCCATTGGGTGCAAGTGGGTATACAAGAGGAAAAGAGGTATGGATGGTAAGGTGGAAACCTTTAAAGCTAGACTAGTAGCTAAAGGTTATACACAGAAAGAAGGTATCAATTACGATGAAACCTTCTTACCTGTGGCCATGCTTAAATCCATTAGGATACTCTTATCCATTGCAGCATCTCTAGACCTAGAGATTTGGCAAATAGACGTCAAGACAGCTTTCCTTAATGGAAGTCTTGATGAGAGCATCTACATGATGCAACCAGAGGGATTCATTGAAAAAGGCCAAGAAGAAAGAGTATGCAAGTTGCAAAAGTCTATATATGGACTAAAGCAAGCATCCAGATCCTGGAACATAAGGTTCGATCAAGCTGTAAAGGGTTTTGGATTTATTCCAAACCCTGACGAACCTTGTGTATACAAGAGGATCAAAGGCGACAAGTTGGTTTTCCTCATTCTTTATGTTGATGATATACTACTCATTGGAAACAATGTAGGTGTATTGACATTAGTGAAAGAATAGTTACCAAAACAATTTGATATGAAGGACTTAGGAGAAGCAAGTTATATTGTTGGTATCCAAGTAATAATGGATAGAAAGAATAGAACGATTGCAATATCCCAAGCTTCATACATTGATAAAATCTTATCTAGATTCACCATGCAAGATTCCAAGAAAGGTATGTTACCTTTTAGACATGGAATCAAACTTTCTAAGGGTCAAGCACCTAAGAATATGCATGAAGAGCAATTCATGAGTAGAGTTCCATATGTCTCGGCAGTTGGAAGTCTCATGTATGCAATGCTCTGTACTAGACAAGATATTTGTTTTGCTGTTGGCATAGTTAGCAGGTTTCAATCGAAACCTGGTCCTGATCATTGGACGGCAGTCAAGCATATTTTCAAGTATCTCAAGAGAACTAGAGATTATATGCTTGTATACTCTAGAGGGGATTTATTTCCCGTTAGGTATACAGATTCTGATTTCCAGTCGGATTCTGACTCCAGAAAATCCACATCAGGATCTGTGTTTACCATTGGAGGAGGAGCAGTCATATGGAGGAGTATCAAGCAATCTTGTATTGCTGATTCCACCATGGAAGCTGAGTATGTTGCTGCATGCGAAGCTGCCAAAAAGGCTGTTTGGCTCCGCCAATTCTTGATTGACTTAGAAGTGGTTCCTAGTTCGAATAAGCAGATCACTATACACTGTGACAATAGTGGTGCAGTGGCTAATTCAAAAGAACCAAGAAGTCATAAGAGAGGTAAACACATTGAAAGGAAGTATCACCTTTTGAGGGAAATTGTTCATAGGGGAGACGTGACGATCACCAAAATCGCGTCAGCAGAAAATCTAGCGGATCCTTTCACAAAGGCTCTACCTCAGAAGAGCGTTGATGGACATCTAGAGAACATGGTAATGAGAGATATGACACACTTGCTATAGAGCAAGTGGGAGATTGTTAGGATTATGCTCAATGGCAAGAGTGTAATATAGTAATTGACAATCTTCTCATATTAATAAAGTGAATTCTGATTCTTACAATTACTTATAGCATTTATTATTATAATTGTCAAGGTAAATAATCATAAGGTCAAAAGACTATGAGACATGAAGAATTGTTCATACATCCGGATATGTATGAGGTAGACACAATTCTTTAGTTAGTCTTGAATAACGTTCACAACTTAAGTTAAAGGTTGGGCACCTCTATCTTGTTAAAGTTGTAGAATTCTTTTACTAGCATTTGAGTGGGATCAAATGAATATGATGAGTCTAAAATCATCGAAAGGTTTTCGAGTAAAAGAATCTAGTGCACTAGGTGCATTGAACTGGATCACAATGAAATACTTTATTTAGAACCGTCACTAGACATAAGTCTTTTCATTAAACAGGACAATCGGAGAGTCTATCTTAATCCTGAGATAAATGATGGACTTATGGTTGCAAGTGTTATCATTAGAGCTATCAATGAGTACGATTATATAGCATAGTCTATCCTCGATAGTTTGGTGGTATACATTTGTTAATCGATAGAGGACTTCATTTATAGATATGGACATCGTGGCTCCATTTATTAAATGAGAGTATAATATCATCATATGGATGTTTTGAGCTATTGGATATTAAATCTCAACGTTGAGTTTTCAATAATGATTATTGAAAACATGGCTTCTGGACAAGTCAAAGTATCCAAGTTCGAAATGTGGTCATATGAGGAAATATGGTAACTTGGAGAGCTATAGGCGGTCTATGAGCTCTTGGCGATTACTGATATTATTCACGAGGATACACCATCTCCTATAAGATTGTCTAGGGTATGAATGAGAAACATCTCCTTATTCTATCTTTATTTAAGAGTTCAATTTTAGCTCTTTAGTGGAATGAGTTAAAATTAATAGATTGGACCTAAGTGAATCATTTGTTGATTGTGATTAGGTTGTGTCTATTGAAGCATAAATTTAGATAGCCCGCCAAGATCCCCAATCCACATGTATTTGACTTGATATATTCTATCGGGCCGATTTAAGGGTCCATCTAGAATTGTTTTTAATATATCAAGAATATAATATGTCTATTATTTAATTAATGGGCTGCACTATTATATTAATATATTAAAAAGAGACATGTGGGCTTGTTTCTTTTAGTAAGAATGGATCTGGTTCATATGTGGGCTTTTATTTAAAGTCCAATGGATTAAATGAAATAAGAAAATAATATATGGCCCATTTATATAAGTGGGGCGGCAAGGTGTATATATTAACCTAATATATTATTTTGTTTCATTGTTTTAATTAAATAAGAATTAGTTAATTTATTAATTAATTATTTAATTAAGAAACAAATCTTTTTCTGATCAGGAAATATATTTCCTAAAGTTATACTATTGGTAGTAGTATATTAAAAGTAAAAGACTTGTTTGATAAGAAAATAAATAATAATTTTATTTATTTAATCAAATAAGAAGTCTTTTTATTTAGTCAATAAAAGAATAAAAATATCTATGAGTTGGATTAGGTTTTGAAGTCTAAAGGTTGATGGAAATTAGGGTGCAACACAAACTTTTATTGGTATGTGATTTTCGGCAACCCTAGTCCATTTAGAGGAAGATTTCAGCAATCCTAAATAGAAGAGGAAGCAAAATTTCGGCCACCTATATAATACCACATATAGAATTCGGCCACCATGGTTGATTGAATGATTCAATTTTTCTTCTTCTTCTCAATTCATAGAAAAAGATAATTTTTATTCTACTAAACATAAAAGTGAGAAGAGATTATTCTTTGATAGTACACTGATTGCTTGTTCATTAATAAGCTTGTGTGTACAACATCGAATTAGGTTCACGCAAGTTTCGATCATTAGATTGAGAACTCAAAAGTGACCGGAATAATTTTTGTCTTCTTTTGATTGTTTTGTGACCAACAAAAGAAAAAGAAAACTTTGTTCATCCATTCTCAGGTTTGCAATTCAAAGAAAAAGGGAGACCACGCTCCTAGGTGATTCACGTACGTGTTCGGATTAGAAGATCTCGCGGTACTGTTCACGGTCACTGTTCACGCGGGTACTGTTCACGATCACTGTTCACGTGGGTACTGTTCATGGGCATCGGAAAAGATTTTGCGGATTACCAATCGACGTAAGTCAATCGGATCACGCATCAAGAGGTATTTAACTCTAACCGTATATATTTGAGTTTAATTAATTAAAAGGTTAAGGTTCAACTTTGAGAAAAAATTTTAAAACCATACGAAATCTATTTTTCGTTTCTTCCGCTGCGTTTTATATCATTTTTCCCTACATCTAGTCCGACAGTTGGATTAGCACTAGGAGTCTCAAGTGGAACACTTGTGTTCACGTTTGATTTATCCGCCATAATATCAGGAGGAAATCAACTGAATTAATTTGAAATTAAATCCCATTAAAATTGGCAATATTAGAGTCAAATCGGTTTTGTTTTGAATTCAAAATTTAATATTTCGATTAACCCGGAATTAATAGAAATAAATCATCATTAAATTGATAATTACAATTTTGAAGTTCAAAAGAATTGATTCTGACAATAATCACCATTTTAAATTTACACATCCAACTCGTCACCATTATTGGCCTTAGGTGCCTCAACAATCAAGAATCTCGCAAGATTCAATGTGGTCGAGTAAAGCAAAATCTTTTGTTACCATCTCCTTGAAATTCAGACCACTGAATTTCTCTGGTTTCTCCATATGGTTCATAAGAACCGAAACCGAAGACACAAATGAATTCACCGTCGAGGTATTCATTTGACCCACAAAAAGGGTTCACTATCGGGTCAGTCAATTAACCCACAATTGGGTTGACTACCAGAGTCTCTTGAGGTTCTCAGTTGATTAGGAATTAATTACATAGAAAAACCTAACCAAAATTTTTAGAACCACAAATATACAATGATATCAACCACTGATATTTCACAATTATCATTGATTCTCGGTTTTTATGAAACACCGTCATGTCAATTGATATATTTACCAGTAACACAACAATATATATAACATATATTCTATTTACTAGATTAAACCAGATATTGACCACACTTCTCCATCAGTGTAACACGTCATGTATGTATACCGAAACATGTTATCTACACTAATGTAATATATCAACCACAGTGATATAAAATGTTACACACGCAGATATGAAACTATGAACCGGTGTGTATTATGTATATATAGTGATGTTCATTGCATACTATATATGTATATATTATATACCAAGTATATATAAATCTATTGACCAGATGTATAGGTACAAAATGCTTTCTGTTATCATAACAGATATACATAACAATATTTAATTGTATAATCATCTATAACCAAATTATTTACCATGTAAATAATATATATGAATATTACAAACGAGAGATTGCGTTGAGCTAATTAGGCAGCAACAATTTTTGATGTATCTTACTAATTTATAGTTGTTCACTTTGGCAACACCTTTTATTTGGCACAATATATTGTGGCTTTATATATATATATATATATATATATATATATATATATATTTAAAAATAAATGCATATACATGATACATATATAAACCATTTAATCTGTTTCCCAGATGCAAGCACAACGACTTGTGTGTGTAAGATCAAAAGACGTTTATATATATATATATATATATATATATATATATATATATATATATATATATAAATCAAATATTTACCAAGAATTCGCTATAATCTCTGAAATAAAACACAATTGTTTTAGAATCACGAAAATCTCGTAAAATAGCACCGATATCAATTATCTGATATCAAACTAGTGAATCAATAGTTGATTCCATATTTCACAATTGAAATCATAATCAGTGTCTGGTATTACAGACCCGATTACCCAGTCGAAATCACACTTAATTTCTAAACCAGTGTCTTTTAATAGACTCGATTTACCAAAATATAATCTGATAATTAATTGAAATTAGTGTCTCAAAATAGACCCAATTTCCACAGATTAATATTTTATTAACCCGATCCAGTGATGTTTACAAAACAAATTTATCGCGATCCGTAGGAAAACAGAAACCGAACCAGAAGGTTTTAAAAGAAATTAAAATGTGAGAAGAAATTTAAAAAAGAAAATTGTCTTAAGATTGTTGTTTGTATTGCTCAAAAACAATCTGGTTCGAATCTGCAAGAGACAGAAAAACAATAAAATAGAAAACATCATGTTAGGGAAATCGAGGCCCGTGTTTCACACGGTGTCCTTAAGACAATTTCGCCGGCTAACACCATATGTATATGGCGATTGTCTCCCAGGATACAATGATTCAAACAGTGGATGTGTAGAACACAAACCACTCTCAGCGAACTCAAATTGAATTCAAACTTACCAAGATATGAAGAACTGATGAACTAGGAAAAGAACAATATTTTCTCTATTTTTCGTGATTTCTAGAATTATCTAATGAGGAAAATAGACTAGGGTTTAAATAGAAAACCTAATCAGTAGGATTGATTTAGGAAATACTTAATTACTATGGTTGTAATGATAAAGGAAAATAATTAAGGAATAATCTTCAAAAAGATATATTCCTAATTAAATACTGATTCTGATTACTTAGTGATCAAGTAAGTATCAGAATCCAAAAAGGAAATCTACTCCTTCCTTAATCTAATTAATTTCCATAACCCAAAACGGAAATTAACTATTTCGTTAGTCAACTTTTCCTTATCATTTAAACCGTCTAACTTAGGGAAAAATAAATTGAATTAATTCTAATAAAATGTTGATTTAGGAAAAAAAGAAATTAAAAATAGTAGCAAAAAATCGATTGTACTCTCACGGTCCAATCGGTGCAGCATTCGTGTACGCAAGACGCGTCCACACACATGTTTATAAGCTACTATAACACAACCACCTATATATCACATATAAGTGTTTTCCCCAACCAATGTGGGATGCACATTTTTCCCTACACAATGGGCTCACCTTGAGACTCAATTTCTCATTCACCCATTAATAATTTTGTGAGTTTGAGTATACCATTTCGAAGCTCTCACGGAGGAGAATTCGAATATACTTTGATCTTCCATTTTCATGGAATCAATCATACCCAACTAATACTCTCAAAATGTGTGATAATCATAAAATTTCCAACAGTAATATCAACTAAATGCTTTCATACAAAAACTCTCACTTTTCTATACTTGTTTCCCTACCAAAAGATCATAGCAAAATAATATCAATAAAAAGTATCAATTTCATTATACCGTTACTCTAAAACTCTTTGAAGGTACAAGTTCTTGAACTTTGTTTCATTTTTAATTTTGATTAAAGATGTATTCCTTTTTATACTCTTTGTTTTCTTTTAACACAAAACATCTCATCAACAAAATTTAGGCCTCTAACAATTGCTCAACTTTATTTTATGGAGATGTTTTAATGAATGGATAAAATAGAATTATACATGAAGCTCTATAATTAATTGCTGGAATTTTTGGAGTTCATTAAAGAGTTCAAGTTTGAGTGTTAGTGTAGGTTGAAATTGTGATCTGTTTTAATATTGGTGAAGCAACTTACTATGTTGTTTATTTTAGTTATATTTGTAGGTTGCGATTGATGCTGAATTTCTGTATGAGAATAGTAGACATATATATCTACTTGTGTTATAATTTTCGGAATTTTTGGTGGTTTTTATATTAGGGAGACTTTAATTCTAAATCGATTACATATGCAGATTTTCTGAATCATCAAACTGACCTTATTGTATTGGAGTAATTTTAAATTACAATTAGGGATGTGTTTAAGTTTTATTTTTGGTATTGTGGTTTTAGAGACATAATTGAATCAGGATATAAATTATCGTGAATTTTGGTGTCATATAAGTATTTTAATTCTTTAAGTATATTTGATGTTTAAGCCTTGATATTTAGGCTGACAGTCATGAGCTCTTGGTGTTGTAAGAATTTTAATTCTCAAAGGGAGATAGGTAAAATTCTGATTTTCAGTATAAAAATAGAGTACTGATATATTAGTCTATAAATATAGTTTTAGAATTTTTGGTGGTCTGTAGGATTGTTAAAATGTTATACGAAGTCTGATTGGAGGATCAAAATATATGCTGTCAGGATTGACCCTTGTGTGTTTAGAATATGATAGGAAATTATCGGTGTTTGATAGAATTATGATATTTTGAGGGGAATTAGTAATCTGATTTTTGGATTTATTGACTAAGTTTTGCAATTTTTTGAGGCCCTTAAGATTTTCGAATCACTAACGTTTGAGCACTAAAAACTATTTTTCTGAAATCTCTTCATGAAAATGAATAAAAAAATGTACTTACAAAGTTGAGTTAGATTTCTTTTATTTGGATTGTTTAATTGAGGGATTATATTCTATATGTTTAGGTTCCTCTCGTGATTTCCCAATATCGTTAGTGAAACCTTAAACTTGCTATCATCGGTGGTAAGTAGATTTCTTTTTTTGCATAGTATGTAATTGCACAAATGTTTTCTTAGAAACCAAATTTATTTATCATATTGTAATGTTCTGAAATATTTTATTATATACGTTTATATATGTTTATAAACTCATTTTACCACTTAGTCTTTACTTACATATTTGTTACTTAATTCTTTTTAAATAAGTTTTACCTTTACTAGACCTTTTTGCTTAAATGCTTAAATGTTTGGTCCTTTTATGATTTAGTAATGCAAATATATTGTTATATATATATATATATATATATTGAAAGTAATGTTTTAGCTCAACGTCAGTAGTAAATGAAATGTGAAATGAAATGTTGATCACCGGTGATAATGTAAATGCAATGCGCGCGACAAATGAAATGTTATGATTTTGGTCTTGTACCAATTTCTGAAATGTTATGATTTTGGTCTCGTACCAATTTCTGAAATGTAAATGGTCGGGTCACCGGGGGTATTGGTGACACTACTTGACTTGAGCTTATTTTTATGAAATGTTATTAATCGTTATCGTACAATGAAAATGCTACTTTTGCAAGTTTTACTTGTATTTGAAAATATTACCTTTGCAAATTTAATTGTATTTGAATATTTGAAAATTTATGTACTCTTTAAATGTCATTATAAATTTCATAAATGTTTTCGATTACGTATTATGCAAAACTTATTGAGTTGACAGCTCACCCCTTGTCACTAACATTTTTACAGACTGAGTTTTTAGAAGCTGATCGCTAGGGCATTAGACTTTCAGAAGTGGAAGTGATTGAGATTTTATGTAATGTTTTCCTCTTTTTTTTTGTTACTTAGAATTTGAGTTTAGGTGCCTGGTATTGTTTTATTTCCCTTTAGAGTGTTTTGCACCTTATTGTTGGATATATTTGGAGATATATTTTTCAGTAGAGAATGGTTTATTTGGAGTTATTCAATGATTATTATTTTGTTTTTGTGAAGTAATTAATGATTTATGTTAATAGCCAAAATTGGCTAAAGACCAAAGGAAAATTTTCCACCCTCCAGACCTGGCTCCATGCCCAATATTTTCCACCGGGAGACCATGTTACCCAAAGCCGAGCTACGATACCGCCCCGGAGGAATAAGGGCAGGCTCCAGAAACATCCAGAATAGAGCCCGGAATGGTCAAATCAAGCCCGCGTCACCTAACCTGAAAACAGGAAACCCCCCCTGAAGTCAAGGTTACCTCGTGATTTCTCCAGAAGCTCGCCTATACCTCGCTGATACAGGGAGGTGTCCATAGGGGGCCACGCCTAGCTTCGAATGGTCAAGGGAGGCCAGACCTAGCTCCTAGCTGGACGAAACTTCTCAATATCGGGGCCAGAACACTGATCGACCTCACTAAACTGATGTACCACACCGTGTTACATTCAACGACCCCCATGGAATCATGCTAGACCCGAAGATACACATGATCACATCTAAAGATGTTACATACGTATAGAACAAGTAATAAAGTCTAAGTAGGAAACAAATTGATTTCCACAAAGATATCCTCAAACGAGCAATTAACTCAAAGTCAATGACATTTAAAAATAAAAATCCTGTCCGATAAGGAGGGGAGAGATGGAGAAACTCAAGGGGAGAATCAATTAGTTTAACCTATGAAGACATTGTATAAATGAGGGACTTCCTCCTTCTGAAAAGAAGAGACTACTATTCGACAGGCACACAACAAGTACCCAACAATCCCCAGAGAAAAGTGAGAGCAATTTGAAAAAGAAAAAGAGATGTATACCATATGTTATCAATAAAGGAAGACTTTTATTTCTTTCGAGTAGCTAACAATATCATTGTCTCTTTGTCATTTCATTAGGCATTGTCATATACATATACATTCTACCTTGGTCATCGCCTACGTGGTAATGATCTTGAGGGTGCTAACTGAGATTTATTACCCCGAGCAAAATTTCTGTTAACACTTTCTAGCGCCGTCTGTGGGAACTAAAGCCTACACCCAGTTAATCAGATCAACTATTTACATTAACATTTTCGTTGTTTTACAGGAACTATGAGGCTCCGCTCTTCCCAAGGCCAACATGGAGTTTCGGAGCAACCTCCGACGAGGCCTACGCGAAAAGCCTCAAGAAAGGGGAGAAAGTCAGGATAATGGCAGTCAAGCTCCAGTCCAAACAATTAATGCGCGGTTTCTGGCCACCCTATAGTGAGCCAGGCCACGCTCGACCAACAAACGGCAGTCTTCATGGAAACCGTCCGCATCCGTCTGCTCGCTGAAGGCATCACGGTCCAGCCAACAAACCTGAATGATCAGGGAGAATCGAACAGGTTCGGAGCTAGGCAGCCTGCCTTCGATTGCCTGGGACCTCCTCTTCCAGAGCTAGCTCGAGACAGGTTGGGGCCCCAACTTTCGATCCGGGATAGGTTGGGACCCATTCCCCTAGTTCTGTAAGAACCTTCACAATATCACCCAGGCGAGTTAAATTTGCCTGCAGATACTTTTACCCGGAAGTAACGAGAGTTATCCTATCCAACTGCTTCAAGGAGGAAGGCCATGGCCCAAGAGGAGGAGAGTAGACAAACTTCTCAAATGGATCCTGTCCATGAGGGGGACCGGATAAAGGTTGCCAGTTCATTAGAGAGACTCGATAGTGAAGGATCCGAGGTCAATTCAAAGACGCCTGGGAACAAACGACTGAGAGATCAGCTGGCAAAGCTAAAAAAAGAGGTCCAACAGATAAGAAAAGGAAAGAATAAGGAGGATAAAAAGGATCCCCTGAGCGAGGTGAACGCTCCCTTCACTAGGAGGATCTGGGAAGCGGATTTCTCACCAAAATTCAAAATGCCAGCAGATAAGTTCTCTGGAACGGAAGATCCTCTAAGCCACCTGGAGAGCTTCGTTCAACAGATGGAGGTCCAGAACACTACCAGAGCAGCTATGTGTAGGATGTTTCCAACGACCCTAACCGACTATGCGAAAACTTGGTTCAGGAGGCTGCCTGCTGGCAGCGTGGATTCTTTCACGAAATTATCAACAGATTTTTGCTCGCAATTCCAAGAGGTCAAACCTCATCCGAAAGATCCCATACACCTCCAATATATGATTCTAGAACGGAGTGAGACACTTCGGTCGTACGTGGAACATTTTCACAAGGAGGTCATACAAATGGGAGTTTTCACCGAGAAAGAAACTCTCGCCAATTTCAGGCGGAACCTATGGGAGGGAAAGCTTGTCCGTTCCTTCGCCAAGAGACCTCCCGAGACTTACCAGGAGGCCTACGATCGGGCTCTTAAGTAGGTCGAGATCAATGAGCAACTCAAAGTCAAGATGGAACACGACGACATGAGAACGGCGAAGCGTCTGAAAAAAGAAGCCCCTAAATTTGAGCCGGTTCAGAAAACTCAGAATAAACCTCCCAATAGGTCGACCTATCGCATCCCCACTCCTCAGCACAGGCAAGAAAAATATCCAGCAAGACGAACCCCTCCCCGGGCTTCGCCACCTCCCCGGACCGTGGCCCCCGTAATGCAATGGGAGAAAGGGTATGACTACTACACTCATTTGAACGCTTCTAGGGAAACGGTCTACCTTGCTATAGGAGATAAAGGGCTGCTCCAAAAGCCCCCTCCCATGAAAGCCCCAGCTGACAGGAGGAACCGGTACAAGTACTATGACTTCCACGAAGACGCGGGCCACAACACTTCAGAGTGCTATAATTTGAGCAACCAGATTGAAGCCCTGATAAGGGGGGGATGCTTGATTGAATTCTTACAACAGATCAGAGATAACATTCGGACTGGAAGGGAGGTACAAGCCGAGATCAGTGAGGACGCAGAGAAGAGGAAGGGGGAACAGACAGACTTAATGCAACAGATCCAGGTGATACACACCATCAGCGGAGGTCCCACACTGGCTGGCATTTCCAATAATTCCTAAAAAAACCACGTGAGGAAGATTCCCCACATCGAAGAAAGCCGGGGGATCTTCAAGGTCAGCTAGAGCCCGATGGAGCCCTCTTAGTCAGCACAGATCGTTTTCACTGAAGCAGATGTCTTCAACACCGTGCAACCTCATGATGATCCCATGGTAATCACAATACAGAATGCCAACTATCTGGTCCATCGCTTGCTCGTAGATACAGGTAGCAATGTAGATATCCTCTTCAAGGATACTTTGGAAAAATTAAACCTGAAGCAACATTGTTACAATAGCTATACCACTCCACTTTATGGGTTCACTGGAGATTCGATCATACTGGTGGGGTCGATGATCCTCCCAGAAATCATTGGAATCACCCATCTCCAACAGAATGTTATGACCAACTTTGTTGTGGTTGACACCCTATCGGCCTACAACGCCATCCTAGGGAGACCATTCCTGTCCTCCTTGAAGAGAGTCTTGTCCATATACCATAATGTCCTGAAATTCCCGGTTGGAACCAAGGTGGGAGAAGTACGCGGAGACCAGCAGGTAGCCGGGAAATGCTACGCAGTGTCTGCCAATCCTACAGCTTGAGCAAAACAATGTGTACAGGTGGCATTAGTCAAGGAAGACATGGAAACATCCCGGATAATCCAGGAAGAAATGAAGCCTGTGGAGCATCCTCAGCATCTAGAAAGCGAACTTATTATGCCTTATAAGGAGGAACAGAGCAAGGAGATACCCATCAGAAATGACGATCCCTCCAAGGTTATCAAGGCAGGGGCCACCCTTGAACCAGAAGTGAAAGAAGGTTTAATTAATCTTCTCAGGGAATTCAGCGACATCTTCGCTTGGAGCCATGACGAAATGCCTGGAATCTCGGCATCATTGGCCGTACATCGACTAGCGGTAGATCCAACAGCCAAGCCCGTCAAACAGAAGAGGCGTCACTTCAACGCTGATAGGAACGCTGATAGGAACGCTGCGGTGCGGGAAGAAGTAGATAAATTGATCATGGCAGGGTTTATCAGAGAAGTACGATATCCCGAATGGATCGCCAACGTGGTCATGGTTACAAAGGCGAATGGGAAGTGGCGTATATGTGTCGATTACACCGACCTCAACCGGGCTTGTCCAAAAGACAGTTTTCCTTTACCAAAGATCGATCAGCTTGTTGACTCCACTTCCGGAAATAAACTTTTGAGTTTTATGGACGCATTCTCAGGATACAACCAAATTAAAATGCACCCGACTGACCAGGATAAAACCAGTTTCATTACTGGGCAGGGCTTGTACTACTACAAGGTGATGCCGTTTGGTTTGAAGAATGCGGGGGCTACATACCAGCGACTGGTTAACAAGCTGTTCAAGCCCGAGATAGGAAGGACAATGGAGTTATATATCGACAACATGATCACAAAATCACCAACCGCAGAAGAACATCGGGAAGACCTTCGCAAAACCTTTCTCATACTGAGAGAAAACCAGATACGGTTGAACCCCTCTAAGTGTGCCTTCGGGGTAACAGCGGGGAAGTTTCTAGGCTACATGGTTTATGAGAGAGGCATAGAGGCCAACCCAGAAAAAATCAAAGCTATCTTGGACCTGGAATCCCCAACATCACTCAAACAGGTACAAATTCTGACTGGACGCGTTGCGGTGCTCAACAGGTTTATCTCTCGCTCCACCGATAAATGTCTCCCTTTCTTCAAAGCCATCAAATAAGGGAAAAACATGAAGTGGAGCCAGGAGAGCGAACAAGCTTTCCAAGGTTTGAAAGAATACCTAACAAGCCCACCGTTGTTCGTCAAGCCAGTTCTCGGAGATGAGTTACAGATCTACCTGGCCGTATCAGAAACTGCAGTAAGCGGGGCTTTGGCCAAGGAGTGTGGCAATGGTTTTCAAAGACCTATATACTATGTGAGTCATGCTTTGACCAAGTCAGAGAGGAATTATATTCTCCTAGAAAAGCTCGCTTATGCTCTGGTGATCTCAGCGAGGAAGCTCCATCCCTATTTTCAAGCTCACACAATAGCAGTGGTGACGGACCAACCTTTCCACCAATTCTTACAAAGACCAGATGTGTCTGAAAGGCTAGTCTTATGGGCCCTAGAGCTCACTCAGGTCGATTTAAAGTATAAGCCCCGAACCACGATTAAGGCACAGGCTTTGGCTGACTTCGTGGCAGAATTTTCGGCGCTCTCAGATCAAGAGGATCCCTCAGCTCCAAATGAGATCCCTGAAAAGACATCCGAGATCGACAATTGTCCGGAAGGCTGCAAGCCATGGACCCTCTTTACAAATGGAGCATCCGGGCAAGCTGGGGGAGGAGCTGGCATAATTTTAATAGAGCCCGAGTGGACTGATTTCTGTTATTGTTTCAGATTCGAGTTTAAAGCCACCAATAATGAAGCAGAGTATAAAGCCCTCCTAGCTGGGATGAAGGTAGCCATCGAACTTGAGGCCGATTACCTACAAGTCAAGAGCGACTCATTGCTTGTTGTCAATCAGGTAACTAGGGTGTACCAGGCAAAGGGAGATAATATGGCTGCCTATCTAAAGCCAGCTCAGTTGCTAAAAAATAAGTTTAAGGGGTTCAAGATCGATCAGGTCCCTCGACATCGAAACCATCGCGCAGATGTTCTGGCTAAAATAGCGGCAAACAGAGGCCAATCCTTACCACGGGGAATTCCCCTCCAAGTGATCTCCCAACCAAGCATAGCCACAAATAAAGAAATCTGCTCCTTGGATCGCCAGCCTTGCTGGATGGACCCGATCGTCACCTACCTTCTTGAGGGGGAGCTTCCCGAAGAGCCCGACCAAGCCCGAAGAATTAAAAGACTCTCGGTCCGATTTTGTTTGGTAGAAGGGTACTTCTACAGAAGGGGCAGATCCCTCCCCTTACTTAGGTGCTTGCATCCTGATGATGCTAAATGGGCACTAAGAGAGGTCCATTCTGGGGACTGTGGGAACCACATAGGTGGGGAAGCTCTAGCATATCAGGTGCTTGCTATGGGGTACTATTGGCCGACCATCCACCAAGATGTAATGAGTTTTGTTCAATCTTGCGAGCCATGTCAAAGAACATCAAACTTGAACCACCAGCCACCTGAGCGACTGTCGTCCCTCAGTTTACCTTACCCTTTTGCCATGTGGGGAATCGACCTAATTGGACCACTCCTTACCGCTCCCGGACAAATGAAACATGCCACCGTGGCTATCGACTACTTCACAAGATGGGTCAAGGCAGGGCCTCTTTCTCGGATATCAGAAAAGAATACGACCAAGTTCATCAAAACCAACGTGGTATGTAGATTCGGGACCCCTCTCATCATTATAGCTGATCTAGGGAAGCAGTTCGACAACGCCCGATTCAAAAATTTCTACAAAGGATTGGGGATCGACCTTAGGCTCACTTCAGTAGCCCATCCCCAGACTAACGGGCTGGTGGAATCCACCAACAAGACTATCAAGAAACTTCTAAAGAAGAAACTACATCATAAAAAAGGCAAATAGGCCGAAGAACTGCCAGAAGTTCTCTGGGCATACAGAACTACAAAGAGAACAACTACCGGGGAGACACCTTACTCCCTGGTTTTCGGAGTTGAAGCGGTCCTCCCCATCGAGCATAAATTAACCTCGTTCAGTGTAAAGCACTTTGAGCCCGAAAGTAACGAGGTCAAGCTCCGGGCTAATCTGGACCTCCTAGAAGAGAAACAAGACCGGGTAGCGGAGAAAGTGGCAATCTACCAAATCAAGATTGCTAGATATTTCAACCAAAAGGTCAGAGCTCGAAATTTCAAGGAAGGGATCTGGTGCTTAGAAAAGTGACCCTGAATACTCAAAAAAAGTCGGATGGAGTCTTAAGTCCCAATTGGGAAGGGCCATATTTGATAAAGCTAGTTGCTCGCAATGGAGCCTACAAACTCGAAGACATGGACGGATGACCCATCGACCACACTTAGAATGCAGATCATTTGAGGAAATTCTACCCTTGAGTAGGGAGTTCTCAAGCTGACTACCCCCATTTAGGTTTCATTAGAATCCCTAATAAAGATGTACTACATCTCGATCATCAATAAAGTCATTTTTATCTTTCATCTTTATCTCTAACTATGTTCAACAGTAGTGTCTGCACACTTGAGTGGAAAATTCAACATAAACACTTTAAGACCAGGAAATAGCTAAATAGCCCTCCTGATGCCTTGGTCGGGCTACCACCCTAAGAAGGGTCTGAGTGTAAGAGCGTAGTTGCCATCCAGATCTCGAGACCATGAAATAGCTAAATAGCCATCCTGATGCCTTGGTCGGGCTACCACCCCCAAGAAGGGTCTGAGTGTAAGAGCATAGTTGCCATCCAAATCTCGAGACCAGGAAATAGCTAAATAGCCCTCCTGATGCCTTGGTCCGGCTACTACCCCCAAGAAGGGTCTGAGCGTAAGAGCATAGTTGCCATCCAGACCTCAAGACCAGGAAATCGCTAAATAGCCCTCCTGATGCCTTGGTCGGGCTACCACCCTCAAGAAGGGTCTGAGTGTAAGAGCATAGTTGCCATCCAGATCTCGAGACCAGGAAATAGCTAAATAGCCCTCTTAATGCCTTGGTCGAGCTACCACCCCCAAGAAGGGTTTGAGTGTAAAAGCATAGTTGCCATCCAGACCTCGAGACCTGAAAATCGCTAAATAGCCCTCATGATGCCTTAGTCGGGCTACCACCCCCAAGAAGGGTCTGAGTGTAAGAGCATAATTGCCATCCAGATCTCGAGACCAGAAGGTCGGGCTACCACCCCCAAGAAGGGTCTGAGTGTAAGAGCATAGTTGCCATCCAGATCTCGAGACCAAGAAATAGCTAAATAGCCCTCATGATGCCTTGGTCGGGCTACCACCCCCAAGACAAATTTAAAAACAAATGTTTGTTTTCGTGTGCAGAATCAAGATCATCATAATAAGAATTCCTTACCAAAGTTTTAATGAAGTACGAACAAATTGTTGTTGCAGATACAATTCTGGTTCTTATTCAAGACCAAGAATGAAACAAGAGTTCTCAAAGCGATTTGATTTCTCATTATGAGAGGAGCCTATCCCCGGGTAAGGCTACATCTATCCAATGGGGAGCTCAACCCTCGAGCTCGGGCTATATAAAAAAAAAGGAAAGCTAAGCTAAATAAGGCAAAACGAGGTGCCACCCTCTTTTCCGGGCAATCAAGACAAGCCATGAATGAACTGCTTCAAGCTTTGGGACTCCCTGGGTTTTCCTCTGCCGGTCCTCCTCCTTCATGCTGATCCTCACCATCGACCCCCCCTTCGGGTAGTTGTCCATCTTGGTTACCCTCGCCAACCGCCCCTCCATTTAGAGGCTCCATCTGTTGATCAACAGGATCTTCCTCCATGACTTCATTAATCACTTCCATAACCTCAGGCGGGATAGCCGCATTGAGAAGGGTAGCCATGGACCCCGTCTGGCTCCTGTCGACCTCCATCTCCATTATAGGGGGTTCCTCAGACGGGCTCCTAGCTCTTTCCCCAGCTCCTGACTGGTCCCCCTCAGATCGAGAAGACAGAACTTTACTGGATGACTCCCCGGGACCTGAAGTAGTAAAGGGAGGAGGTTGAAATGGAGGATTTGTTTGGGCGGGCTGTTTTCTGGCTCTTGCTTGGTTCGAAGGAACCGTCCTCGTCGCCATCAAAGCGAGATAACTCTGCAGCCTTAATCATTATTTCATGTCTATCCCAGCCAGCAATAGATGATAGATCAAGTGGAAGGGGGAGAGCTTCAGCAGCCTGAAAGGAAGCATAGAGGTATCCATCGCTAAAAGAGGTCTCCGCGTCAGCTTGCAGCTTGGTCATCTGAGCAATCAAAGACTGATTCTCGAGGTCCAACTTTTTAGTCTCAGCTTTCCAAGAATCCCTATGTCTGGCCCGCCGGGTAGATTGAAGACGCTCTTGATCATAAGGTTGCTTCCTCCTCTCATGGTCACAACGAAGCTCAGCCATCTCGATCTCGACCTTTCCTTGGTTGGAGGTCATCTCTTCCACTAAGGACTGAGACTGCTTGAGCAATCCCATGGCTCTCTCGGCTTCGACTTCGGCTTTTGCAGCCCGATCACGGAGAAGGGCTACTTGCTGGCCCATCGCTATATTAAATTTGAAGGCCTACAAAATACAAAGCCAGAGTTAGAAACTGAACAAATTAGCATAAGCAGTACGAAGGAAATGCAATTACCTGAGCTAAAATAGCAGACCCCTTGGTAATCAGGACATCCACGGGCATGGAAGCCATCCTGGAGATCCCACCGCCCGGACAAGATGCGATTAATTGTTCCAGGACTTCGTCCTGCCCCGTTGAGTTCTACTGAGGCCTGCAATGGCTGGAAGGAATCCTTACGACACCCCTTCCAGAATCCTCCGAAGCTTGGGGGGTTGGAAGCGCAGCGGAGTCAGGTAGGCGAATCAAGGGGGTAGCAGCTTTAGCGACTACAGCGGAAGGGGCAGAAACAGTCGGACCAACAACCTGGGGAGCTTTACCCAAAGCCCGGAAAGCCCACAACACAAGGTTGGCCATCTTAGACCCAGCTGGGGAGGCAGATGGAGCAAGAGCTGGTTCGACCCCAGCAAAGGGAAGAGAAATTCTAGCTTGAGGAGAGCGTGAGACGTTGCGGGAAGCTGGTTCAACGACAAAAACTATGAATAAACAAATTAAAAAGGAAAATTTCAGAACCAAGCTGATCAACAAGGCAAGGCAAGGCAAGGCAATGACACTTACGAGGAGTAGCGTCTGAGATCCCCAAGTATTGGTTCACCCTACGAGAATCGAAGGCTTTAGCAGTGGGGAACTTCAGGTTCAAGTAATTCCTGGCTAAAATAGCCTTCAAAATGGCTTCAGATTCAGAGGGCAGGGAGTCCCGGTCCCAAGAGGGTTTGTCACTAAAAGCTGTGGGAACCTCGAACTCATACCCTCCAATGAAAATCGAGCTCCCCCAATCATCCCCCGTAAGGATCCATTCTTCCTTCCAAGCGGGGTCTTTCTTCGAAGCACCAGGAATAACAAAGTTGAGTTTGTTCTTGGCCTTAGCATAAAACTGGACTCGAGAAGCGCCAGACAGGCTCTCAATCTGGAAAAGATCAGCCAGCTCCTCTGCCCCCGGCTCTCTTGTCACCATGCTCAGCTGACATTGTTCCCTCCATAGCACGAGGAAGCCAATCAGATGCCTCCAGAAGCCAGGCGTCAACTGGAGGGGAGCAAGCTGGATGGCGTTAAGAGCCCGCCGAAGAGTCGGATGAAGGGGAAGCCTAACCCCATTCTCGAGAGCCACCACATGAATTGGAAGCATGCCTTTAGGGGGGTTGAAGAACTCGTAACCCTTGGGGGGCACCGAGATGGAAACACTGTCAGGGATGCCATACTTCGACCTCAAACGGTCAATCGCGACTGGATCGACGATGGAATCAGGGACAACCCTGAAGTCATAAGGAGGGAGCCTCTCCAAAAGAAGGCCAGAAGCCGGGACTCAATGTTCTCCCGCGGCATCGTCGCCCACTTCTTTGTTGGAGTCTTCATCGGTAATATCCAAAGGATGGTTAGGGTGGTTGGAAAACCCGGTCCCAATGGATACATTCCTGTTTGACCCCGACGTTACGGGTTGGGCGGGGAATCGTCGCTGTCTAAGTTCCTCCTTGCTCGTTTCCTTGGGGCAAGGGTAAAAACCTCATCGCCATCAACTATGGAGTCAATTGAATCATGACTGGTTTTCGACATGGTGAAGTCAGTAAAGATGAAGAATGAGGAAAAGGATAAGCTTGAGAGAAATGTTATGAGAGAAAGTATATCTTGGGAAAAATTTGAGTTTGAAAGATGTGAGGAAGTTGTTGAAGATAAATAGATATATATATAGGCAAGAGGGCAGCAGCACGAGCTGTCGAGATCTTCGGTTGAAATCGCAAAGAATCTCGGGGACTGCCGTATCGTAACCGGATTAACTCAGAAACAAGCTAGTCAGCTCACGCCACGTCACTTGCATAGTTAATAAGGAGATCTCCCCAAGATTCTAGTAACGGTAAAGAATCTCGGGGACTACCGTAACGCAACTAGATTAATTTAAAAATAAATTAGTCAGTTCACGCCACGTCACTTACGCAGTTAATGAGAAGATTTCCCTAATATTCTGGTAACGGTAAAAAAGGAAAGATTTCCCAAATAAAATAAAAATCTGACCCCAACCCCAAGCTCGACGTCTGGTGTTCAAGTCAAAGGGGACTTCTGTTAATAGCCAAAATTGGCTAAGGACCAAAGAGAAATTATCCACCCTCTAGACCTGGCTCTATGCCCGAGATTTTCCATCGGGAGACCATGTTACCCAAAGCCGAGTTACGATACCGCCGCGCAGGAATAAGGGCAGGCTCCAGAAACATCCGGAATAGAGCCCGGAATGGTCAGATCAAGCCCTCGTCACCGAACCTTAAAACAGGAAAACCTTCCCGAAGTCAAGGTTACCTCGTGATTTCTCCAAAAGCTCGCCTATACCTCGCTGATATAGGGGGGTGTCCATAGGGGGCCGCGCCTAGCTTCGAAAAGTCAAAGGAGGCCAGACCTAGCTCCTAGCTGGATGAAACTTCTCAATATCGGGGCCAGAACACTGATCGATCTAACTAAACTGATGTACCACACCGAGTTACATTCAACGACCCTCATGGAATCATTTTAGACCCGAAGACACACAGGATCACATCTAAAGACTTTACATACGTATAGAACAAGTAATAGAGTCTAAGTAGGAAACAAATTGATTTCCACCAAGATATCCTCAACCGAGCAATTAACTCAAAGTCAATGACATTTAAAAATAAAAATCATGTCCGATAAGGAGGGGAGAGATGGAGAAACTCAAGGGGAGAATCAATTAGTTTAACCTATGAAGACATTGTATAAAGGAGGGACTTCCTCCTTCTGAAAAGAAGAGACAACTATTCGACAGACACACAACAAGTACCCAACAATCCCCAGAGAAAAGTAAGAGCAATTTGAAAGAGAAAGAGAGATGTATACCATATGTTATCAATAAAGGAAGACTTTTATTTCTTTCGAGTAGCTAACAGTATCATTGGTTCCGTGTCATTTCATTAGGCTTTGTCATATACATATACATTCTACCTTGGTCATCGCCTACGTGGTAATGATCTTGAGGGTGCTAACTGAGATTTATTGCCCCGAGCAAAATTTCTGTTAACAATTTATGACATAACATCTCATATCAAAGGGATTAATTACTCTTTGAGTTTTGGGGTGTTACACAAACTTCATCTTCTTCTACATCAACCAAGAGAGAGAGAAGCTTCCAAGCTTCCATGGAGGTTTTCCTCAATGGAAAGCTCACCACCACCATTTCTACCCATCTTTTCCCACATTTGTGAGTAGAGTTTATAGAGTTAGGAGAGGTCTTTGGACCAAATTCGAGCTAAGCAAGGATGGAGCTCTTGGAGGGGTTCTTCAAAGGTTGTATCTAAACTCATTCTCCATGTATATCTTGTTTTCCATTTGTGTAATCCCCATTTGAGTTTTGACTCATTCTTGTGATTATTGAATATATCTCTTATCTTGAAATGCTTATGTATGGAGATTGGAAATTAATATGTGTTCATGAATGGGATTATGAGTAGATTAATATAATTGTAGGAGTAGTTGTAATCAAAAGCCCCATTTGTGTGTGTATGTTGATGGAAGGTCGAATTGCATTTGTATGGATGGGTTTGAGTGAATTAGAGTTAGGATTGTGCTTTAGAAGGGCTATCCGGGCATAGTCTTGGCTAATTAGCTAGGAAGAATGAATGAACTTGTTAATTGCCATATTTAAAGAGGTTTGGTTCATTGTTTTTGTTATACATTGGTCTTTAGTTATTCCTCACGCTAGGGGCTCTAGTTGAGTTATGATTAGAGATACAATAATTGGGAATTCGGCTATTTCTTGCGCTAGGGGCTCTAGGTAAGTTATGGTTGGAGGAACAATTACTCTTTCCACATTCATTAGACTTAACATTGCCATTTTACATTACCATGTTAGTATTGAGGCTCAATCTAGCATTGGTTTGTAGGATTGGTTCACATATGTTGGTTGCGGTTTCGCGTTTGAGAGGCTCTCAACACACTCTTCAACCGTTAGCTCTATGAATGGGTATAAATCGGATTGAGGCAAGAACGAACCCTTAACTTAAATTGGATGAATTTAATGTCTAACAACCCACTTGTGTGTAGTTATGTATGGTGAACTTTTAAACCCTTGTGTGACCACTTTCATGCATCTCTCCTATCCACCCTTTTATTATTTCTCATTTAATCACCATTCTCACCCCTCCATATTCTCTTGTTTATTTTTATATTATTTTTCTTTACATTTTCTACACACACACACAACACCACTTCACACACCATTCTCACCTCATCCGCATTCTATTTACATGCTTTCCCTAAACTCTAAAACCTGAAACGGTTAACAACACATCCCTGCGGAACGATACCCTTGCTTGCACGATGTAATAGTTTTATTTCTATATATGTCTTTTGACTCGTGCCTTATAGCAAGGTTGATTTTATTATAAATATTTTGACGATGCTTTCAACGACACAAAAAACCACTCGTCAAATGGCGCCGCTGCCGGGGATGGGTATTCGTTAATTGTTTCTTGTTTAGCTTAGGTTCTGTAAATGTTAGATTTAATTGCTTCACGGATATTTATGTATGCCGTTAGATTTTTCTTTTTCGTATTTTCTTTTATTTATGGCATATGCATTTGATTGTTTTTGAGTTGTGCTTGTGCTAGGAAAGAACAATTTCAGGTTTTATGGACCGCACAACTCTTGAGAACAAAGTGTGCGCTTATCGCACCGCAACAATTCCATCAAGTGAAATGGCAGCGCCACAACGGACGCGTTGGTCGCCGACACATGAGGTAATTCCTCTGCTTAATTTGAGTGTTTGTGGATTAGTTGTCAACTTGGGCGGAAACCGCCCATGCGCTTAATGATAGGAATGCTATGTTTGTTGTGTTTGTGATTTTTATTTTTGTTTTTATCTAAGAGTGGATTTGTATTGTGCTTAGATCTTAGGATTTGATGTGTTATTGTTTTTAGTCTTTTGTGATGTTTATGTTCTATCTCTCAAATCTTGCTAAATGTTGTCCATATTTTATTATTTGAGCAACATTGAGGACAATGTTGAGTTAGGTTTGGGGGTGTGGACACTTTCGTGTTTTTTATTTTTGTTTTGTTGTTTATATGTGTTTTGTTATGTTTAGAAAATTTTCAAATCTCTGCAAACTGGTCATTTTTTAAATTTTTTGTAATAGTTCCGGTTTTGTTGAGTTGTTTTTCTTCGTGTGCTGGTTGAGATATATCATGTATGCTTTTAGCTCCGTGCATCACTTTAAATATGCTTGTACAGTGCCAATCTTTTGATGATGAGGTGGATTAGACCTCTATTCTTATTTTGGTTTAGGAAAATAGTGGAGACTACCCTTGTGAGATTTTGTGCCTTATAAACGTTTTATTTGTGAGGGTTATGTCATTTCTACTCTTAAACACTCTTCGAACTTGTACTTAATTTTTAGTGATCTCATTGTACATCAATTTTCTTTCATTGATTGCCATAGAACATCATCATATGGACTGCTTGTTTGAGACTTGCATTCCCTTGCTAGATGGACTTTTAGAAATGATTTTGGACTTAAGTGTGTGCGTAACTACTAAATAGCCTAAACACTTGTCCCTTGATGTGTGTGTTCATTGGAAAAAATTGAGGCCAAACACTAAACCTCCACCACATACATAAACTAAACACTTTCACATACCCTAGTTTTGGATCATGTTAAGGTGTATAGCTTTATAGAAGTTAGCTCTAAAATGTGTAAAGCGTGTACTTAGGCAAATGTATGTAAATTGTGCAAAGGCAAAGGCTTAAAAAGAAAAAAGTGTGAAATATAAACACTTAAGCCTTCAAAATCTTCAAATGTAAAGTTACTCTAAAAATTTGAGTACAAATGTAGCACAAAATGTGCAATGTAAAGGTTTATAGCATAGACGCTTGAATTGTAATGTAAAATGTAAATGAGCTCAAAGTGATGTAATTGTAATGTAAACACCTTGGCATGGTTAGTAGCTTTATCTGCCCACTCCTACCATATCCTCTATCCCCTACACTACCTAACACCCTTGGCCACAAATACAATTAGGGAAAGTCCATTTGATCTCTTAGGAAGTCTATCTTGGGAATGTGAGTCAATGCATGCTCTTTCCACGTTCATGGCATTTCAATTCCTTTCATAAGATCGATTTTCAGAAATTGTGCTTTTATTGAAATTACTCATATACGATTATATTTGATTTACGTACATAAATTCATTCGCATATGTTTGCTAGAGAGTGCGCCTAGGATTCTGAGTGAAAATATATGACTGAAATCCAGTGAGGATTAGAGTCGAGGCGAATTTTGTCTTGGGCATTCGAGAGCAGTTGTGTGGTAAACCGAAAACATCCTAAGTATTGGCATACTTGCATTATGTGATACATGTTTATTGATTGGTATATTTAAGATTCTATCATGCAAGTGTTGTTTTTGTTTGGTATGTTTGGATTACAACTCAACCAATTTTCTTACAGAGTATACGTTTGTGGGTGTCGTAACTGTAAACCCTCAGGAGACTATAACTCCTCCTATTAGGGTCGCTTATAGGTTCAAAGGCTTGTGGCACGTGCTAAGTGCCATCGTGTTTCCTACGAAAGTGGACTAGCCTAGGTTTTATTTATTTTTGCTGTTATATGTTTGTTTGTTTGTTTTTCTGTTTTTTGTTTTGCTCGAGGACGATCAAAGGATAGGTTTATGGGTATTTGATCGGACTATTTTATACTTATTTTAGGTCCCCACATTCCTATCATTTGTTCTCGTTTCCGAGCGTATTTTGTATATAATGTGTCTGTTGAGCCATGTGTAGGTACATATTCCCTACAATATGGTTTTGAGCTTAAAGAACAGTTTGGGAGGCAAAAAGAGCCGAAAAAGAGAATAATTGGAAGGTTCAGAGTGCCGCGCCTCACCGTTGACACAGACTGCGGCGTGATCTAAGCCCAGCCATGATCCACAGTTGATCTGTTGCCGAGCTAGAACGTGACACTGAGTCCGTGGCAGAACCCCCTCTAACTTCCAGCAGCTTACGGGACGAGTGCAGAAAAGAAGTCATTCGGCGGTCAGTTCGGCGGTCACCTGACCGCCGTTCCAACTGCCGTTTGAAGACAATAGGCCCCAGAAGTTTAGCGCCCAGTTCGGTGGTCACACCATAACCGCCGTTTCAACCACCGTTTTAGTCCAGAAGAACACCAGTAATTTGGCGGTCAGAAAGGCGGTCACCCCAACCGCCGATCGAGCAGCGAGAGGCCAATTCTGGCAAATTTTTAGGGGGAAGTTTCATCCTTTCACCATCATTTCCAGCCCTAACCTCCCAACACTATAAATTCACCTTTTCTCCTCTTCTCTTGAGAAATATACAGACCCAAACTTCACCTTCTTCATCTTCTTCTTCATCAACCAAGAGAGAGAGTCCATGGACGTTTTCCTCCATGGAAAGCTCACCACCACCATTTCTACCCATCTTTCCCCACATTTGTGAGCAGATTTCATGGAGTTAGGAGAGGTCTTTGGACCAAATTCGAGCTAAGAAAGGATGGAGCTTTTGGAGGGGTTCTTCAAGGGTTGTATCTAAACTCATTCTCCATGTATATCTTGTTTTCCATTTGTGTAATCCTCATTTGGGAATATTTGTAATCCTACACTTTGGCTATTTATATATGATGATTTTTATGTTCATTTCAGTTTTGATTCATTCTTGTGATTAATTGTATATATCTCTTATCTTGAAATGCTTATGTATGGAGATTGGAAATTAATATGTGTTCGTGAATGGGATTAGGAGTAGATTAATGTAATTGTAGGAGTAGTTGTAATCAAATGCCCCATTTGTGTGTGTATGTTGATAGAAGTTCGAATTGCATTTGTATGGATGGGTTTGAGTGAATTAGAGTTATGATTGTGCTTTAGGAGGGCCATCCGGGCATAGTCTTGGGTAATTAGCTAGGAAGAATGAATGAACTTTTTAATTGCCATTTTTAAAGAGGTTTGGTTCATTGTTTTTGTTATACATTGGTCTTTAGTTATTCCTCACGCTAGGGGCTCTAGGTGAGTTATGATTAGAGATACAATAATTGGGAATTCGGCTATTTCTTGCGCTAGGGGCTCTAGGCAAGTTATGCTTGGAGGAACAATTACTCTTTCCACATTCATTAGACTTAACGTTGCCGTTTTACATTACCATGTTAGTATTGAGGCTCAATCTAGCATTGGTTTGTAGGATTTGTTCACATATGTTTGTTGCGGTTTTACGTTTAAGAAGCTCTCAACATACTCTTCGACCGTTAGCTCTATGAATGGGTATAAATCGGATTGAGGCAAGAACAAACCCTTAACTTAAATTGGATGAACTTAATGTCTAACAACCCACTTGTGTGCACTTATGTATGGTGAACTTGTAAACCCTTGTGTGACTACTTTCATGCATCTCTCATATCCACCCTTTTATTATTTCTCATTTAATCACCATTCTCACCCATCCATATTCTCTTGTTTATTTTTATATTATTTTTCTTTACATTTTCTACACACACACAACACCACTTAACACACCATTCTCACCTTATCCACATTCTATTTACATGCTTTCCCTAAACTCTAAAACCTGAAACGGTTAACAACACATCCCTGCCGAACGATACCCTTGCTTGCACGTTGTACTAGTTTTATTTCTATATATGTCTTTTGACTCGTGCCTTATAGCAAGGTTGATTTTATTATAAATATTTTATCGATGCTTTCAACGACACAAAAAGCCATACATCATTAGCAAATAACAGCCCCCTTCCTGATGTCCCCTTTAGGTACCTTAGAATCCTCACTACTGCCTCATGATGTTCATGCCCTGGTGAGTGCATAAATTGACTCACCAAGCTGAATGCGAAAGAGATGTCGGGCCTAGTATGTGCAAGATAAGTCAGCTTACCTACAAGGCACTGATACTGCTCCTTATTCACCTGTGCATCAGTTTTTCCAACATCCAATTTTAAATTAGGCTATATAAGGGTGTCTGCTGGTCTACAGCCCATCAGCCATGTTTCTTCCAACAAATCCGAAATGTACTTTATTCGAGAGACAAATATCCCTCTCTCGGACCTTGCAAATTCCATTCCCAAAAAATACCTAAGTACACCCAAGTTTTTGAGTTCAAATTCTTTCATCAATGCCTCTTTCAATCTTTCAATCTCGACTGTATCATCTCCTGTCAAGACGATGTCATCAACATAAACAATTAGAATAGCTCTTTTTCCTTCCTTAGAGTGCTTAAAAAATAGTGTGTGGTCTCCATTGCTCTAGTTGTACCCAAATCCCTTTACAACTCTACCAAACCTCTCAAACTATTCTCTCGGAGACTGTTTTAGTCCATAGAGAGCCTTCACTAGTATGCACACATTTTCATTGCCAAATTCCTTCTCAAAACCAGGTGGTAGGTCCATGAATACTTCTTCCTCAAGGCTGCCATTTAGAAACGCATTTTTTATGTCTAGTTGATATAGAGGCCAGCTATAATTTGTAGCCACAGAGAGCAGTATCTGAATTGAGTTTATTTTGGCTACAAGTGCGAAGGTTTCTTGATAGTCGAGGCCATATGTTTTGGTAAATCCCTTAGCGACCAACCTAGCTTTGTGCCTCTCTATTGACCCATTTGCACCCAACAGTCCTTTTTCCCTCAGGCAAGTCAACAATTCTATAAGTTTGGTTTTTATTTAGAGCCAACATCTCCTCTGTAATAGCCTGTTTCCAGTGATAATTTCCTAGTGCCTCTTGTATGTTCCTAGGGATATTGACATGTGTGAGACTCGATGTGAAGGCCTTGTATGTGTTTGATAATCTATGGTATGACAAGAATTTGGCTATTGGGTGAGATGTGCAGGTCCTGACACCTTTTCAGCTAGTTCGGGGTTGCCTGGTTTAGGAATAGATGTAGTAGGAAGAGATAGATTGGTGTCAGAAGTGTTACCTGGAGGATTGTGGTGCAAGTCTGGATCAAGCCTGAGGAGTTAAGATTGGTCTGATACTTGGTGTGGATGAACTGTGCTAAGAATGTAGGGAAAAATTGCTTAAAACCGCAGCGGAAGGCGAAAAAATAATTTTCGTATAGTTTAACATTTTTCTAAAGATTTGAACCTTAACCCTTTAATTAATTAAATTCAAATATACGATTAAAGTTAAATACCTCTTGTCGCGTGATCCGATTGACTTACGTCGATGGTAATCCGCAAGATCTTCAATCCTAGCACGTACGTGAATCACCTAGGAGCGTGGTCTCCCTTTTTCTTTGAATTGCTTACCTTAGAATGGATGTATGGAATTTCTGATCTTGATCTTCAATAGTAAAACACCAAGAGCCTAAAAAAATAGTTCCGGTCACTTTTGAATTCACAATCAATATGATTGAAACTCGCGTAACCCTAAATCGAAAGTGTGCACAAAACCTTTTGATGTTAAAGGCTTGTAAGTGCACTATCGAATGAGAACTTATTTTCTTTTTCTCTCTTGGCCGAAAATCTATGTGTATAGAGTAGGATTTTTTTATTTTCAAAACAAACAAAAATCTCTCTCTATTTTGCTTCTTAGTGGCCGAAAATTCATAACCTTATATTTATAGGTTGGCCGAATTTTCTCCTTCACCAAGTAGGGTTGGCCGAATTCATTGAATAGGAAATCTAGGGTTGGTTAATTTCCTTACTTGAAAAGAAATTATCCTTTTCCCTAATTCTTATCAATTCAAGAATCCTAACCCTTGTAGGACTAGTGGTGGCCGAATTCTTTGTATAATAAGGAGTGTATGTGGACTTAATCCTTACCACATTAGGACTCCTATCACTTAAAAGAATTCCAACCCTAATCCAACACATAGTATTTAATTTACTGATCAGGAAAAGATTTTGATTTACACTATTAATTAATTAAATAATTAATTAATTCCCATTTAATCAAAACAATAAAATAAAATAATATCTTGGGCTATTTTATTTAGCCTTGCCGCCCACACCATGTATATATGGGCCCAATATTATTTTTCTTATTTTATTTAATCCATTAGACTTTAAATAAAAGCCCACATGTGAACCAAACTTATTCTTATTAAAAGAAACAAGCCTACTTTTCTCCTTTTAATATATTAATATAATAGTGCAGCCCATTAAATAAATAAGAGGAAATTGCAAGAAATGCTCATAAAATATATGAGTTTATTGTTTTTAGCCAAATATATATATTTGATTATATTTATCATTTTTATGCTTGAACTTCCAAATATAGCCTTATTTTGTCTTTACTTCCTTCAATATTTCCCCCCAAAAATAAGTTCTCTTATTTCCAAATCCCTCCAATTTGTTTTCCACCCAAAACATACACTCTCTCTCCCTCTTTCTCACGAAATTTTTAGCTCACTCTCCCTCTCTCTCACGAAATTTTTCAGATCACTCTCTCTCTCTCACGAAAAAATACACTCTTTTACTGTTGAAATCTTCAATCTCGGTCTCACGAAATCTTCAATCTTGGCAAGACGAAGTCTCAATCTCGGTCTCACGAAATTTCTGGGCAAGAAGCTGAAATTTTGTGGGCAAGAAACTGAAATTTCTGGGCAAGAAGCTGAAATTTCTAGGCAAAAACACCACCATTCAAAGCTGAAATTTCTGGGCAAAAACACCACCATCTGAAGCTGAAATTTCTGGGCAAAGACACCACCATTCGAAGCTGAAATTTCTGGGCAAAGACACCACCATTCGAAGCTGAAATTTCTGGGCAAAAACACCACCATCCAAAGCTGAAATTTCTGGGCAAAGACACCACCATCCGAAGCCAAACAACGTTTTTCAACGGTATGTATCTCTTACCCACTTGTTTTTTACAAGGATCATTATGTTTGATATGAAGATAAAGAGATCGGTTTCAATTTAGAGTGAAACCAGTTGCTGTGATATTTTGTTCCCAAGTTACATGCTAGTTTATGTTAAAGTTACATGCTAGTTTATGTTAAAGTTACATGCTAGTGTATTTGTAAGTTACATGATAGTGTATTTGTAAGTTGCATGCTAGTGTATTTGTAAGTTTAGAGCGAAACCTACTACTGTGATATTTTGTTCCCAGGTTACATGCTAGTGTATTTGTAAGTTACATGATAGTGTATTTGTAAGTTACATGCTAGTGTATTTGTAAGTTTAGAGCGAAACCTACTACTGTGATATTTTGTTCCCAAGTTACATGCTAGTGTATTTGTAAGTTACATGCTAGTGTATTTCTAAGTTACATGATAGTGTATTTGTAAGTTACATGATAGTGTATTTGTAAGTTACATGATACTGTATTTAAAGTTACATGCCATTTTATTTTAAAGTTACATGATAGTGTATTTGTAATTTTTTGTACCCATGTTACATGCCATCAGTTATTGTTTTGTTACATGTCAGTTCCCAGCCAGTTTAAATGTTTCATGTAAATACTTGACATGCAGGAATATGGGTGCAAAGAAATTGGTCATCCATCACGGTGGAAGTTAGGCGGCCAATTGTTACGAGGCTGGTATGACAAAGTGGGTCCATGCAAGAAAGATCTTAAGCGAACGTTGCATATGTATGCTTTGAAGGAGCAATTTGAAGTCCGGATTAGAAGATCTAGCAATGATGTTGTAATTCTTATATTTTGTATTTTAGATTTTATTAAGTAAGATCTAGCAATGATTCAAGTATTTTTAAAGACTGAAGTTACATGCCAGTATTTTTAAAGACTGAAAACAAATTCCAGTATTTTTACATGATGCAAGTTACATGCCAGTGCATTTTGAAGTTACATGCCAGTGCAATTACAAGTTACATGCCAGTGTTCAACAGTTCAAAGACTGAAAACAAATTCCAGTATTTTTACATGATGCAAGTTACATGCCAGTGCATTTTGAAGTTACATGCCAGTGCAATTACAAGTTACATGCCAGTGTTCAACAGTTTAAAGACTGAAAACAAATTCCAGTATTTTTACATGATGCAAGTTACATGCCAGTGCATTTTGAAGTTACATGCCAGTGCAATTACAAGTTACATGCAGTGTTCAACAGTTTAAAGACTGAAAACAAATTCCAGTATTTTTACATGATGCAAGTTACATGCCAGTGAATTTTGAAGTTACATGCCAGTGCAATTACAAGTTACATGCCAGTGTTCAACAGTTTAAAGACTGAAAACAAATTCCAGTATTTTTACATGATGCAAGTTACATGCCAGTGCATTTTAAAGTTACATGCCAGTGCAATTACAAGTTACATGCTAGTGTTCAACAATTTAAAGACTGAAAACAAATTCCAGTATTTTTACATGAAGCAAGTTATATGCCAGTGCATTTTGAAGTTACATGACAGTGCAATTACAAGTTACATGCAAGTGTTCAACAGTTTAAAGACTGAAAACAAATTGCATTATTTTTACATGCTAAAAGTTACATGTTAGTGCATTTTGAAGTTACATGCCAGTGCAATTTGAAGTTACATGCCAATTAAAATTCATTTTCACAGTTGAAAGACATTCCAGTATTATTACATGCTAGAAGTTACATGTTAGTGCATTTTGAAGTTACATGCCAGTGCAATTTGAAGTTACATCCCAGTTACAATTCATTTTCACACTTGAAAGACATTCCAGTATTGTTACATGTTAGAAGTTACATGTTAGTGCATTTTGAAGTTACATGTCAGTGCAATTTGAAGTTACATGCTAGAAGTTATCAAAAACCACAAGTTCATACAAAGTTATCAATCTACCGGTACATTGTTTACAAAAATTTCTAGTGCCATATCATTCATAAACCCGGGGACGTTTTTGGTTCCCTATCCCTAAAAACAACAATAACGCATCAACATCTCTACGTATTGTCAAATGAAGACACCACAACTAAAGCAAAAATTATACGTATATTAGGAACATATGTACAAGGTTAATGTCAACTACAGCAAATAATAATAATAATCAAGTCATTTGGCAATACAAGACCGTGTCTTCTTCACCTCTGTGCCTCGTTTCGAATCTGTTTTCTCTCCACCAGCTCTCATGCTTGGGGTGCACAAGTTTTCTTGGTGGCTCTAGAGGCAGCAGACAGCTTAATCATTGAAGAATTTGTAAGGACTCATATTAGTAGTTCAGCAGTAGTCACCTTTCAAACTATGCGTTAAGCACACCATTAGACCAGCAGCTCATTTACTAAGCTATACCCAAGTCATCCCAAGCAACCTCGGTCTTATCAGTCCTGGTACCCTGCGGCAACTCAATGTTTAAACCAAACAATAGAACATATACAATTACAGTAAGCGATAAAGATATTGAAAGTGAACAAGAGAAGTTTGCTTGACACTATATCTTTCTCTTAAATCAAAAGCCTAAAACCAAAAGGATAATTTCCAAGAAAATGTCATTAAACAAAAATGGAAATTTAACACTGGGTACATCCAAAAACAGAAGAAAAAAAATGGCGAGTTAGAATGAAAGAAAGAAATGTAAAACCTTGACAGAATAAGTATTACAGAGCAACACCCCAACCACCTAATCTAAAAGACCGTTCAATTATCGAATCTCTAAATAACACAATCCATGCCTTTACTTAGTGGACAATGGTTGTACTTTCTACACGGCTACACTGCATTATTTACAACTTCAATGAGACAATTTTTTTTTGGAAACAAAGAAGCTTCATTCAACCAAGAAACCGAGAACAATTGTGTAAGTCACTGTTGGCTAACAAGAATACCCAAGCAGGGAAATCGGCTGCCCAAACACCTGAGCAAATGCTGTTAACAGCATACCTAGCAACAGAATGAGCAACATTGTTGCAAGCTCTTGGAATGAAATCAAACGAAACAATATTAGAAGTTCTTTTCAAAGCCAAAATATCGAAAATGATATTGAAATAGACATTTACACAAACAGTTTATACTCATAAATTAAGTATAAAAATAACCTCATAATTCATATACAAAATCTCACAAATTAAGGCTAAAATCAAAATCAAGAGTTTGCAAAATTACCAGACCTGAGACCAGAGGTATGCGACGGCGACGGCGAGAGGTGCGCGACTGGCCAGCAGAGGTGTGTGACGGCGAGATGTGTTCGACGACGAGAGGTGCTCGACGGCCAGCAGAAGAGTGAGACGGCGAGAGGTGCGCGACGGCCAGAGGAACCACAGCAGAGGTGCGCGACGGCGAGAGGTGCGCGACAGCGAGAGGTGCACGACAGCGAGAGGTGCGCGACAGCAGAAACGACGGCTAAAACAGGAACTACGTCGACAACAGCAGGAATGACGGCGTCGGTGAGCAGCAACTTCTATTCCTCCTCTCTCTTTCTTGATTTTTACTTAGATATTCCTTCACCCTAACAAAAAACAATTGATAGCAATAACTCGTTTTCACTACTATTTAACTTCATTTTTTTTTAATTTCAAATTTAACTTTTTTTTTCAAATTTCAAATTTAGGGGCTTTTATGTCCAAAACGGGTCAAAAGTGACGAAATCAATAAAAAATAAATTTATGGCTAAAAACAATAAACTCATAAATTTTTTGGCTCTTTATGAATTCACCCCAATAAATAATAGACATATTATATTCTTAATATATTAAATGCAATTCCAGATGGACCTATAAATTGGTCCGGTAGAATATATCAAGTGATCCATGCAAGTATGTGTGGACTGTGGATCTTGGCGAGCTATCTAAATTTAAGCTTCAATAGACATAACCTAATCACAATCAACAAATGATTCACTTAAGTCCGATCTATTAATTTTAACTCATTCCACTAAAGGGCTAAAATTGAACTCTTAAATAAAGATAGAATAAGGAGATGTTTCTCATTCATACCCTAGACAATCTTATAGGAGATGGTGTATCCTCGTGAATAATATCAGTAATCGCCAAGAGCTCATAGACCGCCTATAGCTCTCCAAGTTACCATATTTCCTCATATGACCACATTTTGAACTTGGATATTTTGACTTGTCCAGAAGCCATGTCTTCAATAATCATTATTGAAAACTCAACGTTGAGATTTAGTATCCAATACCTCAAAACATCCATATGATGATATTATACTCTCATTTAATAAATGGAGCCACGATGTCCATATCTATAAATGAAGTCCTCTATCGATTAACAAATGAATACCACCAAACTATCGAGGATAGACTATGCTATATAATCGTACTCATTGATAGCTCAAATGATAACACTTGCAACCATAAGTCCATCATTTATCTCAGGATTTAGATAGACTCTCCGATTGTCCTGATAATGAAAAGACTTATATCTAGTGACGGTTCTAGATAAAGTATTTCATTGTGATCCAGTTCAATGCACCCAGTGCACTAGATTCTTTTACTCGAAAACCTTTCGATGATTTTAGACTCATCATAACTCATTTGATCCCACTCAAATGCTAGTAAAAGAATTCTACAACTTTATCAAGATAGAGGTGCCCAACCTTTAACTTAAGTTGTGAACGTTATTCAAGACTAACTAAAGAATTGTGCCTACCTCATACATATCCGGATGTACAAACAATTCTTCATATCTCATAGTCTTTTGACCTTATGATTATTTACCTTGACTGTTATAATTATAAATGCTATAAGATTTTGCAGAATCAGAAATCACTTTATTTATATGAAAATATTGTCAATTACAATATTACACTCTTGCTATTGAGCATAATCCTAACAATCTCCCACTTGCGCTATAGCAAATGTGTCATATCTCTCATTCCCATGTTCTCTAGGTGCCCATCAAAACTCTTCTGAGGTAGAGCCTTTGTGAAGGGATCTGCTAGATTTTCTGCCGACGCGATTTTGGTAATCGTCACGTCTCCCCTATGAACAATCTCCCTTAAAAGATGATACTTTCTTTCAATGTGTTTTCCTCTCTTATGACTTCTTGGTTCTTTCGAATTAGCCACTGCTCCACTATTGTCACAGTAGATAGTGATCTGCTTATTCGCACTAGGAACTACTTCTAAGTCAATCAAGAATTGGCGAAGCCAAACAGCCTCATTGGTAGCTTCGCATGCAACTACATACTTTGCTTCCATGGTGGAGTCAGTAATACAATATTGCTTGATACTCCTCCAAATGACTGCTCCTCCTCCAAGAGTAAACACAGATCCTGATGTGGATTTTCTAGAGTCAGAATCCGATTGGAAATCAGAATCTGTATACCCAACGGGGATTAAATCCCCTCCAGAGTATACAAGCATATTATCTTTCGTTCTCCTAAGATACTTGAAAATATGCTTGACTGCCGTCCAGTGATCAGGACCAGGTTTCGATTGAAACCTGCTAACTATGCCAACAGCAAAACAAATATTTGGTCTAGTACAGAGCATTGCATACATGAGACTTCCTACTGCCGAGGCATATGGAATTCTACTCATGAATTGCTCTTCATGCTCATTCTTAGGAACTTGTTCCTTAGAAAGTTTGATTCCATGCCTAAAAGGTAACATACCTTTCTTGGAATCTTGCATGGAAAACCTAGACAAGATTTTGTCTATGTATGAAGCTTGGGATAGTGCAATCATTTTATTCTTTCTATCATTTATTACTTGGATACCTAGAATAAAACTTGCTTCTCATAAGTCCTTCATATCAAATTGTTTTGCTAACCATTCTTTTACTGATGTCAATACTCCCATATCGTTTCCAATGAGTAATATATCGTCTAAGTAAAGAATAAGGAAAACCAACTTGTCACCTTTGATCCTTTTGTATACACAAGGTTCTTCAAGGTTCTGTAAAAATCCAAAACCTTTTACAGCTTGGTCGAACCTTATGTTCCAGGATCTGGATGCTTGCTTTAATCCATAAATTGATTTCTGCAACTTGTATACCTTTTCCATTTGGCCCTTTTCAATGAATCCTTCTGGTTGCATCATATAGATGCTTTCGTCAAGACTTCCATTAAGGAAAGCTGTCTTGACATCCATTTGCCAAATCTCTAAATCTAAAGATGCTGCAATGGATAAGAGTATCCTAATGGATTTAAGCATGGCCACAAGAGAGAAGGTTTCCTCGTAATCGATACCTTCTTTCTGTGTGTAATCTTTAGCTACCAATCTAGCTTTAAAAGTTTCCACCTTTCCATCCATACCTATTTTCCTCTTGTATACCCACTTGAACCCAATGGGTTTTATCCCTTTAGGCAAGTCTACAAGGGACCAGACTTTGTTATCGAACATGGATTCAATCTCAGATTGCATTGCCTTTTGCCAATGGTGACAATCAACATCCTCCATTGCTTCCTTGTATGTGTATGGATCATCGTCGTCAGGGAGATTCTCAACAGATTCTCCTAGACCGATGTATCTTTCAGGTTGGGTTCTAACCCTCCCACTACGACGAGGAATGGTAGGTTGTTGATTTTGTGTTGGAGTGGAAATTACAATTGGGATAGGTTGTGAAACCTCTTGTGGAATTGTATCTCCTGACATATCATTCAGGACAATTCTACTTTTGGGAACAAAATCATTCATATAGTCCTTTTCCAGAAATGTAGCATTTGTTGAAACAAACACTTTTAGATCTGAAGGACTATAGAAATAATATCTTTTAGTTCCTTTTGGATACCCCACAAATATGCATGTTTCCGAACGGGACTCCATCTTTTATGTCTTTCCTTTTAACACATGTACAGGACAACCAAATATCCTTATGTGTTGTAAACTAGGCTTTCGCCCAGTCCACAACTCATATGGTGTTCCAGGAACCGACTTCGATGGTACCACGTTTAGAATATATATTGCAATTTGTAGAGCATATCCCCAAAAAGAAATAGGAAGTGTTAAATAACTCAACATAGACCTAACCATGTTCAAAAGAGTTCTATTTCTCCTTTCTGCTACCCCATTTTGTTGAGGTGTACCTGGTGCAGAAAACTGAGAAACTATCCCATTATCAATAAGATATTGCTGAAACTCACCAGATAGATATTCTCCACCACGATCAGATCTCAAGATTTTTATGCGTTTCTCAAGCTGATTTTCTACTTCAGCTTTGAATGCTTTGAACATGTCAAAAGCATCCGACTTATGTCTCATGAGATACACATAACCAAATCTTGAGTAATCATCTGTGAAGGTGATGAAGTACTCATATCCACCTTTAGCTTGAATGCTCATAGGACCACATACATCAGTGTGTATTAGTCCTAAACATTCAGTGGCTCTTGCACCTTTGGTATTGAATGGCCTTTTAGTCATTTTACCTTCCAAACAAGATTCACAAGTTGGTAGATCATCAACCTTTAAGTCACTTAAAGGTCCGTCACAAACCAATCTTTTAATCCTATTAAGGTTAATGTGACCTAGGCGTAAATGCCAAAGGTAGGTTTCATCTTTTGATAATTTTACTCTTTTATGATTAGGTTCCGATATTTCTGTGTCTAACGAGTGAGAGATATTTCTATGCAAAAAGAATAGACCGTTTTCCAATGTACCTTTGCAAACAATTTTGTCATTCTTACTAATAATAAAAGCTTTATTAAAAGTAACCGAATATCCAAATTTATTTAAACAAGAAACTGAAATTAAATTCCTCTTGAATTGAGGTACATAATAAACGTCTATTAAATCTAAATGCCTACTAGAATCTGTAATAACTCTAATATATCCCACTGCACTTGCAGACACTAACGATCCGTTGCCCAAGCGCAAATTGATTTCGTTCTTATTCAGCCTTCTCCTTTCTTGGAACCCCTGCAAGGAATAACAAACATGATTAGTGGCTCCAGAGTCTATGATCCAAGAATTTGTAGAATCTGCCAGAAAACATGTTTCAAGATAATTATTATTACCTTCTTCTTTCTTGTTCTGGGACTTTGGGCAATTTCTTTTCCAATGTCCCTTTTCACCACAAAGGAAGCATTTCCCTTTTATCTTGGTTACTTTCTTGGTCTCCTTCTTGGTAGGCCCAAGTTGCTTTTTCTTCTGTTGTTTCTTGACCTTCTGACGGGTCTTAACAGTAGCAACTTTACCAACCATATGAATCTCTTGACCTTTGCTTTTTACATGGATCTTTTCAACGCAATGAACATCTTGCATCAGGCCCTGCAAGGTGTATTCCTTTTTGTTCAAGGTGTAGTCCAACTTGAACTGATCAAAGGAATCTGATAGTGAGTTGATAACCATGTCAATTTTGGTCATACCATCTATCTCAGCGCCATTTAATTCTGCAATATTTAGATGTGCTATGACTTTCATCATGTGATCTTTCACAGCCTGTCCAGGGTTCATCCTAAGATTCATAAAAGCAGTCACTGCCTCTCTCTTAGTCGTCCTAGACCTCATAGCAAATATCTCTTCCAGAGACATCATAATATCAGCAGCATGCCCCATTCCTTCATGCTGCTGTTGCAACACGTCGGAGATAGTAGCCATAATGTAACATTTGGCCATATCATCTGAGGTCTTCCACTGCTCATACTCATCTCTTTGCAAAATACTTGATTCATTATTAGGAGCAGGTGGTTTAGGAGTAGTTAGAACAAACTTATATTTTTCACTTTGCAGCAACAACCCAATTTTCCTTTTCCATGTGACATAATTATCTCCAGTTAAGGTGTTATCTTTCAGGATGTTCATAAGTGATGGGGTCATGATTTCTGAATAAAACAAAAAGCATATATAAGTAAATAATCATGATAAAGCACTTTCGAATATTTATCTTGAATTAATTAAATATCTCAATCGTGAAAAATTCAACGGTGATCCAACACCTATAAATGTTACGCCTCCTTCGGGAGTTCGCACCATTTACTAGTTGGACTAGGTCCCACCTAATTGTTAACATAACAACCAGCGTTTTCAATTTTAGCCTTGCAATTTTATTAACAAGAACTCTCGGGAGGATATTAATAAAATTACATTGAGTGTGTTACCAAGATATCGACCCTCAATTTTCTCTCACGAAAATCCCTTCTCTGGGAGTAGATCTCGTTTGAGTCAATTGTCTAGTCTATCCTTGTAAGGAAGTATTTTGCTAAATTCCATTTATGGACGCCCCTTGGGGGGATTACCAATAAATAATAAAGCTCAACTAACCTTGGAGGCCATAGGTGTTCTAACACACCTTCTCCCACTCAATTATTTAAGGCGTGTGATTAAATTCCAAAGAATGATTTTACCAAGTTATCTAGATGCCAATTAGATACCTAAATCATTCAATGCATGTTCATAACAAAAGAGATATATGAGTGGCACTCTTATTCTATATGACATGTTATAATACAATAACAAATATTGTAATATTTATACATAAAAATAAATAGCCACAATTTTGGTCCATCCTAGAAAAGCATGTAAATTACAATTGTACGGAATACAAAAAACTCCTTTCTTGGCGAACAAGACTTCAAGCGACCATCTCGTGCACATAACTCGCGCACCCTAAGATCACCAAGCAGCCCATGAGCACGCCTAGCCCATGCAAGGGCATGAGCTGCCGCATGGCCAGCCCATGCATGGGTCGCGTGCGCTGCTGCACGCTTGGTTGCGTGCGCGCTTGTTGTCTCGGTGCGCGCGGGTGCCAAGCTCGGTTCCGGATGCTCCAATTTCTTCAAATCTTCAAGTCTTCGAATCTTGAATATATTACAACTTATTTTATACAATAAAATACTGCAGAAATATATATATATATATATATATAATATTTTAAACTACTGCAGTATTTTTTTTTACAAATAAAAAACTGCACTTATTTTAATACAATAAAAAAACTGCACTAAATTTTAATACAATAAAAAACTGCAGTATTTTTACAATAAAATTAATAAGAACTTAGCAACTACCAAGAAGGAATTATGGCGATAATAGACCACCCTTCTTGTTACAATTTCGAAACAAAAAATACATTGAAATTCTAGGACCAAATCCGAGCAATAACAATTCACTTTATAACAACATATTATATATGCGAATACCTAAAGTGCCATCTCTTTCTAAAACATGCATAATCACAATAAAAAGAAATAGATTCACGTATATATACGTTAATTAATTAAAGGGTACAACCAGGGCTCTGATACCAATTGTAGGGAAAAATTGCTTAAAACTGCAGCGGAAGGCGAAAAAATAATTTTCGTATAGTTTAAAATTTTTCTAAAGATTTGAACCTTAACCCTGTAATTAATTAAACTCAAATATACGGTTAAAGTTAAATACCTCTTGTCGCGTGATCCGATTGACTTACGTCGATGGTAATCCGCAAGATCTTCAATCCTAGCACGTATGTGAATCACCTAGGAGCGTGGTCTCCCTTTTTCTTTGAATTGCTTACCTTAGAATGGATGTATGGAATTTCTGATCTTGATCTTCAAGAGTAAAACACCAAGAGCCTAAAAAAATAGTTCCGGTCACTTTTGAATTCACAATCAATATGATTGAAACTCGCGTAACCCTAAATCGAAAGTGTGCACAAAACCTTTTGATGTTAAAGGCTTGTAAGTGCACTATCGAATGAGAACTTATTTTCTTTTTCTCTCTTGGCCGAACATCTATGTGTATAGAGTAGGATTTTTTTATTTTCAAAACAAACAAAAATCTCTCTCTATTTTGCTTCTTAGTGGCCGAAAATTCATAACCTTATATTTATAGGTTGGCCGAATTTTCTCCTTCACCAAGTAGGGTTGGCTGAATTCATTGAATAGGAAATCTAGGGTTGGTTAATTTCCTTACTTGAAAAGGAATTGTCCTTTTCCCTAATTCCTATCAATTCAAGAATCCTAACCCTTGTAGGACTAGTGGTGGCCGAATTCTTTGTATAATAAGGAGTGTATGTGGACTTAATCCTTACCATATTAGGACTCCTATCACTTAAAAAAATTCCAACCCTAATCCAACACATAGTATTTAATTTACTGATCATGAAAAGATTTTGATTTAAACTATTGATTAATTAAATAATTAATTAATTCCCATTTAATCAAAACAATAAAATAATATAATATATTGGGCTATTTTATTTAGCCTTGCCGCCCACACCATGTATATATGGGCCCAATATTATTTTTCTTATTTTATTTAATCCATTAGACTTTAAATAAAAGCCCACATGTGAACCAGACTTATTCTTACTAAAAGAAACAAGCCTACATGTCTCCTTTTAATATATTAATATAATAGTGCAGCCCATTAAATAAATAATAGACATATTATATTCTTAATATATTAAATGCAATTCTAGATGGACCCATAAATTGGTCTGGTAGAATATATCAAGTGATCCATGCAAGTATGTGTGGATTGTGGATCTTGGCGGGCTATCTAAATTTAAGCTTCAATAGACATAACCTAATCACAATCAACAAATGATTCACTTAGGTCTGATCTATTAATTTTAACTCATTCCACTAAAGGGCTAAAATTGAACTCTTAAATAAAGATAGAATAAGGAGATATTTCTCATTCATACCCTAGACAATCTTATAGGAGATGGTGTATCCTCGTGAATAATATCAGTAATCGCCAAGAGCTCATAGACCGCTTATAGCTCTCCAAGTTACCATATTTCCTCATAGATCACATTTTGAACTTGGATATTTTGACTTGTCTAGAAGCCATGTCTTCAATCATCATTATTGAAAACTCAACGTTGAGATTTAGTATCCAATACCTCAAAACATCCATATGATGATATTATACTCTCATTTAATAAATGGAGCCACGATGTCCATATCTATAAATGAAGTCCTCTATCGATTAACAAATGAATACCATCAAACTATCGAGGATAGACTATGCTATATAATCGTACTCATTGATAGCTCAAATGATAACACTTGCAACCATAAGTCCATCATTTATCTCAGGATTTAGATAGACTCTCTGATTGTCCTGATAATGAAAAGACTTATATCTAGTGACGGTTCTAGATAAAGTATTTCATTGTGATCCAGTTCAATGCACCCAGTGCACTAGATTCTTTTACTCGAAAACCTTTCGATGATTTTAGACTCATCATAACTCATTTGATCCCACTCAAATGCTAGTAAAAGAATTCTACAACTTTATCAAGATAGAGGTGCCCAACCTTTAACTTAAGTTGTGAACGTTATTCAAGACTAACTAAAGAATTGTGCCTACCTCATACATATCCGGATGTACAAACAATTCTTCATATCTCATAGTCTTTTGACCTTATGATTATTTACCTTGACAATTATAATTAAAAATGCTATAAGATTTTGCAGAATCAGAAATTACTTTATTTATATGAAAAGATTGTCAATTACAATATTACACTCTTGCTATTGAGCATAATCCTAACAAAGAAGAGGTTTCTTCCGTGTGTAAACCTGCAGTTCTGCAGCAAGATATTTACCCAGATTTAGGTCCTTATCTTGTAATGTTTCTCCCCTGTATCATTATTAGGATGATGTGGCAGTAAACTAGAATTAAGTTGTTCAAAATCTAATGTTGTTTCTTTTTCAAAAAACTCTGTTTGAGACAATCTCTCATGGTTATTTATTTCCCTATTTGACTCCAAATCAAATTCAGCTATTTAACTAGTTTCCTTATTTAAGTTGGAGTCAACCCTTTGAGAATCCTTATGAGAATTAATTTCCTTAACTAAAACAGAATCTTTCATATTCTGTGTACTCAAAGATTCATTAGGAAAGTAGGTATTGGGTAATACCACATAATTATGCCAAAAAATCCCTACATCTTCTCTTTGACTCTCCCCCTGAATATGTTTCTCAAAAACGGTTTATTTTCAAAAAAGACAATATCCATACTGACAAAAAACTTTCTATTACAGGGATTGAAGCATTTATATCCCTTTTGGTTAGGAGCATACCCCACAAAGACACATTTTTCAGCCCTTGCATCCAACTTGGACCGAGAAAACACTGGTTGGTGAACAAACACAATGCAACCGAAAACCTTTAAAAGCAGATTTGCACTTAACTGATTAGTAGGAAACCATTTTCGAAAACAGTTCATAGGAGTGTCATGATTTAAGACTTGAGTGGAAACCCTATTTATCAAATAGGCAGCAGTGAGTACTGCCTCTCCCTGGAGGTATTTTGGGACATTCGTGGATAACATGAGTGCCTACTAACCTCCAAGAGATGGCGATTTTTCCTCTGTGCTATGCCATTCTGTTGGGGGGTATACCTACAAGTGGACTGGTGTTGGATACCATGCTGAGTTAAAAAACTACTCAAATGTTGATTAAAAAATTCAGTCTCATTGTCACTTCTTAAAATACTAATTTTTATTTGGAACTGGTTTTCAACCATGTTATAAAATTCTTTAAAAAGTTTTTCAACTTCATCCTTAATATTCATTAAGTAAAGCCAACACAAACGAGTGTGGTCGTCTATGAAAGTTACAAACCACCTTTTTCCACTTAGAGTAGGTATATTGGATGGCCCCCAAACATCACTATGTATGAGATAAAAAGGTTTTGATGCACGATATGGTTTTGAAACATAGGGATTTCGAGTACTTTTAGATAACTAACATATATCACAATGAAGATCTTTTATTGAAGTTTTTCAAATAAAGATGGAAACAGATGCTTTAAATAAGAAAAACTAGGGTGTCATAGTTTAAAATGCCACATCATAATCTGAGTTCTTATAGGAAGAGAACTAACATTACAACCTAAGCCTACAACAGAGTTGTTACTACTTAGATTGTCCTCAAAATAGTAGAGTCCATCTTACATCCTAGCACTGTCAATCATTCTCCCCAAGCCAAGGTCTTGAAACTCACATTTATTAGGATAAAACACAACAGAATAGTTAGAATCATTGGACAGTTTACTCACAGACAATAAGTTGCAGGAGAAATTAAGGACATGTAGAACTGATTTTAAAGTGATATGGTCTGAAATTTTAATGGACCCTTTTACCGACAATGGAAGATAAGCTTCCATCTGCAATCTTTACCTTTTGATTACCAGCACAATGAGTATAGCTGTGGAATAAAGAGGATGTGCTGGTCATGTGATCCGAAGCACCAGAATCAATGATCCACGGTGCAAGAGTAGAGGAACTTAAGAAACCAAAAGGAAAATTACCTGTATGGGCAATCAGGCTGCTAGAAGTTGATGTGTTAGACCCGGATCTAGGTGGAATTAATTTCAGCAACTTTTCAACGTGTTCCTTGTTGAGAAGGGTCTATTTTGTGGAGTGAGCAGTGGGTACAGACTGTTAAGAATTTTTTTTTCTCAGGGTTTCCAGTTGGCAGGCTTGCCATGGAGCTTCCAACAGGTTTCCCTAGTGTGTCGTGGTCTATTACAGTGATCACACCATACCTTGGGTTTATCCTCAACTCTTGGCCCTTGAATCTTGTAGGCAGACACCTCTTGGGAGGCAATCAAAGCAGATTTTTCAACAGGTGCAGATTCGCTGTTCTTTTTTCCCAACATAACTAATCTTTTGCTTTCTTCCCTTCTTACTTCTATGAAGACTTCATTCAGAGGAGGTAGTGGATGTCTACCAATAACTCGACCCTTCACCTCATCAAAATCAATATTTAAACCAGCCAAAAACTTAAATATCCTACTGTTTTCTGTTAGCTGTTGGAAATATGCTCCATCAGCAGGGTCTTTCCACTTGTGTTCATAGAACATGTCAAGATCCTGCCACAACTGTTTCAGGCTAGCAAAGTACCTAGTGACAGAATCTGTCCCCTGTTTGGCTTCATTGATTTTCACCTCGAGCTCATAAATTTGTGACTGATTATTCAGATCTGAATACATCTGTCGAAGGTTTTCCCACATCTCCTTAGTGGTAGAATAGCCTAAATAGTTGGCAGCAATCTCTTCTTCCATAGAGTTAACTAACCAGGACATTACCATGGAGTTTTTAGAATCCCAGACTGCATACTGTGCATCTATCTCTACCGGTTTTATTTTTTCTCCATTCAAGTATCCTAGTTTTCCTCTGCCACGGATATTCATCGGAACAGAAAGGGACCAGCGAAGAAAATTATCACCATTCAATTTAATGTTGGTGATTTTAAATGGATGTTGTTTTGTATGTGGAGTTATCGGTGGTAGGTTGTGATTGGAAACGGAAGAAGAGATTTCAGACATGATGTTGGGTTTAAATAAAAAGTAGAGATAGTCTAGGAAGAAGTCCAAAACTCTTGGAAATAGCCTAGGTTTCAGAGTTGGAACCTGGCTCTGATACCATGAAAATTTAGATGAAGGAAAAAGTTTTTTTTATTTCATTGATTATTCTGTACAGAACATTCAGCAATATATACAGGCTTATTAGGACTAATTTAAGGTCTAGATCCCTAACTTTTCGCTAACATAATATTCATAATAATTATAGAGATTATTTCCTATTTGTAGGATTCTGGTCAACACTAGTAATTACAAAGATTGTTTCCTATTTGTAGGATTCTGGTCAACAACAGAATTCCTAGAATTTCGGGATTCTGTTTTCCAACATCACGTTCTCTGAGGAATAAAACTTGAAATCATGTTTTAAATCTCTGGAAACATTTCAAGATTTCAAGTTTTGTCAACATTTCGAATTTTTATAGCAGACTTCAAGTTTTGTCAAAATTTTGAGTTTTTATAGAAGATTTCAAGTTTTCAAACTAGTTAAACTTGAAATCTTCTGGAAAAAATGTGAAACTTTAATTATTTTAGAGGTATTTTGGTCATTTATGGATATGCACTGGAAATTTTTCAAAAAAGTGGTTATTAACAATTAAATTTTCGTATGTAGTTAAAAACAATTTCCCTATATTAGATGTGGTCATTTGCAGCAATTTCCACTATAAAGTAACGGGTTACCTCCACATCAATTAAAAAGATTTTTTTTTTCTTTTTCACATTTCATAATTTCAAATTTTAAGAATTTTCTTTAACTAATTTAATAATTGGTACAGTGAAATCTTTCTTAATTTGTTAAACAATAATATGACATCTCAAAAATAATTCAAAAACAAGGCTGCAACCCGATAAATAAACCATTAGTAACAAATTATCATTAACATAATTTAATAATAATTTCAATCATACCTCATACATTAGCCCTTACATGTAAAGATTGACATTTGTGTTCACATTTGTTCAAACTACTATAATTTGTTCACATTTATGTTTTTTTATGGGAGATTGTTCTTGTTTGTGTTTTTGATGGGAGATTATTCTGTTGTTTGTATTTTTGGCGTGTTTGTGTTCTGTTGTATGTGTATTAGGAGGGCATGTGTTCTGTTTGAAGGGCAAGCATTTAGTGATTGCTGTGAACTACACTGGAAAAACATTTAGTGGGATGTAATTCAGTGGTAAGAAAAACGTTTGCAGACTAGAATGACTTATTTTGCATGTATGTATTATATTAAGCATAGTAATCATTGTGATAGACCTAGGACTAATAGATGAAGCATGTAATTTAATGAGCATAGGTTTTATGTTGAATGTATATATTTAGCCTATGAATGATTTCCAAAAGCCTAGGGCCGATGGATGGATGATGCATGTATTATTTTGAGCCTAAGACTGATGTTGAATGTGTATTTTTAGCCTATAAGGCTATGAATGATTTTCATAAACCTAGTACTGATTATGAGTCTGGGACTGATGATACATGTATAATTTTAAGACTAGGACTTATTTTCATTTATAATGTTGATACATGTATAATACTATAATGCTGATACAAGTATAATGCTAATTAAGCCTGGGCTTATTTTCATTTATAATGCTGATACATGTATTTCATTTTAAACCTAAGTTTTTTTTTTCATTTTCCAAATGCCGAAAAATTCAAATGAAAAGTTATGGCTGTTCCCAGACCATGAGATTTGGATTCCAGTGAGAGTAAACAGTCGAAGTAAAATGTTTATGATTAGAGACTTGAAGGTGGTCCCACAAAAATTTAGGTTGGTGGAAAAATTTAAGCAGGGCCCTTTCGGCTAGTATTTGGATTGGAAACAACCGTTAATAGTTTACGGGGACCTAATTCATAATCTTTTGAAAAGAAATATTATTCACCTCAATGGACAAAAACCAGATGAGATTTGGTTTGGGTTGGGGAAGTCGAAAGCTCGTTTCGGTCAAGAAGATTTTTGTCTATGCAGCGGGTTGAATATGGGATAGTTGTCTGAAGGTTTTGCCAACAACAATGAAGTAGAAGAGGATTCAATGCTTAGAAGAATTTTCAAAGGAAAAAAGGCTTACTGCTGAGGTATTATATGCCACGTTGAAGAAAATATCGTCCGAAGAAAGTGAAGATGCGTACAAGATGTTGAATTTCTATATAGTGAGCCGATTCTTTGGCACGGATGATGGACGGACTACAGCCATCTTGGGGTGGTTGTTTTCATTAGTTGAAAACGAAGATGAATTCAAAAGATTTCCATGGATTTCTTACATCTTCAGCTTTACACTTTATATTTATGAAGGATGTTCTTAACAAACTCCTCTCCAAACTGAGAGGTGAAAAGGAGAAGGAAGATAAGAAGGGGAAGATGATGATGAAGAAGAAGAAGAAGAAGAAGAAGAAAAAGAAGATAAGGAGAAAAAGAACAAGAAGTCAGTAGAAGAAGAAGAAGTAAAAGTGAAAGGGAAAGGGAAAGGGATAGGGAAAGGAAAGTTGCAGGGTGAGGAAGAGAAGAAGAATAAGAAATCCAAATATTATACCTACAATTTGTCTGGGTCCCCTCTAGCACTTCAGGTAAGTTTTATAAAAATTGAGCATGTTTTGATTGTTAAGTTGAACACAAAAAATTAAGAAAATTATTACTAGAAAGCTAGTTGTTTTGGTGAGGGGCTTGTGCTGACCAGTATTGTTTAACAGCAAAAAGAATCTTTTCGCTGTCCATTTCTAAAAATAAGTCTTCCATTTCACATCTCTCTCGTAGAAAAACATTGTTTGATATTAGTTAGTTTAAATTGTATAGATATGGGCCATGGAGAGAGTTATTTGTTTAGAAAATCTCGTCGAAAACAGAGTTGCTACGGGGTATCCACGGTTCAATAGATGGGAATTCAGTGCAAATGTTACAAATATTGAATCCAAATTCAATACATTGGTGTGTACTTAATTATTTTTAGTTATATAGGGATAATTATTTGTAGAAATTCACTAACAATTGTTTGTTCCTGATATGCAAATGGTTTTATTTCCTTGGGATATTGAAAGTTTTGAAAAGGGTACAAATTACCTCAAATCCCTTAACCAGAAATATTTGTATGGCCCACTAATTGATAAGAAGAGGGAGAAGTTGGCTTAACCTCGAAGTGAAGAGGAAGCAGATCATGGTTCTGATGATGAAAGTGATGATAATCGGACAGGCAATGACAGTAATGGGATTGACTCTTCTATTCAGAAGGAGGAGATAAGAGGTTCTGTCGGGAGAACTAGAAGCAAATTTTCTAACGAATATCTCCCCCCCCCCCCCCCCCCCCCCCTCCCTTCTAAGAAACGGCTATTCTCCAATAGAAATCCTAAGGTATGATTGCATCTATACTGTTTGGTTTTAGAATGCTATTCTTGTATGCATTGTATTAATTATTGGAAAATTCAGGTGCCTTCCACTATCCCAGAACTATATATTGCTATGCTTGAAAGCGAGCAACGTATCATTGCATTTTGTAGAGATGAATTTTTGAAGATTAGAAAGGAGATGAATGTTGGATATGAAGTTGTTGAAAATTATATTATTATTTATATATAATAGTTTAGTCTTTAATAATTTCCACTAATTTATTGATGTTGATGTTTAAAAGAGTGCTGAGCAAGATGATGATGTTGTTGGTGATAAGGGTGGTGGAAATAATATTGCTGTCGATAAGGATGTTGAAGAAATAAATTCAGTTGGTGAACTTGGTAAGGGTGGTGAGCAAGATGGTGATGTTGTTGCTGAAGTTGGTAAGGGTGGTGAGGAAGATGATGCTTTTGGTGATGGATATGTTGCATTTAAGGGTGGTAAGGGTGGTGAGCAAGATGGTGTTGTTGGTGATGGGAATGCTGCATTTGAGGGTGGTGAGCAAGATGATGTTATTGGTGATAGGGATGCTGCATTTGAGGGTGGTAAGGGTAATGATCAAGAGGATGTTGTTGGTGAAAATGGTAAGGGTTCAGAGCAAGGTGTTGGAAGTGATGGTGTGGTTGTTGGGGATACAGCATTTGAGGGCGGTAAGGGTGATGAGCAAGAGGATGTTGTTGGTGAAATTGGTAAGGGTTTTGAGCAAGGTGTTAGCAGTGATGGTGTAGTTGTTGAGGATGCTGCATTTAAGGGTGGTAAGGGCGACAAGCAATAGGATGCTGTTGGTGAAATTGGTAAGGGTTCTGATCAAGCTGTTGGCAGTGAAGGTGTGGTTGTTGGGGATGCTGCATTTGAGGGTGATATGGTCGAGGTACAATAAATAATACTGTTTTTGTCTAGGAATTAATCAATGGTTTCTGCTAGACTGAATATTTAATTTTTGTAGGAGTCGGGGAAAAAATCTATCCTTGACGTGGATGAATATCCATCCCCATCTGTGTGCTTTATTGCCTAGAACATTCCAAGTAGTGTGGTAGCATTTGATGAGGCCGACCCTGATGTTGAATACAGAGACATCGACAAACAGATGGGCCAAAAGCAGTCCAGATGGCTCGAAAGCCCGTGGACAGATCCCATGCCTAAAAAGAAAAGGAAATCACAATCAAACGAGGAAGAAATAAACTTAGTTGAGTTCACGTCTTTCCTAAAGAACAAAGACCAACTTAGGTTATATTTCATTCCGATTATCTGTTATATTGCAAGTATTATAATGTATTCATTTTTATAGTTTTTAATGTAATGTAACATTGGCCTAGAATAGTTTTTATACCGATCAAACCATTCCGATGATGCGTCAAGATTTTCTCGACCTGGTCTGGTCAACATCGAAAACTGGATATCATATTTGGTAACATAATTAACTATCTATTTCTCCCTAGTCTTAAGGCTTTATGTTACTTATTTCGTAACGTACATCACTACATTTACACAACACATTCACAGTTACTTTGATATCCTATGGAGGAGGCGATCGAGTAGTGATTTTAACTACTTGCAAAATATTGGATTGGTTAACACATATTTCTTCGTAAGTATCTCCCTAGTTATATGATATGGTATATGAAAATGTGTTTATGCATGTTTCTGAAAATGTGTTATAATGCATGTATGCTTTTGAGACTATGATTGATTGATATAAGCTTGGGAATGGATGCCATGAGTCTAGGAATTATCAGCTGGGAATTAATGCATGTATGCTTTTGATTTATATAAGCCTGGTAAAGGAATTATCAGCTAGGAATTAATGGTTTTATATGCAGACTAACATAAACATTAAGTGGGCAATTGAAATGGATACATTGGATGTCATGAGGAAGATAGCAAAATTTGATAAGGATGAGGAGGAAAGACGTCAGTAGAAAGAAACTGGTTCTCCTCATTCTCCTCTACAGAAAAAAGATCGCAAAAAAGGGCAAAAAGATCAACGATCCTTCTCCTCATGTTGTCAATGTCTGGGAAGACTACCCAGAATTTATTCTTTAAATTACCAGCCAAGTGCAGACATCCTCTGACATGTTACCGGGCATGACCTTCTATACCCTCAACCTTGGTGGGAAATGGATTCGGTAAGTTTTTGGAAATGACATTACGTTGTCATTATCTATTTTCTTAATTAATTTTTATTTATTTACTTAAAAATTATATTGTATATACAGGTGCTCATCTCGTGCCACCTTCTCGGCTATTGGGTTTTATGTCATGTACTTTTGAAGGAAGGAAAAGTACTGTTATTTGACTCTTTGAATAAACGGAACAGAACTAGTCATTGGTTAAAGGACATTCGTGCCTCACTTTACCTATTGACATCTTTATTGAAGCATGCTGGTTACTACAAAGAAATGAAGATGGATCCTTAAGCCAGCCCATTCACAGTTCAAAGCATGCACTCTGAATTAATTCCGCAACAAGATGATGGGTATATATAACATATTTATTTACTTTATTTACTTTTGTAAAGAAACTTATGTTTAACATATCCTATAATTTTATAGATACAGTTGTGGTTTATTCTTGATTAAGTATGCTGAGTTGATTCTTACTAGAGTAACAACTCCATGGAAAAAAGTTTTTGGACAAAAGGATATCAAAAAAGGGCAAAAAGATCAACGATCCTTCTCCTCATGTTGTCAATGTCTCTGTGGAAGTTTAGGGATTGAACTCCGCTTCGCGTCCGTGGCACACCCTTAGACCAATGGCCTAGTAGAGGCCACGAACAAAACCATCAAGAAGATCCTCAAGAAAAAACTTCAGCAGAAGAAAGGAAGATGGGCTGATGAACTCCCGGACGTAGTATGGGCGTATCGTACCACCAAAAGGACCGCTACCAGAGAAACCCCCTACTCACTAGCTTTCGGGGCAGAAGCCATCCTTCCTATAGAGCATAAGCTCGCCTCCTTCCGGGTGCAGCATTTCTACCCCGAGGGAAATGAGGGCAAGCTGAGGGCCAGCCTAGACCTCTTAGAGGAGAAGCAGGAGTGGATAGCCGAAAGAGTAGCAGTTTACCAGAACCGGATTGCTCGTTACTTTAACAAGAAAGTGAGAATCTGAAGCTTCAAAGAAGGGGATATGGTGCTCAGAAAGGTTACCCAGAATACCCGGAAGAGGTCGGACGGAGTGCTATCACCTAATTGGGAAGGTCCTTACCTAATCAAAATGGTGATCCAGGGTGGGGCGTACAAGTTGAATGATATGAACGGACATCCAATAGAACACACTTGGAATGCTGATCATCTCAAGAGGTTCTACCCATAAATCCTGCAAGGTAAGTCGGCCAGGATTATTCCTAAACGACTGTTAGAAGATATTAGTAGTCATGAGTACTTGTTGTTAACGAAAATTTTGCTCGGGATGAGAAATCTCAGTTAACATCCGCGAGACCACTACCACGTAGGTGGTGGCCAAGATTGATCGTATGTGTAGCAATGATTTATAAAATGACAAGGAATAATGATATCATTCATCACCCAAAAGAAAGCAAGAATATTTTCTTTATTGAACGTGCATGGTATACATATACAAATTTCTTTATTTTTGCTCTCCATTCTCTCTAGGGTATGGTTGAGTATTTGTCGTATGGTTGAGTATTTTTCGTATGCCTGTCGAATAGTAGTCTCTTCTTTTCTTTTTCTTTCTTTCTATTTATACATAGTTTTGTAGGTTAAATCAACTGATTCTCCCCTTGATTTTCTCAGTCTCTCCCCTCCTTATCAAGCGGGATTTCTCCTTGAAAAATGTCATTGACTTTGAGTTAATAGCCGAATTGAGAATATCTTGGTGGAGATCAGTTTGTTTCCTCTTTGGACTCTGTTACTTGTTCTGCATGTAGGTAACGTTTCCAGATATGATCCAGTGCATCTTCGTATCTTCACATCATGATCCTTTATAGAGGTCGTTGAATATGGCATGGTGTGGTGCATCAACTAGTGAGGTCGATCAGTGTTCCGACCTCGATATCTGAGAAGTTTCATCCAACTAGGAGCCAAATCTGGCTTCCCTTGACCTTTTCGAAGCTAGGTGAGGCTTCCCCTGACCTTTCAAAGCTAGGTGCGGCTTCCTAGGGACATTCTCATATGTCAGCGAGGTATAGGTGAGTCTCTGGAGCAATTGCGAGGTGACCTCGACTTCGGGGAATTTCTAGTTTTGGTGATGCGGGCTAGATCTGATCGTTCCGGGCTCTATCCCGGATGTTTTCGGAGCCCGTCCTTGTTCCTGGGGTGGTATCGTAGCTCGGCTCTGGATAGAATGGTCTCCTGGTGGAAACTCTCCGGTATGGAGCCAGGTCTGGGGGGTGGAAAATTTTCCTTTGGTCCTTAGCCAATTTTGGCTATTAACACTTGTATTCCTTTTTTCTTTGATCATCAATAAACAAGGTTTCTTTCTCCATTTGCTCATGCCTACATTTGTCTACATCTACCTGCTTTACGTCGCCAATTGAATGCCCCATGATTGTCGCTTTAAGACCAGGAGAGCTACATAGCATTCCTGATGCCCTGGACCGGATGGATCCCTCCAGGAGGATCACCATAAAACCAGGAAAGCTGCATAGCACTTCTGATACCTTAGATTAGATTAGTCCATCTAGGAGGATCGCCTCAAGACCAGAAAGGACCATATGGCCTTCCTGCTACCCTGGTCGGGTACCACCCCCCGCTAGGAAGGATCCAGTACGTAAGAGCATAGTTTCCCGATGGATCAAACCTTGGTCGGGCACCACCCCCCGCTAAAAAGGATCTGGATAGTAAGAGCATAGTGGCCAACCAGATCAAGGCCTTGGCCGGGTACCACCCCCCGCTGAGAAAGACCAGGTGCTAAAGTGGCTTTAGTCGCCTACCTGGATCTTGTTGCTAGTATTATTTCACCATCGTTTTCGCCAGAGTACCAAGATTCCTGCAAACAGGAATGTGAGGTACCCAAGTATGATCGCCTCAAGACCAAAAAGGACCATATGGCCTTCCTGCTGCCCTGGCAGGGTACTACCCCCCGCTAGGAAGGATCCAGTACGTAAGAACATAGTTGCCCGATGGATCAGACCTTGGCCGGGCACCATCCCCCGCTAAGAAGGATCTGGATAGTAAGAGCATAGTTGCCAGCCAGATCAAGGCCTTGGCTGGGTACCACCCCCCGCTGAGAAAGACCAGGTGCTAAAGTGGCCTTAGTCGCCTACATGGATCTTGTTGCCTGTATTATTTCACCATCGTTTTCGCCAGAGTACCAAGATTCTTGTAAACAGGAATACGAGGTACCCAAGTGTGATCACCTCAAGACGAGAAAGGACCATATAGCCTTCCTGCTGCACTGGCCGGGTACCACCCCCAGCTAGGAAAGATCCAGTACGTAAGAGCATAGTTGCCCGATGGATCAGATCTTGGCCGGGCACTACCCCCCGCTAAGAAGGATCTGGATAGTAAGAGCATAGTTTCCAGCTAGATCAAGGCCAAGGTAAGAGCATAGTTGCCAACTAGATCAAGGCCTTGGCCGGCTACCACCCCCCGCCGAGAAAGACCAGGTGCTAAAGTGGCCTTAGTTGCCTACCTGGATCTTGCTGCCAATATTTATTCGCCAATTGTTTTCACCAGGATACCACGATTCCTATAAACAGGAATGCTAGGTACCCAGATATGACCGCCACGAGACCAGAAATGCCATATGGCCTTCCTGCTGCCTTGGCTGGGTGCCATCCCCCGCTAGGAAGAATCCGGATAGTAAGAGCATAGTTGCCAGCCAGATCAGGGCATTAGTCGAGTATTACCATCCGCTAAGAAAGACCGGGTGATGAAATGTTTTCAGTTGCCTACCCGGATCTTGCTGCAAGTGTGTATCCGCCATTGTTTTCACCAATGTACCGCGATTCCTACAAACGGGAATACGAGGTACCTTTTCCGCCATTGTCTTTGCCAGAGTACCACGATTCCTACAAACAAGAATGCGAGGTACCTCGTCCGCCACCGTTTTCGCCAGAGTACGAAGATTCCTAAAACAGGAAGGCGAGGTACCGAGATTAACCAAATATTTTATTCGCCAAGGCACCAAAGCTCCTACAAATAGATAAGCAAGGTTTCTAGTTTCGCCAGACTACTCACCATACTGCCGAGACTTTCAGAACGAGAGTGCGAGGTACCATGGTACCGATCAACTGCTATTCCTCTACTTTATTCTCATCAGGTTTTATGAGTTACCAGAGTTTTGATTAAGTCAAGTTTGTGCTGGGGACTCTTGCCCGAGTTTATGCTACAATCGAAAGCGTGTGACTAAATTAAATCAGCAGATATAAATGAAAAGGGATTTTCCTTTCACTGATTAAATCAGGACTTGCCAGAGGACAAGCATCTATACTATTAAAATTACATTGGGGATCTCACTTCAGATTAAAATGAGGTTCGGTCAAGAGTTTTAATGACTACACATATACGAAGCTAAGGGTAAAAATCAAAGAAGTTCTCATTTCTGAAACTGGGAGCCCATTCCCCGATCACGGGCTACAAGAAGATAAAATTATCTAGATGCTACTGGGTAAGGGGTCAAAGTGGATCATGCATCCTCCTGCTCTTGATCGACCATTTCCTCTCCATCTCCGCCGATTAGAGTTTCTCCATCTACTACACCTGATGGAACCCCGCCTGTTTTCTGGGTACCCCTCGTAACCGGAAGCTCACCTGCTGCAGCTACTCGATCTGAATCCCCTCTGATTTCCTCGATTGGAGCAGCCTGACCCTCCACTACTTGGGCCGGATAAGAAGATAGGATAGGTAGGGTAGATTCTCCATCATCAGTAGCTGGCCGATCTCCTACCTCCTTGCCAGACTCTACTGGAGAAGCAAATGAGGCAGGAACCCCTCCTCCAGCCTGAGCCACACCAACCTCAGGATCCTTCAGATTTGGAGCTGATCCAGCATTGCTTGGTGGAAGAAGGGAGATAGAGCCCTGGTCCGGTCCACCTACTACTCCACTATCTCCAACAACCTGGGAGGGCCCAGCCACATTAGAAGGTGCTGTCCTAGCTAGCTCAGCAGCCCTTTCCATGATCTCCTCCCGGTTCCATCCAGCGATGTCACCTAGATCAAATAGAGGAGGGAGAGCTAGGGCCACCTGGTAACCAGCAAAAAAGTAACCATCCCCGAAGGCGGTATCTACCTGGGCATCTAGGGTGGTCACGCTGCCCCGAAGGGACTGGACTTCTTTCTCCAGCTCCACTATTCTCTCCTTCGCAATATCCTTATCCTCTTTGCGGCGGAGGGACCTGAACTTCTCCATATCCAGAGCATGCTGCATCCTCTCCCTGTCAACCTTTGCCTCATCAGCTTCCTTTTGGGTATATGCTAGTGACTGGTTCAGAACTTCCATTCCCTGAGCAGCCTTAGCGAGCTCCTCTTTAAACCTCTCCAGCTCCGCTGTGGCACCCCTGACTTGCTCCAGAAGGAGGCCAGCCTGTTGGCTCATGGCCACATTGAATTTAAAAGCCTGACAAAAACAATGCACTTGTCAGAATATTCTTAACCTCTTACCTGAATAGAGGATTAAAGTAAGACAGCTTACCTAGGCCAGAAGGGCAGATCCCCTTCTAATTAGGAGCTCAGTGGGCATGGCGGCCATGACATCTAGATTCCCACCTGTTCATGAGGCAACGAAGTGGGCCAGAACTTCATCCTGGCTGCTGTCCTTCGACCTCGACTGCGCCTTATCTCGAGGTATGACCCGCTTCTTCATAGCAAAATCAGAGTTTTTCTCGACCGGTTTAGGCTGACCAGATGCCACAACGGGAGAAGCAGAAGAAGCTGAGGCACCAGCATCAATGGCTGCTGCAACATTGACTGGTCAAAGGGGTGAAACCTCTTGCACCTGGCTGGAAGCATCTCGATACCTCCCCAATCTGGGTGTAAAAGCCTCTAGCGACCTAGCCGAGGTAGGAAGAGGGGGAGCTGGCGATCCTGATACCCCGACCGGGATCCTATCAGAGCCAGTAGGTACTCCAACCCCTGTATCTAGATCGAAACTGATCAAAATCCTGACAGGGGAAGACGGAGGAGAATCAACGGTACCGCCGGCTTGATGGGTCTCCATCTCAGGAACCGATGGAGATACTGTAAAAACTACAAAGATAGTCAGACTCAATATTCGCAGAATCAATAAAACAAGATAATATGAGCAAAGTCAGAAAAGTTTTCTACCTGGAAAAGCTCCGGAAATGCGACGTAGTGATCCACACTCTTTGCCTCGAAGGCCTTTGTGATGGGAAATTTTGTGTTAATATAATGACGGGCCATGATAGCCGTAAGATTTTATCCGATTCTCCAGATCACTTGCTCTTCTCCAACGCGGGCTTGCCACTAAAAATAGTGGGAACTCGGAACTCAGACCCTCCGATATGAACCGAGCTTCCTCATTCACCTCCGAAGATGACCCATTCCTCATTCCAGGAGGTATCCTTTTTCGTGGCCCCTGTACCACAAATTGCAAGCTGTTTTTGGCGCGAGCTTAGAATTGCCCCTTTGGACCTGGGGCATTAGCGGTAATCTGGAACACTTATCCAATCTCATCTGGACCTTGTTCCCGATCGATGTTATCCTTCTGGAATTGCTCCATCCACAAAATGAGGAACCCCACCAAATGCCTCCAAAATCCTGGTGTCAACTGGAGGGGAGCTAATTGTAAGGCATGTAGCGCCTTACGTAAGATAGGGTGGAGGGGTAGCCTGACTCCACAATCGAAGACTGCCGTATGAATCGGGACCTCGCTGGCAGAGGGAGAATACATATCATACTCCAGTGGAGGGATAGCAATAGTGTTCTCTTTGGGGATCTTGAAATCTCTCTGTAAACGTTTAATGGTTTCTGGAGTACTAGTAGAAGGAGGGACACATCTATACTCATATGGAAGGGCCAGTACCCTTCCAGCGGTGTCAGTAACTTCACCGGCCCGGCTCCCACTAACCCCGATGGCACCTGTTTCTTCACTCGACTCCTGGTTGACATCAACGGGAGTCTCAGGATTGTTTGAGAAGCCCGTCCCGATTGTGACATTCCGGTTGGAACGGCGACATTGAATGGGAACGTCGTCCCCGCTGTCGCTGCTATCGCGTGCCCTTTTTCTAGGTGTGAGGCTCCCGCTAGCCACCGCATCATCATCGAAGAGCTACTCAATGCTATCGCCACCAGGTGAAGACATAGTGACAGTTTCAGAGTTTTGATTTCTAACAAAAAGAGGGAAGTTGAAGCCTGAGGCTAGGTTTTCTCTTTGCTAGAAAATCTTAATCAGGAAGTTTGCTCGATACGAATCACTTGTGAAGGCATCAGAGTTTATATAGAGATGGCTACTTGTAACGGACAGAAAAGGTAATTAATATCGCTGTAAAATCGGTGAAGTGGAGGGAACGGTTTCGGGAGACGTGCGCCCCCAAAATACTTTCCTGTTTTTGAATTCGGCCTACCCTGGTCAGCCACGTGGAGTTTTCATTTAAATCAGCATGCAAAGAGAAGATTCCTTCTTATGAGACGTTGCGAAAAATTCTCCAAGCGCTATCTATCCTGACTCCAACCCCAACCTGATACCGGTGTTCAAGTCAGGGGGGCCTTTTGTTAATAGGTTTTTCCAGCAAGGGACCAAAGGAGAATTTTCCAAACAGAGATCTATCCAGGAAGATTCATCCAGATACTCCAAGAGACCTGCGAGATCGGTACCTTCACCTAGATGAAGTCGATATCCGACGAGGTTGGAACCTCGACTATCCATCTATCTAGATAGGATACCAACTCCGAAAGCATGTATCTCGCCCTACTAAAGTTCCTGATACCAGTTCAAGACTAGTACGATGATAGCTTGCATGCCCAGAACCCCGCAAGCATCTCGACGTTGATCAAGGTACCAAGTTACCAGGTACCTCGATACCTACCTCGGTGCCACCTTGATGTCTGCCTTGGTGCCACCCTGATTCCCACCTGGTACTTAGTATGCTTATCCAGAGCTTCTTCAAGGCAAGTATCCTACCCCTCAGGCAATACGATAGGGTACACGAAGACACAAGCACCATTCCAGTATGAGGCAGAATAGGCTCATCAAAATGAGGTACCAGTACTACCCTCCATCAGGACTCCAAGTCAGAATTTGCCTCCAAGCTCCACGAAGAAGGAAAGTCGATTCCATCACTATCAAGCTCCATGAAGAAGGAAAGTTGACTCCATCGCTACGAAGCTCCACGAAGAAGGAAAGTTGACTCCATCGCCAAAATAAAGGGCCATTAATGACCCAATGGTCGACCGAATCAGAATTTGAATTCACCATTGATTAACGGGATCTAATCATACGCCTTCAGCTCTATGCAAATGCCTTTCAAAGCTTAAAATAGGACTCTCTATAATCTTCATTATCAACAACCGGATTTTAAGGAGATTCGGGAGGTACTATATATACGGCATTGAAGGGTAAAGCAAAGGGAAACTTCTTCAAGTATTCTTGATTACTAGAATGAGAGAGAGATCCCAGGAGATTCCCGGAAGCTAGTGAGAGTCCATTGACAATCACTGGAGGAAAAATATCCACTTATCGACACGGACATTTTCTCCATCTCCATCCTGTGTAAAGGAGTGAAAAGAGTGAGAGATATGTATGTATTCATATTATAAACCTATCGTAGTAATTGATTAAACAAAACAGTATTCGTTTTACATCTCTCGGTCTCTTTGTGGTCTCTATCCATTCTTTGGTTTGTCGACCTCGATCATACTAAAAGAGGGACCCCGGTACCGAAGGTACCTACCCCGCTACTGCTACCGGTAGTGGATGAGGGTGTTAACCGAGATTTTCACCCCGAGAGAATTTTTCCGTTCACAATATTTAAATCCGTTCCAGGAGAGGTAGCCCGATCGAGGCATCAGAGGGGCTGTCTAGCTATTTCTCGATCTCGAAGTCTGGATGGCAACTATGCTCTTACACTCAGACCCTTCTTGAGGGTGGTATCCTAACCAAGGCATCAGGAGGGTTGTCTAGCTATTTCCTGGTCTCGAGGTCTGGATGGCAACTATGCTTTTACTCTCAGGCCCTTCTTGGGGGTGGTAGCCCGACCAAGGCATCAGAAGGGCTTTTTAGCTATTTCCCGGTCTCGAGGTCTGGATGGCAACTATGCCCTTACACTTAGACCCTTCTTAGGGGTGGTAGCCCGACTAAGGCATCATGGGTAATGAGGGGGCTTCCTCGGCTAGTCCCTGGTCTCGAGGTCCTGCTGGCAACTATGGTCTTACGCTTGTACCTTTCTTGGCGGGGGGTGGTGCCCGACCAAGGCATCAGAGGCAACGAAGGGGTTTCCCCGACTCACCTCTGGTCTTGAGGTGATGATGTCGAATTTTCCAGTCGAATATGTAGATACTAAGGTTGAACATAATCGGAGATAAAGAAAAAGTACAGACTTTATTGATGATCGAGGTGTAGTACATCGTTATTAGGGATTTTATTGAAACCTAAATGGGGGTAGTCTGATTGACAGCTCTCTACTCAGGGGTAGAATTTCCTCAAATGATCTGCGTTCCAGGTGTGGTTGATGGGTCGTCCATCATGTCTTCGAGCTTGTAGGCTCCATTGTGAGCAACTACCTTTATCAAGTATGGCCCTTCCCAATTGGGGCCTAGGACTCCATCCGACCTTTTCCGAGTATTCGAGGTCACTTTCCTTAGCACCAGATCCCCTTCTTTGAAATTTCAGGCTCTGACCTTTCGGTTGAATTAGCTAGCGATCTTGCTCTGGTAGATCACTACTTTCTCAGCTACCCAGTCTTGTTTCTCTTCTAGGAGGTCTAGATTAGCTCGGAGCTTGACTTCGTTGCTTTTGGGTTCAAAATGATGCACCCTGAATGAGGTCAATTTATGCTCGATGGGGAGGACCGCTTCAACTCCGAAAGCCAGGGAGTAAGGTGTCTCCCCGGTAGCTGTCCTCTTTGTAGTTCGATATTCCCAGACGAACTCGGGCAGTTCTTCGGCCCATTTGCCTTTTTTCTACTGTAGTTTATTCTTCAGAAGTTTCTTGATAGTCTTGTTGGTGGATTCCACCAGCCAGTTGGTCTGAGGATGGGCTACTGAACTGAGCCTGAGGTCGATTCCCAATCCTTTGCAGAAGTCTTTGAATCGGGCGTTGTCAAACTGCTTGCCCAGGTCGGCCACAATGATGAGAGGGGTCCCGAATCTACAGACCACGTTAGTTTTGATAAACTTGGTCGTATTCTTTTCTGATATTTGAGAAAGAGGCCAGGCCTCGACCCATCTTGTGAAATAATCGATAGCCACGATAGCATATTTAACTTGTCCATCAGCGGTAGGAAGTGGTCCAATTAGGTCGATCCCCCACATGGCAAAGGGGTAGGGTGAACTGAGAGAGGACAGTCGCTCTGGTGGCAAGTGGTTCAAGTTCGAAGTCCTTTGACATGGCTTGCAAGATCGTACAAAGCTTCTTCTGTCTTGGTGGGTGGTCGACTAGTAGTACCCCATACGGAGCACTTGATACGCTAAAGCTTCTCTACCGATGTGGTTCCCGCAATCTCCAAAATGAACCTCTCTTAGCGCCCATTTAGTGTCATCAGGATGTAAACACCGAAGTAGGGGAAGGGATCTACCCCTCCTGTAGAGGTACCCATCTACAAGGAAATATCAGACAGAGAGCCTTTTAATTCTTCGGGCTTGATCGGGCTCCTCGGGAAGCTTTCCCTCTTGGAGGTAGGCAACGATCAGGTCCATCCAGCATGGGTGACGATCCAGGGAACAGATTTCCTTACTTACGGCTATGCTTGGTTGTGATATCACTTGGTGGGGAGCTCCTCGCGGTAAGGATTGACCTCCATTTACGGCTATCTTGGCTAGAACATCTGAGCAGTGGTTTTGGTGTCGAGGCATCTGATCTATCTTGAATCCCCAGAATTTTATTTTTAAGTGACTGAGCTAGCTTTAGGTAAGTGGCCATGTTATCTCTCATTTCCTGGTATACCCCAAACACGTGGTTGACTACAAGTAATGAATAGCTTTTGATTTGCAGGTAGTCGGCCTCCAGTTCGATAGCTGCTTTCATTCCAGCTAGGAGGGCTTCGTATTTCGCTTCATTATTGGTGGCTTTGAATTCGAATTTGATGCAGTGACAGAATTCAGTACCCTCTGGGTCTATTAAGACCACACCAGCTCCTCCCTCAGCTTGCCCAGATGCTCTATCTGTATAGAGGGTCCTAGACTTGCAATCTTCTGGCCAATTATCGATCTCAGAAATTTTCTCAGGGACCATATTCGATGCTGCGGGGTTTACTTGGCCAGTGAGTGCTGAAAATTCGGCAACGAAGTCTGCCAAAGCCTGCGCTTTAATCGTGGTCCTAGGCTTATACTTTAAGTCGAACTGAGTAAGATCTAGGGCCCATAAGACTAGCCTCCCAGATACGTCTGGTATTTGTAGGAATTGGCAGAGAGGTTGGTCTATCACCACTGCTATTGAATGAGCTTGAAAATAGGGACGGAGCTTCCTCGCTGAAGTCACCAGAGCATAGGCGAGCTTTTCCAAGAGAATATAATTTTTTTCTTACTTGGTTAAAGCATGACTAACATAGTATATGGGCCTTTGAATCTTGTCACCACACTCATTAGCCAAAGCTCCACTTACTACAGTTTCTGAGATGGCCAGGTAGATTTGCAGTTCCTCTCCGGGATCCGGCTTGACTAACAGTGGTGGGCTTGTTAGGTATTTCTTTAAGGCTTGGAAAGCTTGCTTGCTTTCCGGGCTCCATTTCATGTTTCTCCCTTGCTTGATGGCTTTGAAGAACGGGAGGCACTTATCGGTGGAGCGAGAGATGAACCTGTTGAGTGCTGCTACACGCCCAATCAAGATTTGCACCTGTTTGAGTGATGTGGGGAATTCCAAGTCCAAGATAGCTTTGATTTTTTCTAGGTTGGCCTCTATGCCTCCTTCATGAACCATGAAACCTAGAAACTTCCCCGCTATTACTCCGAAAGCGCACTTGGAGGGGTTTAACTGCATCTGGTTTTCTCTTAGGATTAGAAAGGTCTTGCGAAGGTCTTCCCGATGTCCTTCTGCAGTTGATGATTTTGTGATCATGTCATCGATGTAGACCTCCATCGTCCTTCCGATCTCGGGCTTGAACAGTTTGTTAACCAGCCGCTGGTATGTAGCCCCCGTATTCTTCAAGCTAAACGGCATTACCTTGTAGCAATACAAACCCTACCCAATAATGAAGCTGGTCTTATCTTGGTCAGCTGGGTGCATCTTAATCTGGTTATACCCCAAGAATGCGTCCATGAAACTAAGAAGTTTATTTTCGGACGTGGAGTCGACTAGCTGATCGATCTTTGGTAAAGGATAGCTATCTTTTGGACATGCCCGATTGAGGTCGGTGTAATCGACACACATACGCCATTTCCTATTCGCCTTAGTAACCATGACCACGTTGGCGATCCATTCAGGGTAGCGCACTTCTCTGATAAACCATGCCTTGATCAATTTGTCTACTTCTTCCTGCACCGCAGCGTTCCTCTCAACGTTAAAGTGCCGCCTCTTCTGTTTGACGGGCTTGACTGTTGGATCTACCGCTAATCGATGGGCGGCCAATGATACCGGGATCTTGGGCATTTCATCATGGCTCCAAGTGAAAATGTCGTTGAATTCTCTGAGAAGCCCAATCAAGCCTTCTTTCACTTCTGGTTTGAGGGTAGCTCCGACCTTGACGACCTTGGAGGGATCGTCACTTCTAATGGGTATCCCCTCTAGTCTGTCTACGGGCTGCCCGCTGGCCTATTCCTTGCTCTGTTCTTCCTCATAAGGCATAATGGGTTCGCTCTCTAGATGCCCTGTGAGCTCTATATCATCCTGGATTATCTGGGATGCCTCCATATCTTCCTGGATTATCCCGGACGCCTCTATGTCCTGGATTTTTACAATCTGTACGAACTATTTTGCTAAAGCTGTAGGATTGGCAGACACTGCGTAGCTCTTCCTAACTGCTTGTTGATCTGCGCGAACCTCTCTGACCTTGGTTCCTACTGTGAACTTCATAACATTATGGTATATAGACAAGACTCCCTTCAAGGAAGAGAGGAATGGCCTTCCTAAGATGGCGTTGTAGGCCGATGGGGTGTCAACCACAACAAAGTCCGTTATAACATTTTGTTGGAGAGGTGTGGTTTCGACAATCACTGGGAGGATCTTCGATCCCACTGGGATGACCGAATCCCTGGTAAATCCATAAAGCGGAGTTGTACAGCTATTGTAACACCATTGCTTCAGGTTTAGTTTTTCCAAGGTATCATTGAAGAGGATATCTGCACTGCTCCCTGTATCTACGAGCACGCGATGGACCATGTAGTTGGCAATCTGTATCGTGATCACCATGGGATCATCATGAGGCTGGACGGTGTTGAAGACATCTGCTTCAATGAAAACGATCTGTGCTAACTAGGAGGGCTTCGTCGGGCTTTGGCTGACCTTGAAGATACCCCAACTTTCTTCTACACGGGGAATCTTCCTTGCGTGGTTTTTTCTGGAATTATTTGAGGTACCAGCCAATGTGGGACCTCCGCTGATGGTGTGTATCGCATGTATCTGTTGCATTAAATCAGCTTGTTCCCTCTTTCTCTTCTCATCGTGTTCACGGATCTTGGCTTGTACCTCTCTTCCAGTCTAAATATTGTCTCTGACCTGCTGCAAAAACTCAATCAAACATCCTCCCCTTATCAGGGCTTCCATCTGGTTGCAAAAATTATAACATTCTGATGTGTTGTGGCCCACGTCTTCATGGAAGTCGTAGTACTTGTACAGGTTCTCATGTCGACGGGGGCTTTCATAGGCGCGGGCTTTTGCAGTAGCCCCTTGTCTCGTATTGCAAGGTAGACTGTTTCACGGGAGGTGCTCAGGGGAGTGTAGTAATCATACCCTTTCTCGTCTCGCATTATGGGGGGTACGGTCCTAGGAGGAGGCAAAGCTCGCGGAGGGGTTCGTCTTACTGGATATCTTTCTTGTTTGAGTTGAGCAATGAGGAAATGGTACGTTGATCTATTAGGGGGTTTGTTCTGATTTTTCTAAGCTGGCTCAGCTTTTGGAGCTTCTTTTTTCTAGCGTTTTGTCGTTCTCATATCATCGTGTTCCATCTTGACTTTGAGCTGTTCGTCGACCTCGACCTGCTCAAGAGCCCGTTTATAGGCCTCCTGGTAAGTCTCTGGAGGTCTCTTGGCGAAGGAACGGAAAAGCTTTCCTGCCCACAAGTTCTGCCTGAAATTGGCCAGAGTCTCTTTTTCGGCAAAGACTCCCATTTGTATGACTTCTTTATGAAAATGCTCCACGTATGATTGAAGTGTTTCACCTCACTCCTGAATCACATATTGGAGGTGTATGGGATCTTTTGGATGAGGTTTGACTCCTTAGAATTGCGAGCAAAATTCTGTTGATAGCTTTGTGAAAGAATCCACGCTACCAGCAGGCAGTTTCCTGAACCAAGTTTTTGCGTAGTTGGTTAGGGTTGTTGGGAACATCCTACGCATAGCTGCTCTGGTGGTATTCTAGACCTCCATCTGTTGGACGAAGCTCTCCAGGTGGCTTAAAGGGTCTTCCGTTCCGGAGAACTTATCTGTTGGCATTTTTAATTTTTGTGGGAGCTCAGCTTCCTGGATCCTCCTTGTGAAGGGAGCGTTCAACTCGCTTAATGGATCATTCTTATCCTCCTTGTTCTTCCCATTTCTTATCTGTTGAACCTCTTTCTGTAGCTTTACCAGCTGATCCCTCAGTCGTTTGTTGTCGGGTTTCTTTGAATTGACCTCGGATCCTTCGTTATCGGATCCCTCCGCTGAACTAGCAACCTCTACCTGATCCTCTTTATGGGCGGGATACACTCGGGAGGTTTATCGGCTTCCTTCCTCTTAGGCCCGGGCTTCTCTTCTTGAAGCCGTCGGGCAAGGTGCCTCTCGTTGCTCCTAGGTTAGTGTATCTGCTGCAGACTTAATTAGCGGATTGAAGGTTAGGGCCCAATCCTATCGCGAGCTGGCTCTAGAGGAGGAGGTCCCAGGAGGTCGAAAGCAGGCTGTCTCTGATCATTTGGGTTTGTTGGTTATACTGTGATGCCTTCGGCGAGCAGGCGGAGTCGAACGATTTCCACGAAGGCTGCCGCTTGTTGGTCGAGCGCGGCCTGGCTTATCATAGGGTGGCCAGAAACCCGCGCATTAGTCTTCTAGATCGGAGCTTGACTGCGATGTCCAGACGTCTTCCCCCTCCGTGGGGCCTTTAGTGTTGGCATCGCCGAAGGTTGTTCCTAAGCTCCGTGCTGTTCTTGGGATGAGCGGAGCCTCATGGTTCCTATAAAACAATGAAAATTCACATGGTTGATTTGATTAACAGGGTGTGGGGCTTCCCACAGACGGCGCCAGAAAGTTTTAACTGAAATTTTACCCAGGGTGAGAAACCTCAATTAACACCCTCAAAACCACTACCACGGAGGTGGTGGTCAATGTAAAATGTATTCTAGTCAGTGCTAGTTAAAAATGACAAAAAATACTATTATCAGTACCATCAAAAGAGAATGAACAAAAGAGAACGAAAATGTTTTCTTTATTCTTATCAATGGTGTATCGTTTACAAATATCTCTCAATCGCTCTCAATCTTTCTAGGGTGTCGTAGGGTTGTTGTTGTATACCTGTCGAAAAGTAGTCTCCCTATTCTCCTCCCCTTTTCTCCATTTATACGTAGTTTTGTAGGTTAAATCAACTGATTCTCCCCTTGATTTTCTCCGTCTCTCCCCTCCTTATTGGGCGGGATTCCTCGTTTAAATGTCATTGACTTTGAGTTAATAGCTGAATGGAGGATATCTTGGGGGAGATCAGTTTGTTTCCTCTTTGGACTCTAATACTTATTTTGCACGTACGTAATGTTTCCAGATATGATCCAGTGTATCTTTGCATCTTCACAGCATGATCCTTCATAGAGGTCGTTGAATATGGTATGTATGGCGAGGTAGATCAAATAGCGAGGTAGATTAGTGTCTTGGTTCCGATATTCAGGTGCTTAATCTAGCCAGGAGCTCGATCTAACCTCCCTTGATTTCTCGGAGCTTGATGCGTCCCCCCTGCGGATACTCCTCTATGACAGTGGGGTTTTGGCGAGCTTCTGGAGAGGTTGCGAGGTAATCTCGACCTCGGGGGAGCTTCCTGATTTCAGGTTTGGTGACGCGGGCTCGATCTGGTCACGTCGGGCTCTACTCCGGGTGTTTCTAGAGCTCGCCTTTATTTCTGTGGGGTGGTACCGTAGCTCGATTTTGGGAAGCGTGGTCTCCTAGTGGATGACCTCAGGCCTGGAATTAGACTAGGAGGGTGAAAAAGTTCCCTTTGGTCCCTAGCCAAATTTTGCTATTAACAATTACAATAATATCCAAGGCATTCCTTGGTCTTCTTGTAATTCAAAAAAAAAAAATTCAAGGCCATCTGTAATATCTTTTGCGTCTTCTGGGCCCAAAATCAGGTCCAACTTGATTTATTTCATTGGATCCATCACATGGATTAAATCCCTAAAGCCCAAGTGTTACTCTAACACTTTTCAGAGGCTCGGGATTTCTCAAAAAAAATTTGGCCCAAACTTGCTCGCGTACATGCAGCTACATATGACGCCGGTTCGGTTCGAACCGGTGAACCGAACTGGAACCAGGTTGGAAAAACCAGAATCGGAACCAATTTTTCTGGTTTTGGTTCCAGAACATTCCAGTTTCGGTTCCGGTTCCAGGTCCAAATATTGAGGAACTATCCGGTTCGAACCGAACAGAAACCGACGGTTCCGGTTCCGGTTCGAACCGGCGGTTCCAACATTATTATTTTTTTATATATAAATATTAACAGTTTTTTTTGGCAAGGGACCAAAGGAGAATTTTCCAACGAGAATCTATCTAGGAAAGGTCATCTTGATATTCAAGATAACCAGTGAGATTGATACCACTACCTAGATGGAGTCGATACTTGATAAGGTCAGGACCTCGACTACCTATCTATCTAGATAGGATATCATCCCCGGAAGTATGTATCTCGCCATACTGAACTCCTGATACCAGCTCAAGACTAGCACGAGGATAGCTCTCACGCCCAGCACCCCGCAAGCATCTCGGCGTCGATCAAGGTATCAGGTACCTCCATACCTACCTCGGTGCTACCTCGATATCCACCTTGGTGCTACCTCGACTCCCGCCAGATACTCAGTATGATCATCCGGAGCTCCTCCAAGGCAAGTACCTTACCTCCCAGTCAATATGATAGGGAACATGAAGACACAAACACCATTCCAGCAGGAAGTAGAACAAGTTCGTCAAAATAGGGTGTCAGCGCTACCCTCCATTAGAACTCATGATCAGAATCTCGCTCCAAGCTCCACGAAGAAGGAAAGTTGAATCTCCCTCCAAGCTCCATGAAGAAGGAAAGTTGACTCCATCGCTACCAAGCTCCACGAAGAAGGAAAGTTGACTCCATCGCCAAAATAAAGCGTCATCAATGACCCTATGGTCGATCGAATCATAATTTGAATTCGCAATTGATTAATGGGATCTAATCCCTCACCTTCAGCTCCACCCAAATGCCTTTCAACGCTTAAAATAGGACTCTATATAATCTTCATTAAAAACGACCAGATTTTGAGGAGATTAGGGGAGTACTATATATACGGCATTGAAGGGTAAAGAAAAGGATAGGCACTTTCGAAGTTTCTTGATCACCAGAACGAAAGAGAGATCCCGGGAGATTCCCGGAAGCCAGTGAGAGTCCATTGACAATCACTAGAGAAAAATCCACTTATCGACACGGACGTTTTCTCCATCTCCATCCTGTGTAAAAGAGTGAAAAAGAGAGAGATATGTACGTATTCATATTGTAAACCTATGGTAGTAGTTGATTAAATAAAACAGTGTTCGTTTTACTTCTCCCGGTCCCTTTGTGTCCTTTATCCATTCTTTGGTCAGTCGACCTCGATCATACTAAAAGAGGGACCCCAGTACCGAAGGTACCTACCCCGCCGCTGCTACCGGTCGAGGGTGAGGGTTTTAACTGAGATTTTCACCCCGAGTGAATTTTTCTGTTAACACTTTCTAGCCCGTCTGTGGGAAACACCACACCTTCAAAAGAAAGCATGTGTATCTCGTTTTCTTGCTAGATCATCATAATGAAGCTCCGATCCTCTCAGGATCATCCTGACCCGTCAGGACATCAGTCGAACGCTTCAACCCGAAAGGATCAGAAGCCGAAAAAGGGGTGAAAGGGTCACAAACCCGCCTCAAAGCTGTCAGCTGCTGCGCGGGCTACCCCCTAGGTACCTACTACCCCAGCAGCTGGACCTGCCAACCTAGACCAACAGGTCGCGGCCTTTATAGAGAGCATTCGCCTCCGAATGGCCGCCGAAGGCAGTACCAATTAGCCTGCGATACCAGATCCCAGGGGAGAGGCCAATCGGCAAGGTACCAAGGTACCTACCTTCGACAGGTTGGGACCACCACCTCCTATACCAATCCATGATAGACTCGGGCCCATGCCCCCAATACCATCGGTCCATGATAGACTCGGACCAGCACCCATGGTTCCAGGAAATCTTACAGGTCATCAACCCCGACGCGCTAGATCCGCCATTGATCTCCAGCCGAGGGAGCGTTACCATCTGGTCCAACCAGAAGCTTCCTTTAGACAGCCTCGACAGGAAGCGACCAGGAGGCGCCATCGTTCGGTGGTAGGAGACAGCAACAGGGATGTTAGAGAAGACCCTCCCCGTAGAGAGAAGCAGGATGAAACCTCTGCAACATAGGAGGGATCTGACGACGGAGATTCTGAGGTGGAATAAGGAAATAATGGCAACAAGCATATCCGGGACCAGGTCGCCAGAATGGCAAGGGAGATCTAGGAGCTGAAGAAGGGTAAGCACCGGGAGAATCGGAAAGATCCTTCGGGAGAGATGAATGCCCCCTTCTCGAGGAGGATCAAGGAGGCAGAACTACCTCCCAAATTCAAGATGCCAACCGATAAATTTTTTGGAACCGAGGATCCCCTAAGCCATCTAGAAAGTTTTGTTCACCAGATGGAAGTCTAGAATGCTACCCAGGCCGCCATGTGCAGAATGTTCCCTACCACGCTAACTTCTGTGCCCAGTTTGAGGGCATCAAACCTCGCTCCAAGGATCTCATTCATCTCTAGTATATAGTCTAGGAGCGGGGTGAAACGCTCAGAGCCTACGTAGAGAGGTTCCACAAGGAAGTGATCCAGATGGGGGTCTTCGCGGAAAATGAGACTTTGGCCATATGGGTAGGCATACTGTTCAAATCCTTCGCCAAACATCCCCCGGAGACCTACCAGGAAGCCTACAACAGAGCTCTAGAGCAGGTCGAGATAGACGAACAACTCCGAGTCAAAATGGAGCATGATGATATGAGGATTGCCAAGCGCTAGAAGAAGGAGGTGCTCAAGCCGGTACTAGTTCAGAAAAGTCAGAACAGACCTCCCAACAAGTCTGTATATCAGTCGCCGGACTATCAGCCCCCGCGGAACCGGTACCCAGTCAGGTGGACTTCACCTAGAGCTACACCTCCACCTAAGGAAGTAGCCCGGGTCGATAGAGATGAAAGGGGATACTCACATTACACCCCCTTGAACGCATCTCGTGAAACTATCTACCTCACCATTCGCGACAAGGGACTGCTCAGAAAGCCAGGCCCGATGAAGGTACCAGCTGATCAGCGGAACCACTACAAGTATTGTGACTGCCATGAGGATACAGGTCATAATACCTCGGAGTGTTATAGTCTGCGGAACCAGATCGAAGCCTTGGTTAGGGGAGGTTGCTTGGAGGAATTCCTCCAACAGGTACGTGACAATATACATACTAGAAAGGAGGTCCAGGCCGATATCAAGGTATATGAGGAAGGAAGGAAAGCAAAAGGGAAAGATCTGATGGAGCATATCCACATTGTCAATACCATCAGTGCAGGTCCCACCCTGGCCAGAATCTCCAACAATGCTTGAAAAAACCATGCCAGGAAAGCTCCCAGATTGGAAGCAAGCCAGAATGTTTTCAAAGTTACTAGGGGACCACCTCAGTTTTCTCCTACTGCACAGATCACCTTCACAGAAGAAGACGTGTACAACACCGTACAGCCCCACGATGACCCTATGGTCATCACTGTGCAGATAGCCAACAACTTGGTCCGTCGTTTCTTGATTGACACAGGCAGTAGCGTTGATATCCTCTTTAAAAGCGCTTTAAAGCAATTCAACCTAAAAAGACCTAGCTACAATAGTTGTACTACCCCATTATACGGGTTCACAAGAGACTCACTGATTCCTACTGAGTATATGATCCTATCGGTAATAGTAGAGACAGCGCCACTACAGCAGAACCTGATGACGGATTTCATTATAGTAGACACCCCGTCCGCCTATAACGCCATACTAGGAAGACCCTACCTATCTGCTCTCAAAGGAGTCTTGTTGATATATCATAACGTCCTGAAATTTCCAGTAGGAGACAAGGTGGGCGAAGTGAGAGGAGATCAACAGGTTGCACGCAAGTGTTATGCAGTATCTACCAATCCAACGGCCCTGGCTAAGCAATGCGAGCAGATAACCATCAACCAAGGTCACCGGTTCCCAAAGGAAGATGTTGAAGGTGAAACAGATTCGATTGAAATGGGATCTACACCAGAGCTCCCCGACATAGAAATCAGGGAAGAAGAAGAAAAAGGATGGGCCAGTAGCCATCCTGCAGAAGAGTTAGAAGAGGCACCTATTAAGGAGGCCGATCCTTCCAAGGTTGTCAGGATAGGTTCTACATTGGAGACAAAGGTAAAAGAGGCTCTGATAAAGCTCCTGCGAGAATATAACGACTTGCATGGAGTCATGAGGAGATGCCGGGAATACCCGTTGCCTTAGCAATACATAGGTTAGCGGTGGATCCCACCTTCAAGCTAGTCAAGCAGAGGAGAAGGCATTTCAACCAAGCAAGAAATGCTGCAGTGCAAGAGGAGGTACACAAACTACTAAAGGCAGAGTTCATCAAGGAGACTTGGTACCCCGAATGGATTGCCAATGTAGTCATGGTAACTAAAGCAAATGGGAAGTGGCGCATGTGTGTCGACTACACAGATCTCTACCGCGCTTGCCCAAAGGATAGCTTCCCGCTACCGAAGATCGACCAACTGGTAGATTCAACCGCGGGAAACAAGCTCCTAAGCTTTATGGACGCCTTCTCAGGATACAACCAGATCCTGATACACCCAGCTGACCAAGATAAGACCAGTTTCATAACCGGGCAAGGCCTGTACTGCTACAGAGTTATACCCTTCGGGGTCAAGAACGCTGGAGCTACCTACCAGCGCCTGGTCAACCGCTTATTCAGGGACTGATAGGAAAGTCGATGGAGGTATATATCGATGATATGATCACGAAGTCTTAGATAGATGAACATCAACAAGACCACCTCCGCCAGACTTTCTAGATAGTCTGGGAAAATCAGATGAGTCTGAATCCGGCTAAATGCGCCTTCGGGGTTACAGCCGGGAAATTTCTCGGATTCTTGGTCCACAAGAGAGGAATTGAAGCTAATCCCGAAAAGATCAAAGCCATCCTGGATCTTGAATCTCCCACTTCAGTCAGACAAGTGCAGGGTTTGACTGGGCGAATCGCAGCCCTGAACCGTTTCATATCGCGGTCCACTGACAATTGCATCCCGCTCTTCAAGGCAATTAAACAAGGGAAGAACATGAAATGGGACCAAGACAGTGAGCGAGCTTTCCAGTCATTAAAAGAGTACCTCGCTAGCTCGCCCATGCTAGTTAGCCCGGTACCAGGAGAAGAACTACAGCTATACCTGGCAGTGTCTGAAACCGCCACCAGTGAAACTTTAGTGAAAGAATGCGGAGATGGAGCCCAGCGCCTTGTCTACTATGTGAGCCGCCCCTAACCAAATCAGAAAAGAACTACGCTCTCCTGAAGAAGCTCGCCTTTGCACTAGTAGTAGCAGCCAGGAAGCTCCGCCCTTATTTCCTTGCTCACACCATCGTCGGTAGTCACGGATCAACCTTTGCGACAGTTTCTTCAAAGGCCGGATGTATCAGAAAGACTCGTGTTGTGGGCCTTTGAGCTTACCCAGTTCGACATCAAATACAAAGCCAGGACTACCATCAAGGCTCAGGCTTTGGCAGATTTCGTGGTAGAATTCAGTGTGATCCCAGATCAGGGCGCTCCCCCGAGCCCAATTCAAGCTCCTTCGAAGGAACAAGAGCCTGTAGATTGGCCCACTGATCGAAACATCTGGATCCTGTATACCGATGGAGCATCAAATCAAGCAGGAAGTAGAGGTGGGGTCATTCTAACAGACCCAGAGAAATTCGAATGCTGCCATTGTTTCAGATTCGGGTTTAACACCACCAATAATGAGGCTGAATATGAGACCTTGTTAGCAGGGATGAGAGCGGCAATAGAGCTGGAAGCTGATTACCTCCTTGCCAAATGTGATTCACAGCTGGTAGTCAACCAAATAACTGGTTTATACCAGGCCAAGGGGGATAACATGATAGCCTATCTCGAAAAAGTGCAAGAGATGTTGCCTCGCTTCAAGGGTTTCAGGATCGAGCAGATACCTAGGCAGCAGAATCATCGAGCTGACTGTTCCAGCCAAGATAGCTGCCAATGGAGGACAAGCGCTGCCGAAAGGAGTTCCGCTCCAGGTAATCACTGTATCAAGCATTTCTGAAGGCAAGAAAGTAAACCCCGTGGAGCGATTTCCATGCTGGATGGATCCTATCGTGGAATACCTTCAATCAGAAAAGCTTCCAGAAAACCCCGATCAAGCTCGCAAGATCAAAAGAACCTCGGTTCGATACTGCGTGATAGAGGGGCACCTTTACCGCAGAGGTAGATCACTCCCCTTGCTCAGATGCCTACATCTTGAGGATGCAAGTTGGGCGTTGAGGGAAGTGCATTCTGGAGACTGTGGAAATCATATCGGAGGAGAAGCATTGGCTTACCAGGTGCTACGCATGGGATATTTATGGCCGACTTTACACCATGACGCAAGAAAGTTCTTACAGTCTTGTGAACCGTGTCAGAAAACGGTCCAACCTGCATCACCTACCTCCAGAACGGTTATCAACCATCAGCTCGCCGTATCCGTTTGAATTCTAGGGAGTGGACCTAATTGGACCCCACCCAACCGCGCCAGGTCAGCAGAAGCATGCAATCGTGGCTATTGATTACTTCACCAGGTGGGTGGAAGCAAAACCTCTCTCCTAAATTACTGAAGCAAACACAACAGAGTTCATCAAGAAAAATGTGGTTTGTCGATTCGGGACTCCGATGGTCATCATCACGGATCTGGGTAAGCAGTTCGACAACGCCAGATTTCGGGAATTCTGTGGAAGTTTGGGGATTGAACTCCGCTTTGCGTCCGTGGCGCACCCCCAGACTAATGGCCTAGTGGAGGCCACAAACAAAATCATCAATAGGCTCCTCAAGAAAAAACTTCAGTAGAAGAAAGGAAGATAGGCTGATGAACTCCCGGACATACTATGGGCATATCGCACCACCAAGAGGACGGCTATGGGAGAAACCCCCTACTCGCTAGCTTTCGGGGTAGAAGCCGTCCTTCTTATAGAGCACAAGCTCGTCTCCTTCTGGGTGCAACATTTTGACCCCGATGGAAATGAGGACAAGCTGAGGGCCAGCCTAGACCTCCGAGAGGAGAAGCAGGACAGGATAGCCGAAAGAGTAACGGTTTACCAGAACCAGATTGCTCGTTACTTTAACAAGAAAGTGAGAAGTCGAAGCTTCAAGGAAGGGGATATGGTGCTCAGAAAGGTTACCCAAAATACTCGGAAGAGGTCGGACGGAGTGCTATCACCTAATTGGGAAGGTCCTTACCTAATCAAAATGGTGATCCAGGGTGGGGCCTACAAGTTGAATGATATGGACGGACATCTAGTAGACCACACTTGGAATGTTGATCATCTCAAGAGATTCTAACCATAAATTCTGCAAGGCAAGTCGGCCAGGATTATTCCAAAACGACTGTCAGAAGATATTAGTAGTCGTGAGTACTTGTATTCCTTTTTTCTTTGATCATCAATAAAGAAGTTTTCTTTCTCCATTTGTTCCTGCCTACATTTGTCTACATCCACCTGCTTTACGTCGCCAATTGAATTCCCCATGATTGTCGCTTTAAGACCATGAGAGTTGCATAGCAACCCTGATGCCCTTGACCGGATAGATCCCTCCAAGAGGATCGGCATAAAACCAGGAAAGCTGCATAGCACTCCTGATACCCTAGATCGGATCAGTCCATCTAGGAGGTTCGCCTTAAGACCAGGAAGGACCATATGGCCTTCCTACTGCCCTGGCCAGGTACCACCCCCCGCTAGGAAGGATCCCGTACGTAAGAGCATAGTTGCTCGATGGATCAGACCTTGGCCGGGCATCACCCCCCGCTAAGAAGGATCTGGATAGTAAGAGCATAGTTGCCAGCTAGATCAAGACCTTGGCCGGGCACCACCTCCCGCCGAGAAAGACCAGGTGCTAAAGCGGCCTTAGTTGCCTACCTGGATCTTGCTGCCAGTGTTTATTCGCCAATGTTTTCACCAGGATACCAAGATTCCTACAAATAGGAATGCAAGGTACCCAAGTATGATCGCCTCAAGACCAGGAAGAACCATATGGCCTTCCTATTGCCCTGGCCGGGTACCACCCCTCGCTAGGAAGGATATAGTACGTAAAAGCATAGTTTCCAGCTAGATCAAGGCCTTGGCCGGGCACCACCCCCCGTCGAGAAAGACCAGGTGCTAAAGTGGCCTTAGTTACCTACCTGGATCTTGCTACTAGTGTTTATTCGCCAATTGTTTTCACCAGGATATCACGATTCCTACAAACAGGAGTACGAGGTACCTCGTACGCCACCGTTTTCGCCAGAGTACCAAGATTCCTAAAACAGGAAGGCGAGGTACTAAGATTCACCAAATTTTTGATTCGCCAAGGCACCAAAGCTCCTACAAATAAAGGAGCGAGGTACCTAGTTTAGCCAGAATACTTCCCTGGAGACCCAGGTTCCATGAACTGGAAAGCTAGGTACTCAATCATTCGACGAGGTTCCTAGTTTCGCCAGACTACTCGCCATACCTCCAAGACTCTCTGAACTGGAGTGCGAGGTACCATGGTACCGATCAACTGCTTCATTCTCATCAGATTTTATGAGTTACCAAGTTTTGATTAAGTCAAGTTTATGCTGGGGACTCTTGCCCGAGTCTATGCTACAATCAGAAGTGTGTGACTAAATTAAATCAACAGATGTAGATGGAAGTGAGTTTTTCTTTTCATTGACCAAATCGGGGAACCCTGCTCTTATTTTAAGCTATATACAAGATACAAGAAAGAAAGAGACAAGAAGATAAATTGGAGGTCTGAAACAGCCAGTTCCCTCTCTAACTTCTCACCTACTTACTAGATCTATCTACCTAGCAACATTGATTTAAATCAGAATCTATATTGACGGTGCTGCCACGAACCCCGGAGGTAGAAGCAGAGGCCGTGTTGGGATCAGTAAGAATAAGAAGGAAATAAAGATTCCACCCCCCCCCCCTCACGTCCAAGATGCAACAGGGCACAAAGCCGCGGCTCGACCGGGTAATGCCTATACCATTGGCAAGGCCACAGCAACAGAGCCCACCATTCATCCTGATCCTGAGAATCTCTACTTTCCCTGTTCCTCTGGTAATTAAATCCACCAAGTACAGCTCCTTCCACAATACCAAGCATTCTGCCAGTCACATAGCCGACATCTCCTCCTCCTCCCACAATGTCAGGTGATACGACGATCATCAGTCAACCTATGGAGACCGACTGCTACAAAGGAAAAAGGGATTGTTTGAAGACCCATCTAACAGATAAGGGATAGTTATAAAGGGAAAGATCGAATATCAAAAATGAGAGGATAAAGTCATTTATGTACACAAAGTTCGATACACGGGAAAGGGAAGCCTCGCGAAGTGTGCTTTCCCCCCAAGGCTTAATGATCGGGATAATCGAACCTATCCTGGATCGACATCTGGAAAGACAGTTGAACACAAAATCCGAACCAATAATGCCTACATGGAAACCCATAAAAATGAAGCGCTCCGATATATGACCGTTGAGGTCTTGGTACTTTTCCTAGACCATTCGCGGTATTAACACCTCGGATCACCAAATTCCCACCTGGGTACTAAGAATCATCCCAGAACAAGCATTTCAACCTAGGATGTGATAAACTATACACGCACGAAGTCAAGAAAAACAAAGAAGTTCTCATTACTAAAACTGGGGAGCCCATTCCCCGATCACGGGCTGCAAAAAGATAACATTATCTAGGTGCTACTGAATAAGGGATCAAGCTGGATCAAGCATCCTCCCGCTCCTGAGTGGCCGTCTCCTCGCCAGCTCCATCAGTTACGGTTTCCCCTCCTTCAATACTGGATAGAACCCCGTTTGCTTCCTAAGCACCTACAGCAACCATAATTTCCATTAGAGACGGACCTCCTTGAAGCTCCCCTCCAATTTCCTCAACTAGAGCAGCCTGACCTTCCTTTTCCAGGGCAGGGTCAGAAGACGAGGCAGGCAGGGCAGCTCCACCATCATCAGTAGTAGGCCGATCTCCTACCTCCCTGACAGATTCTATTGGAGGAGCAGAGGAGGCAAGAACTTTTCCTCCAGTTTGTACCACACGAACCTCAGGATCCTTCGAACTAGGAGCTACTCTGGTATTGCTTGGTGGAAGAAGAGAGATAGAATTCTGGTCTGCCCCTCCAACCGCTCCACTGGTTTCAGCAACCTGAGAGGGGTCCAGCCACATCAGAAGGCGCTGCCCTAGCTAGTTCAGTAGCCCTTGTCATGATCTCCTCCCGATTCCAGCCAGCGATGTCACCTAGATCAAACGAAGGAGGGACAGCTAGAGCCACTTGGTAGCCAGCAAAAAAGTAACCGTCCCCGAAGGCGGTGTCCACCTGGGCATCTAGATTGGCCATGCTACTTCGAAAGGACTGGATTTCTTTCTCCAACTTCACTACTCTCCCCTTCGCAATATCCCTGTCCTCCTTACGACGGAGGGACCTGAGCTTCTCCATATCCAGGGCATGCTGCATCCTCTCCCTGTCAATCTTCACCTCATCGGCTTCCTTTTGGGTATTCGCCAGCGACTGGTTCAGAACTTCCATTCCCTGAGCAGCCTTAGCAAGCTCCTCTTTAGACCTTTTCAACTCCGCTGTAGCACCCCTGACTTGCTTTAGAAGGAGGCCAACATGTTGGCTCTTGGCCACATTGAATTTAAAAGCCTGACAAAAACAATGCACTTGTCAGAATATTCTTAACCTCTTACCTAAACAAAGGATTAAAATAAGACAGCTTACCTCAGCTAGAAGGGCAGACCTCCTTCTAATTAGAATCTCAGTCGACATGGCGGTCATGACATCTAGGCCCCCACTTGGGCGGGAAGCAACGAAGTGGGCCAGAACTTCATTCTGGCTACTGTCCTTCGACCTCGACCGAGCCTTATCTCGAGGTACCACCCGCTTCTTCATAACAGAGTCAGAACTCTTCTCGGGCGGTTTAGGCTGACCAGTTGCCATAACGGGAGAAGCAGAAGGAGCTGAGGCACCGGCATCAATGGCGGCTGCAACATTGACTGGTCTGAGAGGCGAAACATCTTGCACCCGGCTGGATGCATCTCGGTACCTCCCCAATCTGGCTGTAAAAGCCTCCAACGACCTAGCCGAGGTAGAAAGAGGGGGAGCCGGCGATCCTGATACCTCGACCGGGATCCTACCAGAGCCGGCAGATACACTAACCCCTGCTTCAAGATGAGAACTGGCTGGAAGCCTGACAGGGGAAGTTAGAGGAGAATCAACAATACCGCCGGCTTGGTGAGTCTCTACCTTAGGAACTGATGGAGATACTGCTGAAACTACCAAAACAACACAAGTTAATATCAACAAAGTTAATGAAGTAGTACAACGAAAGGGATATTAGAGAGACATTTACCAGGGAATGCGTCAGAAATACGGAGGGAATACTCCACCCTCCCTGCATCAAAGGCATCCAAGGCAGGATACTGCAGGTTGATATAATTCCTGGCCATGAAGGCCTTCAAGATCCTCTCTGACTCAGTAGAGAGATTACCCTTCTCCAATGAGGGTCTCCCGCTAAAGCAGGTAGGAACCTCAAATTTGGTTCCTCCGATGTAAACTGAGCTACCCCATTCGCCCTTGACGACGACCCATTCCTCCCTCCAGGAGTTATCCTTCTTCGTGGCTCCTGGTACAATAAATTTCAGGTTATTCTTGGCCCGAGCATAGAACTGACCCTTCAGACCCGGAGCGTTGGCAGCAATTTGAAACACATATCCGAGCTTGTCAGCTTCCCGGTTCCCGATCAATGTTGTCTCTCACACATTGCTCCCTCCATAAAACCAGGAACCCCACCAGGTGCCTCCAAAAACCCGGTGTTAGCTGAAGAGGGGCAAGCTGCAATGCGTACAGCGCCCTATGTAAGGTAGGGTGAAGAGGTAACCTAACTCCACTATCGAAGGTCGCTGCATGAATTGGAAGCTCGCCGCGATTAGGGGTATACACATCATACCCTTTTGGAGGTATAGTGATGGCGATATCCTTAGGGATTTTGAAATCCCTCCGCAAGCGCGCCACGGTGTCCAAGGTACTGGATGAGTCAGGGATGCACCTGTGTTTGTAGGGGAGGGCAAGTACTCTTCCAGTGGTGTCAGTAACTTCACCGACCCGGCTCCCACCAATCCTGATGGCACCTACTTCCTCACTCGACTCCTGGTCAACATCCACCAGAGTCTCAAGATTGTTCGAGAAGCCTGTCCCGATTGCGATGTTTCGGTTGGAACGGCGACGTTGAAAGGGAACGTCGTCCCCGCTGTCGCTGCTATCGTGAACCTTTTTCCTAGGGGCGAGGCTCCCGCTGGCCACCGCGTCGCCGTCGAAAAGCTGCTCAATGCTATCGCCACCAGGTGAAGACATAATGACAGTTTCAGAGAGTGATTTCTAGAGAAAAGGGAGAAGTTTAAGGTTGAGGCTAGGTTTTTCTTTTTGCTAGAAAATCTCAATCAGGAAGTTTGCTTGATAAGAATCACTTGCGAAGGCACCAGAGTTTATATAAGGATGATTACTTGTAACGGGCAGAAAGAGTAATTAATGCCGCGGTAAAATCGGCGACATGGGGGGATCGATTTCGAGAAACATGCGCCCCTAAAATATTTCCCTTTTGAATTCGGCTTACCCTGACCAGCCACGTGGAATGTAAATCAGCGTGCAAAGAAAAGATTCCCTCCTATGAGACGTTACGAAAAATTCTCCAAGTGCTATCTATCTTGACTCCAACCCCAACCCGATACCGGTGTTCAAGTCAGGGGGGACTTCTGTTAACAGTTTGTTTTGGCAACGGACCAAAGGAGAATTTTCCAACGAGAATCTATCTAGGAAAGATCATCTTTATATTCAAGATAACCTGTGAGATTGATACCACTACCTAGATGGAGCCGATATTTGATAAGGTCAGGACCTCGACTACCTATCTATCTAGATAGGATATCATCCCCGAAAGTATGTATCTCGCCCTACTGAAGCTCTTGATACCAGCTCAAGACTATTACGAGGATAGCTCGCACGCCCAGCACCTCGCAAGCATCTCTGCATCGATCATGGTATCAGGTACCTCCATACCTACGTCGGTGCTACCTCAATATCCACCTTGGTGTTACCTCGAATCCCGCCTGATACACAGTATAATCATCCGGAGCTTCTCCAAGGCAAGTACCTTACCTCCCAGTCAATACGATAGGGAACATGAAGACATGAGCACCATTCCAGCAGGAAGAAGAACAAGTTCGTCAAAATGGGGTGTCAGCGCTACCCTCAATCAGAAATCACGATCAGAATCTCGCTCCAAGCTCTATGAAGAAGGAAAGTTGAATCTCCCTCCAAGCTCCACGAAGAAGGAAAGTTAACTCCATCGCCAAAATAAAGCGCCATCAATGACCCTATGGTCGATCGAATCATAATTTGAATTCGCCATTGATTAACTGGGATCTAATCCCACGCCTTCAGCTCCACGTAAATATCTTTCAACGCTTAAAATAGGACTCTCTATAACCTTCATTAAAAATGACCGGATTTTGAGGAGATTAGGGGAGTACTATATATACGGCATTGAAGGGTAAAGAAAAGGATGGGGACTTTTCAAGATTCTTGATCACTAGAACGAAAGAGAGATCCCGGGAGATTCCCGGAAGCCAGTGAGAGTCCATTGACAATCACTGGAGAAAAATCCACTTATCGACACGGACGTTTTCTCCATCTCCATCATGTGTAAAAGAGTGAAAAAGAGTGAGAGATATGTACGTATTCATATTGTAAACCTATGGTAGTAGTTGATTAAATAAAACAGTGTTCGTTTTACTTCTCCCGGTCCCTTTGTGTCCTTTATCCATTCTTTGGTCAGTCGACCTCGATCATGCTAAAAGAGGGACCCCGGTACCGAAGGTACCTACCCCGCCGCTGCTACCGGTAGAGGGTGAGGGTGTTAACTGAGATTTTCACCCCGAGTGAATTTTTCTGTTAACAATAAATTTTTAAATACTAAATTATATTATCAGATCCCCTCTTCAGTCTTAACTTCTCATTCTTTCTATCTTCTCACCTCAGAACTCTGATCCCTCTCTCTCTCTCTCTTTCTTTATTTCTTTGTTTCTTCACGATCTCTTCCTCTTCGAAAGTTGTTCGATCTCTTCTTCACGATCTCTATGCTTTTTTTGGGTGTTTGTTTGCTGAGAAAGTTGAGGAAAATGAATGGGAAAATAATTGGGTGGTGTACTGATGTAACTGATCTGAGATAGGTTTGTCTTGAGTGTGGTACTGTGGTGGTGGTGGGTTTCCAGATCCATCATATCGAAGATCGATAAATTGTGAGCATCTGATCAGATCGATGATGGGTTTCTAGATCCATCCACAATATCGTTAATTGTGTTTTAAATTCTTTTTTACTTTTTATTTTTGTTTTAAAAATTATGGATTAGGTTAGGGTTTGGGTCATTGGATGTATGGAGATAGTGATGGTCTGGTAGACTGGAACTCTAGTGGAGAAGATGATGATCATGTAATTGGGTTTAAAAAAAATATAGAACCGGAACCAGGGAACCGCCGGAATCAGAATCGGAGAATCGGAACCGAAACTGATGCCGATTCCGATTCCGATTCCGATTCCGATTCCGGTTCCCCTTACTTGGGAACCGGAACCGCCAGTTCCGAACCGGAACCCGAACCGGAACCGGCATCATGTCTACGTGCATCCTTAGTGCTTGTGAATAGGGAGTGCGTGATTGCTGCATAAAGAACACAACAATTTGCGCAACACTTGCGCATTGATTACATGTGTGTTGCGCGCATGTCATGTTGCTTGCTTGACATTTGGAGACAATGCTACAACATACACTGTGTTGCGCATGTGATGTGCATGCAAACATACATTTAACAACTAAATTTTTGCATGCATGACATCTGCAACACAAGCATAAACGCTAATTAACACAACAATTGTGCATCGCACGTATGCTTCAACATGCAACACTTAGCACATATGCATTAGTTCACCATGCATCACAATTAAAGAAACAGTGCTTCGCACATGCGCAAATCTGTTGAACATGGTCCGCACGGCTATTGTGCTTTGTCTTCCGGATCGTCTTCTTCATCGATTTACATCATAAAAAATAAAATAATAGCATAAAAAATATACAACCCGGAATTAATATTACATAAGAAAAATATTACATTTTAAATCCAAAACCCTAAAACTCATGTACCATAAAAAATTATGATAAACTATGTTTAAATTAAACGTTTAATTATAAACATTCATACAATCATAAAGACAGTGCCTACACATTCATACATGCAATCAGGAGCAATCGAATTCGATTATACTGTACAAAAATGGCTATGATACCATTTTGTAGGAACCCGGATTACGTTGCGCAGTGGAAAGGGGTTTTAAAATTTTTTAATGCAATCGTAAACTAACCCATTTGTACTGTATAAACAAAAACAATAAGAAGGAGATTAAACTATTTCATACCAACGCTTGTAGGCTCCCTCTTCTTTCGATCTGCTTCCTAATTTGAACCACAAGACCTTCCTAGCTATCTCCCAGGATTGGTAACGGTGTGTGGGCGCGTCAAGGTACTCAGGAACAAGGAGGATGAAAAGAAGAAAAAAAAATATTTTTTTCTTTTGGCAGCAAAAAACCTAGAACTCTTTCTAGGTTTTTTTTTCTCTTCTTTTGTTCTATACTCTCAAAATTGACTCTCAATTCTGAACATATGTTGTATCTTGTGTTTTCCAAAATATATATCATATTTTTTTTAATTAAACTAATTAATCAAATATTTTAAGATATTTGATATCTTTAAATATTTTAATTAATATTAATTTATTTGATTTGATTTGAATTCAAACCCTTTTAAAATCAAATTTAAATATTTAATTTCATGAAAACAAATAATCAAATTATCTTATCTACATTCAAAATTAAATATCAATCAACACCCTCCACCTAATGATTAATTACACAATTAAATAATCTAAATATTTAATTAACATAATCATTAATATTCATTAATTAAATAATCTCATTATTCAATTAATTCCAGAATAAATAATTAATTGGACAATCCAATTAATTAACCGTGACCCTTGTTACCTTAATCAATTGGGCTAGCACGGGGACCCAATGGACTCACAGTATTTTGAGCTCCAATAATCCTTAGAAATAATTAATTAAACTCTTTAATTAATATTTCATGATTATTAACTTCGGTGTTATTCCACTAAAAACACAAAGCTGTATTTTTTCAACTGTAGATGTTTTTACACAAACCAATAATTTTCGGTGTCCATCGATATAACTATTACATATAGAATAATCCTCCGTAAGTAGTTCATAATTAGAGGTGGGTCATAATGTTCGTTATACCCCTCTAATTACAAATTTTCCATTAAGTACCAGTGATTCTCTAATGAACAATAAATCCTACATTCCTCACGGAATTAGGAGAGCGCTCATATTGTTCAAAGCCCAGGAACTATTTCCTATCAGTGATGAACTATTTTCGACGGCTCTAATTGCCATCAGTAATGTTACCTTATATTTAATTAACATAATCATTAATATTCATTAATTAAATAATCGCATTATTCAATTAATTCCCGAATAGACAATTAATTGGACAATCCAATTAATTAACCATGACCCTTGTTACTTTAATTAATTGGGCTAGCAATGGGACCCAATGGACCCATAGTATTTTGAGCTCTAATAATCCTTAAAAATAATTAATTAAACTTTTTAATTAATATTTCATGTAGTGGTGTAAATATGGGCCGGGCCTGGAGGGCCCGACACGGCCGGCCTGCCAAGGATGGCGGGCCGTGCCAGGCACGGCCCCCATTCTTGGCACGTGCCTGGTTAGTGTTCCAGGCACGGCGTGCCGGCCCGGCACGGCACACTAGCACGGCGTGCCAGGTCCAACGGTCGGCACGCCGGGCCGGCACGCGTGCCGGCACGGCCTGCCGACGGTTGGGCCCGCGGAAAATTTTATTTTTTTATTTTTTAATTTTTAATTTTTTATTTTTTTATAAATATAACTTATATAACGGCTATTTTTTAAAAAAAAAATAACCGTTGGCTGACGTCAGCCAACGGTAATGTTTTTTAAAAAACTATAAAAATTACAATTTGCCCCCTCAACTCTTGTCTTTTATATTTTTACCCACTTTTCTAATTTTTCTATAAATACTCCCACACATTCCACTTTTCATTCACTTTCTCTAATTCTCTCAATCTCTCCATTCTCAAACTCTCTATACAATTTCAATTATTCTTAATTTCATTCTTACTCTCTCTTTACTATTCTACACTACTAATATACTATTATAATATTTTATTAGTAATTTACTATTGTATAACTATTATTCTCTAATCTCTCCACCAAGACACCAAAGTTCAAACTTCAAAGGTACATTTTTATTTAAGTGTTATATTTTAAATTTAATATGTTTGTTTAGTTAGTAAATTTATCATTTTATGTTTATATCAGTTATTAATTTTATTTATTTAGTAAATTTATCATTTTTATGTGTAGGGGTTAATTTTAATTTTTGTTTTTAGTAAATTAAACAATTTATTTTTAGTAGTTAATTTAAATATATTTTGTTAGTAAAATAATCATTTTATGTGTAGGAGTTAATTTTAATATATATTTTTAGTAAAATAATCATTTTATGTGTAGGAGTTAATTTTAATATATTGTTTTAGTAAAATAATCATTTTATGTGTAGGAGTTAATTTTAATATATATTTTTAGTAAAATAATCATTTTTATGTGTAGGAGTTAATTTTAATATATTGTTTTAGTAAAATAATCATTTTATGTGTAGGAGTTCATTTTAATATATATTTTTAGTAAAATAATCATTTTATGTGTAGGAGTTAATTTTAATATATTGTTTTAGTAAAATGATGTGTAGGAGTTAATTTTAATATATTTTTTTAGTAAAAATATCATTTTATTTTTTGTAGTTAATTTTAATATATTTTGTTAGCCAAATATAAGTTATATGTAGGAGTTAATTTTAATATATTGTTTTAGTAAAAAAAATCATTTTTATGTGTAGGAGTTAATTTTAATATATATTTTTAGTAAAAAAATCATTTTATTTTTAGTAGTTAATTTTAATATATTTTGTTAGTAAAATAATCATTTTATGTGTAGGAGTTAATTTTAATATATTGTTTTAGTAAAAAAATCATTTTTATGTCTAGGAGTTAATTTTAATATATTGTTTTAGTAAAATAATCATTTTATGTGTAGGAGTTCATTTTAATATATATTTTTAGTAAAATAATCATTTTATGTGTAGGAGTTAATTTTAATATATTGTTTTAGTAAAATAATCATCTTATGTGTAGGAGTTAATTTTAATATATTTTTTTAGTAAAAAAATCATTTTATTTTTAGTAGTTAATTTTAATATATTTTGTTAGTAAAATAATCATTTTATGTGTAGGAGTTAATTTTAATATATTGTTTTAGTAAAAAAAATCATTTTTATGTATATGAGTTAATTTTAATATATATTTTTAGTAAAATAATCATTTATGTGTAGGAGTTAATTTTAATATATTGTTTAGTAAAATAATCATTTTATTTGTAGGAGTTAATTTTAATATATTGTTTTAGTAAAATAATCATTTTATGTGTAGGAGTTAATTTTAATATATATTTTTAGTAAAATAATCATTGTATATGTATGAGTTAATTTTAATGACCTGAACTTTTTTTTTCTAGGAAATGGATCCTACCCATCCTTATTTTCCAGACGGTCTAAACATGCTGAACGATGATTTTGATCTCTCCGGACCGGCAGAAACCGTAGCGGGACCTTCTGGTTCCGGCTCCACACCGACATCACGTACCAAATCTAAGAGGTTAACATCAGACGTATGGCAGTGTTTTGACATAGTAGAAATGACATTTCCAGACTGTACGGTCGGCCCCAGAGCCAAATGTAAGTTTTGTCCTGATAACTATACCACTACTAGGGGTGGAACCGGTCATTTGAGAAGGCATATGCTAAAATACATGCCCAAACACGTACATGTACCCAATACAACCCAGACACAACTGCAACGGCACCCAGACGGGTCGGTTACGACGTGGCATTACGACGCCGCGCATGCTAGAGAATGTTTGGCACTGGTACATTGCACAAACTGATCAACCTATTAATTTCGGTGACTGTGTTTTTTTTCAAGAATTTATCACATCTGCATTTTGCCCCCAAATGCAAATTGTTTCTGAAACCACCACTAGGAACGATTTGATAAAAATATTTAAAAACCCAACGAGATGACTTGATGGCTGAATTACAGCATCTAACTGTCTCAATTGCATTAACTTCCGATATTTGGAACGCATGTTCCAAACAGGACTATTTATGTGTCACAGGACACTATTTAGACTCTGAATGTAGGATACAAAAAAAAATTCTTGGTTTTCGTCCTATGGATTTTGCACATACCGCAGACAATATTTTTGCTGTCATTCATTCTGTTTTAGAAACTTATGACATAACTCATCGCATCCTCTCTATCACATTAGATAATGCATCGGCAAATACTAAGTCTATTGCATTGTTTACTGAAAGAAACATCCTGCAAGCTGGGGGTTATTTCTTCCACCAGCGTTGTGATTGTCATATCATAAATTTAGTTGTACAATCTGGTTTGAAGGAAGTAAGCAATCGTATAGAACGCATCAGAGATGCCATTTCTTGGATCGGTAGCTCTAATCCAAGATTTCAAGAATTTGGCAGACACTGTACATTAAACGGTCTACGACCCCGACGATTCCAAACTGATATGCCGGTAAGGTGGAACTCTACTTACTTAATGCTGAAAAATTGTTTGGAATATGATACAACTATTTCAGGTTTTTATAACATGAAATTGGCCGAAAGTGGCTGTCCACCTGCTCAATCACTGACACCAGACGATTGGTATGTGGCAAAGATTTTTGTTGAATTTTTACAGGTTTTTTACAATGCCACTGTAACTCTTTCTGGGGTCTACTACCCCACATCTTCCCAGGCAATCCATCAGATTGTGGAAATGTCTGACATGTTAAACACTTATAGGGAAGATAACTTGCTTGGCGATGCAGTTGTTGCCATGGAGACCAAGTTTAAAAAATACTGGTCTGAAATGCCTTTCCTTTATGCTTTAGGTGTTATAGTAGATCCTAGAATTAAATTAGCTGGTTTAGAATATTTGCTTGAGTTTACTTGTAATAAATTGTCAATAGATTATTCCGACCAGATTACTGACATTCGAAACAAGTTGTTCGAAGTTTTTAGTATTTATGAGCGCAGGTTTGGCGGCGTTCACACGGAACCATCACCAGAACCGGACACACAACCGTTGCCGACAAGTTGGAGCATTCTCAAACGCCGAAAAAAAGACAAATCAGCAAGTTCTTCTTCTTCAACTACACGATCTGCTGCATCTTCTGGTGCCGAACTGAATAGGTTCCTTGAAGCACAGTTTGATGCCGACGAAAACACGGAGAATTTTGATCTGTTGTTATGGTGGAAGACCTATAGCTACAGGTATCTGGTCTTGTCATACTTAGCACGTGACATACTGGTTATTCCCGTGTCCACTGTGTCTTCAGAACAGGCATTCAGCACGAGTGGACGAATTATTGAACCAAGAAGAAATTGTTTGACTCCAGAGATGGTGGAGGTATTAATATGCGTTCGGGATTGGGAGCATGCTCGAAAGAGGATGCAAAATGAAACGGTAGACGAACAATTTATTCAAAATTTCTCCAATTTATTCAAAATTTCTCCAATTTATATGTCGATGAGGGTTCCGGCAGTAACCAGGTCCAGAACTAGGTTGTACATGTACATTTACTTGTAATACGATTGCACTTTTTTTCCCTTACCAAGTTTTTATCCCACTGGGTTTTCTTGGTAAGGTTTTTAATGAGGCAATCATGTAAATATGTAATACTGAAAGTCCGAAATAAATAAAGAATTCTTCATTGCATATTTTTATCTACTTTTTTTTTCTTTCATGTTTTATCTTTATTTATTCTTTGAATTAATTCATTAAATAAAATAAAAAATGTATCTATAATCTATTATTAATTTATTATAAAATTATTATTATACTAAAATAATAATATGTAAAAAAAAATAAATAAATAAATATAGGCCGGCCCCTTGGCCCGCCAAATTGGCCCACGTGCCGGCACGGCACGGAAGGGCCGTGCCGGCGTGCCGGGCTTGGCCTGGCCCCCATTTAGGAAAACAGGCCGTGCCAGGTACAGCCCGTTTTCCTAAACGGGCCGGGGGGCCGTGCTGATGTGGGCCGGGCCGGCCCCCTTTTACAGCACTAATTTCATGATTATTAACTTCGGTGTTATTCCACTAAAAACCCGAAGCTGCATTCTCTCAACTGTAGATGTTTTTACACAAACCAATAATTTTCGGTGTCCATCGATATAGCTATTACATATGGTATAATCCTCCAAAAGTAGCTTATAATTAGAGGTGGGTCATAATGTCCGTTATACACCTCTAATTATATCTTTTCCATTAAGTATCATTGATTCTCTAATGAACAATAAATCCTACATTCGTCATGAAATTAGGAGAGGGCTCATTGTTCAAGCCCAGGAACTATTTCCTATTAGTGACGAACTATTTCCGACGGTGCTAATTGTCGTCGGTAATGGTACCTTTTCCAACAGCCATATTAGAGCCGTCGGAAATGAGTCAAAATATAATACCACATTTCCGACGACCCAATAACCATCGGAAATAGTCGAATACACCGTCATTGTTGTTCGCATTGCCGACGGCACAAAATATGCTGTCGGAAATGAGTAAAAATGTAATACTACATTTTCGATGGCTGAATAACCGTCGGAAATGCGGAAAAAGTAATACAACATTTTTGACGGCCTAATGGCCGTCGGAAATAGTCACATATTCAACGGTATTTTTTGTTTCGTCGGAAATAATGAAAAAAGCAATCAATATTACCCACGCTTCTGACAGCAAAATAAGGTCGGAAATGATAAAATTTAATTCGATTTAATTTTAAGGGCAATTACACTATAGAAAATGTAGTACTATTTTCTACATCATTTGTTATGGCATCGTTATGATAAAAATAATTAATTTATTAATTAATTAATTATAATGGAATGTATGTGATAATTTATACACAACAAAAAAATGTGACTTGTAGGTCAATATTTTAAATGTATCACTATATGTATTATTATTTATTTATCACTATTTTTTAGCGAAATCACTTTGTCAAATTCTTCGCCAAATATTTTGATTTCATTTTGAAATTTTCAAATATTTCATAGATAATGTAAAAAAAATGAAAAATTATAGCGATCATTGCAAAAAAATTAGACAATAGGGACCAGACTTTTGGGACAAAGCAATGGTACTAATAAAAAGTCTACTTTATGTGTACATCTAACAAAATTAAATAAATATAAAATATAGCAAAATTATATAGTAATTATAAGAATATTTAGTTATTTATAATTATGTTTAATGACACTTCTAACGTTTAATGACACTGCAAAATGTTGATTATAAAAAATGAAATCAATAAGGATATAATATACGTATAATATTTCATGATAAAGTAGTAAAATGTAATATACTATCAGATGAGGGAAATATTTTAATAAAAATATTATTTTAAAAAACAATATCAATAGTTATATTTAAATATTATACAAAAAATATATTTAATTATATAGTATGCAAACATATCAATAACTTATATATAAATAGTATGCAAAAGATATCAGTTATAAAGTTATAGTAAAATGGTAAGAGTAACATTTACTATCAATCATCTAGGTCATGGGTTTGAGCCACATAAAATGCATGGGTGATGGGGTGATGTGGCGTTGTCAAGTTGACAGCATAGTCATTTTTTTATCGTTAAACGTTTTCCGACGGCCATCCCCGTTTGAAATAAAGGTAAGCCATTGAAAGTACTAGTAATTTTGACCACCTTCAATTACTATTACCGACGGAATTTTTCAATATTTTTCCGTTGGCCTTAACCGTCCGAAATGGTAGTATTTGTGACGGCTCATCGGTAAATGGTTATTTATGACTAGTGTATTTGTGACGGCCTCTGACGGCTTTTTCTCATCAGAAAAGTGTATTTCCGACTGGAAATAGTAATGCCGTCGGAAAAGACTACTTTTTTGTAGTGTAATGTCCATTATACCCCTATGATTATATCTTTTCCATTAAGTATCATTGATTTTCTAATGAACAATAAATCATATATTCCTCACAGAATTAGGAGAGCGCTCATATTGTTCAAGCCCTGAATCAACCCTTAAGGGAACTACTATCTACTTCTCGTAAGAAGGAGTGGATTCCACTATTGTGTACAAACTTTCCCAGCCATAAGCCAAACTGCGATCCCAATATACGGAGTATATTGATCAGGAATGCAACTCCGACCTCACCCATGGTACATCAAAGATCATGATTTAACCTAAAGGAGTCGATAAGACACTCAGGATTAAGATCACCCATTTATAGCATCATTTGTCGATATTTATGAATCTTAGCGTAAACGGATCTTAGTGAGAGATTCATATAAATCGTGGCCCAGTCCTATATGATCACATCATACAAGGTGTCTCCATTCTCATATCACCATATGAATAATCCAAGATAAGATCAATTTACATTACAGAATGGACTGTAGCTGTAGATTAACCACAAATAAAGTACCCAACCTTATTTGCTATCTACGGACTCTTTAGATTTCTCGTTTCAAACTGACTCCATCTGTATATGACATTCATATACTCAGTTCGAAATTACATCCAGCAATCTTAGATGTTAAATACACATGTTATATAAAAATATGAAACAATTTGAATGAATAAACTACTTCTTTTATTTATGTTCAAATCACATTTCCAAATTACAAGCTTTAGGGGAAAAAACCCAACACTATATTATGATTTTATGAGCTCTATGTCAAAATGGGGAAGAATGTGAAGCATATATATGATCCAAGTGAAACTACGTCGTTTAAAAAAAATTTAAACACAATTTTCTAGGCAAAAACGACACAGTGTGCTGGTATACTTCGCAGGTAGGACCAGCGATGGTACCAGCACACTGGGACCATGAAAACCACCTGAGAAGACTGTTCGGGTGACTAAGCGGGTAGGGACTCGTGCATCAGCAAATCATCACAATAGCCTGATTTTCAAGTGGCTCTAAACATGACCAAACGACATCGAAATCTATCAAATAATATACCGTTGGAAAGGTATGGATGTCTACTTTCTACTCCGTTTTATAGAATGAGGTTTAAATGTCTGTAGAAATATTTATGGTCATATTAGTGACCAAAGGTCAGATTTGGATAACAGCAGAGATGCCCTGTTTTAGTGGTCGCTTTGGAGATTTCAAAACCAATCCAAACGGTCATGAAATATTACGAATAATATACCATTGGAAAGGTATAGGTGTCTAGTTTGTCCAAAAATTTTCAAAACACAAATTGGATATTTGAATAAAACATTATTGTCACAAGATCATACAAATGTCAGTTTTGAAAACATTTAAACCATTGAAAAACTAATCTTTTGATACTAGACAAGTACTCCAAATAACCAAACCAAATCTAACATGTATCCAAGAGAAGAAAGGGACCTTCTTAAATGGTCAATCATCGCGCTAAAACATGCACACCATTGTGCAAGCGCGGACGTTTTCGATCACACAAACGGAAACGAATTACACCACACAAAACCACACTTAGATCTAACAATGAGGTGCAAGTGTGAAATGTGTAATGGATGCACACATACAAACAATTATAACACAAATGCAAGAGGAACGAAGCATGCATGAAGTGTGTGTGTGCACCTAAGCTCTTTAAAAGACAAAGTCAAGTGCATATACATTTTGCCCTTGCTTTTGCTGTTGCTCTTACTCTTGAAGTCATGGAGATGCTTGGAAGCTTGTCAATGAACACCTAAACTACCCATTACAAAATCATTCTCAATGTGGTATGTCATGAAATAATTCAATCACAAAATAAAGGTCCTTACAATATATATATATATATATATAAAGGAAGTACAGAAAAGTCAAATGAGTAATTACTATATATATCCTAATTAAAGGCATGTTTGATGGCTTCTATACTTTTGAAACCCTAACACATCAATCAATTTGAAGAAGAGTGCTGATATTGACACTCATAAATATTATAAGCACACCCATATTTTATTAAAAATTTTAATTACAAAATATCTCAATAGGAATTTACCAATAAGGATAAATAGAATTATGGTTTAATTTTAAAAAAAATAAAGTGGCATAGTTGAAGTTATGGGTGTAATTAATGTGTGTACATAGTATTTGGTTTATTTTTAATCAGATGTACTTATATCTTTCTTTATTTTTTTTATGAACTCTATCAATAAAAAAAGTGAGAACTAATTTTTTTTTTTAAAGATATCAATACATATCTCATTGTTGGAACAATGATCGAATTTTTGTGAGTTCTCAACAAAGCATGAACAATGTTGGAGTCGAATGTAATATGGACTACAACAGTGAATTTACAAATTACGAGGTTTAAATAAATTGGGTGTTGGACTCTGCTCTCTCTAAGACTAAAGTTTTCTTTTTTGCTTTCATTCTTGTGCTGCAACAGCAAACATCTATGTATCTTACTCTACTCTCTATATCTCTAAAGATTTCTGTTTGCTTTCGTTGTTGCTTCTTGCAATTTGGAAGATGAATTTAGTTAAAATCAGATAGGTTTGGGGTTTTAATCTAGATCAAGAATTATTATTGTTCGACCAATCCTTACAGCGTCACAATTTGCTCTCTGTTGATACTAAATTTCCTTACGGCTTCACAATGCTTTTGAACCTAGAGAACTTAAGAATTTATAATTTATGACATTGGATGTGTTAATAACTTAAGAGGGTTTATAAATAAATTGTATTAAAATGAAAACATTCATTCAAATAAGGGTACTATTGACATTAATATGAGTGTTTATAGTAATGTTTTAATTGTAAATTTTAGACATGGGTATACTTATAAATATGAGTGTGTTTATCATATTTATAGGTGTTAATATCCGCACTCTTTGAAGAATTGCATCAAAACAAATAAATAACCTATAAAAAGCATAAAGTAATCGGTAAAAAATTATAAAACCCATACTATATAAGAAACGTAAGTAAATTTTATATTTTTAATTTTACTTTCTAAAATATGTGGTTCAGTTTGGGTTGGTGAATTATTTCACGCAATCCCAAACCGAACCACCTTTAATCAGTTTGTTTTTTAGACAAACCGAACAACCCATTTAATATATTTATAATCAAACCAACCCAAGCTTTATGGGTTGGGTTAATCAGTTTGGTAAATTATTATTTTTTGGATTTTAATAATGGGTGTACATAGAAATTGGACATGATCCCGGGGAATTTGTTTATTATTATTTTTTTTTTACAATAGAGCCACTTCACTTTTTCTTTTACTTTCTAAAATATGTGGTTCGGTTTGGGTTGGTGAATTATTTCACGCAATCCCAAACCAAACCACCTTTAATCAGTTTGTCTTTTAGACAAACCGAACCACCCATTTAATATATTTATAATCAAACCAACCTAAGCTTTATGGGTTGGGTTAATCAGTTTGATAAATTATTATTTTTTGGATTTTAATAATGGGTGTACATAGAAATTGGACATGATCAAGGGGAATTTGTTTATTTTTTTTTATTTTTTTACAATAGAACCACTTCACTTTTTCTTTTACTTTCTAAAATATGTGGTTCGGTTTGAGTTGGTGAATTATTTCACGCAATCCCAAACCGAACCACTTTTAATCAGTTTGTCTTTTAGACAAACCGAACCACCCATTTAATATATTTATAATCAAACCAACCCAAGCTTTATGGGTTGGGTTAATCAGTTTGAGAAATTATTATTTTTTGGATTTTAATAATGGGTGTACATAGAAATTGGACATGATCCCGGGGAATTTGTTTATTTTTTTTATTTTTTTACAATAGAATGACTTCACTTTTTCTTTTAGAGTAATGTTATACAACCTAAATAATTAACCCAAATGATGTTGTAAGTGAGTTGTCATCACCACACACAACATAGGATGATGTGTATACTAAAAAAATCACTTGTCACATCATTTGGGTTGAAATTTAAGTTAATTATTTGGATTGTATAGCATTACTCATTTTTTTATCATCATAAATTATATTAGAAGTGATTTTTAATTACCTATCAATTCATGAAGTAAATGCAATTTTAAATTATCTACCACAACATTCTGTATAAGTTTTCCTTAAATAATTTCATGAATTTCATGTTGAATTAGCTAACACATCATGCAGGACAAGTTTTGGACAAATCATGAAATATTGAATTTCATGTTTACAATATACCTCCGTTATCATATCATATGACCTCGTTTTATTAATAATTTATGGGTTAATTGCAATAACTTACCCTGACTTTTACTATTAAGGCTTAATATTCAATAAATGACAATAATTGATGCAGCCCCCAAACCGTTAGTCAAACTCTGTTAGAGTTAACCGTTGACTGAATTTTATAAGGGTAAAATCGTCATTTTGAATAGAAATATAATAACAAAATAATTATTAAATTTTTACTTAAAAAATAAAAACAAAAGAAAAAAAATCAAACGGTGAACTTAACCATTGGATCAGATAAGATGTAGCTTCCATTTGAATATCTGATCTCGATGGAGGAGCAGACCATTCATTCCATGGAGAAACCGGGAGAGGTAGACAACGTAAGACCAGAAGAATATGCGTCCGTCCAGAGGAAAGTGGAGGAGCCACTGGAAGTGTGCCTTTTTCGTTTGACGTCAGAACTGCTGAGTGTCGCGAATCTCGGGGACGGCGGAGAGGCTGAGATCAACGTAATGGCGAGCTGTGGAAGGCCAGGATCGTACCAAGCGGAACCCTGCGTCTTCGACGGAGAACAAGAAGCAACAGATCTGCTCCTCCACGAGCAGATTTGCTGCCATTCGCATTTCACATCTGAGATTTCTCTGCATTTCTGAGGACTGCTTTTAGTGTAAGTAGTAATTAATCCAAACACCACTAATTCAATTTATTCACTGTCTGTAGCAAAGCATATTTGGAGCCTTTCAATGAGCGGAAAACCAAGAATGAAAAGGGGAAAAAAACTTTTGTTATCGGTAAGAGCGGTGATATTCACACCCCTTATAAATCGAATGTGCACTCCAAATTATATTTTTTCTAAAAATTCAACGTTACCCTTAAATACAACTAAAATGATTAAAATAATAATAAATACTACCCATACATCAAATAAATATAATAATTAATATTTTAAATGAATATAAAATCTTTTTATTTAAATATAATTATTTATTAAATAAATCTAAATAGTGCATATAAAATAGGGGATTGGCCGCTATGCAGTGAAGACAAAATCCACTGCATGATGCAGTGATGAACAGTAGACCAAAAAACACCACAGCCGGTTGAAAAACCGGCTATAACCCTTTTATTTAATTTATTAATATTTATTAATAAAATTTATAAAATACAAATCAAATATAAAAAAATTTGTTCAACAATAAAAAATCATATTAAAACTTTTAAAAATTATATTAACATTTTTAAAAATTATATTTCATTAAGATAAAATAAATAAATATTTTCTCAAAATAATTTTGAAATTTTGATATGTAACCGTTTTAACGGGTTTGGTAACCACCATTACGGTCCTAGTACCCATTATTACGTTTTGGGTAACCATTTTTCAATTTTTGCAATTTTATCTAGTAACCATTTTAACGCCTATAGTAACTGCTTTCACGGCTCTGGTAACCATTTATACGGCTTTGGTAACTATTGTTTTATGAAATTTTGACTTGTAACCAATTTCACGGCTTTGGTAACCACCATTACGGATCCAGTAACCATTTGTACGGCTTTGGTAACCATTTAAAATTTTTTGAAAATTTGACTTGTAACCATTTTTACGGTTTTCGTAACTACTTTTACGGCTTCGGTAACCATCTTTTAATTTTTGACATTTTGACTTGTAACCATTTCCACGGGTATGGTAACCCCCATTACGGCTGCGGTAACCATTTTTATGGCTTTCATAACCATTTTACAATTTTTGAATATTTGACTTGTAACCATTTTCACGGTTTTGGTAACCACATTCCCGTAACCGGTAACCATTTATACGGCTTTGGTAACCATTTTTAAATTTTTGAAAATTTGACCTGTAACTATTTTCATGGATATGGTAACCATATTTACGGCTTCAGTAACCATTTTAAAATTTTTAAAATTTGACTTGTAACCATTTTCACAGATATGGTAACCACCTTTACGGCTCCAGTAACCATTTTCATAGCTTTGGTAACCATTTTAATATTTTTAAAATTTGACTTGTAACCATTTTCACGGATATAGTAACCACTTTCATGGCTACGGTAACCATTTTTACTTCTTTGGTAAGCATTTTTCAAATTTGGGAATTTTGACTTGTAACTATTTTATCGGATATGGTAACTACTATCACGGCTAAGGTAACTATTTGTACGCCTTTGGTAACCATTTTTCAAATATTGGAACTTTGACTTATAACTATTTTCACGGATATGGTAACCACCTCCATGGCCACGGTAACCATTTTTCCGCCTTTAATAACCTTTTTTAAAATTTGGGAAATTTGACTTGTAACCAATTTCACGGATATAGTAACCACCTTCACGGATATAGTAACCACCTTCACGGATCTTGTAACTATTTGTACGGATTTGGTAACCATATTTAAAATTTGGAAATTTTGACTTGTAACCAGTTTTATGGATATGGTAACCACCTTGACGGCGCCGGTAATCATTTGTACACCTTTGGTAACCATTACTAAAATTTAGGAAATTTCAATTGTAACTATTTTCACGGATATGTTAACCACCTTAACGACTTTGGTAACCATTTGTACGCCTTTGGTAACCAGTTTTAAAATTTGGGAATTTTGACTTGTAACCACTTTCACGGATATGGTAACAAACTTTACGGCTCCAGTAACCATTTTTAAAATTTGGAAATTTTGACTTGTAACCATTTTTACCGATATGGTAACCACCTTCACAACTACTGTAACTATTTGTACGCCTTTGGTAAGCATTTTTCAAATTTGGGAATTTTGACTTGTAACTTTTTTAACGGATATGGTTACTATCTTTACGGATAAGGTAACTATTTGTACGCCTTTGGTAACAATTTGCAAATATTAGAAGTTATACTTGTAACTATTTTCACGGATATGGTAACCACCTCCACGGCCACGGTAACTATTTTTCCGCCTTTGGTAACCATTTTTAAAATTTGAGAATTTTTACTTGTAACCATTTTCACAGATATGGTAACCACCTTCACGGACACCGTAACTATTTGTACGCATTTGGTAACCATTTCTAAAATTTGAGAAATTTGACTTGTAACCAATTTCACGAATATGGTAACCACCTTCACGGATCTTGTAACTATTTGTAAGAATTTGGTAACCATATTTAAAATTTGGGAATTTTGACTTGTAACCAGTTTCACGGATATGATAACCACTTTGACGGTACCGGTAATCATTTGTACACCTTTGGTAACCATTTCTAAAATTTAGGAAATTTCAATTGTAACTATTTTCACGGATATGTTAACCACCTTAATGGCTTTGGTAACCATTTTTAAAATTTGGGAATTTTGACTTGTAACCAGTTTCACGGATATGGTAACCACCTTGACGGTAACAGTAATCATTTGTACACCTTTGGTAACGATTTCTAAAATTTAGGAAATTTCAATTGTAACAATTTTCACGGATATGTTAACCACCTTAACGGCTTTGGTAACCATTTGTACGCCTTTGGTAACCATTTTTATAATTTGGGAATTTTGACATGTAACCATTTTCACGGCTATGGTAATCACCTTCACGGTTCCGATAACCATTTGTACGTTTTGGTAACCAATTTTTAATTTTGAAATTTTGAACTTCTTCCGTAATTGTAGACACATCCCAATTTGGTTGGTCTTGAAAATACACAAAGTGTGTCTAATACAACCTAGAGGGGGGGTGAATAGGTTTTAGTTGATTTGTTACCAACTTTTCGACTTAATCAATTTTAATAATCCTACTCCATATTAACAATCAATCAATCCAATATAAATATACGGAAAACAATAAAAACACAAGGATTGATTTACGTAAGAAACCCTCCAACTGGGCAAAACTCACGGGCTATCCTCCTAGCCACAAACGGTCCTCAAATCCAATATTTGAACGAAAGTTTACAACCTAGGTTGACCTCAAGTCACACCTACTTGGTCACTAACCCTTTCACTCTACCCAACGGGCCTTTAATAGTGATTCTTGACCACAAGCTTCTGCACTAACTCACTTAGTCATAAAGCTTAACAATCAATGAAGAGGTTAAACAACCTAAGTGAATATGTAAAAGATATTCAAGTATGCAATTAATGCTAGGCAACAATAAATGCCTATCTAAGGATTTAAAGATGTCAATAAATGTAAATCCTAGATATCAATATCTAAATACAAATGCATGAAGATTTAGCTAGAAGGGTAAAATCATCCTAAATGCTAGCTATTAATGAACAAGGCTCTCAACCAACACACAACAACTCAATCATGTTATAAATGCCAATAAACATAAAGGATATGCAATAAAATCACATAAAAGAGCTAACCCTAGGCAAACAAGAACATAAATGAATACAAAGAGATTTAGGGCATGTTCAAGTTACCTAGTCAATGAAAGCAAGAAGAATCCATGATGAGATAATGCTTGAAGAGGTTAAATGCATATGGATTTGTGTTTGGTTGAGTAAAGATGAGTTCTTGGGAGTTTCTCTCTCTAAGGGAAGCTTAGCCTATCAAAAATGGCTTCTTGAACTCATGAAAACGAGCAAGGAAGAAGATAGAGCATATATAAGGGAGCCCTAGTTGAAACAGCGTCGTTTTGAACTTAGGGTATAAAATCCCGTCAATACCGCTAGATGGACCGCGTCGCAGGCAAGTGTCCAGACCACGGTACACACATCTGTGCACCGTCTGGACAACAACGCGGTGCAGGGCGCTGTGCATGCAGGTGCACAGGCCGCGGTATGGGCAACAGAGGCTTACTGGACAACACCGCGACTTGGGTCGCTTTGCGTGCAAGAGTACAGGAAGCGGTACATGAAGCATGACTCTGCTGAGGTATACCGCTCTGTATGCCGCGGTGCAAGCATGTCTTGCCAAGCGGTCTAGGCCGCGCTAAGAGAAGAAATTCTCTTTTCTGGGCAAACTCAACACACTAAGAGATGTGCAAAATGTGCAAGTGTGGAGTGTGAAAAGAGGCATACAATACATCATTCAATTACATGAAGATAGGAACATAATGCATGCAAGTGAGTGTGTGCAACTAGATCTCTTCAAAGAAAGTTAAACTAGTGAGATACCTTTGAAGTGCTCTTTGAGAGAGATGATGTCCTTGAAGCTTGATCACACTCAAGAGGCCTAAATTACCCTTACAAAGAATAATCCCCAATGTGGTTTGTCAACGAAATAAGCCAATCAAAATATGAGGAACTTATAATCTCCCCCTTTGGCTATTTCGTGACAAAACCACCACTCACAAATCATCTTCACAAAAAAAGTAAAAACTAAAGGTCAACAAGGAGATATTCTACATTACACAAAGATTCCTAGATACTAGGTACTTCAAAACTTCAAGCTCTTGTAGAATAGCCATCCCTACAAAACAATGAGACTACACTTTCCAAGACAAGTGTATGTGAGGTGATCAAGAGAGATAAATAAATAAGAGCAATTTGCATAAAAAAAAAGAAAATTACAACATGCAACATGCAAATGCTCCCCCTATATAGGTTACTCCCCCTCAACGGGACAATCTCTCCAAATATGCAATCCCCTTAAATAAAACCACATTACTCCCCCTTTTTGTCATGAGATAGGCAAAGGAGTATTCCCCAACCGGGTCACTTTAGCAAAGAGAGCTATTTGCAAGATAAGTGCATAATCATATACAACAACTTTATGCAACTCAATTAATTGAGAGAGAATCATTGAGGGTTTTATTGTTTAGAAGAAAATGTGTGACTTAGTTGCTTTGGATGTAAGACATGTAACATCATGGTTCAAGCAAATGGTATTTGGCAAAGCAAACAACAAAAGGGTTTCCAAAAGAATTCAAACCAATTTACACCCTTTTGTTATAAGCAAACAAGATATAGTTTATCAAAAAGAATTTCAATTTAAAGAGCAACTATATCAAACTTTATGAGCAAAACAAGACATGAGTGACTTTTGCACCCTTTTTGATTTTTTCGGGTGGGATACCCGTATGATAGTAGTCTTGTTCAACTAATAAAGAGAGAGAGAGAAGACTAAATTTGGATGAGACATCCTTATTTATTGCATGGATAGTAGATCCTTATTGGGTTTAGTCTTCTCATTTGCTTTCTACATATTTTGCACTAGAGCAAACAAAAACATTTCATGCATATTATTTTAAGCATGTCATTAAAAGTTCTCATGTCATGGAGTTAAATTATGGGTCATTCAAGTGTACTTTCCCAATCAAAATCTCCTAGTCCAAAAAAGCATTTTTGAACATAGAGGTGACATGGATTACAAATCAAGCAAGGCACACTTAAAAAAAATATAAGAATATATACAAGCACAACCAAGAATACTCAAGCAATTAATAAAGAAGCATAAAGATGATCAAGTTTTTGCTTATTCCAACATGCAAGGTTGCTCTCTTTGCTTGAGTTCCCCATAAGGGGTCAATTACCAAAACACATCAAGGCATAAGACAAATCCCAATAGACCTACTAAGTGACTTGAACCTAGTTGAGTCTAAGGGCTTTGTAAATAAATCTGCTAGTTGATCATTAATGCCCACATGCTCAAGTGCAATGCATTTATTTTCAACTAGTTCCCTAATGAAATGATGCCTAATGTCTATATGCTTTGTCCTAGAGTGCTGAACAGGATTCTTTGAAATGTTAATTGCACTCATGTTATCACAATAAAGGGTAAGAATACCTTGATCGAAGCCGTAATCCACAAGCATTTGTTTCATCCAAAGGAGTTGTGTGCAAGCACTCCCGGCGGCTATGTATTCCGCTTCAGCTGTGGATAGAGAGATGGAATTTTGCTTCTTGTAAAACCATGAGACCAAGTTGTTGCCTAGGAAGAAGCAACCGCCTGATGTACTCTTCCTATCATCACAATTTCCTGCCCAATCTGCATCACTAAAGCCAACTAAGCTAGCATTAGTGTCAAAAGAGTACCATATCCCATAGTTGGATGTCCCATTCACATATCGAATGATTCTCTTCACGGAGGAGAGATGGGATTCCTTGGGATCCGCTTGGTACCTAGCACATACACCCACACTAAAGGCTATATCGGGCCTACTTGCGGTCAAGTAAAGCAAGCTACCAATCATGCCACGATAAAGACTTTGTTCCACACTCTTGCCACTAGCATCCTTGCTCAGTTTCAAGGTGGTACTCATGGGTGTGTCACAATGCTTGGCATTCTCAAGGCCAAACTTCTTCACTAGGTTCTTAGCATACTTAGCTTGGGATATGAAAATCCCATCATGCAATTGCTTGATTTGCAAACCTAGGAAGTAATTGAGCTCCCCAACAAGACTCATTTCAAACTCATGAGACATGACATCAACAAATTGTTGGACTTTGGATTTGTTGGTGGAGCCAAAAACAATATCATCAACATAAATTTAAGCTATGAAAAGCTCATCTTTGTTTCTCTTGATGAATAAAGTTTTGTCAACACTACCCCTAGTGTAGTCATTGTCAACAAGAAATTGAGTGAGGCACTCATACCAAGCCCTAGGTGCTTGTTTCAACCCATATAAAGCCTTCTTGAGGCTATAGACATGATTGGGGTGGTGTGGATCCACAAACCCCTTGGGTTGCTCAACAAACACTTCCTCATGCAAGAAACCATTTAGGAAGGCACTCTTAACATCCATTTGATGCAATTTGAACTTATGCACACATGATATGGACAAAAGAAGCCTTATGGACTCAAGACGGGCAACTGGAGCAAAAGTCTCCTCAAAGTCAATACCCTCAATTTGAGAGTATCCTTGTGCTACAAGTCTAGCCTTGTTGCGCACAATGTTGCCATTCTCATCCGACTTATTCCTATATACCCATTTGGTGCCTATGACATTAGTATCCTTGGGTCTAGGAACAAGAGTCCAAACCTCATTTCTTTCAAATTGGTTTAGCTCTTCTTGCATGGCAAGAACCCAAAACTCATCATTCAAGGCTTCATCAACCTTTTTGGGTTCAATTTGAGAGGTGTAACAAGTATAGCTAATTTGATTAGCTATTTGACACCTAGTCCTAACACCTTCATTCATATCTCCAAGAATGTCATTCTTATTGTGGAGATTTCTAACCCATGGAGCGGGTTCTTTAGAGTCCAAAGATGGATCTCTATCAAGAGGTTGGATGACCTCTTCATCAAGACTTGACTTCACATCAATTGAAGTCTCACCATTCTTCTCCAAGAAGGGATCATCAAGCACAATGACCTCCTCATTATGGTCTCTAGTCTTAGGCCTACAATCATCTATGACGACATTAGATGATTCTATAACACTCCGAGATTTTAAATTGAAAACTCTATAGGCCTTACTATTAAGGGCATAGCCAATAAAAATCCCCTCATCACTCTTGGCATCAAACTTGCCAAGTTGATCTCGGTCATTTAGAATTTAGCATTTGCTCCCAAATGAGTGGAAGTAGCTAATATTTGGCTTCCTACCCTTCCATAATTCATAGGAGGTTTGCCTAGTACCCGGCCTTAGGAAGACTCTATTTCCTATGTAGCAAGCCGTATTGACGGCCTCATCCCAAAGGTTCCTAGGGACATTGTTGCTAAGCAACATCACACGGCCCATCTCTTGAAGGACCCTATTCTTCCTCTCAACAACCCCATTTTGTTGAGGAGTTCTAGGAGCCGTAAACTCATGGGAAATGCCTAAGCTATTGCAATAGCTTTCAAAACAAGCATTTTCAAATTCCCTCTCATGGTCACTCCTAATTCTTTTAATGCTTTTAATGTGTGAGTTCTTTTCATTTTGAATTTTAATGCAAAGCATTTTAAATTTTTCAAAAGTTTCAGATTTTTCTCTAAGAAAATATGTCCATGTAAATCTAGAGAAATCATCAACACAAACAAAAATGTATCTCTTGCCGCCGAGACTCTCGGTTTGCATGGGACCCATAAGGTCCATATGTAGAAGCTCTAATGGCTCCTTGGTGGCGAGATACTTGCCTTTCTTGTGCATACTTTTGGTTTGTTTTCCTTGTTGACAAGGTCCACAAACGCCATCGACTTTCTTCCCAAGCTTAGGGAGGCCACGCACAACCTTGAACTTATCTAAGATCCTCAAATCTCGATAGTTCATGTGGCCAAGTCTTTGATGCCATAACTCAATTTCCTCACATTTGGACATATTGCAAGAGATAACACTAGCTTCAAGACAATAGCAATTGTCACTAGATCTCTTTCCTTTTAGCAAGGTTTGTCCATTTGGCATTAAAATAGAGCAATCATTTTTGTTAAACAAGACAGAGAGTCCATCATCATTAAAATGAGAAATGCTTATAAGATTGGCTTGCAAGCCATCAACAAGTAAAGCATTGGACAAGGAGGGTAAATCGGGAATGGAAATGGTTCCTTTCCCTATGACTTTCTTTCTAGATCCATCACCAAAGGTGACAAATCCTCCATCCTCCAAGACAAGGGATTTAAAGAAGCTCTTGTTCCCCGTCATATGCCTAGAACACCCACTATCCAAATACCAAGTGTTAGAGGCATTTGCCTTCAAGGCAATTTGAGCCACATAGCAAGAATAGTTATCCCTTCTAATCCACCTAGGTGTAATGTTCTCATTCCTAGTGGTATTAGTCACATTGGCTCTAGATTTCCTATGATCATGCATTTTAGCTCTAGCTCTATTTCTTTCAATCATGCTCTTGATTCTACACATTTCAATGTATTTGAAGCAATTAGGTCTAATGTGACCATTAACACCACAAAAGTGACAAGTGGGAATAAAATAAGAAGACATACCATGCCCTTGTGAGTACAAAGGGGCTTTTCCACGCATTTGAGCTTGTCTTTGGTGTTGGATTGGTTCTCTTCTTCTTTGTTGTTGAGTTAGAATGAATTGCCTTTTTGATTGACCTTGCATGAATTTCTTCTTGGCTTGATGGTATTTGGGTTGAGGGAAACTTGCTTGATGCACCCTTGTTGATTGAGCTTGAGCTTGTTTCCCTTGTGCTACCTTGACTTGAGAATCTTTAGAGCACTCTCCTAGTTAGATCTTCTTCCTAGGATGTTGTGGGGGTGGAGGCTCTTTGTTATCCAAACTCTTAACAAACACAATCTTGCTTGAGGATGATGTCTCTTTGTCATCTTCATAGCCAAGACCTTTCTTATCACTTGGCCTCTTGCCAACTCCCAACATGTGGTCAAGTTTATTCATGCTTGAAGTCATCTTAGCAATGATCTCTCTAGCTTCTTCAAGCTCTTTTTTCATCAATTCCTCATTCCTTTTGGCTATCTTCACTTCTTTATTTAAGTGAGTAGCTTCGGTGGATAGCTTGAGATTCTCTCCTTTTAGCCTTCGAATCTCTTTCTTCATCTTCAATCTTGAGCTTTGAAAATGCTCAATGAAGCCTTCAAGATCCATTCCTCCTACATCCATATTTGTTGAATGGGATGAAGAGTCACCATCGCTAGAGTCATCTTCACTTTGTTTCTCTACCTCTTCATCATCTATTGCTTCCTTACTCTTGAGAGAAGATGAGAAGGCAATAAAGTTTGCCACATGATCCTCATCATCTGAGGATTCTCCTTCTTCTTCCAAGTCATCACCATCGCTCCATGTGGCGGCCATGGCCTTTCATTTCTTCTTATTTTTCAAATTTCCACAATCCGTGGAGATGTGTCCGAAACCTCCACATTCGAAGCATTGAATCCCTTTTCTTGTGGGCTTGCCTTCACTTGACTCAAACTTCTTGAAAAGAGTCTTCTTCTTTATTTCCTTTCCTTTGGATCCAAATCCCCTCTTCTTAAAATTGATGAACTTCTTGAATCTTTTCACCATGAGGGCCATTTCTTCATCTGAGTCTTCTTCCTCCTTCTCAACCTTAGAAGTCTTCAGAGCAATGCTCTTTTGCTTCTTTTGAGGTGTAGATGTGGGAGTCCATCTAGACTCATATGCTAGAAGCCTTCCAATAACTTCACTTGGCTTTATATTCTTGTAGTCACTATTCTCCTCAAGAGCCGTCACTTTTGACTCAAATCTTGCTGGAAGCGACCTCATAATTTTTTGCTTGATCCTCCTGTCCGAATAGGGATCACGAAGTTGATGGCTTTGATTGACTATGTCCATTATCTTCACTTGAAAGTCGTTGAAGCACTCATCCTCCTCCATCCTAATTTGCTCGAATTGTGTTTGGAGGACTTGAAGCTTGGAGTCCTTGACCACCTCGGTTCCCTCATGGGCCGTCTCTAGAATCTCTCATGCCTCTTTTACAATTCTTGTTGTTTGGATCAATTTGTACTGATTGTCATCCATTGCACAAAGAATAGCATGCATAGCCTTGTTGTTCCACTTGGATGCTTCAAACTCTTGAGTTGACCATTCCGACTTTGGCTTGGGAACTACACTTTCGTCTTCAAGAGTCTTTTCCGGAAGAGCGTAGCCATCTTCAATTGCCATCCATGCTCGGTCATTTATTTGGCAAATGTAAGACTCCATCTTGCCTTTCCAAGAGGCATAGTTTATTCCGGTGAGCAAAGGGGGTCTTGTGCTAGAGGCTCCCTCATTACCACTTCCGTTCCCACTCATAGTGTTTGGGTATGAATGAGATGAATGTTTATGATGCAACAAACACAAACAAAATGCAAGACACACAACGAGCAAGGATCACCTAAGTGTATCTAGGAACCCGCTCTGATACCAATTGAAAATACACAAAGTGTGTCTACAACCTAGAGGGGGGGGGTGAACAGGTTTTAGTTGATTTGTTACCAACTTTTCGATTTAATCAATTTTAATAATCCTACTCCATATTAACAATCAATCAATCCAATATAAATATGCAGAAAACAATAAAAACACAAGGATTGATTTACGTGAGAAACCCTCCAACTGGGCAAAACTCACGGGCTATCCTCCTAGCCACAAACGGTCCTCAAATCCACTATTTGAACGAAAGTTTACAACCTAGGTTGACCTCAAGTCACACCTACTTGGTCACTAACCCTTTCACTCTACCCAACGGGCCTTTAATAGTGATTCTTGACCACAAGCTTGTGAACTAACTCACTTAGTCACAAAGCTTAACAATCAATGAAGAGGTTAAACAACCTAAGTGAATATGTAAAAGATATTCAAGTATGCAATTAATGCTAGGCAACAATAAATGCCTATCTAAGGATTTAAAGATGTCAATAAATGTAAATCCTAGATATCAATATCTAAATACAAATGCATGAAGATTTAGCTAGAAGGGTAAAATCGTCCTAAATGCTAGCTATTAATGAACAAGGCTCTCAACCAACACACAACAACTCAATCATGTTATAAATGCCAATAAACATAAAGGATATGCAATAAAATCACATAAAAGAGCTAACGCTAGGCAAACAAGAATATAAATGAATACAAAGAGATTTAGGGCATGTTCAAGTTACCTAGTCAATGAAAGCAAGAAGAATCCATGATGAGATAATGCTTGAAGAGGTTAAATGCACATGGATTTGTGTTTGGTTGAGTAAAGATGAGTTCTTGGGAGTTTCTCTCTCTAAGGGAAGCTTGGCCTATCAAAAATGGCTTCTTGAACTCATGAAAACGAGCAAGGAAGAAGATAGAGCATATATAAGGGAGCCCTAGTTGAAACATCGTCGTTTTGAACTTAGGGCATAAAATCCCGTCAATACTGCTAGATGGACCGCGTCGCAGGTAAGTGTCCAGACCGCGGTACACACAGCTGTGCACCGTCTGGACAACAACGCGGTGCAGGGCGCTGTGCATGCAGGTGCACAGGCCAGCGGTATGGGCAACAGAGGCTTACTGGACAACACCGCGACTTGGGTCGCTTTGCGTGCAAGAGTACAGGAAGCGGTACATGAAGCATGACTCTGCTGAGGTATACCGCTCTGTATGCCGCGGTGCAAGCATGTCTTGCCAAGCGGTCTAGGCCGCGCTAAGATAAGAAATTCTCTTTTCTGGGCAAACTCAACACACTAAGAGATGTGCAAAATGTGCAAGTGTGGAGTGTGAAAAGAGGCATACAATACATCATTCAATTACATGAAGATAGGAACATAATGCATGCAAGTGAGTGTGTGCAACTAGATCTCTTCAAAGAAAGTTAAACTAGTGAGATACCTTTGAAGTGCTCTTTGAGAGAGATGATGTCCTTGAAGCTTGATCACACTCAAGAGGCCTAAATTACCCTTACAAAGAATAATCCCCAATGTGGTTTGTCAACGAAATAAGTCAATCAAAATATGAGGAACTTACAGGTCTGACACAAATTGAGAAACCATTTTTGGACAAATGATTTGAGTCCAAATATAAATTAAACGTTAATTGTGATTGTTAAAATTGAAATATTAAATAATAAACGAGTGTTGTTATTAGCACACCTCCTATGGATCTATTTATGCCACACTTTTTAAATTAAGTAGTATTCTTTTTCTTTCCTTTGCCAAAATTATTAATTTTATAATATAATTTAAGGAAAAAAAAATCTTCTTCAAAGTAAATCTATTAAAGCCCCCACATTCCTTTTCTAAAAAAAAATCCGCGTTCTTGTAACAATAAGAATAAGTTAAACTAAAAAGCGATCCCCCACATGTGCTTTTATGTTTTATTTATTTTACATTTTTATTATTTTATAATTTATTAGTTTATGGTATTAAACAAAAAAATAACTTAAACATTTTTTTAATGTTGGGTGAGCTTTGTACCCTGTACGAAATATCATCAAGAGTGGCGATATTACACCTTTTAAAAATTGCATGTACATCCAAAATTAATAATTTTTTAAAATTCTAACATTTCCAGAATTTGACGTGTAACCACTATTATGGCTTCGGTTAACATTTTTAAGGCTTTGATTATGATTTCATGTTTTCTGCAAAATTTGTAACTACTTATACTACGGTGGTAAGTACATTGTTTTTTCTTACATTATTCCATTTCCTCTCTCGCATTGAAATTCTTTTTACGTATCTTTGAAATTTTGATAATATATATATTTTTTAAAGTCTTCATAAAAACAAGGAGGGAAACTGGCCCTCTATCTAATAACAGCAAAGCATGGCACCATACAAGGCACAAAAAACAGAATATAACGACACAGCCAGCCACACTAAGGTGACCAAAACAGAGCACCATACAAGTTGCTGAAAACCACAAGGCAGAAGACAACAACACAACCAACCACTTCTACGACCACAACAATCACCAGCTAACCAAACCAAAAAAGCAAAACCGCAAAATCATAAAACCACACAACAAGCCTGATCAAACATCCCCCTATTCTACAAAGTCCCCCGATCTATTCGACCTCATCTTTGCTAAACTGTCCGTAAAGGAATTAAAAATTCTGGAATCAAAAACCACCTTTAAGCGATACATACTTCCTTGCTTTTCGTAGAAAAGGTCCCTTAACTTAAGGGAGAAGCTATAGCTCCAACAGACCCCTTAAAAGCTCTCTTAAATGTGTTTTGATAGAGCTCACTCCCTTAATTAAGGGGTGGCTTCAGCCCCCTTAAGTGGGCTCCACATATTTAAATTTATTTTATTTTTTGAAAAACAACAGATATTTAATTTTTTAAATCCCAACATCTCTTTTATTATCTAATGAATAATTTGTTTTACAATAATAATTACAAAGTAAAACATCAAGATAATTAAAAAAAATTATTAAGGGAGCCATATCCATTGTCTTCGACTACTAATCAAGTGTGAAGGTAATTTTAAAAAGTTTAGATATTCTAATTACGCTATCACCATGACATCATTCTTGATTACCTCCGTACGTATACATTATTTAGATTATTAATTTCAAAAGTGTTTTTACTTTAAATATAGTCTAAATATTTATCAAACTAAAATTCATTTTCTTCATTTTCCTCATTTTTCTATTTAAATGAATTAAACATTTAATACAACTATCTTTAAAAAAACACATAATACAACAACTATTTTTTTTATTGAAATAGGCCATTAATTATGTAACATGTAAAAAATTGTTGATACTGATTCAATGATTTACTGGGGTGTGCATTCTCACGACAATCTTGTTCACAGCAGCACGGGACATCACCAATGTGTTGTGTAGCAAGATGATGTAGACATTCAAACCCTGCAAAAAGCATTATAAAATAAGCTTTGGGATGGAAGCAACTACCATAATAATGTAGATAAGGAGAATATTGATAAATAAGTGAGTTGAGTTGCGGTAGTCTCATGCTTTAGTTATTCATAATAATTTGAAATTTCAGAGGAAAAAAAGAATCATTTCTATCACAAATGAAATCCAAGTACCAGTTAAAACATGAGCAAAAGATATATACTAACATCTATACAGCAAATCAAAGACTTCTAACCAAAATATGCAAAAAAAAAAAACAAACTATCGAAAGTTATGGCCAAGAATAATGAATGATAAAACATCATCATACAAGCGGAAAAAAATACAATTGTGATTTGACAACCATAATAAATGTAACAATGAAAAACGAAATTGAACATACGTACATCTACACAAATTACCACATTTATGATATCAAAACATAAAACATGCGAATAATGTATATATTCAAGGAATAACTCCACTATGTCAATTTTAAACTCTTGTAAAGCTCATAACCCATAAATTATAATTAGATAGAGGAAAGCTCCGCACAAGCTTTCCACTTGATGTGGCAGCATAGCATAAAACTTAAAACAATAAATAAATAAAGAGCAACTTTTCATCAACTATGCTAATCTTAACCAATTAACTAAACAACTAGGATTTGCTAAGATTGACAAGATGGATAGAAAACTGGAAGTAAGTTAAGACATTAGTAGTATACCAGTATCATAAACCACTATCAACCACAACGGACTGGTAGTGAGTAACACTATTCAATAATTTGAGAATCAAAGTTTAGATCCCCACAAGAATGCAAACAATCCCTTCACTTATCCCTACCTACTCTACCCACTAATCACCCAATTAATAACACCAATCATCCAAATTCAACCTACCCACCATCAATCTCTTGAATTAAAATCCCTAGCTTCCTTTAGTATGGCAATATTTAGTTGCTTCAAAAATTTTAGAATCAAAACAACTGATACAATAATTTAATCAAAAAAATTGGCATGTAATCAATTATATTCAATGTAAGTAAGTGCAATCTAATGATTTCTAACCCAGAAACAATATTTATGGCACAAAAGAGAGATAAAAAGATCATTTGGAGATTCATAGATACATACAAAGGTTTTCATCATACTTTCTTCATATCATTTACATTTCATTCATAGTATTGAAGTCATATATCACAAGCCCATAGGAAAAACATAACTTTTTCTACTTTCTTCATATCATTTACATTTCATTCAAAGAATTGAAGTCATATCTCACAAGCCCACAGAAAAACACAACTTTTTCTCCTAAAATTGCTTGAAAGCTAACCATTGTCAATACCTGGAATTAGATGCTTGCAAAGCTATGTAATCTGGCATTGCTACCACCTAACAATTACTGAAACCTCCGAAATACAATAGCAAATCTAATATACTTAAACCTAATAAGAGCAGAAGATAATGGTTTTACCGTTGGCAAGTCCAAACCTGTCTAGCAATAGTAATTTTTTCATCGTAGAAAACGTCGCAAACCTGGCTCTTAACATTTGAGCGACATCTAGTTACCTTCCTCTTCCACTTGACCATCTGCATAATCATCAGAGCAAATATGTTAAGGTTCAGTAAAGATTTGAAACAAGTGACCATTGTGAATCTTTAAGATTTCAAGTATATGTAGAGTTCAATGAAGCTAGAAGGGCCTCACCCGTAAGATAATTACCCAAATTTGCTTGAGCAATAGCTTCGGTGTTGATTCCTTTAAAAATGAACAAAAAAAAAATGTCATTTATACTAACCATTTTAAGGTTTCTATACAAACAAGTAAATGAGTATAAACCTAGTAATGAGAAAAGAAATAACAAATGAAAAGATTTTCAAATATTTGATAAGTAAGATTTAATATTTTTATGGTGAAGAAAAAGTGGACAGCGAATAAAAAAATATACCAAAATACCGGAACAGCAAAATATATTTACGATAGAAAACAAATAGCAAATGAAAATAACAAATAGAAAGCAAATGTAAACTATAGAAGCAACTTAACAGAGTGTACCCTATAAACATGACTGATATTGAAAGAGAGAAACTTATCCTTAAGCTCCTTTTCCTATTTTTGCATAACCTTCTTTTGATTTTTTCAACCAACTAGCATAAACCAAACTGCTTTTAGAGGCAGAAACTTCATTTTATAATTGGTAAAAAAAACAATTTAAGGAATATCAAAGAAAAATGCATGCTAAAAAATGAAAAAATAAACCTGCATGCACATAAGCATTGAGTCTCCATGAACACGAATGTGTTTAAACCATTTCTTAAGAGCATATTTCAATCCTAAAATCAAAGCTCTATAAAAACAAATTGCCGCCTTCATTAGCAACCCAAACCTTTATTGTCCGATCCAAAGAACATGATAATAAATACCGATCCCAATAAAGCAACATGACCGCATCGGTATGGGCTTCTAAAGTCATAAAAGAAATGTAGGGATTCAATGCAACCCCTAAGGTTAATCCAGTATAGTAACATGTTACAAGGTTCTTCTAGTATGATTGCATCCAAAAGTTCAAGTATTCTCAGATTAACTATGTTAATCCACTAAAGTAACTTCCCGTTGCATCGGTAAGTATCATCGATCATAGATCTGTTGTACTTTCCCTAATGCTAGCATACTACAATAACTAGATAAGTTATCACATTTTCCATTAGAGTTGTTAGCTAGATAATGCACTAAAACATCATTATATTATTTATTATATGTTGAGGTATCTTAAGAAAGCCTTATCAAATAAGTTATCTTAAAGACTTCAGAGTGCACTCGGAAGAGATGTAATGTTTAAAGCCTCTATTCTCTTGATATAGTTGGTGTTTCTAATGAAGACTCAGATGGAGACTGCATAAAATAGAAGGTCAATTTTTAGGCTTCACACTATTGTCCAAGAATGTTATTCATTTGGAAGAGCAAATAACAAAATGAGGAGGCTACTTTATTTCAATGCTGAGTACAAAGCCATGAGGCCCATGACACATATTGCATGGAAAATGATATGGGCAAAGTCTTCCTTTAAAGAAATGGGTATTTCAACAAATAATCCAATAAAAAAGAAAAAAAATAGGATAATACTTCTAATCCAATTTGTCTTGGAAAAACTAAGCATATTGAGAAACTAAGGAAGTTCTTAGAACTATGTAACAAGTTCAGCATATTGAATATCTATGCTATAGCTTGAGAGAGTGTGATGAGATATTTAAACGGGCTCTATCATAATATATGCATAGTGTAAGAGCAATTCTGGTAAATCTATATATCATTACTATTATTATTGTTATTATTATTATTTTTTATTCAGAACAAATGGTCAATCTACCCATGAGGGGTTAAAAAAATGGTCAGGCCTTTGGTTTGCTCCCACAAGGTCTGGGGTTTGAATCCCCTCATGGGTACCCTTCATAGTCAAGGGCCATAGTTTCCTATTTTCCAAAGATTGTAGGGTTCAACAGGGCCCTAATTTCGAACTCGAGTTCGCTAAGCGGGTTTGGGGGATTTTTGGGTTATCCAAGAAGATAAAAAACAAAAAATCAAATGGCCAATCTATTTATAATTAAGCTGGACAATGCACTTCATTTTTTTCAACATCTTTCCCCTCCCTCTGTTCAACCTAAGTCCAAAACATATTTCAGCTATCTAGAAAACCCTTGATACAACCTAAACCCACTTTCATTGTAAAACCATTCTCTAACATCTTTTAATGACATGACGGACAACCATTGTTTGTTTATTTGAAAGACACTAACTGCCGACTTCGAGTAAATGAAACTAAAAGAACTGGCTGGAACTAGAGAAACCCCTCAAACTGTGCATCTAAATCCTTCAAGGAACACAACTAGCAATATTAAACAAAGCATATATCAAGTATGTCACCCCAATCCAATTTAGTCCTCACTTAGCCATTTAATTACCTTTCACCGCCTCAAAATTAGCTCCGTAAAGATTAAACATTGATCAATCAAAATAAAAAGATAAAAATTTACATATACAAATTCAAATTCATGTGCAACGTGCAATCCATGTGGGTGAAATAAGAACTGAATAGAGAAAATACTCATAACCGACAATCTCATATGTACCAAATACCAATTGTGTCACACTATATCAATCCATAATAGTAAATGAAGCAATATAAGGAAATAGCCAGTTGATATAACACCAATGGCCATGGTAATGTTATATCCAATTTTAAATGGCCAATTACCAATACATCTCTAACTCAAACAATGGATTAATTAGAGCAACCAAATGAACCATTAATGAGTATCACAAAACATCAAACTCCCTCCACTATTTCTGAGACCACGATAATCAACATATAACAATCACATCAGCACTAAATTTAGATCTCTAAGTACATATAAGCAATCAAAACATATAGCATTACAATAAAAACAAAGTAAATAAAAATCCTAAATTCAACCAAATGCACCATTAATGAGTATCAGAAAACGTCAAAACTCCCTCTACCATTTTCGAGACTACGATAATCAACTGGTCACAATCACATCAGCACGAAATTTAAATCTCTAGGTACACATAAGCAATCAAAACATATAGCCTTATAATAAAACAAAGTAAATCAAAGTCCTAAATTCAAAACAAGTAATAATAACACAAATTAAAAAAAAAGGAGCTAACCTTGTTCCTGGATCAACCTGTCTCAGCAGAGAACCATTAGGAACAACCACCTCCGAAACTGGGGTCTTCATGGCCTTCTTTTGATCCTCCAAGCACTCAGATTTTGCCAAAAATGAAACAATATCCAGAGAATTAAGAATACCCACAAACCTTTGCTGCCCCATCTCACTATTCTTAATACCCACCAGTGGTTTCCTCCTCCAAATTGAAATCCCGAACTCCGTAAACTCCCCGATCGCCCGAATCGCCGCCTCGGCCTGTTTTGCTTAGACAATCTAGGGTTAACATATGGGAATGGTGGTTCTGCAGCATGAACCTGCATGCAAATCAACGGCTGTAACGCGAACCCCTCTAGAACCCAGAGAATCAACCATTACACGAAATGAAAATGAGCTGAGACCGAGCCGGTGAACCACCAAAGTGTTCTCAGTCGATTTGACGCTGTTTTGGAAAGTGAAAAGCTCGATGGGTGATCGACTCGGGCTCATCTGGACCTTGATGATCTGACTAGAAGAGTAGTGGCGACGAAGAGAGCTTGGCAAAATGAGAAACCATTGTTTCGGGTCCTGAGAGGAGAAGAGAGAAGAGAGAGAAATGAAGATTAAAGTTACAAGAGAGACAGAGAGAGTAAAGAGAGAAAAGAAATAAAAAGAGATTTGTTAAAAAAGTAGGCCAACCGGATAGACTGGTTTTTAGTTTTTTTTTTAATAATTAATGCAAACCATTGGATCCAGATTAAAATGATCCAACAGACCATTTATAACACTATTCATCCCTGCATCATGCAGTGATTTTTAAAATCACTGCATACTAGCCAATCCCTATAAAATAGTGTTTAAAAAAGAAACCATAGTTACAGGCACAAGCCTAAATCAACGGGAAGAAATCAACGAAAAATAACCGGTGTTTTTGAATTTTAACTAAGAATTGATGGGTTTAAACTTTGGACTCAATTATGGGCAGTGGCCAAGATCCCTGTGAACCTCAACCCATCTTGGTGCAAATCCCCCCTTATCTGACGTTGCACGCATGCGGAGCATACTTTTTATCCTGATGAAGGAAATCCCTGATTGATGTTGGCAAAAGAAGAGGACGCTAGAGCGATGGTGAAGCTACCATAACAAAATTCGTGAAAAAAGTCAAAATTCGAAAGATTACATAACAAAATCCGATGACAGCTACTCCCGGTCACCGGATCTCATGTTTTACCTTTTATTTTTATTTTTTTAATTTTATAATTTTTAATACTTTATCAAAAAATAAAAGAAATGATAGTTTTGACAATATATGGGGTGTGCTTACAAATTATAACATTTTAAAATTTTTAATGGGTTGTAGATACAAAAATGGGAGTACAAATGATTTTTCAGGAGCGTAAATATCATCACTCTATTGGTAGTCATAATCAAGACCCAAAACAACAATGGAAAGAAACTAGTGCCTTGTTCATGGTCCACCATCATCCGCCATTAAAGAACCAACCATGGCCCAAATCATCAAACCAAAATGAACTTGTTCAAATATTGTTAGGTCATTTAAATTAGATGTGAATGTGACCGTGTTTTATTTTAATTATTAAATTTATTTTTTTAATAATTTAAAATTTATAATTTAAAAGGCAAAGGGCAATTAAGACTTTTTCAAATAAAGTGTAGGGCGTTTTGGACTTTTCCTTCTAAAGCTTTAGTCAACTGTTAATTTGAATGATAGTCAACAGTTATCAGGGGGCATGCTGCAATTAAGGCTAGGGAAATGAAAATACTTCTCAAGCGTGTGTCTAATACAACCTAGAGGGGGGTGAATGGGTTTTTAATCGATTATTACCAATTTTTCTTGATTAGTCAATATTAAAAAATCACCCCACAAGCAAACATACAAAATCAAGTGTAAAATGCGGAAATTAAATAACACTTGATATTTACGTGGAAACCCTTCAACAAGGGAAAAACCACGGGCTATCCTTCTAGCCACACACGATTCTCAAATCCACTATTGTAATGATGTTTACAACCTAGGTTGACCTCTAGTCATACCATTCTCGGTCACTAACCCACCACTACTACCCAACGAGCCTTTATAGTGAATCCTTGATCACTTTGCTTGCCAACCACACCTTGGTTGCAAGACTTGACTTGCTTGTGCACTACACCTTGTAGTCACAAGACTTAACTCTCGAAGAAGAGATTAACAACCTAAGTGAACATATGAATATTCAAAATGCAAATAATGCTAGGCAACACTAAATGCTTATCTAGGAATTAAATATGACACTAAGTACAAATCCTAGATATCAATGTCTATATGAATGCTCATAAAGACCTATCTAGATATAGATATGCAAGTCTAAAATCTAGTCATCAAACAAAACCATATCAACACATGTTGTCACATAAAATGGCAAGGATAATAAATGCAATTAACAAATGCAATCAATGAGTCCTAATTAGCTAGAGGGCAAATATGTCCTAAATATTAGCTATCACAATACAAACCCCAAACATATCATAGCTTCAATTGATATACAATAAATATGAAGATTTGCTAACCTAAGCAATAAATGACATATCTTGATAAACTAGAACAATAAATGAGAAAGGATGTGAGTTCTACTTACCAAGTAAAGACATTAATGAAGACCCATGCTTGAATGATGCTATATATACAAGATGATGATGGGTTTTTGGGGTTTGGAGAGTCAAGTAACTAAGCTTGAAGCTTTCTCTCTCTAAGGGTTGTTCTCTCTCATAAAAATGGGTTCTTGAAACTCTAAAACGAGTTGGGGAAGAAGAGAACATATATATAGAAGCCCTAAATGAAACTACGTCGTTTTGAGAAGTTTCTAAAAATTTCCAGTGATGTGCGCACCTGTGGAGGGCAGATAGGGTGTGCATGAACAGCGCATATTACTGGAATGATTTGCGCACCTTGTGCACACTCCCAAAGAGCGCATTTGCGAGACACTGCATCAGTTCAAGTTTCAAGCGACCCAAAATATGACCAAACAACATTGAAACCTTTCGTATAGTATACCGTTGGAAAGGTATGGATGTCTAATTTCTACTCCTTTTTATAGAATGACGTTTCAATGTATGTAGAAAAATTTATGGTCATTTGAGTGACCAAAGGTCAAAAACGGACAGCAACAGAGTTGTCCAGTTTTGGTGATCACTTTGGAGATTTCAAAACTAATCCAAACGGTCATAAAATATTACGAATAATATACCATTGGAAAGGTATGGGTGTCTAGTTTGTACAGAAATTTTCAAAACTCATTTTGAAGTTTCGTATAAAACGTTATGGTCACAAAACCATACAAAGGTCAGTTTTGAAAAACATTTAAATCATTGAAATCCACTCTTTTGAAACTAGACATTTTACTCCAAACAACCAAACAACCAAACAAAAACAAGAGAAGAATGGGACCTTCTCAAATGGTCACTCAATGCGCTAAGACAAGCACACCATTGTGTAAGCGCGGACAAAACACAAAACCACATTTAAATATAGAAATGAAGTACATAGTGTGATTGTGAAAAGAATGCACACAAGAATAATAGGAACACATGCATAACATCACAAGTGCATGTAAGTATGTGTGTGTGCACCAACAAATTTATGACAATGCAAATGCATGTAAGTGTGTGTGTGCAACTAAATCTCTTCAAGAGTTAAGAACAAGTGAACTACTTCTCTTGAAGCTTTTTGGGATGACCGGAAGCATGTCTTTGAGAAAAACCGCACTTGGAGAACCTATGCTACCCGTTACAAATATCCCCAATATGATTTGTCATGAAATAAGCCAATCATAGAAATGAGGTTCTTACAGGATATAATCATTTTCCCCCCTGTAGTTTACCATATTAGACACTTTGCCCCCTCTAGTTTCATTAATGGTCAGTCTCCCCCCTGAAAACGAAAATATTGGTCATTTTCCCCCTTCTGTCAAGTTTTCCATCCAAAATAACGTTGTCTTTTAATTAGAAAATTAAAATGCTACCATGAGGGATTGAACTCTCAACCTTGTAATCAAAAGTCATAAACCGTAACCAGTTGAGCTATTACAACTCATTGTTGATGGTTTGTTGATTTAAATGTATATATATAGTTATCTAATTTGTGTAAAATAATTTAAATCTCTTTATATAATTTAAAATAAACTCATATATATATAATTTAAAATAAATTATAATTATACTCCAGCCACAACATTTGTTGATTTAAATTTCTTCCTTTTTTTCAATTTTTTTCCTTTTCAAAAAATATATTATTTCTATTTGATATAAAATTCAAAAAATCAAAGTCCATAAATTGAAAGGGAAAAAAAATCAAAAACGAAAAAAGAAAGGAAAAAAAAAAATTAAAAATTCCCTTTTTTTAATTGTTTTTCCTTTTGTTTTCTTATTTCCTTTTTCTTTTTCATAAATCTATTTTTATATGTTATTATTAAATATGATTTTATTTAAATTATATATATATATATATATGAATTTATTTTAAACTATATAAACAAATTTAAATTATTTTATACAAATTATATAACTATATATACATTTCAATCAACAAACCATCAACAATGAGTTGTAATAACTCAGTTGGTCATGGTTTGTGATTTTTGATTACAAGGTTGAGGGTTTAATCCCTCATGGTGGCATTTTAATTTTTCAATTAAAAGTCAACGTTATTTTTGATGGAAAACTTGACAGAAGGGGGAAAATGACCAATATTTCGTTTTCAGAGGGGGGGGACTAGCCATTAATGAAACTAGAGGGGCAAAGTGTCTAATATAGCAAACTACAGGGGGGAAAATGATTATATCCCTTAAGGCTATTAGTTGAATATTAAGCCTTTTTAAAAAAAACTTCAGGGTATGTTATTGCAATTATCCCATAATTTATTAGCTTCCATCACTACATAATTATATGCCCACAATGATAACAATTTTAAAAATTAATTTTATTTCTTAATATATATTGGAGGAAACCATGTTATCTTCTCATCTACCAATCTAATACCCACCAATCTAATACAGTTTATCATCGATATAGGTAATACAGTTGATCATCATTGCAGGAAATCCGCAATCCGTCGTAGCTGATACATTTTTATGATAAATTTTTTTGTTACATTTGGTCATTGGAACAGGTTCACAATCTTTCCAACTTGTTGGATGTAATTCCTGTTGTCTGTATTGCTTAAAAACAATCTGGTTCGAATCTGTAAGAGACAGAAAAACAATAAACAGAAAAACAATAAACAGAAAACATCACGTTAAAGAAATCGAGGCCCGTGTTTCACACGGTGTCCTTAAGACAATTTCGCAGGCTAACACCGTATGTGTATGGCGATTGTCTCCCAGGATACAAATATTTAAACAGTGGATGTGTAGAACACAAACCACTTTCAGCGAACTCAAATTGAATTCAAACTTACCAAGATACGAACAACAGAAGAACTAGGAAAAGAACAATATTTTCTTTTAATTTCGTGATTTCCAGAATAATCTAATAAGGAAAATAGACTAGGGTTTAAATAGAAAACCTAATCAGTAAGATTGATATGGAAATACGTAATTATTGCGGTTTTAATGATAAAGAAAAATAATTAAAGAATAATCTTCCAAAAGATATATTTCTAATTAAACACTGATTCTAACTACTTGGTGATCAAGTAAGTATGAAAATCCAAAACGGAAATTAACTCTTTCCTTAATCCAATTAATTTCCTTAACACAAAACGGAAATTAATTAGTTATTTCCTTATCAGTAAAACGTTTGACTTTGGGAAAAAGAAATTAAATTAATTCTTTTTCCTTATCAATAAAACGATGATTTAAGAAAAAAGAAATTAAAATAGTAGTAAAAAGTTGACTGTACTCTCACGATCCAATCAGTGCAGCATTCGTGTACGCAGGACGCGCCCACACACATTTTTATAAATCTACTATCACACAATCACTTATATACCACATATAAGTGTTTTCCCCTGACCAATGTATGATGCACATTTTTTCCTACATAATGGACTCACATTGAGAATCAATTTCTCATTTACCAATCAATTATTTTATGAGTTTGAATATACCATTTCGAAGCTCTCACGGAAGAGAATTCGAATATATTTTGATCTTCCATATTCTTGGAATCAGCCATACCCAAATAATACTCTTAAAATGTGTGTTCATCACAAAATTTCCAACAATTCCTGCATAAAAAATTTAATTTTTAAATTTATATATTTCATGTTATGCTATAATTAAAATTCAATTCTCTACTTAGTATTACCGGTATTAAAACTCCTTGAATTTTGTTTGAATCATATGAGTATGAACCAAATTTCAACACACTACAAGTCAGAAACAAATATAGATTAAAAGATATTAAAAAAAATGTTACAAAAAGTACACCCAGTCTACAAGTATCAAGAATTCCAAATCATATACACCCAAAGGATGAATATAAACATCAAAAATCTTCATGTTACATCACATAGCAAGATCTTGCTAAACAGACGTACGGACAACATGAAACGTCATAAAAACTCTCTATTCCAATTAGCAGTAGGTGATCCCAACACATCTTGCAAACAGTAATTCTCAATTGAACCAAAATCATCAAGCAACCCTTCAAAAAACTTATCATCCAAACCATTCTCATCATTCTCCTCCTTTTGATTCTTCACGATACAAAGAGATCCCTCCTCTTCATCAACATCTTCATCATGATCATCCTCATCAATTGCAATCACACCCTTCATTGTCTCATCAACTTGAGGCATGTGACCTTCAAACAACGCCACGTGTCCAAACAATTTATCTTTCCTAGAAAAGCTGGTCCCACAAGAGCACTCCCACCTACTCTCCCCACAGTGCTTGTAATGGCTCTTCAAATCCGATTTCACCGAAAAACTCTTCTTGTGACACCGATCGCACTGGTACGTCTTCGGACAATGACTCCTCTTGAAATGATTCTTCACGCACGTCACCGATTTCAAAGCCCGAAACTTTCTGTGCCTCTTGTTTCGGTTGCAACCTTCGAACGGGCACGAGAATCTCGGCTTCCTTCCTGATTCCTTCACCGATTTCTCGGGTTTCGCTAACGCCTCTGCCGTTTTGTACTCGTTCCCGTGTGCCCGCATATGCATCCGTAAATTCGCGTCTCGCTTGAACCCTTTGCCGCAAATATCGCAGAAGTGGATGTGCTCTGCCAGCAGCTCCACCGCGTCGATCTCCACCACTTCGTACTCCGATTCGTCGTCGGGGTCGTCTTTTGTTTCCGATATTCGCTTCGTTTTCTCCGAAAAATCCGAAAGGATATCCTGGTTTTTCGGATCCGTGGCAGAATACGCCTGCGGCTGCTGCGGTAGCGGTAGTGAGTGCGAGGAGACGAGAAGGGCGGCGCCGTTGACGATGATTTGGTGGATGGCGGAAGAGATTTCAGAGGAGACCATATCCATCTGGTTTTTGGAGATTAGAGTGTTGGAGCTCACCGATTCCGATAAGAACTGCTGGAGAGAATCCATTCTCGTACGGACGGTCGAGAGATTCGTCAGCGGAGATCCGGGATCTGGATATGCCGGCCGATTCCCACTAGTTACGCCGATATTTGACATTTCTGAACTTCAAAAAAAAATACAGGACGGCAATAGTATTCAGTTCTGTCTCGGGTTTTGTCTTCGATTTGATAAATTGATAAGCTTAAAAAGAGAGAGACAACGACAATGCACACGTGGCGATCAAAGAAAAACAGATGGTTGCTTTGATTGACTCTGACTTGGCGGCTGTGGGCCCATCATTGGTGTCTCTAGGCCGTTCGATTAGAGGAACAAGTATGTGGGTCCACTGAAGTTGATGAGATAGTGGACCTTACCTCACTTTGTCTGATTAGTAATATAAAAAAATCAAATTAATATTTAATAATGACAATAATTTAATATCTAGTGTTGGTTGGTTCCATGAAGCTTCAATTGAAGTTTTCAAATTCAAATACAAGTTGTGCATCGGAGATTCCAAAAAGTAGTCAGTAGTCAATCGAGTCTAAGGGGTAATTGCACAAACACCTTGGGTTTAGCCTTAATTCTATGCATATGAACATTTTGCAAAAATTAATTTAAAATAATAGATCTACCTACATCTGCGGTATCGTCTACCTCAATGGAGGAGCAGATCGCTCATTCACCTTGTGGTCCGTCCGTTGAGGAGTAAACTTCACCTCCACTAGTAGTGCTGTAAATATGGGCCGGGCCTGGAGGGCCCGGTCCGGCCGGCCTGCCAAGGATGGCGGGCCGTGCCTGGCACGGCCCGCTACTGTAGCGGGCCGTGCCAGGCACGGCCCCCATTCTTGGCACGTGCCGGGTCAGGCTTCCAAGCACGGCGTGCCGGCCCGGCACGGCACGCCAGCACGGCGTGCCAAGCCCAACGGCCGGCACGCGTGCCGGCACGGCGTGCCGACCGTTAGGGCCGCAGAAATTTTTTTTTTTTTTTTAAATTTAACTATATTTTTATTGTTTTTTAAAATTATTTTTTTAAAAAAAACATTAAAAATTACAATTTGCCCCCTCAACTCTTGTATTTTATATTTTTACCCCCTTTTCTAATTTTTCTATAAATACTCCCACACATTCCACTTTTCATTCACTTTCTCTAATTCTCTCAATCTCTCCATTCTCAAACTCTCTATACAATTTCAATTATTCTTAATTTCATTCTTACTCTCTCTCTACTATTCTACACTACTAATATACTATTATAATATTTTATTAGTAATTTACTATTATTCTCTAATCTCTCCACCAAGACACCAAAGTTCAAACTTCAAAGGTACATTTTTATTTAAGTGTTATATTTTAAATTTAATATGTTTGTTTAGTTAGTAAATTTATCATTTTATGTTTATATCAGTTATTAATTTTATTTATTTAGTAAATTTATCATTTTTATGTGTAGGGGTTAATTTTTATTTTTATTTTTAGTAAATTAATCATTTTATGTGTAGGAGTTAATTTTAATATATTGTTTTAGTAAAATAATCATTTTATGTGTAGGAGTTAATTTTAATATATTGTTTTAGTAAAAAAAAATCATTTTTATGTGTAGGGGTTAATTTTAATATATTTTTTTAGTTAAAAAATCATTTTATTTGTAGTAGTTAATTTTAATATATTTTGTTTGTAAAATAATCATTTTATGTGTAGGAGTTCATTTTAATATATTGTTTTAGTTAAAAAAATCATTTTATGTGTAGGAGTTAATTTTAATATATTTTTTTAGTAAATTAATAATTTTTATGTGTAGGAGTTAATTTTAATATATTGTTTTAGTAAAATAATCATTTTATGTGTAGGAGTTAATTTTAATATATTGTTTTAGTAAAAAAAAAATCATTTTATGTGTAGGAGTTAATTTTAATATATTTTTTTAGTAAATTATTAATTTTTATGTGTAGGAGTTAATTTTAATATATTGTTTTAGTAAATTAATAATTTTTATGTGTAGGAGTTAATTTTAATTTATTGTTTTAGTAAAATAATCATTTTATGTGTAGGAGTTAATTTTAATATATTGTTTTAGTAAAACAAAATCATTTTATGTGTAGGAGTTAATTTTAATATATTTCTTTAGTAAATTAATAATTTTTATGTGTAGGAGTTAATTTTAATATATTGTTTTAGTAAAAAAAATCATTTTATGTGTAGGAGTTAATTTTAATATATTGTTTTAGTAAATTAATAATTTTTATGTGTTGGAGTTAATTTTAATATATTGTTTTAGTAAATTAATAATTTTTATGTGTAGGAGTTAATTTTAATATATTGTTTTAGTAAAATAATCATTTTATGTGTAGGAGTTAATTTTAATATATTGTTTTAGTAAATTAATCATTTTATGTGTAGGAGTTAATTTTAATATATTTTTTTAGTAAATTAATCATTTTATGTGTAGGAGTTAATTTTAATATATATTTTTAGTAAAATAATCATTGTATGTGTAGGAGTTAATTTTAATATATTGTTTTAGTAAATTAATAATTTTTATGTGTAGGAGTTAATTTTAATATATTGTTTTAGTAAAAAAAATCATTTTATGTGTATGAGTTAATTTTAATATATTGTTTTAGTAAATTAATAATTTTTATGTGTAAGAGTTAATTTTAATATATTGTTTTAGTAAAAAAAAATCATTTTATGTGTAGGAGTTAATTTTAATATATTGTTTTAGTAAATTAATAATTTTTATGTGTAGGAGTTAATTTTAATATATTGTTTTAGGAAATGGATCCCACCCATCCTTATTTTCCAGACGGTCTAAACATGCTGAACGATGATTTTGATCTCTCCGGACCGGCAGAAACCGGAGCGGGACCTTCTGGTTCCGGCGCCACACCGACATCACGTACCAAATCTAAGAGGTTAACATCAGACGTATGGCAGTGTTTTGACGTAGTAGAAATGACACTTCCAGACGGTACGGTCGGCCCCAGAGCCAAATGTAAGTTTTGTCCTAAGAACTATACCACTACTAAGGGTGGAACCGGTCATTTGAGAAGACATATGCAAAAATGCATGCCCAAACACGTACAGGTACCCAATACAACCCAGACACAACTGCAACGGCACCCAGACGGGTCGGTTACGACGTGGCATTACGACGCCGCACATGCTAGAGAATGTTTGGCACGGTACATTGCACAAACTGATCAACTTATTAATTTCGGTGACTGTGTTTTTTTTTCAAGAATTTATAACATCTGCATTTTGCCCCCAAATGCAAATTGTTTCTAGAACCACCACTAGGAACGATTTGATAAAAATGTTTAAAACCCAACGAGATGACTTGACGGCTGAATTACAGCATCTAACTGTCTCAATTGCATTAACTTCCGATATTTGGAACGCATGTTCCAAACAGGACTATTTATGTGTCACAGGACACTATTTAGACTCTGAATGTAAGATACAAAAAAAAATTCTTGGTTTTCGTCCTATGGATTTTGCACATACCGCAGACAATATTTTTGCTGTCATTCTTTCTGTTTTAGAAACTTATGACATAACTCATCGCATCCTCTCTATCACATTAGATAATGCATCGGCAAATACTAAGTCTATTGCATTGTTTACTGAAAGAAACATCCCGCAAGCTGGGGGTTATTTCTTCCACCAGCGTTGTGCATGTCATATCATAAATTTAGTTGTACAGTCTGGTTTGAAGAAAGTAAGCAATCGTATAGAACGCATCAGAGATGCCATTTCTTGGATCGGTAGCTCTAATCCAAGATTTCAAGAATTTGGCAGACACTGTACATTAAACGGTCTACGACCCCGACGATTCCAAACTGATATGCCGGTAAGGTGGAACTCTACTTACTTAATGCTGAAAAATTGTTTGGAATATGATACAACTATTTCGGGTTTTTATAACATGAAATTGGCCGAAAGTGGTTGTCCACCTGCTCAATCACTGACACCAGACGATTGGTATGTGGCAAAGATTTTTGTTGAATTTTTACAGGTTTTTTACAATGCCACTGTAACCCTTTCTGGGGTCTACTACCCCACATCTTCCCAGGCAATCCATCAGATTGTGGAAATGTCTGACATGTTAAACACTTATAGGGAAGATGACTTGCTTGGCGATGCAGTTGTTGACATGGAGACCAAGTTTAAAAAATACTGGTCTGAAATGCCTTTCCTTTATGCCTTAGGTGTTATAGTAGATCCTAGAATTAAATTAGCTGGTTTAGAATATTTGCTTGAGTTTACTGGTAATAAATTGTCAATAGATTATTCCGAACAGATTACTGACATTCGAAACAAGTTGTTCGAAGTTTTTAGTATTTATGAGCACAGGTTTGGCGGCATTCACACGGAACCATCACCAGAACTGGACAGACAACCGTTGCCGACAAGTTGGAGCATTCTCAAACGCCGGAAAAAAGACAAATCAGCAAGTTCTTCTTCTTCAACTACACGATCTGCTGCATCTTCTGGTGCCGAACTGAATAGGTTCCTTGAAGCACAGTTTGATGCCGACGAAAACACGGAGAATTTTGATCTGTTGTTATGGTGGAAGACCTATAGCTACAGGTATCCGGTCTTGTCACACTTAGCACGTGACATACTGGTTATCCCCGTGTCCACTGTGTCTTCAGAACAGGCATTCAGCACGAGTGGACGAATTATTGAACCAAGAAGAAATTGTTTGACTCCAGAGATGGTGGAAGTATTAATATGCATTCGGGATTGGGAGCATGCTCGAAAGAGGATGCAAAATGAAACGGTAGATGAACAATTTATTCAAAATTTCTCCAATTTATATGTCGATGAGGGTTCCGCCAGTAACCAGGTCCATAACTAGGTTGTACATGTACATTTACTTGTAATACGATTGCACTCTTTTTCCCTTACCAAGTTTTGTCCCACTGGGTTTTCTTGGTAAGGTTTTTAATGAGGCAATCATATAAATATGTAATACTGAAAGTCCGAAATAAATAAAGAATTCTTCATTTCATATTTTTATCTACTTTTTTTTTTCTTTCATGTTTTATCTTTATTTATTTTTTGAATTAATTCATTAAATAAAATAAAAAATGTATCTATAATCTATTATTAATTTATTATAAACATTTTTTTTATTATATAAAAATAATAATATATAAAAAAAATTTTAAAAAAAAAATATGGGCCGGCCCATTTGGCCCGCCAAATTGGCCCACGGGCCGGCACGGCACGGCACGCGGCACGGCACGGAAGGGCCGTGCCGGCGTGCCGTGCCGGGCCCCCATTTAGGAAAACGGGCCGTGCCAGGCACGGCCCGTTTTCCTAAACGGGCCGGGGGGCCGTGCCGATGTGGGCCGGGCCGGCCCCCTTTTACAGCACTAATCAGAACCAGCTGTTCGAAACTGGGAACCGTAATATAACCGAACTGAACCAAACCGGGGTCCAGTCTAAACGGAGCAGATTGCTCATCCACGATGACGAAGTTGATATGATCTATAGCATTTCATGTCAACCAAGTAGATATTGTTCGTTTTGAGCTTCACGTAAGCATCATTCACCCATGGCTCAAAACACGTCTGTATAGTTAGGAGAGATCAAAGCTTATAATTAAGTCATGGACCTCACTCATTAGCGATTTAAGATGTGACATGATCCATTTTTCACTGCTGGTAGAGACCCCATTAACGATTGAGCTATTTTATCTTTAAAATTTTATGTTTTTATATTTTATTTTATAAGTAATTCTTCATTTCTCATCGTAAATGGAGGAGATCAGAAGTTTTTACTCCTCCACCATTAATTTATAATGGACCACCACTAATGGTAGGGGTGTTTGTGTAATGTTTTACAAAAGGTCCACATGCGTGGATTTAGACCTAAAATCGGAGATGTTTGTGCAATAAGTTTAATTATATATTTAATAGATAGATTATGTGTATTATTAGACTTAAGTAGTGTAGGACTGTAGGTTCATTGTTTGATTTACTGGCATGCTTCTAGATTCCTCAAAAGACGGAAACATTTTTATGATTTAAAAAATCAGTAACAATTCATATCCAAATCGGTGTTCTAATTTTTGAGGTGGTATTTTAATTCAAAATTTACTGTACAAATAAAATAAATCATCATTAATGTTAAAAATTTTCTTTATAATGATAAAACTTTTGATGAAAATGTTAGTATGTATTCAAAAGACAAGAATTTGTAGGACTACTTGAATAAGAAGCTTATAGTTTAAAGAAATATTATGATTATTATTATTATTATTATTATCCATCTGAAGATTTGTGCCTTTCTAATGCGGTAAAGAAAGAAAAAGAACAGATGTCAAAATTGTTTTATTTTTTTTTTTCGATAGTATCTATTAATCTGAGATCAGATATTTTTTTAAAAGTTTTCATCATTAGTAGAATTCAAATAATTAATCTGAAAATTATTTACTCAAACATCAAGTTTATTTATCAACTAGTTGAGCTACGTTCATATCGGCCAAAGTTGTTTTAGTTGAGTAATGAAATGAAAAAAATCTAGAAATTTCAGATTTTTCTAAAAAAACAAACCGGAAAAGTTGACTAACTTACCCCCCCCAAAAAAAAGCAAATAGAAATGAAATTGTTGTAAATGCATGAACCCAAAATATTAAGAGCCTGAATGGATCAGGAAAAAAATTTATGAATTTGGATCCTCGGCTAATCTGATCATTTTCTTGACCTCATTTAATTTCATGACACATAAGCATTACAATAAATATGTGGTTAAGATGTGATTGATTTCTACAACCCTTTTATCAACAATCAATCACATGCTTTAAAAAGGTCAAGAAAAAAATATCAGATCAGTAGAGGATCCAAATCGTGTTCAAATATGTCTCTACAAGGCAGTTATTGATACTCAATGTCAAGCTGATGTAGCAAATATATATATATATATATATATACATTTATATATATATATATACACATTTTTATATATATATATATATATATATATATAGACATTGTCAAGTTGACTATCTATTTTAAGAGGCTCTGTTAGATGACTATTTTGTATACCAACTCAATATTGGAGATAAATATTCAAAAACCGTTAAACAATTTATCTAATTGAAAATAAAATAAAAAGAATAAAGACTAAAATAACTACATAAGTCATTAATAAATTTTATTTTCAACAAAAGCATTAGAGAATCTCCGATGGAAAAGTGGTTTGCATACCAAAAATCGTTGACGTGACAACAGTGTTAAGATATTTGCTTCCTATGTGGCATATAGATAGATTTAATAGACAATCAACTCAAAATTTATTCTCCAATGTTGCTGTTAAAACACATTTATTTTTAATGACGTGTCTAATTTTTTTCCTTATTTATTTCTTACCAAAAATAAATGAAAAATTAATGTTAATTTTAAATATTTGTTGAGTCAACCGAAAAAGTAGCTGTGCAATTGGTCATCTGAAAGTGGACGGTCATGTTGATAATGTTTAATATTTTTTTACTACATTAGCGTGAGGATGAATATGCACAGCTGTATTGGTGATACATTTTTTTAATAGAATGTATATTATCATTCCCTTGTATATTATCATTCCCTTGGGTGGGAGGATAATGGATATTAGCATCAACTTAAAAAAATAAAAAACATTAGAAACATGAGCATAGAGAGAAAATACAATTGAAAAGAATGAAATATAGCTCAATAACTCCGACCATTTATGCTATTGTAATTTTCATTTGGAAGTTTTATTTTCACTATGTTTCGTCTTTATTTTATAGGTAACTTATAATTATTAAAATGTAAATAATATAAAGTATAGTAAAATAAATTCTTGATAAATGAAAGTGATTAAATAAAAACATTACTAATAAATATTCAATATTAGTCTCATTTGAAAGATCCAGATGAGAACTTTCTAATTGTATAATTTTTATGATAATAAAATTTATAAATTAAAATTTATTATATATTAATTGAAATTAATTAAGAAATATAAAAAGGATATAAATGCTAAATATTTATTTATAACTATGGCATGAGGGTAAAAATGGAATAGAAAATGTAAAAAAGTGAATTTAGAGTTTCATATTTGGTATACTAAAAATATTTATTGGAAACAGAGTTTTAGAGTACGGTTGGAGCAAATGGTACTTTATTTGGAGTTCATACTCTATTAAATAGAGTGCGGAGCATCTCCAACCAATACTCTATCTCTATCGCTAAATAGAGTTCCAAAATGGAATATTCTCTCATGATTCAATCTCTAAATTTTTTTCACTCCAACCACACTCTCTATCAATATCTCTATCTCTACATCTATCTCTATTTATATCTTCAAATAACTTACATTTTCATTATTATTATTTTACTCCCTTCAATATTTTTTTTATATAATATTATTTTTTTAATAAATTTTAACAAGTATTATTTTAATATCATTTTTTTATTTTTTTCAAACTTTTTTATAAAAATATAACATTTTTATTAGTTCATGAATATTAGTTCCATCATCTTAAATATAATGTTTTTCAATATAACTTGCTCAATCCCACATCTTTTTCTTAATTTCATCAGATATTTATTTTTAAATTCAAAATAGTATATAATAGGAGTTGTTACACTAACATACGAGATTTGTTAAATGATACTAGTTTTATGTGTATGAAATTAGTGTAGTTGTAAAATAATATTAGTGTCACGTGTATGAAACTAGTGAAGGTGTGGCATTGACTTCATTAAATAGTATGTAAATTAAAATTACGATGATAGATCTGGCGGATTCCATAAAAATCCCAACAAACGCAAATTTTTCCAACAAAGAAGAAGGAAATTTTTGATAAAAAAACTCGCAATTCCCAATACAAGGTAGATTATTTTCAGATGGATTTGAAAGTCACTTGGATGACCTTCCAAAATAATAATTAATATGTTATGTTGCTATTATTTATGTTTTTTGTTATTTTTTTAGATATCCTTATTGTAATATGTTTATGTTATTGTAGTTTTCATTTGGAAGTTTTAATGTCACTATGTTTCAACTTTATTTTAGTGCTAACTTATAATTATTAATATGTAAATAATAAAAAGTATGGTAAGAATAAGTAAATTTTGACAAATGAAAAATTATTAATTAAAAATATCATTAATAATGAAAATATAAACTATTTGAAGATAGAAATAGAGATAGAGATAAGGAAAGAGATTGTGGTTGGAGTGAAAAGATTTTACAGATGGAATATGGGGAATATGGGTTGGAGATGCTCTAAGGGGTCTGTTAGGACAACCAAAATCAAGAACTATATACAAGGCTTGGAGTCACAGTATCCCGTCCGTATCACTGTGTATCCCCGCCGTATCCTCTGATCAAACTTCTGAAAAAGTCAAAGGATAAGCCATTTAGCGAAGCACAAACGTATCCTAGCGTATCTGGGGGTGTTTCCAAATAGGATACGAGTTGGATACAAGTTCATTTTACCATAAGGAGTATCTTTGTTTGCATAATAGGAAAGTTTTGTTAATTTTTTTTTTACTCCTTCTTGAGTCCAACTACCATATGCATGAAAACTTATAGGTATCACACCTAGCAATTTATCATTTAGTTATAACCATTGAGGGTGCGTTTGGTACACAGGACATGATAGGACAAGACAACGTAAGACAGTTTCTTTTTGTCCCACATTTGACATGACCTTAGCATGAGACAAAACGGGACAAGGTGGGACAAAAATCAGAAAAAACTGTCCCACCTCAAACTCTGGGACTACTTGTCCCATGACATGGGACAAGTGTGAAAGACATGTATTTACCCTTCAAATCTTCAAACAATTACAATCATGTCCAATATTATATATATATATTATAATTACATATATAATATTATATATATTATATATTATATAATAATATTATATTATGTTATGATATATAATAATATTATATTATGTTATGATATATAATAATATATATTATATTAAATATATTATTATTATATAATATATTACATATATTATTATTATATAATATATTAAATATATTATTATATAAAATATATAATTATATTTAATAATATATATCCTATATATAATAATATTTAATATAATATATATATTATAATCTTTATTATATTATACATTATTATATATAATATATATAATATATATATATGATATATTTATACATCATATATATATGATATGATATATATATATATTAATATATTATTAATATATATATATATATTATTATATAAAATATATATGTAATATAAATATAAAAATTATATATATATATATTATATTTTATATATGTATTATAATATATATAAAATATATTATATTTTATTATTATATATTATATATTTATATGTACTAATATTTAACCACCACCACCCAAATCCGCCCTTTAACCACCATTGCCACCCAAATCGACACCATTGGGAGGATATTCAAATCTGGTGCCGGATCTCCCCCGTAAAGGATTTGTAAGAGAAAAAAAAAGTGTTCTTCCGTCTTTCTCTCTCCTGAATCTCTTTCTCTCTCTCAAATCCATTTCTCTCTCTCGAATCCCTCTCTTTGTGAATCTCTCTCTCGTAAATTCCTTTCTCTATCAAATCCGTCTCTCGTGAATCCCTCTCTTCGTGAACGGTTTCTGGTGCGGGTCGATTTGGAGGCCAGTTCTTGATAGGTTATGGTTGAATGAACCTAGTTATTATTATTTTTGCTTTAATTTTGTTTGATAGGGTTTAATGATGGTGGTCTGGTTCGATTGTGGGTCTGGATGTAGTGGTGTGGTTCGATTTTAGGTTTGGGTGTGGTGGCTGTGGTCTAGTTTTGGGTCTGGTGTGGTGGTATTCTGGGGTTATAGGTTATGGGTTTAGTGGTGGTGTTGTTGTTGATGAATGGTTGTGGTTTGGTGGTGGTGGTGTTGATGATAGAGGTTGTGATGTTAATGATGTTGGATGTTTCTGTAATTTGGTTTGGTGGTTATTAGATTAAAAGAAAAAGAAAGAAGATGATGGTGGAATTTGGTTTGGTGGTGTTTAGATTAAATGAAAAGGAAAAAAGATGATGGTGGTGTGATGTATAAAATCGTGTTATAAACACAAAACTCCCAAGTGCACGAATCATGAAGATAAGTAGAGATCGTTCCTATGAGGAAAAGTGATTTATTAATTAAAACTAATTCTAATTCTAATTAAATTAAAATTAACCAAGAGATTGTTTGAGAATTAATTAAACTAAAACTAAATTATTTAAACCTAAGAAAGCAATTAAAAAGAATTGGTGTTTGTGATCAAGAGAAGAAAGACTAAGTAACTGATGCTCCCCATATGTAATACTCAATGTTCATCAATTAATTCCATTAACAAGATTCAATCCAATTTAGGGTTCATTCTCATCGTAATTATGGTATTTACCGTTATTCCTACTCGGGTTTAACCACGTGTTTTCAACCACTACTCACTCTCATCAAAGGTGTGAACAATAACCAAAAACCCATTATGTGAAAGAATTTGTGAACCAAAACCCTCTCGCATATTCCTATGTCGAAAGTAAATTTTATTCGTTCAATTGAAAAGTAATTAAGACAACCTATAGTCTTATAGCGCAATCTCATTATATAAATTATCAAAACTCTAGACAAGCATCGATTAATTTCCACAGATCAACACAAGTTAAGAATCAAGATGTATAATGAATTGAACAAATCAAAACTAGAATTGATTAATAAAAATATGGAGTTTGAATCATAACATGAGGGTCACATAGGTTCATATCGATTCCCTAGTATGGAGTTAGTTACAGATGAAGAAAATATCTAGAGAAGAGATAGAAAAGATAAAACTCATCTTGGCCTTCAACGAATTCTTTAAATCTTCAATGATGAAATCTTCTTCATCTTCGAATCTTCTATGTGTAAGGTGGATGAGAGAATCGAGTTGTGTGTCTGATGGTAAGGATCTGGAAAAGTGTGTAGAAAAGTGGTGTGTAGTTTCTCCATGAAATCCAAAAAATCCAATGTATTTATATGAGGCAAGAATTGGATCGAAATCAGAAATCTTCTTTTGACACTGAATTGTCAAATTGCTTTGATTACCGATGTATAGGTTTCAACAGCGGTTTCTTCTGGACTTGAGAGTGCTGTGGAAATTCACAGCGTAATTGGTAGCACTTCTCACAACGGTTTCTTCTGGATGTGTATCGTTGTTGTTACCGCTGTGGAAATTCATAGCAGTTTGCACAACATTATTGGTGAATTTCCAATAAGTCCCTTGAATTCTTTAAACTGTTTTTTCTCTCTGAAATTCTCCAAATACACCTTATGGAACCAAAAACCTAAAAATACTCAAACAAACAAATTAAAACCCTAAATATGTCGAGAAACAAGCAATTTGATTGGAGGAATATGGGTTAAAAATATATACAAATAACGACCGATCAAAACTACCCTTAAACCTATCTTTTGCTAGTCCTTGAGCAAAACTAAGAAAACAAAAATTAAAAACTAAGTCTAGAAATGATAATCCTAACTAAGCCACTTTCGTAGGGAACACAATAGCATTGAACGTATGCTACAAGCCTTTAAACCTCTAGGTGTATTTAGTATGAGGAGTTTTGTCTCCTGGGGGTTTACAACTATGACACCAATAAACATATCCTGCAAAAACCAGTCATCTAAGATACAATCGAAGTGTGCCCATATTAAAACATTGCATGCAAAAGCCAATAAGCAAAGACTAAAATGATGTCACAAAGCTGAATGCATTGCTCAATTTTAATGAAAAGTCCAAGCTCAAAACATTCTAGTTTCAAAGTCACATTCACCAAATATCATAGATGTAATTCACATCGACTCTAAATCTCACAAGAAATTGCTCATTAATTCACATAGAACCTAGGAAAATACACTCATAAAGCATATGCGAAAGAAGTTATGCACAAGAAATTTTCAAGTTATTATTGCATATGAATATGTTATAGAAAGAATGCTTGATTTGTTTGCAAAAGATCTCATGAAAATAATCAAGCATTATGAACAAGATAAACACATGATTCACTTCTACTTTCATAGCAAGGATAACCATCATATCAGTTAGACTTTTATTAAGGTTGTAATGGGGCCATTTGGGTGAAGGCTAAGAAAGAATGGGAAAATAGGAATTCAAAAACCTATGACTATACCATGAGAGTCTTCAATTACCTTTACGGCTTCGTACAAATCTCTTGGTCTTCTTTTCAAGTGGAAAAAGGCCACTAATTATTGTCCAATTCTTCAGAATTCACCATCCTCTTTCTTGTTGAACTCCTTTTGAGTAAATACAACTTTGCAATTTATTAAATTTATTGCATTCATAAACAATCTATTCTCTGATTCTCTTAACATACCAATTATTTTGGTGGCAACTTTATTTATTTAACTATATTTTTATTTTTATTTTATTTTCTTGAATTGAACACTTAAGAATCAGAGAATTACATAAAAAAATAAACAACGTTGAACCTTACACTTTTGGATTGAATGCAACTCTTTCCTTCATCGACCTCTAATCGAATTATGCATAAATTACATGTAGAATTATGACATCTTCTTCACATTCTCAAAGCATGATCCCAAGATATAAGGTATGGCTATAATATATGCTTATATGGGTTACAATTAATGTGGTGAAGAAAGAAACAGGCTTATTCAGTGTTTGGCTTGAAACAGGGCTATGGAGCACTTTTGGATTGAATGCAGCTCTTTCCTTCATTGGCCTCTAAATAAATTATGCACAAATTACATGTAGAACTATCACATATTCTTCACATTCTCAAAGCATGATACCAAGATATAAGGTATGGCTATAATATATGCTGATATGGGTTACAGTTAATGTGGTGAAGAAAGAAAATAGCTTATTCAATGTTTGGCTTCAAACAGAGCTATTAAGCACATACACAAGGGTAGGAAATATTTAAGGCCTTTTAAGTAGCTCAAGCACACATCTAATCATCACTTCCACTGGTTCGTCTTACACAAGATCAAAATAAACATGTGAATTTTGTTAAGATGAATGTCCTATAATGCTCAATGTACAACCTATAGAGATCGAATTCTAATGCTAAGAACCTACTAATTGTTTAGGAGTAGAAACAAATAATCCCTCATATAGTGTCATTTACGTACGCTTTTTAGCTTAGTGAACTCACAAGAGTAGTCTCCACTATTAATCATGGCTATCTAACTAAGCTTCTTATCCACTATCACATCAAGAGCATGTCATATATTTTTGAAAAATGAAATGCACTACTCCAAGTGGTAAGATGTTAGTTTAAACCCAGTGATTTATTATCTCTAGGGCACAAATAAAAGCATCTCAATCTAGGTTAATTCACAGGAAAGATAGACTCTAAAGACAATATTTTTCAAAATTTTGACTTAAAAATAAAGTAAAAGTCACATAATACCACACCCCCAAATATAAACCCAACATTGTCCTCAATGTTTAAAATTGAAGTGCACGACAAAAGGGAAAAGGGGAAAGAATTGGAAATGCAATACGAACGTTAAAATAAAACACACACTAATCAATAAAACTGAATCTGAATAATAAGTTCAAAATATCACAATAGAAAAATCCCAAAATAATGAAAAACAAAAGTAAATGAAAAGAAATAAATAAAGAAAAGGGAAAAAACATATTAGTATGCACACGTAGGTCCGTCTATAGTGTCTCTAATCAATCTCGATCGTTGCCATCACTGTTGAGTATATATGTATCATAACTGCTCAGTTGTCTAATGGTCAAGTGGTGGCGACTCTATCATGCTAGTGGCCTCCACTCCAAGAATAGTAAAACTTGTATCATAAGAAGAAGAATATGGGTCAATAATCGAGGTGGAATGAATAGTAGCTCTCCGGATCTCGTCGATTGTAATCTGCATCGATCCCATACAAGTATCTAGACCGCTCATCTCTTCCTTCATCTCCTTCTTCAAGCCAGCTAAGCATGTGTCTATTTACCCCTTCATCGTGAGTAGCATGTAATCTACCAACTCAAAAATCTACTAGGACGGCCCGGCACCAGTATTGGGAGGAGGTGGTCCTGGCACAAAATCACCACCAAATTGCTGGATGGGGTCCAGAATCTATTGGTCTGGGGCAATCAAATCATCAACATCATCATTCTGTCCATCCTCAGCACCTGACAGACACCGTTTCCTCAAATTGTTCTAAGACCCCAAATTCAGCGGAGTGTTTGTCACTATAGTAGTATCAGCAGGATCGTTAACTACCAACCCAGCGTCCGCACACATAACGTAATCGGGCAGTGAAAATCATGGTGGAGTCCATTTGTCGACCACACCTTCGGATCTCTTTCCAAATGAATCTGGCAACATCAATGTAGAACCCTTCTTAATCGAGTAGAGTAACATGGAATCCTCCTTAGAGATCTCTGAGCCATGTGATGTAGGTGTTTAATGAAGATAAAATAAAAAGATACCAGAAAGCCAAATCCAATTGCAAATGCCTCATTAGTAATATGTTCACATTCCACCCAACTTCTCCGTCCAAACGAAGCTAGCTACCTAAAAGGAACTTGTTCGGGTAGTTCACCTTTACAAGATGGATATGTGGCAACTCATAATAAGTGTGGATCTTCTCAATAGAGATCACCTTAGGCACCCCTCTCACCATCATAACACTGCTCCTCGTGAACTGATCATGTAGCATGTTAACATAAAACTCACGAACCAGGTTAATGTTGGCAAGTGTGGGTTGTTGAACATATCGAGTCCATCGTCTCGACGTAACCACAGCTGGAATAGTAGTATGGCTAAACTCTTCCAAGTCAATCCCTCTATCTACTATAAAGTTGCACCTCGCAGAATCTTTCATCATTTTCTAGAAGTCCGCAATCCCCAAAAAGGTTTGTTCCATGAGCTATTGATCTCGCCTCTTGTTGGCAGCTGAAGAAGTCGCACGTCCACAAAAAAACTATTCTTGCCATATCTGAAAAATGACACAAATAAACAAAAGCAAGGTAAAATCCAAATTAGGGGAAATAATTAACAAAATTCTAGCGACACTTCGACAGTAAAAACATCAACCAATATGCCTTACTTGCACATATTTTGAACTAAATACACATTTATCATATCCAATGCACAATGTTTAATCTCAATTGCACAATCAAAATCTATTTTGGCACAAAATTATGCATCATTAATCCAAACCCAAAATATTTCGGCAAAAAAGCTACGTATAAAAAAAATCAACATCAATAAGTCACTTCATAGCATATATAAAGAATAAACAATCCAAAATTATGGACATGCAATTGGGAAAATATCCTAAATCCGAAAATCCCCAATTTAGTCTATAAACCCTAGAAAATAAATTGAAACAAGTAAAGGGAAAAAGGATTGATGCTAGGGGAATAAACAATCAAGAAATAAGAGATAAGATTGAATGGAAGAACATACCTTGAATGCTAGGGATTCGTTCAAGTGAAGAGAGAAGAGAGAAAAGAAAACAAAATATTTGAAAAAGGGAAGAAAAACCTGTTTTGTGCGTTGAATGAACTGACGAAGCATAAATAATGCATGGCCGTTGTAGATACCGCTGTGAAAGACACAGCGATCAACATGCATTGGTTGGCTACTTGATAGGTGCAAAATGCACCATTTCACTAATGGAACCGTTGTGGCTTATACCATGGTTGTCACAACGTTTTGTCCAGTTCTTTTCGTTGTTGATATCGCTGTGGAGTTTTGACAGCGCTTTACACAGCGTTGTCATTCCAGTTGAAACCGATGTCAAGTGCGCTGTGGAATAATGATAGCATTGGACAAATCACCTTCATTCCAGTCGAAACAGTTATTAAAAACGCTGTAGCTTTTGACAGTGGCCATCACAGCGTTTTGACCTGATCGACCCCTGTAAGGACCTCTATTTTTTATTGGCTTATTTAATGACAAACCATATGGGGATTTGTTTGTAAGGGTAGACTATGCCTTCAATGTGCATGATCAAGCTTCAAATGCATTCTCAAGACCTCAAGCTCAAGAGCACTCAAAGGTATATCACTTGTACTTAACTCCTTGAAAAGACTTAGTTGCGCATGCGCGCCCGCACACACACACACACACACACACACACACACTATATTCTCATGCATGCTTATTCATCTTGCATTGTGCCTCTTTGCTTATATTTGTGCATCCTTTTCTTGTTTTTTCCTTGCTTGGTTGTTGTGTCATTTGGTCATGCTCAAGTCCCTTGAAAACCTCTTGAAAATTCAAGTGGGTATGCATTTTTTACAGCCTCTGCGGGACAGGTCTCTCGCACAGTCTCTCGCGGAGAACCCTCCAGTGGTTTCCGCGGGACATCCTCCACGAGCTACCTGGACAGAGTAGCCCATAGAGATTTTCCCAGTAGGTTCCACGAGTAAGTCTCCACGGGTTATTTGGACGGAGCTTTCTACAGAAAACTTCCCCAGTAGTTTCCACGGGTAAGCCTCCGAGGGTCATTTGGATGGAGAAAACCACAGAGCACCCATTTGAAGGGCAGTTTCATCTTTTTCCTGGTGTCATTTTTCCCAACTATAAATACACCATCTTCTTCCCCATCTTCTTCCCCATTTGTTCATGTGAGTTCAGAACTGAAACCCTAGAGAGAGGAAGAATTCCCTTTTGAGATAGAAGCCCTAAGAACTCACATTTTCTCGACCAAACACACTTCCATGAATAACTAGCATCATTCAAGCATCAAATATTCATGGGTCTTTGTTGGTTTCATAACTAGCTAACTTGAACATGCTTCATAACTCTTTGTTACATTTATATGTTCGTATTAGCCTAGGATTAGCAGTTATTTAGTTGATTAAATGCATGACTCATTGCTTAATATTGTTTTTAATATGTTTGAGTCTTCATGTGTTGGTTGAGTTTAGCATTTCATTGATAGCTAAAATTTAGGACCATTTTACCCTCTAGCTAAGTCTCTATACTTTGCATTTTGACATTATTGTTTAGGACTTCTTGATTGCATTTGATGATTGCATTTATTGTCCTTGCCATGTGTAATGACAACTCTTGTTGATTGGCTTTTGTTTGATGACTAGATTTTAGACTTGCATATCTATATCTAGTTAGGTCTTTATGAGCATTCATATAGACATTGATATCTAGGATTGCTTTTATTGCCTTCATATAATCTCTAGATAAGCATTTAGTGTTGCCTAGCATTAATTGCATTTTGAATATTCATATATTCACATAGGTTGTTAATCTCTTATTTGAGAGTTAAGTCTTGTGACTACGAGGTGTAGTGCACAAGCAAGTGAAGTCTTGCAATCAAGGTGTGGTTGGCAAGCAAAGTGATCAAGAATTCATCATAAATGCCCGTTGGGGTAGTGGTGGGTTAGTAACCAAGAATGGTGTGACTAGAGGTAAACCTAAGATGTAAACATCATTACAATAGTGGATTTGAGGATTTGAGTGGCTAAGTGGTCAGCCCGTGGTTTTTTCCTTGTTGAAGGGTTTCCAAGTAAAAAATCAAATGTTATTTAATTTCCACAATTTATACTTGATTTTGTATGTTTGTTTATGGGGTGAATTTTTAATATTGATTAATCAAGAAAAGTTGGTAATTAACTTGATTAAAACCTATTCACCCCCTCTCTAGGTTAGGTTAGACACATGTTTGTGTATTTTCAACCCCTTTTCTTTAACATTGAAAACACTTTACAAAAACAATCAAAAACACCAAAATAATAAAAACCCACCCCCAAACCTGCATTCAAGCACACAAAATTACGACTAAAAATAGAAATAAAAATAAACATAAACATAAAGGAAAGAAAAATACCTAGGTGGGTTGCCTCATACCAAGCACTTTATTTAAGGTCTAGGCGAAACGAATAAGAGCACTACGGCTCTTTGAGCTCGACCCACTTGATATTTGACTCATGAAGAACTCCCCCAAAATAGAGCTTCAATCTATGCCCATTCACCTTGAATGTTTCTCCATGTTTTCGGATTCTCAATTTCTATTGCACCATGTGGAAAACCTACTTCACTTTGTACGCCCCAGTCCATTTTGACCTCAACTTTCTTGGAAACAATTTCAAACGTGATTGGTATACCAATACAAGCATCCCCAGATGAAACTCTTTATGAAGGATTTTGTTGTCATGTAATTTCTTAGTTTTTTCCTTGTATATCCTTGCATTCTCATAGGCATTATTTCGAAGCTCCTCAAGCTCATTCATTTGCAAACTCCTTTCTTCTCTAGCCTTTTCTATATCAAAGTTCAGCTTTTTCAAAGCCCAATAGGCGTTGTGTTCTAACTCTACTGGCAGATGACATGCCTTTCCATAGACTAGCCTGTAGGGACTCATTCCGATAGGAGTTTTGTAGATAGTTTTGTATGCCCATAAGGCATCATTAAGCTTGAGTGACCAATCCTTCTGATTTGGTTATACAATCTTTTCCAGAATCTGCTTAATCTGCCTATCACTCACTTAGACTTGTCCCAATGTCTGATGATGGTATGGGGTTGCCACCTTGTGTTTAACACTGTACTTCTTCATCAACGAGGCAAAGACCTTGTTGCAAAAGTGACTTTCACCATCACTTATGATTGCACGAGGTGTCCCAAATCTGGTGAATATGTTTTCTTTGACAAACTTTACCACCACTTGGTTATCATTCGTCTTGGTTGCTATTGCTTCAATCTACTTTGAGACATAATCAACAACAACCAAGATGTAATTGTATCCGTACGAGGATGGAAAAGGTCCCATAAAATCAATTCCCCATACGTCGAATATTTCCACAACCAGTTGGCTTGAAAGTGGCATCTCATCTCTCTTGCCAATGTTTCCTATCCTCTGGCATCTGTCACAAGAAATACAAAAGGTATAAGCATCTTTAAACAAAGAGGTCCATAAGAAACCTGATTGAAGAACTTTAAGAGCTGTCTTTTTTGCACTAAAGTGTCCTCCACAACTAAGGTTGTGGCATTCAGCACATCTTGTTGTTCCTCCTCTAGGACACATCTTATAATGATATGATCGGCACCATATTTGAATAGGTTTAACTCATTCCAAAAGTATTTTCTGGTGATGAAGAGGAACCTTCTCTGTGCTTGTGAATTCAGATTAGGTGGTATGATTCCATTTGCAAGGTAATTTACAATATCCTCATACCATGGATCATTGCCTCCCACTGCCAGTAATTGTTCGTCTCGAAATGTCTCATTTATTGGTACATCTCTAATAATCTCTTCCACTCATTCATCTTCTACTAACCGAGAAAGATGATCGGCTACCAAATTTTCGCTAGCCTTTCTTTTCCCTGATTTCCAAATCAAACTCTTGCAACAAAAGGATCCATCGAAGTATTCTCGGTCTGCTTCCTTTTTGGTTAGTAAATACATCAATGCAGCATGATCAGAATAAACAATGACCTTAGACCCAATTAAATATGTTCAAAATTTTTCTAAGGCACTAACAACATCAAGCAGTTCTTTTTTCGTGGTGGAATAATTCAATTGTGCATCATTCAAAGTGTGACTAGTGTAGTAAATAACATGTGGCAATTTATCTACCCGCTGTCCTAAAATAGCGCCTACAACATAGTCAGATACATCACACATTAATTCAAAAGGAAGAGACTAACCATAGGAAGTAGAGGTGGCTGCCTCTATTGGTGGATCAAATCTCTCTTGCTTTCCCTCCTTTAAATATTATTTTCCCTCTCATTTTCAAAGAGTAGTTGGTGGTGGAAAAATTGAGCATAAATTTTCTCTCTAACTTTCTCAACTTCCAAACACCATAACTCTCTCAAATCAACTCCGATTTTATATTTTGAAAAGCTGAAATTGTTGGTCTTGATAAGAGGAACAACTCCCAAGCATTTTCAAAGTCAAAATAAGCTCAGATATTTCGTTATGACCTGATTTCAGTCCATGAGTCATTGTTTGTAAGTGAATCAATTCTTTTCATTTTTCTTTCATGACCTTAATGATTCTTCTTATATGAGTCGAAAGAAATGTTTAGAATGATTTTGATTCCAATATTAGGATTTGTTTGATTAAGTTTCAAGATTAGTTCATTCTTTGATTGAATATCATTCTTGCTAATCTTGAAGAACATGAGTTTGAAACTAGAATTTCTTTGTGTATTTGATCTTGATTGTTGATTTCTAGATTTGATTTCATGTTTTTAGAACCAGAACTTCTTGATTGAGACTTTGATGTTCAATGACCTAGTTCTTGATTTTTGGTTTTTGTTTGTTGAAAATGTTGAATACTTGAAGTGTTAACTTGTTCTCTTGAGTTCAAAGTTAGTTGTGTGATTTTATTGGAAAACTTGTCATACTATCTTTGATTGACATGTTTAGGTTTCTATATATCTTTGTGAATAATCTTTGAATGCTTAATCTAGTTATCCTATCACATGTTCATAAGAATTAGTTACAATTGATTGTGAGCTTGATTTGTGCATAAACTAATTCTTCATATAGTGTGTTTGATCAAATTGCTCTGTTTGCTTGTGTTTGCATCATTTGAATCCACTTAGATCATTTGCCTTGTAATGAGGTTGGAAGTCTCATTCCTTAGAGCGATTCTTTGGATTGAGCATTGAATGTCACATTTTGGATAAGGGATCCTCAATTTGTGCATTGGAAGTCATGGCTAGAGTCGGGAGGACTTGGATAGCTAAGTTAGGAAGTCTTGGCCAGGATCGGGGTGATCCGGATAGCTATGCAAGGAAGTCTTGGCTAGAGTCGAGGTGACTTGGATAGACAAGCAAGGGAGCTTCTTCGAGACGTGTGGTCTTGGATATGCAGTTGGCATAGTAAGTTCACTAGGTCCGAGGGTAAAGAAGGTGTTGATAGCTTAGAGAGTGAATCTTATGTTGATTGCCTCTTTAGTGTATAACTTCTAGTTGTTGTAGTAAATTTCTTTTTCCGGTGGTTATGGTATCAACATGTTGATGTTTTCTCTTTTGAGGTTTTACCACTTAAAAATCCTTAGTGTTGATTTTTCTTTTTATTAGCTTTACTTACTTTGAATTTGTATTGATTCATCTATTGCTTAATTGTATCCATATTGTCTTGTTGAATCAATATTATTGTTAAAGCTTCTTTGTGCAATTGTATCTCTTGTGAAGAAAAAGATATTGCAAAAATTGAGTCTGTACCTGTTCACCCCCCCTCCCCCTAGGTATATTTGACACTATAACATTAAGGAAATTTCAATTAGTATCCGATCGGGTGTCTAGAAGTAATTAGATAGATCCGTTTTATAGTGTTTGTTATTTTTGAGCTATGTATGATTTGTTGCCGGAAGGTGCTTCTAGTGCTAGACCTTCACTCTTGAAGAGTGGTAACTACTCCTTTTGGAAAATTAGGATGAAAACCTACATTAGATCCATCAATGAAAAGGCATGGATGAGTATTGAGGAAGGTTATGAGGTATCTACCAAAAGGCTTGAAGATGGTATGATTTTGAAGCGTAGAGCCGAATGGACGGCTATTGATTTTGATAATGCTAAGTGGCATCATCGGGCAGTGAATGCTATTTTTGATGGTGTAGATAGTACTCAATTTATCTACATCCAAAACCTCGAATCGGCAAAGGAAGCATGGGATACTTTGCAAACTACAAATGAGGGTACATTGGCGGTTCGAAGGTCTACAGTACAAATGCTTACTTCTCAATTTGAAACTCTTGTTATGGATGAGGATGAGAAGTTAGTAGACTTCCAAACTAGACTCTTCAATATAACCAACCAAAGGCAAACTTTGAGAGAGCCATATCCACGAGAGAGAATTAATTGGAAAATCTTGAGATCCTTGCCTAAGAGATTTAAAGCAAAGGTGACCGCAATTGAAGAAAGAAAGAACATTGATCTTATGAGGAATGATGAGCTTCTTGGGTCTCTACAAACATATGAGCTTGGGTTCAAGCCGAAGATTGAGGGTAAGGGAATATCACTCAAGGTAACCAAAGAGAAGAGTGAATATGATGTGGCTTGTATGGTGAGAACATTCAAGAAAATTCTAAAGAACATATGTTCTAAGAAAGAAGAAGCCAATAAGAAGATCACTCCAAAAGAAGTGGTAGATTGCAAGGATAAATCTAAGAAGAAGCTAATTCGATGTCATGAATGCAAAGGGATTGGATTTATCTCTACCCACCGTGCTAATGAGAAGAGATTAGTCTAAGAAAGGCTTAGCAATGGCGGCTACTTGGAGTGATGTGAGTGTGAGTGATGTAGAAGAGGAAGAGGAGTCCTCGGATGATCAAGAATACACTAGGAATTACATTGCTCACCCAGCTATATATGAAAGAAGATTTGAGGTTAGTAGTCCAAGACTCCTCAAGTAGTGAGGAAAGTGAATGCTATTTAAATAGTGAAGATAGTGAAGTCTCCTCCAATCATGAAGAGATTGAAGCTTCTTCAAGTCATGATGAAACAAGCGTAAATGACAAGATCATTCAACTAACTAGTGAAAATGTCAAAAAGAATGATGAGAAAAACAAGTTAAAGTTGATCAATGCCAACTTAGTGGTGATAATTAAAGCTCTCGACAATGAAAAGAAGATGTCTTTAAAGAAGATGATCAAGCAAAGTGAAGTCATCAAGGAGCATGAAAAGACCATTGAAAAATATTTTTCAAAGGTGAGGAAAGTGCTCAAGAGCTAGATGATTTAAAAGAAGACTTTATTATAAAGTTGTTTGCCATGGAGGGAGAGATTATGCAAAAAGAGAACACTTTGACTGTCTTGAAGACAAAGGATTGTGAGCTTAAAGATGAAGTCAAAGCTCTCAAAGAGTCTATTAATGACATGAAAATTGGAGCCATTAAGCTTGATAAAGTAATAAAACTTGGAAAGCATCATGGAGATATGAGTGGCTTGGGTTATGTAGAAGATGTTAAGAAGACTCCTACAACCAAGAACAAGTCAAGAAAGTCTAAGAAGAAGAAAGACTCAACTACTATTCCTTCCAAAATCAAAGACAAAGACAAGAAGAGCTATGGAACTTCTCAACCAAAGCATGCACACCAAAAATGTAATTTTTCTAAATTCATTCCGGTTTGTCATTATTGTAATGTGGTTGTTCACAATAGGTCTAGATGTTATGAATATATTAGGCAATGCAAACTAGGAAATGTGAAACATGATAAAGATGTTGAAAAGTTACTTAACCATTCTCCTAAGCATGAGTTTAAGTCTAGATCCAAACATACCATCTCTAAGTTTATCCCGGTTTGTCATTTTTGCAATGTTGTTGGGCATATCAAACCTAAATGCTACAAGTATATTAGACAATACAAACTAGGGACTGAGATGCATGCTAGTGAGACAAAAAGACTTCCTTTGGTTGTTTCTAAACATGTTAGGGAATTAGAGACTATGCATGATGAACATGTTAATGAAAAGAAATCAACAAGGAAAGTTTGGGTTAAGAAGAATAATTTGCATGCTAGTGAGTTGAGCAAATCTTCCTTGAAAGATTCTAAACATGATAATAGTTTTGATACTTTGAAAAATGTGCATATTGATCATGATCAAGTGAAGAAACTTACTAGGAAAATTTGGATTAAGAAGCATGACGTGAAAAAGGTTCCTAGTCATTCTTCTAAACATGTTGATATTGGTAAATCTTTGAATGTTGTGCATAATAATGATAAACATGTGAAGAACAATGTCAAGAAGATTTGTGTGGATGAGAATGTGAAAAAGCATGATGGTCATATACCTTGTCTTGATGGAATATTTGTGTGTGGCAATAATGATAAGTTTAATGTAAGTGATATTTTCATGAAGAAGATAGTTGATGATTTGTCTTCTAGATTTCATATTTTCATGTGTAATGATCATGATGTTTTTTGTGTTGGTTCACCTAAGACCAATATGGTCAAAGGTAAGTGCTCTCATACTTGATTAAGTAACACATATGAGATTTTTTTTTTGTTCTTGTTTGATAAGAGGTCTAAGTTTGATGTTTGACTAAGCTATTTGTAATATGCTAGGTCTAATATTCAAACTTGAAATTTCTAGTCAATACATGACTTAATATTCTCATACTTTCACTATGATTGTCAAAAAATTTTGATTGACTTTAGAGAAGTCATTTTTCGAAATCTATTTGGTGTAATTTGTTAAGACTTTTGGAGAAAGTCATTTTATATGTTTGTTTGAGTTGAGATGTTTAGTCTTTATTCTCTTGGGAAGACACACCAACAACTTGTTGTCATGAGGACAAACAAGCCAAGAGAGCTCATAAAAAGGGTGAAGGCTTTACATTGATGAAAAAGCATGCTAAGGTATATATCTACTCTAAAGCTTGCTTTCTTATTTCATCTTTTCAACTCTATGTGTGCATGACATCATATGGCATGTTATTTTAGAGAACTTTGTTTAGGATACATATGTTTCTCTTTAAATAATTACCATCTAGAGATCATTTAGTGAAATTATTCATAAAGATATTTTACATGATGCATATGTTATATCTTATACTTGTTTGAATGATGAGTGGCATGTTTTGAAAAATATAAGCTTCATATTCTTTGAAAGCTACTCTCTTGAGAAGTTATGCTCTTAAGTAAGTCTCTATGTATTTCTTTTAGATCATGAGCTTTTAAGCCTTAAAACTTGGTTTTCAAAAGTGCACACTTTGCTTCTCTCATATGTTTAGTTTGAGTAAGTTGAGTTTGAAGATATGTGAGTTATTGATGCACCTTGAAGTTTTTTGACTAGTATTAAAGATGACCTATGGTTAGTATCCATTTTGCTTCGGCAACTACATAGACCTCAACGAGCACCTTTATGAAAAAGGGCTACACATTTTGGTTGTGCAGCCGCCCAATGTAGGAAAGGTCTACACCATTATGATGAGTGAAAGCCATCATGAAGCATATATGTTTATGTTAGAAAAATCAAAGAAGTGTTGAAAACGAACGAATCAATAAAAAAATCTTTGATTCAAAGCCTAAAAAAAGGCTAAAAGGAGTATAGTTGAAAATTGTGATTGTTCGGGCTGAAAAACAGAAATGGGATGACGAGCCACATGCACACACTCGCTCATATGTTGAAATCTATTCTCTTAAAAGAAAAAATTCTGGATGATAATTGGTTTGACCTTTTATGGAAAAGCTTAAGATGAATAGATGTTGATATTGTTTGCATGTTGATGATCCAATTACTCCTTTATATATGTTTGAATCAAATCCACACACACACACTTGTTTTGCTTTCAAGTGAATTTGATCTGCTAGCAATTTTAGAAGAATTATAAGAGAGATTGAAAATCTTGGTGTATCTCTCAAAGTTTGTGGAGCTTATTTTGTTGAATTTCTTTAAAATTGCTTGATTGTGTGATTGTGTGGATATCATTTTGAACAATATCCTATCTTGATCTTAAATAGAACATTTATCAAGGGGGAGCATTGCATGCTAGACTTTGTTCTTTTTTATGATATGTTAACATGATTTTATTTTGATTAAATTGACATAATTGAACATTGAAATGAATGTTACTTATCTCATATATTTACCTCTTTTCCCTTGATTAACCCTTGTTTGTTTCTTTGACTATTCCTTGACAAAAAGGGGGATAAATGTACCTCATGTGGGAGAATGTACCTCTTTGTGGGTTATTGACCTTCTCGTATTAAGGGGGATAATTATTTTCTTAAGGGGGAGTAAAGAATTCTTGTGTGTTGAGGTTAAGGAACTAAATGAGTGCTTTAAAGTGAACTTTTATATGAGATAGAGGGAGTCTTGTTTGTTTTGTGGATATATCTCACCAATCTTCTTTGTAGAAGATTTCTTGTTTGTTTGGTTGTGTGTTTTTCACATGTGTCTTGATGATTAAAGAGGAGAATCTTGAAGACTCATGAAGACTTGAAGATATTTTAGTTTAGGGTTCTCTTTGTAATGTTAGGATGTGATAATGCAATCAACATGAGTTTGTTTGAGTGGTCATTGTATGGTGAGGTTGAGGTTTTATCATGGAATAGCCAAATGGGGAGATTGTTAGGTTTTAATTTCGTGTTGATTTGATTCCATAACAAAACTCTCTTTCTTTGTAATGTCTAATTGCTTAGGTGGTTTCTGGTTTATTCAAGCTTCAAAGAAAAAAGGCAACTTCTCATGCAAAACTCGTCTTCAAGAGGAAATGTGCTTACTTGGATACTAAGGTATTGAGATTCTTCTTCCTCTTGCAAGGCATAAGTGCACACACACACATTGCATACATTTGTGTCCCTGAATCGTTGCGCTAAATTTGTATAACACATTCACACACTTGTTGAAGTATGCACATGCATTAGACTTAAAGTTGACAATTTTTGTAAACTTGCATGTTCTAGAACTATATCTAGGAAACAACATACTGTGTGTTCTTGTGATTATTTGTTTATGTTTTTATGTGCTTGAACTTGACTTTGAGCTTATATTATGTCTCAATGAGCTCCGATTGTTTCGGTTACTCATTCATTAAGTTTCGAGTTCAAATTAGAAAGTTAAGCAATTTTCCGTGATTTTATTGTACATGGTTTTCGTCCTTGTTTTTCAAGTTGAATTCCATAATTTTTGTAAGGGTTGTCTTGATGACTTTTGTATGTGAAGGAGTCCCAGTTTGTAATCCAAACACGGATTCGAATTCAGAGTTTGGAGGTCGGAGAACGGTTGAAGAAAATTTCAGTGCGCGAGGGGAGTTCAAGGAAGGCAAAAGGGGCAACCTTACACCTCTCCCCGTGGAGGCGTGTGGCCTCCACGGGAAGAGCTGCCTTCTGCCCACATGGAGGTCACCCACCTCCATGGGAAGAAGAGGTGGCTGCCCTCTATTGGTGGATCAAATCTCTCTTGCTTTCCCTCCTTTAAATACTACTTTCCCTCTCATTTTCAAAGAGTAGTTGGTGGTGGAAAAATTGAGCAGAAACTTTCTCTCTAATTTTCTCAACTTCCAAACACCATAACTCTCTCAAATCAACTCCGATTTTATATTTTCAAAAGCTGAAATTGTTGGTTTTGAAGAGAGGCAGAAATCCCAAGCATTTTCATAGTCAAAATATTCTCATATATTTCATGATGACCTGATTTTAGTTCGTGAGTCATTGTTTGTAAGTGAGTCAATTCTTTTCATTTTTCTTTCATGATCTTAATGATTCTTCTTATATGAGTTGAAAGAAATTTTTAGAATGATTTTGATTCCAATATTAGGATTTGTTTGATTAAGTTTCAAGATTAGTTCATTCTTTATTGAATATCATTTTTACTAATCTTGAAGAACATGAGTTTGAATCTAGAATCTCTTTGTGTATTTGATCTTGATTTGATTTCATGTTTTTGGAACTAGAACTTCTTGATTGAGACTTTGATGTTCAATGACATAGTTCTTGATTTTTGGTTTATGTTTGTTGAAAATGTTGAATACTTCAAGTGTTAACTTGTTCTCTTGAGTTCAAAGTTAGTTGTGTGATTTTATTGGAAAACTTGTAATACTAACTTTGATTGACATGTTTAGGTTTCTAGATATCTTTGTGAATAATCTTTGAATGCTTAATCTATTTTTCCTATCATATGTTCATAAGAATTAGTTACAATTGATTGTGAGCTTGATTTGTGAGTAAACTAATTCTTCATACAGTGTGTTTGATCAACTTGCTCTATTTGCTTGTGTTTGCATCATTTGCATCCACTTAGATCATTTGCCTTGTAAAGAGGTTGGAAGTCTCATTCCTTAGAGTGAATATTTGGATTGAGCATTGAATGTCACATTTTGGAGAAGGGATCTTCAATTTGTGCATTGGAAGTCTTGGCTAGAGCCGGGAGGACTTAGTTAACTAAGCAAAGAAGTCTTGGCTAGGATCAGGGTGATCCGGATACCTAAGCAAGTAAGTCTTGTCTAGAGTCAGGGTGACTTGGATAGACAAGCAAGGGAGCTTCCTAGAGACATGCGGTCTTGGATGGGAAGTTGGCATAGTAAGTTCACTAGACCCGAGGGTAAAGTAGGTGTTGATAGCTTAGAGAGTGAATATTGTGTTGATTGTATCTTGAGTGTGTAACTCCTTGTTGTTATAGTGAATTGCTTTTGCCGGTGGTTGTAGTATCAACTTGTGGATGTTTCCTTTTTTGAAGTTTTATCACGTAAAAATCATTTGTGTTGATTTTTGTTTTTATTAGCTTTACTTACTTTGAATTTGTATTGATTCATCTATTGCTTAATTGTATCCATATTGTCTTGTTGAATCAATATACTTGTTAAAGCTTCTTTGTGCAATTGTATATCTTGTGAAGAAAAAGATATTGCAAGAAGTCTACACCTATTCACCCCTCTCCCCCCCTCTAGGTATATTTGACACTATAACATTAAGGGAATATCATAATGTTTGACATATCTCTCGGATGTTGCCTCATTTCATTATTCTGGTGATTCATATAGGTGTCAAACTTAATTGTAAGTCTCCTAGGCTTGGTAGTAGAAGTACCACCAAACTTGTCTTTTAACGCAATCCACATGTCTTGCACAGTGTCAAACCCTTCATATTCACACATGAGAGCATCAATCATACTGCTCAGAATCGTTATGCGAGCTAGACTGTTCTTCCTCTTCTAGGTTTGATATGTTTACATATCACTCATGTGTTGGGTAGTGCTACCATTGGGTGGTTTGACCATGGTATTTGTAAGAGTTTCAAGAGCCTCTTGCTCTTCAAGGATTAGTTGAACTTTCCGGTGCCACATCTCATAGTTGTCACCGTTCAGCTTTTCTCCCTTGTTCAACCCAGCAACAATTGACTTAGATGCATAAGCCATTTCCTAAAATTTTATTTAATACATAGTTTGATTAATAGTTATTCTAGCATGCTTTTATAATAATTTCACACATAGTACAATTTTATTCAACAAACTTACACACACACAAAAATATAACAAAAAGAATATTAGGATATGAGTCGAAATAAGAGTCAAAGCTCCTAATCATCCCTCAAGTCCATAACATTCACTAGTTTATATTTGTTAGTGTTTTTCTGCAAATCAGTTCTAACATTGTCTCTTACAATTTAGAACACCCATATTTAAATAAGCACAAGTATATAAAACTTTGCAAATCATGTGCACAAACATCTCATTCCATTAATAATAAAGAGTTTTACAAACTAGAAGTATTTACAAACTATATACATCCTAAGAATTACAATTTCAATTAGTAATTCTAAAACTCTCTAGGATTTCATACTAGATTCTCTCAAATTGTGCAAAGATACTCGGCTTATCACTCCTGAATTGATAGTAATTTTCATCAACTCTAAACCTTCTATACGCAGCTTTTGCATATTGCCTTGCATTAGAATCATAGCCTTTTTGTGTTCTCAAATAAGTTCCCATGCTCAAAGCCACATGCTTTATGAGGTTACCAAACACTCGACAATCTTCATAATCTAAAATGAATTTTAGTGCTTCATTAAAGGTGGTAAACACATTTGCTTCTAGCAAGGTTAATATGATAGTGTTGTTTTGTCGTAGTTCATCTGGTAGAAGCTTAAGGAGAGCGTGAATTATGTCTATCCATATTAACTCTATTCCACCATCACTCCAATGCACTTCAGAAACAATGAGATTCCCAAACCTTAACTATTTTTCATAAAAACTAGTGCTATAATCTGTTTTATAACTTTCCAGTTTTTCTATGAAATCAATCTTTAGTACTTGGAAAATCCATTCCAGTTCAATTTATGACTCATCCATCTATACCTCTGGAGACTGTTGACTTTCATCTTCCTCAAGAGTCCCAGGTAAATACTCCTCAATAGATTTTCCTCTATGGACATTTCATCCGATAATGAAGAATAATTGATCGGTCATTATTTGTATATGTTTTTGATCTCCATTCCTCCAATCAATTACTTGTTTCTTGAGTTATTTAAGGGTTTTAATTTGTGTTTTGAGCATTTTCAGGTTTTTGGATCTAAGTGATGTGTTTGGAGAATTTTATATGAAAAGGGAAATTATTGAAGAATTGAGGGACTTATATGCAGTTTTCCTTGACCGCTGTTAATTATGACAGCGGTACCAACAACGCTAAAAATTACAGAAGAACATGTTCCAAAACGCTGTCACACGGCTGTGAATTTCCACAGCGGTAGTCACAGCGGTTTCCCGAATCAGTACAGATGAGCTGTGTTACGAGGGCTATATATCTCAACTCCGATTGAACTGTATGTCATGCAACATATGGATTAGAAGCCCCGAAAATCTAGTTTCCAACCCAATTAGCGGATTGTCGATTCAAATTTTCTACAAGAAGTTATGCCCATTTGAGTACCTGTTGCACAGATAAGTCAGTCATAAAATCTGTGAATAGTGACGAGATTTGTTTTACAAGTTGTCGGATAGGGAAATATTACCTTCTTGGAAATGAGTGGGAGTCTTGGAAAGCAAGTTGATACATACTCCTTATCTTCCTTCATTAAGTAATCAATTTTAATGGATTAAGAAAGAAAGAAAATTCCAAAAATGTAGAGTTCTAAAAGGGAATTGATTTCCTTATTGTTTAAGGACTTGGCTTAGCATCTAAAGCCTATTTAAACTCCTTTGAGCCATAATTTCAGAAGAAAGAAGCCAAGGGAGGTCCCAAGCCACCAAGGGGGCTGGCTGTCCCCCATCACACCACCACCATTGTTGCACTTGGAAGCTTGAAGAAGACATTCATTGGTTTTATCAACTTTTTCTCCTCTTCTTTTAATCTTTTCATGTGTAATTAATTACATACTAGGGAATCGATGTGAACCTATGTGATGCTCTTGTTTTGATTTAATTCTATATTTATTCATCAATTCGAATTTAGATTTATTCAATTCATTATATATCTTATTCTTGACTTGTATTGATCTATGGAAATTTATTGATACTCGTCTAGGGTTTCAATAATTTATAAATTGAGATTGCGTTATAGGAATATAGGTAGTCTTAATTACTTTTCAATTGAATAAATATAATTATTCTTGACATAGGAATATGCGAGACAATTTTGGTTCACAAATTCTTGCACGTAATGGGTTTTTAGTTATTGCTCACACTTTGGAAAAGGGTGAGTAGTGATTGAAAGCACGTGGTTAAACACAAGTAGGAATAACAGTAATACCATAATTAAGATAAGAATGAACCCTAATTTGAATTGAATCTTGTTAATGTAGTTAATTGATGATCATTGAGTATTACATGTAGGGAGCATCGGTTACATAGTTTTTCTTCCATTGATCACAAACCACCAATTCTTGTTATTGCTTTCTTAGTTTTATATAATTTAGTTTTAGTTCAGTCGATCAATCATAAATCTCTTGGTTACTTTTATTTCATTAGAATTAGAATTAGTTTTAATTAATAAATCACTTTTTCTCGTGGGAACGATCCTTACTTGCCGATGTACGTATCTTTACGATTCGTGCACTTGCGAGTATTGTTTTTATAACACGATTAACAACAATCAAGTTTTTGGTGCCACTACCGGGGAATAGTTGAATTTATTGATTAATTCTAATTTTAGTTTTAGTTAATAGTTTTAAGTTTAATTTTTTTAGTAGTCGTGTCATTAGTTAATAGTTTATTTTTATTTAGATTTTGTTTTCTTTTTATTTTGTTTTTCTTTTTTTCTTTCTTTCAGATACAATGGACTTTGGACTTCTACGGGCAACACACTTATGATTAGGAAAGTGTAACACTTCATGGATTTGCTATGCTACTGGCTATTTTAGTGCCACAAAAATGGAAATATTGTCTTCAATAGTTTCAGCAAGAGAACAAGCCCGATCAATGAATTCTTACAATCCGTGGCCTATCAATGAACCATATGGAAATTCCCATAGTCAGTGGTCGAGTTATGAACCATATGACAATATTTACAACCTGGAGTGGAGGAATCATCAAGACTTCTCATGGAGCTACAATGAAGTCAATACCTATGAGCAGCCGGTCTCACCATCACTTGAGGACACGTTGAATAGCTTCATGCAATTTACTCAGTAAAATTTCAAGGAAACTAGTGTACAAATTCAAAATCATCAAGACTTCTCATGGAGCTACAATGAAGTCCATACCTATGAGCAACCGAGCTCACCATCACTTGAGGAGACTTTCAACAATTTTAGGAAATTTTCTCAAGACATGCAACAAAGTAATCGAGTCAATACATATGAGCAATCGGTCTCACCATCACTTTAGCAAACATTGAATAGCTTCATGCAATCTACTCAACAAGCTTTCGAGGAAACCAATGTACAGCTTCAAAACATTGAAGCTTCAATGAGGAAAATGGAGGTGAAACTTGGGCAATTGGCTGAATCTTTTCAAAAGAAGGAGTCCGAAAGGTTCCCGAGCCAACCAGAGCAAGAAGATTCTATCACCATCCTTTCTAATGGTGAGATTGTCAATACCATAGTGAGCCACAAATTTTCTTATGATTTTTCTAGTGTTGCAAATGAAGAAGTAGAAAAGGAGGAGACGGAAGAAAAAGTGAAGGAAGTGGAAGATGTATCTTTTGAGGCACCGCTCTTATACAAGGAACTCAAACCTTATGTCCCTCCCATTACCTTTCTGAGCCACCTACACAAAAGCAAATGGAATAAGTGGTTTTCTGAACTTATTTCACCACACTTTATAATGAACATTTACTTTCTTTTGCTTATTGTTTGTAGGAACATGCCAGCACGCGAAATTTTTTTCCATGACTTGATCGCGCACAAACGTAAATTTGAGACATTGGAATTTGGTTGAGTTGTCCTTGCACCCGTCTTGCCAAGACGTTAAATAAAGCGCTTGGTGGGAGGCAACTTAACTAGGTAATTTGTTTTTAATTTTTTAGTTTTTAGTTTTTAGTTTTCTTTTGTTTTTGTGTTTTGAGTTCTTGCCTTCCATTCTTTTTCTTTATTCGTTGTCCATGATTTTAATGTCATGTAAACATTGAGGACAATGTTTAATTAGGTTTGGGGGTGTGAATTCGTATTTATTTTATTTTTTGAGTCATTTGTTGAAATCTACGAAAAAAATGACATGTTTTGAAAATTTTTGAGGCAAAAGTTTTGTTCAAACTGTATTCATTGGTGAGGAAATAAGTTTTTCCATCCACACAGCATTTTTTTTTTCGATATGAATCCAAAAGTATAAAGAACGTAAAATTTTTGATGGTGGTTTAAAAGTTATGATTGTTTCTTCGACCAATGGTCATGGGGGATGCCCTGTTTTTGCAATTCCGCACGTGAATGTTTTTCGTCGTCTGTTTTCTCACTTTTCTAATTCGAATTTTGAGATGTTTTCTAAAGAAAAGTATGATTTTGCATGTCTATTTACTTGTGTTAAAATATGGTTAACTTTTATTTAGTATTTTGAGAGATATACATTAAAGAATAGACATATGGCGATTTCAAAAGTCACCAATCTTTGAATTTTTGTCTTCCATGTTGAGATGCTTCTTTTGTGTGCTTTAAGAGCCGTAATATATGCTTTAATCACTGAGTTTAGACTAACATCTTGCCACTTAGAGTATTGCATTGCATTTTTCAAAATTTATGATATGCTCTTGATGTGATAGTGGATAGGATGCTTAGTTGGATTGCCATGATTAATAGTGGAGACTACCCTTGTGAGTTCACTAAACCAAAAAGCGTACATAAATAACATTATATGAGGGTTCTTTTGTTTCTACTCCTAAACACGCATTAGGTTCTTAGCATTAGAATTGATCTCAATAGGTTATGCATTGGATATTAAAGAACATTCATCATAAAAAGATATCACATGTGGACTTTGCTCTTGATTTGGTTGAACCATTAGAAGTGATATAGGCAATGTATGCTTGAACTCACTTAAAAGGACTTAAATATTTCCTACCTTGTGTGTGTGCTCCATAGCCAATTTTGAAGCCAAACACTATAAGCCTTTTTCTTTCCTTACCCACATTAACTTAACCCCAATAAGCCATAATTTAGCCATACCTTATAGCTTGGGATCATATCGAGGTGATGAAGATGATTGAAGAGAGTTCGAAATGGCTGACTCGTGAAGTGCATGTACCAAGGCAAAGCAAGAAGATTAAATGCAAAGAAGGTTTGAAGATTAAATGCAAAGAAGGTTTTTTTTTATGTAATTGATGTACAAATTCGAAGAAAAAAAATGAAAAAAAAAAGTTGAAAAAAAGGATAAATGAATGAGATGATGAATCAAATGAAAGTGAAAATGAATAGAGCTTTATAGTAAAAATGATGAGAAATCAAAGTCAACTCAATAAAGAGAATGAACGAAAATTGTTCAAGAAGCCTAGATTCAAGTGGAATGAAGAATTCGAAGAAATTCGGCCGAGTATAAAGATTGCCGAAGAATATCTTGATATGATCCTAGGTTTATTTGCTATAATTTTCCCGTTCTTTCTTAACCTTCACCCAATGGCCCCGTTACAACCAAAGAAAAGACCTAATTAATCTTTTGGAAATGATATCTCGAGAGTAAAGGTAAACATGTGCTCTATCTTGTTCTTAATGTCTGATTCCGTTCATGAGATCCTTTGCATAAAAATCAAGCGTTCTTTTTATTATTTATTCATATGCGATTATAACTTAGAATTTCTTGTGCATAACTTCATTTGCATATGCTTGATAAGTGTATTTGCCTAGGTTCCGTGTGATATTAATGAGCGACATCCTGTGAGAATTAGAGTCGAGACGAATTATATCTATGGCATTCAACGAATGTGTTTTTGAAGCTAGAGTGTCTTGAGTATGGGCTTTTCATTAAAACTAAGTAGTGCATTCAGATGTGTGGCATAACTTTAGTTTATATTTAGTGGCTCTAGCATGTATTGGCTTTGAATGGTACAAGTGAGATTGCATCTTAAATATTTGGTTTTTCGTAGAAATTTATGTTTGTGGGTAGTATAGTTGTAAACCCTCAGGAGACAAAACTCCTCCTACTAGGGACACCTAGAGGTTTAAAGGCTTGTAGCACACGCTCAATGCTATCGTGTTCCCTATGAAAGTGGCTTAATTTAAATTTTTTGTTTTTAGGTTTTTAGGTTTTGTTTTTAGTTTCTGTTTTTATTCTAGTTTTGCTCGAGGACTAGCAAAAGATAGGTTTGAGGGTATTTGATCGGTCATTATTTTTATATATTTTTGATCCTCATTCCTCTAATCAGTTACTTGTTTCTTGAGTTATTTAGGGGTTTTAATTTGTGTTTTGAGCATTTTCAGGTTTTTGGATCTAAGTGATGTGTTTGGAGAATTTTATACAAAAAGGGCAATTAGTGAAGAATTGAGGGACTTATATGCAATTTTCCTTGACCACTGTCAATACAGCTATTAATTATGACAGCGGTACCAACAGCGCTAAAAATTACAGAAGAACATGTTCCAAAACGCCGTCACACCGCTGTGAATTTCCACAGCGGTAGTCACAGCGGTTTCCCGAATCAGTACAGATGAGCAGTGTTACGAGGGCTATATCTCTCAACTCCGATTGAACTGTATGTCATGCAACCTATGGATTAGAAGCCCCGAAAGTCTAGTTTCCAACCCAATTTGTGGAATTTCGATTCGAATTATCTACAAGAATTTATGCCCATTTGAGTACATGTTGCACAGATCAGTCAGTCATAAAATCCGTGAATAGTGACGGGATTTATTTTGCAAGTTGTCGGATAGGAAAATATTACCTTCTTGGACATGAGTGGGACTCTTGGAAAGCACGTTGATACATACTCCTTATCTTCCTTCAAAAAGTAATCAATTTTAATGGATTAGGAAAGAAATAAAATCCCAAAAAGGTAGAGTTCTAAAAGGGAATTGATTTCCTTAATGTTTAAGGACTTGGCTTAGCATCTAAAGCCTATTTAAACTCCTTTAAACCATAATTTCAGGAGAAAGAAGCCAAGGGAGGTCCCAAGCCACCAAAGGGGCCGTCCCCCATCACACCACCACCATTGTTGCACTTGGAAGCTTGAAGAAGACATTCATGGGTTTTATCAACTCTTTCTCCTCTTCTTTTAATCTTTTCATGTGTAATTAATTACATACTAGGGAATCAATGTGAACCTATGTGATGCTCTTGTTTTGATTTAATTCTATATTTATTCATCAATTCGAACTTAGATTTATTCAATTCATTATATATCTTATTCTTGACTTGTATTGATCTATGGAAATTAATTGATATTTGTCTAGGGTTTCGATAATTTATAAATTGAGATTGTGTTATAGGAATATAGGTAGTCTTAATTACTTTTCAATTGAATAAATATAATTGTTTTGACATAGGAATATGCGAGACAAATTTGGTTCACAAATTCTTGCACGTAATGGGTTTTTAGTTATTGCTCACACCTTGGAAAAGGGTGAGTAATGGTTGAAAGCACGTGGTTAAACCTAAGTAGGAATAACAGTAATACCGTAATTAAGATAAGACTGAACCCTAATTTGAATTGAATCTTGTTAATGGAGTTAATTGATGATCATTGAGTATTACATATGGGGAGCATCGGTTACCTAGTTCTTCTTCCATTGATCACAAACCACCAATTCTTTTTGTTGCTTTCTTAGTTTTATTTAATTTAGTTTTGGTTCAATCGATCAATCATAAATCTCTTGGTTACTTTTATTTCATTAGAATTAGAATTAGTTTTAATTAATAAATCACTTTTCCTCGTGGGAACGATCCTTACTTGCCGTTGTACGTATTTTTACGATTTGTGCACTTGCGAGTATTGTTTTTATAACACGATTTACAACAATCAATAATCAACCAATTGCAGTGAGTATTCCTCAGCCGATTGTGGTGAGTATTCCTCCACCGACTATGGTAAGTACTTCTCTTCAGGGTCAACTGAATCGGACGAGTTTTCGATATTCATTTTTTCCATCAACAGAGAAATGAAATCATACACCATTAATCATTTTAATATAATTTGTTAGTAAATTGAGAACTTAAAAATTTATAGGTTGGAGCGATACAAATCAATATAATTAATAAATAAAAATAAACATTTCTTTTTTCTTTTTTTTCGCCGGCAAACCGCCACCGACGGCCGAAATACCACCTTTGAGTTGCTGGAAAACCGTATTTGGGTAGCCGAAAAACTACCTTTTGGATGCCGGAAAAATCGCTGGAAAAAATGGACCGACCGCTGGAAAACGGCATTGAAAACTGATCCGGCCCGTGAACCGGCACCGGAAACTGTTCTGGTCGTCGGTAACCATCACCGGTCGCTGGAAACCGTCACCGGTTGACACGTGGCATGGTTTGGTCAACGGTCATCCATGTGTGTGACACATGTTAGGCACTGGATGGTGCACGTGTCAGCAACAGAGGTCACTCAGACTTGCTGCATTTGTTCTTCACAAGTCAAGATGGCGCGTGCAACTCACGTGCCACCTTCCCAGATTTCTCCTATCACTAGACCGCCACCATCTGACTCTAAATTTGATTTTAATTCCATTTATGCCCTTAGTTTTGAAGTTTGGGTCTAGGGTGAAGTGCACTTGCCGCCCTAATAGCGCATGGCACTGTTCATCATCTTCAACCTTTAGAATTTCTAGAAGAAGTTTTTTTTTTTAATTCCGACACATTTTTCAATTGCTTCGTTCTCACTCGTTACTTAACCAAATTATACGTTTTTGGTGTCGTTGGAAAGCTTGGGATAATTTCTAATGGTACCAGATTTACAACTAATAATGACCATTTGTACCCCCCCTATGACTCTCTCAAAGTCTCGGTTTTAGGGCTCTATTTCTTAGGGTTCTTAAGCCAAAATTAAATTTCATGGCATGTAATTCAAATAAACTAATCATATAGAATTTACATATACTTGTAATATGAAAATCATCAAAGAAATACGATGAATTCGAAAAAGCAAAGCATATTTTACAATAATTTCATAGAAAATTTTGTAAAACATGTATACTTAAAACATGTTATAACCAAAAGTGGATGAACCATTTTCATGTCATTTTTAACATAAATTTGCAGATCACATAGCATCACTTACAAAAAAATATTGATCCATGCATATTAGTAACACAGAGAAATCTGTATCCTTTTTGAAAAAAAAATAACTCAATTTCATTTCAAACCAAAAAATTCTAAACAATGCTCTAATACCAATGTAAATTAACAAATGATTTAAAAAGAAAAGCAATTAAGAGTGTACCTTTCTTCGGATCTTTTTCGAGAATGTTTCATAGGTCTGGATTAAGTCGCCAAAAAAGAACTTTAATCTCTGATCACAGTATAAACATCTCACACTTATTATTATACTCTCTCTATGTTACTGCACACACTCTCCATGTTTTACGTATTACACTTGCTGTAATTAATTTGCCAGAGAGTTCTCATCTGAATAGGACACACCTATTTAAAGATGAGTGCAGTTAGTGCACATACAGTTTATCCCAGCAACTGTCTTCAGATATCATCTGATAACTTCAACATATGTGTGGGCTTGGGTGTGGCTCCATAGGTATTTAGGTTAGGATCCATCATGGTCGTACCTATCAAATACCAACAGTGACACATATGGCTAAGTCTTAGTGCCTTAGATTCTTCGTTGTTATCATTTTTCACCAAATCCTTTGAATCCATAATCATAAACTTATTTGCTTCTTGTTTCCATCTTGGGAGAACAAAGTGTTCTGGTATTGTGTCAATATCGAGTCAAACAAACACTTTCAAATCATGTCTACAAAGTATTCCAATGAAATCAAAATTTCGGCATTTACACATACCTTTGTAATTTTGCAAGTTTAACTTCATAACCAACTCTTCGTGTTCACCAAACTTTGTTTTTATTATGTGTGATATTCATCTTCACACTCTCTTTCTTCAACTTTGTATCTATTGACTTCATTCCATTCAACATTGAGTTTATGAAAGACTTTTCTAGTACTCAATTGTGCTGCATGTTTCAAGTAGAAATTCTCAATCAATGACGATATAGTATTTATGTTTTGACTCAAAATCTTCATCACTTTCTCTTCCCATAATTCTTTTCAATTCTTTCTCATATTTGACAACAAACTCTTAAAGGTTTGTTTTTGATGTTACAAAAGCATCAAAAAAATGAAATAATACCCTCACTACGTCAAGTTGTGTTCATTCCTGCAAAAAAAAAAAATATTATGATTATAAACTGGTACCCATGAAGCTTGTATCTTAAGCCACTTATTATTTTCTAATCTATTTTCAATAACCAAGCTCTTCCACTGTTTTTCAAACTCCTCTATCTTGTATAAAAAAAGTGTATTTTTTCATCTCAATATTAAATTTTGACTTCTTGAAGTATACTTGTGACAACTTCTCGACAAATTTCTTCTTAATGTGCTAAAGTCATAAATGATGATGAGTGTTCAGAAAGACCTTAGCAATTGCACCCTTCATTGCCAAGTCTTGTTCAGTTATGGTAGAAGTAGGATGACGCCCTCCCATTGCTTCAAGCCAAGTTTGAAATAGCCGTAAAAATGTTGCTTCTATCTCATCCTGTAAAAGTGCACATCCAAATTGTATGGATTGTAGATGGTGGTTGACTCATGTGAATGGTGCAAATGACATATCATATTTGTTTGTTCTATAAGTTGTATCAAATGAGACAACATCACCAAAATAATGACAGGCCATGTGTGATCGAGCATCCCTCTAAAAGAAATTTGTTGCCCTTTAATTTTCATCACACTGAATCCCATAAAAAAATTGAGGGTTCTAAACTTGTTTTTTTTTTCTAAAGTTGGCGAGAACTAATTGAGCATCCCCTCCATCCAACTTCCTATGTCTCACATTCAAATGGTTATAGTAATCTCTACTATCAAAACCAATATGTGCACCACCTAAAATTAACAAACTTTTATAACTTGCAAACTTTCTCTATGAAATATTTCGGTCAAACTTTTAGCTAGCCTAAGCATGTGCTTGTTTGACTTCATTTTATTCTTTTTGCTGGAGAAACTATTTTGTGATTGTGAGTATCCTTAAAAAAATGAAACTCTCCATTTATTTGACCATTTGTCATGTACAATTCCCATACTAGCTTCACATCCACATTTAATTATTAAACAATTTCTACCACTCCTTTTGGTATCATCAATCTCACTTGTCTCTTTATTATTTTTTTTTCTTATTCAATATCATAACTCTTATTCATTGTAACATACTTCCCTTGATGTGCACAAATAAATTTCCTACTAGTCACCTCATTTGAACCCAATCTAGTCTTAAAGGAAGATCTTATCTGAATCGAAAATCCTTCTTGTCGACCATAATCTTCATAGTAACTTCTAGCTTCATCCATTGTTTCAATAAACATCCCTACAGCTGGTACTTTTAAGTCTTATGTATTCTATTTGGCACTACTTGTTTCACCAATAATTTCTTGAGTTATGTCAACAGCCTAAATAAATTTCAACATATAAAATAAATCATGGTAATTGTTAACTAAAATTTTACCCAGGGTGAGATATCTCAATTAACACCCTCAAAACCACTACCACGGAGGTGGTGGTCAAGGTAGAATGTATTCTAGTCAGTGCTAGTTAAAAATGACAAAAACTACTATTATCAATACCATCAAAAGAGAACGAAAATGTTTTCTTTATTCTTATCAATGGTGTATCGTTTACAAATATCTCTAAATCGCTCTCAATCTCTCTAGGGTGTAGTAGGGTTGTTGTCGTATGCCTGTCGAAAAGTAGTCTCCTGTCGAAAAGTAGTATATCTATTCTCCTTCTCTTTTTCCCCATTTATACGTAGTTTTGTAGGTTAAATCAACTGATTCTCCCCTTGATTTTCTCCGTCTCTCCCCTCCTTATCGGGCTGGATTCCTCGTTTAAATATCATTTACTTTGAGTTAATAGCTGAATGGAGGATATCTTGGGGGAGATCAGTTTGTTTCCTCTTTGGACTCTAATACTTGTTCTGCACGTACGTAATGTTTCCAGATATGATCCAGTGTATCTTTGTATCTTCATAGCATGATCCTTCATAGAGGTTGTTGAATATGGTATGTATGGCAATTTAGATCAGATAGCGAGGTAGATTAGTGTCTTGGTTCCGATATTCAGGTGCTTAATCTAGCCAGGAGCTCGATCTGACCTCCCTTGATTTCTGGAGCTAGATGCGCCCCCCCTGCGGATTCTTCTCTATGACAGCGGGGTTTTGGCGAGCTTCTGGAGAGGTTGCGAGGTAATCGTGACCTCGGGGGAGCTTCCTGATTTCAGGTTTGGTGACGCGGGCTCAATCTGGTCGCGTCAGGCTTTACTCCGGGTGTTTCTGGAGCTCGCCTTTATTTCTGTGGGGTGGTACCGTAGCTCAATTTTGGGAAGCGTGGTCTCCTGGTGGATGACCTTGGGCCTAGAATCAGACTAGGAGGGTGAAAAATTTCCCTTTGGTCCCTAGCCAAATTTGGCTATTAACAGTAATACAATAATACAATAATTTAGATGGAAAAAAACGTTTTTTACTACCGATTTGCATTTTGATTTTTTAATGTAAATAATTTATCAAACCAGATGAAAAACAATTCTTAGAAATTACTTTGGTGTGATTACTATATATAGATTTAATTATCATAAAATCTATTTATAAAAATAGATATCATCACATCGATTTCGAAAAGAAGAAAAAAAACAACAACATCAATTTACATTTATAGAAAACAAAAATTTATCAGGCACAAGAACTAATTTTTTCCGACTTTTGTGAATATAAAACATTTAAAAATAGGGAATTATCAGAAAAAATATTTAACAAATCCAAAAATATTTCAAATTTTTACCAAATATGTATTTTAATTTTCTTATGACGATACAAAGAATCTCGTCGAAAACATTCAATTGCAATCAATTTCATTAAAAGTGCTCATTTTATTAAAATAATGGGGTGATGATAGGAAAAGTTCATATATGTAAGAACCTCACTTTTATGATTGGCTTATTTCATGACAAACCACATTGGGGATTTAATTTGTAAGGGTAGACTAGGCCTTCAATGTGCATGATCAAGCTTCAAACGCATTCTCAAGACCTCAAGCTCAAGAGCACTTCAAAGGTATATCATTTGTGCTTAACTCTTTGACGAGACTAGTAGCACACACACTCTCTCATGCATGTTTTATTCATCTTGCATTTGTGTTCATTGCTAATATGTGTGCATTCATTACATATCTCACACACGCACTTCTTTGTTTGTCTTAACGTGTGATTGTTGTGTTTTACGTTTTCTGTTGTGTGTTCTGAAACGTCTGCGCTTGCATGTTGGTGTGCTTGAGTTTTTAGCGCGTTGAGTGACCATTTGAGAAAGTCATATTCTTCTCTTAGTTTTGTCTTCAGTCACATGGTTTTATTCCATAAGTTTGGGCATTCTTGTTATTGTCCAAATCTGACCTTTGGTCACTCATTTGACCATAAATCTTTCTACAGATATAAAAATCATGTTTTATAAATTGGAGTAGAAAGTAGACTTCCATACCATTCCAATGGTATATAATACAAAAGGTTTCGATGTCGTTTGGTCCTATTTTGGGTCGCTTGTTTCTAGAGTTGTTGTGTTGTCCAGTGAGTTAGGCGACATGCAAGGCCACTTGTGCATGTCGCCTCAGAAGTCGCCTTAGACTTGTTATTTTTCTCTAGAAGAAAAGGCGATATGCAAGGCCACTTGTGCATATCGCCTTACATATCACCTCAGGCACCTTGTTTTCTTTCCAGTGTGCAAGGCGACTTCCAAGTCGCCTTGTGCATATCGCCTTGAATGTTGCCTTTGTCACCAAAACTAGGCAATTTTGTCTTTTCGTGATAGTTCATTTTTTTCCCATATATATGTCATCTTCTTCCCCATTTAGACCTAGAGCTCTGAAATTTATATCCTTAGTTAGAGAAAGTGACTGCAAGAGAGGGAGCTTCAAGAACCCATTTTTAGTGAGAGAGATTAACTCTTTGAGAGAGAAAGCTTCAAGCTTTGTTATTTGACTCTCCAAACCCCAAAACACATCTTCATCTTGTATCTCTAGCATCATTCAAGTATAGGTCTTCATTAATGTCTTTACTTGGTAAGTAGAACTAACATCCTTAATCATTTATTGTTCTAGTTTATCAAGACATGTCATTTATTGCTTAGGTTAGCAAATCTTCATATTTATTGTATATCGGTTGAAGTTATGACATGTTTGGGGTTTGTTTGTTGATAGCTTGCATTTAGGACATATTTGTCATCTAGCTAAATCTCTATGCTTTGCATTAGGATATTGTTAATTAGGACCTATTGAATGCATTTTTTGATTGCATTTATTATCCTTGCCATGGTTAAAGACAACTCTTGTTGATTGGCTTTTGTTTGATGACTAGATTTTAGACTTGCATATCTATATCTAGTTAGGTCTTTATGAGCATTCATATAGACATTAATATCTAGGATTTGTGCTTATTGCCATCATATAATCTATAGATAAACATTTAGTGTTGCCTAGAATTAATTGCATTTTGAATATTCATTATTCACATAGGTTGTTAACCTCTTCTTTGAGAGTTAAGTCTTGTGACTACGAGGTGTAGTGCACAAGCAAGTTAAGTCTTGCAACCAAGGTGTGGTTGGCAAGCAAAGTGATCAAGAATTCATTATAAAGGCCCGTTGGGTAGTAGTGGTGGGTTAGTGACCGAGAATGGTGTGACTAGAGGTCAACATAGGTTGTAAACATCATTACAATAGTGGATTTGAGGATCTGAGTGGCTAAGTGGTTAGCCCGTGGTTTTCCCTTGTTGAAGGGTTTCCATGTAAAAAATTAAGTATTATTTAATTTCCACTTTTATACTTGATTTTGTATATTTGTTTACAGGGTAAATTTTTAATATTGACTAATTAAGAAACATTGATAATTTACTTGATTAAAACCTACTCCCCCCCCCCCCCCCCCCCCCCCCCCCCCCCCCCGGTTATTAGACACACGTGTTTGTGTATTTTCAATATATATATATATATATATATATATATATATATATATAGGCAGGATCCATGACCCAATTTTTTGACACAACTTCTTGGCCATTGGATCTTGCTTCTTTAAATGGACAATATTTAATCTATTTTATATTTCCTTATTGATTGTAGACATTGTATATCACATATTTAATATCTTATCTCTCCAAAATATTATTATTTTATTAAATTCTCTTACCTTATTTAATTTTATCTGTTTTTTTCTTTTCCTTTTTCCTTTACACGTTGTTTTTTTTTTTACTTTATCTGAAACCAGAATATCATCAGACTTTCACTATTCAGTCTATAATATTTCTTTCATTTCTCTGTGTTTTTTTCTTTCTATTTCATTAGATTAGAATCAACTATTTTTTATCATCTTCAAAAATGTCAAAAAAAAACTTGGAATTGGAAGACTTATCAACAAATGCTCATGGTTTATCTATAGTATTTTTGCTATTCTTCGAATTTTTATATTTATTAAATTATTTTTGTTATCTTGTATCTTTTTTTTTCTGGTTAGTAATAATAATAAAAAGATTGAAAGACCAAAATTTTTTGTTTTTAGGAATTGTTTACATAAGTGTGGTTATAATCTTGTTAAAATTTTTTTTGTAAGATTTGGCATGTTAGATATTGTAATGTGCCTATCAAGAATAAAAGATAGGATTTAGTTGTTTTAGTTTTTTAGGATTATTTTTTGATAATTCTCTAATAAGATTAGATTGCAGTTACCCAATCTAATTAGATGTCTTTTAGAGTTTTAGTTTTTTCATGTTTGTCAACTCAATTGTATAAAGCATGACTTGCGGTAATGGAATTTTAATCAAAATTTAGTCAATCAAATTATTTGTTAGTTTATTCTTACTTTGGAGGTCCGGTTTTCCTTGAATTAAACCAGTATCCTAAACTTGTTTGCTCATATTCACAATAGGTAAGTACAAGAATTATTCTATTACACGAGACCTAACATCCAACCATCGTCCAATTACTAAATCAATTACTGTTGCACGTAACAGATTGGTATTAGAGCCAGACATGGATGAACAAAGGTTTGATCAAAGGTTAGGTTCTTTGGAGAAGGCGTATGACACACTATGAAATGAGATACAAGAAAATTTTACTGCCATGAATGTACGTTTTGATCAACTTTCCGGTTCACGTACTCGAACTGGTGGGAGTCAAGCAAGCGAAAATGGAGGAACTACTCGAGATAACTCAACTCATTCCTATCTTCCGAGAATGGTAAAACTTGATTTTCCTTGCTACAACAGATCAGAAGATCCCGTAAGTTGGATCTACAGAGTAGAACAATTCTTTGAATTCCATCTCACTGCAGAAGATGAGAAAGTGCCTTTAGCCTTTTTTTTTTAAATTTGAAGTGTGATGCACAATTATGGTTCCAATTGATGAAGGAGGAGACTTCTACAACAACTTGGGAGATTTTTAAATAAGGTCTTCATAACTAGTATGAGCCTACTCAATTTCAAGATTTTTTTGGTGATCTAACAAAATTACAACAAATTGGTTCCGTGAGAGATTACCAAACAGAGTTTGAAAGGTTGCTAATTAGAGCAGGAAAACTCACATCGGCTCAACAAGCTGGTTGCTTTGCGAGCGGATTGAAAGAAAGTATTAAAATAGATGTTCAAGCCTGCAAGCCAACAACACTTTCAGCTGCAATTAGGTTGGTAAGGCTTTATAAACCACGTGATTTCTTTACAGAGAGTGAAAATGCTTTCCAAAATGAATTGGAGAAACCAACGGAGTCCAAAGGTAATCTACTACCTATAAAAAAATTGAACCCAAATAAATTGAAAGAATGGAGAGAAAAAGGACTATGTTTTAATTGTAGTGAAAAATTTAGTCCTGGTCACAAATGCAAGAAATTATTCCTTATTGAAGGAATTTAAGGTGGGATGAAAAAGATGAAAATTTAAGGTGGGATGGAGGAGTAGGTTCATCAGATATTCTCCATCAATTATGTAAGTTCCTCATATTTTGATTGGCTTATTTCGTTGACAAACCACATTGGGGATTATTCTTTGTAAGGGTAATTTAGGCCAAGCTTCAAGGACATCATCTCCCTCAAAGAGCACTTCAAAGGTATCTCACTAGTTTAATTTTCTTTGAAGAGATCTAGTTGCACACACTCACTTGCATGCATTATGTTCCTATCTTCATATAATTGAATGATGTATTGTATGCCTCTTTTCACACTCCACACTTGCACATTTTGCACATCTCTTAGTGTGTCGAGTTTGCCCATAAAAGAGATTTTCTTCTCTTAGCGCGGCCTAGACCGCTTGGCAAGACATGCCTGCACCGCGGCATACAGAGCGGTATATCTCAGCAGAGTCATGCTTCGTGTACCGCTTCCTGTACACTTGCACGCAAAGCGATCCAAGTCGCGGTGTTGTCCAGTAAGCCTCTGTTGCCCATACCGCGGCCTGTGCACCTGCATGCACAGCGCCCTGCACCGCGTTGTTGTCCAGACGGTGCACTGCTGTGTGTACCGCGGTCTGGACACTTGCCTATGACGCGGTCCAGCAAGCGGTATTGACGGGATTTTGTTTCTCAAACCCAAAACGACGCAGTTTTATCTAGGGTTTCTATATATATGTTCTATCTTCTTCCTTGCTCGTTTTTATGAGTTTAAGAAGCCATTTTTGATAGGCTAAGCTTCCATTAGAGAGAGAAACTCCCAAGAACTCATCTTTACTCAACCAAACACAAATCCATGTGCATCTAACATCTTCAAGCATCATCTCATCATGGATTCTTCTTGTTTTCATTGACTAGGTAACTTGAACATGCCCTAAATCTCTTTGTATTTATTTATGTTCTTGTTTGCCTAGGGTTAGCTCTTTTATGTGATTTTATTGCATATCTTTATGTTTATTGGCATTTATAACATGATTGAGTTGTTGGTTGTTGGTTGAGAGCCTTGTTCATTAATAGCTAGCATTTAGGACGATTTTACCCTTCTAGCTAAATCTTCATGCATTTGCATTTAGATATTGATATCTAGGATTTGCATTTATTGATATCTTTTAATCCTTAGATAAGCATTTATTGTTGCCTAGCATTAATTGCATGTTTGAATATCTTTTACATATTCACATAGGTTGTTTAACCTCTTCATAGATTGTTAAGCTTTGTGACTAAGTGAGTTAGTGCACAAGCTTGTGGTCAAGAATCACTATTAAAGACCCGTTGGGTAGATTGAAAGGGTTAGTGACCAAGTAGGTGTGACTTGAGGTCAACCTAGGTTGTAAACTTTCATTCAAATAGTGGATTTGAGGACCGTATGTGGCTAGAAGGATAGCCCGTGAGTTTTTGCCCAGTTGGAGGGTTTCTCACGTAAATCAATCCTTGTGTATTTATTGTTTTCCGCATATTTATGTTGGATTGATTGATTGTTAATATGGAGTAGGATTATTAAAAATTGATTAAGTCGAAAAGTTGGTAATAAATCAACTAAAACCTATTCACCCCCCCTCTAGGTTGTATTAGACACACTTTGTGTATTTTCAAATTAGTATCCTTGAGGACAATGATGTTTTAAGAGGGAACGAATGTTACGTGTCTATTAAGAATAAAAGATAGGATTTAGTTGTTTTAGTTTTTTAGGATTATTTCTTGATAATTGTTTAATTAGATTAGATTGCAGTTACCTAATCTAATCAAATGTCTTTTAGAGGTTTAGTTGTTTCATGTTTATTAATTCATTTGTATAAAGCATGACGTGCATTAATGGAATTTTAATAAGAATTTAGTCAATCAAATTAATTGTTAGTTTATTCTAACTTTGGAGGTCCGGTTTTCCTCGAATTAAACCAGTTCTAAACTTGTTCGCTCCTATTCAAAATAGGTAAGCACAAGAAATATTATGGTTATCTGAAAAATCACCGCAGAGACTTTCCATGCAACATTTAGACTGGATGGAGTGGTGCTCCACCGTCGGGGCTTCAAGGTTAAGGAGAAGAGATAGTGCTTGAGGTTCCTTTGCTGGTGTGGGGGTCTGTTCTTGGTCCCTAGTCACTGGTCCTGGTACCCAGTCCCGGTACCCGGTTCTGGTTCCCAGTTTCCTCTCTAGATCTCCTCTGTAAAAATAGCATGCAAAGAGGAGGGATATGTGCTCATCAATGATATAGATGTGGTCATGAAGATTGAGACCACCCGGTAGTGATTCTTCGGGCTCTGGTCCTTCCGATCGGGGTCGGAACCCATCCCGATTCTTCTTCAAAGGTGTGTTGGAGCATGCTCCTCTAGTCCAGGTGTCGGATCCTCAAGAAGAGGATCGGGCTCCTTTGGAGGGGTGGTTAAGCTTGGTTGGTCCTCTAGTGAGTTTAGCGAGGATCCTCTAGGTTTTGGCATGGGTTAGGCATTGCCCCGCTAGTTCTGGTGGTAGATTCTCAAGAAGGTTGGTCCCTCCCGTAGAGAAGGTATGGAGGAGCTCATCGGCTCCCCGGTTCCCCTACTCATTTCTAGCGGGTCCAGAAGGTCTTACCTTTTCTTTATGTGTGACTTGACATGCAAATAGTTGGATAAGAGAGCTAGGACTAGTAGGGTCGGAGCCTAGCTCCCATACATGCATAATAAGAAGATAGATGGGAGAATGATAATTCTTGTGATAGAATTGGACTGACCTAGGGGGGAAAAACATCACGAGTAATCATTTGCTGAAAAACCCCTAAGTAGTATCCAAAGGAGAGAGATAGGCCATTCTTTATTTATGTCAACAAGAAGTGCTCCGGGGAGCTTACACAATTAGCCAAGTATTATAACATAAGTGCTCCAGAGAGCTTACAATACCTCTCTAGAATTGGTTATTGGGTGTTTTAGTAGATAAATAATTCAATAACATGAAGTCTAATTGGGGGTTTTCTCTAGAAAACCAATCGTCTTATAGTAGCATTCCATTTTATCAAGGAGGGGAGCATGAGAGCTTCCCTTTGGAGATGTCCCTCCACCACATGAAGGGGGTTTCTCTAAGGTGAGGTTGCTGGAGAACACTCTCATACAGTGTAGAAGAGAGCCCAAATCCAAAAGGAGAGGGAGATGCATATGGGGTTCCTATTAGAGTGGTACCTTCCACTAGGTGTATGGTCTCTCAAGGAGGTTGAGCTGTTGGAGAACACTCCAAAATGGTCCGGAATGAAGGTAGTTTGTGGAGGTCTCAAAAACAAAATCTTTAAGTGAGAGCTAAAACTTCACTTATATAGTGAGTTTTGGTGGTGATGTGGAGGGCATGTGTTTGGAACATATGGGCTCATGGTTCCCATATGCAAACACACTCTTCAAATGGTGCAGGACGTGTCATGTGGAAGTAAGGCACATGTGGCAATGACGAGGTGATGATGAGGCGATTATGTGTCATTTTAGTGACTTTCCATTTGAGGGAGGTACCTAGGTGGCTCTTGGACCAAATGACCATCACATGTGGATGTTATAGAGCAATAAATGATGTTGGGAAGCTGCTGAAAAGCTGCAGGTCGTGGGCCCCCCTTATCCCCCTTAAATTGGTGAAAAACTCCCTTATGACCTCCTTTGTTGCCCTCTATGGAAATCTGACGGGTCTTGGTTCGTTTGACCCATTTTTTCTCATAGAGAACATCCCATGTATCTTCTAATAAGTTAAGTTGGTTCAGCCCCTCACCGTTGATTTAGTTACTTGGTCAAAAGGCTTCGATTCTAAACCTTCGGATCGTCTTGATATGTACCTTTGGTCACACCAATACCTTGGCTGACTTTTCCAGCCTATGAGGTGTGATTTAACTCTGATTTCTTCATATGAAAGGAGCTACTCCCATGGAGGGATCCAGTACCATGGTATCCCGGCACCATGATATCTCAACACCTTTGTACCCCTAGCGTCTCTGATAGCCCTAATGGCCTAATATAGAGGAGCTGCACTTGTGTGGACCCAATGCTCAATTGAAGATCTGGTACTCTAGTATCTCAGTACCATGGTACCTCGGTAGAGATCTGTTGTAGGAAGGATCCAAGTTTGATAAGGACCGGGTCCAGTCAATGTCCCAATACTGAGTATCGGGAAAAATGCTTCTTTGATTTTATGGTCATTTTTTACGGTTAACAATTCTATTAAACGAGACATAACATTCAACCACCTTCCAATTACTCGATTAGCTACTGTTGTATGTAACAAATATCTTTTTATTTTTTTTGCCTTTTTATCATCAATACAAATAATTACATCAGGATTTATTAAATTCTATTAAATTTCATCAGAGATGCTTAAAGTGTGTACTATAAAAAGTTCTCATTAGAAAATTTATTAGAATATATATATATATTCTCTCTGCTATCATCTCACAGTTCACATTTCACAACCAGCCCCAATTTTCTCTCCCTCTTTTTCTAATTTATATCAAGAAAACCAAGTGATTTATCTTAAGAAAATAATAATTTTTATAAATTAATGGAAATTTATTTTAGAAAGGTTTTGACAGTACTTTGTTTAATATTTCAATAAATAAATACTACAATTTTTTTATTCATTAATTATATTGTTGTTTTAAAAAAAGTATTTAAATATGTTTTTAACTATTACAATATTTTGAGATTGGAAGATGAACACGACTAAAACCCACAACTTTGTAAATGTATGTATGTAGGGCTTACCAGTGAGTCAACCTCATCTTATCTACTTAAATTGTTGTTGTTCAGGTTTATATACTTTTATTACACTCACATTATTTATTAAAAATTTTGAAAAGATTATTCTCACATTATCGTAATGTATTAATCATATTTGTTATTAAATTACTTACATTAATTAATAGTTCAAAAAAATTACTTAAATTAATATCTATACTTATAGGTGGCAATGAATTATAGTATCGTATTCATATAAGCTCATATACGGTCCATTACTTTTTTGCTCAACCTGAACACGACTTGTTAAACTTATCATGTCACAAGTTAAAAACAAAACCCGGCACAATAAATTAACGGGTTACCCAATAAGATTCGTTCAACAAACGATATTCACACCCATCAGAAATTGTATATGCACACCTTTTGTAAGTAAAACTCTCGCAATGCATCTTAACATTTACAACTATTACAATAATGCTGACAATACCTGCCAATATCAATATCAGACAATACATATATGGCCCGGATAACTACTCCTATCAACCGGAAGAAAACTCTCCACATATGCTTGTAGAATGTGCATGGTGGGACTCGAACCCCTAACCACTAGGTACGAAAATGAGGTGCACTATCATCTCTGCTAAGAGGTGATGTGCTACATGACACTTAACATTGGAATATAATTTCCTTAATTTGATATTTCTCCAAATAAACCTCAATCAATTTTTTTTTATTTCACTGAAAATACAATGTTGTTATGATTATCAGCTATATATTTCATAGTGGTTTATTAATTTCAAAAGTATAATTTATTTGCACATGTAATAAAACTAAGAGTAACGCCAGACTGTCCAAAATATTTGTCCAAATGATGCGGCATGTGAGTTGTCAACATCTAATAAATCATAAGATTATAGGATAAATGATGTGATATTGACAACTCACATGCCACATAATTTAGATGAATTTGGACAAATTTTTTGGACAGTCTAGCATTACTTTAAAACTAATATCATGGCACTAATGATTGTAAGGATCTCTTTTTGTGATTGGCTTATTTCAGGACATACCACATTGAGGGTGATTTTGTAATGGGTAGCTTAGGTGTTCATTAGCAAGCTTCCAAGTATCTCCGTGACTTCAAGAGCAAGAGCAAGGGTGAAAGCTATATCCACTAGACTTTGTCTCTTGAAGAGCTTAGATGCACACACACACACACTTCATACATGCTTTCGTCATCTTGCATTTGTGTTCTAATTGTTTATATGTGCGCATCCATTACACATTTCACACTTGCGCCTCATTGTTAGATCTAAGTGCGGTTTTGTGTGGTGTAATTCGTTTCCGTTTGTGTGATTGGAAACGTCCGCGCTTGCACGATGGTATGCACATCTTAGCATGATGGTTGATCATTTGAGAAGGTTCCTTTCTTCTCATGGATACATGTTAGATTTGGTTTGGTTATTTGGAGTAAGTGTCTAGTATCAAAAGATTAGTTCTTCAATGGTTTAAATGTTTTTCAAAACTGACCTTTGTATGGTCTTGTGACCATAAAGTTTTATTCAAATATTCAATTTGTGTTTTAAAAATTTCAGGACAAACTAGACACCCATACGTTTCTAATGGTATATTATTCGTAATATTTCATGATCATTTGGATTGGTTTTGAAATCTCCAAAGCGACCACTAAAACAGTGCATCTCTGTTGTTATCCAAATCTGACACTTGGTCACTCATATAACAATAAATCTTTCTTCAAACATCTAAACCTCATTCTGTAAAATGGAGTAGAAATTAGACATTCATACCTTTCCAACGGTACATACGAAAGGTTTCTATGTCGTTTGGTTATGGTTTGGGGCGCTCAAATCTCTAGCTGTTATGCTGTAGCGACTATTCGCCCTTATTGTGCTACTCGTCAAGCGCATGTCCTCCAGTGATGCTGCACTTGTAAAGTTCTGGTGTTTTGCTGCTCGACCAGTGCTTTTGGTTGAGTACCCTTGCACTTGTGATGTGCTACTCGTCAAGCACAATGCTCCGCCCCTATTGCATAATTTTGCCATATCTCACTCATTTGGAGTCCGATTTGGCTCATTTTTGAAGGGAAATTCATGGAATCTATAGGGATATTATCGAAAAACTATAAATACATCTCTTTCTCATCATTTGTCTTCAAAGAACTCAAACCACAAAACCCTAGAGAGAGATTAAGAGTTCCCTAGAGAGAGAAAGCTTCAAGAAAGCTTTTTTGACTCTCCAAAACCCAAAACCCATATGCATCTAACATCATCAATCATCATTTGAGCATGTGTCTTCTTAGTTTCATGACTAGGTAAGTTAGAACTTCATTGAATATCATTTATTGTTCTTACTCTAGATTGGGTATGTATTGCTTGATTAAATACCTTGACTCTCTTTATTGCATATATTTATGAGTCTTAATTGCATGATTAGGTTTGTTTGTGATAGCTTGCATTATTAGGTCATATATGCCTAAATAGCTAATCCATAAATGTTCATGTATGTTTAACTAATGATTAGTTTGGCCTTGTACATCTAGTCAAGCTTATGAATGTTTGTGTGAATGTATTTGACAATTAGGTTGCTAGAATCTCTTTGCATCTAATTGAGTCCTTCATGTATGGGCATTTAGGCATTATTGATGACTAGATTGTTGAATTGCATTATAACATCTAGTTAGGTCTTTTGTGTGTGGTCTTACACATTGTTGCATATTGAATATTCTTTTTCACTTAGACCTTTAATTCTCTTCAATGAGTCAAAGTCTTGTGGCTTCTAGGTGAAGTTGTACAAGCAAGTGAAGTCTTGAAACCAAAGGTTGGTTGGCAAGCATTGGTTGCCAAGTTCCACTATAAAAGGCACACGGGGTAGATTATGAGGTGCTCATGCCAACAGTAGTGGATCGGAGGATATCACTAGGGATTGAACCAAAAGTGGTGAGTGGTAGTGTCCATAACCTGGGATTATCGAGAGTGAGAGTCCGTGTATATTAGACATGCTTGAGTTGTAATTTCAATGATAATAATGGTACAAACAATAATAATAGTAATAAGAACGTTCATTCAGCCTGACAATATCTCGCGGGTGGTATAAAATAATAATAATAATAACAAGAATTATCAATTTTATTTTGAAACACTTAAAAAGGGTTAAAACATAAGAAATGTAATTTATTTTTTTAAAAAAATACATTTAGGTCACATATAGTATTTAATATGGTATTGTTTAGAGGTGTCAATCGGGATGGACGGATCCGGCCCGGTCCAGTCTGAATATGGTTTCAAACAATCCGAATCTAGTCCGGTCAGACACATGTCAAAGTCCGATTTCAAACTTATTAAGGAAAAACAAATTTCGGCTCGGTTTCAATCCTAATCCGAACGTGTTCGGACTGTCCGATCTGATCCGATGTAAGCCTTATCCGGTCTAGGTTTTTTTTTTTTTCTAAATTAACTTGTAAATCATAAATTCAAATACAAACATGCTGGTTTCATAAAAACCATATATATATATATATATATATATATATATATATGTGGCTTGATGGCATGTAATTTTCTAGTAGTTCTTGTAAAAAAAAATTGTAATTTTCTATCGGTCAATGAGTCAATTGCCGGTTATAAAATATATTTGAGAATTTGTAATGAAAGTAATTTAATTACAAATAGAGTTTGACTTGGTCATAAAGTTAATCAAATACTGTGAAATGGAGTTGATAAACAAATACTGCATGTGAAATAGAATTTGTAATTAAGTAATCAAAGATTCTAAATTATAAATGATTACTATAATTAAAATTTACATAATTGTTTATAATTTAGTTCATAATCTTATTAATATTTTATTAATATTAAGATATAAACCATTCAAGTATTATTTTATTTAAAAAACATAGGAACATCATTTTTTTTATAACAAAACAAGCTAAAATCCTGTCAAAGCTCGATTCGGTCCGGTCTAATCAAGATATGATCGAGGTCCGATCCGGTCCGATTATTGGATTTTTCATGCTCGTTAATTTTATAAACCCAGTCATATACGATCCGAATAGTATTCAGGCCGTAATCCGGCCCGATCCGAACGGTCGAACCGGACGGCAAAGCGCTAGGCGCCTTGAAGCACCTCTCCAAGACGACCATGGAATGGTTTCCACCGGCAATCATCGATGATGACGACAACGAACAAGTTACCATCAAGTTCTTCCTCCAGAGCTTTCCAACCAACCTGAGACGGAGCCAGGAATTTCATTTAGGGGGGCCATCATTAAATAATAATAAAAATTGTAAGAGTTTTTTTGAACTATTTAAATTGCATTAATCAAAAATGAAACATCACAGGTTTACAAGGGGCACACCCCAGGCTAAACAAAAAACTTGACTAAACAAAAAGTTGGAACATATAGATTCATATAATTCTTCAAACACATTTACAATTGTCCTCGACGTGGTTTCATTTTTTGAAAATGTTGCATGATAGTCTCATCATCAATGCCATCAGATATTTCCTTTTCTATATAAACAACCAAATTATCATTCATCCATTGATCTCCCATCCTGCTACGCAGTTGAGTTTTTATAATATTCATAGCTGAAAATGATCTCTCAACAGTAGCAGTAGCAACCGGTAGAATCAATGCTAATGTCAAAAGCAAATAAACCAATGGAAATACCTTGTCTTTTTTATGGGCAACCATCATTTTTGCAAGCTCAATAATTCCTTTCAATTTTAAGAACTCATCACTAGAGCTCATATCCATTATATAAGTCTCAAGTTGATGATCAAGTATTATAAGATCCACAAAAGAAAAATCCTTTCGGTAAAACTGAGCAAGACGTATCAATTTTTACTTATCAAAAGCAGAAAATGAATCATTTGGATTTAAACATGCCAAACAAACAAGCAACTCAGTATTTGTCTCATTGAAACGACTATTTAGCTCTTGAAGTTGCATATCTAAAATAGCATAAAATAAATCAACTTGATAGTGATGCAAATTTATGATTTCTTGAGTTTTCCGCCTCTTTCGCCCTCGAGCTACAAACATAACATCCATGTTAGGCATATCAGTATTATATTTGAGGCAAAAAGAGGATACTTGGTTAAGTAAAGAAACCCATCCACTTTCCCTCATAATTTGTAATCGGTGCTTACATAAACCAACCAACTTCATTGCATTTACTATATCTTGATCTTTTCTCTGTAAGGCATAGGATAATTCATTTCTAATTCCAAGTACAACTTTCATTAAATGTAAGCAAAAGACAAATTAAATGATTGCACCAACTCTACTAGATTATTTGCTTCACATCTTTGCTCAGAAGTTGATCCATCATCTGCAATTATCTCAAGTACATCAATAACAGATGGAAACATAGTAATTATGCTTATTAAAGTACCATAATGTGAACCCCATTGTGTATCACCATAACGTTTCAAATTAGTCTCTTGATTGAGACCGCTCCCATTTGAAAGTTCACCACTTTTGAGTGCTTCAAAAACTACTACAGCTTGCTTCTCCTGAAGGATATCGCGACATTTAGGTGAAGCTCTAACAATATTCACTACAGTGGCAACTATGTTGAATAAAGATTGAACATCTATATGATTTTTTGCTAAAGCAACAAGAGTCAATTGAAGTTGATGAGCAAAACGATGAATATAATAAGCACACTCATTCTCCTTCATAATTAGTGATTTAAGACGATTAAACTCACCTTGCATATTATTTGCCCCGGTCATAACCTTGCCCTCGCAATCTAGATATGCTCAATCCATGCCTAGAAAATACGTTATCAATTGTGGCCTTCAGTGAGAGAGTGGTAGTACTAGCAACATGTTTGATACCAATAAACCGCTCAACTACTTGTCCATTAGGATTTACATAACGCAATACCATAGCCATTTGCTCTTTTGTTGATACATCATGAGATTCATCAATCAAGATTAAAAACAATGCATCGCCTATTTCTCTAGTAATAGTATTGGTAGTTTCAACTGCAAGAGCATGTACAATGTCTTTTTGAATATCATGTGCAGTTAACTTGAGGTTTTCTAGAGCATTTTGCAATGTAGTAGCTTTAATGTTTTCATTATGGTCTGCAACAAATCGATAAAGTTCAAGAAAGTTACTGTAGTTGCTTGCCTCTTCATATTGTTTGTCACCATGGAATGCTAGTCCTTGTCGTAAAAGAAATCGAGCACAATCAACGGATGCATTCAAGAGAATCCGATACTAAATTCTAGCTTCATCAAAGTGTTTAGAAAAAATAGTTTCAATATGTTGTGCTTGATTCATCAAAGCTTCACAACATCGTCGAGCATGTTTGTGGGCACTACATTTTTCTGCATGATATGTCAATGTATCTTTCTTCCTCCAATTTAAAAATCCTTTACCAATAAATGAATCCCCACCCCCTTGTTGACCAATCACCGGTTTGAAAAGATAACAATATAGGCAAAATGCAGCATTCTTTGCAATGCTATATTCTAACCAAGTTTTATATTCATCAAACCAGGATTCGGTGAATCTTCGACCTGCTGGCTTAAAAGGAAATTCATGCCCTCTAGGTTGATAAGGGCCTCTTTGCAAATAGGCTTTACGAATTTTGTCTCGAACATCATGACTATAATCTAATATACGAGGTCGCAGACCATAATCTGTGGGAAGACTAGTTAAATCAAATTCTGAACTTGTTTGTTTAGAATCATCACTCTTCTCCAAAAGAGTAGGTAATATTGATACTTTTTTTATAATAGTTCTTCATCACTGTTTCCAAATAGAGTTTAATTAATAAAATGATTACACTTTTGTTAAACAATGAAACTATAATTAATTTAAAAGTTTCTGCAATATAACACCTAATTAGTATTGAAATTTAGATTGCATCATATAATAAGTCCAACTTTTAAGCATCATATAAAAATAATTCATTTTTTTGAACTGCTCATATATTAACAAAGGCCCATAAACGGGCAAACAAACAACAAGGCACCAGGCTAGCAACATAAAAAGCCAACAACAAACCAAGAGGCAACACAAAAACCCCAACACAAGAAAACCAAGACAAGTAGACAACCCATAAAGAACAAGACACAAGAAGAGGTACTGCCCCAACAAAAAATCGTAAGAGTAACTATGTGATAATACATAATTTATTATATAAAAAATAATTCATTAACAATCATAATTGTTTTAAGCAATTATGTGATAATACATAATTAGTGGCTTAATAAGAGTAAATATTACCTTTTCTAATCTTCACTTTAAACTTTTACATATCACATTCTCAAGCTTTCATGGCCCACAACCTTCTAATAACAAACATTCCTTTTATATAATCTGTCAAATGCCAATAGATTAAACACATGTTACACATGAGTTTTAAATTTATATTTTATTCAATTCCACAATAGAAAATAAAAGGGAAATAAATGATGAAAAAAGAAAAAAAGTATTAGGATTAGAAGATTACCATTTATAGATTTACTTGCTAAGACTTAAGAGAATATATAAAGCATCCGGAATCTTTGATTTTGGAAATTGGAATAAAAGCACAATTTTTTGCTGTTGTTTGAATTCGGTTTGCAGAGGAGTTGAGAATTGAGAGTGTTGGTTTTTAGGTTATTTTGGAATTGAAAGAGTAAAGTTGAGAAAAAGAGTACAGAGAAAGAGTACAGTTGAGAAAGAAAGAAAAGACTGAGTTTTGTTTATTTATTGTATGGGTCAGTGGAGAAAGAAAGAAAAGAATGTTTATTTATTGTATGGGTTCCGTTGGAAAAAACATTCATATGTGGTATGTGGGCCATACTGTTTGACTTTAATCATTGTTAAATTATAATATTTATTTATACATAATTTTTTTTTTGTTTCAGACTTCCATGCAATTTCAGTGTTCCAATTTCCATTTATTCAAGAGGAATATTTTACAAAGAAAAAAAAAACTTCAAAATTTTTTGTTGAATCTGAAAATTGAGGAGGGGCAGTTGACCTTGCTCGCCCTTCACTGGCTCCATCCCTGCAACCAACGGCTGGCTGAGCGACCAGCTCAATACGGCTTTGGTGGTGGTAGTTGGCACTGGTGATGTTTGGAACATGATGTGAGACATTTTTTTGGGTTTATGTGTTGTTTGTATAGCAAGAACGTTATGTGATTCTTGAGGTTTTGTTTTCGGGAAAATCACAATTTCTCTCTTTATTGAAAGGGAGAGTGAGTGACATTTAGAGAAAGAGAATGGGATTGGAGGGTTTTTATAAAGGTGAAATTCATTTTCGTCCCTCTAGTTTGACCTAATAGCCAAACTGGTCCACCGGTTTTCAGTACTATGTTGACAGGTCCCTCTAGTTTCCATAAATCTGTATTTTGGTCCCTACCGTCCAATTCGGTTAGGGTTTGCAAAGATTCTGTCAAATATGAGAGGGTAAAATAGTTAACTTACGTGGGGAGCTTCTAGAAACTGTTTTACAAAGGGTATCTACGTAATTGGATTTATATATAAGCAAATTTAATAATTAAAAAAAATGGGGATGGGGTAGTTTTGGGGGGAGGTCCCCCTATCCCCAACCCCATTTCCCTATTTCCCCCATTTCCCCCATTTTTTCCCGTTTTTTCCCTTTCCCTCATTTCCCCAAGATCCCCTGTTTCCCCATTCCCCCATTTTCCCTATATCAATAAAAATTACATATTAAAAAAACGCACATATACATAATTCATTAAATTCAAATAGAAAATAAAGATGTATGTATAGAAAATATAAAAATAACTATATATTAATATATTATATATAATATTATAATATTTGGGCGAAATAGGGAAATGGGGATGGGGGCACCTACCCCCATCCCCATCCCCATCCCCATTTCTAGAAATTTTAGGGGGAAATGGGGAAATGAGGATGGGGTCCGGTCCCCCCATCCCCATCCCCATCCTCATTTTAATTTAGGGTTAAAAATCATCCTCATCCCCCCCCCCCCCCCCCCCCCCCCATTTCCCTCCAAAAAATGCCCCCCAAATAGGGATGGGGGAGCGGGGATTTGGGGTCTCGGAGAAAAATGGTCATCCCTAACTCATCTTCTACACTCAAAAGTCAAACCCTAACCTAATCTACCACAACTCAAACACCCAAACCACACTTAAACACCAAAACCCTAACCACTATCGTCGTCGTCGCCACCAAAACCCTAGCCACCGTCCAAATCACACCGACATACACCCTCTACGAGCGCCGATCTCCTCCCAGCCGCCACATATTCTCTCTCCCTCTCTTGACATCTGATTTTTTGCTCTTTCTCTCTCTCTCTTTGCGAATCCTTATTTCGTGAATCCGTCTCCGTCGATCTCCTCTATTATTGAACTCCAGTCCCTTTATTTCTACCTTCTTTCTCTTATATTCACCAACGAGATCGACCTGGGTGTTGGTGTGGGTATAGCCATGGGTGTTGGTGGTTGTGTTTGACAGTGGGTGTTGGTTAGGTTTGGGTTTGGGTTTGGGTTTGGGTTTAGGGTTAGCAATTTAAGGGTCCATGCCCGCACTGAACCCAAACCCTCAAAAAGCCCTCAAATTTTCAATGGGCCTAAACCATGCCCATATTCAAAATTTATATATGAGGGTAAGGTTGAAGCCCGGCCCGCAAAAGTAAGGGTTTTACCCAAACCCTTATTTTAACCCACAATTTTACATCTATTGAACCTTGGATTTGGATCCAAGATTAAAAAATTAATGTCACAAAGTAATAATAAAAAAATAAACATTTTAATTAATTAATATTATTAGAAATTAAAAAATTAATGTTACAAACCCTAACTTTTTCTCTCTCTTTCTCTCCCATTCTCTTCTTCTCAGATCACCTCTCTAAGACAGCCACCACGCCGCCGAATCAAGTAACATCGCCGCCGCCGAAGCTAGCAACCGTCGCCGTCGTCGCCGCCGAACACCCCCAACCACCACGAAACCTACCCAGAAACCCCCCCTACCACCAAAACCCAACCAAAAAACCTTTCCCACCACCAAAATCAAATCACCACCACACGCCACCACGAATCCTAGGTTTCGCGGTGGTGACGGGAACGTGATGAAGACGATGACGGGAAAGAAGGGAGATCGAGAAAGAAGGGAGAGAGATCGGCGATGGCGGGAACGTGATGTGCTAGCGGCGAAAGATCAGTGGCGGAATACTGGCGGCGGAAGACGTGTTGTGTCGATGGCGACGAGAGGATCTATGCGACGCCGATGAGAGATGAGGCGGTGAGTGGTGTAGAGATGAGAGAGGCTGAGAAAGTTTTGAAACAAAAAACCTATTTTTCTTTTTATATGAGGGTCATTTGCGGGTTTAAAATGAACCCTAATTAAAACCCACAACCAACCCACAATTAATATGGGCTTACAAAAAAAGGGCTTACTGTAGGCTTTTTAATGATAAGGTCCGGGTTTGAGCCCAGCCCTCATCATGCGGGTAAGGGCCAAACCCTCTAAGCCCAGCCCATTTTGCCATCCCTATTTGGGTTTGATTTTGATGGTTGTGGTTGATAGATGATGTTTTGCTGGTTGTGTTTGATAGTGAGTGTTGCTTGTACAAGGATGGGAAGAGTCAAGGAGGCGGTGGTTGCGAGTAACGGCATGACGAAGATGTTGTTGGTGATGCAGAGCGAAAACGAAGGTATTGTGAGGAAATATTTTTTCTGTTTGCCTAATAATTAGAGAAAGACTTGAGTTTTAGTTTGTATAGCTTGTTTGATTGATTACCTCTTCTATAATCTGAGCCCCCACATTACTTCTGTTTTTAGTTGAAACCATTGTAAAATCAGCAATGAAATCATTGATCTTATCAGTTTGTAATATGCTTTATAAGAAAAAAAATTCTGGGAGCTTGCATCTGTACTGTCATGAAGCATTTTACATTTGTTTGGTGATTTTTTAGATGCGACTCTTTGGATACGGTTTTGTAAGAACGAACGGATTGATGAATATATTTGCTTTATACCTTCTGTATAAATATGCTAACATTAGCAAGGAGAAAGCTTTGCAAAGGAATCCATTAGATTTTTCTGTGTTGATGAATTCTAAAATTCATGTTGCAGCTTATAAACATTGAGTCACATCGTTGGTTTTTGTGTGAACTATAAGCCACAGCGATGGATGCTTTTTGGGTTTGTTTGTTTGGATTATCAACTGCTTTGCCACAAGTGGTATATTTTCAAACCTCTTTCCAGCATTTTGAATGGACTTGAAATTGAACAAGTGAATGAATTAGGATATCAACAAATTAATGCCAAGAATATGATATGCTGATTTTGCTTGCCTTTTGTATTCTTGATTTAGTTGTTGTCTGGCTTAATCAAGCTTGAGCGAAAACAGAGTTTATGAGGAAGACGAAGAATTATTTTTTTTGATTAATTTTTTTCCAAATAATTTTTAAAAAATTAAAAAAGAGTGATTGAAGGTAAAAATGTCTTTTAAATAACCTGACCTACTTTAAGAGGCAGCGGAGTCATTTGACCCTCTGACCCTGTCAGCTTACACTTTTTTAACATAATTCTTAACAGAAGGACTAAACGAGACAATACTGAAAACCGGAAAACTAGTTTAGCTATTAGGTCAAACCAGAGGAACGAAAATGAATTTCACCCTTTTTATAATGGATTAGTTTTTAGTCGACTAAACGATGACAACAATCTAATAGAATAGTACGAGAGAACTGAGTTCACGCAGTGAGTTGACTCGGCTGTCGTCGCCCGCATAGGGCTGCCAGCTAACCATTCACTAGTTGGTCGTTTTTAGTGAGAAATAAGCCTTTTGTTTGGATTTTAATTTACAATAATGTCCATGTTTGTTACTTAGAATTACAAAATGATCCTTGTTGTTTGAAAATTGGAGCTATAATTACGATGGAGTTGTCTAGTTTTTTTTATTTATATTTTTACTTTAAAAATTACACTCTAACCTATATTTTACGGAATGGAAACAATTTTACCTTAAACTAATATTTGCCTCATCTGCCACAAGTTAAATTTGATCAAAATTAACTATTATGGGGTATTTTTGACATTTTATAATATTTAATTAAAAAGTTTTTTTAAAATAAAAAATTGATGTAAAGACATTAAATTATAGGTAGGCTTATTCTCGTATCAAAAACACTGTTTGTTTATAATCTTTTAGCTGCATAGGTCTTAAGTTACAGAATCGAGTTTCACATTCAAGTAACTTCAAAGTTTGTCAATTTAATACCAAGATAAATCTAGCCGGGGTGAATAGGTTATACAACTTTTGCAACCTTCTGAAAATGCTTATTCAACCTTTTGCAAATCGGTGTAAAGACATTAAATTATTAGGTAGGCTTATTCTCGTATCAAAACACCATGATTGCTTATTAACAACCTTCCGAATATAATAAAAAAAAGTTTCTAACAAATTTTGCAAACTATGAAAATTCTTGTATCGTTTACAGAGAATATTCTTAATGAATTTTTGAAAACTAAATTTATATTAGGGTCTCGATATTGATACCCATAAAACTTATTAGTATACATATATTTTATTAAAAATTTTAATTATAAAAATATCCCAATAGAAATTTATCAATAATGACAAATAATTTAATTAAATATAAACCAAATATTATATACACTCATTAATTACACTCATATATTCAACTATATTTCATTATTTTTTTTAAAAAAAATTTATCTTTCAAAAAAAAAATTAACAAATTATAAGCATATATGAAGAGAAAGATATCATGTTTACTAATCGATAATAAAATCTTACTTTAATATAAAACATAATATCAAATTCATGACGTAATTGATATAAGAATTATGAATGATAAATATATTATTTAATCAACCTCATGTGACATTAAATGTGATAGATCAATACCTAACATACCGCCCGTCCATATATGTAAGATGTATTGAATCTCACATTATGTTTTAACGGGAAAACCATTTTCCTATAAAGTAATGTTGTACCACCTAAAAAAAACTCAAAATTCATCCCAAATAATATGGTAAGTGAGTTTTCATAACTACACACATCATGTAATAATATGATGAATAAGACAACTTACTTATCACATCATTTAGGTAGTCTAACATTAATGTTTTCTTATATTATAATAGTACTTATCACAATTACATAAATTGTTTGTTTTTATCCCAATAGATCGTGATAGACCTGTAAATAATAAATATCCTACGAGTTTAATCTCATCTCGTCTTTGAGAATTTGGCTAGTGACATTAATTGTGATAGTTCCATATTTACGATGAACTTCCAATCCTACGTTCAGTGACATTTGAGATCGGAAAAAATCTATGGTGAAGCATGATACTGAATGTATGTACATACCACTATACCCAAGTTTCTCTCGTAAATCGTAATCTAGTACATCAACAAGCTCGCACGTCCGTGGCCGGTAGATGAACGAATTTGAGGATCGAGTTAATGACTCATAATTCAGTGACATTAATTATACTATAGAAGTAAAATGTTTTAATCGAATTCTATTAAAAGTAAAATGTCTTAAAAAAATTATCGGGCCTTAAATAGATAGATATCATTAAAGAAAAAAAAAAAAAACCGTCACATCAAATCCTAAAACACAAGTGAAGTGTCATGGTTCAAAAACAGGAAAGTTGCGGCGATGAAAGCAAGAAGTATCAAACTCACAAGTCACGACCCACTAAAAATAAGAAAATTCCATAAAATCATTTTCACAATTAAATTCATATATTCGAATTCGAATTCGAATTCTTCTTCAAGTCTCATCTTCTGTTTACATGATAAAACGTCTCATGTTGTTAGTTGTTCGCACATACTCACCAACCACCTCAGATTCCGACAATGCACCGACAAGATCTTTCCTTTACTGACTCGATCAAATCTCAACCGTCCGGTGGATTGTTTCTCGAACGGACTGTTCCTCCGTCGTTTGTTTCCTTGGTTTTCACCAACTCTTCATCGTCTCCGGCCAAAAAAACGCTGCGTTTTGTTCGCCGGCGGGGGGGTTTTCTGTCGGTGAGCTTGTCGATCAAGGAAGGGAGTGAAGGGTATGTTGGGGAATCCAGAGAAACTTGGGGGCAAAATGAGAATGATAACAACAATAAAACCGGTAGAGAAGAAGAAGAAGATGAAAATGAGCAGGAAACGGTGTCGTTTGAAGTAGAGAAGGTTAGACAGAAGGAATCTGGTGCTTTCAATACCACCAAGCATCTCTTTGCTGGAGCTATTTCTGCTGCTGTTTCAAGGTTCTTGCTTTTTAATCTTTTTGTTTTTTTTTTTATTGGAATACTTGATGTGATATGACTGAGAAACTGGCTTAATATCAATTATTCAGATGGGAACAAGAAAAAAAAACAAAAATGTCACTATTTGAAGTTTAATGTTTCATTGTCTGGAAATGAAATTTGCTTTTAGTTTTAAAAAATTTTGTTCTCTTGTGGTACATGTTTAGATGTGAAGCATTTGGAAAAACCCAAATACATATTTTTCATTTTTCAAGTATAAAGTTGAAAACTTTATTACTATTCTGCGATGTGAGTGTCAAACTAGTATAGTTGGGAGATTACAAGTGATCATAGGACCGAATCCAGCTTACAAGAGTGTTTTGTTTTAGTTTACGAATCGAAAAAGTTGTTTGTTGATGGAAATTGTGTGAACATATTTATGATTTTTGGTTTTTTGGTTTTTTGGTTTTGTGTCTAATCAGGACTTTTGTAGCTCCACTTGAGAGACTGAAGTTAGAGTACATTGTTCGCGGAGAGCAGAAGCATCTTTTTGATCTTATCAAGACAATTGCGATTTCTCAAGGGATCAAAGGTTTTTGGAAAGGAAATTTCATTAACATTCTTCGAACTGCTCCTTTTAAGGCTATCAACTTCTATGCTTATGATACATATAGAAGTCAGCTGTTGAAAATCACCAGAAATGAGGAAACCACGAATTTTGAGCGGTTTGTTGCTGGTGCTGCGGCTGGAATCACTGCTACCTGTCTTTGCTTACCAATGGACACAGTACGTGCCAATTATTTTTCTGTATTATATATTTTTATTTTGTGTTCGTTCAAGTACTTATACTTTCTTTGTGTGAATATAGAGATATCTGCTTGATTTGAGGAGATAGAAAAGGTTAGAGGCAGTGATGAACTGCCATTGGATGCGTCACACCTATGTGGAATGTGAATTCGCATTCTAGCCGCTCCGTTGTCTTGAAAATATATACATGCTAGGTTTTAGTTGGAAACAAAACCATGTAGTTTATAGTGACCATATGACTCCCTTGTCATTTCGAGGTTGGCATGGCACTGCCTCAGATTCTCTGTTGAATATTATTAGTTTCAGTCATGGTTTGAACATATTTGATTCATAACTTGTCTGTTGCCATAGCATGTGTGCACCTTAATTCGTTTGCTGTTGAAAAGATGATTGGATAGTTTGGTTATATCAGAAGTCTTATTGTCTCCTTAGATATCAAATGACCAAATTTCCTTTGTTTATGTTGAACACCAGATTTTAAAAATACATATGATTACACTGTTGCAACAAGTTTCATTTATCGAACAAAAATTCTTTTGGTATTCATTCTTTTAATTACCTTTTCAACTGAATTTTCTGATCAAATTACACTGCTTTCTAAAATGCCTAATGTTGCAGATAAGAACAGTTATGGTTGCCCCTGGTGGAGAAGCATTGGGTGGTGTAATTGGTGCTTTCCGCCACATGATCCGAACTGAAGGGTTCTGTTCTCTTTATAAGGGTTTGCTACCGTCAATTGTAAGCATGGCACCTTCTGGTGCTGTATTCTATGGTGTCTATGATATTTTGAAATCCGCTTATCTCCATTCACCGGAAGGGAGGAAGAGACTTCAATATATGAAACAAGAAGGGCAGGAACTGAATGCATTGGAACAACTGGAATTGGGTCCAGTCAGAACATTGCTTTATGGGGCAATTGCTGGGGCTTGTGCTGAAGCTGCTACATATCCCTTTGAAGTTGTGAGAAGACAACTTCAATTGCAAGTTCGTGCAACAAAGTTAAGTTCATTGGCAACTTGTGTCAAGATAGTTGAACAAGGAGGCGTTTCTGCTTTGTATGCAGGATTAGTTCCTAGCTTGTTGCAGGTATGATGCGCATCTTTTTGATTGCTTTTAGTTTTTAATATTTGCTTTCTGCACATTCTCACCGTATATTGTTGAAAAATTGGATAGAGTTGCTTGAAAAACACACTATTGCACAACCACATAAGCTTTAGGTTTCTCTAAAGCAATCAATCGATCAAAGGCCTAAAAAACTTCTGTGGTCCATAAGCATCTTTCAACTAGCAAGGGCAATTTGCCATTTATGCCATGGATTCCTGCATGATTAGAATATTGGAAAGGCTTTCTCTCGTAGTGTAAGAGAGAGAGAAGGAAAACTAAAACTGTGACATGATAAATTAGGATATGGGTTTCACTCGAACATCTAGTTGAAAAGGGTTATGTTGCATCTTTCATTTGAATTTTTTTGATGCCATTGATTTTCTTTAATCCCAAACTTGTTTTTAACTTCAAACATTCTCTGATCCCTTGTTTTTAACTTCAAACATTCTCTGATCCTGCAGGTTCTACCATCAGCTGCCATAAGTTACTTCTTATACGAGTTTATGAAGATAGTTCTCAAAGTAGAGTCATCATAGATACTTTTATAGTTCACTCAATTGAAAGTTTGAAACACATCTGGGGCTTTTGCAAAAGGAGATTTAAATTGTTTTTGGTTTCAATGTTGTTGAAACAATGTGTACCAAGTTTCTTTTAATTGTACACCACTATTTAATACACATACCTGAAGGAAAACATCTCTTTTAAAGCCTTTTGTACTTTCTTTTTTTATAATGAAACACTGGTGTTTGGTTGGGCAAGAAAAAAATCTGCCAAGATTTTATTGGAAACTCATTCCAAAAATAACACATGTTCAAAGGACATCAAAGATACAGTCAATCATTTGAAAACTTCACTAGCATCTTAGCACAAACTCATACTTCTGTTTCAAGATAATCTACATGATTTCTCATAGCAGTTTATGGCTGCCAACCATACTGCTGATTTCTACTACCACCTCCTATTGGGTTTGGACCCCTGCCTCCTGGGGCAGAATTACCATATTGACCACTTTGGGAATAATTTGGAGGACCAACTCCATAACCACTACTGGGACCTCTGGGACCATTAGCCTGTTGCATACTACTGCTACCATATGGTGGTGGACCTCGCCCTTGCGGTGGATATGACCCGTTGCTGTATCCTCCAACTTGGCTGCCACTGCCTCCACCACCACGATTCGGGTTGTACCCACCGCTCTGATTTCCGCTAGCGTATCTGTTGGGACCAGGACATCCAGTAGGACCACGAGGCTTTCCGTAGTGGTGGTGACTACTAGGGCCAGCGGGAACTGGAGGCGGAGGTGCATTGTTCATTGGATGATTTGGACCGGACCAATGAGCAGGAGGATGATGAGACTGCCCATTGTGTTGAATAGGCGGCAGCCGATTATGCTGCAATTTTTGCCTCTTTGATGCTTCATCATGCTGTCTCTGCTGCTGTTGCCTTCTTTTCTTGGTCTGGTACTCATGTGATGATTCATATTTAGGCAAACTCTTGGGATCACAAGGTAGAGGGTCAGTCCAGAAATACTCAGCATCAAGTGCATCCTTCGCCGAGATTCTCTGCACAAACAAGAAATTAATATGCAGGCAAAATTAAAACTCAAAGCAAGTATTGAAGCAGGCAGCACATAAAACTGTAAAAGCAAACAAATTATAGAGCATATCACAAATAGAATCGTGGTTATACCTGGGTAGGATCAAGCATTAGCATTTTCTCCAATAATTCTAGAGCATTGCGGTCAAAGCTGCAAATAAATTTTATCAAAATAGGAATTTCTGCAGAAAATAGGCACACCAAACCAAAAATCCAGCGTTTTATGATTTTAAAGTAGGAAACTAACACTAAATGTGAACACCAAATAATTCTTTACTTACTGTCTGAAAACCTCCCTGACGCGTCTCTTCATAGGCCTTGCAGGCTTGAAATTGTTATAAGCTGGCAACTTGGAAACACCAGGCCAGATGATTTCATCAGGAGATCCACAAAGCTCAAATATCTTGTGCAATTGTTCAGGCTGCAATTGATGGGAACGGTATATATTACATATGGTCACCAGAAATATGTATACCAATATTTATATTCTAACAATAATCTAAACTGGACACCAGATCCCACCAAAGTCCAGGACAGATTCAAGCATGATTTGAAACCCAAATTATTATCATTTTACAAGCCGAACCATATTAATTACCATGTAATAATCATAAGACGATGTATCTGTTTGTATTCATCAATCCTAAAACTCGTTAATAGATTGAAGTTCAGAGTATATGCCTAACCTCACTTTTTCCGGGCAAGATAGGTTTTCCATTCAATAACTCCGCAAAGATACAGCCAACAGACCACATGTCAACAGCTGGTCCGTACTTTGTGGCTCCAAGCAGCAACTCTGGAGGCCTGACAAATTCACATTTTTCAATTTTCAGAACCAACTAAATATAATTTACAGCATAACCCTTGTAAAGGTGAAATGCTAGTACATTGAATCATGCTTGGCAATTTAGACATAATTGATCACGTCCTTTGTAAAGTCAGCACTTACCTATACCACAAAGTAATAACACGATTTGTAAGAGTATTAGTGTGGTCATGAGAAAATGATCTTGCAAGCCCAAAATCGGCTAGCTTTAAATTTCCTTCATTGTCTATCAGAAGATTAGAACCTGCAAGAAATATTTTGATCAATCAGAACCAAAAAGGGAAAGCAACTAAATTCGAAGTGCAGCCTGATAATGACCTTTAATATCCCGGTGAAGTACTTGATTAACATGACAGTAATGGAGCCCAGTCAATAGCTGCCTCATGTAACACTAGTAAAACAATCAAATGATATCATTTTGTCAGACATTAGATGTTTGATGCAAAACAAATAATCATCTCATTAATCATGTGGACATATTATACCTTTATTTGGGGGACTGTAAATCTAAGTCCAGGACGATCAGCGAGACCTGTCAAGTCATGGTCCATGTACTCAAAAACCATGTAGGTGCTGCCTCTATACTTGTTACCATCTGTAGTCTTCAAAAAGATATAACTAATGTAAGAACCTTGCAAATAATACATAAGACCAACTAAACTGCAGTTCATTAAACAGCTTTACTCGCCTGGTCTCCCTTGCTCGTCCCTGTCACGACCTTCAAGTAAAAGGACAATATAAATAGTATAAGCATTAAGCAAAACAAATCCGATGTTGTTCTAAAAGGCCGCTGTTTTAAACAGCTAAAACTAAAATACCTGGAGACGTCACGATCTCCTTCAGCTTAATAACGTTTTCATGATGAAGCTTCTTCAGAATTTTAATCTCACGAATAGCTGTTATTGGAAACTGCATGGACAAAGTAAAAGATGGTGGACAAATTATTCGAAGAAATGCAGTTTGTCTACCTCTAGAGGTGTGTGAGTAGTGAAAGCAAACATGTAGCAAAATGTCCCAATATTAACAGAAAAATAATTTACCCCTTCTTTTTCATTATCCATGCGTATCTTTTTCAAAGCAACAATTTCCCCCGTCTGGATTTCTTTGGCCATGAACACTTGACTGAAAAAAGCAAAATCAACAAAAAAAAAATCAGAATATTAAAAATACCCATAAAGAAGTCTATCATTTTATCCGGTCTCAACCATCCATCTATGCTTGTCAAAAAAAAAAAAAAACCATCCATCTATTCTCCATTAAAGTCACTGAATGGTTAAATACGAAACCAACCACAATAAAAGTCTCTTCTCTCATTCCTTCACAAGCAGAAAACCTAGAACATAAACTTTAAGTCCGATACCCTAAAATTTTCATTTTATGACAGGTATAAAAACGAAACTTACAACTCGAAGTTAACATATGTTGCCTCCTAACATTTGAACGAACCTCAATGGGTCAATCAACAATAGCCTAAACTATAAAGAAAATAGGGAAATCCCATCAAATAATCACAAAAGAACAACCTTAAACCTATCAATATATGTGATAAAGTCAAGGGCAAACATAAGTTTTGGGAATTCAGTGAGTTAGTGAACCTACAAGTTCTCTCATTTGTCGATAGGTGTTTTATAACACTATAACAGTAATAACACAAACTTTCAACCACAAAAAGTCTGGTCTCTCACACTGTACACAACTAATACTACTACAAACCCAAGTATATGAAATGAATCCATGAAAATCAAACTTACCCACATAAATCTATCAATTACATTCATCACCAACAGCATGAACATCGATAAAAAAAAAAGTGAACCAACATTCAAGGAGGCAACTTTAAACACTAAAATCATCATACGGCTATTCCATCGAACACCCACAAAGCAAAATCAGCCTTTTACCATTGTAATTAACAAAAATTCACCGATCAACATGAAAATTATGAGTTCCCAAGAAGTTTAAGGACAATAATACAAAAATATAAGAAGAAAAGAGAAAGATTTGAAATTGAAAGACAAACCCATAAGTTCCCTCGCCAATCTGCTCCAATTTGTCGAAGCTATCTACGCTTCGAGACCCCCACGCAGGTGCCGACTCTTCTATGTTCAGCTGCCCTAGTGCCGATACCGCCATCTCTCTCTGCTTCTGCTGCTTTTTTCTTTCGATTTTACTCTTTTTTTGTAAAGGAGGAGGGAGGGGGGGCTGCAATAATGTCTCTTTCTATGTTTGAAAGACTTTAAAACCGTGTTCTATTGAAGTTCACTTTGCATGTAATGTCCCCTAATGGACTAAATCACCCTTCCCATGTAAATGTAGGTGTAATGATAAAAATACCCACCAACATATGGGTTTCCTGTAATTACCCTTCCCTTCCCTCCATTCTTCCTTCTACGATTGAACTCCCTTCCCCTCCTTTTCGACATTCTGATACAGTCCCCATCTTGAACTTCTTTCTGTCAATACTGCTCCTATTTCATCAACCTTTCCAATTCTCTGATTCATTTAGAATTCACATACTCTTTTCAGTCCGATTGGGTCACCATTTACAAACTCTAAAAACAACGAGATAGAAAGACAGCTTCGAACACTTGTTAAGCTTGATTTTCAGTCTAACGGGACAACGCAAGACGATGGGTTGCTCTCTCTAGTCTTCATAAGCACGTGTTAAGCTTGATTTTCAGTACAACGGGTTTGATTGGATCAAGTTGGTTACAGAGAAAAGAGCTTCGAACAAGTTCCTTATCTATCATTTGCTGAATTGAAAGAGCTTCTACAACCCAACGGGTTTGCTTGATAGATTGAAGAAGCAGAATCCTCAAGTCTACTAAGGTATGTCGCCCCCAAAGTTTCTTTATAGTTGTGATGATTATGCTGACACGATTTCTACTATGATTATGTTCAGCATTTAGTATTTAGTTGACACCATAACTTGTGATGTTTAGTGCGGAAGTAACATTGTGGGAAAATGTATATTTTTGCACTAGTCTATGGTGTTGCAAGGAAATATTTAGGTTTTTCTTTTTTGTTAGTGTGGAGAAATTATGTTATAGTGCCGATGAGTGTCAAATGAAACAACAATGTGGGAAACTGCATATTTGTGCACTGGTATATTTGTATGTCCTGGTTCCTTTTGCTTTGCTTTCATTTATTTGTTGTTTTGGTTGCTCTTGTGTAGGTATTCCTTCTAGCAGTCTGTTTGTTGGAACCATTCACTTCATAGTACAGATTATGCACCCCTTTTATCATTAACCCAAATGAAAGAATGCAACGTAATGCTTGATTGTTTAGGAACATTGTTATTGCTCCCCCATTGTTGAATTTGTTTTGTGGAAATTGATTAATCATGTGATATGAGAGAATTTAGTTCCAGAAGAGAGAAATAAGGGAGGAAGAAGAGAACAGAGGAAGAGAGTTGTTTTGAGTTATAATTCCATGATTTTATTCAATAGCAACTGGACCATTTTATAGGTCTACAAGTGATAACAAAGAATCCTTTAAAGTAGGGAAAGATTGATACAAACCCAACTTCATCAGAATACAATTCAATCTAAGCTAAACAACTAATACAATTCAATCTAAGCTAAACAACTAATTTATTCCTTTAATAGCTAAGATATCTATTGGCTCAGACTACCTCCTATCTGCATGCATGAGCCATACCAAAATATGTCACACATCATTCCCCACCCCTTACAATGTCCTTGTCCTCAAGGACGAAATCCGGGTAAGTCTTCGAAAAACGCCAACGATTTTCCCATGAAGCGTCTTCGATTGGAGCGCCCACCCATTTGACCAACACCTCTGTCTTTGGGCGGTACTGCCCTTTTTGAATCACTCTGCTGTCCAGAATTTCTTCAGGTTGTGGCAAAATGTTTGATTTCTCGGATATAGGCGGAATCGTGCTTGTGGCTGTAATGGCTGGTCCCAGGCGTTTCTTAGGGAGACTCACGTGGAAAACATCGTGAATTTGTGAACCGGCAGGTAGTTCCAATTTGTAGGCAACGGGACCAATGCGAGCAAGAATTTTGTAAGGCCCAAAAAACCTTGGAGCCAGCTTCAAAGAACTCCGAAATACCACTGTCTTCTGCATATATGGTTGCAATTTGAGATAAAAAAAATCTCCTACCTCAAAACTCACCTCGCGACGGCGTTGGTCGACCTGAGACTTCATTCGGTCTCGAGCTATCATCAAATTCTGTCGTAGCTCGGCTAGTATTTCCTCGCGTGTCTTCAGAAATTCATCTACTGCATTGATTTTAGTAGTACCTGGAATGTAAGACAGCAGGTTAGGGGGAGGAACACCATACACAACCTCGAATGGGGTGAATTTCGTGGCTGAATGTGTGGAAGTGTTGTAACTATATTCGGCCCAAGCAATCCACTCTTGCCATTTCCGCGGCTGATCACTCGTGAAACAACGCAGGTATTGCTCGAGTGTGTGATTGACAACCTCTGTCTGTCCGTCTGACTGCGGATGGTAGCTTGAGCTCATGCATATGGATGTCCCATGCAACTGGAAAAGGGTCTTCCAAAATGAGCTAATAAACACTCTATCTCGGTCGCAGACAATAGATGTTGGTATACCATGCAGGCGCACAATATTTTCCATAAACGCCTTTGCGATACTCAACGCAGTATAAGGATGTTGGAGTGGAACAAAATGTGCGTACTTTGACAGGCGGTCTACCACGACCATGATCACTGTTTTCCCATGAGATTGCGGTAACCCCTTAATGAAGTCCATGGAGATGTCGGTCCAAACCTTTTCTGGTACCGAAAGTGGTTGGAGGAGGCCGGCAGGTGCCAAGGAGTCGTTTTTGCAACGTTGACACACATCACAAGTCCGAATGAATTCCTTGACAGCAGTATGTATACCCGACCATGTGATGTCTGCTTGTACCCGACTCAGAGTCTTGTGGTATCCGAAATGTCCCCCAACTGGAGAAGAATGATTGGCCGCAAGAATGGCTGGAATGAGGCTAGAGTTTGGGCTCAACAAAACCTTTCCTTTTTTAAAAATAACCCCATCACTCAAAACATACAATTGGTCACCCGAGTGTAGCATTTGTGTGTAGTAAGGATCACTAGTCACCTCTTGTTGTAACTTCACCCACCAGTCGGCCATAGGTAGGGAGATGGCCAAGAATTCGAACTCCGCCTTACGGAAAAGTGCGTCTGCACCCTGATTTTCATTCCCTTTTTATATTGTATGACGTAATCATAGCCTAGGATCTTCGAAAGCCATCGCGCCTGGGCAGGAGTCGTAATGCGCTGTTCCAACAAGTATTTCAGGCTCTTGTGATCAGTTCGGACAACAAAGGGTCGGCCTAAGAGGTAGGGACGCCACTTGCGGATTGCCTTGACAATGGCAAGCATTTCTTTTTCGTATGTTGACAGTGCTACGAATGTGGGTTTGAGGGCCTCGCTAAAGTAAGCAATCGGCTGGTCTTGTTGGCTTAAAATCGCCCCAATTCCGACTCCACACGCGTCACATTCCACTATGAACTGCTGCGAAAAATCGGGAAGGCGAAGGACTGGGGATGAAGTTAACGCCTGCTTCAACTGGGAGAAGGATTCGACTGCTGCATGAGACTAATTAAACCCGTCCTTCTTTAGTGATTGAGTCAGCGGTGCAGCGATGCCACCAAAGCCTCTTACGAACTTTCGATAGTAACCAGCGAGGCCGAGGAATCCGCGAATTCCTTTGACTATAGTAGGCACTGACCAGTCCAATACAGAGCTAATTTTCTCAGGGTCCATTGTCACACCAGCTACAGAAATTATGTGACCCAAATATGCAACCTGCAAAACCCCAAAACAACACTTGGATTGTTTAACAAACAGTTGGTGGTTAGATAAAATTATGAGGACATTGCGGAGGTGACCCAGGTGGTCGGACCAACTTCTGCTGCACACCAATATGTCATCAAAAAATACGAGCACATATTTCCTCAAATATGGCCGTAGAATATCGTTCATCAGACATTGAAAAGTGGATGGGGCATTAGTCAAGCCAAAAGGCATGACAACGAACTCATAGTGACCATCATGTGTTCGAAACGCGGTCTTTGGGATGTCCGAATCGTGAACTCGAATCTGATGGTACCCCGACCGTAGGTCCAATTTTGAGAAGTACCTGGCACCGTGAAGTTCATCCAAAAGCTCATCGATGACAAGAATCGGATATTTATCCTTGATGGTAATTTGGTTCAAGGCCCTGTAATCGACACAAAATTGCCACCCACCGTCGGCTTTCTTAACCAATAATACCGGAGAAGAAAAAGGGCTGCAGCTTGGCCGAATGAGACCTGAATCTAGCATTTCCTTCACCATTTTTTCGATTTCAGACTTTTGATAGTGCGGGTACCTGTACGGACGAACACTAACCGGTGCTTGATTTGGCTGCAAGGGAATCTGATGGTCGTGTGATCTTGAGGGAGGGAGGCTGATCGGTGTATCAAAAAGATGATGAAATTCCTTCAACAAGTGAATTATGTCTTCTGGATAATCAGTACTTTGGACCACTGGTTGTGCGTATGGAGCAATGTGGAGAAAAAAACAAGTGGCTGATAAATGGCACAACTCCTTGTCATCAAGAGCTTGCAACGCCGGGCGACCCATTCCTTGGAATGTGAGGGATTTTCCCTCTTGACGAAACGTCATAGTTAACCTACTATAATCCGTCTCCACCGGACAGAGAGTGGCCAACCATTGGACGCCCAAAACTGCCTGACATGCAGCCACAGGTAGAACATAAAAATCAGCTTGTATCGGATGGTCCTGAATGAGCAACTTGAGTGCCAAGCATCTCCCAGTACAATCAATTCGATCCCGGTTGGCTACCATGACTTGGAACGACTGGTCCTTCACTACAGGGAGGCCAAACTTGGACACTACTGCTTGATCAATGAAATTGTGCGTGCTTCCACTTTCAATAAGAACCGTGACAGCCTTGTCTCGAATTTTTCCAAGCACTTTGAGGGTTTGCGGGTGATCCGTGCCTGAAATGGCATGAAGAGATATTTCGGGAAGTGATTCTTCTTGAATTGCAGTCATCAATTGTATCATCATCAGGTATCTCGGGTGGCTGTAAAAAATCCTCAATCATAAACAGCTGAGGTCGTTGATAGCGATGGCCATGGACGAACTTTTCATCGCAATAGAAGCACAAGCCCTTTTCCTTTCGCTCTCGGGCCTCTTGTCCTGTGATTCGACGGAATGGAATCTGTGTTGGATTGGCTGGATTGGGACTTTTCTGACTGGGAGGTGGGCCAAGAAGACCTGCGACCTGAGTATTAGGTGTCCTGGCCGAATTTGCTTGATACTGTGATCGAAAAAAAGGGGACAGATTTGTGATGTAAGAGGTTTCGTTCCTCGATCAAACGTGCCACCCTAATAGCGTCGCCTAGGGTCCTAGGTTGTTTCACCTTAAGGTCCAAACGGATGTCGTCGCGGAGACCTCCAATAAAACAACCGATTAGAAAACCTTCGGGTAAGCCATCGACCCGATGAGAAAGTTTCTCAAACTCCTCTTGATAGGCTACAACCGTTGAGACTTGCTTAAGCCGTGTGAGAGCCTCTGAGGGATTCTCATAATCTGTCGGACCGAAACGAAGCAAGACGGCTTTAGTGAATTCAGCCCAAGTCAATGGTCCTTTAAATTTTGCGAACCAACGATGCCATTGGAGCGCGATCCCTTCCAAGTGAAAGGAAGCCAATTGCACTTGTTGATCCTCTGCCACACTCTTGAATTCGAAATATTGCTCGGCTTTGAAGATCCACCCGGTCGGGTCTTCTCCTCCGAATTTAGGAAAAGATAGCTTGAGGTTGTTGTTCTGGTCGGTGGTAGTGCTGCTGGTATGATCAGTGCGAAAGCTGGAGGCCTCCTGTCGGATTGTGTGGTGCGATGACTCGCCTGGCGCAAACGGATTGGTGTCACCTTCGGAGGTAGTCGGCTTGTGTGAGACCCGCATGGCTTGTAATTCTGTCAACACCGCCTGTAAGGAAGTGTGAAGTTGGTCAAAATTGGATTCATGCTTCGCCAGAGCCTCGTTCACTTCGTTACGAAACTCAGTGTTCGATTTGTTACGCGTATCCATTGAACCGAAAAGGCTCTGATACCAAATGATATGAGAGAATTCAGTTCCAGAAGAGAGAAATAAGGGAGGAAGAAGAGAACAGAGGAAGAGAGTTGTTTTGAGTTATAATTCCATGATTTTATTCAATAGCAATTGGACCATTTTATAGGTCTACAAGTGATAACAAAGAATCCTTTAAAGTAGGGAAAGATTGATACAAACCCGACTTCATCATAATACAATTCAATCTAAGCTAAACAACTAATACAATTCAATCTAAGCTAAACAACTAATTTATTCCTTTAATAGCTAAGATATCTATTGGCTCAGACTACCTCCTATCTGCATGCATGAGCCATACCAAAATATGTCACACATCATCATGTATTGTTGATTTTGGATAGTAATTTACATTGTTCAGCATATCAGTGGAAATAGCATGTAGAAGTTGTCTTTGGCTTTGCATTGTTTGCTTTCTATCCAAAGTTGTATATAGATCATTTGTTTTGTTTGTTCATGATTAATCAATATTCTTTCTCTCCAAACATTGTTTAAATGCTCTTTTTTTTCTCTTTGGTTTATTTATTTTTTGGGTTGGATGAATGATTGTGTTGGGGTTCCATTGTCCCTGTCATGTTTTCTCGGTGGGGATGAAGTGCTGTATGGGGTTGTTGTTTTCAGCTTGAAAACTCTGTCCAGGGCTTAAAATCAAGTGCAGGGCTTGAAACCCTTGTGAGAGGGCTTGAAATCCATTTTCATTGCTTGAAATCCTTATACAGGGCTTAAAATCAATGTACAGGGCTTTAAAAATAATTGTCCATGACTTTAAAAATCCATACCCTTGGCTTCAAAATCAATCCGTTTACTTACCATTAGGCTACAGGCGACATATTTTAATTGGTCAATGTCTTCATTATGGGTTTAGAAATTGATCTATCCTTAGAGGTCAACGTCTTTATTATGGGTTTAGAAACTGATCTAGAGATTTCAGTTTGGCCTTTTGTTATTTTTTATTATTATATTACGTCATTGCATATCTTATTTACTTTAATTACATTTTTAAGGTCTATGGATACGATGGTTGGCTTCTTAGTACACTACGATAGACATTGGATTGGTAACAAGTTAATGGGTCTAATTTATTTTGCATGTAATGAAGACATAGACAAATATAGTAAATTGGTGGAAGCAATGTTATCGGATTAGGGTCAGTAGCGACATATTCCAGTTAAGGATAAGTTAAGAGCTTATAACGGCAAAATGGAGTTGTACATTGCCCATTATAATCGATGATGATGTATCATGTTTGCTTTCTCATAATCAATCTAGTTGAACTGAAATTAAGGTCGAAGTTATAGAAAGATATGTACTGCCAAATGCATCTGAAAATGTATTTCAAACTCCTATTAAGTCAGTAAATACAACAATCCACTCATGTATACCGTCGGCTTTTAAACCCTCCGGTAATTCAAAACCCCCAGTTGGTACTCCATATTTCAAGTCAGTGAGCAACTAGTCGTTTGGGTCCGTGGCTTCCCCAGGATTTACATCGGCCGAGAAAGATTGGAGTATTCCAGCATTGACTAACAAGCATGCAGAGGCTGGGGTGGATGATTCTGATAGTTCTGAAACCTCTGATACAGAGAATGAGTCTGGCAGTGACCAGCAAGCATCAACAGGCGGTAGAGAAGCTTCAACAGATATACCCAATAGTTCTACACCCTCTACGACGATACAGTGGACAATACCAGGGTCAGAACTGTACTCAATTCAACCCGTTAGATCAAAGGACTTGTTCAAAGACAATGGACATTTAGGTCCAATATACAAAAGACAGATGTTCAAGGACAAGAAAACATTGAAAGGGGCTCTAGGCATACATGCATTGACACAGAGGTTTGAGTACAAGGTTGGACGATTGAATCATACGTGATTCGTCGTAACATGTAAAAGGAAAGATTATCAATGGATCTTTAGGGCAGGGAAATAGAGAAATGGGACACACTGGCATGTTACGTCTGTTGATAATGAGCACACATGTGGTGATGATGGAAACTACAATATATATTTTCACCATGTAAGTTCTCATGTAATAGGGAACTGTTTTCAAGAAATTTTATTGATCCAAGACGCAACACCCGTCCTAAAGATATAATTTCTGACATGAGGGATAAGCACGACATAAACCACTCTTATAACAAAGCCTACAGATCTAAGGGCTGCGCTTTACATACTGTTTTCGGTGATCCATATGAGTCATTCAAGATGTTGTCTGCATACTTTCACATGTTGGAAAAATATAATCCAGGGACGGTAACCAAGATTGAAACCGACAGGAAAAACTGGTTCAAATATGGATTCATGGCACTTGGGGCTTGAATAGAGGGATTCAATACAGTTATTAGACCGTTTATTACTGTCGATGCTACCCACTTGAAGTCCAAGACCATGGGTGTTTTTTAGTTACAGTGTGTAAGGATGGTAATGAGATGATATACCCTTTGGCATTTGGGTTTGCGAATTTCGAGTGCTCAAAGTCGTGGACATGGTTCTTGACACAACTTCACAAAGTGATCTTGCATCCCAAACTTTTGATGATAGTTACAGATCAGCACACATGTATCTATAATGGCATGAAAGCAATATTCCCTGATGCAGCACATATGGTTCGAGCATACCACTTGGCCAAAAATCTGAAACAACATTGCAGGAAGCAAGCTGACGTGATTAATCTTTACTATCGTGTGCTAATAGCTTAAAATTGCTTCATTTTCCTTGTGTTTCATAGACATTCTTATACTTGTTTGAGGTTTATTTTCGGATTTAAGCATATATGTGGGTATTTCTATTATTATGAAGAAATTCATGACATTAGGAATAAAATTAATATTTTAATGCAAATACACTTGCATTTTTTTCCTTTTTCAAGTTAAAAGACTTGTTTTGTGTATCTTTTCACTCAGGAAACAACTTGCCGTTTTGAAGAAGGAAAAAGAACTACGATAATCAAATTCGCGATATATTTCCTATTCTTATTCGGCTTTAGTGTTTTGCCCATATCTTTTGATTTCCTTATCCGTTTGATGCGATTCTCGATGCGTTAGAAAGAATATTCAGAGATCTACAATTTCTTATTTAACAAGGATTTCCAAATTCGAGTGTTTTCAAGGCCAAAACTAAGTTATAGGTTGACAATGTTTTAGGAGTTCACTTTCTTACTTGAATTAGATTTCCTATCTTTTAAGGATTGTTATCCTATAAAAAAGAAGCAATAGGCAGATGTTGAACATCTAATCAATCTCTATTCTCCCCCTTCTTTGTATTTTTGTTTTAGTTTTCTCTCGACTAGGGTAGAGGATGAAACCTCGTTTGATGTAACAGTTTTCAGAGATTTTTTTTATTAATTTCCAAAGGTTTGTTCTTTAATGTTTATGGTTTTTGCTTCAATTGATTTTTGTATATTAAACCCTTTCATCTCTAATATCATGTATTTTTGATAGTTATGTATGTATTTAATCAATCAATGCTCCAAACCTAAACTTAAATCTAAACATAAACTAACTAAAATAAACAACCTTTCAAACATATTTACCCACTATTACTCCAATAACAAAAATGATGAGAAACACAACCAGCATAACTCTGTTGTTTTGAACCGGTTTAGTGTAAAAGACCTTATCTTCTATGGTATTAGAACTCTGAATTGATTGTTGTTTACGCTATACGACACGACTATGAATAGCTTCATATGCTTCATCCACCGTGCTAAATATCTGGAAAGAATCACCCCGAAATCCATCGACTTGTTCATAACATTCAGGCCAAGAGTAAAACACCCAAGTTTTCCTTCTTTTGAATACAGCATACACTGCGGTCTTCGCCATTTAATACAACACACTGAATATATGTAAACAAAAAATAAGTAACAACCACATTTGATGTATTATTTCACAAATTTTATAATGACAGAACAAAAAACAAAATCTAGAAGATAGAAGTCAAGACATTATACTTTTCCTATTTTACTGAAAACCAAATGTGTGGATATGACCTTATCAATCGTGTCAACAAACTTAAACCTAAACAGGTAACCTAAACATAAACATAAATCTAAACATGGACATTAACATAAACATATATGCCGTAACAAAAACCAGTTGTGGATAATAGAGCATAGAAGTCTTTCAAAAGAAATCAGAGGTAGAAGCTATACTTGCTCGTAACTGTGATTTCTTTCAAAAACATATATGCCTATTGAACTCATTTTCTAACTGAAATCGGAAATTAAATTACCAACTGTATGACTTAAAAAATGAAACAAAAAGAAGTAAGCTTATTTGGGAAAAAAATGAAGACCTGTGGGCGTTGGTCATGAGGTTTGAAAGAAATAAGAAGACGCGTAGATAAGTTTGAAAATGAAGAGGTGAAGTAATCCTAACCTTCTATTTTAGACGCAAGGTTTTGAAATAAGAAGAAGTGGAAATGGTACGGCTGGGTTCAATAACCTAACCTAAATAACCCTATCAATGTGGGATCCAGTTGTGGTCCACTTTCATTCGTTAGTGGGATCCAACTGTGTTCTACAGACAATTAAACATGCAAAATTTTTAAGGCCTAGGAACAATCACATTTGAAGCCCTGGATACAGAATTGAAGCCTAGAAATATCATATAGGGCTAAGATTGTATCTTTTTCCATATTAATAAGCCCATGGGTGCATGATAGAGCTTGAAATTTTATATTATTTCCATATGCCCTGACCTAACAATGTTAAGCCCTAGAAGAATAGTGGTTTGTTAGGCCCTGCATATTATGGGCCTAGGAGTCATGCAAGATAGAGCTTTAATTTATTTATTATGGGGTTTCACCGTATCTGGAGTACTGAATGTTTTTGGTACTACTTAATGTATTTTACTTAACAATAAAAAAATTTATTTGATGTAGATGTAGGGAGTGTTTGCATTAATGGTGTCTTTTCATTTTAAAAAATGCATTGCAGGGTGGGGGGAAGGCATCCAGATAACCTTTCAATGGAAAGAAGACTTTTACAATTATGGACTATTGTGACTTTTCATTTATATTGTTTCATACATTTGACTTGTCATTTATAACGATTCATATATTATAAATACCTTATCATGTCCCTGTTATAGTTAGTCACTTCTATATTTTATCATTTGTTGTTTATACAATGACAGAAACCAGTAACAAAAGGAATAATGTTGGCAGTCAATTTGATGAAACAGATAGGCTTGAATTCATTGTCACATGTTTGAGGTAACGTATTGCAAATGCAGAGAACACCATTCATGAAGAGCATGCAAATGATGGACGCCTGACTGTTGACAATGCAATTTTGATAGGAAAAGTTGAAAACCTAGAAGCAGAAATTATCAATTTACATGTTCAGATGGAGACAAGAGACAATGAACAGAATAGAGTCTACAGTCTTGTTGAAAAAATGCAGAAGAAGATGTTAGACTTCAATATTCCACTATCTCCCTAAAGCTTTATGACTATGTTCACATAAGTTAGTGTTTGATGTGTTTGCCATGTATTTTCTGTTTTTTTTATTTGTGTTTGTGTTCTTCTGGTGTAGCTTTCAACATTCTAAGTACTATTATGAATGAAAGATAATGTTTCCTTAATCCCTTATACAACATCTTTAAATCATCATCTACCAGTTTCAATATAGATGTACTGCATGTTATTGTCAATAAATTAATCATAAACGAAAACAATATTTTACTCATATTTGCCCATTATTACGCTGATAACAAAAACAATGAGAAACATAAACATAACAAAATCCTAAACAGAAGACATTAAACATAAACAGAAAACCTAAACAGAAAACCTGATTACATAACAAACAAAATCTAGAAGATAGAAGACATTAAACATAAACATAACCCTAAACAGAAAACCTATACATAAACATAAAAACATATTTGCTTGTATCACTCTAATAATAAAAACCAGTTCTGGATAATAGAGCATATAAGTCTTCTGAAAGAAATCAGAGGTAGAAGCTATACTTCCTTGTAGCTTTGATTTCTTTTGAAAACCTGTATACCTAGTGAACTAATTTTCGATACAAAATCAGAATCAAATCTATCAACCGTCCGACTTACACAACGAAACGAAACGAATTAAGCTTATCTAAATAAAAATGATGTGTAGATGGGTGTGCAAATGAAGATGTAAGGGAAGGTGGTTTCCGTTTTGCACATCCGGTTTTGAAAGAAGAAGACTCATGGTTTGGTTTTGAAAGAAGAAGACTTTAGGGTTTTGAAAGAAGAAGAAGTGGAAATGATACGGCTGGGTTCAATACCTAATAACTAATGAAGGGTAACCTTGGTACAATAAGGGATCCAGCTGTGTTCCACTTTCATTCGTTAGTGGGATCCAGCTTTGTTCCACAAACATTTACAAATGTAATATTTTTGAGGCCCAGAAACAAATACATATGAAGCCCTATAACCGGAATTGAAGCCCAGAAATACAATATTGGGCTGAGATGGTATATTTATCAATTTTGTTTAAATTTTTTTGACATTTTTAAAATGTTTTGCGACTGTATGGCATTTATTACACAACAGGTGGCCACGCATTGAAAAGAGTTACCATAAAAAATGTCATATAGTATTGGAAGCCTAGTGACATACATATGTTGTAACCTAAAGTAATAGTGCAAGTGTCACACAACATTATGCCAAAGTTGAAGTGTTACTAACCAATTGTAATGGACTTGGTCATGAGGTATTTTGGGACCGTCCGATGCTCCCTATAAACAACATAAAGTTGCCCATCTATGTCTCATCCACTTTCGGCAGTCTCGATCGGGAAGGAAATTATGGGACCCACATCATTGGATGCACACATAAAAGATTGTCAAGCCAAGAATTAATTTGTCAAGCCTAAGATATAAAATGGTCTAGTGGGATACAATTGTTTGCATTTGCTGGGCTCAATTTGCAATCCCAACCCTAAATTGTAGAATATATGGACCGCAAGCCCAGATTAATCCAAGAAGCACACAACTATAAGTCAAAGCCCACCTCGAGTGATGCAAGTGGGATCCAGCTGTTTTCCACAAACATTTACAAATGCAATATTTTTGAGGCCCATGAACAAATACATATGAAGCCCTGGAAACGGAATTGAAGCCTAGAAATATGATACTGGGCTGAGATGGTATATTTAATTATTTTATTTTATTTCTGACATTTTCAAAATGTTTTGCAACTGTATGACATTTGTTACACAATATGTGGCCACTCACCGGAAAAGAGTTACCACCAAAAATGCCATCTAGTATAAGAAGTCATAGTGATATACATATGTTGTAACCTAAAGTAACAGTGCAAGTGTCACACAACACTATGCCAACAGTATATCTATTTTCGACAACAAATGTTCCAAAAATGGGCTCCAAAACAAACTATCTTAGACTTCAAAACAAAGAAAACAATTCATTTCATTAACCCCAACAATGGGGTTATGATAAAGGGTGTAAAAAACAGGCTTACAAGGCTCTAAAACATTAATTATGGGAAGGAAATTAGCAGAATCCATTCCAAGTAGAATAAACTCCTCCGATATAAAAACAGTAAAACACTACAACCACCACAACCAATAATTCAAGTTAATTGACCACAATTTGCAACTGTTATGGGCTTGGATGTCAAACCGGACCTGGAACCTACCTTCTCGACAGCTTTATGATGTCAAATCCCTAAACAACTTGACCGAAGATGAAATACTGCCATCGAGCCACTTGTCTTTGCAGCACAGATAAGAAATTGGGAGTTGTTGGTTACATGGCCAATATTGGCTATAGAGAGGATCACGGGACCGGTGTGCTTGTTTACGAAGTTTTCATCGGCAAAACTATCTCCATTGATGCCATCGAAAAGCTCTATCATAAGTTTACCCACCGGATGGCTGCCGATGTTGAGGTCAAAGAACACTGTAGGGTTCCCATTTCTCTCCTGATTCTTTCCCATTTCGAACAACACACTTTATATCAGAAAATTGAAAAAAACAATTTAATTAAACAATGTCCATAATACCCGATCTACAAGAAGAAAATAAAAAAAAAAAAGATCGGCAAAGAGATATATGTATGAAAGAAGAAAAAAATCAACAAGATCGGCGAGGAAGAGTATAGAGGGAGAGAGGGAGAGAAAAAAAATCATTCATACAACACAACAGGTAACAACCACATTTGTTGTATTATTTAACAAATTTTAAAATGAAGTTATTTTTGCATGAAAAAGACATTTTGGCTCTAGTCGTGATAATTGAAATATATAAGAAAATATGTAGATAGGTTTTGAAAGAAGAAGGCTTGAGGTTTTGTTTTGAAAGAAGAAGAAAATGATATGGATGTGTTCTACTTTCATTCGTTAGTGGGATCCAGCTTTGTTCCACAAAGTACTAATTAAAATGCAAACACAGTCGAATCCCCGGAAACAGAACTAAAGCCTAGAAAAGTAATACAGGGCTGAGATGCTATCTAGAATTATTAATTAAATGCAACTGATTTGATATTCATTACATACGTTAGATTCCAGGCCTCCACATTATAGATTCCAGGGCTCCAAATGACAAATTCCAAGGCTTCAAGAGTTAAAGTCATGGGCTCTAAAACAACATTGAACTAGGCGCCAAACGTGCAATTGTTGGGCCACAAAGGCATGATGCCAATGTCGATAGGGTTGATACAGGGTTAAAAAAACCATAATTAAGGCATTCATTCATCCACGGTTGCCTTACAAGTATTGAACTTGAAATCCAACTAACAAACAAAATAAAACGAATTCATGGTTGCCTTATAATGCTTCAATTGGAAATAAATCCATCCAACTAACAACCAAAATAAAACAAAACCAAAGCAGAGCAACTGTCAAAATAAAACACAACTATCAAAATTTGTTTCAGCACAATTCACCGCAGTCAACAACCAGTAAAGGCTTGGATGTGATGCCCAAGCTGGAACTAATCTTGTCAACGGCCTTCAAGACGTCAAATTCTTTGACCACCTAACCGAAGATGACTTGCTTGCCATCAAGCCACTCTGTCTTGACGGTATAAATATAGAACTAGTAGCTATTACCTCATGTGACGGTTTTGGCATTGGACAGGATACCGGGACAGATATGCTTCTTCATGAAGTTCTCATCGGCAAAACTTGGGCCATATATCGATTCACCTCCGGCTCCATTTCTGTGAGTGAAATCTCCTCCATGGACTATGTTCCCGGGTATCACGCGGTGGAAGGTTAATCCCTTGTAGTGGAGTGGTTTCCTAACCGTGTCGATCCCCTTCTCTCCGGTACAAAGAGCCCGAAAGTTCTCCGACGTTATCGGGTTACTGTCTACGAAGAGCTTCATCACGATTCTTCCCGGAGGATGACAGCTGATTCTTAGGTCAAAGAACACTTTAAGGTTCGCCATAAGATTATCCAGGGTTACTTATGATTTCCATCAATACACATGCCTGTTTTATTTACTTTTCTTTAGGGTACCTTAAGTGGTGGTTTGCAGTGGTGAGCAACAGCTGTGTTCAAGCCCAAACTTATTTGAATTCATGTTATATGGGTTCATATTATGTTTTTTTTCATATAGTAGATGTACATTATTTAAGTGTATTACAAATATTACATGTATTACGTGTTTTTAACCTTACCTTAAAACAATTACTGGTAATAAATGTGACATATCAATTACGGAGAATTTAAAAGGCATTAACCATTGTGACTTAGTAATGAAAAGATACATATGCAATGTAAAAGGCATCAGCCATAATGAGACAGGCTTGATATTCATTGCATATTAGTATATTACATATGTTACTTTCCCTTTTCTGAAATCGAAATGATAAATCTCAAGGCTCCAACTGATAACTTCCTAGGCTACAAACGATAAATTTCTGAGCTTTAAGACATAAATGTCTGGGCTATAAAACAAAAAATTTCTAGGCTTCAAGACATCAATGTCTGGGCTGTAAACCAAAATATTTCTAGGCTTCAAGACATCATTGTATGGACCGTAAAACAAAAATATGTGGGTATCAAGGCATAAATGCTTGGGCTGTAAAACAAAAAAATTATGGGCTTCAAGACATAAATGTCTGGGCTGTAAAACTAACTATAAACACCAACAACTATTCCATTCTACCAACTATCCATCAAGGAAAACAAAATATTTCTAGCTACTCGGAAAGGAACATTTCGCCATTATTGAAAATGTCAAGTGCCATTGCCTTTCGGATGGTGGGTATATCCTTTTGTCCAAAAGTCTTCTTCCATTGTAAAGGGTCTCCACATAGTAATAATTCGACGAACTTTAGCATGAAAGCACCACAGCTGTTACTGTACCATGTGAAAATGCAAACATAAATATTGGTATGATAATGATTAAATGTAACTGCACCAACTTCTATTGGAAATAAAATTAATTAATTACCTATCTTCTTGTTGTGGAAGATTGGCTAGCAACACATTTTTGGCAGTGAATGGAGTTGTGTGCACATGTATCTTTGCTCCTTCATAGTAGTTTGGTTGCTTCAAGATTGAGGGTAACAAGTAAAGTAAGCACTAAATGTCCCTTAACCGATTACTTTTTTCATTGCATGGCCACAACGAATCAAACATTCGAACCTTTCTTTCTTTGAATAACACTTCACAGATAACCTAGTGTTCTCCAGTGTTGCAAGGAATCAAAAACTTCATATACAACATGGATGGTATGTTACTGATAAGCATAAAGCAGAATGGGTTATTAGTGTAAGGAAAAAGAGTAAAATTGAATATCAAACTTACCGATTTCACTATCCACCACGGTTCAGTGTAAAAAAGCTCACTACCCCGGACATAGCTTAACACATCATCGTCAGGCTGGAAAGATAAGGGACTGAACTCGGGGTAATGTTCCCAAACTTTGACTGCTGGTAGAGAGGGAGAAGGATCATTCTTCTTCTTTTTTGCATACTTTTTAACTTCTTTGTCTGATAACCCACCTTCCACAGCCTTTTCGGCCTCTTGTCTTTTTGCTTTTTTTTTTCAAACTCCTTCAACAGCCTCTCATTGTTTAGTTCCTCCATTATAGACTTCCACTTCATATCCAAATGATTATATTTACAAACGCATATAGCAGAATGCATTTTTATACACTAGTTATAGGATCATATAATATAGATAGTTCATGTGTAGGTCCTGTTGAATAGTATTAATAATCTAAGATATGCTTTGCATATGACTCGCAACAACAAAGAGTGCATAAAACAAATAGAAAAAGAGAAGAGTGGATTATATTATATATGGATTTGCAACAACTAGTATACCTAAATTAATCAAACCTAGAAATCACAATATATTTTTTTCCTTTTTCTATAACAGCAAATGACTGTAAGCTTTCCGCGGAATTAAATTTACTTACTTTGCAGAAACTATACCTTATGCCATGTATAGTGATTTCAAGCCCTATTTAGGGATTTCAAGCCCTGAAAAGGGATTTAAAGCCTTGAAATTTCAAGCCCTCGAAAGGTATTTCAAGCCCTGAATTGGATTTTGAAGCACTGATATTAAATTTCAAGCCCTGTGAAGGGAATTTTAAGCCCAAGAAAGGGATGTCAAGCCCTGAATTGAACTTTCCATTACTGATATTAAATTTCATGTCTTTCAACCCCTGCTCCAAATTAAATTTCAACCAATAGTAAAGGACATTTCCTTCCCAATTCCACTATACCCATACATGCATCTTAATAAGGCAAAAAAAAAAAACATAAGGGCCCTTAACAAGCAGACCGTCTCCATTCTCCAACAAGATTTCATCTCCACAAAATCCAAACAAAACCAACACGACTAGATACACACAAAAACCAAATAGGGGAACAATGCAATATGTACCATTATAAATGGGTAGCCTAAACCCAAAGCATATTATGAATCATTATGAATCGCAACACAAGAAAATTGATTACTGTCCAACATACAAGTAAATACGAAAAATGCAAGTGCACTTATGAAAAATGCGATCGGAACCAATCCTATATCCTGCCGGTAGTTAAACTATGCCTTCAAATGCCTCCTCCAAAGCACGTCGAAGTAGCTGTCTATTTGCTACAATTAAATGTATTGACGGATTTTAGAAAAAAAGTGTCAAGTGTTTTTGTTAACCATAAAGAAAAATCGAACACTATATAATAAATTTGCCAGGTTTGAAATCCATTTCTTTGGGTCCGCCAGTTCCTTCGGCTCTTGACACATCATGTCTACCATTTGCCCGGTATATATACTGTTCATGTTCAACGTTAACAAAAAATCACAACTAAATACATTGTACTAGAATAAAATTATGGAAAATAGAAATGGAGCATTACCGGATGTCGTCTTTGTCCTTTAAAAAAGTATTGAAGTCGATATAATCCTAATTTTCCTATTCTTTCTTCTTCTTCCTTGGCATGGGGTCAGTATACGGGCTCCTGAGGAACCTTGACCGCTTTCAGCCTCTTTTCTTGTCTTGATTCTTATATACCACATTCGAGTCAGCCTCTTTAAGGTGTATAATACTATGGAGAGTGTTTGGAACATCCCCATCTATGTTCACTGCCAGGGATGGGTAATCTTCCACAAAAATGGCTTTCTAATCCAACCTTTGCTCGGTGCCATGACCCTTCTCAACAACTGTCTCAACATCACCCACACTTTCAGCCATAACACTATCAACAATTGTGTTACGATCACCAGCAGCTTCATCCTTACCCATAACACTGTCAACAAATGTCTCACAATCACCAGCGACTTCATCCTTACCCACAACACTCTCAACAACTGTCTCATCATCACCATGAACTTCATCCTTACCAACACCACTCTCAACAACTATCTCACCACCATTAGCAGCTTCAACCTTACCCACAACACTGCAAACAACTGTTTCACCATCACCCACACCCTCACCCTTACCCACAACACTCTCACCTTCAACCTTTTGAAAACTTGACATGCCACCATCAAACTGATCCTTTTTTAAGTGAGTTTTGTCATCATCGAACATCTCGTCAACACCGATATCCTACAGTGAGAAGAATATATATTAAGGACAGCAAATTAAAAAAAATGTTATTAAAGACAAATTGTTAGAACAATCTAACCAATAATTGAAGCTTACCGCATCTAGATCTTTGTCTTCGCTTTCATTCCAAAACTTTCCTATTTCAGCTGTTATCAAAGATTTCATCATTTCCTCGCTTTCCTGGATCAGCTGTGTAACCAGCTGTTCAATGGCTAAATACAATTTAGGAATTGTAGACGGGTCTGCTTTCTTCAATTTAGACTGCAAATACAATTCAAAAAAAGAGTTATTAGATTATGAGAAAAAAACTTACGAAAATCTGTTTTGGATAATAACATTTAAAACATTATGTATAGTTCAAATAATTTCCTTGGGAGTTTCTCAATCTCCTGCATGGAAGAGCCACTTCCTAGATATTGGTTCATCTGAGTTTCTAGATCTCAGTAAGCTTGCTATTGTCTTGCTGTAGTGAATAGAAGCAACTCCCTCCTCTGCTACCTTTTCATGGTCCTCCTTCAAGAGGTCAATATCTACCTCCCATAACTTTATCTTTTCCTTGTCTGGTTTTCTGCCAAACACATCTTCCACAACCAACGATTTGTAGTAGGTTTTTGACTTCTCATAACCATGAACCTTCCATGGGAACAAATGCGCCTGCATGAAGAAATATAAATAATGTTACGGTAATGAAATACAAGCAGATATAACTACAGAAATATAGACACATACAAGAAATGAAATACACACCGTTGTACTGAAGTAGGTTTCAACTTTCAAGACCCTAGTATTGAAATCTCACTTCTTACATCGTGGGAACCCTGTTCCAATTAGTCTCCCGATCTTACCTTGCAACCGAGATATCATTTCAACTGCCCAAACCTATACAATGTAGAAACATACAATTACAAAAATAAAAATCCTTGTATGTTGAAAGATTATAGCATAAACAAATGGATTAATTTTGAAACTATTACCTGAAATGGAAGAGGAAATCCAAAAATGTGGAATGTAAAGTACTTGGGCTCAGTCTTCTGTTGGTCATCCTCACGTGCCTTCGAATTGGAATTTTCTGCCTCTTCTGCAACTTATTCTCCATCTGTTTTCTTCCCACTTTCCACAACCTTCTTCTTCTTCATCAAGTTCTTCTTATTTTTCTCCTCATTGTCTTCCTTTTCTTTTCCTTCTTCTCACCATATTTCTTCTGATCTTCTCCACCTCTCAACTTGTTAAGGTATTTCTCGGCTGCATTCTTAAGCCAAAACAATGTAACATCAAATATATATGACCCCCACGAAAAACTTGTAAACGCTTCTTCATTCTCCACTAAAGACCACAACCAATCATGTACGGATGTCTGTCATTCATCAGTTCTGAAGAACTTAGAGACCATTAATAGGTACGCCATCTTCAAGGCATCATCATTGTCTGCATCTATGAGCTCTTGAAATATTGCCTCCAACAATTCAATAGTCGGCCTTTTGCCTTTGAAATACCTACTCAAAACAGAATCCTTACCCAATTCTTTCTTTTCTCTAAAGCCTTAGGGCATCGTCCCCATATTTAACCCACTGCACAAGCAGAACTTCTCTCTACCAAAGTGGGCTTGGTCTTTCCCCAAACCAAATCACATTTCGTCCACCTTTTGAGACTTTGGAAGAATTATCTCTCTTTTCAGCGGGTTGTAAATCAACATGCCATGAACTTTCATAGGCTGTACCAGATCCAAGTACTCGCCAAAAGAGACTTGCCTTAACCGATCAAGCACGTCACAACAGGTTAGGACGGACTTTAAATCTTGAATAAAATATTTCTTGTTTTGAGAGTTGATTCTCGCATGTATCCAGTCTTTGTGGTTCGGATACTGCCACAGTTTCCGATGAGGATCAACAAGCATTTGGTTTACAACAAAACAAACATTTATTCAGCAAAAAAAAAACAATTTGATAGTAAAACTAAGTATCAATGTCTGCACAAGCTATGTACATGATTAGAATACTTTTGAAGTCCTAGTATTGGAATTTCACGCCATACAGTTATTCCTTTCAAGCCAAGGATTTAAACTTCAAGCCTTGGAGAAGATTTCAAGCACTGTAGTTTCAACCCAGGATTTAAAATTCAAGCCCCGGATAGGCAATTCAAGCCCTGGATAGGGATTTCAATCCCTGTAGACATGTATTTCAAGCTCTGGACAGGGAGTTCAAGCCCTAGATAGAGCTTTGAAGCCTTGTAAAGGGATTTCAAGCCCTGGAGACATGTATTTCAAGACCTAGAAAGGTTTTTGAAGCCTTGTAAAGGTTTTTGAAGCCTTGGAAATAGTATTTCAAGCCCGAGAAAAGAGATTTCAAGCACTGAAAAATGTATTTCAAGCCTTGTACTAGACTATCAAGCCCTAAATTCGACTTTCAAGCAATGATATTAAATTTCAAGGCTTGTATTTGAACTTTCAACCCTTGCCCAAATTAAATTTCAAACCCTAGTAGTAAGGCACATTTCCTTCTCATTGCCACTGTACCCATACTTGTATCTCAACAAGGTAGTCAACTCACAACAACGAACATAACAAGCAGACCATCTCCAACAATACTTCATCATGACTAGATACACACAAAAAACCAACATAAGAGATCAATATAATATGTAACATAACTAGGACATGTCACACCAACAAGACTTCATCTCAACGAAATCCAAAAAAAAAAAAACAACATAACAAGCAGACCACCTTCATTCTCTAACAAGACTTCATCTCCACCAAATCTAAATAAAACCAACACGACTAGATACACACAAAAACCAACATAACAATGCAATATGAAACATAAAAATCAACATAACAAGCAGACCATCTCCATTCTCCAACAAGACTTCATCTCCACCAAATCCAAACAAAACCAACACTACTAGATAGATACACACAAAAACCAACATAACAAGGACAATGCCACACAAACAAGATTTCATCCAAAGTTAGGGCCTGATGCATTGACCAAATTCTAAAGTAAAGCAAACCCTAATTCAAAATTCTATGAAGGAAGTAAATCTAAGTATAGAAAAACAACCCCAAAGTAAATGTTGTTAAAAATATTTCAAATTAAAGTCTACATGTCAAGAAAAATACATTTTTACTTGAGACAACCGTTTGAGGAAATCACTGGTTCTCAAACAACAAAGAATGAAGTCCTCTCAGGCTGAGCAAAGATTTTCGTCTCCTTTGCTCTAATTCTCAATCGAGTCACCGTTCACAAGCGTAACTCTTCAACTTGTTCGCTCTTCTCAACGCGACTCTATTGTTAGACTGGAGATGGTCTGGGTTTTCAAATGTTCTTCTTCTTCCCAAGAGTCGCCGCTTACAAAGGGACAGTTGGGGTGTAGGTTGTGTTTAAACGAGTTGGGGGAGTGGGTTGTGATTAGACTAGAAATGGGTCTTCAACTGTTCTTCTTCTCAAGAGTCGTCACTTTAGAGGGCGAAGTTGGGGGTGTAAGTTATGTTTAAACGTTGGGGGATTTTTGAACAAAATAGGTGTTTGGGGATTTTGGGGGTTTTGTGAGTAAGAGGGGAATTTTTGTCATATTGCTTAAAAATTTTAAATTCTTAAAATATCCCCATGAAGGGTAGTCTGGGTATTTTATCTCCCTAAGTGGACAAAAATGCAAGTTTATTGAATATGGGACATTTTTGCTCTTTTGAACATAGTAATGGACATTTCCTTCCATTTCCACTTTTTTTTAATGACTTAATCTTGAAGGAAAGTATTTTAAAGAAGGGTTAATTGAACAAACATCCCCTAATGTTTGATAAATGACACGGATATGGCAGTTTTGAACATATACACACCAAACTTCCTCTAACGTTTGAAAAATATTGCATAAACATCTCTTATCGTTTGTTGGGATCCAAGGTTGATGATGGCCTAGATGTTTCGTTTTGATAACAATGTGTTTCCTTATTTTAAAAATATTGCAAAAATCCTTTCAAAAAATATATTACACAAACATTTTTAAAATATTTTAGCAATTAAAACTCCAGAGAAAAGGCTTCAATGAACTTGAGAACCCAACAAAGAGAAATGTACAGTGCAGACGTTGACTTTGCTTGTCCTATATGATCGCTATAAAACTATACATGATTTGAGCTCCCATTTCTTAGCCTTTGTGATTGTTTTTCGAGTATTTTAGGTGTTTATATGTGTTTTCGGGCATTTTCTGAGTCCAGAGGTATTTGAGCATAAAGTAATAATTCTAGGGCAAAAGTACAAATTTTATGAAGTTTGGAACTCTACAAAACAAAATCGCACTTCAAGGTCGACTGACCTCTAATAGGTTCTGTTGACGGTGACTTTTAGGATTACGTAAATTCGATCAAGCGACGAACAAGTTATGGTGAATTAACAATTGTATAATGAATCAAGAAGAATAATAAGAGATCATGCAAACAAGATATTACGTGGAAAACCCAGAAAGGGAAAAAACCAAGGTTGCCGATGACGGCGAAAGAGGTATTCCAATATGATCAATCTGTTACAAGCTCAACCTCTCTTCCACTCTTGTATCTCTAATCAGTCGTTAACCCTTTTTGAGTGTTTTTAGGGTCTATTTATACGTGCATAGAACCCTAATTCTTGGAGTACAAGTAAAAGAAAAGGTGGTAGTAACTTAATCAAACTCTGACTTGTTGGAGTCATTTTAATCTCCTTTACAGTTTTTCATTGTAAGTGTTTTAAACATATAAGGTCTTTTGCCTATTCTGGACTCTGATATCTTTAAGGAAATTTGTTTCCTTATCAGAGTATGCTTCATGATACCTTTTGAGGAAGATTCGTCTTTTGCGTATTGGAGTCGTGATTGCATTGAATCCTACGTTGTTGACATGTCATAATTTTGAGCATATCTTACAATTATCCGGGTGTCGCTCACTAGACCATCTGCCAAACCCGACCAAACCTCTTTCACCCCCGACCAAGGATTTAAACTCGATCGGGTAACTAGACCCGACCATCTTCTTTGTTTGATCAATATAATTACCTTGGTTGAATGCTCTCCACCAGACCATCTGAGTAACCTTGACCAGGTGTTTATAGGGATCGTATTATAGTCATCTTAGGTTTGCCCAGTTCAGCTGACATCCATTGACATGTCACCTTCTAATCCCCACGAAACATGGCGTTTATGTTTACATGTCATCTCTTTGGATTTCACCAATAACAATACCCTCTTAAACATTCAAACCTGAGCATCTTGCTCAACAAAGAGAACTCGCTTGGCGACATATGTTTAACTCGGGAGTCTTTTTGTCTTGTAGCTCATTAATGCTCGTTAATGTTTAACAGCTAATCTTTAAATTTCAACCGCAAACGTTTGATTTGCCTAGGTGATTTGACACGTATGACGTAACTGACGGCGGTCGATTCATATTTCAAATGGAGCGTGATCTCCGGGATTCGCACACCAACCACCACTTTCACATGACGTCACCTTCGCCTATATATATTTTCAAAACCCTTCATTTCTCTCTCACGTAATCTTTCTTTCAAACTACAAACCTTTCTTTGCTTCAAATTTTCTCAGAGCTCTTCATCTTCGCTGGACCTTCCACTTTATCGCCATGAACATTTACATTTCATCCACTTCTAATCATTCAGGTATGGATACCCGTCATCGTTTTGTTAAACTGTTAATGAGAGCTATTGAAACTGGTGACAAAGAGAATGCTGATAGGATTGAGTTTATTTTACGGGAACATTCTCAAAATTACCTCTTACAACTCAGCCCATAGCTCTCAACGTTGATTACTCAGTTGCTCATCCTGAGCTTTCAGCTTTCATATTTTGATCCAACTATTGCTAACCCACACATTACTCCTCATAATACATGCCCATATATGTCGAAAACATCAGGATCTGTTGGAGAAGTAGATCAAGCGCTAGGGATTCTGCCGTAATTGACTTGAAGATCCCCTCCCAGTTGCTAAAGATGGAAGAAGTCCCCAAGAGGTGTCGGGCCCACTTATTGAAGTTTTCTGCTGAACAACGAAACACCTTTGACTCAGAAATGAACGTAGTGGTTGAGCAGGAGATCATGAAATACAGCGAGAGGTTTGTTCTCCCTCGATCAGTTGAAGTCTTTATGAGTGGTGACCGTGCTACCTGGAATCCCCCTTGGGGCACTGTGGCAATTTACGGGGCCATGCTCACATCTAGGATCACGCTACCCTTTCAGTCTTTCATCGCTCATGAAAAATACAAGCACAGTTAATTTGCCTTAAGCTAACCTAGAGGGGGGGGGGGGGGGGTGAATAGGTTACAACACTTTTTTCGCTCCCTTGAAACAAACACAAGTTTGTCCCTCTAAGTAGCTTGTATCACACTCCAAATACAATCACAAGCAATATCAATTCAAATAAAGATATGCTTGTTCAAACAAATTCAACTCCATCATATACAAAAAGTGATATACAATGAATATCAATTACAAAGATATCAACTAAGATATATATCAACACATATACAAATAAAAGAGATAGGGATAGAGATAATCAACACATGATTTTTACGTGATAAAACCTTCTAAGAGGAAACATCCACGGGTTAATACCACAACCACCGGCAAACAAATCCATTAGTAAGATAAAAAGATACAATCTCTCAAGTGACCACTTCACCTAGAAATCTACCTTTACACCCTACATAATGAAAGTGATGGCCATTTGCTCAACTATCCGGATCACCCCGATCCTAGTCAAGACTTCCATGCACAAGTTGAAGAACCCCTCTCCAAACATGTGACTTTCGCTGCTTAGCTATCAAGATCACCCCGATCCTAGCCAAGTCTTACATGCTCAACTATCCGAGTCACTCCGACTCTAGTCAAGACTTCCACTTGCACAAGTTGAATAACCCTTCTCCAAACATGTGACTTCCACTGCTTAGCTATCCGGATCACCCTGATCCTAGCTAAGTCTTACATGCTCAAATCAAAGAATCACTCTAAGAAATGAGACTTCTGGCCTTTTGCAAGGTAAATAATCTAAGTGAATGCAAATGATACAAACACAGATAACATAGTATATATGATCAATGTATCCTATGGAAACTATAATAGAATCAATATGCACATATCATATGTATTCTAGTTTATGATCCTAAAAACAATGCAATCATACACAATGATGCATGTACATATGAAATGTGAGGATTAAACACAAATCATGAAGAACTAGATATTTGTCATCAAATGCACAAGTCAATAGTATCTAGATTCTTGTAACATGAACAAACAACCTAGAGCATGTGAAACATCTAACACACACTAAAACCTAGATTATGTTCAATCACATAAAAATGCTAAAATCAATTTGATAAAATAAAAATTAAATCTCTAGCAAAATAATAGAACTTAGATTCTCAAGATAATAAATTAAATCCAATCAAGTTCTAAATCATCAATCAATTATGCTATTTTAATAAATCTTCAATTAAGATGATCTAGCATATGAAAAGACTATCAATCAACAAAATCAAGTCAATAAACACACAAGATAGTCCTAGATTTGAAGCTAGCATAATACAACATCTCAAACATGTGAAAACATAGATTTGTAAAAACCTAACTCAATATGTTAATCAATTGAAGCTCAAACTAGCTCTATTAGAGATCATTTCTCTAATCAATGTTTACACAGAAAACATACATATATATGAGAAGAAAACCCAAGGTAGTTGAAGTCTTGAAGATCAAGAACAAAATAGAAATCAATACCTTGAATGAAAAACGCACAGCTTTGTTTTTGTGATTAGTCCTACCAGAAAACTCAATCTATTGACTCCAATCTCTTGTGAAAATGATAGAGGACTGGTAGATAAAGATTCTCCAATTTGAATCACTCACAACGGACTCCAAATGAGAAAGTTATGGTGTTTTGAAGATGAGAAAATTTGGAGAGAAAATTATGCACTTGTGTTTTTCAAATTTTCTTCTTCTAATGAAATGAGAGGGAACAAGGGAATTTAAAGAGGGAAATAAGGAAGGAATTTTACCATCCAATGGGGGGTTGCCAGCTGGATCCCCGTGGAGGCGTGTGGGCCCCATGGGACTAGCAGCCCTCCATTCCCACGGGGAGGAGATGCTTGGCACCTCTCAACCCTTCTTGCGTACCCTTTTTATTTTGACCATATCTTTGGTCTCCAAACTCCGATTTCAAATATTTTTTCAAATTACAAACCGGGACTCCCTCATCTACAAAATTTGTCAATAAACCTTTTCCAAAAAATATGGAATTTAACTTGGAAATCAAGGACGAAAACCATGTATGATAAAATCACGAAAAGTTTCTTAACCACCTAATTTGAACTTGAAACTCAATGAATGAGTACCCATATTAATTGGAACTCAATAAGGAATTATATAAACTCAAAATCAATTTCATTAACATATAAACACAAACCAATAAACACAAGAACACAAAAGTATGCTATTTCTTAGAACTAGTCCTAGAACATGCAAATTGTGAATATTGTCAACTTTAATCTAATGCATGTGCATACAAGTATAAGTGTGTGTATTGTGTTAAACCAAATTATGCACAACTATGCAAGGACACATATGGATGCAATGTATGTGTGTGCCTAGGCTTTGCAAGAGGAAAGAGGTCTCAATTACCTTTTTCTAAATAACTTAGCTTTATTCCTCTTGTTGCCACCAATTTGCTTGAATGTTGTCCAATCTTCCTTGAAGCTTGATCATCCTCAAATCCTAGACAACTTTTGCTAAACAACTTAGCTTTATTCCTCTTGTACCCACCACTTTTCTTGAATGCTGTCCAATCTTCTTTGAAACTTGATCATTCTTAAATCCTAGACAACTAATCAATACAAAGCAAATGTCATTTTGATATATAATTATGCCAACACAAAACTCAAGAACTAACTGCTCGATTCTTAGCTGAAGCGGGAATCGCTCATGCATAACTCACCCCAAACTCCTATCGGGTCTTGATCAGCTTATGGCACCTGTGGAAGCAGATTGGTGCCAAGCGACCCCCGACCCCCCCAAGAAATTCACAACTTTTATACCTTGGGTTGGTCATAAAATGGGGATACCTTCCATCTTCAGTCTTGTTCTCTCAACCACTAGATTCCTAGTGGTATAGCTAGCGACCCACCCCCACTTCCAATAAGGACTATAAGGGTTTTATCTGGGGATTCCCTTCTTCCAACAAGTATTGGAAAAATAGCTGGTTCTTCGTCCGAGGTAAATAGGGCGAGAATGTGGTTGCCGACCCTAGCTAGAAACTAGCTAGAAACAGTGTTCCCAGACACTTCTACAGTCCTGACATGTGGAACAAAGCTCTGCGATACTGACTGAGGAGCAAGCCGAAAACGTGATTAGGGTTGTCCAAACAACTTGGGATGCCATAGATCATCGGGCACTGCTCGTTAAGAGGGATCTCTTGAAGCAAGGGTTGTTCCCTTCTATTTCCAATTGACGCAAACGATGTAAGTGTTACTTTCCCCCAATTTGAACTTACCCGGATTATATTCGCCCTTCCTGATGTTCTTTGAATTAATTGTTCAGTGTATGAGATGGACATCATAGCTGGCGACAAGGCTGAAAAAGTTAAAAACCTTGATAGGGCTAGCCGAGTAGAGGCTGTTGCCTAACTGGCTTAGAGGATTGCTCCCCCTAAACACGATATTGGTTGAGCATACTTATTAGCCTGATCCCAATACCGCTTCGGGTGCTTCTGATTGGGAATGAGAGAGAAGATCCTCCAATCGGGAGAGTAAGAAAATTAGTTCTCCTAAGGGCTCCAATAGGAGATTCACCAAAGAAACGGCTGCCCAAAAGGTTGACAAATCTTCTGAAAGGTCTCCAGTCGAAAAGGTGGCCAAAACAGTCGAAGGGTCCTCCGCCTCCGTGGAAGCTTGTAAAAAAAATAAGGTTAAAACAGCAAAGGGTCCAGCGGCTAATCAGACTGGAGTCAAGCTCATTGACCCTGAAGAAGAAGATGATGACCAGGACACGTTAACTGATCTGATTCTGAGGGAGCAGCTATCGAAGATGAGAACTGATCGTGTTTCTGATATGTCGATCAGCCCAAAGTGGATGATCCAACTCATATTGGGGTAAACGAGCATGCTATCCCCCAACAAACACAACCCCACCTCTATCTGAATCAGTTTCATTCCAAATTGACCGCCAAACAGGTCAGGTCCCTATTGAACCTAGCGTGCAACATGCCAGCAAGGACACTATGTAATTTTCGGCCAAGCGTCAGATAGTCTTTACTGACTCGGATTCTGACGAGGGGCAGACCGACCTTGAAGAGGTATCAGTTTACCCCTATACTCCTGAAATTGAAGATAATCTTGCTAACCATTGGGCAGATCATGCCGATAAGATTGCCATACGGTTAGGCCGTCATTCTGGGGTCTTACCAAATTATGAAATGGCCCTTTTGCAGGTGTCATTGAAATTGATCCATCATGAGCCACTAATCAGGGGCAAACTGCTGCTACGCTCTTAGAAGCTACTCTTGAGGCCACCCTGTCTGCCTCCGGTGCACTTCTGGTTGTTCAGCAGCCTCAAAGTCACGAGGCGGTGGAAACACCTGCCATTGCTGGCTCTTCTGATTCTAGGGAAACGTCGGTCGACCCCCTTGACATGTTGCAGGCCATGTCTACCGGAAAGGGCTATGTTGGTGAAGGTTATTGGAAAGATTTTTGGAATGCCAACAGCTTGAAGCGAGTCCACGCAATTTTCAACAACGATGTATACGTAAGTGTCTTTTACTTTCTTATCGACTCCTTTCACTTTTTGGTTTATTATCATAACTTGTTTTTCTTTTTTAGGTCGTGGAGGAGCTGACCAGGGCCCTGATTACTCAGGAGAGGCAGGCTACTGAAATCTCCCTGCTGAAGAAGAAGCTTGAAGGAAAAACTAAGGCGCTCTATTCTGCCTCAGCCAATGGATCAAACTGAAGTAATTGTTTGAAGAGAAGGTGAGGCAGCTAGACAAGACTGAAGCGGTTTTAAGGAAGACTATAGCTACAGCTGAGACTCGAGCTAGTACTGCCACCGACAATCTCAGTGAGCTTGCTAAAAAGAGTACCCAGCTTGAAGCAGGTCTGTCTAAAGCCAAATAGCGGTGCGCTGAATTGGAGCAAAATATCATCCTGGTTGAACAAGCTGCTACCAATCGAGAAGCGGAACCTCGAGCTGCCAAAGAGGACTCTGGCCGCTTCCTAACAATCTATGCTTGTGGCCTAGCAGGGATCTGAGGAAGCCAACCTTAGCTATGAGAGGCTAGCTGAAGATTTGAAGCAGTAGAAGGTCAGCGTAGAGGTGCTTTCTCAAGAGGCCAAGCTGGCTCTCGAAGTCCAGAGCATTGATCGATATAAGAGGTCCCCTGTATTCGCAGCAGTCATGTTGAGGGAGCTAGAGAGAGGGCTTGTTACTGGTCAAATGTTTTTTTGGAGCCAAAGAAAGTTCATCTGGTGAAGCTCATTGTAAATGCGATCGGACGATCCAGAAACACTAGGCTACTGCAGATCGATCGGGAAGGACTCTCACATCATGCATCTGGAGCTCATCTTCAAGTCTTCCTTGGTGACTTTCCATACAAATGGGGTGAATGGTACGCTGGCCAAGGGAATTGATACTGGACCCTTACTTGAGGTCGACTATTCAGCATTTATGACCAACGATCCAGAAAGCGACATTTGCTGGGCTGATTTTAGGGACTTGACCAATGGCTATGAAGATGAAAGCAACCCCTTTGGCAACTCTGGACCTTGTGGTCCCTCGAGCACTCCCAGAGCTAGATTTTACCTTTTTATTGTCCTTTTTTTTTGTAATAGCACAACCTTATAAATTTTCTATACAATTGTATGAAAGATTATTTCATTTCTGATAATATAGATCTTTATTTACACATGCAAATCTCTATGTTTTAGTTGATAATCTTTATGAATTTGCAGTTTTGACCTGATCAGTTAACTTATTAACCAATTGCTATTTATCCGGTCAGCTATCTTGCCTGACCGCTATTAACCAGATCGATTATCTGCTTAACTGATTGAACTTGGTCTGGTTAGCTTCGTTACAAGATGACCTTCTTTGGTTTGCTGAAAAAGCAGCTTCTGACCTTGTTTGCCTGGGATATTCGTGGTTGCTTTTGTATATTTTGTCAAGTAATGTTCTTTTTGTGTTCCATTCGCATGGTATCTAATTTATAGATGCTTGTCTTTTATCTGTCAACTAAGTCACTAGGACGTCTCCCAGTAGTCTGTTGCTCAAGATTCGCTGCAATGGGGATGACTTGCATCTCATTATCTTAACTTATCTTAACCAAGTATCTGGTGTTCAAGTATGAGAATTAGACTGCCCCATTCAACTTTTAGCGCATCCCATCAGGTACCTATGACCTGAAGGCGCTCTAATAGTGTTTATATACACCCAGTTAGTTTCAGTGAATTTGCATTGTCTTAGTGACATATGCTTTTGGCCACATCGCTGGACCCTTCGAGCACTCATTCGGTTTTAAATACTTTTAGGTGTTGCGAGGTTGCCTTTGTAAACGAAAGCAATATTAGAACACTTTTCTTGAACTTTCCCTCAATGGGCTCTTTTTGATAACTTCAATCAAAAACTATAAGAAAGTGACAACTGATCAGGAATAAATAAAATCTGCAATAATTCTAAATTTAACAAAGCATCTAAATAAACTGAAAAAGAAAAAATCCCTTAGGGGTAGAATGTCTTCAAGTACTGGGCGTTACAAGGTTGGGGCAACTCTCACCCTTCTGGTCGGGTAAGGCGATATGCTTCATGCTCAGCTAGTCCGACTACTTGATAAGACCCATCCCTCTTATCTGCCAAAGATCCAGCTGCCTTCTCTTTTGTGTTTGGGGATACCCTTCTGAGGACCAGATCTCCGAGCTGGAATTTTCATATCCGAACGTGCGAGTTGTAATATCTAGCAACCTTTTATTGATAGGCTGCATTCTCACTCTCACCATGTCCCTTTTCTCTTCCAACTTGTCCAGGTTCTGTTCTAGAGTCTCTATATTTGCATTAAGCTGGTAAAGCTGGACTCTATGGGAAGTGTGGGTTATCTTGACAGGGATAACTGCCTCAGTCATGAATGTCAGGGAATAAGGTGTTTCTCCTGTCGACGTTCATTGAGTTGTCCAGTATGCCCATAGTACCTCATGAAACTTATCTACCCAATTTCCTTTCCTTTCATCAAGTTTAGCCTTCAATGTGTGCTTGATGGTTTTGTTGACATCTTCGGTTTGTCCATTGGTCAGAGGATGGGCTGGCGTGGCATAGTAGTTCTTGATGTGGTACTTTTCGCACATTTCCATGAAGTTATCATTATCGAATTAAGTCCTGTTGTCAGTGACGATTGTATCTGGGATTCCAAATCGATAAATGATATTTTTCTTCACGAAGTTGGTGGTGTTAGCCTCAGTTATGTGTACCAATGCTTCTGTTTCTGCCCATTTTATAAAATAGTCTACTGCTACTATGGCATGCTTTTGCACCTCTCTTGGTCATTGTTGGCATTTGGTCAATCAGATCCAATCCCCACATTGCGAATGGCCAGGGTGAGGTCAGATTCTTCAAGTGTTCAGGTGGCTTCTTAATGTCATTTGCAATCCTTTGACAAGTACTGCACTTCTCAGCTACCGATTGTGTGTCCTAGAATAGGGTTGGCAAATAGAACCCCTGTCTGAGGGTTTTATGAGCCAAACTTTTCCCCCCCGTATGGCTCCCAGATACACCTCTATGTATACTTGCCAGAATCTTATCTCCCTCAGCCTGACTGACATATCTCTGCAGGGCCTTTGAAAACCCCCTTCTGCGGAGCTCTCCTTCTATTATTAAATATCGGGCCGTCCTGTACCTGATACATTTTGCTTCCATCGTATCTTCAGGAAGCGTGCCATCTTGTAGGTACTCATTTATCGAGGTCTTCCAGGTGATCTGCCCTTCCTCAACTACTTTGACTATTAACTTTTCCTCATCCCTTATACTGGGTTTATTGAGATGAGCTACTGGGATTGTTTTGGACCACATTCCAGTGTTTGCTTATGCGAATCCTGATAAAATGCTAGCTTTCTCATTCTTCTCTCTCGGGATCTGGGTGATTCTATAACTTTTGAATCTCCCGAGAAGTGCCTTAGCTATTTCTAGGTAAGCTGCCATATTGTTGTCCTTCGTCTGGTACTCATCTAAGACCTGGTTGACCACGACCTATGAGTCACTGAATATTTACACTTCATCCGCTCCCAGTACCATGCAAACCCTGAGTCCTGCCAACAATGCCTCATACTCGGCCATATTATTGGTAGCTTTGAAGTCAAATCGCAGGGCACACTCCACATGATCACCTACTAGGGTGGACACCACTATGCCTGCCCCGCTGCTGTGCATATTTGACGACCAGTCGACGTGCAACTTCCAGCTAAACAACTTCATCTTTTTGTCTTTAAGCATTCTGATCACTTCATTGTTTGGTTCAGTAAACTCGGCGATCAAGTCCGCCACTACCTGTCCCTTTATCGCGGCCCTTGGCAAATAAGTGATATCAAATTCACTCAGCTCGACTACCCATTTCGTCAACCTTCCTGACACTTCTGATTTAGACAAGATCTGTTTTAACAGACAGTATGTATAAATCTTGATCTTTCTAGTGACATCTGCTCGGCTACCGAGTACCTTGTTTCTGCTGGCAGCAAGGCCTTGCTAGTATAATATACTGGTTTTTGTACTCCTTTGTCTAGCCTGACCAGTACCCACCCCGTGGCCACAGCTATGACTGACAGGTACAAATACAAAGCTTCCCCATCCAGAGGCTTTGACAAGATTGGGGCCTTACCTAGATACTCTTTAATCTTCTGGAAGGCTTGTTCACATTCTTCATTCCATTCCACTCATTTTCCCTTCCTTATTGCTTTGAAGAAAGGCAAGCACTTGTCTATTTATTTACTGATGAATCGGTTTAACGAGACCATGCAGCACGTTAACCTTTGAATGTCTTTTAGGGTAACCGGGGACCTCATCCTCTCCAAAGCCTATATCTTCTCAGGATTCATCTCGATCCCCCTCTGGTGCACTTGAAACCCAAGGAACTTTCCTGACGGTACCCCAAAAACACACTTGTTCAGGTTGAGCTTTATCCCATACCTTCTCTGCACCCCGAATGTTTCTTCTAGATCGGTTGCGTGCTTTTCTGTTGTAATGCTTTTTGTCAGCATGTCATCTATATAAACCTCCATATTTCTGCCGATCTGTTGGGTAAACATCTTGTTTACCAATCTTTGGTTAGTTGCCCCAGCATTTTTTAGGCCGTAATGCATTACTTTGTAATAGTAAAGCATGTGGTCTGTTGTGAAGGCAGTTTTTTCTTCATCTGGGCCGAACATTTTGTTCTGATTATAGCCTTAATAAACGTCCATAAAACTCAGCAGTTAGTGCCCCGCAGTTGCATCAACCAGCTTGTCTATTCAAGGCAAAGGAAAACTATCCTTCGGGTAGGCCTTGTTCAGATCCGTGAAGTCCACACACATTCTCCATTGCCCGTTCTTCTTTTTCATGAGTACGACATTGGCGACCCACCGGGTACTACACTTCCCTGATCGAACCTGCTGATAATAGCTTATGGACTTACTTTTTAATTGCTTGGCTTCTCTCAGGGTTAAATCGTCGCCTCTTCTGGATAACCGGTTTATGCTCAGGGTCAACTGCCAGAGCATGGGAAATTATTTTGGCGTCGATCCCTGATGTGTAAAATCGTGTTATAAAATACTCACTCGCAAGTGCATGAATCGTAAAGATATGTACAGTGGCAAATAAGGATCGTTCCCATAAGGAAAAGTGATTTACCGATTAAAAACTAGTTCTAATTCTAATTAAGCAAAAGTAACCAAGAGATTTACGATTGGTCGATTAAACTAAAACTAAATTAAATTAAACTAAGAAAATAGTTGAAAATGATTGGTTGTGATCAATGGATGAAAGACCAGGTAACAGATGCTCCCCATATGTAATACTCAATGTTCATCAATTAACTCCATTAACAAATTCAATCCAAATTCAGGGTTCATTCTCATCTTAATTATGGTATTATAGTTATTCCTTTTAGGGTTTAACCACGTGCTTTCAACCACTGCTCACCCTTTTCCAAGGTGTAAGCAATAGCCAAAAACCCATTACGTGCAAAAATTTGTAAACCAAAATTGTCTCGCATATTCCTATGTCAAGAACAATTATACTTATTCAATTGAAAAGTAATTAAGGCTACCTATATTCCTATAGCCCAATCTCAATTAATAAATTATCAAAACCCTAGACAAGTATCAATTAATTTCCATAGATCAATACAAGTCAAGAATAAGACATTTAATAAATTGAATAAATCTGAATTTGAATTTATAAATAAAAATAAGGAGTTTGAATCATAACATGAGCTTTACATCGATTCCTTAGTATGGATTTAGTTACACATCATGGAAATAAAAAGACAAGAGAAAGAAAAGATAAAACCCATTAAGATCTTTAGGCTTCAGTTGAAATCTTCTTAGTCTTTGAATCTTCAGATGTGCAAGATGGTTGAGAAAATTGTGTTGTAGTCTGAAGAGTTATGGAGAAATGGTCTGTAAGTTGTATCTCAAACCCCTAAAATCAAGATGTATTTAAATGAGCCACTAATTTGATCGAAATCAGAAATCTGCCGCTAACATGGAATTGTCCGACCGCTGTGTGTACCGATGTGGGTGTCACAACGGTCTCACAGCGGTGAGGTACTAGACTTTGAGAATTGTTTCACCGCTGTGATAATTCACAGCGGTCTTGGAACGATGTTGCAGCAGTGGCCTTCTGATCTTGCAGCGCTGTTTCACCACTGTGATAATTCACAGCGGTTCTGGAAAATTGCATAAAAGCCCCTCAATTCTTCGATAACTGCACTTTCTGTCTAAAATTCTCCAAACACATCACTTAGATCCAACAACCTGAAAATGCTCAAACACATAAATTAAATACAAAAATAGCTCGAGAAACAAGCAATTGAGTGGAGGAATGAGGATAAAAAACATATACAAATAATGACTGATCAATCCCCGGCATATCTTCATGCTTCCAAACTAACACGTTCTTGTACTCTTTTAACAAGTTGACTAGCTTATTTTGTACTTGTTCTATCAACTGCGCCCCTAGCTTCACTGTCTGCCCAGGTTTTCTGTCATTTATCACAACTTCATTAGTTAGCTCCGCTTTTTGGTCCTTCCCATCTTCCAGAGGTGACTCCCTTGGGTCGAACCGGGTTGGTGTTTCTGCCTTCTCTTCCTCTTCCTATTCGTCCTCCTTTAGGAACTTTTTCCATTCGGGGAAGTCTATCTGCATTACATCTGGCTCTGGTTTTTCTCTATAGACCACCAGATTGGCTTTCCTCGCCCATCACTGTGAGCATTTCATGACTCCTAGCCTAGCTTCAGTTGGGAATTTGACAGTTGTTAGGTTTTAGATATGTGTTGGCTTGATTCTATAACAAAACTCTCTTTCTTTGTAATGTCTAGTTGCTTAGGTGGTTCGTGGTTTATACAAGCTTCAAAGACGAAAAGCAACTTCAAATGAAAAGCTCGTCTTCAAAAGGAAATGTGCTTTCTTGGATGCTAAGGTATCGAGATTTTTCTTCCTCTTGCAAGGCGTTAGTGCACACACATACATTACAATCATATGTGTCCCTGCATCATTGTGAAAAAATTGGTATAACACATTCACACACATTTTATTGTATGCACATGCATTAGACTTAATTGACAATTTTTGTAGAATTGCATGTTCTAGGACTATATCTAAGATATGGAATACTTATGTGTTCTTGTGTTTATTTGTTTGTGTTTTTATGTTATTGAACTTGATTTTGAACTTATATTATACTTCATTGAGTTTTGATCATCTCGGTTACTCATTCATTATGTTTCGAGTTCAAACTAGGAAGTTAAGAAACTTTCTGTGCTTTTATCATACATGGTTTTCGTCCTTGTTTTTCAAGTTGAATTCCATATTTTTTGAGAAAGTTGTCTTGATGTCTTTTTCACGTGAGGAAGTCTTGGTTTGTAATCAAAAAACAGATTTGAATTCAAAGTTTGGAGGTCAGAGAACGGTCAAAAAATATTTCAGTGCGCAATATGGTGCAAAGATGAAGTGGGATGGCAAAGCCAAAACCACCCCACCCCGTGGAGGCTCGTGGGCCCCATGGGAAGGCCACCTTTCTGCTCCCCTGGAGGCCACATGCCTCCACGGGGAGTTGATGTGTCGAGTGGTGATTGGTGTTCTTACCTCTCTCTCTCTCCATGTAAATTTCCCTCCATATATATATATATATATATATATTCAAATTTCGTGCAAAAAATTTCACAACTTGTCCAATTTTATTTTTGTGATATCTCTCTCAAATCAACTCGAATTTTAGATTTTCAAAAGCTGAAATTGTTGGTTTTGAAGAGAGGAACAAGTCCCAAACATTTTAGAGTCAAATCATGTCCAAGTTTTACACAGTAATCTGATCTCAGTTCGTGTGTTCATCATTTGTAAGTGAATCATCTTCTTTCCATTTTTCTTTTGTGATCAACTTGATGAATCTTCTTATTTGATTAGAGAAAAATGTTTAGAATGATTTTGATTCCAACTTTAGACTTTTTTGGATGAGTTTAGAAATTAGCTCTTGTGATTTTTGATTGAACATTTTTTACCTAATTTTGAAGAGCATGAACTTGAATCTAGAATAACTTTTTGATTTGATCTTGATTGTTGATTTCTAGGTTTTAGTCACATGTTCTAGAACTGGTTATTTTGATTGTGATCTATATCATCTAAATCTAGTTCTTGATTTGTTAAATATGTTATTGTTTTCAAGTGTTAACTTGTTCACTTGATTTCAAAGCTAGGTTTTGTGTTTTTTGTTGAAAACTTGTTGTTCTAGCATTGATTGACATGTTTAGGTTTCTAGATACTTTTCTGAATGATTTTGAATGCCTAATCTAGATCTCTAATTACATGTTCATAAGAATTAGTTACAATTGATTGTGAGCTTGATTTGTGCATAAACTAATTCTTCATAGAGTGTGTTTGATCAACTTGCTCTATTTTTTGTGTTTGCATCAATTGCATTCACTTAGATCATTTACCTTGTTAAGAGGTTGGAAGTCTCATTCCTTAGAGTGATTCTTTTGATTGAGCATTGGAAATTAAATTTTGGAGAGGGGATCTTTAATTTGTGCATTGGAAGTCTTAGCTAGGATCGGGGTGATCCGGATATCTAAGCAAAGAAGTCTTGTCTAGAGTAGGGGTGACTTGGATAGACAAGCAAGGTGCCTTCCTAGAGACTTGAGGTCTTGGATAGGAAGTTGGCATAGTAAGCTGGCATAGTAAGTTCACTAGGCCCGAGGGTAAAGTAGGTGTTGATAGCTTAGAGAGTGAATCTTGTGTTGATTGCCTCTTGAGTGTAACTCCTATTTGTCATAGTGAATTTCTTTTGCTGGTGGTTGTGGTATCAACCAGTGGATGTTTCCTCTTTTGAGGTTTTACCACGTAAAAATCTTTTGTTTTGATTTTTGTTTTTATTAGCTATACTTTCTTTGAACTTGTATTGATTTATCTATTGCTTAATTGAATTCATATTGTCTTGTTGTATCAATATACTTGTTAAAGCTTCTTGTGATATTGTATATCTTGTGAAGAAAAAAGAAGTTGTAAGAATTTTGAGGCTATACCTATTCACACCCCCCCCCCTCTAGGTATATTTGACACTATAATATTAAGGGAATTTCAACAGTTAGGGCATAGGTCTTGTTCAAGAATGGTCTTCCTAACAAGGCATTGTAGGGTCAATTCTCAGTGTCAAAAACTACGAAGTCGAGTAACACCGTCTTCCGACATGGGAAGCTCTCTATGTCAACTGGCAGTTTGACAGTCCCTAGTGATATCACTTCTGCTCCTTAGAATCCTCTGAGCGGGATCATCAGCGGTTGCAGATCCTTCCTTTGTAGCCTTAACTGATCAAATACCTCGATACTTAGGATGTCTACCGAGCTTCCATTATCAATCGGTATTCTCCTTACTTCCCAGTGACCGATGCAAACTGACACCACAATGGCATCGTTTGGTCTTGCTTCAAGTTCGTGTGCATCGACTTCTGAAAAAATGTTCAGGTCCAAACCCTGCTTAAGCTTCTTTTGGTCGGGACCTACTGAGTTTACCTCCAAGTTCTTCTGGCCATCTATTGCCTCGCGGACTTCAGTCATTCTCTTCCTGCTACTTCTTCATGTGCATAGCCCGCCAAAGATGGTATTGATAACCCTGACATCGGAATTTCCCCTTGGACTGCCTCTTTTATCTTGGTCATCTTTCACGGAGTCATTTTATAGATCATCGCCTCCTTTGAGAACCACATCTTTCAGGTGCCCTTCTCTGATCAACTTTTCTATGTAATCTCTTAGTTGGTAACACTTGGAAGTCTTGTGATCAACTTCTCTAATCATCTTTCAGTACTTGGAAGTGTCCCTCTTGGTAAAATTTGACTGCTTTTGGGGCTTTTTGTATAGGTTTTTATCTTCTATTACATTAAGAACTTCTTCCTACTTCTTAGTCAGAGGGGTATAATTAGTGTACTACCTCTTAAAGGTCTTATAGCCCTTCTGATCATCATCATTGTAGCCTTCTTTACCTTTCCCAGAATTGTTTTTCTGGTCTCTTTTAGCATTTCCCTTTGAACCATTATCTTTGGGTTTTTGACCTTCTCCCGGTCGACCGCCTTGTATAAGCTCTCCTCCGTGGGCTATCTTCTCTTCTTCGGCCATGGCGTATCCTCTTACATCATCCACCAGATTTGCATAGGTAGTTGGCCCTCTTTGCCTTAGGCTGAGTGACAACTAGCTGTGTTGCAAACTGTTGACAAATGCAGAAACTACCGCTTCGTCATTGGGGTCCTACATTTTTAAGACTTCCTGCGAGAACCTGGTGAGGTAGTCTTTTAACTTCTTATCCTTTCTTTATCTCAAGGTTGAAAGGACAGAGATTGATTTTCTAAGCTGAATATTTCCCATGAATTGCCTGGTGAAAGCCTGTATCAATTCTTTAAAATTCCTAATTGATCCACTAACGAGGCCACCAAACCACCTAAACCTATGACCCCTTAATGTTTGTGGGAACATCCTACATAGGAAAGCATCATCGTAGTCATATTATGCCATTACGCTTTGGTATCTTTTGACGTGCTCTTGGGGGTCAGTGTTGGCTTTGAATTGCTCCACGTGTGGCATCTTAAACTTTTCCAAAAAATGAGCTTGCCTTATAGAAGTAGCAAACGGACTACTAGAATTACCAATCAGCAGATTACCTCGACCTTGCCTCCGTTCCAACGCTTGAATCCTTCTTAACAGGATTTCCCCCTCTCCTTCTGGTTCACCGCGCTCATCTAACTTTTAGCGAATGATTAGACCATGAGGGTCCTTTGAAATTCGCCCCGTGACCTGGGTGTCATGAATGTTGTACTTGGGTGCAGGGGGTGACTCTCTACACCTCATAGGCAGAGCTTCATCACCAATGGGCTAGATCATGTGGCCGTCATACCTATCACCCCAGTCGTAACTCATTTCCTATCTATGGTACCATCATTGATCCTCATGTGGGCTAGATTCTTTGTGTTCTTATCTTTCTTGGTTTCCCCGACCCCCACGCTCTCTGTGGTCTTGGTCATCTTGACGATCGTCTCTCTTCTGGGAATGTCCCCTCCTTTCGCAACGATCTGCCCTATCTCTTTTAGATTTATGTGGTGCACCTGGGGTTATAACCACTATTTAAAACCGTACCATGGGGTCTTGAGCTACCATCGGCATAGATAACCGGTATGGTGAGGTCAAGTTAGTGGAAGCAGTTATGTTGATTCCTTGTCTAGCGGCGTCTTCAATGACTCTCCGAAGGGATTCTTGGATTTGACAGAAAGCATCTGGGGAGATGCTGGGACTGGTTTCTGTAGAAGTCATCACGTCTTGTCGGATGGAAGTTGGAGTTCTAGAAGGTAAATCTCCTCCCGAAGCGCTGGTGTTTGTTGAACCAGCATCACTAACACCACGCGGGGTGTCAGTTTCACATAGGGACTGACTTTCATCTCTACTATTTGCCATGTTGCTGTTACACAAATTTCCTTAAGATTTTGTTATTCAACCCCCTCCTTCTAGCACCAATTGTTGACTGTGAATTTTGGGATTATGTAAATTCAATCAAGCGTCGAACAAGTTATGGTGAATTAACATTTGTATAATGAATCAAGAAGAATAATAAGAGATCATGCAAACAAGATTTTACGTGGAAAACCCAGAAAGGGAAAAAACCACGGGTGTCGGTGACGGCGAAAGAGGTATTCCAATATGATCAATCTGCTACAAGTTTAACCTCTCTTCCGCTCATGTATCTCTACTCATTCGTTAACCCTTTTTGGGTGTTTTAAGGGTCTATTTATACGTGCATAGAACCCTAATTCTTGGAGTACAAGTAAAAGAAAAGGTGGTAGTAACTTAATAAAACTCTAACTTGGTGGAGTCGTTTTAATCTCTTTTCCCATTTTGCATTGTTAGTGTTTTAAACATATCAGGTCTTTGGTCTATTCTGGACTTTGATATCTTTAGGGAAATCTATTTCCTTATCAGAGTATACTTCATGATACCTTATTTGAGGAAGATTCATCTTTGCGTATTTGAGTCGTGATTACATTGAATTCTATGTTGTTGACGTGTCATAATTTCGAGCGTATCTTACAATTGTCCGCGTGTCGCTTAGCAGTCTATCTGCCAAACTCAACCAAACCTCTTTCACCCCCGACCAAGGATCAAAACCCGATCGGGTAACTAGACCTGACCATTTTAGGTTTCCCCGACCATCTTCTTTGTTTGATCAATATAATTACCTTGGTTGAATGCTCTCCACCTTACCATCTGAGTAACCCTAACCAAGTGTTTATGGGGATTGTATTATAGTCATCTTAGGTTGGCCCAGTTTAACTGAAATCCATTGACATGTCACCTTCTAATCCCCATAAAACATGGCGTTTATGCTGACATGTCATCTTTTCGGATTTCACCAATAACAGGCTCTTCTAAATGGAAACTGCGAATTCATCTCACAATTGGGATCTCGCAACAAGCTCCAGTAACTTCTGCTAGTTTGAAAATGCGAGTTTATCTCACATTTATGAAGTCGCATCAATGGGTAGAAACTAGTGGCTTTTGCGAGAAGCAACTCTATAAAACAAAGTCGCACTTTCAGCGCCACATCAGCCAGCCCGAGATTTTCTTATCCACTTGATCCCCACTATATATATGAACCCCTATCAGCTAAAAAGAAGAATCCAAGAGTGTTCTGCCACTCTCTACATTTCCACTATCTCTTTTAACTCTCTCTACACTTTCCACTACACTAAACACACATCTCTCTTACATTTTTCTCTACATTCCACACCACACACACCTGTAGTTACATGTTATTTGAAGCTTGATCTTAGAGGCAATGAAGAAGAAGACTTGAACAAGTGTGAAGAAGAAGCTTATCAAGAACACAATGGGCTTTCTCTTCTGTTCTTTATCATTTTATCTTGTTCTTAGCTTCATGTTTAACTAAACCCTCCATGTTGGGGGATTGATGTACATTAGTAATTAATCAACCTTTTGTTAAAATGTATCTATCTTTGGCTTTGCATGTTGAATTTGGTTTGATTTCTTGCATTTATGTTGATCAACTTGCATGCAAGCATTAATTAGACCTATTGAGTAGTTGAATTTCATGCATGGATGACTATTTATGCATGAGTCTTGTTTATTTACTCCATTAAAGAATCAAACTTAATTATTGCATGATCTTGCTTAGTTAAAGCTCGCTCACATGTTAATAATTTTGAAATTCTCACCTTATTACCTTTCAATGACCTTAGGTTGTGATAGTCGATGAATTTGGTCCTTAGTTGATATTTGGTAAAGAACACATGCCTGAACAATGATTAAGGTACTTAATTTATGATTGATTAATGAATTAGGTTATTACTTATGCTGTATTAATCCCCTAACATTTCCATCCCATATCACATTCTCAATTCTTATGCTACTTAGTAATAGTTTAGTTTATTCAAAGCAGTATTAAATTTGTAGTATTAATTGAGTAGTTAACTGTAGTCAAAACTAGTTTGTACTTATCTGCATTTAGTTAAGCTAGGTAAATTTTATTTTTTGCAAGAGTTGGTTTCTAAGAGAACATACATCCATGCAGGAACGACATCATATCTGTGCCACTATACGTGTCAAACAACTCATGCACTTCCAAAAGGGTTTAATTACTTGCATGCTCACATATTTTAGAAACCACTTCGGGCATGTCAAGATAAAATGGAGTCGTTGTCGGGGACGTAGCGTATTCATTTGCCATCTTTTGTTTTAGTTGATGATTTACATTAGTTTTAGTTTGTGCTATCTATTTATTCAGTTAATTTCAGTTGGTAGTTCTTGTTTTTGATTGTTTCATATCGCATCTTGTGTTGTATGCACTATCGACGCTCATTAGGAGGTCATCTGTTTCCGATTATTGAAGACATTGACTATGTTAGAAGGTTGACAAGGGCAACGGAAGTGCCCGAAGTGGTGATTGAAATCGGAAGTAGTTCAACCCCATCGGATAACACCAATATGGAATAGCCGAATCCACCCGTTGTGCAAAGGTACATGAAGAACGATGCCTTGTAAGTTGTTGGACCACAACCTTCAGCCATCTTATTGAATACAGCATAACACAACTATGAGCTCAAGAACATGCACTATAATACCCTCCTCATCTACCATGGTATGCCTAATAAATATGCCATTCAATTCATGAAGGAGTATTACAATATGATAACAACAATTCCGCTTAAAGAACTCAAAGACCAGCTAAGAATGATGTGTTTCTCCTATTGTATAAGGGACAAAGCAAAGCAATGACTAATGGCTTTGGCCCCAAGGTCGCTCACTAGGTGGGCTGAGGTTGAACAAAAATTCTACTCTAAGTACTTTCTTTCTTGGAAGACAAAAGAGATCCAAGGGAAGATTGCCACATTTTTGGAAGAAGAGGGAGCACCATTTCATGAGACATGGGAATGATACAAGCTACTTCTAGCTTAATGTTCGCACCATGAGTTCACCCTTGTACAGCAAATGCAATCTTTATATGATGGACTCACTGGACTCACTGGACTCACTTAAGTAATAGTTGATAATGATTGTGGAGGAGCCATGAGAGAAAGAATTGCGAAAGACGTGCTTTCAAAGTGTGAGATGTTGGGGCAAAATTCCCAACAATTGAGTTCAAGAGGAAACAGAAAGGTGTAAATGAAGTGAGTACTGACTCGAAGCTAGCCAAACAAGTTGCTAGCTCAAGAGACATGAGGAATATATGAACAACCTAAAGAAACAACCCATGGTGGCTAGTCAAGTTTGTGGAAGAGGAGCACAGAATGGATATGTATCCCATGAGAGAGCCATTGCCATATCAAGAGGAAGAGGTACAAGCCGTAAACCCATACAAAAATCAAGGCCTGAGAAATGACCCATATTCCAACATATACAATCTGAGGGTGGCGACGTCATCCGAACCTTTCTTGGTCAAACAAAAATTACCTCAATCCGCAACCAAGCAATCAAGGCTATCAAAATCAATGCCACCCAGTTAACAATCAACCATGGCAACATAACCAACATCATCAACAATGGAACAACCACCATCACGAAGGGCAAGTCCAATATATCCCTTCACACTCCAACCATCAAAGATTGAACGCATTGGAAGAGTTGATGAAGACAATGGAGATGCAAATGGGGCAACTTGCCGAAGTGCAACAGAATCAAAAACTGGGGAAATTCCTAGTCACACTGAGTAAGCCAAAGCCATGACAGTACTTCAGAGTGGTAAGGTTCTCAATAAGAAAGTAACTCCTGAACTTTCTAATGATTTTACTAATGTTTTAGGAGAAAAAGATGAAAAGGAGGCCTAAGAAGAAAAGGAACCGGAGTCTTAGCCGAAGGACACATCAAACCCTACAAGGGGCCGGATTCATATGTTCCTTCAGTTCTTTATCCAAAGGGATTATAAAAGAACAAGCTCATTCAAGCCTTCAAGAAGATCTATGACATCTTGTCAAAGGTCAATGTGAGCTTGCCTCTACTTGAAGTGATAGAGAAAATGTCGGCATGTGCAAAATTCTTCAGGAGGTTGAATTCAAGGAATCGAAAGAGTGAATTCAACGAAAAGATTATGATCCCGAAAGAATTAAGTGCGGCACTCGAAACTACATTGCCACCAAAGCTTAAGGATCCGGGAAGTTTCACCATTACCATTTTGGTAGGTGAAACAGGGAAGGAGAAGGCAATGTTGGACCTTGGAGCATCTATTAATTTGATATCGTACTCGGACTGCAAAGCAATGACATTGGAAGGATTGAAGCCAACATCGTGAGGCACCTTTGCGGCATAGTAGAAGATGTTTTGGTTCAAGTGGGAAACTTAATCATCCAGCTTACTTCATAGTTATAGACATGAAGGATAGCACATTTAGTGAGAAGGAGATACAGATGTTGCTTGGCTAACCTTTCATGGCCATCGTCAAGGTGATCATCGATGTGCACAACGAAAAACTATCCATAACTGTACTTGAAGAGATCCTCAAGTTTAATGTTTTTGAGTTTGTAAAGCATCTCATGGGAGCCTTTGATTGCTTCAACATTCATGTGGCCACATCGAAAACTAGCTCAAAGCTTGCATTGGAGAATTACATGAGACTTTCGCATATGGATTTAGATGAGAGCCGTACTCCCCTCCTCAAGTATGAGCCATCTAGCTTTAAGGAGATCATTAACCAACTGAAAGAAGAAAAAAGAATGGTGGTCATAATGAATTTCAACTTGACCCCCAAGATTGATGAGGTAGTGGAAGAAAATGAGGAACTTAGGATTTTGCTAGATGGATGAAACTCATCGAGAATGAGATTCTACGAAGGGATTGTGTTTTAGAGATAATGAAGACCAATGAGATGGACAACCTTGCAAAGCATGCCAAGCTTAAGCAAGAGATCCAAGCCAACCCTAAAGAGGTGGTACCACTTCCAAAGAAGAAGGAGCTCAAAGTAGAGCAAGGCGAGTCGAGTGGTGCCATCTCAACGCCAAAACCCAAACAAGCCAATAAGATGTGTAACAAGAAGAAGAAACAAGCATTACCATCAAAGGAAGAAGAACTAAGAGGTATCATTCCCACATTTATTCCCCTGTGTTACCATCGCCGCATTAGAGGTCATATTATACCACATTGCAATAAATTTATTAGGCAATGTGCATGGCAGGAAGTGAGTCCTATGGTGAACTGATCGCGCTTTAAATGTTCATATTTTGTGCACCCTTTACTTAACTTTTGTTTACGATTTCTGAGCATTTTTAGTTAGTTAACCATGTGTTTAAGTGTTCTCAAACATTATTGAAGAATTAGAGGTGGTTGTACTTAAAGGGGAGATTTGGAAGCAAAATGGAGCAAAAAGAGTAAGAACTGTAACGGCATGTGCAGAATGATCAACTTGCGGAGGCCGTATCTCCCTCCTTATAATGATTCACACTGACATCTTTATATATTCGGAAAGCCCCAGAAGTCTACTTTTTAACGGTTTTTACGGATCGTAATTCTGGATTTTTTTGAGGGAGATATGCTTGTTCTCGTAACTATGTGCAGTGCAGAAATGACATTCAACTGTCCATTTGGCTGGCACTATATGGCCATCGTTTTGACCGCCGAAGGGCACCTGGAGGTCAAGTTTTTACCCGAAATTGAGGGTCATTTTCATCCCTTCACTACCAAATCATCCCCAAACTTGCCCTAACTATAAATACACCTTATTCCTCTTCTCTAAAGATAATTTTCAGACCTCTCAACATTTCTCACTGCCATACACACCTCTCCCTATATCCAAATCACCTTCACACTTTCAACCAAATCCTTCCCATTTCACACTTCCATAACCAAATACATAATGTTTCCATCATCCATACCAAAACCCATCCACATCTTGGAGATTTATTGAAGAGAAAAGAGGAGATTCACCAAGGCCAAGGGAATCTCAAGCTCATCAAGGAACAAGAAGACTTTGTGAAGTCTTTCATGGGTTTTTTCTACAACTTTGATCTCTTTATTTATATTTCCATTATATGTAACTAAAACTTTATGTTGGAGAATGATGAGACAATTAATATGATATTTCTATGTATTTAATATGTTATTATGAATTCTCTCTTGGATTATTTCATTTTCATTGCTTTGAAGTTACCATTTTACATGACTAAGCTCATATTGGGGTTCAGTTTAGTTTTGCTTGTAAATGTGGTTCACATATGAAGGTTGTGGTTTACGGTTTGAATGGCTTTCAACTCATTCTCCAACTTTGAGCATTTATGAATTGAAATATATGATTTGAATGTTTTACATGGTATGAGACTTTGAATGTGTTCTTGAGAATTTATCTAGTGAATACTTATAGTGGGGCTCACTTGAGTACGAAATTTAATTGATATTCTTGCCAAGACTCATAGTAGGGCTTACTTGAGTTAAGGTTTGAATTTGGACTATAAATGTTTTCTATCAATTTTAGAACACTCTTTAAGTTGGATTAAAGCACTCATTGGACACTCCTTCAATAGCCTTGAGAGCGATACCTTTGTTTTGGCTTTCGACTTTCGGCTTCAAGCTCATTTCATATGTTTGTAGTGATCCAAGCAATTCATCGATGCTTAAGCAATCAACATCCTTGCTTTCTTCTATAGCCGTAACTTTGGCCTTGAATCACTTTGGAAGAGATCTTAAGATCTTCTAATTGAGGCGCTCTCTTGAGATTGGCACACCAAGTGCTTGGCATTTGTTGGCAATGTTAAGAAGCTTAAATTGGAAGTCTTCAAACTTATCTTGTTCACTCATAAACAAATTTTCAAATTGTGATGTAAGCATTTGAAGCCTTGATTTCCTTACCGCCAAAGTTCCCATATTCGTAACTTGTAGAGCATCCCATGCTTCCTTAGCAGATTCAAGATTTTGTATGTAAGAGAATTTATGTCCATCAACTCCTCCAAAAATGGATTTCACGGCTCGATGATGCCATTTGGCCATATCAAAATCATTGACCGTCCACCCACTCATTGGTTTTGAAATTTCAGAGCCATCTTCCAATATCTTCCTTGGAGGTGTATAACCTTCTTCCACAACCATCCATTCTCTCTCATCAATAGAGCGGATATAGGCTTTCATCCTTAACTTCCAAAAACCCATAATTATGTCCTTTAAGTAATTGAGGTCTCGAATTTGAAGCACATTCGGCCATTATATCCTCTTGAACCAACATAGCTTCAAAGCTTCGCAAATCACTGTGAGTGTATCTCGAGATCTTACTAAGTGTCATCTAGTGACCTACTCTGATACTAATTGAAAATACAAACACGATTAATTTGCCTAAATATAACCTAGAAGGGGGTGAATAGGTTTTTATACCTTTTTCAATCCCTTGAAACAAACAAAAGTTTGTCCCTCAATATAACTTGTATCACAATCTAATAAGCACACATAAGCACATATAGACCATTGATGAATATATTCAAAGCACTAAAGCTTACAATGTCTATATCATACAATAGAAGAAATACTACAAAACATAAACTAATAGTCATTTGTTCTTACAATTGCTAAACAACACATATAGATAAATCAAAAAGATAAGGATAGAGAAATGTGACTAATGATTTTTTACGTGGTAAAATCTCCTAAGAGGAAACATCCACGGGTTGATACCACAACCACCGGCAAAACAACTTTCGCTAGTAAGATAAAAGTACACCATCATAAGTGACCAATCCACATGATACTCCCTATTGGATATCCCTTCTGTCCTACCCACATGAAAGAGTTGCCTACTCTCTAACCATAGAACATCACATGCCACTAGAGAGCAACTTCCTAACCATATCAATCCACATGCCACTAGGAAGATTTCCTTCTACTCTCTAACCATAGCACTTCACATGCCACTAGAGAGCAACTTCCTAACCATAGCAATCCCCATGCCACTAGGAAGATTTCCTTGCTTGACTATCTAGATCTTCACAATCCTAGCCAAGACTTCCTCGCTCGATATGAAGCTTCACACTCCTAATGAGACTTCCTTGCTCAAGTTAAAGCTTCACACCTTAACAAGAGACTTCCTTGATCAAATTGAAGCTTCACACTCCAAATGAGACTTCCTACCTTTTGCAAGACAAACGATCTAAGTGTAATGCAAATGATACAAACATATGCAACATAGAATATGCGATCAATATATCCTATGAAAACTAGAAATGAACAATGAGCACTGATCGGTCTATTTCTATACATGTTTTAGGTCCCCATTTCCTATTATTTGTGCTTTGTTCTCAAGTAAAATTAGGTATTTTATGTGTTTGTTGAGTATGTGTAGGTCACATTCCATAGAAGAGGTGTTGGATGTTATTTTGGAGAAAAGAAGCAAAAAGACTAATTTTGGCTGTGCAGATCACTCATATTGCGGGCCCTATATCTCTCTCCTCCGTTTGAATTGTGTGTCCTACCACCTATGGATGGAAAGCCCCGGAAATCTAGTTTCTGGTGCACTTTTCGGATCGTAATTTCAATATTCCTAGAAGAGGTTATGCCCGTTTTGGTACCCAATGGTCAGATCAGTTATAATTCCGCGAATAGTGACGGGATTTGTTTTGCAAGTTGTCGGAATGGAAAATATTACCTTCTTGGACATGAGTGCGAGTCTTGGAAAGCAATTTGACACCTAATCCTTCTCATCCTTCAATAAGTAATCAATTTGAGTGGATTAGGAAAGAATTAAATCCCAAAAAAGTAGAGTTCTAAAAGGGAATTGATTTCCTCGTTGTTTAAGGACTTGGCTTAGCATCTAAAGCCTATTTAAACCCTTTTGAACCCTAATTTCCGGAGAGAATCCAAGGGAGGTCCCAAGCCACCAAAGGGGCCGTCCCCCACCACTCCATCACCATACAACATCTCACAACTTTCATCCATCTTTACACATAGAAGATTCGAAGACGAAGAAGATTCATCATTGAAGACTTGAAGAACTCATTGAATGCCAAGATGAGTTTTATCTTTTCTTTCTCTTCTCTTTTTATTTTCATCATGTGTAACTAATCCATAACTAGAGAATCAATGTGAACCTTTTGTGAATGCTCATGTTAGGATTACTTATTATTTCTTCAATTCAATTCTTGATTTATTCATTGTTTTTCACTACTTAATCCTTATTAGTTTTAATTTTCATTCACACCGTAGATCAAATGGTGGATGATTATTTAGCATGATTTTAGGATTAAGACGTTCTGCGAATTAGGGTTAGAGTATAGATCAAAACCTAATCCTGATTAATGCTCACTTGAATAAATAAAATTTATCTTTAGCATAGATCAAAGCAAAGTTTAGATTTTGGTTCTTAATTCTTGAACTTACTGGGTTTTCGATTATTGTTCACACCATAGATCAAATGGTGAATAGTGGTTGGGAACACGTGACTCATCCCGCGATTGTACGGTAATAGTCATATTAAAGATAAAGAATGAACCATTGAATTAATTGAATTTTGTTTACAAATTAATTCCATGCATTGAGTGTTCATAATTGGGGATCATTGATGAACTAGTGTTTTCTCTCCATTGATCACAAACCATATTCTTTTAAATTGTTTTCTTAGTTTAATTCAATCATCAACAAATCTTTTGGTTACTTTAGTTTAACTTTAATTAGAATTAGTTTTAATTAATAAATCATTTTTCCTCCTGTAAACGGTCCTTACTTGCCACAGTACTTATCTTCACGATTCGTACACTTGCGAGTGAGTATTTTATAACACGATTTTACATATCAAGTTTTTGTTGCCGCTGCCGGGGAATAGTTGAATTTAATGATTAATTCTAGTTTTAGTTTTAGTTAATAGTTTTAGTTTAATTTTTTTTAGTCAATAGTTTATTTTTATTTTTATTTAGATTTTGTTTTCTTTTTATTTTCTTTTTCTTTTCTTTTCTTTCTTTCAGGAACAATGGATTTTTATGGGCAACAAGTTTATGATGAGGAAAGAGAAACACTTCATGGATTTGCTATGCAACTGGCTGCTTTAGAGCCACAAATGGAGAGATTGATAGTTTCAGCAAGAGCACAAGCCTGAACAATCAATTCTTACAATCTGTGGCCTGTGCATGAACCTTTTGAACATTCTTACAATTCGTATCCTATCAATGGAACATATGGAAATTCCCACAGTCAGTGGTCGAGTTATGAACCATATGATAATGCTTACAACCCGGATTGGAGGAATCATCAAAACTTCTCAAGGAGCTACAATGAAGTCAATACCTATGAGCAGCCTATCTCCCCATCACTTGAACAGACAATGAAAGAATTCATGCAAAGCATGGATCAGAGAATGAATCAAGAAGACAAAAGGTGGCAAGACACTGATGTGAGGTTTCAAAACATTGATGCTTCGATAAGGAAGATACAGGTGAAAATTGGGCAATTGGCTGAATCTTTTCAAAATGAGCCCGAAAAATTCCCGAGCCAACCAGAGCAAGAAGATGCTATCATCATCCCTTCTAATGGTGAGATTGTCGATACCATAGTGAGCCATGAACTTTCTAATGATTTTTCTAGTGTTGCAGATGAAGAAGTAGAAAAGGAGGAGACAGAAGAAAAAGTGAATGAAGCGGAAGATATACCTTTCGAGGCACCGCTCTTATACAAGGAACTCAAGCCTTATGTCGCTCCCATTACCTTTCCGAGACACCTACACCAAAGCCAATGGAATAAGTGGTTTTCTGAACTTATTTCACCATACTTTATATTGAACATTTACTTGCCTATACTTATTGTGTGCAGGAACATGCCGACGTGTGAAATTTTTTTCCATGACTTGATCGCGCTCAAGCGTAAATTTGAGACATTGGAATTTGGTTGAGTTTTCCTTGCACCCATCTTGCCGAGACATTAAATAAAGCGCTTGGTGGGAGGCAACCCACCTAGGTAATTTCTTTTTAATTTTTAGTTTTTAGTTTTTAGTTTTTAGTTTTCTTTTGGTTTTTTTTTTCTTTTCGAGTTCTTGCCTTCTATACTTTTTATTTATTCTTTGTCCATGCCTTTAATGACATATAAACATTGAGGACAATGTTTAGATTAGGTTTGGGGGTGTGAAAATTCATGTTTATTTTATTTTATTTTTACTTTTTTGAGCCATTTGTTGAAATCTGCGAAAAAATGACATGTTTTAAAAAAATTTTGAGGCCAACGTTTTGCAAAAAATGTATTCATTGGTGAGGAAATAAATTTTTCCATCCATGCAAAGTTCTTCATTTTTCTGATACGAATCTAACGGTATAAAGAACGTAAAATTCTGGGCGGTGGTTTAAAAGTTATGATTGTTTCTTCGACCAAAGGTCATGGGCGATGCCCTGTTTTTGAAATTCTGCACGTGAATGTTTTTCGTCGTCTGTTTTCTCACTTTTTTGATTCGAATTTTGAGATGTTTTCTAAACAAAGAGTGTGATTTTACATGTCTATTTTCTTGTAAAATTGGTTAACGGTTTTTAAGTGGTTAGAGAGATATGCATTAATTAATAGACGTACGTCAATTTCAAAAGTCGCCAGTTTTTGGAATTTTTGTCCTCCATTTCTTTTAGATGCTTCTTTTGTGTGCTTTTTAGAGCCGTAATGTATGCTTTATTCACTGAGTTTAGGCTAACGTCTTTCCACTTAGAGTATTGCATTGCATTTTTCAAAATTTATAACATGCTCTTGATGTGATAGTGGATAGGATGCTTAGTAAGATTGTCATGATTACTAGTGGAGACTACCCTTGTGAGTTCACTAAGCCAAGAAAACGTTACATAAATATCATTATAGAGGGTACTTTTGTTTCTACTCCTAAACACTCATTAGGTTCTTAGCATTAGAAATTGATCTTAATAGGTTATGCATTGGATATTAAAGAACATTCATCATAAAAAGATATCACATGTGGACTTTGCTCTTGTTTTGGTTGAACCATTAGAAGAGATATAGGCAATGTGTGCTTGAACTACTTAAAGGCCTTAAATATTTCCTACCTTTATGTGTGTGCTCCATAGCCAATTTTGAAGCCAAACACTATAAGCCTTTTTCTTTCATCACCCACATTAAACTTAACCCCAATGACTCATAATTTAGCCATACCTTATAGCTTGGGATCATATTGAGTTGATGAAGATGATTGAAGAGAGTTCAAAATGGGTGACTCGTGACGTGCATGTACCAAGGAAAAACAAGAAGATTAAATGAAAATAAGGTGTTGAAAGAATTATGTAATTTATGTACAAATTCTCATCTAAAAAAAAACAAGTTAAAAAAAAGATAAATGAATGAGATGATGAATCAAATGAATGTAAGTGAAAATGAATAGAGCTTTACAATGAAGTGATTTGAAATCAAAGTCAACTCAAGAAGGAGGATGAACAAAAAAATTGTTCAAGAAGCCTAGATGCAAATGGAATGAAGAATTCGAAGAAATTCGGCCAAGTATGAAGATTGCCAAAGAATTTCTCAATATGATCCTTGGTTTGTTTGCTATCTTAACCTACACCCAATGGCTCCATTAAAACCAAAGAAAAGATCTAATTGATCTTTTGGGAATGCTAGCTCAAGAGTAAAGGTAAACATATGCTCTATCTTGTTCTTAATATCTGATTCCGTTGATAAGATCCTTTGCATAAAAATCAAGCGTTCTTTCTATTATATATTCATATGCAATTATAACTTGAGATTTCTTATGCATAACTTCATTTGCATATGCTTGATGAGTGTATTTGCCTAGGTTCTGTGTGAAATTAATGAGCGATATCTTGTGAAAATTAGAGTCGAAGCGAATTATATCAATGGCGTTTGACTAATGTGTTTTTGAAACTAGAGTGTCTTGAGTGTGGGCTTTTCATTAAAACCAAGCATGCATTCAAATTTGTGGCATAATTTTAGTCTTTATTCAGTGGCTCTAGCATGCATTGGCTTTGAATGATACAAGTGAGTGTGCATCTTAATTATTTTGTTTTTCGCAAAATTATGTTTGTGGGTAGCATAGTTGTAAACCCTCAGGAGACAAAACTCCTCCTACTAGGGACACCTAGAGGTTTAAAGGCTTGTAACATACACTCAATGCTATTGTGTTCCTTACGAAAGTGGCTTAGTTTATTTTTATTTTATTTTTAGATTTTTGTTTGTTTTTAGTTTTTGTTTATATTCTAGTTTTGCTCGAGGACTAGCAAAAGATAAGTTTGGGGATATTTGATCGGTCTATTTCTATACATGTTTTAGGTCCCCATTTCCTATTATTTGTGCTTTGTTCTCAAGTAAAATTAGGTATTTTATGTATTTGTTAAGTATGTGTAGGTCACATTCCATAGAAGAGGTGTTGGATGTTATTTTGGAGAAAAGAAGCAAAAAGACGAATTTTGGCTGTGCAGATCACTCATATTGCGGGCCCTATATCTCTCTCCTCAGTTTGAATTGTGTGTCCTACCATCTATGGATGGAAAGCCCCGGAAGTCTAGTTTCCGGTGCACTTTTTGGATCGTAATTCCAATATTCCTAGAAGAGTTTATGCCCGTTTTGGTACCCAATGGTCAGATCAGTTATAATTCCGCGAATAGTGACGGGATTTGTTTTGCAAGTTGTCGGAATGGAAATATTACCTTCTTGGACATGAGTGTGAGTCTTGGAAAGCAAGTTGACACCTAATCCTTATCATCCTTCAATAAGTAATCAATTTGAGTGGATTAGGAAAGAATTAAATCCCACAAAAGTAGAGTTCTAAAAGGGAATTGATTTCCTTGTTGTTTAAGGACTTGGCTTAGCATCTAAAGCCTATTTAAACCCTTTTGAACCCTAATTTTGGGAGAGAATCCAAGGGAGGTCCCAAGCCACCAAGGGGGTCCGTCCCCCACCACTCCATCACCATACATCATCTCACAACTTTCATCCATCTTTACACATAGAAGATTCGAAGACGAAGAAGATTCATCATTGAAGACTTGAAGAACTCATTGAATGCCAAGATGGGTTTTATCTTTTCTTTCTCTTCTCTTTTTATTTTCATCATGTGTAACTAATCCATAACTAGAGAATCAATGTGAACCTTTTGTGAATGCTCATGTTAGGATTAATTATTATTTCTTCAATTCAATTCTTGATTTATTCATTGTTTTTCACTACTTAATCCTTATTAGTTTTAATTTTCATTCACACCGTAGATCAAATGGTGGATGATTATTTAGCATGATTTTAGGATTAAGACTATCTGAGAATTAGGGTTAGAGTATAGATCAAAACCTAATCCTGATTAATGCTCACTTGAATAAATAAAATTTATCTTTAGCATAGATCAAAGCAAAGTTTAGATTTTGGTTCTTAATTCTTGAACTTAATGGGTTTTCGATTATTATTCACACCATAGATCAAAGGGTGACTAGTGGTTGGGAACACGTGACTCATCCCGCGATCGTACGGTAATAGTCATATTAAAGATAAAGAATGAACCATTGAATTAATTGAATTTTGTTTACAAATTAATTCCATGCATTGAGTGTTCATAATTGGGGATCATTGATGACCTAGTGTTTTCTTAGTTTAATTTAATTTAGTTTTAGTTTAATTCAATCATCAACAAATCTTTTGGTTACTTTAATTTAACTTTAATTAGAATTAGTTTTAATTAATAAATTACTTTTCCTCGTGGGAACGATCCTTACTTGCCACAGTACTTATCTTCACGATTCGTGCACTTGCGAGTGAGTATTTTATAACACGATTTTACACATCAAGCACACAATGTAATATTTTTCTAGTTTACAATCCTAAAAATCATGTCATCACACAAATGATGCATGTACATATAAAATGCATGGATCAATTACACTTCATGAGAAACTAGACATAGTCATCAAAATGCACAAATCAAAATTGTCTAGATCTTATAACATGAACAAACAACCTAAAATATGTGAAACACTTAACACATATTAAAGACCTAGATTTTGTTCAAACAACTAAAATATGCTAGAATCAATTAATATGTTCAATACAAATTTCTAGCAAACATTTAGAGCATATATTCACAAGATAATCAATTAAACTCTAATAGGCTCAAAATACACAAACAAATGTGATATTCCTAAAAATGTTCAATTGACTAGTTCTAGCACATGTATAGGCTATCAATCATCAAAATAAGATCAATCAACACACAAATAGCCCTAGATTAAAAGCTAGCACAATACAACTCCCAAGCATGTGAAAACATAGGTTTTAAGAAAACCTAACTCAACATACAAGTCTAATTAAACTCAAACTAGCTTCATTAGAGTTTAAACTCTAATCAATGTTTACACATTAAACATACATATATAGAAGAATAAAACCCAAGGTAATTGAAGACTTGAAGATCAGAAACTCAAGAGTTGAATCATTACCTTAAGAAAAATGTGCTGTCTCGGATTTTGGTGTAGATCCACCAGAAATATCAACCAAATGACCTCAAACTCTTTCGGAGATCATAGAGGACTGGTAGACAAAGATTCTTCAACTTGAATCACTCAAATCGAACACCGAATGAGTGAGATATGGTGTTTGGAAGATGAGAATATTGGGGAGAAAATTACAGCACAAGTTTTTCAAACTTTCTTATTGAAATGAAAAGTGAGAGGGAAAGGAGTATTTAAATGAAAGAGAAAGGAGGGAAATAAGTCCACCAATAAGGGGTTGCCACCTCTGCATCCCATGGGTGTGCCTGACCTCCACGGGGGCAGAAGGAATCCCTTCCAGTGGAGGCCACGCACCTCCACGGGGAAGGGGTGCATGGCACCTTCTTTTCCTCATGCACTCATCGCGTCCTTCGACCGTATTTTGGCTTCCGAACTCTGATTTTGAATCTGTTTTTGGATTATGAACCGAGACTCCCTCATGAACATGGACATCAACAAACTTTCACAAAAGATATGGAAATCGACTTAAGCCCAATATCACACAAATACAAACAAACAAACACATGAACACACAAGTATGTTGTTTCATAGATATAGTCCTAGAACATACAATTTTACAAAAGTTGTCAAATTAAATCTAATGCATGTGCATACTTTAATAAGTGTGTGAATGTGTTATACCAATTTTGCACAACGATGCAGGGACACAAATGAATGCAATGTGTGTGTGCGCGCCTAGGCTTTGTAAGAGGAAAAAGGTCTTGATATTCCTTTAATATGCAATAAAGCTTGTTCCTCTTGTAGCCATCAATTTGCTTGAAATGTTGTCCAACTTCCTTAAAGCTTGATAAACCATAAATCCTAGACAACTATTTAATACAAAAGAAAATATCGTTTTGATATAGAATTATGCCAAAACAAGACTAAAAAACCTAACAATGTCTTCTTGGGTTGAGTAGGTATACCAACTCTTAGCCCATGATAGATGTCTTTTAATGATTTTCAACCATTTACACTTAATGTGATTTTTAAACAAGCTCACTTGAATGGGAGGGATGTGTTGTGTGCATACAAATCCAACATATCCCGACTAAAAGTGTGGAAGGGGTCAATTGTGAGCATACCAATCCAAGCCATCCCGATCACCTTAAATCTATCTAGGCTTCATGAGAAACCATCTCCACACTCAATAGAGCATATCAATCATTTGTGTGTAGTTAGAGTTGAGTGATCTTAGCATCACATCTAAAGATAGATTTTAGTCCTAGAAGATCAAATCGGTTCCTAAAGAATGGATTGCCCATTATTCGTGTGTTGATTGCATTGACTCCCACTCATCTCATTATCTTATAAAATCACATTCTTGCTAATTTAGTTGCATTTAGACTAATTAGTTTAATAGACATTTGTATCTTAATTTTAGTTTTTCGAACACAACCATTGAAACTTTACTTTTATGCATTTTAGTATTACTATTCCTAATCTAGTCATTGCTATCTCTGATCCATGTGGACGATATCCTCGCTTATCGCTATGCTTGTTTAGAGAAATTAAAGCAAATAGCTAAGGTATTTTATAAATTTCTTTTATGGACATTTTCTAACGACAAAAACGTTCACGTCAATATACGAAGATGATGAGGTTGCAAAAATAAGAAAATGGAAGGGCCAAATGCCTATGAATAGTGATTCACACCCAGATTATCCTGAGAGGTTGAAAGTATGTAAAGAGATGAGTATTTTGATTGAGAGAGGGATCGGTTTGAGCGAGCTGGACGGTACCTTTGTTATGAATGAGTTAGACCGTCTTAGTTGGAAGACTTTTGCCACCATCCGGAACCCTTGCAATGTCAAATTGGGGCAAGAGTTATACGCCTCAATGGTTCCAGATATATTGGAGGAAGAAGGGTCGGTAAAGGTCCGAAACAAGAATGTGTACATACATGCCAATAGAATCAACGAGTGGCTGAAAACCAAGAGCTTCCAACGAATGAGGTATGGGTATGAGTAGAAAGAGATCATCAAATTCTACAACTTGGAGTTAGCAAATGAGCTTCAGGAGAGGACGGATGTCTTATGGCAGCAGGGCAGCAAGTTTTTATAGTCCGAGCTAAATTTCGAATCGACATTTTGTCACATCTTCTTCAGCTACTGATTGCTGCCATCATTGCACCGAACCACTGTCACTCCTGACCCGGCAATCGTACTTTATTGTTTGAAGAAGAAATTAGATATTGATGTCAAGAAGATCATCTTTAGAAAGATTGTTGATGCGAGAAGAAATGAGAAAGAATGCATGATATTCCCTTGCCTAATCGCTCACTTTTGTGAGAAGGCAAAGATCAAGGTAAATGATCCTTCAGATGAGATCAAATGGCCGGATGGCGAGTGCGGAAGGCGAGCATATAATGAGATGGTGGGCCCTAGAGGGGTCGAGAAACTAGTATCTGAATTCGTAAAGAAAAAGAATAGATAAATGGAAGAAAGGTCAGGAGCAGTTGAAGAAGGGGGTAAATAATAGGTAACAGAGGAAGACGAACCAGAGATATATGAACCGAGACGAGCATAGGTGAATGAGCTCTCCAGACTGGTTAGGGAACTCACAGTTGAGTTCTGAGTTCTAAAGGAGGTTATTCTTGGAGAGAGCATGAAAATACTATATAGCGTGTGTCTACTAACCTAGAGGGGGGGTGAATAGGTTTTAGTTAATTTATTACCAACATTTCGACTTAATCAATTTTAATAGTCCTACCCCATATTAGCAATCAACCAATCCAACATAAACATGAGGAAAACAATAAAAACACAAGGATTGATTTACGTGAGAAACCCTCCAACTGGGAAAAACTCACGGGCTATCCTTCTAGCCACATACGGTCCTCAAATCCACTATTTGAATGAAAGTTTACAACCTAGGTTGACCTCAAGTCACACCTACTTGGTAACTAACCCTTTCACTCTACCCAACGGGCCTTTAATAGTGATTCTAGACCGCAAGCTTGTGCACTAATCCACTTAGTCACAAAGCTTAACAATCAATGAAGAGGTTAATCAACCTATGTGAATATGTAAAAATATTCTAACATGCAATTAATGCTAGGCAACACTAAATGCTTATCTAAGGATTTAAAGATGTCAATGAGTGCAAATCCTAGATATCAATATATAAATGCAAACGCATGAAGATTTAGCTAGAAGGGTAAAATCGTCCTAAATGCTAGCTATCAATGAACATACAATCTCAACCAACAAACATAATCACAAACATACTCAAATCATGCTAAACCAAATAAATATGCAATTAATTAACAAATAATTGCTAACCCTAAGTAAACAAGAACATAGAGATGAAAAGGAAGTTCTAAGACATGTTTGATTACCTAGTCAAGAAGAGCATGAAAACCTATGAAGAATAGATGCAAGAAAGGAGCTTAGATGCACATGGGTATAAGTTTGGTTGAGTAAAAAGGACTTCTTGGAGCTCTCTCTTTCTCTCTCTTGGATTTACTTTCTCTCACTTAGGGATATATTTTCAGAGCTCTAGGTCTAAATGGTGGAGAAGAAGATGTATTTATAGGGACCAAAAAACGAGCTGGTGTGAAATTCCCGAAATGCCCAGTTCGGGTGAAAAAGGCGACATGCAAGGCTACATGAGCAAGTCGCCTTGGAAGTCGCCTAACACACTATGGAAAAATCAAGATGTCAGAGGTGACATGTAAGGCGACATTCCCAAGTCGCCTTACATACTGGAGGAAAAATACATGAGTAAGGTGACATTGGAGGCGACATGCACAAGTGGCCTTGCATGTCGCCTAACACACTGTGGGAAAAACCTAAGTCTAAGACTACTTGTCAGGCGACATGCACAAGTGGCCTTGCATGTCGCCTAACTTACTGTGTAGCCCATCAACTCCAAAATGCAAGAAGTGTGTGTGTTCAACCATACATGCATGTCAATACAAATGCATAGAATGTGAGTGTGTGCAACTAAAACCTCTTCAAAGAGAATTAAGCATGTGATATACCTTTGAAGTGCTCTTGAGAAAGATGATGCCCTTGAAGCTTGATCACACCCAATGAAGCCTAATTTTACCCTTACAAAATTAATCCCCAATGTGGTTTGTCAACGAAATAAGCCAATCAAAATATGAGGAACTTACAATCTCCCCCTCTGGTTATTTCGTGACAAAACCACCACTCACAAATCATCCTCACAAAAGAATAAAAACTAGAGGTCAACAAAAGATATTCTACATTACAAATAGATACCTAGATGCTAGGTCTTCAAATCTTCAAGCTCTTGTAGAATAGCCATCCCTACACAACAATGAGACTACACTTTCCAAGACAAGTGTATGTGAGGTGATCAAGTGAAAACATAAAAGACAAGCGTTTGCATTAACGAACATAATAAACCATGCAATGAAGTGCAATGCAAATGCTCCCCCTAAACGGGTTACTCCCCCTCAACAAGATAATCTCCCCTAATATGCAACTCATCAAAACAACACTACTCCCACTTTTTGTCATGAGATAGGCAAATGAATATCCCCAAACGGGTCACTTTAGCAAAGAGAGTTATTTGCAAGATAAGTGCATAATCATATACAATAACTTTATGCAACTTAATTAATGGAGAGAGAATCATTGAGGTTTTATTTTTAAGAACAAAATGTGTGACTTAGTTGCTTTGGATGTAAGACATGTAACATCATAGTTCAAGCAAATGGTATTTGGCAAAGTGAACATCAAAAGGGTTCCAAAGGAATTCAAACCAATTCGCACCATTTTGCCATAATTAAACAAGATATAGCTTTTAAAAGTTTGAGCACACACAAGCAACCATGTCAATCCTTAATGGTCAATCAAGACATGGATATAAAATCCTTATTAATTGAATGGATATGGAATCCTTATTAATTGAATGGATATGGAATCCTTATTGGTTGTTGTCTTGTTCAACCATTAAGAAAAGAGCCAAAGCTAAATTGGATGAGACATCCTTATTTATTGCATGGACACAAGGTCCTTATTGAGTTTAGCTTTGTCAAGGTGCTTCCATATACATTTGCACACACAATTCATGCATAATATTTTAGCATGTCAAAATCAAGTCACATGTCATGGAGATAAATTTTAGGTCATTCAAATGTACTTCCCAATCAATTCTCCTAATCCAAAGATGCATATTTGAACATAGAGGTGACATGGATTACAAACCAAGCAAGGCACACTTATTGAATAAAAATCCATATAAGAGTATATATAAGCACAACCAAAAATACTCAAGCAATTAATAAAGAAGCATAAAGTTGATCAAGTTTTTGCTTATTTCAACATGCAATGTTGCTCTCTTTGCTTGAGCTCCCCATAAGGGGTCAATCACCAAAACACATCAACGCGTATGACAAATCCCAATAGACCTACTAAGTGACTTGAACCTAATTGAGTCTAAGGGCTTTGTAAATAAATCCGCTAGTTGATCATTAGTGCCTACATGCTCAAGTGTAATGCATTTTTTTTCAACTAGTTCTCTAATGAAATGATGCCTAATGTCTATATGCTTTGTCCTAGAGTGCTAAACCGGATTCTTTGAAATGTTAATAGCACTCATGTTATCACAATAAAGGGTTAGAATACCTTGATCAAAGCCATAATCCACAAGCATTTGCTTCATCCAAAGGAGTTGTGTGCAAGCACTCCCAGCGGCTATGTATTCCGCTTCAGCTGTGGATAGAGAGATGGAATTTTGCTTCTTGCAAAACCATAAGACCAAGTTGTTTCCTAGGAAGAAGCAACCGCCCGATGTACTCTTCCTATCATCACAATTTCCTGCCCAATCTGCATCACTAAAGCCAACTAAGCTAGCATTAGTGTCAAAAGGGTACCATATCCCATAGTTGGATGTCCCATTCATATATCGAATGATTCTCTTCACGGAAGAGAGATGGGATTCCTTGGGATCCGCTTGGTACCTAGCACACACACCCACACTAAAGGCTATATCAGGCCTACTTGCTATCAAGTAAAGCAAGCTACCAATCATGCCACCATAAAGACTTTGTTCCACATTCTTGCCACTAGCATTCTTGCTTAGTTTCAAGGTGGTACTCATTGGTGTGTCACAATGTTTGGCATTCTCAAGGCCAAACTTCTTCACTAGGTTCTTAGCATACTTAGCTTGGGATATGAAAATCCCATCATGCAATTGCTTGATTTGCAAACCTAGGAAGTAATTGAGCTCCCCAACAAGACTCATCTCAAACTCATGAGACATGACATCAACAAATTGTTGGACCTTGGATTTGTTGGTGGAGCCAAAAACAATATCATCAACATAAATTTGAGCTATGAAAAGCTCATCTTTGTTCCTCTTGATGAATAAAGTTTTGTCAACATTACCCCTAGTGTAGTCATTGTCAACAAGAAATTGAGTGATGCGCTCATACCAAGCCCTTGGTGCTTGTTTCAACCTATATAAAGCCTTCTTGAGGCGATAGACATGATTGGGGTGGTGTGGATCCATAAACCCCTTGGGTTGCTCAACAAACACTTCCTCATATAAGAAACCATTTATGAAGGCACTCTTAACATTCATTTGATGCAATTTAAACTTGTGCATACATGATATGGACAAGAGAAGCCTTATGGACTCAAGACGGGCAACCGTAGCAAAAGTCTCCTCAAAGTCAATACCCTCAATTTGAGAGTATCCTTGTGCTACAAGTCTAGCCTTGTTGCGCACAATGTTGCCATTCTTATCCGACTTGTTCCTATATACCCATTTGGTGCCTATGACATTAGTATCCTTGGGTCTAGGAACTAGAGTCCAAACCTCATTTCTTTCAAATTGGTTTAGCTCTTCTTGCATGGCAAGAACCCAAAACTCATCATTCAAGGCTTCATCAACCTTTTTGGGTTCAATTTGAGAGGTGTAACAAGTATAGCTAATTTGATTAGCTATTTGACGCCTAGTCCTAACACCCTCATTTATATCTCCAAGAATGTCATTCTTGTTATGGAGATGTCTAACCCATGGAGCGAGTTCCTTAGAGTCAAAGGATGGATCTCTATCAAGAGGTTGAATGACCTCTTCATCTAGACTTGACTTCACATCAATTGAAGTCTCACCATTCTTCTCCAAGGAAGAATCATCAATCACAATGACCTCCTCATCATGGTCTCTAATTTTAGGTCTACAATCATCTATGACAACATTAGATGATTCCATGACACTCTGAGTTTTTAAATTGAAAAATCTATAGGCCTTACTATTAAGGGCATAGCCAATGAAAATCCCCTCATCACTCTTGGCATCAAACTTGCCAAGTTGATCTCGGTCATTTAGAATGTAGCATTTGCTCCCAAATGAGTGGAAGTAGCTAACATTTGGCTTCTTACCCTTCCATAATTCATAAGAGGTTTGCCTAGTACCAGGCCTTAGGAAGACTCTATTTCCTATGTAGCAAGCCGTATTGACGGCCTCGGCCCAAAGGTTCCTAGGGACATTGTTGCTAAGCAACATCACACGGGCCATCTCTTGATGGACCCTATTCTTCCTCTCAACCACCCTATTTTGTTGAGGTGTTCTAAGAGCCGAAAACTCATGGGAAATGCCTAAGCTATTGCAATAGCTTTCAAAACAAACATTCTCAAATTCCCTCCAATGGTCACTCATAATCCTCTTAATGCTTTTAATGTGTGAGTTCTTTTCATTTTGAATTTTAGTACAAAGCATTTTAAAATTTTCAAATGTTTCAGATTTTTCTCTAAGAAAGTATGTCCATGTAAATCTAGAGAAATCATCAACACAAATAAAAATGTATCTCTTGCCACCGAGGCTCTCGATTTGCATGGGACCCATAAGGTCCATATGTAGAAGCTCTAGTGGATCCTTTGTGGCGAGATACTTGCCTTTCTTGTGCATATTTTTGGTTTGTTTTCCTTGTTGACAAGGTCCACAAACACCTTCGACTTTCTTCCTAAGCTTAGGGAGGCCATACACAACCTTGAACTTATCTAAGATCCTCAAATCTCGATAGTTCATGTGGCCAAGTCTTTGATGCCACAACTCAACTTCCTTACACTTGGACATATTACAAGAGGTAGCACTAGCTTCAAGACAATAGCAATTGTCACTAGATCTCTTCCCTTTTAGCAAGGTTTGTCCATTTGCATTAAAATAGAATAATCATTTTTGTTAAACAAGATGGATAGTCCATCATCATTAAGATGAGAAATGCTTATAAGATTGGCTTGCAGACCATCAACAAGTAAAGCATTGGACAAGGAGGGTAAATCGGGAATGGAAATGGTTCCTTTCTCTATGACTTTCTTTCTAGATCCATCACCAAAGGTGACAAATCCTTCATCCTCTATAACAAGAGATTTAAAGAAACTCTTGTTTCCCGTCATATGCCTAGAACACCCACTATCCAAATACCAAGTGTTGGAGGCATTTGCCTTCAAGGCAATTTGAGCCACATAGCAAAAATAATCATCTCTTCTAATCCACATAGGTGAAATATTCTTTTTCCTAGTGGTCATAGTCATATTGGATCTAGATTTCCTAGGATCATGCAAATTGGCTCTAGATTTCCTAGAAACATGCATTTTGGCTCTAGCTCTATTTCTTTCAATCATGCTCTTGATTCTACACATTTCAATGTATTTGAAGCAATTAGGTCTAATGTGACCATCAACACCACAAAAATGACAAGTGGGAATGAAATAAGAGGACATACCATGCCCTTGTGAATACAAGGGGGCTTTCCCATGAACTTGAGCTTGTCTTTGGTGTTGGATTGGTTCTCTCCTTCTTTGTTGTTGAGTTGGAGTATATTGCCTCATTGGTTGAGCTTGCATGAATTGCTTCTTGACTTGGTGGTATTTGGGTTGAGGAAAACTTGCTTGATGAACCTTTGTTGGTTGAGCTTGAGCTTGTTTCCCTTGTGCCACCTTGACTTGGGAGTCCTTAGAGCACTCTCCTAGTTCAATATTTTTCCTAGGATGTTGTGGAGGTAGAGGCTCCTTGATGTCTAAGCTCTTGACAAACACGGTCTTACTTGAGGATGAGGTTTCCTTGTTATCTTCATAGCCAAGACCTTTCTTATCACTTGGCCTCTTGCCAACTCCCAACATGTGGTGAAGTTTCTTCATGCTTGAAGTCATCTTAGCAATGATCTCTCTTGCTTCTTCAAGCTCCTTTTCTATCAATGCCTCATTCCTTTTTGCTATCTTCACTTCTCCATTTAGGTGAGTAACCTCGGTAGATAGCTTGAGATTCTCTCCCTTTAACCTTAGAATCTCTTTCTTAATTTTCAATCTTGGGTTTTGAAAATGCTCAATGAATCCTTCAAGGTCCATCCCTCATACATCCATATTTGTTGAGTAGGATGAAGAGTCACCATCACTTGAGTCATCTTCACTTTGTTTCTCTTCCTCTTCATTATCTATTGCTTCCTTACTCTTGAGAGAAGATGCGAAGGCAATAAAGTTTGCCACATGGTCCTCATCAGCTGAGGATTCTCCTTCTTCTTCCAAGTCATCACAATCGCTCCACGTGGCGGCCATAGCCTTTCCTATCTTCTTGTTCTTTAAATTGCCACAATCCTGGAGATGTGTTCGAAGCCTCCACATTCGAAGCATTGAATCCCTTTTCTTGTGGGCTTGTATTCACTTGACTCAAACTTCTTGAAATGAGTCTTCTTCTTCATTTCCTTTCCTTTGGATCCAAATCCCTTCTTCTCAAACTTGATGAACTTCATGAACCTTTTGACCATGAGGGCCATTTCTTCATCTGAGTCTTCCTCCTCCTTCTCAACTTTAGAGGTCTTCAAAGCAATACTTTTTTGCTTCTTTAGAGGTGTAGGTGTGGGAGTCCACCTAGACTTATATGATAGAAGTCTTCCAATAACTTCACTTGGCTTCATGTTCTTGTAGTCACTATTCTCCTCAAGAGCCCTCACTTTTGACTCAAATCTTGCCGGAAGAGACCTCATAATTTTTTGCTTGATTCTCCTATCCGAGTAAGGGTCACCGAGTTGATGGCTTTGATTGACTATGTCCATCAACTTCACTTGAAAATCGTTGAAGCATTCATCCTCCTCTATCCTAATGGTCTCAAATTGTGTTTGGGGGACTTGAAGCTTGTAGTCCTTGACTACCTCGGTTCCTTCATGAGCCATCTCTAAAATCTCACATGCCTCATTTGCATTTCTAGTTGTTTAAATCAACTTGTATTGGTTGTAGTCCATGGCGCAAAGGATGGCATGCATTGCCTTGTTGTTCCACTTGGAAGCTTCAAATTCTTGAGAGCTCCATTGAGACTTTGGCTTGGAGACCTCACTTCCATCTTCGAAGGTCGTTGTTGGAGGAGTGTAACCATCTTTAATTGCCATCCATGCCAGGTCATCTATTTGGGCAAAGGTACGACTCCATCTTGCCTTCCCATGAGGCATAGTTCACCCTATTTAGTAAAATGGGGTCTTGTGCTTGAGGCTCCCTCATGTCCACCTCTATTCCCACTCATCGTGTTTGGGAATGAATGAGATGAATGTTTATGTATGCAATAAACAACTAACAAAATGCAAGATGCAAGACACACAAAGAGCAAGGATCACCTAAGTATGTCTAGGAACCCGCTCTGATACCAATTGAAAATACTATATAGCGTGTGTCTACTAACCTAGAGGGGGGGGGGGGGGGTGAATAGGTTTTAGTTAATTTATTACCAACTTTTTGACTTAATCAATTTTAATAGTCCTACCCCATATTAGCAATCAACCAATCCAATATAAACATGAGGAAAACAATAAAAATACAAGGATTGATTTACGTGAGAAACCCTCCAACTGGGAAAAACTCACGGGCTATCCTTCTAGCCACATACGGTCCTCAAATCCACTATTTGAATGAAAGTTTACAACCTAGGTTGACCTCAAGTCACACCTACTCGGTCACTAACCCTTTCACTCTACCCAACAGGCCTTTAATAGTGATTCTAGACCGCAAGCTTGTGCACTAATCCACTTAGTCACAAAGCTTAACAATCAATGAAGAGGTTAATCAACCTATGTGAATATGTAAAAATATTCTAACATGCAATTAATGCTAGGCAACACTAAATGCTTATCTAAGGATTTAAAGATGTCAATGAGTGAAAATCCTAGATATCAATATCTAAATGCAAATGCATGAAGATTTAGCTAGAAGGGTAAAATCATCTTAAATGCTAGCTATTAATGAACATATAATCTCAACCAACAAACATAATCACAAACATACTCAAATCATGCTAAACCAAATAAATATGCAATTAATTAACAAATAATTGCTAACCCTAGGTAAACAAGAACATAGAGATGAAAAGGAAGTTCTAAGACATGTTTGATTACCTAGTCAAGAAGAGCATGAAGACCCATGAAGAATAGATGCAAGAAATGAGCTTAGATGCACATGGGTATGAGTTTGGTTGAGTAAAAAGGACTTCTTGGAGCTCTCTCTCTCTCTCTCTTGGATTTACTTTCTCTCATTTAGGGATATATTTTCAGAGCTCTAGGTCTAAATGGTGGAGAAGAAGATGTATTTATAGGGACCAAAAAACGAGCCGGTGTGAAATTCCCGAAATGCCCAGTTCGGGTGAAAAAGGCGACATGCAAGGCGACATAAGCAAGTCGCCTGAAGTCGCCTAACACACTGTGGAAAAATCAAGATGTCAGAGGCGACATGTAAGGAGACATTCCCAAGTCGCCTTACACACTGGAGGAAAAATACATGACTAAGGCGACATTGGAGGCGACATGCACAAGTGGCCTTGCATGTCGCCTAACACACTGTGGGAAAAACCTAAGTCTAAGGCTACTTGTCAGGCGACATGCACAAGTGGCCTTGCATGTCACCTAACTTACTGTGCAGCCCATCAACTCCAAAATGCAAGAAGTGTGTGTGTGTGTAACCATACATGCATGTCAGTACAAATGCATAGAATGTGAGTGTGTGCAACTAAAACCTCTTCAAAGAGAATTAAGCATGTGATATACCTTTGAAGTGCTCTTGAGAAAGATGATGCCCTTGAAGCTTGATCACACCCAATGAAGCCTAATTTTACCCTTACAAAATTAATCCCCAATGTGGTTTGTCAACGAAATAAGCCAATCAAAATATGAGGAACTTACAGAGTACTAGTGGAGCTTAGAGACACTTCAGAATGGAGTATGAGTGCCAAAAGAAGAAGGCCAAGAAAGCCACCCTAGCCTCTACCTCCGCTACAGCTATAACCAAGCATCATTCAGACCCAGTCCCTCTTTATATCGATCCAAAGACTGTGTTCTCATATCCACATATTCCATATCTCAGGGCCGGAGCCTCTCAGCCAGCTTTGTTTCCTACCTTTCAGTAGCAACAGTGCTCCTTCAATCAGCGCAACCCACATTTGAGCAACATACCAACGATCCAACCCACTATGATGACAGCTCAGACTCATAGCACCAGTGATCACTCTATGTGGATATGTTTCTGCATAATTTTGTTTATTTTTAGAAATATTTAAACTGTTTACTTTTCAGGTATGGAAAGTCAAGCTTCTCCTTCTCCTACTATAAATGATCTAGATGTTCCCATTGGACTTAGGAAAGAAATTAGAAATTGCAATCAGCATCTAATATCTAATTTTGTTTCTTTTGACAAACAATCTCCACAACACAAGAGTTTTTTCACCCAAGTGAATTATGTTCAAATTCCTAAAACTTTTAATAGGGAAATTAGGAACAAGAATTGGAAAAATGCCATGAATGAGGAAATAAATGCATGAAATAAAAATCAAACTTGGGAAATAGTGGACTTTCCAAAAAGAAAAAAAGCTTTTGGGGTGTAAATGGGTGTTCATAGTGAAATATAAAGTTTATGGGTCACTAAAAAGATATAAGAAGAGATTGGTATACACTCAGACTTTTGGTGTTGATTATCAATAAACCTTTCCACCTGTTGCAAAAATGAATGATGCGTGTGTGCTTTTATCTTTGGCAGCTAACTTTGATTGGTGTTTACTGTAGTTTGACTTGAAATTGTCATTTTACCTACTGAATTGGAAGAAGAGGTGTATACGGAGTCACCGCTAGACTTTGAAAAGTTTTTTATAAGAATAAAGTTTGTAGGTTGAAGAAAGCATTATACGAGGTGAAGCAGTCTCCGAGAGCATGGTTTGGAAAATTTACTATGGTGATGTTGTAGAAGAAATACAAACAAAGTCAATGAGATTACAAGATATCCATTAAGAAATCGGCTTCATAGGGAGTTACAACATTGATTATGTACGTGGATAACATAATTGTGATGGGTAATCATAATGTAAATGCAACTTCTTTGAAACTGGTTGGCTAAGGAATTCGAGATAAAAGAACTTGGGAAGATCAAGTATTTCCTAGGGATTGAAATGGATGGGTCAAGAGAATGAATATTTGTGTCACAACATAAGTACATACTTAATCTCCTTAAAGAAGCCAGAATGTTAGGATGCAAATTGATTAAACCAAACCACAAGATAAGTGAGGCCAATGATGATGCAGTAGTGGATCGAGGAAGACATCAAAGGTTAGTTGGCAAGTTAATTTACCTTTTTTACGCACGGTCAGATATAGCACATGTTGTGATTGTGATGAAAAGCCAGTTCATGCACTCTCCAAATGATGTTCATCTTCAAGCATTCTATAAAGTTCTATGATATCTCAAATATACCCTAGGGAAAGGAATTTTATTTTAGAAAAATGTGGAATTAAGCCTTGAAGCATACATAGATGCTGATTAGACTGGGTTGATTGTGGATAGAAGGTCAACCTCGGGGTATTGCACACCAATTGGAGGAAATTTATTAACCTAGAAAAGTAAGAAACAGATCGTGGTGGCAAAGTCAAGTAACGAGGCAGAGTTTAAATCCATGGCCCATGGTATTTGTGAGTGTTTGTGGTTAAAAATCATTCTTGATGATCTCAAAATTAAGTGGCAATGATCAATGAAGATGTACCGCGACAATAAGTCAGCCATTAACATAGCTTATAATCAAGTTCAGCATGATTGGACCAAAAATGTTGAAGTAGTTAGGCACTTCATCTAATAGAAACTTGAGAGCGGGTTGATATGTACGCCACATGTCCTAACACATGGAAAATTGGCAAATATTTTAACCAAGAGATTGGCTAGTTCCTCATCCTAAGAGATTGCAAGCAAGTTGGGAATGGATAATATGTATTTACCAGCTTGAGGGGGGTGTTGGAGAATCAGTATGATTCTTTAAATCTTTGTAGAAATGTGGAGATTTGGAAACTTAAAGTAATTTCCTCATTGTAATAATTTCTTATTTTTTGTATAGAATTATTTAGGCTGGTTCCTAATTTGCAAGGGTTGATAGAATTGTCTAACTTTCCTTAGTTGGAGGTTGTAGTAGATGTATATATTTCCCATATACCAATTATTCAAAATATACATAAGTTATATTTTCTTCATGAACGAAGAGTTTCCCGTAACAATATGACACAAGTTGAATTGTCTGCGTAGAGCTATTGAGTTGAAGGGAATGAATCCTAGTCCAAGATCATTCAATAAAATGCAATGAAACTTGACTTACAAGTGAATAATCTCGAACCATACAACATTCCCCTCAAATATGAGACACAAAAGAGGGGGAGATAGATAGAAGACTGTTTGATATTAAATTGGCCATGCATTGTTGATACAGATCAGCTTAAGACAAATGGGTAATAGGCGAGTTCGTAAAATTTTTGGAGGGCTCTTGATGGGGCAAATGGCCTCCGAATCGACATTAAAATATGTTTCCAAAAAGCCCAAGACAAGCCCTACAAATGTCATAAAGACCTCGCCATCTATAACAGGCTTCATCATACGCAAATATGGCCATTTAGTTTCGTGCGCAACAAAACAATTGTTTCCTATTTCATTTACAATTCATTTTTTTTTCTTCTTTGTTTTGGGATTCTTTCCCGAGTTAGTTTAGTTGTTTTAGACCTCTTGTTAAGGAGTTTTAGGAGATAATTAATCCTAGAGATTCAATTGTTTGATTTTATTTAGGAACTTAGGAGATAACGAATCCTAGGAGATTCAAGGTGTTTTCTTATTTAGGAATTTTAGGAGATATCGATTCCTAGGAGATTCGTGTTGCTTTCATTATTTAACTAGCTTATATTATGGTTTTTAATCAAACTTGAATGAATACGAATTTTTTTTAGAGAGGCTATCTCTTTTATCCAAATTTCGGTATCTTTGTGAAGATCAACGAGTTTTGATGCATGTTATTCTAAGATCTGTGTGCGGATCAACAGATTAATAGAAGGATTTATACCGGTATTCGTACACGAATCAACATATTCAAATCGTTTGTCCCCTTCTGTGTATCGATCACTGCTTGCATTGATTTTTCTGCTGTCCAAATATCTGCATGATTTTTGGGCTGCATAAAGTTGGTATCAGAGCCTCCGAGTCTACCTCTATGCTAGGTTCAGTGTCCATAGACCACTCACCATATCAAAAAAAAATTAAAAAAGTTTCCATGAACCCCTCAAAAGAAATTTCCTCTTATCGTTTGTTGTTTTTCGATGATGATTATGTGTCGAAATCTGTTATCATCAATTTCAGTAAGCCACTAATTTTTGATGAATAAGTGTTTGATGATGACAATATAAAGGAATCAATTGTCTTCGACTTCGATCAACCACCAATTTTTGATGAATATGTGTCCCGATCGAGCATGAGAGGAACTCCAATGTTGTGGATTATTTTTTTCAATTTTGGCATGTTTCATCATTCTACGGCATCTCCAATATATTGGTTCCTCAAAGCTATCAAAATTCGAGGACTAATTTTCTCCACACTAGAGAGAATGATGCAAGAAATATTATTAAAGATATTATTGAAGATTGGCCAAAAAGACGGTGCCCATAACCATGCTGTCAATAATATAATCAAGTTTAGTCTGTTCGAAGCCATGTATGGTTTTCTCCTCATTATCCATTCAACTTAGTTTCTCTGCCGAGCAACACGAAGCTCAATCGCAATGCAAAGGATTTCGCACCCAGCTACTAGACGCTCACAAACGAACTCCCCAAAATTTGTTACTGGCCACCATTACATATAAGCGAGCTACAAATAAAAAGAGATGTCTGGTCGACTTCGATGTTAGCGATTTTGTGTGGGCTGTGCAAACCAAATACAGTCTCTGTGTTGGATATGGCTCGTATTCCCAATGGTTACCAAATGGGATTCAACCAAAATGGAAACCTCCTAAAGACGTGGGAAACATTTGGAAGTAGGAGATCGTGTTTGAATGAGGCTTGAAGACCGAAGAAGAATTGAAGAATCGGATTTTATAAGGAACCACGACGTGGATTGCGGTGTAGGCGCAGAGCATAGACATCGGTATGGACCGCGATCAATTCCAATGAGATCAACGCGGTGTAGACCGATGCATAGACAAAAGACAGAGGATGTGGTATTTTGACCGGTCATTTCCAGATACTTTCAATCGTACGGGCGCGGTTTGCAAACAGCGGTGACAGCGTATTTTGCATAGATCGAGAAAGTTACGCGAAAAAAGGAAGGGTTTTGAGGGAAGTCCTTGAGCATAAAAGAAAAGAGACTTTGTATGGAATAGGAAGTTTTTGTGTGTAGAAGAGTAGGACTTTACACGAAACAAAAAGTTTTATGCGTAAAAGAAAGTAGTTTCCTTGTAAGACTTACACTCTATGTAACTAGTACAAATAGATCATAATAGCTAGGTTATTATGTGTGTTGAGTGGAGCGAACACTTGAGAGATCTTAGGAAATGAGCATTAGGTTGTAATTGGGCTTGGGGTGTTTTTAGAGAGAGAATCATTAGTGTATGGTTGCAATAATTTACTACATAGTGAAACTTTCTCTTGTCGTTCTAACGACCGTGGTTTTTTCTCTATTCTTGGGTTTCCACGTAAATTTTGTGGTATATGTGTTATTGGATTTATTTCTTCCATCTTATCTTTTTTCTTTCATTGACATTATTGTGTTTGTTTGTGGTCTATCCAGCAACGCTTCCTCGGAGCGTAGCTATTGGTATTTTTGCTGACACTCTGTGGGAGAATACAACAAGCTCTCGGCTAGCAAGATTGGGCCCATCGATATCATTGAGAAAATCAATTTTAATGCCTACCGATTGAAGCTGCCAATCCATATTCGCATTATCGACTTGTTTAATATGACACATCTCATTCCTTAACATGGGATTCGTTGCCTGGGGATAATGAACCTTTGAATTTGAGATTAAATTCTCTTCGACCTTGAGAGAATAATGTTGATCGGTTTAAGGCAAAAACATAATTGGTGAGATCGTATTTGGGAAAGCAAGGGTAAATTTGGGGAGGGCCCTACAATATCTTCGAATCGACATTATAATATGTTTCAGAAAGTCCAAGACAGGCCCTACAAATGTTATAAAGACCTTGCCAATCAAGCTCAAATTTGGTCGTTTAGTTTCATGCGCAACAAAACAGTTGTTCCCTATTTCATTTACAATTTTTTTTCCTTTATTCTGGGATTCTCTCCCAATTCAGTTTAGTTGTTTTAGACCTCTTGTTTAGGAGTTTTAGAAGATATTGAATCATAGAGATTCAGTTATTTTATTTTGTTTAAGAACTTATGAGACATTGAATCATAGGAGATTCAAGTTGTTTTCTTGTTTATGAATTTTAGGAGATATCAATCCTAGGAGATTCAGGTTGCTTTCATTATTTAACTAGATTGTATTAAAGTTTTTCAATCAGACTTGAATGAATAAAATTTATTTTTAGAGATAGTATCTCTTTTTATCAAAATTACAGTATCTTTGTGAAGATCAACGAGTTTTGATGCCTGTTATTTTGAGATAAGTGTGCGGATTAACAAATTAATATAAGGATTTGTTCAGGTATTGGTGCGTTAATCAATGGATTCAAATCGTTTGTCCCCTTCTGTATATTGATCGTTGCTTGCGTCGATTTTTTCGAAGTCCAAATATCTGTGTGATTTTTCCGCTGCATCAAGTTGGTATCAGAGCCTTCGAGTCTACCTCTATGATAGGCTCTATGTCCACGAACCACTCCCCGTATGAAAAAAAATAAAAATAAAAATCCCCATAACAAAAAAAAACGTGTCGATGAACCCCCAATTTTGTTTTCTCTTATCATTCGTTGTTTGCCAATAATGATTATGTATCAGAATCAGTTATCGTCGATTTCGATAAGCCACCATTGTTTTCATGAGGAAGTGTTCGATGATGACTAAGTGTCGGACTCAGTTATCTTTGACTTCAATCAACCACCAACTTTCGATGAAGATGTATCCTAGATCGAGCATGGGATGAACTCCAATGTTGTGGATTATTTTTCCAATTTTGGCGTGTTTCATAATTCTACGGCACCTCCAATATATTTGTCCCTCAAAGCTATCAAAATTCAAGGACGAATTTTCTCTACAATGGATAGAATGATGCAAGAAATATTATTGAAGATACTATTGAAGATTGGCCAAGTAGACGGTGCCCACAACCATGTTGTCTATAATATCATCAAGTTTAGTATGTTTGAAATTGTCTATGGTTTTCTCCTTAATTGCCCATTTGACTTAGCTTCTCTACCGAGCAACCCGAAGGTCAAACGTAAGGCAGAGGATTTCATCACCCAACTGCTGGACACCCATGAACGAACTCGCCAAAATTTGTTGGAGGCCATCGTTACAAATAACCGAGCTACGGATCAGAAGTGGCGTCAGGTCGACTTCTATGTAGGCGATTTTGGTTAGGTTGTGCTGAATAAATACCGCTTCTCTGTAGGCGAATACAACAAGCTCTCAACTTGCCAGATTAGGCCCGTCGATATCATTGAGAAAATCAATTTTAATGCCTACCGACCGAAGCTGCTCTGCCATATTCGTATCATCGGCGTGTTTAATATGAAGCATCTCATTCCTTATCATGAGATTCTACACTTGGGGATGATGAAACTTCAAATTCAAGGTCGAATGTGTTAATAGCCAAAATTAGCTAAGGACCAAAGGGAAATTTTCTACCTCCCAGACCTGGTTCCATACCCGAGAGTTTCACCAGGAGACCTCTCAATCCAGAGCCGAGCTACTATACCATCCCAGAAATAAGGGCGGGCTCCGGAAACATCCGGGATAGAGCCCGGACCCAAGAGCTTCCACCAGGAGACCTCTCTATCCAGAGCCGAACTGCGATACCACCCAGGAACAAGGACGGGCTCCGGAAACATCCGGGATAAAGCTAGGAACGATCAGATCTAGCCCGCATCACCAAAACTAGAAGCTCCCCGAAGTCAAGGTCATCTCGCAAATGCTCCAGAGACTCGTCTGTACCTCGATTGACACAGAAGAATGTCCCTAAAAGGCCGCGAGGTCAGTCGAAGCCACACCTAGCTTCAAAAGATCAGTCGAGGCCACACCTAGCTTCGAAAAGGTCAAGGGAAGCCAGATTTGGCTCCAAGCTGGATGAAACTTCTCAGATATCAAGGTCGAAATACTAATCAACCTCCCTGGTTGATACACCACACCATATCGTCATATCCAACGACCTCCATAAAGGATCATACTGAAAGGATATGAGGAATGCATTGAATCATATCTGGAAACGTTACCTACATGCAGAACAAGTAATAAAATCCAAAAAGGAAACAAACTGATCTCCACCACGATACTCTCAATTCGAACGTCAATCCAAAAGTCAATGACATTAAAGCAAGAAATCCCGCCCGATAAGGAGAAGACTGAGAAAATCAAGGGAGAATCATTCTGTTGACCTACAAACTATGTATAAATAGAAAAGAAAAGAAATGAAAAAGAGGAGACTACTATTCGACAGGCATACGACAAATAATCAACCAGTCTCTAGAGAGAGTTGAGGGCAAAGAGAAAAGAATCTATGTATCTGTACACCATGCACGTTCAATAAAAACATTCTTGTTTACTTGTCATTTTATAAATTACTGTTACATATACAATAAATTTTGGCCACCACCTACGTGGTAGTGGTCTCGAGGGCGTTAACTGAGATTTCTCATCCCGAGCAAAATTTCCGTTAACACTTTCTGGCGCCGTCTGTGGGAAAGATCCTACACCCAATTAACCAATCGTTTGCATTTAAATTGTCATTGTTTTACAGGAATTATGAGGCTCCGCTCCTCCCAAGGCCAACATAGAGTCCCGGAGCAATCTCCGGCGAGGCCAACCCGAAAAGCCCTAGGAATGAGGAGAAAGTCTGGATATAGTAGTCAAGCTCCGATCCAGACAACCAATACGCGGGCTACTAACCACCCCATAATGAGCTAGGCAGCGCTCGACCAACAAGCGGCGGCCTTCGTAGAATCTGTCCGCGTCCGCCTCCTCGCTGAAGGCATCACAATCCAGCCAACCAACCTGAATGATCAGGGAGAGCCGAGCAGGCTCGGAGCTAGGCCACCTGCTTTCGATCGGCTAGAACCTCCTCTTCCAGAGCCGGCTCGAGATAGATCAGGGCCCCAACATTCAATCCGGGATAGGCTGGGACCCATGCCCCCAGCTCCGAGAAGACTTTCACAATATCAACCCCGGCTAGTTAAGTCTGCCGCGGATGTTTTTACCCGGAAGCCGCGAGGGCTATCTCATCCAACTACATCTAGGAGAACTACCCGGGCCCTAAAGGAGGAAAGTAGAAAAACTCCCCGAGTGGATCATGTCCAGGAGGAGGACCGGATAGAAATTGCCAGTTCATCAGAAAGATTTGACAGTGAGGAATCTGAGGTTAACTCGAAGAGACCTGGGAACAAGCGACTAAGGGATCAGCTGGCAAAGCTACAAAAAGAGGTCCAGCAGATAAGGAAGGGAAAGAGTAAGGAGGACAAAAAGAATCCCCTAAGCGAGATGAACGCTCATTTCACTAGGAGGATCCGGGAAGCAGAGCTCCCCCCAAAATTCAAAATGCCAACAGATAAGTTCTCTGGAACAGAAGATCCTCTAAGCCACCTAGAGAGCTTCGTTCAACAGATGGAGGTCCAGAACACTACCAGAGCAGCTATGTGCAGAATGTTCCCAACGACCTTGACCGACTACGCGAAAACCTGGTTCAGGAAACTACCCGTTGGAAGCGTGGATTCTTTCACAAAATTATCAATCGATTTTTGCTCACAATTCCAAGGAGTTAAACCTAGCCCGAAAGATCCCATACACCTCAAATATGTGATCCAGGAACGGAGTGAAACTCTTCGATCATACGTTGAGCGATTTCACAAGGAGGTCATACAAATGGGAGTTTTCACTGAAAAAGAAACCCTCGCCAACTTCAGGCGAAACCTCTGGGCAGGAAAGCTTTTCCGTTCTTTTGCCAAGAGACCTCCCGAGACTTACTAGGAGGCCTATGACCGGGCTCTTGAGTAGGTCGAGATCGACGAACAACTCAAGGTCAAGATAGAACATGACGACATGAGAACGGCAAATCGTCTGAAGAAAGAAGCCCCCAAATTTGAGCCAGTGCAGAAAGCTCAGAATAAACCTCCCAACAGGTCGACCTATAGCCTTCATGCTCCTCCGCATAGGCAAGAAAGATATCCAGCAAAACAAACCCCTCCCCGGGCTTCGCCGCCTCCCAAGACCGTGGCTCCAGTAATGCAAGGGGAAAAGGGTATGACTACTACACCCCTTTGAATGCTTCTAGGGAAACAGTCTACCTTGCCATATGAGATAAAGGGTTGCTCCAAAAGCCAGCTCCTATGAAGGCCCCAGCTGACAGGAGAAACCGATACAAGTACTGCGACTTTCACGAAGACGTGGGCCACAACACTTCGGAGTGCTATAACTTGCGCAACCAGATTGAGGCCCTGATAAGGGGAGGATGCCTGATTGAGTTCTTACAACAGGTCAGATATAATATCAGGACTGGAAGGGAGGTACAAGCTGAAATCCGTGAGGACGTAGAAAAGAGGAAAGGGGAGCAGGCTGACTTAATGCAACAGATCTAGGTGATACACACTATTAGCGGAGGTCCTACATTGGCCGGCGTTTCCAATAACTCCCGGAAAAACCACGCAAGAAAGGTTCCCCGCCTCGGAGAGAGCCGAGGGATCTTCGAAGTCAGCCAGAGCCCGACAGAGCCCTCCTAGTCAGCTCAGATAGTATTCACCGAAGCAGATGTCTTCAATACTGTGCAACCTCATGATGATCCTATGGTCATCACGATACAGATCACCAACTGCCTGGTCCATCGCGTGCTAGTGGATACAGGTAGCAGTGTAGATATCCTCTTCAAGGATACCCTGGAAAAATTGAACCTGAAGCAACATTGTTACAACAGCTGTACCACTCCGCTTTACAATTTCACTGGGGACTCGATCATACCAGTGGGGTCAATGATCCTCCCCGTAATCATCGGGGTCACCCCGCTCCAACAGAATGTAATGACCAACTTTGTTGTGGTGGACACACCATCAGCCTACAACGCCATCCTAGGGAGACCTTTCCTGTCCTCCTTGAAGGGAGTCTTGTCCATATACCACAACGTCTTGAAATTCCCGGTTGGAACCAAAGCAGGAGAGGTACGCGGAGACCAGCAGGCAGCCAGGAAATGCTACGCGGTATCTGCCAATCCTACAGCCCTAGCGAAGCAGTGTGTACAGGTGACATTAATCCAGGAAGACATGGATACATCCAGGATAATCCAGGAGGAGAAGGAGCCCTCGGAACATCCTGGGCGTTCGGAGGATGAACCTATCATGCCCTACGAAGAAGAACGGAGTAAGGAATGGGCCAGCGGGCAGCCCAGTGGACTAAACTAGAAGAGATATCCGTTAGAAATAGAGATCCCTCCAAGGTCGTCAAGGTCGGAGCCACCCTTGATCCAGAAGTAAAAAGATGACTGATTGATCTTCTCAGGGAATTCAGCGACATCTTCGTCTGGAACCATGATGAAATGCCTGGAACTCCGCATCGTTGGCCACCCACTGGCTAGCAGTAGATCCAACAGTCAAGCCCGTCAAGCAGAAGAGGCGTCACTTCAACGCTGATAGGAACGCGGTGGTGCAAGAAGAGGTTGATAAATTGATCAAAGCGATGTTCGTCAGAGAGGTACGTTACCCCGAATGGGTCGCCAACGTGGTCATGGTCACGAAGGCGAATGGGAAATGGCGTATGTGTGTCGACTACACCGACCTCAATTGGGCTTGTCCGAAAGACAGTTTTCCTTTACCAAAGATCGACCAGTTGGTTGTCTTCACGTCCGAAAACAAACTTTTGAGTTTTATGGACGCATTCTCAGGATACAACCAAATTAAAATGCACCCGGCTGACCAAGATAAGACCAGTTTCATTACTGGGCAAGGCTTATACTGCTACAAGGTGATGCCGTTTGGTTTGAAGAATGCAGGGGCCACATACCAGCGCTGGTTAACAAACTATTCAAGCCCGAGATAGGAAGGAAGATGGAAGTGTATATCGATGACATGATCACGAAATCCCCAACAACAAAGGGACATCAGGAAGACCTTCACAAAACCTTCCTCATACTGAGGGAAAACCAGATGCGTTTAAACCCCTCCAAATGTGCCTTTGGGGTAACGGCAGGGAAGTTTCTGGGCTTCATGGTTCATGAGAGAGGTATAGAAGCCAACCTTGAAAAAATCAAAGCTATCTTGGACCTGGAATCCCCGACCTCGCTCAAGCAAGTACAGATTCTGATTGGACGGGTGACTGGCACTCAACAGGTTTATCTCTCGCTCCACCGATAAATGTCTCCCTTTCTTCAAGGCCATCAAACAAGAAAAGAACATGAAATAGAGCCAGGAAAGCGAGCAGGCGTTTCAAGCTTTGAAAGAGTACCTAACAAGCCCCCCTTTGTTAGTCAAGCCGGTTCTCTGAGATAAGTTACAGATTTACCTGGCTGTATCAGAAACTACAGTAAGCGGGGCTTTGGCCAAGGATTGTAGCGACGGCTTTCAAAGACCCATATACTATGTGAGTCATGCCTTGACCAAATCAGAAAGGAACTACATTCTCCTGGAGAAGCTCGCTTATGCTCTGGTGATCTCAGGGAGGAAACTCCGTCCCTATTTTCAAGCTCACACAATAGCAGTAGTGACAGACCAACCCCTCCGTCAATTCTTGCAAAGACTAGACGTGTCAGGAAGGCTAGTTTTATGGGCACTAGAGCTCACTCAGTTCGACCTAAAGTATAAGCCCCGGACTAAGATTAAGGCACAGGCTTTGGCCGACTTCGTGGCAGAATTCTCAGCGATCTCAGATCCAGATGATCCCTCAGTATCAAACGAGGTCCCTGAGAAGGTATCCGAGGTTGAAAATTGGCCGGAAGGCTGCAAGCCATGGATCCTCTTTTCAGACGGAGCATCCGGACGAGCTGGGGGAGGAGCTGGCATAGTTTTGATAGATCCGAAGGGGACTGAATTCTGTCACTGTTTCAGATTGGAGTTTAAAGCTACCATCAACGAAGCGGAATATGAAGCCCTCCTAGCCGGGATGAAGGTAGCCATCGAACTAAAGGCCGACTACCTGTAGATCAAGAGCGATTCGTTGCTTGTTGTAAACCAGGTGACTGGGGTCTACCAGGCAAAGGGAGATAATATGGTTGCCTACCTAAATCTAGCTCGGCTGCTGAAAAGCAAATTTAAGGGACTTAAGATCGATCAGGTGCCTCGACACCAAAACCATTGCGCAGATGTTCTGGCTAAAATAGCGGCGAACGGAGGCCAATCCTTACCAAGGGGAATTCCCCTCCAAGTAATCACCCAGCCAAGCATAGCCACAAATGGAGAAATGTGTTTCCTAGATCGCCTACCTTGCTGGATGGACCCAATTGTCGCCTACCTCCTTGAAGGAGAGCTTCCTGAAGAGCCCGACCAAGCCCAAAGAATTAAGAGACTCTTAGTTCGATACTGTATGGTGGACGGATACCTCTACAGGAGGGGCAGATCGCTCCCCTTACTTAGGTGCTTGCATCTCGATGATGCTAAGTGGGCATTGAGAGAGGTCCACTCTAGGGACTATGGGAACCTCATAGGTGGGGAAGCTCTAGCCTATCAGGTGCTTCGTATGGGGTACTATTGGCCGACCATCCATCAAGATGCAAAGAGTTTTGTGCAATCCTGTGAACCTTGTCAAAGAACCTCAAACTTGAACCACCAGCCACCCGAGCGACTGTCGTCCCTCAGTTCACCTTACCCCTTTGCCATGTGGGGAATCGACCTAATTGGGCCACTTCCTACCGCTCTTGGACAGATGAAACATGCTATCGTGGCTATCGACTACTTCACAAGATGGGTCGAGGCAGGACCTCTTTCTCGAATATCAGAAAAGAATACAACCAAGTTCATCAAGACGAACGTGGTATGCAGGTTCGGGACCCCTCTCATCATTATAGCCGACCTACGAAAGCAATTCGACAACGCCCGATTCAAAGACTTCTGCAAGGGATTGGGGATCGACCTCAGGCTCGCTTCAGTGGCTCATCCCTAGACTAACGGGCTGGTAGAATCCACCAACAAGACAATCAAGAAACTTCTGAAAAAGAAGCTTCAGTAGAAGAAAGGTAAATGGGCCGAAGAGCTACCAGAAGTCCTCTGGGCATACCGGACTACAAAAAGAATAGCTACCGGAGAGACACCTTACTCCCTGGCTTTCGGGGTTGAAGCAGTCCTCTCCATCGAGCATAAATTAACCTCGTTCAGGGTACAGCACTTTGAGCCCGAAAGTAACGAAGTCAAGCTCCTGGCTAGTCTAGACCTCTTAGAAGAAAAGCAAGACCGGGTAGCAGAGAAAGTAGCGATCTACCAGAGCAAGATCGCTAGATACTTCAACCAAAAGGTTAGAGCCCGGAAATTCAAGGAAGGGGATCTGGTACTTAGGAAAGTGACACTGAACACTCGGAAAAGGTCGGATGGAGTCTTAAGTCCAAATTGGGAAGGGCCATATTTGATAAAGCTAGTTGTTCGCAATGGAGCTTATAAACTCGAAGACATGGACGGACGATCCATCAACCACACTTGGAATGCAGATCATTTGAAGAAATTCCACCCTTGAAAGGAGTTCTCAAGCAGGACTACCCCCACTTAGTTTTCATTACAGACCCTAATAAAGATGTACTACATCTCGATCATTAATAAAGTAATTTTCCTTTTCTTTTCCATCTATGTCTCCAACTATGTTCAACATTAGTGACTATACCCTTGTATGGGAATTCGACATAAACCTCTCGAGACCAGGAAATAGCTCGATAGCCCTCCTGATGCCTTGGTCGGGCTACCACCCCCAAGAAGGATCTGAGTGTAAGAGCATAGTTGCCCTCCAGATCTCGAGACCATGAAATAGCTCGATAGCCCTCCTGATTCCTTGGTCGGGCTACCACCCCCCAGAAGGATCTGAGTATAAGAGCATAATTGCCCTCCAGATCTCGAGACCAGGAAATAGCTCGATAGCCCTCCTGATGCCTTGGTTGGGCTACCACCCCCAAGAAAGATCTAAGTGTAAAAGCATAGTTGCCCTCCAGATCTCGAGACCAAGAAATAGCTCGATAGCTCTCTTGATGCCTTGGTCGGGCTACCACCCCCAAGAAGGATCTGAGTGTAAGAGCATAGTTGCCCTCCAGATCTCGAGACCAGGAAATAGCTCGATAGCCCTCCTGATGCCTTGGTCGGGCTACCACCCCCAAGAAGGATCTGAGTGTAAGAGCATAGTTGCCGTCCAGATCTCAAAGACTAGGAAATAGCTAAGTAGCCCTCCTGATGTCTTGGTTGGGTTATCACCCCATAAAAAAAATTATATATATATATAATGTTTGCTTTCGTATGCAGGATCAAAATCATCATAATACCATACACGAATCTTAATTGTTGCTACAGGTGCTACTCTGGATACCATTCAAGACCAGAAATAAAATAAAAGTTCTTAAAAGAGCGCTTCGATTTATCATTAAGGACATAGGGAGCCTATCCCCTGATAAGGCTACATCCAAATGAGGAGCCCAACCCTCGAACTCGGGCTACAAAAAGAAGAAGAAAAATGAAAAACTGATAATGGCAAAACAGGTTGCCCACCCCCTTTTTTGGGCAATCAAAAACAAGTCATCCGCTTCAAGCTTTGGGACTCTCATGGCTCCCCTCCGCTGGCCCTCCTCCTTCCTGCTGATCCTCGGCATCAACCCCCTCTACAGGTAGCTGTCCATCTGGGTTATCCTCGCTGACCGCTCCTCCATTTAGAGGCTCCATCGGATGATCAGCTGGATCTTCCTCCAAAACTTCATTAATTACGTCCATAACCTCAAGAGGGATAGCCGCGTCAAGAAGGGCAGCCAAGGACCCCATCTGGCTTCTGTCGACCTCCATCTCTGTTAAAGGGGGATCCTCAGATGGGCTCCTAACCTCTTCACCAGTTCCCGATTGGTCCTACTCGGATCGAGAGGATATCACTTTGCTGGAAGACTCCCCAGGACCTGAGGTGATAAAGGAAGGAAGATGGAATGAGGGATCTGACTGAGAGGGCTGCTTCCCAGTTCCTGCTAGGGCTAGAAGGGACCACCTTGTCGCCTTCAGGGCGAGATAACTCGGCAGTTTTGAGCATTATTTCCTATCTGTCCCAGCCCGCAATAGACGATAAATCAAAAGGAGGAGGAAGAGCTTCCGCGGCCTGAAAGGAAGCATAAAAATACTCGTCGCTGAAGGAGGTCTCCGTATCAGCTTGCAGCTTGGTCACCTGAGTAATCAGAGACTGGTTCTCGAGGTCTAGCTTCTTAGCCTCAAATCTCCAGGAATCCAGCTGCCTAGCCCGCCGGAGAGATTGAAGACGCTCCTGATCAAATGATTGCTTCATCCTCTCATGATCGCAGCGAAGCTCAGCCATCTCGAGCTCAATTTTTCCTTGGCTGGAAGTCACCTCTTCCACTAAAGACCGAGCCTGCTTGAGCAGTTCCCCAGCTTTCTCGGCTTCAGCCTCGGCTTTTTCCACCCGATCACGGAAGAGGGCTACCTGCTGGCCCATCGCGACATTAACCTTAAAGGCCTACAAATACAGAACCCGAGTTAGAAACTGAACGAATTAACAAAAGTAGCGTGAAGGAAATACAATTACCTCAACTAAAATAGCAGACCCCTTGGTTATAAGGACGTCCACAGGCATAGAAGCCATCTTAGAGATCCCGACACCCGGACAGAACGCTATGAACTGCTCCAGGACCTCATCCCGCCCTGTCGAGCTCGACTGAGGCCGGGAGCAACTGGAAGGAACCTTCGCGACACCTTTCCCAGAAACCTCTGAGGCTTTGGTTGTTGGAAGCGCAGCGGATTCAGGTGTTTGAGTTGAAGGGGTAGTGACTTTAGCGACCACGGCCGAGGGGGCAGAAGCAGCCAGGCCAACCACCTAGGGAGCTTTACCCAAAGCCCGGAAAGCCCGCGAGGCAAGAGTGGCCATCTTAGACCCAGCCGGAGAGATAGACAAAGCCAGGGCAGGTTCGACCCCAGAGGAGGGAAGAGAAGCTCCACCTTGAGGAGAGCGTGAGACGTGACAGATGGCTGGCTCCACGACAAAAACTGTGAATAAGCAAATTAAAAAAAATGTTAGAACCAAGCCAAGTAAAAAGGAGAAGCAACTCAATGACACTTACGAGGAATAGCGTCTGAAATCCGCAAATACTTGTTCACCCTACGAGGATCAAAAGCTTCAGCAGTAGGGAACTTCGGATTCAGATAATTACGGGCTAGAATAGCCTTTAAGACGGCTTCGGACTCAGAAGGCAGGGAGTCCCGGTCCCAAGAGGGCTTGTCACTGAAAGCCGTAGGAACCTCGAATTCATGCCCTCCGATGAAAATCGAGCTCCCCCAGTCATCCCCCGCCAGGATCCATTCCTCTTTCCATGAGGGGTCCTTCTTCGAGGCACCAGGAACGATGAAGTTGAGCTTATTCTTGGCCTTGGCATAGAACTGGCCTCGAGGAGCCCCAGACAAGCTCTCAATCTGGAAGAGATAAGCCAGCTCCTCTGCACCTGGCTCCCTCGTCACTTTACTCATCTGGCATTGTTCCCTCCATAATACAAGGAAACCAATCAGATGCCTCCAGAAGCCAGGCGTCAACTGGAGGGGAGCGAGCTGGATGGCGTTGAGAGCCAGCCGAAGGGTTGGATGGAGGGGAAGCCTGACCCCGTTCTCAAGAGCGGCCACATGAATCAGAAGCACGCCTTTAAGGGGGTTGAAAAACTCATAATTTTTGGGAGGCACCGAGATGGATACGCTGTCGGGGATGCCAAACTTTGATCTCAAGCGATCAATCGACACCGGGTCAACGGTGGAATCTAGGACAACCAGGAAATCGTAGGGAGGGAGCCTCTCCCCAAGGGGACCAGGAGCCGAGACCCGACGCTCCCCCACAGCGCCACCGGCCGCTTCTTTGTCGAAGTCATCATCGACGATATCTAAAGGGTGGTCAGGATGGTTGGAGAACCCAGTCCCGATAGATACATTCCTACTTGACCGCCGAAGTTGTGAGGTGGGCGGGGAATCGTCGCCGTCAGAACTCCTCCTAGCCCGCTTCCCTAGAGTAAGACTGACGACCTCCTCGCCGTCGAATATGGAATCAGTTGAGTCACGACTGTTTTTCGACATTATAGAAGACGAAGAATGAAGAAAGAAGCAAGCTTGGAGGAAAAGCTATGGAAATGTTTCTCAGTAAAAAGTTTTTAGCTCGAAGAGATGTGAGGAAGATGAGGAGGAAAACAGACATATATATAGGCAGGAGGGCAACAGCACGAGTTACCGAGATACTCATTTGGTAACGATAAAAAATCGATTACAGTAACGTAACCGGATTAAACTCGAAAGTGGGCTAATCATCTCATGCCACATCACTTACGCAGTTAAGAGGAAGATCTCCCCAAGATTCTGGTAACGGTAAAAAATCTCGGGGACTGCCGTAACGCAATAAGATTAATTCGAAGATAAATTAGTCTGTTCGCAACACGTCACTCAAATGAAGAAATTTCCAAAATATTTCGGTAACGGTAAAAAGAGGAAGATTTCCCAAATAAAGTGAAAATCTGACCTCAACCCCGAGCTCGACGTCTGGTGTTCAAGTTAGAGGGGACTTCTGTTAATAGCCAAAATTGGCTAAGGACCAAAGGGAAATTTTCCACCTCCCAGACCTGGTTCCATACCCGAGAGTTTCACCAGGAGACCTCTCAATCCAGAGCCGAGCTACTATACCATCCCAGAAATAAGGGAGGGCTCTGGAAACATCCGGGATAGAGCCCGGACCCAAGAGCTTCCACCAGGAGACCTATCTATCCAGAGCCGAACTGCGATACCACCCCAGGAACATGGACGGGCTCCGGAAACATCCGGGATAAAGCCCGGAATGATCAGATCTAGCCCGCATCACCAAAACTAGAAGCTCCCCGAAGTCAAGGTCATCTCGCAAATGCTCCAGAGACTCGTCTGTACCTCGGTTGACACAAAAGAATGTCCCTAAAAGGCCGCGAGGTCAGTCGAAGCCACACCTAGCTTCAAAAGATCAGTCGAGGCCACACCAAGCTTCGAAAAGGTCAAGGGAAGCCAGATTTGGCTCCAAGGTAGATGAAACTTCTCAGATATCAAGGTCGAAATACTAATCAACCTCCCTGGTTGATGCACCATACCATATCGTCATATCCAACGACCTCTATAAAGGATCATATTGAAAGGATACGAGGAATGCATTGAATCATATCTGGAAACGTTACCTACATGCAGAACAAGTAATAAAATCCAAAAAGGAAACAAACTGATCTCCACCACGATACTCTCAATTCGAACGTTAATCCAAAAGTCAATGACATTAAAGCAAGAAATCCCGCCCGATAAGGAGGAGACTTAGAAAATCAAGGGAGAATCAGTCTGTTGACCTACAAACTATATATAAATAGAAAAGAAAAGAAATGAAAAACAGGAGACTACTATTCGACAGGCATACAACAAATAATCAACCATTCTCTAGAGAAAGTTGAGAGCAAAGAGAAAAGAATCTCTGTATCTGTACACCATGCACGTTCAATAAAAAAATTCTTGTTTACTTGTCATTTTATAAATTACTGTTACATATACAATAAATTTTGGCCACCACCTACGTGGTAGTGGTCTCGAGGGCGTTAACTGAGATTTCTCATCCTGAGTAAAATTTCCGTTAACAGAATTATCTTCGGCCTAGAGAGAATGATATGGATTGGCTTAAGGAAAAATGGTAAATGGCGAGATCGTACTTTGTAAAGCAGTGGTAAATTCGGGGGCTCTTGATGGGGGCAAACGGGATTTTAATCGACATAATAGTATGTTTCCTGAAAGCCCAAGACAAGCCCTACAAATTTTATGAATACCTCGCCTTCTGTAACAGGCTGCATCATGTGCAAATTTGGCTGCTTATTTTCGTGCACAACTAAACGGTTGTTTCCTATTTTATTTGCAATTCGTTTTTTTTTCTTTGTTTTGGGATTCTTTTCCGATTTAGTTTAGTTGTTTTAAACCTCTTGTTTAGGAGTTTTAAGAGATACTGAATCCTAGAGATTCAGTATGTTTTATTTTGTTTAGGAACTTAAGAGATATTGAATCCTAGGAGATTCAAGTTGTTTTCTTGTTTTGGAATTTTAGGATATATCGAATCCTAGGAGGTTCTGGTTGCTTTCAATATTTAACTAGCTTTTATTAGGGTTTTTCAATCAAACTTCAATGGATAAAAACTGGTTTTAGAGAGAGTATCTCTTTTTATCCAAATTTCGATATCTTTGTGAATACCGACGATTTTTTGTGCATGTTATTCTGAGATTCGTGCGTGAATCAGTAGACTAATAGAAGGATTTGTTCTAGTATTCGTGCGTGAATCGGCAGATTCAAATAATCTGTCCCTTTCTGTGCATCGATCATTGCTTAAGTCGATTTTTCCATAGTACAAATATTTGCGTGATCTTTCTACTTTATCAAGTTGGTATCAGAGCTTTTGAGTCTACCTCTGTGCTAGGCTCAGCATCGACGAACCACTCCCTATTTAAATAAAATAAAAAAATAAAAGTTCTCAATAACATAAAAAAGACGTGTCCATGAACCCTCAAAAATATTTCCCTCCTATCATTCATTTTTTTTCGATGATGATTATGTATTGGAATCTATTATCGTCGATTTTGATAAGCCACCAATTTTTGATGAAGAGGTGTTCGATGATGACTATGTGTCGGACTCGGTTATCTTCAACTTTAATCAACTACCAATTTTCGATGAAAGATGTGCCCAAAATCGAGCATGGGAGAAACTCCAATATTATGGATTATTTTTCCTATTTTGGCGTGTTTTATCATTCTATGACACCTCCAATATATTTGTTCCTTAAAGCTATCAAAATTTGAGGACGAATTTTCTCCACACTGGAAAGATTAATGCAAAAAAATATTATTAAATATACTATTAAAGATTGGTTAAGCAGACGGTGCCTATAACCATACTTTCAATAATATCATCAAGTTTAGTCCGTTCAAAACCGTGATTGGTTTTCTCCCCTTTTGCTCATTCGATTTATCTTCTGTGTTGAGCAACGCAAAAGTCTATCACAAGGCACACGATTTCGTCGCCCAACTGCTAGACGCCCATGAACGAACTCGCTAAAATTTGTTAAAGGTCAGCGTTACATAAAAGCTAGCTACGGATAAGAAGCGGCATCTAGTCGACTTTGATGTTGTAAATTTTGTTTGGGTTGTGCTGACCAAATACCGCTTCTCTATGGGCGAATACAACAAGCTCTCGACTTGCAATACTGGGCCCGTCAACATCATTGAGAAAATCAATTCTAATGCCTACCAACTGAAGTTGCACAGCCGTATTCGCATTATCAGAGTGTTTAATATGAAGCATCTCATTCCTTATCACGAGATTCTTCACTTGGGGATGATGAAACTTCGAATTCAAGGTCGAATACTCATCGGCCCGAAGAGAATGATGCAGATCGACTTAAGGCAAAATGGTAATTGGCGAGATCGTACTTGGTAAAGCAGAGGTAAATTTAGGGAGGGGGGGAGGGGGGGCGGCGCTACAAACCTTACAAATGTTATGAATACCTAGCCTTCTGTAACGGGTTGCATCATGCGTAAATTTGGTTGTTTATTTTCATGCGCAACAAGTCGGTTGTTTTCTATTTTATTTACAATTCGTTTTTTTCTTTGTTTTGGGATTCTTTTTCGATTTAGTTTAGTTGTTTTAGACCTCTTGTTTAGGAGTTTTAGAAGATATTGAATCCTAAGGATTCGGTTGTTTTATTTTGTTTAGGAACTTAGGAGATATCGAATCCTAGGAGATTCAGGTTGTTTTCTTGTTTAGTAATTTTTGGAGATATCGAATCCTAGGATATTTGGGTTGCTTTCAATATTTAACTAGCTTTTATTATGGTTTTTCAATCAGACTTGAATGAATAAAAATTGTTTTTAGAGAGAGTATCTATTTTTATCCAAATTTCTGTATATATCTTTGTGAAGATCAACGATTTTTTGTGCCTGTTATTTTGAGATTCATGCACGAATCAATAGATTAATAGAAATATTTGTTCTGGTATTCGTGCGCGGATCAACGGATTCAAATCGTTTGTCCCCTTCTGTGTATCGATCGTTGCTTACGTCGATTTTTCCACAGTCTAAATATCTGTGTGATTTTTCCGCTTCATCATGTTGGTATCAGAGCCTCTGAGTCTACCTCTGTGCTAGGCTCGGCATCCACGGACCGTTCACCATATAAAAAATAAATAAAAAGTAAAAATTCCCCATAACAAAAAATAAAATTAAAAACGTGTCCATGAACCCTCAACATTTTTTTTCCTCCTATCATTCGTTGTTTTTTCGATGATGATTATGTGTTGGAATATGTTATCGTCGATTTCGATAAGCCACCAATATTTGATAAAGAGGTGTTCCATGATGACTATGTGTCGGACTCGGTTATCTTCGACTTCGATCAGCCACCTTTTTTCAATGAAGATGTGTCCAAAATCGAGCATGGGAGGAACTCCAATGTTGTGGATTATTTTTCCTATGTTGGCGTGTTCCATCATTCTAAGGCATCTCTAATATATTTGTTCCTCAAAGCTATCAAAATTTGAGGACGAATTTTCTCCATACCAAAGAGAATGATGCAAAAGGGTATTATTAAAGATACTATTGAAGATTGGTTAAGCAGACGGTGCCACCAACCATGCTTTCAATAATGTCATCCAGTTTAGTCCACTCGAAACCGTGATTGGTTTTCTCCTTGTTGCTCATGCCTTTGGATATAAGCTAGCAAACATATGTAAAAGAGTGTTCCCATCAGCATCCTTCTCATGTATAAGCTTCTTGAGTGGCAAAGAATAAGAAAAATCGTCATGAAAACTTTTTTCTATTGTAAGGATGGCATAGTGAAAAACATTCCACCCCCTGACGTCGACTAAATCATAACATGTTTGACAGTAGGAAATAATTTTATACATTACTTCTATATTCCCTTGACTTGCTGCTAGATGAAGAGGTGTCATCATGCTCTTGTCACCGATATATGTCGCAGATACATCAAGTTTCGATATCATATGTATAATGTATCATATCAAGTTTGTAATGATACGCAGTGTAATGGAGCGAAGTCCATCCAAATTGATCCACATCTTTTGCAAGATTCTTCATTTTTTCGATCACTAGACTCTTCTTTTTTTGAGTACTTTTTTTCGAAGAGTCCGCATCTAAGACAAATTAAAAATAGTCAAATAATAAATATTATATATATATATATATATATGTATATATATAATCTAAATATAATATAATAGAGTTAGGGGTCGTTTGTTTTTTTCATTTAAAACTTAATGAGTCTGAATTGAACTCATTAAGTTGTTTTGTTTGTTTTTTTAAGTGGTCAAACAACTTAAAAATATCAACAAACAACTTAAAATAAAAAGTAAGAAATCCTGACTTTTAACTTAATTCCAAATCACTGGATTACAATTAAAATATTCTCTTCCAAGTTTATCCTCTAAAAACAGATATATTTCCAAATTTATCTTAATTTGATATGGTATAAAAAAATTTCTTTTAACATATTTCTTATTTAAACAGGTTTTAGAAAAGAAAAAAAAATCATAATTACTTCTCATAATGAAATTTTTCAAAGATTGAATAATTGAATTTCTCTCTTGCCAAATCCCGGTAAGAACTCTTTATTCATTTTTTTATCTAACTATTTGTATAGTGCTCAATAAATTTGTCTATCATATTGAGTAGATTTCGTGGCTTGAAGATGTTATAGAATTATTGTATATGAAAAATTCAAGAACCTATTTTTTATTTGGTTTCTGGTGCATATGATCCAGGAAACCAAAAAAACAAAAATGGTTTCACGAATTATATTCACCGGAAACGTGGACAACATAAAAATTGAACTTGAACTTGAACTTTTTTTTTGACAATAAATTTAACTTAAACTTTGTTTGCAGAATATGTAAAATTATATTCTTTGATTAGTTTTTTTATTTTGTTAAATTGAACTTTGTTAGCAAAAAAAAACATACAAAATGTTATAAAAAATATGCATGTTAAATTACTTCTTTTAATTAGTATAGGTATAAATGTAAAATTACGTATTTTCAGAAAATTTTATTTTTAAAAAACAAACATGTTGATAGTACATTTAGATGTGAGAAAAAAAAACATGTCATTCAGGTTCAGATTTCAGTCCCTATTCAGTCTTCAGAAAAATTCAGGACTGTTCAGTCTTCAGACAAAAAAACAAACGACCCCTTACTCTAAATTGGATTTAACATTTCTATTTATAGGATTTGTGGAGATTTTCTTTTTATAAAATAGAGTTGCTCTAAAGTGGACTTAACATTTATACTCCTTTTTTTTATTCCCAAAATCTAAAATATTAAACTTCATAAGCAAATTATCAAAAAACGAGGCAATAAAATTTTCAACAAAAGATAAGGTTGTAAATTGGTTAAAAAAACTATATCCTCCTCCGATTCCTTATATTACTATTATTACTCTAGACTACTTTGCATCTACAAATTACAAAGGTATTTAAATAGCAAATTTTTGGGCATTTCCATATATATAAACATTGACAATAACTACCATTTGAAGAGGATATGCTTACTAGAACAAAATTTCATGACTGTAGTATGCAAAATTGTCCTACCATGGGGTCATTTATAAGAAAATTTATTGCAATTGATCGGACCATTTCTATACCTATTTTGAGGTCCCCATTTCCTATCATTTGTTCTCGTTTTCGAGCATTTTTGTGTTATAATATGTTTTGTGAGCATTGTGTAGGTACATTTCCCTAAAATAAGGTGTTTGTACTTAAAATGAAGATTTTGAGACAAAATGGAGCACAATGAGCTGAAATTGTATAGGCTTATGCTGAACATCTAACTTGCGGAGGTCATAACTCCTTCCTTAGATCAAACCACGTTGAGAACCACATATATTCGGAAAGGCTCGGGTGTCTAGTTTCCAAAACATTTACGGATAGCGATTTCGGGCTTTCTACAGGAAGTTATGCTCATTTTAGTGACTGGTGCGCGAAGCAGAAAATTCCATAATAGTGTGCATGGTGAGTGGCATGGCGACCAAACCTACTCGCCAAGCCACTGGCCACAACCTCTGCCAAAACTTCACAGAAGTCATGACGAGTGGCATGGCGACCAAGCCACTCGCCACGCTACTCGCCATGAAGCCTGGCGAGGGCAATCTTGTCCTTTCGCCCCAAAAACGTGCCCTAACTCTCACACACTATAGATACACATCTTCTTCTCTTCTCTTTATATATTCATAGCAGCTCTTCATCTTCTTCGTCATTTTCTTCATTCCAAATAAAAAAAAAAAAAAGAGCTTCCAAGAGCATCCATGGAGGTTTTCCTCCATGGATGTCTCACCGTATCCACCTTCTACCCATCCTCCACCACATTTGAGAGTAGATTGCAAGGAGAAAAAAGTGGTCTATGACCAAATTTGAACCAAGCTTTATCAATGGAGTCTAGCACATTTTGGAATGGCTCTCCACTTGGGTTTTTCTTCTTTTACTCATCTCTTTGTATTTCTTGTTTTCTTAAATATGTAATCCTGACTTGGGACTATTTGTAAACCTAATTTGTGCTCAATATATGTGTTGGTTATTTTTAAATTCGATTTGGGTTTTGATTCATTCTTCTTATTTATTGATTATATCTCTTATCTTAATATGCTTGTGTATGGAGATTGGAAATTGATATGTGTTCATGAATGAGATTATGAGTAAATTAACATAATTGTAGGAGTAGTTGTAATCAAATATCCCATTTATGTACGTATGTCTTTGGAAGGTCAAAATTAACTTGTATGGATGGGTTTGAGTGAATTAGAGTTGGGGTTATGCCTTTCGAAGGGTTTTTCGGGCTTGGTCTTAGCTAATTAGGTAGGAAGAATGGATGAAGCTTATAAATTGCCTTATTAGAAGAGGTTTTGGTTCTATATTCTTGTTATCAATTGGACTTTGGCTATTTCTCTCTAAGGGCTCTAGGTGAGTCATGGTTAGAGATACAATTACTCTTTCCACATTCATTATACTTAACGTTGTCATTTTACATTACCAAGTTAATATTAGGGATCAATTTAGCATGGTTGTAGAATTGGTTCACAAATGTTGGTTATGGTTTTGTGTTTGAAGGGTCTTTCAACACATTTTTCAACCGTTAGCTAAATGAATGGGTATAAATCGAATTGAGGCAAGAATTAACCATTAACTTGAATTGGATGAACTTCATTGTCTAACAACCCACTATGTGTGCACTTATGTATGGTGAACTTATTGCCCCTTGTATGACCACAATCATGCATCTCTCTAAGCCACCTTTATTTTTGTAACTTAGGGTGTTTGCCTTTAGGAGTATATTAACTTAATTTAGGAGTAGTGTAATTTCGAAAGGCAAACACCCGGTTACATTTATCTCACTTAATCACCATTCTTACTCTTCTGCATTCTATTTACATTGTTTTGAATAAACACTAGAACTCGAAATGGTTGATGAATCACACCATAAAATACTCTGTCAACAGCAATATAAAGTGGAGTTTCACCGATATTATTAGTAGGATATAAGAAGTCAGGGTCTTTTTTCGTTAATATTGCCACCACATCAATAAAACAATTTATAACTGCCTCATGCAATGGGGTGTTTCCCGCACTATTAGTCTTCCTTAATAATGCTCGTTTATTTTTAGCTTGTGCTTTGTTAATGATAAGTTCCACCACCTAAGTATATCTGAATTTTGATGCAACGTGTAATGGAGTATCACCTTTTAGCACTCACTTAGAAGAGTAATTATGGACATTTGTCAAGTACTTGTTTCATGAACCTCGTTGTTGCTGCAGATGTAGATGTTTCACTTTTATATTTGATATGGATGTGTAATATTGTATTCTGATAAGGTGTTATAATGAGACTCAAGTCTTTTCCAATTTTGGTAATAGATCAGCTTTGTACAATCCAAGATCAATGTAGGTATAATCCACCTTTTTCATAGCCTAGGTGTTAATGATCTTGGCTTGGTTATTCATGTACAATGTGGCCTCCTACAATTGAGGATCCATGTCCATATATTCCACCTTTTTCATTATAATATGCTGATCTGAACTAGAGCAGCCTAAACTTGTGATGATTTTGCCATGGCTGCTTGATGCAGCTTCATCACTTGTATTCAGAATAGATTTCATAACTGTAGTTTCAGCTATAAAACAAACATACACAAGCTGAAAAGAAGTACAGTAATCAGAGAAGAAAACATGGAACAAAAAGAATGCTTAAAATGACAACAATTTAAATCGGAGAAGAAAACATGGAACAAAAAGTGCCTCAGCATAGCCTAACAAAACTAATTCATGTTGAAAATACTACAAGCGTGTGTCTAACAACCTAGGGGTGAATAGATTTTAATCTAGTTAATTACTAATTTTTCTTGATTAGTCAATATTAAAAATTTACCACATAAACAAACATACAAAATCAAGTGTAAAGTGCGGAAATTAAAAGACACTTGATTTTTTTACGTGGAAACCCTTCAACAAGGGAAAAACCACGGGCTATCCTTCTAGCCATACCGATTCTCAAATCCACTATTGTAATGATGTTTACAACCTAAGTTGACCTCTAGTCATACCATTCTCGGTCACTGATCCACCAATACTACCCAACGGGCCTTTATAGTGAATCCTTGATCACTTTGCTTGCCAACCACTGCTTGGTTGCAAGACTTCACTTGCTTGTGCACTACACCTTGTAGTCACAAGAATTAACTCTCAAGAAGAGATAAACAACCTATGTGGATATATAAATATATCCTAAATGCAATTAATGCTAGGCAACACTAAATGATTATCTAGAGATTTAAATATGTTAATAAGTACAAATCCTAGACATCGATGTCTATATGAATGCACATAAAGACTTAACTAGATATAGATATGTAAGTCTATAATCTAGTCATCAAGCAAAGCCATATCAACACAAGTTCTCATTAATCATGGCAAGGACAATAAATGTAATTAACAAATGCAATCAATGAGTCCTAATTAGCTAGAGGGGAAATATGTCCTAAATGCAAGCTATCACAATACAAACCCCAAATATGTCATAACTTCAATTAATATACAATAAATATGAAGATTTGCTAACCTAAGCAATAAATGACATGTCTTGATAATCTAGAACAATAAATGAGCAAGGATGTGAGTTCTACTTACCAAGTAAAGACATTAATGAAGACTCATGCTTGAATGATGTTAAAGATGCAAGATGATGATGGGTTTTGGGGTTTGGAGAGTTAATGAAACACTCTTGGAGCTTCTCTCACTAAGGAAACATTTTATCTCTCTATAAATCAATTTCTTAAGCTGTAAAATGAAATGGAAAAGAAAAGAACATATATATAGAAGCCCTAGACAAAACTATGTAGTTTTGAAAAAGTTTGCAAGAAGACAAAGGTAAACCTGACGTAGTGTGCAGGTCCACTGTGCGGGTGCCTACCCGCACACTAACCCATGCATATGGGTTTTGCTGGTTCGTGACTAGCGAACACACCAGCGAACCGGGGATCACCAAACATCAAGACCAATTGAGCTGGTCTACTGCGTGGGTAGTGACCCCCATACTAACCAGCGCACAAGCATTTCACTGATTCCAGACCAGCGAACAGACCAGCAAACCGGGGTCCAAGAACCACACCATGACAACTGCGCTGTTGGGTGCGTGGGTAGTGACCGGCTCACTAGGACCCGCTCACATGGCCTATCAACGAGTAAAAATAAGCACTTCAAGACGTGCGAGCGCGGATGCAACAACCACACTTAAGTCTATAAATGAAGTGCAAGTGTGAATGTGAAAAGAATGCACACATAAGAAATAAGAAACAAATGCATAACAATTCAAATGCCTGTAAGTGTGTGGGTGTGTGCCACAACAAATGCATGTCAATTCAAATGCATGAGATGTGAGTGTGTGCCATTAAATCTCTTCAAAGAGAATTAAGCACAAGTGAACTACCTCTTGAAGCTCATGAGATGACAGGAAGCATGTCTTCGAGAAAACCACAGTTGGAGAACCTATGCTACCCATTACACAAACATCCTCAATGTGATTTGTAATGAAATAAGCCAATCATAAAAACCAGGTTATTACACATGTTTCACAACCCAACATGAAAATGCATTGATGATGTTATTAAGTTGGTTTTGCTTGAGTTGGAAATAGCTAGAGCCTACAAACTAATTTGAACATCTTTGTTGTTACTATGGTGATTGCATGTTAATTATTTTAGGAATTAAGTTATGCTATTGATTGTTTGTAAAGTTATAAACCTCACATCTAGCTTAGTAACTTGAAATTTATAGGATAAATTAGGTTGTTACAATTTTTATGAATTTTTCCCATTGGAAAATTCCTAAAAAGCTATTGTGCACCTTTATCAAAAAAAAAGGTACACCTCACTTCAGTTAGGCATGCGCCTCGCCTTGTGCTTTGGGCTCCAGCGGACCCTTATGCCTTGATGCGCCTAACGCCTTTAATAAATATGGTCGATAGTGTGAAAAGGTCCAGAGGATTATGTTTGTTCTTGTCAATTGATGTTGTGGTTGAGCTCGGGACTTACTCACAGGCTCACATTGACGTCAGGGTACGACACAACCAAAATTGAAGTTGGAGGTTTACAGGTTTTCACTGCTATCCAGAACGTGTGCAGAGGGTTCATTCGTGGACTCTTCTCGAAATTGGAATCTGCATTCGGGAAGAATGAATCGCTCCAGAAACATAATCTATTGATTCTCTCCCAATTGGTTGGACCGTAGGTGTGATGATTTACTTCACATGCGAGGTTTTTGGTTCAAATCAAGGATGGTCCAGTTGCGCTTAGGAAAATAATAGAAGAATCATCTGACTCCTTCATGCATGCTCCACTTGGCTCAGGGGGATATAGCTCAATTAGTAGAGCTCCGCTCTTTCAATTGGGTTGCGATTACAGGTTGAATGTAAAATTGTCCAGATAGTAATGATAGTTTCTTGTACCTGAACCAGTGGCTCACTTTTTCTAAGTAACAGGGAAGAGGACCAAAACATGCCACTGAAAGACTCTACCGAGACAAAGATGGGTTGTCAAGAATGTATAAGAGGCAAGATGGGTTGTTGGTCAAATCTAGTATGGATTGTACATTACCTTCAAATTATAATAACTGTAATAAAGTAAAACACAAATCTCTAATCATACATCTTTTTATGTTGAAAACAATGGTGTGATAAGATTAGACTTATTTATGTTTTTGGTTTTCTGATTCTAAATTGTTGTATCAATAGCCTGATATGTTTTGAAAACAATGAGTTGATGAGATCAAATAGGTATTTAGGAAATTTTAAATGTCAAAACATGTAAAATAACGGAAGGATTAACACCCGTTAAATCAAAGGGTGTGAGTGTAGAAAAAACATGTTTGCACATCTAGATGCAATTATATAAAACGGCAGGGGATGTGAGTATAATTCTCCTAAATTTAAACTTCGTCGGGGTTTTTTGCAATAGGGGATTTCAATTCCATCAGTTTAAACCCTAGTAAATAGTATTGATATAGCTATTGCTTCTGTTTTTGTTGTTAAATGGCATACATATTCCTTACATGAATAAAAACTACAAGTGTGAGACAGTGTTGAAGCAGTTCTAAGGCGATGGGTCGCCTTTGGTTGTCTCATCTGATGGCTTCTTCATCGCATGTTCATGTGGTGATTCTGTTGGGGGTTTTGCCCTAAAGCTTGTAATTTTTAAATGTAAATTGAACATAAATAAAATAAGTAGTTTATTCATTCAAATTGTTTCATACTTTTATATAACATATGTATTTAACATCCAAGATTGTCAGATGTAATTTTGAACTGAATATATGAATGTCATAAACAGATGGATTCAGCTTGAGATGAGCAATCTAAAGAGTCTGTAGATAGCAAATAGAGTTGGGTACTTTATTTGTAGTTAATCTACAGCTGCGGTCCATTCCGTAGTGTACGGTACTCTTATCCTAGACTATTCATATGGTGATATGAGAATGGAGGCATCTTATTTGATGTGATCATATAGGACTGGGCCATGATCTATATGAATCTCTCATCAAGATCCGATATATGATGAGATTCATATATATCGACTAATGATGGCTATATATGGGTGATCTTAATCTTAAGTGTCATATCGACTCCTTCAGGTTAGATCTTGGTTTTTGATATACCATGAGTGAGATCGGAGTTGCATTCCCGGTCAATAACTTCGTATGTTGGAATCGCGGTTTGGCTTGTGGCTGGAAAGTCTGTACACAATAGTGGAATCCGGTCCTTCTTGCGAGAAGTAGATAGTAGTTCCCTTAAAGGTTGATTCGGGGCTTGAACAATATGAGCATTCTCCTTCTTCTATAAAGGAAGTTAGGATTTATTGTTCATTAGAGAATCAATGGTACTTAATATAAAAGATTTAATTAGAGGGGTATAACGGATTTTATGACCTAGCTCTAATTATGAACTACTTGTGGAGGATCATACTGTATGCAATAGCTATATCGATGGACAACTGCAATTTCGGTTTGTGTAATACATCTATGGTTGCGAGAGTACAGCCTCGAGTTTTTAGTGAAATAACTCTGAGGTTAATAATCATGAAATATTAATTAAAGATTTTAATTAATTATTTCTAAGTATTATTGGAGCTCAAAACTGTGGGTCCATTAGGTCTCCTTGCTAGCCCGATTGATTAAATGTAATAAAGGTCACGGTTAATTAATTGAATTATCCAATTAATTGTATTACGAAAGTGACACGTATTTATTCAGGGATTAATTTAATTAATATATTAATAATTAAATTAATTAGATAATTAGATTATTTAATTACTAAATTGATAATTATGAATTATTAATTAATTATTAATTGGAGGTTGCAGATTCAAATCATGACTGTAATAAAGATAAAATAATTAGATTATTTTATTCTTTACAAAGTCTAGTATTTAAGTACAAGTCAACTAGGGTTATGTGGGAGTTAGAATTCTACTCTACCTAGGATACTTAAATACTAATTATCCTTTTAATATATGTAAATATATTTTGAAAAAGATTTGTATCAAGTTATAAATATATATATATATATATATATATATATATTTACATAACTAGAAGATAAGAACTTGCAAGAAACACATTCCCCCCCTCTCCCTCCCTCTAGGTATATTTGACACTATAACATTAAGGGAATTTCAATTGGTATCAAAGCGGGTGTCTAGAGGTAATTGGATAGATCCTTTTTATAGTGTTTGTGTTTGGTTGTGGATTAATCATGTTTAAGGAAGTTTTATCCTTCATGTCTTCTAGTGTTGAAAATAAACCTATTAACCTAAGAAATCAAAAGATGAAAAGTCTTGTTCAAGAGAATGAGAATCTCAAGGTTGAATAGGTCTCTTAATAAGAAGCTAAAAGAAATTCAAGAACTTAGCTTAAAAGAGAACAAAGAGCTTAAATACAAAATCCTTAGTCTTAAGAATAACTTGAAAGATAGTAATGAAAGACTAGGAGTTTTGAAGCATGAAATTGAACTAAGGGATAATTCTCTTAATTGTGCTAAGAGACTTGAGAATGTGCTTAAGAGTCAAAATAAATGAGCATGAGAATCAAGAGAGAGTGCTTAATGACAAACTTAATGAGGTTAATAAGGTGATAAGTAGGATGTCATCTAGTTCTAACAAAGCAGAAACTCTCATTAAGATTGGAAAACATCCAAGTGACAAAAGAGGTTTAGGATATGTTAATGAGAAGAGTACTCCTTCAACTAGCAAACCTATTTTTGTCAAAGCAAGTAGCAAATTGAATGTAGGTACACTCTCTAACCGTAAAGCTATGGATGCTACCGGAGGTGCCTCAACATCAACATCAACAATGCATGTCAAAGAAAAGACTCAACAAGGTCAAAGACAATATTCATCATCTTCAAATGCAAAGGGCAAAGCATCAACGGTTATTCACCAAAGAGGTAAATTTGTGAGAAGGCAAAATGCATCGGATACTCAAGCAAATGGTAAACTTCTAAAATTCATACATATTTGTCATTATTGCAGTATAGTAGGACATATAAGACCTAGATGTTTTGAATACATTCGCAAGTGTAAACAAGCCAATGATTTGTATGATATGTCTTGTTTGAATTGTCCTAGGCAATCATCCATGTATGGATTTAGAACTAGACCTAGGAAGACCTTGGAAAAGCATGTTGAGAAGATTGTTGTTGATCTTCCTTGTTAAACCTTGTGTTATGCCTCACTCTACTATGCATAAGAAAATTGATAATGCTTTGTTTGATTTGTTTGAAAATGTGACCAATATAGTCAATGTGCCTAATTACAAGTCAAAGCATGTTAATAGAAGTAAGAGTGAGAAACTTGTCAAGAAGGTTTGGGTTAAGAAAAACATAACACAATGTCATGTTGCACAATATGCACCTAGAGCCAATAGCAAAAACAAAGGTAAGGTATCTTCTCAAACTCCAACTAGTGTTTCTTCTCATCCTAAAGGCCTTATCTCTACAGTTATTCCTATTTGTCATTTTTGCAATATTGTTGGTCATATTAAGCCGAAATGTTATAAGTATATTGAGTATTACAAAATAGGAAATGCATCTAGAGATAAGGAGATTAACATTAAATTGAAGCATGCTAGGGTGTTAGAAGTTGATAAGAATGATGTTGTTTCGAAGCATGTTAAAAAAATTTAGGTGAAGAAGAATGTTAATCATGTGAAACTTGACAAAGCATGCATTACTAGCAATGTTAGGGAGATGAGTATCAATGATTTGTGTGTTAATGCACCCAAGACCAAATTGGTCAAGGGTGAGTACTCTTACCATTAGTGTAAGATGCTCATGTGAGTTAGCTTCAAGATTAGTGTCAAGTTGTTGAGAGATTTAGCTAGCTAGCTTTGTTTCTCTATAACTTGACATGAACTTAGCTACCTCACATATTTGCTATGATACTCGAAATCTATTGATTGACTTTATGAGAAGTTCATTTTTGGAATCTATATGATGTTGATTGTTTGTTAAGACTTTTAGAGAAAGTCATTTTTATGAGTTTGAGTTGATATGCTATGTTTTTGTTCTCTTGGGATGACACACCAACAACTTGTTGTTATGATGACAAACAAGCCAAGAGAGCTCATATAAAAGGCAAAGACTTTGCATTTGATGAAAAGGCTTACCAAGGTATTTCTATATCCTAATGCTTGCATTCTTGGTTTTTCATCTCTCAACTCATTATTTGCACTACATCATGAAGCATCTCATTTTAGAGAACTAAGTATAGTGTTCATATGGTTCCTATTGATATTTGCTTTCTAAAGATCTTTTGGTGATGTTATTCACAAAGGTTTTGAACATGATGTGTGAATTGTTTGTTTGAATGATGAGACATTTGCACCTGTTGCACGTCTGGAGTCCATTAGACTTTTGTTGTCCATTGCATGTCTTAAAAATTTAAATTGTTTCAAATGGATGTCAAAAGTGCTTTCCTCAATGGATACCTTCAAGAAGAAGTGTATGTTGAACAACCTAAGGGTTTTGTAGACCCTAACTCTCCTAATCATATGTATAAGTTGAAAAAGGCTCTTTATGGCCTTAAGCAAGCTTCTAGAGCTTGGTATGATAGGTTGACTCAATATCTTGTTGAGAACAACTGTAGAAGAGGTGGCATTGATAGAACTTTGTTTGTCAAGCATCATGATAATGACATTTTTGTTGCACAAATATATGTTGATGATATTGTTTTTGGGTCTACATGTAAAACCAAGGTTAATGAATTTTTGAATGTCATGTCAAGTGAATTTGAAATGAACATGGTGGGTGAGCTCAATTACTTTCTTGGTATGCAAGTGAAACAATCTAGTGATGGTAGTATGTTGTCTCAATCCAAATATGCTAGAAATCTTGTTAAGAAGTTTGGGCTTGAAAATGGAAAAGATTTTGAAACACCCATTAGTACCACTCTAAAACTTGACAAAGATGAAAAAGGGAAGAGTGTTGATCAAAGTCTCTATAGGAGAATGATAGGTAGTCTTCTCTACCTAACGGCTAGTAGGCCGGATATTTGTTTTAGTGTTGGTTTGTGTGCTAGGTTTCAGGCTAATCCTAAGGAGTCTCACTTGAAAGCCGTTAAAATAATCATTAGGTTTATAAAAGGAACACATAATCTTGGCTTACTTTATTCCTTTGATACTAATGATATTCTTGTTGGCTATTGTGATGTGGATTGGGTGGGAAACATTGATGATCGTAAAAGTACACCGGGCGGTTGCTTTTACTTGGGGAATAACTTGGTTTCTTGGCAAAGTAAGAAACAAAATTCCGTCTCTCTCTCTCTTCTTCCGAAGCAGAGTACATTGCGGCTGGAAGTACATGCACACAACATCTTTGGATGAAGTAAATCCTCAAGGATTGTGAGATTGAACAAGGTAAAATGACTCTTTATTGTGATAATATGAGTGCCATTAATATCTCTAAGAATCTGGTTCAACACTCATGCACAAAGCACATAGATATTAAGCAGCATTTCATTAGAGAACTTGTTGAACATTCTATTATTTTGCTTGAGCATATGCCTACTAAAAATCAACTTGTGGATTTGTTCACTAAGCCTTTGGACAAAGAGAGATTTAAATCTCTTAGAAGATCCATAGGCATGATTTGTGTTGATTGATATCTATGTGTGTTTGTGAGTGGCTTGATAAGCAAAACTTATTTTGAATATCAATTTCTTTGAGAGCTACTCACTTGAGAAGTAATGATCTTGAGCAAATAGCTTTTATTGTTTCTAGATCATGCACTTGAGCTTTAAAATCTTGTGTTTACAAAAAGTGCACTAATGCTTCTCTTATATGTTTAAGTTTGAGTAGTTGAGCTTGAAAATGTGTAAATTATGGATGCATCTAAAAGTTTATTGCTTAGTACATGATAGATGACCTATGGTTAGTATCCATTTTGCTTCGGCAACTACATAGAATTCAACGAGCACCTTCATGAAAAAGGATACACACCTTAGTTGTGAAGCCGCCCAATGTAGGAAAGGGCTACACCATTGTGATGAGTGAAAGCTGTCATGAAGAGTATAAGTTTATGTTAGAAAAATCAAAGAAGTGTTGAAAAGAATCAATAAAAGAAATATTCTTTGATTCAAAACCTATAAAGAAAAATAATTAAAAAAAGGCTTAATGAGTATAGTTGAAAATTGTGATTGCTCGGGTTGTAAAACAGAAATGGGATGACGAGCCACATGCACACACATGCTCATATGTTGAAATCTATTCTTTTTAAAGCAAAAATTCCGGATGATAATCGGTTTGACCTTGATTGGAAATGCTTTAGATGGATAGGTGTTGAAGTGGTTTGCATGTTGATATCGCAATTACTCCTTTTTATATATGTTAGAAGCATTTCACACACACAGATATTTTTGCTTAATGTGCTTGATTCATTAGCAATGAGAGATTAATGAAAATCTATGATTCTCTCTTTGAATTTGGAAAACTATAATATAATTTCTCTTATTGCTTGATATATGTGATTGTGTGATTCCCTTTTGAACAAGTTTACTTGGTGATCTTAATGTGGAGCATATGTTAAAAGGGAGCTTAGTTTGTTTAAATAGGTTCTCTATAAAACTTGTTTGCATAATATCTCATACTTCTATCATGCATCTCTTGTCTATTCCTTGTCAAAAAAAAAGGGAGAAATGTATTCCCTCACCATTGGGAGAAATGTATGATCTTGTCTTAAGGGGGAGAATTCTTTTAGTAACGGGGAGAAAAGAATTATTGTTTAAATGAGATAGGGGGAGTCTTGTTTCTTGCTTATATTGTTGTTTTTGTGAATATATCTCACCAATCTTCTTTGTAGAAGATTTCTTGTTTGTTTGGTTGTGTTTGTCTCATAGGAAACATTGGTGCTTAAAAAAGAGGTTATTGAAGATTCATGAAGACATTTTAGTCTATGAATCTCTTTGTAATGTGAGGATGTGAGAATGCAAACAACCATGAGATTATTGAGAGATCATTGTATGGTGAGGTTGAGATTTTGTCATGGAATATCCAAAGGGGGAGATTGTTAGGTTTTAGATTTGTGTTGGCATGCAAGGCTCGTCTTCAAGAGGAAAAGTACTTTCTTGGATGATAAGATATCAAGATCTTTCTTCCTCTTGCAAAGCGTTAGCGCACACACACACATTTCATAACATTTGTGTCCCTGCATCGTTGTGCTAAATTTAAAGGTACACACGTAAATTGCAATCATATGTGTTCCTGCATCGGTGTGCAAAAATTTGTATAACACATTCACACATTTGTTGAAGTATGCACATGCATTACACTTATTTTGACAATATTTGTAAACTTGCATGTTATAGGACTATATCTAGGAAGCGACATACTTGTGTATTCATGTGTTTATTTGTTTATGTTTTTATATTATTGAACTTGAATTTGTTCTCATATTATGCTTTATTGAGTTCCGGTCATTTCGGTTACTCATTCATTAAGTTCCGAGTACATACTAGGAAGTTAAGTAACTTTCCGTGCTTTTATCATACATGGTTTTTGTCCTTATTTGTCAAGTTGAATTCCATATTTTTTGAGAAATTTGTCTTGACATATTTTGAATGTGAGGGTGTCCCGGTTTGTAATCAGAAAAAGGATTCGAATTCGGAGTTCGAACGCCGGAGAATGGTCGAAGAACATTTCAGTGCGCGAGGGGAGTTGAAGGCCAAAAAGGAGGGCCATTGCAACTCACCCCGTGGAGGTGCATGGCCTCCACGGGAGGAGCTGCATTCTGCCCCCATGGAGGCCATGCATCTCCACGGGATGTAGACATGGCTCCCTCCTATTGGCCCTTCAAATCTTCTTTAGTTTCCCTCATTTATGTATCATTTTCCCTCTCATTTTCAAAGAGAACTTGGTGGTGGAAAATTCGAGCAGAAATTTTCTCTAAACTTTCTCAACTTCCAAACACCATAACTCTCTCAAATCAACTCCGATTTTAGATTTTCAAAATCTGAAATTGTTGGTATTGAAGAGAGAAACAAATTCCAAGTATTTTTAGAGTCAAAAAATTCTCAAATTTTTCATGATGGCCATATTTCAGTTCGTGAGTCATTGTTTGTAAGTGAATCAATTCTTTTCATTTTTCTTTCAAGATCTTCTTAATGATTCTTCTTATATGAGTTGAAAGAAATGTTTAGAATGATTTTGATTCCATTTTTTGGATTTATTTGATTAAGTTTCATGATTAGTTCATTCTTTGATAGAATATCATCTTTGCTAATCTTGAAAAACATGAGTTTAAATCTAGAATCTATTTTGTGTATTTGATCTTAACATTTGATTTCTAGATTTGATCACATCTTTTAAGAACTAAAAATTTTTTATTGTGATTTTGATATCTCATAAGTTCTTGATTTTGTGGTTTTTGCTTGTTGATATGGTGAAAATTTCAAGTGTTAACTTGTTCACTTGATTTCAAAGTTAGTTGTGTGATTTTCATTGAAAACTTGTTAAACTAGCTTTGATTGACATGTTTAGGTTTCTAGATATCTTTGTGAATAATCTTTGAATGCTAAATCTAGATTTCCTATCACATGTTCATAAGAATTAGCTACATTTGATTGTGAGCTTGTTTTGTGCAAAAGCTAATTCTTCATAGAGTGTGTTTGATCAACTTGCTCTATTTGCTTGTGTTTACATCATTTGCATCCACTTAGATCATATGCCTTGTTAAGAGGTTGGAAGCCTCTTGTTGAAGTGAGTGAAGCCCTAACTTGATCATTGGAAGTCACACTTTGGAGAGGAGATCTTCAATTTGTGCAAGCAGAAGTCTCGACTAGAGTCGGAGTGACTTGGATAGTTGAGCATTGTAAGACTTAGCTAGGATCAGGGTGATCCGGATAGCTAAGCAGTGGAAGTCACATGTTTGGAGGAGGGATCTTCAACTTGTGCATGGAAGTCTCGACTAGGATTGGAATGATCCGGATAGTTGAGCAATTGGCATAGTAAGTTCACTTGGCCCGAGGGTAAAATAGGTGTTGATAGCATAGAAAGTGAATCTTGTGTTGATTGCCTCTTGAGTGTGTAACGCCTATTTGTCATAGTGAATTGCTTTTGCCAGTGGTTGTGGTATCAACCCGTTGATGTTTCCTCATTTTGAAGTTTTAACATCTTGTGTTGATTTTTTTTTATTATCTTTTCTTGCTTTAAATTTTTATTGATTCATTCATTGCTTTATTGAATTCATATTGTCTTGGTGAATCAATATACTTGTTAAAAGCTTGCTTGTGATATTGTATATCTTGTGAAGAAAAAGAACTCCCCCCCCCCAGGTATATTTGACACTATAACATTAAGGGAATTTCAAGGTTGTGGTTAACAAGGTCCTAGATGAGTACCAGGAAAAAGATCTTAACATGGTAGCTTACCTAGGAATAGCCAAGGCACTTCTCGGGAGATTTAAGAATATAGAATCACTCAGATCCCGAGAGAGAAGAACGAGAAAGCTGACGCATTATCAAAATTGGCATCAACAACCACTGGTATCTGGTCCAAAATGATTCCAGTGGCTCATCTCAAGAAGCCCAGTATTAAAGAAGAAGAAATGCTGATAGTAGAAATAGTGGAAATAAGGCCGATCACTTGGATTACCCCGATCAGGCAGGTACCTAGAAGATGCCACGCTCCCTGAAGATGCAACTGAAGCAAAACGCATCAGATACAGAGCAGCTCGATATTCTATAATATGTGGTGAGCTTTACATAAGGGGGTTTTCGAAGGCCCTACAAAGATGTGGCAGTCAAGATGAGGGAGATAAGATTCTGGCTAGTATACATAGAGGCGTATGTGGAAACCACACTAGGGGAAAAAGTTTGGCTCATAAAACCCTCAGGCAGGGCTTCTACTTGCCAACCCTATTTGAGGATGCCAAATTGGTGGCCGAGAAATGCAGCACTTGTCAAAGAATCGCAAACGACATTAGGTAGCCACCCGAGAACTTGAAGAATCTGACCTCACCTTGGCCAGTTGCAATGTGGGGACTAGATCTGATCGGCCCCATGCCAACAGCAAATAAAGGAGGTGCAAAGCATGTTATTGTGGCAGTTGACTATTTCACAAAATGGGCAGAAGCGGAAGTATTAGTACATATAACTGAAGCTAATACCACCAGCTTCGTAAAGAAGAACATTATTTATCGGTTCGGGATCCCAGATACAATTGTCACTGACAATGGGACTCAATTCGATAGTGATAACTTCAGGGAAATGTGCCAAAAGTACCACATCAAAAATTATTATACTACACCAGCTCATCCTCAGACCAATGGTCAAACTGAAGTTGTCAATAAGGTCATCAAGCACACCTTGAAAGCCAAGCTCGACAGCAAAAAAGGAAATTGGGCGAACAAGCTGCAAGGGGTACTCTGGGCATACCGAACAACTCAAAGAATATCGACATGAAAGACACCCTATTCCCTAGCTTTCGGGACTGAAGCTGTCATTCCAGTCGAGATAGCCCATACTTCCCCTAGAATCCAGCTATATCAGCCTGATATCAATATAAGGTCCCTAGAACAGATCCTAGATGAGTTGGAGGAAAAAATGGACATGGCGAGGGTAAGAAATGCAGCCTACCAGCAAAGGGTTGCAAGATACTACAACTCGCACATCCGGGTAAGAAAGTTCCAACTCGGAGATCTGGTTCTTAGAAGGATATCTCCAAACACAAGGGATAAGGCGGCTGGATCCTTGGCAGACAAATGGGAAGGACCTTATCTGGTGGTCGGACTAGCTAGGCATGGAGCATATCGCCTTATCAAAACAGAAGGAGTAGAGTTACCCATGCCATGCAATGCGCAATCCTTGAAGATATTCTACCCTTAAGGGGTTTTCTTTTATTGTTTTCTATCTCAGTTTTTAGATATTCTGTCGAGTTTAGAATAGTTACGGATTTTTCTTATACTTAATCATTCGTTTCTTCTTATAGTTTTTTGAAGATATTAATAAAAGCCCTTCAAGGGAAGCATAGTTCAAGAAAAAGTGTTCTAATATTGCTTTCGTTTACAAAAGCAAGTCTCGTGAACCCCGAACGGGTTCTCGGGGGGGGGGGGGGCACATATGTCGCAGAAATATTACATTTTCACCAAAACTAACTGGGTGCATCATAAGCACTGTTAGAGCGCCTTCGGGTGAATAGATACCTGATGGGATGCACAGAAAGTTGGATGAGGTAATCAAATTCTCACACTTGAACCCCAATTAATTAAATACTCGGCTAAGATAAGCAAAGTCAATGAGAAAGAGAAAACCCTCATTGCGACGAATCTTGAGTAACAGACTACTAGGAGACGTCCCGGTGACTTTGTTGCCAGATAAAAGACAAGAGTCTATAAACTAGATACCATGCATATGGTCCATCAAATGAACACTACTTGAACGAATATACATCGAAACTACAAGCCAAACCAGACTCGATCAGTTGATTAGATAACTGGTCGGGATAACCAAAAACTAGTCAGTAGCTAATCTGACTAGACCAAGTTCAGCCAATCAAAAAGATGATTAACTGGGTTGATAACAAGCAGTTAAAAAGATAATTGAACTAATCAAAAAAGATGATTGATAATTAGTTTAGTCAAGCTCGATCAATCAAGTAAGATGGTTGGTCGGGTTAGTAATCAATCAAATTTGATCAATTGAAAAATAATCAATCGGATCAATCACAATCAGTTAACAAGATAATTGATTGAATCAGAACCGACAATCAGCAAAGATGGTTGATTAAAAAGAAAGAAGACCACACAAGTAAATTAAAAATATGTATCATTAAAGAATGAGTCAATCATTTATACAATGTTACAAGAGAAATTTATAAAATTTATGGTATAACAAAAAATGTATAGTGAGAGATCAGGCTTTAGGAGTTCTTAAAGAGCCACCAAGTCAGGAGGTGCCAGGGGGTTTATTTTCTTCTTCATAGCCCTTGGTCAGATCTCCAAAATCTGGCCAGCAAATGTTATCTTCAAGATCTTCAGCCATGAAAAGAGAGTAATCGGTCTCAGGCAAAGGTCCAATATCAATGTCGTTAGATATTGCACCACCTTCCTCGACCGCATGAAAGGTCACTAGGGAAAACTTGGAGGGGAGTTCTAGATGCATCTTATGGGGATCCTTCCCAATAGACTTGCAGTAAGCCCTTCATCTCATCATCTGGTTCTTTATTGCATTGAGAGACTCGGCCTTATGTTTTTGAATCGTCAGGTCCCATTTACAGCGAACCTCTCCAGAAGACATCTCCTTGCCCCCAAAGAACATTCGAGCAGTGGCAAGCCCTTGTTCTAGAGACCGTTTGTAGTGATCAATGCTCTGAACCTCAAAGGCTAGTCTGGCCTTTTGAGAGAGCACCTCCACGCTGACCTTCTGTTGCCTCAAATCTTTAGCCAGCCTTTCATAATGAAGCTTAGCCTCTTCAGATCCCTGCTGGGCCTCAAGCATAGATTGTTAGGAGGCAGCCAGAGTTTCCTTGGCAGCACAAGCTTCTGCCTCTTGACTAGCAGCAGCCTGTTCAGCCAGGTTTAGCTTATGTTCAAGCTCCGCGCACAGCTGCTCACCCTCAGCCAGATTTGCTTCAAGCTGGGTGTTCTTCACGGCAAGCTCCGTTAGGCTGGTTGTGGCATTGTTAGCTCAGGTCTCAACAGTAGATATGGCCATCCTTAGGACTGCCTCAGTAACATCACGCTGCTTTAGCTTTTCTTCAAAAGACGTTCTCAACTTTGATTCACTTGCTAAGGCAGAACTGACCGTTTTTTTCCTCTTTTCCAGCTTTTTCTTTAGCTGAGAGATTTCAGCAGCCTGTTTCTTCTGAGCCATCATAGCCATAGTCATCTCCTCAACTGCCTTAAAAAAGAAAGGAAATAAGTTATGACTGATAAAACTTGAAACGAAAGGCATTGACAAGGGAGTAAAAAGTACATACATATACGCCGTTATTGTAAATAGCGCAGACTAGATCCACATCACTGGCTGAAGTCAGTCCAGTAGCCTTCACCAACATAACCCCTACCTGCAGACATGGACTTCAACATGTCAAAGGGGTCGACTGGCGTTTCCTCCTAACTAGGAGTGTCGACCACAGTAGGAAGTAGGGTTACTTCAGAGCCTTGAAGCTGTTGATCAGTTTGGACTAAACCAAGAACGGGAGTGGGTTCAGGAGCAGCCGTCGAGGGTGTGGCAACAGTTTGCTTTTGACTAGTGGCACCCGATGGGCTCGCTATAGCACCGCTTACAAAAGGGGCCAGGACAACATTGGGCAGGGGCCTCGAAAGGCGGCTCAACCGGATAGAGACTTTGTCGGCATGAACCACTTCATAATCAAATAGGTTGTCTATAGGAGCAGGCGGATCGGCTGATAACTTCTTAGGGCTGGTTTGTCCCTCGTTAGAATCCGAGTCAGTGAATAATATATGACGTTTAACAGAGAATTGCATTGAGGTCTTGCCAACATGATGTACTGGAGAACCAGCATATCTCTCACTAGTAGGATGGACAGTTCGGAGAGAAACCGGCTCAGCCAGGGATGGGGGTTGAGTTTGTTAAGGGGTATTTTGTTTGATAACCCCAGCATTAGTGTGACCATCCGCTCTAGGTTGATCAGATGGTAGAGTGGCAGGTGGAGCCGAAGTACGATCATTTTCTTTCTTCGATCGATGCTCAATTCGGATCAGATTAGTCAACGTATCCTGATCTTCATCATCCTTTTCAATAATGACCGGTTTGACTCCAGTCTGATGAGCTCCTAGATCTTTTACTGACTTGGTTTTCTTCTTCCCACGAGCAATATCAGGAGCAGAAGAGCCAGCCACAGTCTTGGTCACTTTACTGACCGGAGATCTCCCAAAGGGTTTGGTCACGTGACGACCAGCGGTTTCTTTGACATATCTCCTCTTTGAACCTCTAAGAGATTTTTTTTTTGGCTCACTTTCCATGCCTTGTTCGGGAGGAGCAATCCCCTGAGCCAGTTGGGCAGCAGTCTCTGCTCTACTGACCTTATCAAGATTCTTAATCCTCTCGGCTTGCTCCCCTGCCACGATATCTATCTCATACATTAAGCCATTAAAAGAACGTCAGAATGAGTAAAACTCAATTCAGAAAAAATCAAGGTTAGGGAGAAAGAATGATACTTACAGCGTTTGCGTCGACTTGAGATCGAAGTAAACAGACCTAAGTCAATGAGGTCCTTCTCGGTGAACAGTGCACACTGATCCCTGGCCTCCCAAGTTATTTGAGCGCCTTGACTACGTTTTTGGCCTGATCTTCTGTGAGGGTCGCAGGAGTCTGATTCCATAACTCGGGACTGTAAAAGTGCCTAGGAACAGAATTCCTAGCCAGTTTCTAACGAGGGTCAACAACAATTGTCTCACCCCACTCACCTTGGACGAAGAACCAGATGTTCTTCCAGTATTTGTTGGAGGTGGGGAACCCCCAGATGAAACCCTTATGATCCTTGATCGAGGGGGGAGGCGATCTCTGATTGTATCCGTCGGGAATCCAATGATTAATGGAGATAGATTGAAGATAAAAAGTACCCACATTGTCTGACCGACCCAAAGCATAGAAGTTGCGGATCTCTTATGGGGTCAAGGGGTACTTGGCACCGATTTACTTCCACAAATGCTATAAACTCATCAACACCCGGTAAGAGTTCGGTGAGAGTTGGGCGGGGCGATCCAGCCTTTGCTAAGAATCGGGTGATGAAGGGCTGAAGGGGCAGCGTGACCCCAGATGTAAGCATCGCCCCATAAATGGCTACTGCACCCTGAAGAGGATTCTAGATGGCAAGATGGCCACCCAAGAAAAGTTCAGCCGACCGAGGGAGATCAAACCTCTCGCTGTATTTCACCAGCTCTAGAATAGTTACCACATTCACCTCTGTGTCAAAGGCACTAGGATGCTCGGCAGAGAACTTCAATAAATAGGCTCGGCGCTATTTTGGAACTTCTTCCATTTTAAATATTTGAGAAGAGATCTTCAAGTCAATTGTAGAAGAATTCCTAGAGCTTAGCCTGCTTCCCCGACCGGATTCGGTTGTCTTCGACATATCCAGGTGTGTATTTAAAGAAGAAACAGAAGGGTTAACAATGTTTGAATCAAAAGGTGAAGGTTGAAATTCAGGAAGAGCCACTGAGTAATCGACGCTAAGGGCTACGGAATAAACCGGGCGAGAGAAATCTTGAAAAAATCCCCCTAAAATAAATTCAACCCTAGCAATATTTTCCTTATCGCCTATTTCAATATAATGTATCAACAATTCAACGTAACTATGACGGGTAGCAGAATCCATACCTGATGATTAAAATAAGCGAGATAAGAATTATGACGATGATGAAGGATTGTTGAAGACAAAGAACTTTGATAGAGCGTTGGAGCAGAGAAGAATTTCCGAAGATGAAGAGATATATGCAGTCTGAAAGAAAAGATTACATGAGAGAGGGAAAATGAAGGGATTTGAATATATATATATATATATATATATATGCAAATATGACATCATACGAGAGTGGTGGTTGGTGTGTGAATCCCAAAGCTCACGCGCCTTTTGAAATTTGAACCGCCGCCGTCAATTGCGTCATTCACGTCAGATCACCTAGGCAAATCAAGCGTTTGTGGCTGAAATTAAAAGCCAGCTGTCCAGCATTAACAAGTATTTATGAGCTACACGACAAAAGGCGTCCGAGTTAAACATATCTCACCGAGCGAATTATCTTCATTCGGCAAGATGCTCGGTTTGAATGTTTAAGGGGGTATTGCTATTGGTTCAATTTGAAAAGATGGCATGTCAGCATAAACGTCGTGTTACACGGGGACAACAAGTGATGTGTCAACAAATGTCAACTAAATTGAACCAACCTAAAATGATCAGAAAATAACCCAACAATACTGATCAAAGTTACTAAGATGGTCGGGTTGGAAAAACCCGACCAAGGTAATTAGATTGATCAGGTTAGCAAGATTTGATCGGGAAATCCCAAGATGGTCGGATAGACTCAAATGGTCGGGTCTAGTTATCCGATTGGGTTTAGATCCCTGGTCGGATGTGGAAAGCGGTCAACTAAGCGACACGTGGACAATTTCCAGATACACTCGGATGCTTGACATGTTGATAACGATGAATTCAATGTAATCACAACTCAAACACGTAAAGAAATGTCCTCCTCAAATAAGGTCTTATGAAGCATACTCTGATAAGGAAACAGATTTCCTTAGAGCCATCAGAATCCAGAACAGGCAAAAGTCCTGATGTGATTAAAACACAAATAACGTGAAGCGAGAAAGAAGATTAAAGCGATTCTACCAAGTTAGATTTTTATTGAGATTCTATCACCTTTCTTTTACTGGTACTCCAAGAATTAAGGTTCTATACATGTATAAATAGACCTTAAAAACACCCAATAAGGGTTCGCAAGTTGTGATATATTATTAGAGAGCAAGTGAGAAAGAGATTGTAATTTTCTTATATAGTGGATTCTTTTCTCGCCGTCTCCGGCAACTGTGGTTTTTCCCTTTAAGGTTTTTCACGTAAAATCTTGCTTGTTTATTTCTTATTTAGCTCTTTTCAATTTCATACATAATCGTGAATTGCAATTAACTTGTGTGACGCGTGATCAATCTTATTAATCCAAAAATCACCGTCAACATTTCTGAAATCGTTTTGATTTTTGAGTCACAAAAACAATGAAAACTTGTTCGGTGGAATGTTTTCGAAAAACAAAATTAGAAACACACAGAGAACTGTTCTCACTTTCGGTGAACAAAAAAGTGAAAACACTGAGAACATCAATTTAACGTTCTCATTGTTTTTAACTCAGACTCATCAAAATCAATCTCCAATTCAATAGTCGAAGACAACACAAAATTTATCAATGTCAAGCTCTCCCCATTAGAATGACTGCATCGAGGAAACCCAAGAACAAATCAGATCCGAGTACATCTCTCTGTAAATTGCTAGAATGTGCTAGATAAAAGAAAGAGATGAGATGAGATAACAGCCAAGAACAAATCAGATATGAATAATCAACTCCAGATTGCTTTGAATCTGAGCAGTAACCTCTTTAAAGGATCTATCCCAAATAGTCTCACCTATCTTACTAATTGTGTGTTTGATTTATGTGCTGCAGATAGCAGCAGCAGCGTGGAGACTTCAGGTGACCTTTTTTCTGTTTGCATTTGCTTTTTTCAACTTTTTATTTTTTGTTTGCTGTTCTGCTTTATGCAGACCACAACTTGTCGTTGTTGAAAATAAAACAAAGAAATAATATTTTATTAATCGTACATGACAAGGTTTAAAAAAAAATTATGCAGTGATAATATACATACATAATAATTAAAATTTTAGAAATTATTATTAGATGATACACCGTTCAAAATAATTTTAAAAATATTTTACCAGTCACGTTTTTTATGTTTTGATTCTTTAAATATCGTTTATAACCATTGCTACCAGACGCGTTTTTGAATCTAAAAAATCTAAAAATCAATTTTTTAAAAACAAATGAAAACCAAAAAATAGAAAACCGAAAACGTTACCAAACGGCCCCTTAGCCAACAAGTGTATTGCAATTTTAGAAAAACATTTTTCAACAATTACTTATTTGGCTATGTCCGAGGCAATGGCGAACTCAAGAAATATCTACAGCTCGAGGTAAATTATATATATAAATAGTCCTATCTTTCTCATTACACACTAACATTATAAAGCCAGATCCTTAGCTATTAATAGTTGGATTTATCTACTTTAGGTTAGTCAATATATTCTAATGCTTAATTAATGGCTCACAAACTCTACTAAATTTATTAAATTCGGTGTGCATTGTAGAGAAACATTTGTAATTTGCCTCCTCAATACACAATGATATAATAAAGTCGGTGTAAAACATATATGTCATTGATTAAGAATAAAAAACTTTTTATATGACTCTCGATAAAAGCATTTTTTTATTAACTTTTTAACAATAAGATGATACCTATTCAATAATGAATTAACCAAGAATAAGAAATACATCGTAAATTTTATGTATAAACAATTATTTAAATTTATAGTGAAAAAAAGTTATTTACTCTATGATATAGAAGCCATAAAATTATGGGTATTTTATTTATAAAAAAAAAAAACAAAAAAACAAATATAAGACAGTCCAGGCCGAGCAGGACCAGAACCAACCGAGTAAAAACAAGGGGGGGTGGACTTGGAGTCAAAGAAACCGAAAAGGATGCACTTGACACTCCACACACCTCCGACGACTCTCTCTTGAATTTTCAATTTCGGCGGCGATCTCTCTATCTCTCAACTCCTTCTAAATTCCTTCTTTTCTTTTCAATCTCACCCCTTTGCTTTTCTTCAATCTTCATTAATGGCGGACTCTAGACGCTTTGCTCTCGGTAATCAACTAGGTAAAAGCTTTCAACCTTTCAATTTTTATCTGTTTTCTTCTTTTGATTTGGTTGATTGCTTGATTGTTTGATTGATTTGGTGCAGATATTGAGCAGATACTGCTAGAAGCTCAACATCGATGGCTTCGTCCTGCTGAAATTTGTGAAATCCTTCGAAATTTTAAGAATTTCCGGATTGCCCCTGAACCTCCTAACATGCCTTCAAGTATGTTGAATTTGTAGATAAAATTATAGAAAGATGATTTTTATTTTTACTTTGAATTCTGTATACTGCAAGTACCGAAAACAATCGATAGTGTAGTTATTGTGATCAAATTCATTATAAATCAAAGAGTGGTTGAATTGTGATTTTCTTATTTGTTCTTCTATAAGTTTTTGAAAATTATGAGAATTAGAGTTGTTTTGTTGTTTGGAAGCTGCAAGTGGTTATCTTTCAATGTAGGGTGGGGTTTGGTAGTTATTTGTTTATTCATTATGTGCTTGTGAAAGTGTTCTTGCTTGACATACATTTCTGATTTCAGGCGGTTCGCTTTTTCTGTTTGATCGGAAGGTGTTGAGGTACTTTAGAAAAGATGGTCATAACTGGAGGAAGAAAAAAGATGGGAAGACGGTGAAGGAAGCTCATGAGAGGCTCAAGGTAAGTACTATCAAAATTGCTTAATCAGTTTTTCATTTTCTTGAAGATAATTTTCTCCACTTTGATTGATTGACAGAGATTAAATCATTTAAATATTCGGCTATATGCTGCCAAGTTTACTGTAGGGTGTATGTTCTATTAAGTATGTCTTTGTGCATGAAATTTTGTACGTATATTGAACAAGTGTGCATTCTTTCAGGCTGGCAGTATTGATGTATTGCATTGCTATTATGCCCATGGTGAAGAAAATGAGAATTTTCAAAGACGCAGCTATTGGATGCTCGAAGAGTAAGTCTTTGAAATTTCGTTTGCCATTGTTCACTGGCATTAGCAATTGGGTATATGCTCGCTATCTAGTGTGTTGAGTGTGCATGTGGTAGTTTAGAGTGTTATGGCTCATTGGAACTTTTTTAATGTTGTTTGAATCTTTTTCAGTGTGTATGTTTGTGTATATACTCGGGAGTTCCTTGATACATGCTTGAAATAGTTCATTTTTTCCTTTCATCTTTTTGGGAAAATTTCTTACTTGGTTTTTTCGTTTCTTTTCTTTTCTTTCTTACCTAATTGAATACTACTGCAGGGAACTCTCTCACATAGTTCTTGTCCACTACCGGGAAGTAAAGGTTAGAACTTTTTCCACCATCACTTTATTTTCTTTGCTTGGTCAATCCCATATATTTGTAGTTCAAAGAATGTGGTTTGTTGTATGAACTCTAAGAAAATATAACATTTCCCAGCACAGGTTATATGACTCTGCTCAGAAAGATATAATCCACTATATTTAGTTAGCCTATTTCTTTTGTATGAAAAGAAAAGAAAACATAAGAAATTATTGTATTGAGTGATTTTCTGCTAAACTCCTTAGCATTTTAATTAGAGTATTGAGGATTGGTCCTGAATAACCTTGAACAGGTCTTTGAAATTGAAGGCCTTCAATCAAGAAATTATTCATATCAAAATAGATGTATTTGATTGTTGATTTGAAGTGTAACATTGTGGATATCTTTTAATAAATCTCTTTTGTGTTCTGCTATTGGAAACTCTTAGAGTTGTTTTTATTTTGTGGGTAAATGACTGGATGCAAGAGACATAGAATAAGAAATATTAGTGATATAAAACTCCAATATATAATATTTATGAGTCATCTCACAGAAGGTAGTGTAAGGAAGCCTCAATACCGATGTCATTTTTGATGATAATCAGTTAGCTCAAACTTGAAATTTTGCCCTCAATAGTCAATACACTTGCAGATGGTCACATATGGGAGCCATATTCTAATGTTATCACTATTGACTGAAGGGATACTTCATGTCTTACATTCCTTTATTTATTTTTTTCCGTAAACCATATTATCAGGGAAATAGGACAAATTATAACCGCACTAAAGTGACTGAAGCATCTACTCCATATTCCGAAGAAACAGAAGAAACTATACTCAATTCAGAGATAGAAGGCTCCCAGTCTTCTAGTTTTCATCCTCACAGTTACCCAGTGCCTTCACAAACTACAGAAACAACAAGCATGAACAGTGCTCTGGCATCAGAATATGAAGATGCTGAATCAGGTGTATTTGTTGTAACATTTTTATGTCTCAGTTTCTAATTCATCATTAGTTGTTACTCTTATGTAAATTGCGAGATATAATACAATTTTTTGCATGATAAATGTCTTGGTTTTCATAGTCTTACAAATGAAGATGATATTTGGTGCAGTGTATAATAATCAAGCGAGTTCTAGATTCCATTCTTTTGTTGATTTACAACATCCTGTGATGGAGAAGATAAATGCTGGACCCTCTGATCCTTATTACCCTACAACTTTTACAAGTAAATCAATTGTTTTACTTTGCATTGTTCTATTAATATATGTGCTGGCTTTTACATCTGTTGTTTTGATGGTTACCAGTTCATGAAATAACATACCAATTTTACAGTGATACTCATTAATTGTTCACAGATGATTACCAAGGGAAGTTCTCAGTTGTTCCTAGGACAGATGAAAGTAAGGACTGTAATGATGCTGGATTTACATATGATCCCCGGAAACAGCTTGACTTCCAGTCATGGGAGGATGCGTTGGAAAATTGTACACCCAGTATTCAATCCCTCCCTTTGCATCCTTCATTTTCCTCAACTCAACCTGACACAGTGGGGAGCATTCCTAAACAAGAACATGATATATTAGGACAGCTCTTTACAAGCAACTTCAGTGATCGACAGGAGTTTGGGAGTCACATACAGGTACGAGAAGAGTGGAAGCAACAGAGTGGTGTACCTTTTATGCTTTATATTATGGTCATCAGACTTTTCAAAATTCTGATGGAATAGACTTTTCAGATCACAAACATTTCTTTACAATAGTTTTAGGGGTGGTAGAAAGTTTAGGAGGTTTTTGCTTCGTACAAATTACAATTAAAAGTGGGGTGTTTGGACATAAATCTATACCTAGGTCATTGCTTTGTTTTAAATCATCTAAATTTACCATATAAAATCTCTTGTGACATAAGTTTTGGTAGCCTGATTTTGAATGACACTCCGGACTTCCCAATTGAAGACGAAAAGCATATACTTTGTATGAAAAATTGTACCAACTCTGATGATGATAGCAGGAAATAAGATGTTTAGAAACTTTAAGGATTGAGAGAATAGAGCTGTTTTCTCACCTTTAACTATTGTAACATGCCATTAATAGCATATCACCTTTCTTAGTGTTGATATTGCTTCTGTTTTGGATTTTATTTATTGTATTGGAATTTTAGCTTGATGAAGTTTTATAAGCCATCACATATTAGTAGTTCAGCTGTTGCACATAGTTTTTATTGGTGTATTTGGATTATTTGGTGGCCGCTCTTCCTTTTATTGTTGCAGCTGGCTTGCTGAAAATCTAGCAAGGCTTCTAGAGTCCCCCTCCCCTATAATGTAATAACTCTATTGCGATTTAATTTTCACCGGCTTCAGTAGCATCCTAAGGTGGTTTATGACTGCTAACTTGATATTTTTAATTTCAAATAGTGTAAAATTAATTTAAAGCAGTGCATGAACTTTTATATGTTAGTCCAAGCATCAAGATACATCAAAGAGAGTGTAGAATTATTTTTCTCTAGTCATTTACTTTTATTCAAACTTTATATTTCCTTGTAAACAGACATCTGGAACTGATTCTTCACATTTATCCAAGTGGCCCACGGATCAGAAGTTGTATTCAGACTCTGTGCACAATGTTGCTTCAAGGCTTCACAAGAAAGAAATTGTTCATCCTGATTTACATGGGTTGCTTGAGCCTTCCCATGCACATCCAGATAAGCAAAATGGTCTTCTAGTACAGCTTTCAAACTCAGAACGTGGACATATACTAAAACCAGACCCAGAGAGCAAATTGACCAAAGATGGGAAATCCATATATTCCTCTGCTATAAAGCAGCATCTGTTAGATGGCTCCTTAACAGACGAAGGTCTGAAGAAGAATGACAGTTTCAACCGCTGGATGAGTAAAGAACTTGATGATGTAAAAGAGTTTCATATGCAGTCCAGTTCTGGGGCCTATTGGGAGACGGTTGAAAGTGAAAATGGGGTTGATGTTTCCAGCATTCCCCCTCAAGGGCACTTGGATGCATATATGCTAGGTCCTTCCATCTCCCAAGATCAGCTCTTTAGCATCATTGATTTCTCACCGAACTGGGCGTACGAGGGTTCAGAAATCAAGGTATGCTATAATGTGGCATTCATTTATTTTTTTTAAAAGAAAAATAAATTAAAAGTAAATCACACCCCCCAAACCTTGGTGCAAGTGGGATTCAATCCCGACCTTTTGCACCACTACAAGAGACCTCACCCAGTTAAACTAGCTAGTATCCACGATAATTTAATATTCCATATACACAACAGCACTGCTGTAATGCTAAGCTTCTAGGTGTGTCATCTCTTGGATAAAGGCAGGAAAATTAATTAGAGTAGTGGAAGTTAAGCTTTATTTTCCCTTTAAAGTAATAGGCAATAGTTGCTAATTTCTAATTACGGTTTCTTTTCTTCTTTTTTGCACAAATTATTCAGGTCCTTATCACAGGAAGATTCTTGATAAGTCTACAAGAGGCAGAAAATTGCAAGTGGTCATGTATGTTTGGGGAAGTGGAAGTTCCAGCAGAAATTATAGCAGATGGTGTTCTTCGTTGCCATACTCCTGCGCAAAAGGTTGGGAGGGTTCCATTTTACGTTACATGTTCCAATAGGTTAGCATGTAGTGAGGTGCGAGAATTTGAATATCGAGTCAGCCATGTCCCAGATGTGGATATTGTTGATAATCATGATGGCATCACAAGTGAAAGTCTTCACATGCGATTTGGAAAATTGTTGAGTCTGAGTTCTACTTTGACCCTAAACTCTGATACCAGCAATTTGGGTGAAATTTCTCAGTTGAACTATAAAATTAGTTCACTGCTGAAAGAAGATGATGATGATTGGGACCAGATGTTAAAACTTACTTCAGATGAGAAAATTTCCTCGGGAAAGGCAAAAGAGAGGCTTCTGCAAAAGCTACTAAAGGAGAAGTTGCATATATGGCTCTTACAGAAAGTGGCTGAAGGTGGAAAAGGCCCTAGTGTATTAGATCAGGGTGGACAGGGTGTGCTACATATTGCTGCTGCTCTTGGCTATGATTGGGCCCTAGAACCCACAGTCATTGCAGGTGCAAGCATCAATTTCCGTGATGTGAACGGATGGACTGCACTTCACTGGGCAGCATATTGTGGCAGGTGAAAACCTGTAAAAAATCTCTTGCTTATTTCTTTGAAGTAAAGTTCTCATTCTTTAATTTATTCCTTAATGATTTACTTCCCTGCCTGCCTTTCAATGTAAAAGACACCGAATTGGGGCCCGGGGATTTGAGCCATTTGGCATCGACTTAGATTGTATATTGAAGTAGGAAAGAATTAATAACTAAGCAAGGGCTACCGAAAGAAAATGGCCAACTGGTGTATCATGTCTTGTAGTAGAGAAAATGGGGTGATTTTCATTTCGGATATCAAGTTATTTGAAGAAAATACATCATTCTATCATACTCTACATATGAGTTGTATATAAACATCTGATTAAGGTCATTAAAGAAAGGATTGTGTAGTATTTCTTAGAATATTTTATAACACTTATTTTTCATATGCTCATTTGATTTGCTACTTCATTTCCTCTTGATATCTTCTAACATGGATTTCTTCTGACACCAGAGAGCGTACAGTTGCGTCCCTTATCTCTCTTCGTGCAGCTCCTGGAGCACTATCTGATCCAACTCCCAAATATCCTACTGGCCGAACACCTGCTGACCTGGCTCATGGCATTGGACATAAAGGAATTGCTGGTTATCTTGCAGAATATGATTTGAGTTCGCACCTTTCATCTCTTAATTTGAACAAGAATGGTGGTGATGCTGCAGAAACTACAGTGTCTCATCGAAACCCTATTCCTATCAGTGATGGGGATTCAATGAAGGATTCATTAGCTGCTGTCTGTAATGCTACTCAAGCAGCTGCACGTATTCATCAAGTATTCAGGGTGCAATCGTTCCAAAAGAAGCAGTTGAAAGAGTTTGGTGATGAGAAATTTGAAATGTCAGAGGAGAAAGCTCTTTCCCTTCTTGCAGTTAAGAAGGCCCACAAGCCAGGGCATCATGATGAACCTGTGCATGCTGCTGCAATACGAATACAAAATAAGTTCCGTAGTTATAAGGGCAGGAAAGATTTTTTGATAATCCGGCAGCGAATTGTCAAAATTCAGGTGCATTACCATTATATGTTGTTCTTGTATAATTTCCTGGCTCGCTCCATATATTTTAGGAATTTACTCTCTTCATAAGTTCCTAACTATATATTATGCATGCCCTTTTCCTTTACAAAGCCGAATTCTTGGAACTCAAACTTATTATACTTTTCTGGGTGACAGGCCCATGTAAGAGGTCACCAGGTCAGGAAAAACTATAAGAAGATAATATGGTCCGTAGGAATTGTGGAGAAGATTATCTTGCGATGGAGAAGAAAAGGCAGTGGTTTGCGTGGATTTAAGTCAGAAGCACTTACGGAGGGTTCCAGTATGCAAGTTGCATTGCCAAAAGAGGACGATTATGATTTCCTGAAAGAAGGCAGAAAGCAAAAAGAAGAAAGGTTGCAAAAGGCCCTTGCTAGGGTAAAGTCCATGGTTCAGTATCCTGAGGCTAGAGACCAATACCGTAGGCTGCTAAATGTTGTAACTGAGATCCAGGAAACGAAGGTAAGCAAACACTCTCTCTCTCTACACACACAGATAGTATTTTTTGTTATTGGAAGTAATAAGCTGTGCTTTTTTTGTCGGAATTTTTTTTCGATAGACTCTTAACCTAGTGGTTTAACCTTTTGGCAAACATTTATAGGAAGTAGATTTTTCCACAATGATTTTGCATTCAATTTTTTTCCCTTTTTTTTTCTCCCTTATTCGTGTAACTTTCATATAGTTATACAGTAGAGAGCTTGGGTTGAACTCGGTTGAAATGCTTAGGTTTTCATTTAACTCATGCTATTAGGAAGACAATAAGCTAAAGTGCTAAACCCGAAGAGATGGGTTGCTTGCTCCCTACCTTTCAACATTGTAGTTTATTAGCTATATAAATATAGATTTTCTATTACTAAACCTTGTCTTCTCGTCCTTTTTCTTTTAACTAATTTTTTGGCTGAGTATTTACAAGGCATAAGCATGAGATTCTAAGCTGGCACTAGAGATCTAGAGATCACCCAGCAGGATATCAATCGTTGGAGATATCATAATAATAATTTCTAATATAATCTAATTTGCAGGCTGTGGCACTGAACAATGCAGAAGAAACAGCCGAGTTTGAAGACGACCTGATAGATATTGAAGCATTGTTGGATGATGACACCTTCATGCCTTGTGCTTCTTAGAGAAATTACATCTCTTCTTATCTTGTACAATCTGTCTTATAATTTGTGTTGATAAATTCATGGGTAAATCATAAATGTTGGTAACTTTAGATTCATATCTAATTATTTCCTTGCACCTAAAGTTTAGGGGGCTGGGAGAGTTTATTGTATCAAATATTAGCAGCCTCTATATAGCTTTGACATGGTGTGATTATTCTTAAAAATAAGACATCAACTTGTGAATGAAAGAATAGTAAATTATTTAGTGCTTCATTTGCCTGTTTTGTTCAATTAAGTATCCTCATATCATCAAAGTGATCCATTTCTTCATGCAAATGCAAATCCCTTGACACTTGGTGAATTTTTATTGAAGAGGCATACAAATAATGTATCAAAGCTTACATCAATAACCTAAAAGGTCTGCATTTAAAATTGTTAAGCTTCTTCAGGAATTCCAACAAAATGAAGCATTTGCATGCTCATCAACATGAGAAGTTTTGCCAAGTCTACATTGATTGGACAGAGAGAAGAGCTGTATATCAGAGCAACACCAATTGCATTGCATTTTCTAATGTTAAAGTTTGAACATTCTCAACCATGAAGAATACAACCTGTCTCTGTGAAAAACTGTTCATTCTCACACACCATATACACTGACTGCTCTTTTTTTTTCCCATCTTATTTTGTCAACCAAAAAAAGAAAAAACAACAAAAAGGACAGCGCTTCCACTGTCCGCTGTACATGGAAACCCACCTAAGTATACATTTTTCCGATAACCCATTTTAATCTCGTTGATCGCACTCTTCCCACTGCTCGAAAAGAAATATAAATAACATAGACAAAATTAAATGAGAATTTGAAGTCCGAATGATTAAAATATCTAATCATTGTAAAACCAAAGCCCCTCTTTACTTAGCTCTTGTTACTAGCACCAAGGCTCTCATAGAACAAGATATATCCGTGATCTGTATTACTCGAATATTCCTGTGCCGACCCAAAAAACGTCTGCACAGCAGACTCGTCAATCATCTCCACATTTTCATCGTCAAAAAATAACCAGTGGTTATGGCTTTTCACAAGACTCACATAGTGTCCATGGTTTGGCCCACTGCCTACATGAACAACTACAGCAAATAGTGAATACTCGATATCTGCATCTTCCACTGTGTTGCTCAGCTTCAGCTCAAGTGGAAAGACAACTCGGTAGGATAGCTTCTTGTATCGTCCCAACTGCTCAATGTATTTAAACCGCTTAAGATGGATGACCAAGATGTGAGGAGGCTTCTTAATCTTCATCCTCTTCTGGGCTTCTTGCAAACTGCAAAATAAAGAAAAACAGCAGTAGTTGGTTATTAGACATGAATATTGTGTCCATAACCATCCCCAAATCAAACAACGGGATGGTTTGGCAACACCACCTGAACCAGACTACTTGGTGACAAGCAATGAAGAGACACAGCATACAAGTAGAATGAATGCAAGTAATGTCAACAACTTGGGCAAATTAGAATTTAGTATAGATCACCAACCTGCAGCACTTGTCACAGAAAAATTTGTCCTCTGCATTTAAAGTCTCTGTCGAACTAAAATTTTTCAAACAGCTTGTTATTGAACTGTTTTGTTCGATATCAAGACTCAAGTCAAAGAAAGTTTCATCCCTTGCTGTCACTGTCTCGCATCGCAAGCACTTCGTTTCATTGGTAAGTATCCCCTACTCAAATAGCCAAAAAAATGATGAGATTCTTGCTATGGGATAGCAAAAAAATAACAATTTAAGAATCATAAAACAAAAATAATTTTAGAGGAACTAGTACCATGCACTGGAGGAGAATGAGAGGACTAAATTATAATATCTTCAGAATTGAACTATACTAATAATTAATTTAAGCAAAATAATAATACATATAAGAATAGGACGAAAAAAATCACCTGAAAATTTTTGTGTACCCAGGTAACCAACGGCTCTTTCCGAACACCATTTAGTTGGCCATTCTTTGGCCCATTTGCAGTCTTTTCAGTTGGTGATGAAGTTTCAGGATCACTTTTTGCAGCTTGAGCCTCCTTCTCCAGAATATCAACAAGTTCATTTAGCAAGAAATTCAAGAATTCATGAGCATCCTGCACAGAGAAGGGGAAAGAAAGAAAATAAATGTTTATGACTTCTGCATCTTTTGTATAACAAGAATAAAGCAAATAGAGTGTTTAAGCATAAATACCACGAAGAAAATAACCAACATGTTCTTCAAGAGAAAAAGCAAAGACAAGGCAAGATAATTGGTAACATGGACTTTGTACTTTATTATAAGCCGTCGGATGCATTTAGTAGGCATTTCCTTATACTTAGATGGTAATGTTATGGCAAAGGTGCAACTATGACCAGATTGTAGCTCTCCTCTAAAGAACAAGCATGTGAAAGCCCCACATTCAAAAATTTGAAAAAGGAACGAGCAGAAATGAATGTAAACGCATGCAAACAAGTAAGAGCAACACAATTGTGCTATCATTCAATGGCCAACTACTATAAAGTTACAGCAGTGAATTTTCTAAATCTCTAAAATATCCTCCAACCTCTCCAGAAGATAGGACTACCATTCTCAATCTTCAACATGAACCTTCACTAATACCACAAACTTCAGCAGAGCATACCCCAGCCTTGTCCAAAAAACTCATGCATCGCAAAATGAGAACAAATAACTGACATCCTAAACTATGGCCTCGTTAGAGTATAAAGAAGAATACCCAACTAATACTTGCACCGACTATAGAGAAAACTGTTATCTGCATTCCACCTGGTTTACCAACAAACTAGCAATGATATGCAATAGCACGAATACAACCCAAAGGCCTACTCTTACACGACTAACAATCCGTCCCAGACTTATTAATGCATTAGGAAATATATAGCAAGTGTTGTCCGCTTAGGGGAAATCACTTCTTTCGTTTGGTAGGGCGACGGAAGGCTATTACAAGCTTTTACTGACCTTCCAAAATTTTCCCATCTAAGCCATGTATTGTAGCTTCAAAGGTCACAACTCACAAAAAGGCTAACAGTACCATTTTCTCTACTTCTCTAATTATTTTTCATTTCCTAGCTTTGAATATAATTTCTATCCCCAGCATCACTAGCCTTTCTCATATATATGTCAATGCCCTTCAAATACAACCATTTTATCAGATATGGATAAAAAATACCTGGTGCATATAGCTGCGGAAAAGCTCATTTTGTTTCTTCAATCTCTGTACGAAGCGCTTTGGGGCAATGACCCCTGTTTTCTTCTTCTGCGAACTTATCTACACAAAATGAACAATCAACTGTTGGCCTCAGCACCGAGGCTGGAAGAGTAAACATGTAAGAACTGCACATATTCCATTATGGGATATCACAGTTTCAGAAAGAAAGTAAATAATAATTGATGATAAGCATTAGAAGCACAGAAAACAACTGTGGTGCAATAAATTAAGATTTGCATACATATGGGACAGAAGCACTGAGTTTCTAGGAGAATTTCCCAAAAAGTCAATCAAAGACCTAAAAGTTCGAAAATAAATAAACCAACCTACAAAAAAACTTCAATTGATTTATTGATTAAAAATAACATGAAAAAAAGCACAAGAAAACACAAGACTGAGGAACACAGATCTAGCAAAAGAGGAAACATGGTAGGCAGGAGTCTTAGATCTTCTAGTGAAGTCATACGTATATGCCTTAACCAACACCTAATGTAAGTTATGTAGCAAAAACAGAACCCATGAAAGCTGCCTTCAAAAAGAGCAATACAACAACGAAATAAACTTTAAAGAAGCGCAAGGTAGACAAATATATTATATATTGCTTTCAACTGTGCAATTTTATTCCAAAGAGAATACTGAAACAGAAAACCAGTAAGATATGCATCATCTGATGGCCAGACAAGACGATTTTAAGCTGAATATTTTTTTTAGAGAAAATGCTACATCATAGTATAGTTTACTTCAGATAATTGAGGTCCTCTGGTTAAGCAGAGCCAGGTTCTTCCATTATTTAATCAAATCATTTATTGCAAAAAAATTAGTCGATTTGGGAATAATAATGTTAGTTTTTATACCACACAAAAAAGAAATTTACATTGGTTACCTACCAACTCAAATAGATCATATCGACAATTCGAGTATTAGGAGTTCTGAATACTAATAAATGAAGTCATTGCATATATCTTGACATGAGAAACGAAAGGTGTCACAAAAACCATTAGAGCAAATGTGCCACCCACAATGTAATAGCAAAATTAGACAAGAAAAGGTAAGCAAATAAGCAAGCAATCTCTATTCCCAAAGATAAAAATGATAGTTCATATAAAGTACAAACATTTCGTAGCAACCTTATTAAGCATAAATAACTTAGTCTATATGGAAAGGGGAAGCATACATTTTTAACAGGTATGATTTGTGTGCTTGAAAATGATGACAGTGACACTATGGAGTAGTAGCTCATGTTTATCATAGTTGGTGGATCTTTACCTGTGTAAATAAGTCTGCCAAGCATGTCAAGAGATTTTCTTCAGCATCCCCAATGTTTTTATTATTTGCGTAATAATCTAGCAATTGTTCACGGAATGGAACACAAAAATAAAGTGCCTGCATAGGAAGGGGAAAGTTTTAAAAGGCAGTGGTAGGGTACTATTCCAACACCAGTTTTCAACAATTATAGAAGAAAGTGTATCGTCTTTATTCTGTAAGTTATATATTGACCATATATCTTTTAAGAACAATAAAAATTTCAATTCTTTGCAAACATTAAAATTCTCAATACAACTTCAAGTAGTCCAATAGAGACAACAATATCTAATAATTTGAAGTAAAACTAAAAATAAGCAACAAGCATGCATATACATCAAGGATGTAGGCATGTAGTATGTGAATGCAAATTGCAAAATGTGTGTACAACTAGGCACGCATAGCTCACACAATACAATACAACTTGTAAGAGAGAGACCAAACAAAAAACTTATTAGTTCATACTTTTTCAATCACAACCCAATTAGAAATTAACAACCTAATGCAACTTACTCATCAGTCAATGCCCTATTAAAGCTTTAACTTATAACATAATAAGTTTTATCACAAAATTAGTTTACTTATGAGCGCTTTCTTTTTTTATTAATATTGTCATCACTCCACCAATTTTATAGTTGAGTACCTTTTTTTCAGAATTTACAAAAATGAGAAAAAAAAAAAAAGGATCTTGAGCATATAAAGAAAACATAACATGACTGTATTACAATTACAAAAGTCTGGGACTTGTTTTTCATATTTCATCGTTTTTGTTTCTCAATCAGCGAAGAATACTAGAAGAATTATAAACAACAAAGCCAAACAATTGAATCTAAACTAAACCACTAAACATCCCTAAAATAACCAGAAAATGCAGAGACTTGGTCAAAACAAAAATAAAAACAGCAATAAATAATAACAATTGTAAAACAAACATCAGCACAAATCAGAAAATTTGTAAGTAGAAGAATAACAACAAATTCCGCAAAGAAATTGAAATCAATCATGAAACGACAGAGGAGACCTGCAAAACGCTATTGCAATAGCAAGTGTTGCCGAAATTCTCGAGGCCGAAATATCGCTCGCCTTCGGGAAACTGGTCGCCGAGAGCTTTCTCGAGTTTGGAGCCCGCAGCACCCATCACTCACTCACTCACGCACTCAGATCTCGTCTCTCTTCGATTCTACTCAGTGATTCGATTCCCGCTCCATAAACAACACACACACGAGGTTTTGAATTGATTTGATTTGATTTGAATTGAATTCGTTAGGTTTGTCTGTTTGAACTGAATTGGATTCGTTAGGGTTTGTTCGAAGAAAACAAAATTGATTTTTTTTTTTTTTTTTGATTGTTTTTGTTGAGGAAAAAATATAAGGAGAGGAGGCGAAGAAAATAAAATATATATATTAAAAAAAAATGAATTCAAATTTATACTGCCACTCCATCTATTTGCTATTGCCACATCACATGTCACGTGCTGCCAACCTGTGATTTGTAAATGCGTAGATATTGATTAATATTTTCAAATACTCATGTGTTAGGCATTAAGGGACATAGCTCAGCCAGTGGATTGACGAATTTTGGGTTTGAGCAAATGATTCCCAAATCAAAACAAAAAATGCTCTAATATTAAATTAATTTTGTTTTAATATTTGTTGTAAGAGAAATAACAAGTTGAGATGGATTATAATACAAATGGTAATAAATTAATTAGATTTGAGGTTAAAATAAGAGCATCTCCAATGAAAAAATAGCTTACATATGAATTATTGTTGACATGGCAACAATGTCAAGAGATTTGCTTCTTATGTGGCATAAATATGAATTTGATAAACGTTCAACTTAAAATTTGGTTTCCAATGCTTCCGTTTAAAACACATTTTGTTTTAATGACGTGTCCAATTTTATTTTCTATTTCTTTTTTTATTTTATTCTCTTACCAAAAATAGATGAAAAATTAATGTTAATTTTGAATGTTTGCTGAATCAACCTAAAAAAGGGTTGTGCAACAGGGCGTCTGAAAGTGGACGGTCATGTTGATAATGTCTAATATTTTTTTTACCACGTCAACTTGAGGTTAAATATGCACGGCTGCATTGGAGAAAGATTTTTTAACAGAATGTTTATTAATCCTACGTGTCATCTCTGTTTTTTTACAAACCACGCTTGCATTTGAGATGCTCTAAGTAAACCAAAATTTGACTTTGTATCCAATTGATTTATTAGTAAGATAATAAGTCTTGAGCTTAAATAAAAAGAAAATATATTATAATTTTCAATAATACTGCTTTGTCGAAATTTGATGTCCAAATGATGTGGTATTACTATAACTCATTCATTTAAATTGTATGATTAATTGAATGAATTATAGTAATGCCACACCATTTGGACACCGGATTTTGACACCAAATTTGAACAAAGTAACATTAAAAAATACAATTCATTATGATATATTTATTAAAGTCTATAATAACTTAATAAGTAAGTCAAGGATCAATAGTAAATTTTATAAGACATTTATAAAAGAATATAATAATTTAGGAGGCTTAGTTCATGCCTTGTATAAATGCAATGTGATGGTTCTCTCTAGTTGAATAACATTATCACACGTGTAACTTGTAAGAGCAAGTCTTTTCCCTTTTCTCTCTCTTTGAGGTAGGAAAGGGTGAAAGTAGTGGGGTCCTCCTAGGGTAGATAGTCTCAATGCGACGGAGAAGAACGTCCGCAAGTTAGTTTAGCTTGAGATCTGGTGGCTCTTTATCTGTTTGGTTAGTTCGGGCTTTTCAAGTATGAGTGTAGTGGATCTAGCAAGATAGTGTGAGAATCTCTCTCTAGCCAACAAAGATGCAGTAGTGCTGGAAATTACAGAATAGGCACAACAGGAAGGAGTGGGGATGTCGATCGAAGTCTGGTAGGAAGGGTTCTATCTGGTAAGAAGGTCAATAGGGAGGCTTTTGAGACCCTGATTGACTAGCTATGGAGTCCATTTAGGAGTGTAGAAATCGAGATGATAGGCGACAATATGTTCATGTTCTATTTTGTTAACCGAGATGAACGCAATCGGTTTTGGCAGAGGGGCCCTTGGCATTTTGGGAAAAGTTTGTTTGTTCTAGAAAAACCAGAGGGATCAGGAGATGTCTCCAAATTGGGTTTCAACAAAGCCGAGTTTTGGATCTAGATCCATGACATTCCCATTATGTGTATGAATCGAAGAACAGCAAGATGGTTGGCTGAGCAGATAGGTGGGGTAATCAAAATTCTTCCAGAATCCAGAGAGTGTTAGGGGAAGTTTGTAAGGGTCAAGGTCCAAGTTGATATCTCTAGACCTTTGAAGCGGTAGCTTAGATTGAAGCTGGACAAAATGGATAACATTGTGGTAGTGGGTTTGAAGTATGAAAGGCTTCCGAATTTCTGTTTTGCTTGCGGTAGAGTAGGACACGTGATTAAGGAATGTACAGACGAAGAGGCAAGGAAGGGTGCCTCAGACTGAGCTCCCACCAAGTTTAGGGTGTGGCTTAAAGCTCCGATTCCGGAGAGAACAAAGTTCAGATCCACAATCCCCATTAGTGATAGTTCCTCAGATAGGGATAGATCCCAAGACTCTAAACCAAATTTGTCAGGGGAAAGATCCATCAGCCTTAAGTCTGGGTCCCTAGCCTCACAAAACGGGGAGGTTGCGAGTGAGGCGCTAGAAGTCTGAGAAGCGACGGTGGAGACTCAGACATGAACCTTACAGTTGGACTAATGGCTTAGGACCCCTCTTTTAGAAAGAATGATAATTGACGGGCCAAGTGTTGGGCCGGAACCAAGCACTACTATTTCTGACCACTTGTTAGAGGATGTTGTGTTTGGGCCACTAAACGAGTCAGGTGAGTCAAATAACAAAGAGCATGCTTTGTTTGAATGGGAGGATGGGCCAAATAAACCAAGCCCAGAGACTATAGTTGAAGTTCAGAAGCATATGATGATATCTGAGCAACATCTCACTCCAAAAAAGAACTTTCCCATGAGATGGAAAAGATCGGCACGTGGAGGAGAGCAACACCAAATAGTAGGAAATGTTACTAGCCCTCTCCAGAGGATGTTGGAGGCTAGCAAGATGGCAAGAAAAGTTTCCAAACTCTATAACTCCTCTCCTTTAATTACTAAGAAAAGTCCAGTTAAAGGAGGGTCAAATACTATATCAAAGTCCCCTCTTCTTTCTCCAAATTCTAAGACAGAATGAGGGAGTCAGCCCTGCCAAAGGAAGGTGGTTTTTGACCTTCTAGAAGCCAACTAAGAAGTAAAGAAAGGAAGAACGTCTTGTTCTGTTCAGGACAATTTGAGATCGGTGGAGCCTGAGACTCAGGCCCGTCGGGAGCAATGATAGGAATTAGCTGGAACGTACGAGGACTGGGAAATCCCCGTGCGTTAGCAGCCTCGAAGAGGTTGCTGAAGATACACTCACCGGATTTTGTTTTCCTCTCGGAGACAAAAATTTGTAGGAGTAAGGCTGGAAATTTTAAAAGACTTCTGGGGTACTCATGTAATTTTAGTGTGGACAGCAATGGTAGGAGTGGGGGTCTTATGTTCCTATGGAAGACAATTTGAGTGTCACGGTTCTTTCCTTTTCGGCGTGGCACATCAATGTGAGGATTCGTATGGAGGACGGAATGTTTTGGCGATTCACAGGTTTCTATGGTGAACCAAATTCGAGCAATAAAAAATTTTCATGGGAACTTCTTCGGCGTCTCAAAGGTGTCGACAACCTCACGTGGTTGTGTGGGGGTTATTTCAAAGAGATTCTTCTAAGAAATGAGAAAAGGGGTGGGTATAATAAGTTGTTTGCATATATGTTTTAGTTTAGGGAAGCGGTTGAGGACTATGCTTTAGCGGACATTGGTTTCTCGGGCCCAATGTTCACCTGGAACAATAAGAGAGATGGGAAGGATAACATTCAGGAAATTCTAGATAGATTTTTGGCTAATTTTCAGTGGAGAGACCAATTTCCAAACAATAGGGTGGAACATTTGGGCTTCAATTCTTCGGATCACAGACCAATCCTCCTTATGTGTTCCCTAGTCATTCACAATAAGCATTTTGAAGAAAGGAAGTTTCGGTTTGAGTAATACTGGTTGAAGGAGAACGATATTGGTAGCATTGTAAAGGCAATTTGGCAAGAGAAGGCTCCCCCTATCTCGGTAGAGGATTTGTTGGTCAAGCTAAATTGGTGTGCTACCAAGCTGGGTGTGTGGAGTAAAGACAGGTTTAGGAGCATTCATAAAAAAATTGGTGAGAAATCGAGGGAGATTGAAAGATTGTATAAGCAAAGTGAGACTCACGGGGTTATGCAGTCCATTCGTGGGTAGGAGAAAGAAGTTGAGGGCCTCCATGAGTGTGATGAAGTCTATTGGAGGCAGAGATCTAGGGTTGACTGGTTAGCAGCTGGGGACCGAAATACCAAGTTCTTTCATGCAAAAGCTATGGCTAGGAAGAAGAAGAATCATATCTCTAGTCTCCTCGATGTGGAAGGTAGAAGTCAAGATTCTGAAGAATGTATGGCGGCGGTTGTGAGTGATTTCTTTGCCTCATTGTTTATGTCGACAAACCCCTCGCCGCAGGTCATTAGGAAGGCAATAGAGCCTATTCGGTCCAGTTTGAGTAATGCTCAGAGAGACGGCTTGTGTATGGCTATTTCAGCTGTGGAAATTAAAGCAGCGATCTTCAGTCTGAATCCCACCAAATCTCCAGGCCCTGATGGTTTCCATGTTATCTTTTTTCAGAAGTTTTGGGGAACGGTTGGGGCTGAAGTTACCAAGGTATGCCTCTGAATTTTGAATGGTGAGGCCTCGATTAGACAGTTTAATCACACAAATGTGGTGTTGATCCCTAAATTGAACAAACCCAACCAGTTAAGAGACTTCAGGCCCATATCCCTCAGTAATACCATTTACAAGATAGTCGCGAAGGTCATTGCTGTTAGGATGAAATCTTGTCTTCCTGATCTCATCTCCCAATATCAGCCGGCCTTCGTTCCGGGGAGATAAATTTATGACAATGTACTCGTGGCCTTTAAAACCCTTCATTCGTTGGCTTAGAAGAAATCCGAAAATACGGGCCAAATGGCTTTAAAGTTGGATATGAGTAAGGCCTATGATAGGGTTGAGTGACCCTTTCTCAAAGCTATTCTGGAGAAATTAAATTCCCCTAAGGAGTGGATCAACCTGATCATGGATTGTATTTCGTCCTCAAAGCTCTTTTTTCTATTGAACGGTCGGATTGTTTGTTCATTGTCCCCTTCCAAAGGCCTGAGGCAAGGTTGCCCTCTCTCTCCCCCTACCTTTTTCTTTTCTATTCTGAAGCTCTCTCTAGTCTGCTATCTTGTGCGGAAGGAGGAGGGAAGGTTCTGGGAATGAGAGGTGCTAGGGGTGTCCCTCTTATTAGTCATCTTTTGTTTGCTAACGATAACATCCTGTTCAGCAAGGCTTCCAGTGTTAGCAGTCTTTATATCCACGATATCCTGAGGATTTAAGAGCAGGCTTCCGGACAGCAAATTAACCTTAACAAGTCTAAGATCACTTTTAGTCCGAATATGAGGGACTCCACCAAGAGAGATATCAAATGTTTATTTGGGATTGGAAATTGTAATTCTCAGGACAATTACCTATGGCTCTCTTCTATGGTGGGTAGGAACAAGAGGATCATGTTCAATGATATCACAGATAGAGTCTGGAAAAAGTTGAGGGGCTGGAAGGATAGTTATTTCTCGTTCGGTAGGAAGGAGACTCTCATCAAAGCTGTGGTTCAAGCCATCCCCACCTATCCAATGAGCATTTTCAAATTGCCGGTGAGTGTGTGTAAGGATATCAGCGCCATGGCCTTTAAATTCTGGTGGGACTCTAGAGAAGGTAAGCGCAAGACCAGTTGGATTAGTTGGGAGAATCTCTGTACCCCAAAAGGCAATGGCGGTATGGGATTCAAAAATCTGTCCCTATTCAATCAAGCCCTCCTAGCTAAACAAGCTTGGAGGATTCTCTCAGTCCCGAACTCTTTAGCAGTGCAGGTTCTTAAGGTAAAATATTTCAAAAAGGTCAATTTTCTGGAAGCTCTTTTAAAATCAGGCTGCTCTCATATTTGGAGAAGCCTCTCTTGGGGAAGAGAACTGCTGTCCAGGGGGTATAGATGGACTGTGAGGGATGGTAAAAGTATCAGAGTTTTCAAAGATCAATGGATTCCTAGTCCTACCACTTTTAAACCGCTCACTCGGGATTCAGGTCAGGATATCCATGTGTCCGATCTTATTGATAGTTCGCAAAGAGGATGGAATTTGGAAAAGTTAGATCTTCTCTTGATTCCGGTCAACAAGGCTGCCATTCTTTCAATCCCAGTTAGTTGGCATAGGGGTTAGGACAACCTGAAGTGGCATTATGACAAAAAGGGAGAGTTCACGGTTAAAAGTGGATATCGACTAGCTTTGTTAGAGAAAGTTAAGGAGTCGACCTCCAATTCTAGTTCGCAGCGGCGATGGTGGAATTATGTGTGGAGTATGAATTTACCTCTTAAGGTTGTAATGTTTATCTAGCTGGCGTGCCATAATGCTCTCCCTTCTTTGGATTATCTTTGGAAGAGAAAAATTATTGAGTATGCTTGTTGTAATGGATGCGGTTCTCATTTAGAATCTTATAGTCAAGCTCTGTTTGGGTGTAAAGTGGCTTGAAAAATCTGGAATGAGACTAGTTTTGGCTATCTCCTGGCTAGGGTTAGGAACCTCCATGTCATGATAGCTTTCCAAAATATTGCTTCCCAAGTAGCTTCAGAAGGTTTTGAGCTGTTTTGTTTATTGTCTTTGGCTATTTAGGACGAGCGCAATACCCAGTTGAATAAGGGTAAGGCAAAAGACCCTGGAAAGCTGGTGACGTGGGTGGCTGGTTTTCATGATGAATTCCAGAAATGAAGGCTAGCTTTCTCCTCCCCTCCTCCTTCGCCGTCTGGTACCACAACCCATGTAGATTGGATTGCTCCTCATTCAGGTCTTCTGAAGCTTAACATTGCTGCTACTATTCGCAATAATTATGTCTTGGTTGGGTTGGGGGCTACCATTAGGGACGGTAAAAGAAAGATTATGGTGGCTGGGTCCAACCTCCTCTATGGTTCTTTCAGTGTTGATATTGGCCACCTTCTAGCTCTTAGGGAAAGTCTCATGCTTGCCAAATTCTACAATTTTCCGGTCAGGTTTCCTGAGGTTTCCTCAGCTGAGGTTATCTCCTCTCTGTATTCTCATATCTCTAGTTTAAGAGATGTTAAGTTTATTGTTCTAGACATTCAGGCTTTACTTTCGGAAGTGGGTTTTTGTAAGTGTCATTTCGTTCCCAAGTTGGGTAATGTTTTGGCACAAAACCTTGCTTCGATAGCCTTCTCCTCTGCGAGGGAGCATCTTTGGCCGGATCTCAGCCTGTCTACCTTTTCTTTTCCCCTGTAATGTTCTCGTTTACTCAAAAAAAAAAATTTGGATAACATTATCATAACAATGTTCATAAAAATAAAAATAAAACATTATCCTAACAATGATTGTATCAGATTTAAGTACTGTATTTTATTGATATATTATTGCTGATTTTGTTTGTAAAAAATATACGAATTGAGGTTTTTATAAGGTCTGAAATTCGTAAAAAATATATATATATAAATATATTAATTTGATTTTATGGTAAGTTGACTTAATTAATAGAATTATTGCATAGCTGACAATATAGAAAGACAACATTGAAGAAATGAGCATTAAATTTGTACATGTTATCAAAGGGAAAGGTTTACGGTTGTCAAATTAGGTACATAAGGTCAAATGCATAAAAATCATTTTGCATTGCATTAGGGTCGTTTGTTTTTTCCACTTAAAGCTTATTAGGTCTGAATCATAATTATTAAGTTGTTTTGTTTGTTTTTATAAGTGGTCAAACAACTTAAAAATGTCAAATAAAAAATCCGGACTTTTCACTTAATTGCAAATCACTTACTTGCATTAAATGCAATCCAAAATCTTTTCTTCCGATACTATCCCCTATATATAACATATTTCCAATTTCATCATAATTATATATGGTACAAAAATCTTTATTTTAATATATTGTTTATTTTAAATAGCTTTAAAAATAAAAAAAGAACTCTAATTACTTCTCATATTGATATTTAATATCAATACTTTATTATGATATTAGGTGATGTATTTATATATTATTTTTTTAGAGTGTTTTGTGTGAGTTTTCCTACTTCCCCTTTTATTTTTTGAAAAAAAAATATTTTTTTTCTTAATAAAAATGAAATTTATTTATAATTGAAGAAGAAGATCATGATAATATGTGTTCATATATAATTATTATTTTTGGATTGTTTTTATTCCATATTATACGTATAATTGTTTATCGTGAGTATAAATATAAAATTACTTAGTTTCAGACAATTTTACTTTTAAAAAATAAACATGTTGACAATATATTCAGATGTGAGGAAAAAAAAAACAAACACGTCATTCAAGTTCAGATTTCAGTCCCTATTCAGTCTTCAGAAAAATTCAGGACTGTTCAGTCTTCAGAAAAATTTAGGACTGTTCAGTCTTTAGAAAAATTCAGGACTGTTCAATCTTCAGAAAAATTCAGGACTGTTCAGTCTTCAGACAAAAAAACAAACAACCCCTTAGTTTGGAGGAAGAAATATTTCTAATTTATGTGAGGTGATAAAATAAGAGTGGTGCTATTGGTACACCCTCTACCGGTCTATTTATGCCCTATTTTTTTATTATATAATATTCTTTTTTTTTCCTTTATCAAAATTACTTAAAGAGACATACAATTTAGGAAAGAAATTATCTACAAAGTAAATCTATTAAAATCTCACATTCCTTTCAAAAAAAAAACCCAGTAATCAGTTTCTTAAAAAAAAAATCTCTTAAACCCTAAAATCTGCTTCTTACATACAAATAAAATATGATGAAAAAGTTTGAGAACGATATCAAGAATATGAAAGAATTGTCTAAGAACGATATCAAACATCTTGAAGAATTGTCTGAGAATGACATAAAACAAGAATTGTCTGACAATGATAGTAAGAATCTGTAAACAATTCTATCTAGAAATAAGTTTGAAGTTTATTTTTTTTTAAATGATATCAAGTTGTCGTTGTGTTGAAGTACCCTGTTATTTTTTATTTTTTCTTTTCCATCATGAAATAAGAAGAAAAAAATAAAAAAATAAAGAAATTAGAAGAAAAAAAATAAAGCAATCAATGGAGTTGGGAGAGATGTATATATATACAGAGATCAGAGATAGAGAGATCATATATGGTATGTATTAAGTTTGAAAAATAAATAAAATGAGTAGTTTTGGAAATTGTGAGGACCTCGATTTTATGATTGGCTTATTTCATGACAAACCACCACATTGGGGATGATTGTGTAATGGGTAGCTTAGGTCCGAATTGGCAAGCTTCCAAGCATCTCCATGACTTCAAGAGCAAAAGGTATATTCACTTGACTTTGTCTCTTGAAGAGTTTAGGTGCACACACACACTTCATGCATGTTTTGTTTATCTTGCATTTGTGTTCTTTATTGTTTGCATAAGTGTGCATCCTTTTCTAAAACACTCACTAGCTTACATTAGATATCATATCTTGCATTGTATCTTAGTTGATAACATGTTTGACATGTTAATTGTGCTTCACTGTGTGCATCTCACTCACTTCACACTTGCACAACATTCATGTAAGATTGACTTTTGTCTTAAGTGTTAAAAAGGGATTTTTCCCTTTGGCGCGGCCTAGACCGCTCGGCAGGCTTTGCTTGCACCGCGGCGCAAGGAGCGGTATTCTCCAGTGCGTCATGCGCGACGTGGGCCGCGACCTGTGCACTTGCACGCACAGCAGTCCTAACCGCGGTGTTGTCCAGACGGTGCACTGCTGTATGTAGCGCGGTCTGGACACTTACCTGTGCCGCGGTCTAGCAAGCGGTTTTGACGGGATTCTGGTTCCCAAGTTCAAAACGATGTAGTTTTAACTAGGGCTTCATATATATTCTTCCTCTTCTCTTCTTGGCCGACCAAGAGCTCAAAAATTCATGTTAGAGAGAGGTTAGAGCTCCTAGAGAGAGAAAGCTTCAAGAAAGCATCTTTGACTCTCCAAACCCAAAACCCATCTCCATCTTGCATCATTCAACATCATTTGAGCATGGGTCTTCATTGTTTCATGACTAGGTAAGCAAGAACTTCTTTGAATATCATTTATTGTTCTTCTTACTCTAGATTAGGTACTTATTGCATGATTAAATACCTAGACTCTACTCTATTGCATATTTATGAGTCTTGATAACATGATTGGGTTTGTATTTTGATAGCTTAATTGATTAGGTCATTTTTGCCTAAAAGCTAGGTCATAAATATTCATATGTGATTAATTGATAACTAGGTTGAGAAATTGTGTTTTAATCAACTAGTTAATGTTCATGAATATTTGATTGTGTATGTTTGTGATAGCTTGCATTATTAGGTCATATATGCCTAAATAGCTAATCCATAAATATTTATGTATGCTTAATTGATGATTAGGTTGACTTTGTGCATCTAGTCAAGTTTATGAATGTTTATGTGAATTTAATTGACAATTAGGTTGTTAGAATTTCTCTACAACTAATTGAGACCTCATGTGTGTACATGTAGGCATTATTTGATAACTAGGATGTTGTATTGCATTATCTACATCTAGTTAAGCACTGTATGTTTGGTCTAACATATATTGTGTTGAGCATTCATTGATTGTTCACTTAGACCCCATACTCTTCATTGAGTCAAAGTCTTATGGCTTCGGGGTGAAGTTGCACAAGCATTGTAGTCTTGCAACCAAGTTGTGGTTGGCAAGCATTGGTCAAGAATCCATTATAAAAGGCATGCGGGTAGAGTAGGAGGTGCTCACGCCAATAGTAGTGTATCAGTGGATATCACTAGGGATAGAACCAAGAGTGGCGAGTGGTAGTGTCCATAGCTTGAGGTTATCTAGAGTGAGAGTCCGAGTATCACTTGAGGGTGTAACTTTTTACTCATATAGTGGATTTGAGGATCGTGTGTGGCTTGAAGGATAGCCCGTGGTTTTTCCCTTTATTTAAGGGTTTCCACGTAAAAATCAAGTGTCATTTATATTCCGCACTTTTACTTGATTTTGTATGTTTGTTTATGTTGGGTTATATTATTAATATTGACTAATCGAAAAATTGGTAATAATCGATTAACAACCCATTCACCCCCCCCTCTAGGTTGTAGACACACGTTAAGAGTGTATTTTCAGAAATAAACTAAAAAATTTAATAAAAACATTTAATTTTATTTAATTAAATCAAAATTTTAAAAAATGGGGCATAAATAGATTAGTAGGGGGTGTGCCAATAGCACCACTCTTTAAATATGCAATTAAATTATATCATTTAATTGGTTATAGACTTATTATTCTTCGATTGATACTTTTAATAAATATAAATCAAACAATAATAAAATTAAATAAAATCAATGTTTAATATATATAAACTCTTAAGTTAAAAGTGACACATTAAACTTTGGGATATAATCATCCCCCTCCCCAGGTTTATTTTATTAGACAATTTTCCCCTTTTAGTTCCAGTAATGACCATTTTCCCTTTGAAAACCAAAATATTAGACATTTTCCTCTCTGATGTTATATTTTCTGTTAAAAAAGCCAATCCTCCCATTAAATGACCATTTTACCCTTCAATGTAATCTGAAAATGACCATTTAACCTGCAAGATATTCATTAAATAAAATAATATTTAAAATATATGAAACATAAAACGTAAAAAAAAAAAAGTTCGGTTCTTGAGTTTTCTAGAAAATCAAAGAAATTTATTTCAGTTAGTGGTTTTGAAAAAAAATTTCTTTGTAGGGATTTTTGGTGTCAAAGTGAATTGATTTTATGAGTATGTCCCGATTTTCATAGACAATTTGCCCCTTCTAGTTCCAGTAACGACCATTTTTCCCTCATAAAAAGTTTGTCCAATTTTATTGATTTTCTTATATGGCTTCAAACTTCAAATTACATTGTTGTCTGGTGTTAAGTGAATCATGTAATTCGAGAACAAATCATACGCACTACATATGGAGTATTATATGAATTCACTTTGATTCGATTCATAAGAAGTCAAACCCAGATCAACATTAGAAATCAGAACCATCCATCTCCAAAACCAAAACCCACCGCCATCCATCTCAATCACCAAACCCTAACCCTCAAATCCGACCACCCCAAATCCAAAACCAATCCAATCTACCACAACAACACCTACTACTGCCTCACATCCAACCACCACCACCTAACAAATTAAACCTACCCTCTCTATCTCTCCACCAAAACCCAAACTGCGAGGAGATCGGCCACCCTTCTGTTGGGGGAAAAGAGCAAGGGAAGAGAAAGAGAATGGGATCGACAGAGATCGACCTTGAGAGAGAGAGAGAGAGAGCGCCACAATGGCCACCGCGAAACGTCATCCCCTCACCTCGCGGCAGCGGCCACCCCTCTATCGAGGGAAAAAAGAATGGCTTGAGAAAGAGAATGGGATCAGCAGCGAGCTGAGGAAAGAAGAAGATCGAGCACCGATCTCTTCAATTGGGAGAAGGTTGGCCCTCGCAAATGGGTGGTGGTTGGTGTGATTTCAGTGGATTTGGTATTTGAGTGGTGGTGGCAGCTAGGGTTTAGGTGTTGGAGAAGATGGTGCTGGGAAGAAGATAATGATGAAAAGGGTTTTTGAGTTGGGTACAGATATTGACACCCATAAAACTTATTGGTACATCCATTTTTATAAGTACACCTATGTCTAAAATTTAAAAAATAAATATTACTATAAACACCCATCATAATGTCAATAGTACCCTTATTGAAATAAATATATTCATTTTATTACATATTATTTATAAACACTCTTAAATTATTATCACACTCAATTTATATGAAAAAAATCATATTATTTTTGGAATCAAATCCTCTTTTAATGATGATCCAATTTACTTTTGGAAATATCTCGAATGTAGGAGCCTTATAAAAGAGAATATGTGGAACCGTATATGGGGTTAAGAGATTTTTAATATGGAATTCTCTTATTTATACATCTATCTTAAAACAAATAAAAAAAACTTAATGATATCTACGGCTATCTTGAAAAAAAAACTTAATAATATCTACAGCTATCGTTAAGAAAAATATATTGTTTATTGATAACGTTTATAACTATACATACAAGAAAGACAAAAACAATATGATAATCATATGATGATGAAAAACTTGATACCTGAAATAAAATTAGAATTTAATTAAGGTTTATCATAAAAATTAGGGTTAATCATAAGTTTTTTTTTGAAAGGTAAGTTTTTTTTAATAAAGAAATATAATTGAAGATATGAGTGTATATAATATTTAGTTTATTTTTAATTAAAGTAATTTGTCCTTATTGGTAAATTTCTATTGAGATATTTTTATAATTAAATTTTTTAATAAAATATTGGTGTGCTAATAAGTTTTATGAGCGTCAATATCGACACTCTTTTGCGTTTATGTTATGGGTTTTTTTTTAATTATTATTTAAATGATTCTATTAATATATATAATAAATGATTATATTTATTTTTTAATTTCTTAAATATTTTTAAATTTAAGTTTGTGCCCATTTACCTTTTTACCATTACCTATTTAAAATATATAATGTAATAGTTAACGGTTGAAGGCATTTTAGGTATTTTTTCAACGGCAGGAGAGAAATGTCTAATATTTTGATTTCTAAGGGGAACATTGATCATTTTTAAAAGTAGAGGGGGTAAAGTGTCTAATAAGGCAAACCTTACAGGGAAATGATTATATCCCTTAAACTTTTGAATTCGAAATCAAAATTTAATTCTTTTATTTATTTATTTACATAAAATTTAATTATTGTTTTATGACAAATAGCCTGTTTGGTTGAGCTTTTGAAAAACTTCTATTTGTAAAAGGTTAACTTGAATAGATCTATTAGAAATAGAGCTCTTGAAAAAAAAAGTATAATTTGTTAGTTGGCAGACTTTTTTTTTATTAAAAGAAATATCTATTTAGAGAAGCTTCTCCCGTTTAGTAGATGTTTAAACTCTACTAACCTCTACTAAAATTAAAATAGACAATCTCAAAAGTCCAACTAGACAACTAAAAAAACTCAAATTAAGACAATAGAAAGCCAAACCAAACAAACACAAAATTTAATTCTATCAAAAATCGATGGATAATTGATTATCAATATTTATAATTAATTTGGAATATAAATTTATTAAATTTTTATACATAATGTTTTTTTCCTTAAAAAAGAAGAAAATAAAATATTTTAATTTTAATTTAAAAAAGAAAAAGAAAAGAAAAGACGAAGCAGCCTTATCCAAATTACAATCCTTCACAGTGAAGTAGGTTGGAACAGAGACAGAGAACGCGACCAACGTAGCAAAAATCAACACATCAGCGAAGATGTTGAGCCTCTCCATTGCTTCGCCGACCACCGTCACTTTCCCGCCAAAACCCACCTCGCAAATTCCTAAACCCTCCTTCAACGGCGTCCAACTCCGTCATTCGTGGCCCGTTGGCGCGCCTCAGCAACTGCAGGCGTCTATGGGCCGTCCTTCTTCGTCGGTGGTTATGATGGCGAAGAGAGATCAAGAAATGGAGGAGATAAGAGCCAAGTCGACGGAGGAAATCAACGAGGAGGTGGTTGATTTGAAGGGTGAGCTCTTCATGCTCCGCCTCCAGAAATCGGTCCGCAATGAGTTCAAGTCTAGCGACTTCCGTCGAATGCGCAAGAGGGTACTCTCTCTCTCTCTCTCTCTCTCTCTCTCTCTCTCTCTCTCTTGTCTTGTTCCTCTACTTTTCATCAAAATTAAAATTTTCCTTTCTGGGTTCATTATTAATCGTCTAAAGTTTGTGTCTTTTTTGGTTGAAAAACTGTGTTGTTTTTTTTAGGTTTGAGTGAGAGTGAGAGTGAGAGTGAAATAATCATAGAATTGATGAATTTTGGAGAATTCTGTTTGTTCTATTGAGAAATGGTAGTGAATAAGTAATGTTGATTCTTGGTGCTAATAGAAGTAGTAAATTTAAACTTTTTTTCATTTGAGAAGGCTCTTCTTTGAAGAGGGTGATTTTTGAACTTACTAAATTACACGAAATAAGTTTTTCGTTGTATGTTAATGAAGTACAACGAAAGAATCTACAGCCGATATGGCTTGCTTTAGCAATACCCATAGCCACCAGTGGAATAGGAGAAGGATTAACAAAATTAGAGAAATGATGAAGGCAAGATAAGGCTTTTGTGGTTGCGATGGATGTAGCTCTACTTCTACGAGATGGAAAAGTGTAGAATTATGTTACTTGAGTTTTAACACCTTATGTTCAAGCTGCAGGTGTGTTAACTGCATGTAATGAAATGGTGAAACAGAATTCATTGTGCTCTCTAGATATGGCTGTGATAAGGTTGTGATGACTTTGGATGAGAACTTTGCCATTCTATTTTCATTCCGTGTAAAGTGTGATTTGCGTTGGGATCGAAGAAAGAGTGTGAAAGGATCATTTCAATTGTGTTCAGTTGCATTAGGTGTCTCAGCGCGTTATTTTTTGTGTGCAATCTCAAGTTTGATCAGGAGTGACACTTATGTGTTCTTGACCTGAATTGTATGCCTGAGATGCATAGCAAACTGATAAGAGCAATTGTAGCATCCCGTGATTGTGAATGTGATGTCTTTCATCAGTAATGAATATCTCCTTTTGTCTCTCTCTCTCTCTCTCTCTCTCTCTCTCTCTCTCTCTCTCTCTCTCCCCTTTATGCACTTTCATTCACCATCAAAACTTTATATATGCATTTGAGTGATTTAGGCTATTCTTGCATGCTCATTGAATCTTTCTCCGGATAGGGATAAGAGAAGGGGGTTGAGGGTAATAACTATCCCCGAAAATAAATTATAATCCCACCTCAATTGCCAGTATAAACTCTTTACCTCCACTTGAGTACTTTCATCGAGCAACAGTCACTACTTAGTGGTACATTAGGCTTGAATTGTTTGTTGTGTCAGTCTGCCGTTTGTGAAATTTTACAGGATGCTTTGGAGTCTCGGCTCTTTATATATAATAACCTTTGGGATTAGTATCCTACTATCATTCTAATTGGAAAGGTTCTTTTTCCATTAACAGATTGCTCGCATGCTTACCGTCAGACGGGAAAGAGAGCTTGAGGAGGGAATTAGCAAGAGGTTGTCAAGAAAGCTGGATCGACAATGGAAGAAAAGCATTGTTGTAAGACCACCTCCATCCTTGAAGAAGTTGCAAGAGGAAGAGGCAGCTGCAGAAGCAGCTGAAGCTGAGAAATCTGCATGAGCCAATCTGCTCACAGAATTGTTCAAGAAAAGGTTCTCTAAATCAGTGGTTGTATTTTGTTCCAGACAATTTTTGTGTATATTGTTGTTGGTGGTTTGTTCCTCTGTCAAGTATAAAAGCCTGTAAAGAGCCAAAATCTCAAGTAGCTAGCTTATAACGTGGCTGGTTGCTTAATTAAGTTGAGCTACATGTTTCAATTAGTAAATTTGCCTCGACTAGATTCTGCAGAGCTTCATTTGGATTCATATTCAAAATAGTTGAAATTGTTATATGATGATTGATTTCATTTGCTAATCAAACCCAATTAGCACTTTAGCAGTGCAGTTGGTGATCAACTGATCACACAAACCATTATTGGGTGGGTGAATCAGTTAAGAAAATGTCAAAATCATGGATTATATGAACTGATGTAGAAACTGTATGAAGTACATGTGGGGAAGTTTGTTTCATAAGACACTTTGACTTTATTGTCAGCCTTTGACATAAAAGACGGGATCTTTATTCTTTAGTTCTGTGCCCCTGGATTTGTTTCCTTAATATATATCCCCTTAGCAACATGGATATATATATATATATATATATATATATATAATAGAATGTTCTTTTGCAGGTTTGATCTGGCTACCTTTTTGATGAGATCCAAATATGAATTCATCAAAGGTCAAGTGACTCTTCTCTTCCCAGCTGCCCTGTCAAAAGGTGGGGTTGGTAGCTAGCATGAGATTGATTTGTTGTTACTTGTTAGTTAGGAATATCCTTATGTTATTATTTCAACTGTGTGGGTCCTCAATGGTGAAGCTGAACTTTGCGCTTGATCATGACAAGTATGTGAGATTGTTTTGAAATCTAGATCAAGAGTCTGTCGGTACCTAACGAGATCAACTATCTTTGCTAAAATTACAATATTTCAGGATTGGAGAAGAGTGTATGACTTGAACCCACACACTTGTATGTAGGACATGCAATAGTCATGCTATTACTGATATGTCATTATTGTGTTCTAACAATCCCTTCTTACCAACTCCGACTATGTGATTTGCTTTTTCAACCTTTGACTAGATTCTTTATAGATTAAATCCAATTATGAAGTTGTTTATTAACTAATTTAATTTAATGAAACACATCTTAATTCTTGCTCTTCGCTTTATTTTATCATCTCTCCAAACTTCCAACCATACAGGCAACCTGCTGAAACATGCTGCAACTTTCTTTTCAAGCATTTTCCTCTTCTCAACATAAATAGATAGCTACATTATTATTACCTCTCTCTCTCTCTCTCTCTCTCTCTCTCTCTCTCTCTCTCTCTCATACACAGCACTGCAGCCTCTACTCCCTCCATTGTCGGCTGTCGCCTCCATGCTTTTCGACATATATATATATATATATATATATATATATGGAGCAGTCTTACAGAAATTTACAGGAGATTATGTTGACATGTATACAAGGTATGTGTTCGAACTTCAATTAATTCTCTTCTTCTATGAATTTACTAATAATCATTGTATTTTTTTCTCGGTGATCTTCTCTCATTTTGATATGATTAATAGGATGATGATAATTGATTACCGTACAATCCATATTATTTTCACTTTTCAGTATCAATAATATTAGTATGTCCACTGATGCTACATTTCGTACTCGTCTCTTATAAACTTAGAATTAAATCTATTTCGTTTGTAAATATGAGATTATTATATATGCTAGAAATATTGAAGAGACTAGACTTTTTATTGTAGTTAAAACATCGAACAAGTTTAAATTCAAGTTATTATATCTTACAAAATTTATTAATTTATTTGGAGGGAAGAATAAAATTGATAATAATGAATTTTATATGGAACAGGATCTCATGTTTCTATCAACTCTGGATATAGTGCATCTTTATTCTTTATGATGTAAAAGAAGTATAAATTGCATTATTAATTATAACTTTATAATGTATAATTAATCATAAATCAACTTTGTGGACCTTAGTATCAAACTGTGAAGTTGTCTCATAAAAACATAAATTCTCAAATAAGATTGGACCTGTGTGTATGGGCCCTCTGTACGATTGAAATCTATTAAATCTAACTGGACCCAAAATTGTTGTTTTCAACTGAAGGAGATAACTTACTCTTGGTTTCTTTTGTTTGAACAGTTGGGCCCTAGATTGGGATTGTTGGGCCCAAAACAATATTATTAATGCATGTGATTTATGAATTTGTACTCTTTTTTAACGATAAATTCAGGTTTGAGATGAGGCATACAAATCGAACTCGCAACTGCATGGAGTAGGTATAAAAGATATAGCACCGGGCCATATTTTCCTGAACCAAAATTCTTTACTCATCTTAAAGATCAACTTGTGACATAATTTTGTGAAAAGTAACAAGTGGCTAGGTTTTTTATTTTTATTTTCAATTATCTTTCTTAATAACAACCAATTACAAACTTTTTAATATAATGCAATCTTATAAAAGTTTAGATAAATGATCAATAGAGAGTCCCAACTTTCTTCTTCCTCGATGGTTCTTAGTTGAGTTTGCTATACTAACAATGTTTATATACGAGACATATACAACCTTTATAGGTAATTACAAGTATGTATGTACACCCACATTCGATTTCAATGCTGGAATGCTACAGAGTTTGTATCCCGCTCGATTTTATAATGTTACAAAATTTGTATACCACACGAAAAAACGTGCAAGATACGCATTTGATAATTTTGATATTTATACACGATTTCTTTATAATGCAATTAATAGTTAAGTTATTTGGCTATAGCTAGAAGATTTTCATTATTTATTTCTTTTAGTTTTGCATCTCATAAAATAACAATTTTACAATTAATAGTTCATTTAGTTATTATTCTTCAACCAAAACCCATCTTGTTACATATATATTATCTACAGAGATTTTTCTAACTAGTGGATGATCATTTTAAGTATGTAAATTGTTGTATTTATCTAAAGTTAAGTTGCATAAAAGTTGCTAAATATAGACATGTTTCTAATACAATATATGGTTGTTCATAGTCTAACTACATATATGATTGATATCATTTTTTTCTTAAAATTTAATCTTAGCTACTCCAATTATTTATATAGATGTGTGTAAATTAATTATAAAATAAATAGGACAAGTGCACGAGTAATAAAAAAAATAAAATAGCATATATATGATGACACCGGTGAGTGTTACAATTCACAATTTATTTTATAAACTTGCACACGAAGAGAAATATGTGGTTGTGTAGATGGATCCATGATCATATTAAAATCATTGTAATTAATTAATTAATTAAGATGTCTAATTAAGTATAGGTGATTGATTTATTGTGTTAATTATTCTGAAATAGATCTTGCATGAGCTCTTGTAGTAGTACGTACTCGATTAATTAGTAGCTAGCTACAATTTAAATGATTGGGTTGTGAACATTGATATTAAATGTGACTCTAATTATATGTGTTCAATACACGTCAATGATATAAAATTAAACTTAATTTATTATATATTAAACAAGAATACAAGATTAATTGCCTGGTGTGTGAGGATCTTGAAACTATCTATCATTTACGGTGTTTTTTTAATGATGTATATATAGTACAATACTACAATGTATGGAATGGAAAAAATATTACAATTAAGCTATGTTTGAGATTGCTTTACTTAAAAGATAATCCGCTTATAGCTTAACTTTAGAAAAAATCAGCTTAACCAAAAAATGGGTAAGTGTTTGGTAAACTAAATTTTAAAATTGCTTCGCTTTTAAAAATATAGAAAATGTATTTGATAAAATGACAAAAATAGACATCATTTTAGTAATGTATTTGTACTAACAATGCCATGCAATTGTAAAATGATATTTTTGGGCTTTTTTTTTAAAAAAATATAGCTGTAGTGAGAATGGGCTCTTTGCATACCAGAGGCCCAAACAAAACCCGACCCGTGACTTCAACCCGGTTTCCTTGAATCCTACCCACCGCCGCCACCCACGCCTAACCGATGTTCAACCTTGCACAGGCGCGCCACTCATCCTGTGCCGTCGCTCGTCCCTTGCCGTCGCTCGTCCCGTCTCCGTCAGCCGTCATCGACCTCCGTTTTCTCGGCCGATTACTCTGTTTTCGCGATGGTCTTTTTGTGCGCTGCTTTGTGCGCCTTCGACGTCGCCGGGGGAGATAGATCATTCTCCGGCACTGGAGGAGGCGAGATGCTATTTCCTGATTCTATGGCGTCTCCGTCGACGACCAGCGGTGGCCATCACGGCGGTGGCAACCAACTGATCAGATTTTTTTATATTTTTTATTTTTAGATTTTATTATATTATTATTAAATATAAGGGTAATATTGTCTTTTAATTAAATAAAGAGAGTATTGTAGACATTGCATAAGCAATAAGCTAGATTCTGCTTAAAAAAGCAACCCCCAACCAGCTTCTCAAAAGCTGATTATTGAAGAAGCAAATTAGAAAATAAGTTACTTTTGGGGAAGTTTACCAAACACTCATTTACTCAAAACTTGACAAATAAGTGATTATTTATCAATTTTAAGCAATCCCAAACATAGCCTTAGTAATATAGTTCTAACACACGGGATACACCCCGTACCGTACAACTGTATTTACTGTATTTACCATTGTGGTTGTACATAGCTTACTGTAATATTATAACACTAAGATCTTTAATTTGTTTTTTCAGGACCATTGTAACTAGATAGAAAATTATTATAACAAAACAGACCTTTTTCGTTTGTTTTTTTCTTTTCTCCAAATCAGTTTCAATTATAATAACTTTCTCATACTAGCCATTATCTCCTAATTAATGCACCCAAGTGAGAAATATACATAAATTTTGTTGCAAGTATTATATTAAACTTGTTATAATTAAGCATAATATAATTTAATTAAGAAACAGTAATCATCAATTAAGTGTCAATTTCAGTATCTTTCACTGTCCTTAGCTGTTATATTCTGATGTCAGAGCCGATGGAAGTTAAGCCAACAATCAAAACGTAGTAGTTGATGCCCAAAATAACATATTTTAAAGATGATTAATTTGCTTATAATATATAATATATAATTAAACTCATGATGATTTTCTATAATTTTAGACAAAACAGTTGAGAAAAAACTAGATGATGAGTAACAAAGAAGATACCAATTAATTAACAATGAGTGACTCCACGTCTCAAATGTCATTTCAGAAGAAAACATAAACAATTAAATTAATTAACCAATATTTTTAATTACTATATATATATATATATATACGTGTGTCTTAATTATTAATTAATTAGGGAAACAAATTAAAAACAAACCGTGTGGGCACTTGAGTGAAGTCCAATAGGGTTTCAAGCTCGATTAAAGTGAACATTTCGACACGTAATTATCAATGAAATGGTAAAGATATGATGAAATTAGCATAGATTTTCAATACCCCACTTAATATTATTATTAATTTACGGATTAACTAATTAATTAGGGTTTGATGATGAATTAGGGTTGTTGGGCTGTGAATACTTTGAAAAGGGTTGAAGTTGGTGTGTTTGATGCTTGATCTCTCTAATACTATTCACGTGTAGTAGACGAAATACACAAATTTAACTATATATATATAATTAATATTCTAATTAACTGTTTTTACATTTGTTTAATGGAATATTAATGCTTGGAAGTAAGTGACATTGTCACTTTAATCCAATATTCTTGGTTTATTTTAATAACTTTCTTAATACAAAGAGAAAGATCATCAACCTCTAATATTCCTTATTTATTTTGCTTTTTTTTTCCATCTTTTTAAACTATAAGTCTCTAACTAATACATGATTATGATGGTCAATAGAAGATGTTGAGCCTAGCTATTAATTAATGTCTTATTAACACTAATAGAGGTAGGATTTTTAAGCCCATATTTTTGAATGAAATTAAAGGTTATATTTATTCTTTTGAACCAGGCATATATCTTTTCAGGTCCAGGATCCTCTTATGTCTTTTTTTTTCCTTAACTTTTCAGTAAGCATAAAAGAAAATACATGATCAAGATTTATTAATTTCTTTTTCTGTCATGCAAGTAGAAAAAAAAAACAGGAAAAGAAAAGGTAAGGAGAGAATCCTAACTCATCATTTCAAAGTTCCATCCAATATTGATTTGAAGTCCGATAAATTTCCTCTTCTCAATATTGAATTTGAAGCCTTTTACTAATCCAAAATCCAAATGAGGGAAAATAAACTAAAAATTATTGATGTGTGATTACAGTATTTATTAAAATCAGTTAGGTGAGTTCTACATACAAATCAAGAATTAAGTTTCTGTTGTAAATGAAACTTAATTTCCCTCTCACACCTAAAGAATCAAAGTTCTCTTCCTTAAATCAAGAGAACTAATTTTTTTTTGAACTATTACAATATTTTGGGATTGGGTGAAGGGGCATGACTTAAACCCGCAACCTCATAAATACATGTGTGAGAGGATGCATGTGTGAGAGGGTTATGACAGAACCAACTTCATCTTGTCAACTGATTAACCATTTGAAAGAAGTAGTGTAAATTATTTCTTCATGTCGATCATTCCAAGAAAGGCAACTTAATTAATCAATGACCAATTAATGTTATTTAGGGTAAAATTAAGAATATAAAATGGGGTTGTTCTAGATTAAGAGAGAATCATGTATATATACACGTGGCAAGACAAGTATAGAAAGTCCGAGTTTAGATGTATTGGGTAGAAACTTAAGAGATTAAGCAAATGATCATCACTTGTTTAATTAGCTGACACTATAACTGTGATAAACACACACACACACACACATATATATATATATATATTATTTAATTTCTATTTAAAAACATACACTGTTTATATATAAGGCCATGACATCAGTTAATTAACCTCTAATTAAATTATTTATTAATCAGACCCTCCTTTTAAATTTTGATGATTTCAAGGTGGTCCGGCCGACAAGGAACCCTAGTTGAATAAGTAATCTCTCTTGTCTGATCTCTCCTTGAAAAATATTTGGTTTCGTGAACCAGAAGATTTTTAGGGTTTCTTATAAGAGTAAAACTTGTAAGAGACTACAAATGAGGTAAGTGAAGGAGGAAAAAAAAAGGAAAGAGAGAAAGTAATCAATAATAATAATAATATTGTGTTTTGTGATCACTTAATTATCGTCCTTGTTAGTTTGACTGTGTGTGTGGGTCTGGCCATTCATGGACAGATGTGAGTTTAGGTTTGAAAGAAAGTAGCTTCTGATGTAAGAAAATTAATCAAATTAATTTTATATCGACAAATTGCATCCTCCATCCATCTTCATATTCTATATCGAAACACCCACTGATCACACACTGTGATTATCATATAATTACAAGTATATATGCATATATGATATTTATATAAACTTGTTTGGGACTAAATTCATTCTAAATTCATTTTAGAGTATTAACTGAACAATTTCCCCTAAAACAATGATATTCACACTGGCCAACTCAATATATATATATATATATATGTATGTATCAATGCATGTGTATATGTCAATGGATACGATATATTGGAAAATCCAAATCAGAAACGGATCTTACATTGAAATTATACGTATTCATCGATTTTTAATTTGTAGGAATAATATGTAATTTTGAAATCTTGATTCATCTAACTGTTGGATTTTAATAAACTTCGTAACAATCGATGTTAATTATTTGTACAATAGAATTTCAATATTTTCTTTCTTGTAAGGTATTAATTTGGTGAAATTAATATCTCTAGGGTTGGTCTGGCAGCTATATATGAGCTGTCTCTCTCCAACTTTACTTAACTGAGTGTGATACTATGATAGAGGACAAGGAAGAAAAGGACAAAAGCCATTGACGAATTCTGTGTAGCTAATAGCTAGGTTAAACAAGAAGGAATGAGCAAGCTAGTGTGCTGTGTGTGTACCAGATAAGTGATTTTCAAAGAAAAAGATGGTAGAAATATGGAGCCACCAAACTTCCTCCCTAACCAGCTCCCTCTATGTATAGTCAAACGAGTCACATCTCTTCGACCATGTCCTTTTCCAATTGCATGTGAGTTTCTTTAATTTATTGTCTATCAAACTGATCAACTATATAGATATTTATATATATATTGTTTCTATCATGACAATCATGATCATCATTATGTTTTGTAATACAAATTTTATGAGGTGTATGTGCACATAACAAATCACTTGCCATATGAAAATATTGAATGGGGATATTTCTTGTTCGCCAGTAGGATAATATATATATATATATATGTACGTACGCTTGTTTTGGGTTGTAAGTTGCAAGAAAAACATCACCTATAAAGAAAGTAAACATATATATACATTCTTATACAATCATGTCCATTTTTAATTACTACGTACACAAATTTAACTAAATATATATATCTCTATTTCTCATATACATAAAAAAGATTCTCACATGCAAATCTTCTGATGTAAGATTATTAGATTTTGATCAAAGGGCTGCTATGTAAGTGGTGTGTCAGGAGAGAGAATACATAACATCCCTTAGATCAAAATCTAATGAATGAAAAGTGAGTTTGTTTATAATCTTATATCAGAAGGTTTGTATGTGAGAAGTCTTATATATATGGAAAGTTTTCACCTTCAGTGCGTTGCATGTGGACTATTAGATTCAATTGGTTTGATCTAGTCTGTATACACTCGTCAGTGTTTATCCATAATTTATGGTCATGATGTATTTTATACCGGTACGTACCGAAGAGAAAATGAATATATATATATATATATATATATATATATATATATTCATGCACACGTGGAAAGAGACTCCGCTTATAAAATTTGCATGAAAGTGGCAATAAAACAAAGCAAACAGACAAGAAAATTAACGATTAATGATCACACATTACCTGCTGCATGCAAGTATTACATCATGCATTTTGAATCTCTCTATTCCTACGTACCACCTTTTACTAGAAAATTAAAATCATTACTAATTGTTCCGGGCCACCTTAATTATTGTTTGACAGACAATTTATTCTCTGCTGTGAACATACATATATGCATATAAACCTCTTAAGATCTGATCCACTATATAGATAACACATTACTGGCCATAATCATGGTTTACTTGCTCTAATTTATAGTTTCAAAATATGCAATAACGTCTTACTAACAATTACTTATTAGAATTCTACATGTTTCAATATTGATCACTATCTCTTTCTTGGATTAAATTATGTTAGAGAGAATATTCATAATATTTAAGTTATAAACAACTAAAATGTAATTAAAAACCCTATCAAGCTGATCATCCGAACTAATATTCGTTTGTTTCAAATTGCAGTGTTCGAACAATCCAAGATTATCTTTTTTGTGTTGTTTGTTAATTAAAATCCATTTAAGAATATTTTGAATGTTGTTTGTTGAAATAATATTGTATTAGTGTTGTGTTTGTGGCCTTCAATTTTTTTTTTTCTACAGGACTAGCTAGCTAGTTCGATTGTTTGAACTGCTTTTAATAAATTAAGGGGTCGTTTGTTTTTTTACTTAAAACTTAATGGGTCTGAATTAAAATCATTAAGTTGTTTTGTTTGTTTTTTTAAGTGGTCAAACAACTTTAAAATATCAAAAAAAACAACTTAAAATAAAAAGTAAGAAATCCTGACTTTTAACTTAATTCCAAATCACTGGATTACAATTAAAATATTCTCTTCCAAGACTATCCTCCAAAAAAGATATATTTCCAAATTTATCTTAATTTAATATGTTGTAAAAAAATTTCTTTTAACATATTTCTTATTTTAAACATGTTTTAGAAAAGAAAAAAAACCCTAATTACTTCTCATAGTGAAAATTTTCAAGGATTGAACAATTGAATTTCTCCCCTGCCAAATCCCGGTAAGAACTCTTTATTTATTTATTTTTATTTAACTATTCGTTTAGTGCTCAATAAATATGTCTATCATATTGAGTATATTTCATAGCTCGAAAATGTTATAGAATTATTGTATATAAAAATTCAAGAACCTTTTTTTTATTTGGTTTCTGGTGCATATGATCCAGGAAACCAAAAAAACAAAAATGGTTTCATAAATTATATTCACTGGAAACGTGGACAACATATAAAATTGAACTCTCTTTTTTTACAATAAATTTAACTTAAACTTTGTTTGCAAAACATGCAAAATTATATTCTTTGATTAATTTTTTATTTTGTTAAATTAAACTTTGTTTGCAAAAATAAACATACTAAATGTTATAAAGAATGGTGCATGTTAAATTACTTCTTTTAATTAGTATGGGTATAAATGTAAAATTACTTATTTTTAGACAGTTTTATTTTTAAAAAACAAACATGTTGATAGTACATTCAGATGTGAGAAAAAAACAAACAAACATGTCATTCAGATTCAGATTTCAGTCCCTATTCAGTCTTCAGAAAAATTCAGGACTGTTCAGTGTTCAGACAAAAAAACAAACGACCCCTAAGTCTAAAGCCAATATTCAATCGAGACTGGAATTTGTCAATTATTCCCTTTGTTGAATATTACAAGCTAAAAAAGATTATCAGTTTAATTATTTCCAATAATTAATTAGATGTTCTAAAATATGGCTGCTACATTACAAACAACCACAAACAGACATACATTTCTAGAGTGATTAAATCGATCAATTATTAATGGATCGAATTGTAAACATCAAAATGCGAAGTTGCATTAAAATATCTGATAAGAATAATTTAGGGGAGAAGAGAAGAAGAAGAGTTTAGATAGATTTAGATTAAATATTCCCTCCTCTTTATTAATCAACTCAACCCATATATAGGCCGTGAATTAACATCTCAACTAAAAGGATAAACACAAAAGCTAAAAGAAAGGAAAATAGCTAGGCATCAGTTGTATAATTGTATAGCAACCTGATGACCTGCTTCAAACCACCTACTCCCTAACTCAATTCAATTCAAACACAAACTCCTAGCTAAAGACCTGCATGTTCACTTGCATGGCTCACATAACATGCATGGCTAAGTTGGTACACATCATTCCCTCCCACTTGAGAAATCCTTGTCTGCAAGGAAGTAATCTGGATAAGTTTTGGAGAACCTCCTCTGATTTTCCCAAGTGGAGTCTTCAACTGAAGCGCCTAACCATTTAATTAAAATTTCCGTTTTCGGGCGATAGCTGCCTTTGTTAACCACCCGTTTGTCCAAAATCGCCTCTGGTTGCGGAAGAATTGTTTCGGCGTCGGAGATGGGAGGAAGCATTTCTGAAGTACATGGAACTGGCCCCAAGTGTTTCCGCAGCTTGCTCACATGGAACACATCATGTATCAATGACCCAGCCGGTAGAGCCAATTGATAAGCTACTGGACCCTTTTTAGCAGTGATTTGGAATGGGCCAAAAAATCGAGGGGCCAACTTTAAGTTGCTACGGAAGGCTACCGAAGACTGACGGTATGGCTGCAACTTCAAGTACACGTAGTCCCCAACCTCAAATACCACCTCACGGCGACGTAAGTCAGCCTGCACCTTCATTCGGTTCCGGGCAACTTGAAGGTTGTGACGTAAATCGTGTATAATGGAGTCCCTATCATGAAGGTACTCATCCACGGCCTGAACACGGGAGGTTCCGGGAACATATGTCATCAAGCTAGGCGGAGAGATGCCGTAGACAGCCTCGAAAGGTGAGATTTTGGTAGCACTATGGACTGCCGTGTTATAGCTAAATTCGGCCCATGAAATCCATTCCACCCATTTGCGTGGCTGGTCGCCCGCAAAACATCGCAAGTATTGCTCTAATGTGCGATTGACAACTTCAGTTTGACCATCTGTCTGAGGGTGATAACTCGAGCTCATACAAAGTTTGGTACCCTGTAACTTAAACAATGTTTGCCAAAAAGAACAGATGAACACCTTATCGCGATCACTAACGATCGATGTATGAACTCCGTGAAGCCGGACTATGTTATTGACAAAAGCCTTTGCCACCGTCACCGTCGTGAATGGATGTTTCAAGGGAATGAAGTGTGCGTATTTGGATAGGCGATCCACCACCACCATGATCACCGTATTGCCGCATGAAGAAGGCAATCCTTCAACAAAATCCATCAAAATATCGGACCAAATCCGCTCCGGAATGGACAGCGGTTGCAGCAAGCCCGCATGCTTCATACTGTCTGACTTATATCGCTGAAAAACCCCACAGTTTTGCAAGAATTCCTTCACCATACGTTGCATTCCCGGCCATACGAAGTTATGTTTAACTCGAGCAAGGGTCTTGTGATAACCAAAATGTCCCCCCACCTTTGAGGAATGGAGTTCAGTTAGTAGAACTGAAATAAGAGCAAAAGAGGGGGTTCAAGTAAACCTTGCCGTTCCGGAACCAAACACTGTCACGTAGAACAAATGAGTGGCCAGTTTGTGCAGTAATTTTCGCAGCCAATTGTTGGTAAAATGGGTCAGTTCGAACCTCTTCTTGTAGCCTTGGCCACCAGTCCGCCTGTGGTAAGGAGAGAGCCAAAAAATTGAATTTAACCATTCTTGATAATGCGTCTGCCCCTTGATTTTTTGATCCCTTCTTGTACTCAATCTTATAGTCATAACCAAGGATCTTAGGTAACTATCGAGTTTGAGCTGGGGTTGTGATACGCTGCTCCAAGAGATACTTGAGGCTCATGTGGTCTGTTCGAACTACAAACGGTTTTCCGAGCAAGTATGAGCGCCATTTACGGATGGACTTGACAATTACGAGCATCTATTTCTTGTATGTTGACAAAACCAATGCGGAACCTTTGAGGGCCTCACTGAAATATGCTATTGGCCTGTCATGTTGAGATAGAATGGCCCCGATTCTGATTCCGCTAGCGTCACTTTCCACCACAAACTGTTGAGAAAAATCTGGTAAGCATAAAATGGGTGGCGATGTCAAAGCTGTCTTCAGCTGAACGAAGGCCTTGTTGGCCTCCTCATCCCACTTGAAATTTTCCTTGGTCAAGAGTCGAGTGAGTGGTGCGGCGATGCCTCCGAAGCCACGTACAAACTTCCGGTAATAACCGGCCAAGCCTAGAAAACCACGGACAGCTTTATGCGTTGATGGTGTTGGCCATTCGACGACGATCTTAATTTTTACAGGATCGACCGCTACTCCCCTCTCTGAAATTATGTGGCCGAGATAATCAACCTGTAGCACACCGAATCGACACTTCGATTTTTTTGCAAACAATTGGTTAGTAGATAAAATATCAAAGACCAAGTGTAAATGAGAGAGATGTTCTTCCCAAGTCTTTGAGTATACCAAAATATCATCAAAGAAAACCAAAATAAATCTCCAAAGATGCGGTCTGAAAAGGTCATTCATGAGGCTCTGGAAGGATGCTGGTGCATTCGTGAGTTCGAAAGGCATCACGATGAACTCATCGTGTCCCGAATGAGTTCGGAATGATGTCTTGGAAATATCATCCTCATTGACACGGATTTGATGGTAGCCGGACCGTAAGTCCAATTTCGAATAGAATTTGGCACCATGGAGCTCGTCCAAGAGTTCGTCGATGACCGGAATCGGATACTTGTCTTTAATAGTTATGTCATTCAAAGCCTTGTAATCCACACAAAATCTCCACGTTCCATCCGATTTTTTACCAACAAAACTGGGGATGAGAAAGGACTACCACTAGGCCGAATTAATCCTTATGTCAGCAGTTCCACGACCAACCTCTCAATTTCTGACTTCTGGTGATGAGGGTAGCGATAGGGTCTAACACTCACCGGAGCTGAGTTCGCTTGAAGCGGAATCCGGTGGTCATGTGCACGCCTTGGTGGAAGCGATGAAGGAGTTTCAAAGACATGCTGAAACTGGCTGAGCAAGGCATCAATATCAGCTGGATACTTTATGGAATCCATGGCATGGATGGCTGGAACGATTTGAAAAAAATAGCCTGTTCCCTGTAAATTAAAAAATTCATTGTCAGCTAATACATCTTTCCTTGCATGTCCAAGACCCTTGAATGTGCATGCACGCCCTCCATTCTTGAAAGACATTGTCAGCTTCTTATAATCAGTTTCAATGGGACCAAGGGTTTCTAGCCATTGAACACCTAATACAACTTGACATGCCGCCACCGAAAGGACAAAATAATCAGCCGTCACCGTGTGTCCTTGAATTGCCAAAGCAAGGGAACGACACTGTCCAGAGCACTCTACCCTCTCACGGTTCGCAACCATGACCTGCAACATTCCTATCTTGAGCAACCGGTAACCCAAGTTTGGAGACTAAAGTTTGATCGATAAAGTTGTGGGTGCTGCCGCTGTCGATTAATACCATCACTTCTTGGTTCCTCATTTTTCCCAGAACTCGGATCGTCTGAGGGTGTTCCATTCCTGCAATTGCATGAAACAAGATTTCGGGCAAAGGCTCCAAGCTTTCCGAACAGATTTCTGTGTTGTCTTCTATCGGTTCCTGCGAAGGTGAGTCCTCAATCATAAACAATTGTGGTCTCTCACAACGATGGTCTGGAACAAATTTCTCGTCACAGTAATAACAAAGTCCCTTCTCTTATGCTCTCTTGCCTCTTGATTGGTGAGTCAGCGGAATGTCCTGGGAGGGTCATTTGAACCTTGAGTTGGCCTTGCCGTTGGAGGAGGGCCTAGTACACCTGCTGTTGGGTTGTTCGTGGTTCGTGTTGAAGCCGGGTTTCGATATGGGAGGGTAGTTTTTATCTGCAGTAAATTCTTCTCTTAGACAAGTCGAGCCACTCCTATTGCATCCGCCAGTGTTCGTGGCTGTTTCAGTTTTACATCCACGCGAATCTCTTCCTTAAACCCTGCAATAAAACAACCTATTAAGAAATTTTTCGGTAGTCCATCTACCTGGTGCGACAGTCGTTCGAATGACTCCTGATAAGAGTCTACAGTGGTTGTTTACTTGAGACGTGTTAACGCTTCCGATGGATCCTCGTAATCTGTTGGCCTAAAACGGATCATTACGGCCTTTGTGAATTCAATCCAAGTGACAGGACCATGAAACTTGTTGAGCCATATGTGCCATTGTAAGGCTATGTCCTCCAAATGGAATGATGCGAGCTGGACCTGTTGGTCTGGGACAATGTTTTTAAATTCAAAATATTGCTCCGCTTTATAGATCCACCCTTGCGGATCGACTCCATTAAAATTCGGAAATGATAGCTTTAAGTGGTGAGTGCTGCGTTCCGTGACCGGATTAAGGCATGAAGTGTTTGGTTGTGAAGATTCTGCTGGTGCGAAAGGGTTGATATCTGTCGGAGTGGTCTCGGTTTGGTAGTTGTTGGTTTGATTGGTGTTTGGGTTTTGGATCGGTCTCAAGGCTTTGAGTTCAGCCAAAACCATTTTAATGGCGGCGTTGACCTGATCGAAGCTTGACTCATGTCGAGCCAGGATTTCATTCACGTCGTTGCGGAATTCCATATTGGACTTTCCGCGGGTGTCCATACTGAACCGAAAGGCTCTGATACCACTGATAAGAATAATTTAGGGGAGAAGAGAAGAAGAAGAGTTTAGATAGATTTAGATTAAATATTCCCTCCTCTTTATTAATCAACTCAACCCATATATAGGTTGTGAATTAACATCTCAACTAAAAGGATAAACACAAAAGCTAAAAGAAAGGAACATAGTTAGGCATCAGTTGTATAATTGTATAGCAACCCGATGACCTGCTTCAAACCACCTACTCCCTAACTCAATTCAATTCAAACACAAACTCCTAGCTAAAGACCTGCATGTTCAGTTGCATGGCTCACATAACATGCATGGCTAAGTTGGTACACATCAATATCCCTGGCTTGTATTAATATTTCTTCAGAGTATGTAATATATATTGTACCACATGCGGCATGATCTATAACTCTAAAGAAATTAACATGAAATGTTTTGTGATCATCTTTGTATGTATAATTAAAAATCAGATGGAAAAACAAGATCAAGCCTTCATGGATTCTAATTAAAAGAATTGGATCGAGTTGGTCATCATATATGACATCACGGAATGCAAATAATCATATATTCATATGAACTAATTAAGACCAACTCCAACCCTGCTCCAATCTCCACGCCATCGCCAATTTGCTGAAGAAATCGCCTTCAACGCAGTGCCATACTCCACTCCTTCTTGTTGCTGATGAACAGTGTCGTGCAATATAATCACAAAACATATTGAGTTTTCCTTTTTTTTTTCAACCATCAACTTTTATATAATCACAGTTTAACCATATTTATTAAACTCTATTTTGATTATATCCTTTATTTAAAGGTTTTGTTTAATCACAGTTTTACCCTAATTAATTCAATTTAATTCAATTTAGTCCTAGGTATTCAATTTTCTCCCCAAGTTTTAGAAGTGTCGATGATGCTAAAAAACAACTAGAAGCCTTGTACCTTGTTGTCGTCTCATGCGCTGATATATTAGCACTTGCTGAAAATGATGGAGAGAATATCTAACTACATAGAGAGATACGGGGAAGGTAGGGGAAAAGGACGAAGTCAAGATTTTAGAGAAAAACTCATCTCAATCCATGTTGATAATATCAACCCTGTTCTGGATCAAATGGGGTTATGGAGTATTTTCAAACCTTTCGGGAGGATAAGGGATGTGTATCTGTCGCCGAAAAGAAGCACTAGGAAAAGTCTTTACGCTTTTGTCAGGTTTGAAACACTGGAAGAAGCTACTAGGGTGGCAACATTGGCCAATGGCATGCATGTGTATGGATGGCCGATTGTTGCAAAATTATCGTCTTTTGGGTGGAATAGGAGGAGGTTAATGGAAGGAGTTAAATATCAGCCGGATTTGAGAGTTAGGGGTTCTCAATTAAAAGGGGGGATGAGTCAGAGGAGGAAATCTTATGCTGAGATTCTACAGGGAGAGCATGTTAGCAAGGGCATGAAGGTCAACAAAACTCATGCTCAGTCTATAACAAATCAGGGGAGCTCGAAGGAGCTATTGATGTTCTGGAGTAGTCAACATAAATATGTGCAATGGTTGAGAAGCTGTGAGGTGGGAGTCCTGAAATCTTTTCACAATGTGGAGAGTGTAAATTCAAGGTTAGTAAACAGAGGCTTTACTTTCTCTGCGCTTTACTTAGAGGCAAAGAGGGTATTATGGATCTTTGAATCTGAAATCGATAAAGAAGGGTAGGGGTGGGCACTAAGTTCGGAACCGAACCAAACCGAACCGAAAAAGGGTGTTCGGTTCGGTTCGTTGATTTAATTCGGTTTAAACCGATTTAAAAAATGAAAACAAAAATTTTTTTCGGTTCAAACCGGTTTGATTTTCTAAAAAATGGTTTAAACCGATTAAACCCCTATAAAACTATAAAAAAAAAACCCTAGCACTTTCACGTTCAGTGTTCTTTCTCAGTTTCTCTTACACGAGCAGTCATCCACTTTTGCTCATACATCTGAACTCACTTCCTCAGTTTCCGATCTGCTCATCTCAACTCGGTTCCTCACTTCCTCAACATTTGATTTGCTCATACAACTACAACTCTACAAGGTTTGTCACTTTCTCAGTTTCTCTTCTTCTTTTTCTATTTTTCTTCTTCTTCTTCTTCTAATTTTCTTATTGTCTTCTCTCTTCTCCGATCTGCTCATCTACATCACCAGCCAAGCTTCAACGAGACAAACATTTAGGCTTTAGCTCGTTCGATCTACGCTTCTTCAGCTCGTTCGATCTGTGATTACTGATTTGATTAGCTTTTCTTTCTCTTATTTAGCTTTTCTTTCTTTATTTAGTTAACAAATGTTGATTCAAATGTTAAGAAAGGTTCTACCTTTAGTGTTGAACACTTGAACTGTTGATACTTGATAATTTGATATATATATATATATATACAACTAACAAAGCTTTTCTTTCTTTTACATTACGTGAACTATTGAACTATTGAGTATTGATACTTGATTTGGACCATTTGGTTAATGACTAATGTGTTCCACTAATTGGTTTGGGTTTCATGGAATGGGAAAATTGGAGACAAGCTGCTTTTGTTTCTTTTTTTGGTGTGTTTAGGGTGCTTAGGAGCTAGTCTATTTTGTGTCTGTGCACTGCCTTGGTGCTGCTCTGTTTCTTGTGGTTGCCTGGTTGGGTTTTGTTATTTTGTGTCTATTTTGTGGTTGCCTGGAAGGGTCTAGTCTAGGTACAAATAATGTTCTGTGCTGCAAAATAGCTTTGGCAGAATTGTTGAAGAAACTCTAATCCAATTCAACCAATGTAGTAGTGACTAGTAAGTGATTTCAACACATGTTTGATTTTTCTCACTTCTCAGTGGGTGGTCAGTTTCATATTCTCCAAACAGCCAAACTGCTAAAGTGGTGGTGTTATATTGTTCTATGGTGCTGTTGTTAGCTGATGTGCTATAAAGAAGAAGACCAATAATTGCATTTGTGTGTGTGTGTGTGTGTGTGTGTGTGTGGGGGGGGGGGGGGGGGGGGGGGGGGGGGGGGGGCACTTAATTTAGTAGCTAGTTGAGTTCCAACTCTTTTCCATATGAAAGCCTGACCCAGTTAATGAGTTAAAGTTAACTTGAAGCCCTTTTTTATTTTATTTTTAATTTATCTATTATCAAAGAAATTGACAACAACAGAAGAACTACTATTATTGTGTCTTGTGTGACTCTGCCTATGTCTCTGTCAATGTATGTGTGTCCCAACAGTTGAAACTGTTTGAGCCTTATGGACCATTAGATTATGTCACAACTTCAAGCAGCTATTAATTAGCTTCTGTCGATAGGAATTGAACTTGAACTGGTTTCAAAACTAATGTTACCATAAAGCACTTTTCTACAAGTATTTTCTCTTTTGTTTTGCTATAGATGGAATTTATGTTTGAATCATGTACTCATAAAAAGTAAAATCTAGAGACCTGAATTTCTGGATTGAATGCGTACATCAGAACATTTTAAACACCTGATCTTCATATAGAATCAAAATTGAAAGCACATGATCTTCAAAAACAATTAGTTCATCAATTAGTTTTTCCATTTTTGTGTCTTGTGTGACTCTGCCTATGTCTCTGTCACTGTGTGTGTGTCCCAACAGTTGAAAATGTGAGTGTTGTTCATTTTTGCTTGTCAATCTGACAAGTATGGAATCTCTAGAAGAAACCCAATAATGCTTTCTATTTGTTTTTTCTCATTTTATGCACCCCCAATGTGCCTGATCAGTTATATACATATATATATATATATATATATATATATATAACTATGTGAGTGTTGTTCATTGTTTGTATCTACAGGCAGCAGGCAGCATGTGGAGTGACAATAAGGAATGCATTTTTTTTATGTATGTGGAATGTGGTGTGGAAACTAGAATTGAAATGTTATTTTAGTTGACTAGTTGTAATTTTAATTTGGAGTTATTTTAATTGTAATTTTGATTTGGAGTTGGATTATTTATTTTTGGGGAGGTATTATTATGTAGTGTACTATTATTAACTGATTTTGAACTTTTATTTAGGAGTTTGGATTTTGGAATGTATTAATATGTTTTTTACATTTTGGAATGGATTTGTTATTAACTTATTATTATGTATTAATATGTTTTGGAATGTATTAATATGTTTTTTATATTATGTAATATGTTGATTTGGCTTTGGGCTATTCAAATTGCCAAAATTAGACCCATTAAGCTATTCATTAATTTTAAGACATATTAAAAAGACCCATTAAGCTATCTGGCCTATTAGGCCCAAAACCGAATTGAACCGAACCGAACCGATTCCAATCAGTTCGGTTCGGTTTGGTTCGGTTTGGTTCGGTTCCTATTTCTTATTCGGTTTAAACCGGTTCCTATTTCTTATTCGGTTTATTCGGTTCCTATTTTCGGTTCTATCCTGTTTTACCCAAAACCGAACCGAACCGAACCGAACCGAACCCACCCCTAAAGAAGGGTTTATCAAAAATAGATTCTTTTGGGATGACCGATTTGTTTCTATGCGGAATTGGTCTAATTATCCGGTATCAAATCATAGAATGGTATGGATAAGTTGTTCAGGGATCCCATTAAGTTTATGGAGTCAAGATCTATTTTGGAAACTAGGTAGGATGATTGGGGAACCAATGATAGTAGAAGAAGAGACCATTTCTAGAAGACGGTTAGACAAAGGGAGAATGTTGGTTTTAGTCCATCAGGAGGAGATGGTGTCTGCTACAGTCAGAGTGGAGATGGAGATGTGCTCTTTTATGGTAACAATGAATGAAGAGGCAACCAGGTGGAAGCCCCATGGGTCGAGTTTTATCTGGGTTTGAAAAAGATTGATTCTCATCAAAAGAGTTTCTCTAGGTTTAGACATGAAGGTCCTCAGGAAGAAGAAATGGGGGAGGTAGGTGAGACACACACCTCGAGGTCGCAGCATAGGGAAGAGAAAAGTGAGGCCCAAGAGTTCTTAGGTCGCTTTCAGAAAAGGTGTCAGCAGAAAGGGGCAAAATGAAGAGGCATAGAGGCAGGTAAGACCGACGTTTCCAGCCAGCCTAAGTCAGAGGATGATACAAGCTTTTCGAAGGGTCTTAGGAAGAGCTTTAAGGAAAAAAGGGAAGGAGAAGTGGATCCCAAAAGCAAGACCTACATATTAGAGGGTTATATCTGGAAAGCTAACTCTAGATAAAAATCAAAGTTACTTGGGGAGAAACAATAACTTGAACTCAATGAGTGTTACATCATCTGAGGAGAAGGGACTAGTTATGGATTTTCAGAAATAGAGGGGCCAATGTTCGAAGTCAAAGGAGCAGTGGAGAGACAATAAAGAAATAGAAGGTGGGCTGAACAATTATGGGCTTGAAAAATTGGTTCTTTCCAGAATCCCATCTTTGGAAGGCTTGTTAAAGGAGTACCTCAACAACATTGAACAGGCTTTTATTAGGGCCAATTTCAAGAAGGGGGGTGAGCCTCAGGAGAAACATATAGAGGCAAGTGATCAAAGCCCAAAGGGTGGAGTGAGTGTAAACAGCTATGAGACAGTGGTAGAGGAATCTAGGGACGTCAGGAAAGAAAGCAAAACAGGGGACGAACAGGACCATGATGAAAGAGATCATGGGTCTGGTCCGGCCACAAAGAAATGGGGGTTGTTAGAGGAGTGCTCACATCTGAAAAAGACAAGAAGAAGGAAGGTTTCAAGTAAAGCTGCAAAACCCCACAGTATGAAGACAATGAACGCTAAAAACATGGGAGATGTAGATGGGAAGTCAGTGAGAACTAGTGACCAGCTAGTGCGAACCATCAAGGAAGTCTAGAACGTAGAAGATGAAGTCTCCAAGGTAATAGAGATTGGATCTCAGCTGGGGTTCGACTTTGCAGGAAAGGAATGAGAGATGGCAGAATTCATGAGAAGAAGAGAGCTTGAAGAAGATGAGTAATGGGTCAATAGAAGAGAACAATGATGCTGTTTTTAGATAGAGGTTTTGGAAGGTCAGGGTTTTCATTTTTTATATGTTAGTGATATCATGGAATGTTAGAGGTTTGGGTTTGAGTGAGAAAAGGAGGGTGGTAAGGAATTTGGTAAGAAAATTCAAGTCGGCGGTTCTTTTCCTCCAGGAAACGAAGCTATGAGTCTTTGATAGTGGAATTATCAGGTCATTAGGGGGAGAATGGCTGTCAAAAGGAATTGGGAGGGAGGCTCAAGGTTCAGCAGGAGGAGTGATCACATTGTGGAATGAGGATATTTTATCTGTCACAACATGCATAAGTAATCAAAGGTGTATTATGATAGTGGGAGAGCTTCTTCGGCTTAAAAAAGTTATGGTTTTCTGCAACGTCTATGCAGTGAATACGGAGAGAGAGAGAGAGAGAGAGAGAGAGAGAGAGGAAGGAGCTGTGGGATTTTATCATTCAATCTCAAAGTTCGCTCCATTTTCCTTGGTGCATTGGAGGAGATTTTAATACTGTGCTTAACATTTCGGAAAGGAGAGGCATGGGGTGTAATGCGGTTTCAATCAGGAATTTTAATTCCTTTATGTTGCAAGCAGGTGTGGTTGATTTACCAATTCGAGGATCAGCTTTCACTTGGTCAAACAATAGGGAGGAGGCGTCATGGGCTCGTTTGGATAGGTTTTTGGTTTCTCCAAATATTCTTTCATGGTTTCCTAAATTGGTGCAGTTAAGTTTACCAAGGAGTGTGTCTGGTCACAATGCGATTGTATTAGGAGAACCTAACCAAGATTGGGGTCCCTTACCTTTTCGTTTTTACAATAGTTGGTTAGAAGATAGTGATTTGATGAAGCAAGCTTTAGAGGGGTGGAAAGTTTGCCAAGTTAGGGGGTCTAAAGGTCGTATCCTGGCAGCAAAGCTCAAGGCAACCAAAAGCTCCATTAAGAGGGCCTTGCCAAACAGGATGAAGGATGGTCTATTGATCAAGGTTTTTGAGGATCGGCTAGCAGAGATGAATAAACAGGATGGTCTAACAAGTTGAGACAGGAAAGATTGACCATTTTGAATGATATGTGGAATAACATCAGGAGAGATGAACAGATATGGAGACAGAAATCAAGAGTAAAATGGCTTAAATGAGGAGGATAAAAACACAGTTTTTTCATAACATGGCAAATGGTAGGAGGAGAATGAACTTTATAGGGGACTTGGTCCTGAAAGGGGGGAGAGTGACGGAGCCAGATCAAGTCAAAAACGGGATCCTAGATTTTTTTAAGAATCACTTTAGAAAAATCTATTGGAATCGTCCGGAAATAAGAGGTCTGAATCTAAGGCAACTAACGGAGGAGGAAAGAACTTCGCTTGAGCAACCTTTCAGTAGGGAGGAGGTTCTAGAAGCGGTTAACTGTTGCAATGGAAATAAAGCTCTAGGACCGGATGGAATGAATCTCAATTTCATTAAAGCTAATTGGGGGGTGATTCAAAAAGATTTCCTATATTTTATTCAAGAGTTCTACTTCGAGGGATCCATTGTTAAACACTTAAACAATACTTTTATAGCCCTCATTCTAAAATGTGGAAATCCAGAGTCAATGCATGACTTCAGACCTATTAGTTTGGTGGGGTCTTTGTATAAGGTACTTTCTAAGATCCTAGCTAATCGGTTGAAAGGCGTTATGCAGTCCATAATAGGAGAGACTCACGTCAGATAACTGATAGCTTTGTCATTGCAGAGGAGGTGATCCATTTGTGGAGGAAGGATAAAGAGGGAGGACTTCTTATAAAGCTAGATTTTGAAAAAGCCTATAACAGTGTGGATCATGGGTTCTTGTATACGATGATGAAGGAAATGGGGTTTGGGGAAAGATGGAGGATGTGGATGAAGAGCTGTATTACCACCCCGAAACTTTCGATCTTGGTAAATGGAAGTCCCACAACTCAGTTTGGTCTAGAAAGAGGTTTAAGGCAAGGTGATCCTTTATCGCCTTTTCTCTTCAATATTGTTAGTGAAGGTCTTAGTAGTCTTTTCAGAAAGGCTATGGATTTGGGCTTGGTGAAGGGGGCGGTTTTTAGGGATAATATGGTTCACTTGACTCACCTTCAATTTGCGGATGATACGATTCTCTTTCTGAAATCTTGTGTGGAGACCCTTGTTAACTTAAGGAGGATTTTAAGATGTTTTGAGTTAGCTTCAGGTTTAAAAATTAATTTTAACAAATCTTGTGTGGTGAAAGTGGGGAAACTTGGTTCCAATGATACTAAGTGGGCGGAAGCTTTTAGATGTAAAAAGGCCAATCACCCAATAACGTATATAGGCTTACCATTGGGAGCTAGACCAGGGATGATATCCTTTTGGAATCCTTTATTGTGTTGTCTTCAGAATAGGTTGGCGCCTTGGAATAAAAGGTTTCTAAATAAAGGTGGAAGGTTGGTTCTCATTAAATCGGTCCTCACGAGCATTCCTACCTATTTATTGTCTGTGTTTAAGTTGCCTGTTGGAGTGGCAAGAAGTATGGAAAAGATTCAACGGTCTTTTTTCTGGAGTGATGAGTTTTTAAAGAAGAAAATCCATGCTATGAATTGGGAGGCGATATGCCAAAGCAAAAGAAACGGGGGTTTAGGAATAGGGAGAATGAGAGATAAAAATATGAGTTTGTTAGCCAAATGGGTTTAGAGGTTTGGGAAAGAGGAGACGTCTCTCTGGAGGAGAGTAATATGTGCCAAATATGGAGTCCCTAATGATACGATTTTATGGGATTGGAAGGGAGGAAGTTCAGCTTCTTTTTTCGTTAAATCAGTGAGTGGTCTTTTTGACACTGGATCTGTCACTGAGAAGATTATAAAAGAAGGCTTTAAAAACATCCTAGGCAATGGAAGGAGGTTAAAGTTCTGGTCTGACCTAGGTGGCGTGGAAAGGCCCCTCAAGGAGGCTTTTCCTAGAATGTTTGCACTGGCCACAAATAAGACAGGTCCAGTAATTGATTTTGGGGGCTGGCACGGTCACAAGTGGGAGTGGAAGATTATGTTAAGGAGACAAGTTTTTTATTGGGAAATTGATCAATGGAGGGCTTGCCTTAGCAGATTAGAAGAGCTACAACCTCGTAGGAGAATTGAAGACGCTATAGTCTGGTCCTTCTGTCCTAATGGAGCTTTCTCTATGGGATCTTTTCGTAGATGCCTGGAGGATTTGTCTCAGAAAAGCATGATGGCCTCCTCCTTTAGTTGGCAAGGGATTAGCCCTCCCAAGATTGAATTGTTTACTTGGTAACTATTAAGAGGGAAAGTGATGGTGAGACAGGTACTGGAGAGGTTCAGGCTTATGCAAAATCTCACTCTGGAGTGCCCGATGTGCAGGTCTGAGGTTGAGACGATTGACCACCTTTTTCTTCACTGTAACAGGATAACCGAGGTGTGGAGGAGAGGCATGGCTAAAGGGGTGTAACTTGGTACGCAAACAAGTCTCTAGTGGAATGGGCCAATTGTTGGTCCCCTTTATGCTCGTAATCCAGACAAGAAAGAGCTTGGAATACCCTTTTCTTTGCAACGGTGTGGACAGTGTGAGAGTTCAGGAATCAAGTCGTTTTCAAAGATAAATATCAAGGGGTCCCTCAAGCAGCCGATATGGTCTGATTAAGAGTGGTGTGGTGGTTCAAGAATCATAGGAAAGGCTCATTGGATTCGGTGACTTCTCTCCTTCAGGACATTTCCGAACGATGCTCTGTTTTGAAGTCTCCTAAAGGCACTAAGGCGGAAAAATGGACTCCCCCAGTGAAAGGTGTTGTAAAGCTTAATGTTGATGGGTCAGCTAAAGGGAATCCGGGGCATGCAGGCATTAGAGGGGGGGGGGGGGGTTCTAAAAGACCACAGTGGAGTAGTCTTGGGTTTTTTTCCAGGTACATTGGAATCACGGATTCGAATTCTGCTGAGATCTTTGCAATCCATCAGGCTTGTATGTTGTGTGCGGGATCGGCAACTTTGAGAGGTAAAAAGATCAACATTATTAGCGACTCGATGGTTGCGGTATCATGGGTGAATGGAACTGGGTTTGGTTGTCTAAAGCATGTCAACCTCATTTATGAGATTCATAGCTTTCTCCATCATTTAGGCAATATAACAATTAGTTTTAACGGTAGAGCTAGCAATGGTGATGCTGATTTGTTGGCAAAAAAATGAGCTAACAGGGAAGAGGATGTGTTATCTTGGCATAATTTATGATGTTCGGTTCTGGTGTGTTGAAGGGGGCGGCAAGGTGGGGTGTATCCAGCTTAGAGGGTGGTTTTTTTAAGGTTGCTGTCAGTGGCTCTGTATGCCTTGGGCAGAAAGTGTAATCTTTAGCATGTTTTGTTGCTGTTTCTGTAGGCTCTCTGTTTTGAGATGATGTGGTTTTGTTGTGGGTTTTGTTGTATGCATTTAGGGGAGTCGTTGTGTTTGTGGTGGAGTTGTTCTGGTGTTGCTGATTTCTTTTTCGGCTCCCGTTTGTTTTGTTTCCGTTCTTCAATAAAATTCTAAGCAGTTCAAAAAAAATTCAATTTAGTCCTTTTTATTATTTAATGATTTTGATGTGATTTAATTATTATTGTTATTAACATTTATAATAAACTAAAATGAAGTGTATAATTAAAAATTTTAAATGCAATTTTTTTAAATAAATCACTTCATTCAAAACAGCAGAAATTAAAACAAAATACATTAATTAATAAATACATTAAAAATGAAATACAAATTTCATAGTGATAAAATAAATTACCACTAATTGGAATACACTAAAATGAAAGAAAAATACAACATAAATTACAACAACGATTTAGTAGTCTGGAAGACCATTTCCAGGTCCTTGGAGATTATTGAAAAAATCACCAAAAGACCCAGATGTATTTTGGGATCCCTGATCTTGTTGCCGAGCTTGTTTTGCCATAATTTTTAATTGTTGTTGCTTCACAAACTCACGCTTCATTGGATCAGTTATGGTATTCAAATCTATCATCACAATTTTGGTTTCCCGGCACTCCAATTTTCTCTCCAAAATATCGTTAGTTCTTTGCCTCTCCCCAGCGTTTTGCTTATAAAATTTCATGATTTGCTGTTGTCCTTCTTTCAAAGTGTCACAAAATGTTGAATTTTGTTCATCAACCCTCCTTTAAAATTTTGCTTTCTTCACCCCAATGGGCCGTTGAGATGAACTACCCGCAACTTCATCACTAGTTATATTCAGAGAAAATGAAGATAGTCTATGAGATGCCATTATGGGAGACTCTGGAGTTGGAGAGTCTTCTTGTGATAATACAAAATGACCACTTTCCCTTTAAAAGGCTGATGTTGCAGTATCGTTATCTGTAAATTTTTGCATATCTTTTAGGATGGGCCACGCATGGTCAAACTTGAATCCATGTTTATATTTGTTATCTTGAGCTAATAAGATTTTTGTCTGGTTCATCTGCAAAATGATACAAATATATTGTTATAATTTAATATTAAATATAATTTTTCTACAATTTTAACATTAACAAATACTCACAATATCAGCTTCGGAGGCAGCACTAGGTTTAAGAGTTTCAATCTATCGTAGGCATCATCGGAATTTTCTAATTGCGGTAAGGATAGTCTGCATGCGACACTACAAACTTCTCTTGTTACGAAGTTCAGTGATAAATATATGGTTTGTTATTGTTGTAATCACTCTCAACTCGAGCCCAAAACATATCCTTCGATTGGTAAATACATATGATCGGGTTTTGTGTAACATCAAGATATATGTGACAAAGATGTGTGTCTTCTACATGTGTGTATGAAGAAGTTCTTTTTGTAGCCATTTTGTGGAAAAAGTGATTTGAAAGGAAAAGTGTCTTGAAGAAATAAGAGATTCGAAGGTATAAGAGATTCGAAGGGATATGTTTAATTTAGTGTGAGTTGATATTTATAGAAACTAGGAGGTACTCTTTTCAGATTTCATCCTACGGTTCAGATGGTGAGGAAATCCATCCAATGGTTGGCATTTGAAATCAGATTTCTTATCCTCATATTTTGGGAAAGGTAAAGATAAGAATTCTGGAGTAGTTAAGATATTATTTTCGAGATTTAATCCTAATGTTCAAAGGGTGATGCAATCCATTCAATGGTTGGTATTTAATAGCTCAGATATCTTATCTTCATATTTTAGGAAAAGTAAAGATCAGATTTCTGGAAAAATTGAGATATTATTGCAGAGAGATGCTCTGAAAACATTTTTTGAATTAAAGTATTTTTGTCTGTATCCACTTTTTCCACGTGGGCTTGCAGTTATTGATGTAGGACAATTGGCTTTGTCGTTTGAAGAAGAGGTAGATAGAAAATTGGGTAAAAGCGCTGGTCCATAGAAACAGACATAACTTTTAGCTCGGTTGTCCGATTGCCTATTATGATATGTTTTCGGAGCGTGTTTTCCGTGCTCCATACCATCCCAACTTGGGTTCCCCAGTTAAGGTCGTTTTCATCCTCAAATTCGCTGTTTTAGGCAGGCTATCACATGTTTGAAGTTTTATTGTTTTATTGGTTTTTCGTTTTTAGTATTATTTGTTTTAAATGTCTAATTTGGTCTTTTTAATTAAGTTAGGGTTTCCAGAGCCTATTTATGCTCATGGATATTTGTTTTAGGGATTATTATCTAAGTTTTAATAAAAATTAAATTATTTTTCTAGTGGATTCCAGTTTGTGTGTTCTTAGGGCTTACGTTGGTAAACCCTTATATTTCCGTTCTGCGTCAGTTATTGTCGGCCACATAGACAAAGATAAGATATTATTTTTGAGATTTAATCAAACGGTTCAGATGGTGATGTAATCCATCCAATGGTTGGCATTTAATAGCTCTGATATCTTATCTTCATATTTTGGGAAAAGTGAAGATCAGATTTCTGGAAAAAATTGAGATACTATTGCAGAGAGGTGCTCGAACATTATTTTAAGTCTAGATATTATTTTTGTTCGTATCTACTTTTTCCACTTGGGCTTGCAGTTATTGTCGGCCACATGGACAAAGAAAAGAGATTATTTTCGAGATTTAATCCTACGGTTCACATGGTGATGCAATCCATCCAATGGTTGGCAATTAGCGAAGCTTATATTTCTTATCTAGAATAGTATATTTCAGGGTTATAGATAGCCTACACCAAAGTCTGCTAAAACTCATTCAATTCAACTCCAAGCAAAAATGAATTTCAATATTGGAGGTCCATCTAATTTCTCATCTTTATCTCATTTTCCGACGATGAGGAAGATCAACTTATTGCAGATCTTGAAGCGATTGATGCAGAACAAGAAGCGATACTTGCCCAACATGGTAACATCCAACGGGCCATCGCTTAGTATCTCAATCAATAACAACCCAGTGACCTGTGGAGGCTCAATTCCTGGTCATATAGTGATCAATTGAGACCGGAAAAGTGGTAATAGTCGTTTGTTCTACATCTATTTTACCGAGAACCCACGATATAACGATCAAATGTTCTGTCGACGCTTTCGAATGGGTAGAAGTTTATTCCTTCGTATTGTTGAAAAAGTGGAAGCTCGTGACAACTACTTTGTGCAACGAAGGGATAATGTGGGTAGACTGGGTTTGTCGCTCTTTAAAATATAATAGCAGTATTTCGGATGTTGGCATATGGTTGTCCAGCGGATGTTATTGATGAGTATATTAAAATAGGAGAGTCTACAACAATTGAAAGTTTGAAAAGATTTTATCATGCTGTTGTGGAGGAATTTACAGGTGAGTATCTAAGATCACCTAACACTACTGACGTTGACAGACTACTCTGTATTAGTAAAGATCGTGGTTTTACAGGAATGCTAGGTAGTCTAGGTTGTATGCACTGGAAGTGAAAAAATTGTCCAACGGCTTAGGCAGGACAATATGCAGGTCGTAGTGGATCCCCAACTATTATTCTAGAGGCTGTAGCTGATTATGATATGTGGATATGGCATGCATATTTTGGTTTGCTAGGTACAAACAATGATATTAATGTGTTGGAGGCATCTCATCTTTTTGCCAACCTCGCTCAAGGTATTGGTCCTCCAGCTCATTATGTCATTCAAGGAAAAGAATATAATATGGGTTATTATTTAGCTGATGGTATATACCCAAAATGGTCTACGTTTGTACAAACTATTCACGATCCACGTGGTCGGAAAAAAAATTATTTGCAATGATACAAGAAGGATGTAGAAAAGACGTAAAACGTACATTTGGAGTTCTCCAATCACGGTTTGCAATTGTGGCAGGACCGACGCGTTTTTGGCATAAACATGTTTTACATGATATAATGACTACGTGCATTATTATGCACAACATGATAATCGAGGATGAGCGTGATGTTGATGCATCAATTAAGGATTATATGGAAGCACCAACTCCAGAAGTTGAGATGATGTTAGATGAAAATACCCGATTTCAAGAATTCATGGCTCGACATAGACAAATTAGGGATAAAGAGGCTCACATTGCACTCTGAAATGCCTTAATAGATTATTTGTGGGATGAATATATTAATTCAGATAACTAACTTTTATTTATTTTCTTTTTTGTTTTTATTTGTTGAAATGTAATGTTTAAGTTATTTTAATAATAAATGCAATATTTTATATATTTAAATTTAATTTAATTTCTTTTAATGTATTAATTTTATAATTTCTTATCGTATTGTAATATTATGGCAATTATGGGGTGAAATGTTAATTGTGGAGAAATATTAAAAAAGAGAAAGAAAGGGAATATTCAAGAGAATATTCTTTTTAGTGTAAAATTTGATACAGCGTAGAGATGAAATAATGATATAGTGTGACAGTTGCACTATTTTAGTGTAAAAGTTACACCAAAACTACTATTCGAGTCGGAGATGCCCTAAGCTAGAAAGAGACCAACTGGATCGTATCCTTTAATGGAAAATGTGTGGCAGAATTAATGTGATTGGTGATGAAGTTAGAGATATTAGAGGAGATGCTTGAGAGGAGCCAAACCCTAATTTAGAGTGATAACTAAAGCTGGCTGCTACAATATAAAGAGACTCATCATGAGGACCCATATATGTCCATAATCTCTATAATTTAATGTATCAATGTTTATTAATTAATATACATACAATATATATATATATATATATATATGTATATATATTTATATATAACATTAAAACTATAAAAGAGAGAAGCCATGCAATCAGTGACGACACCTAACGTGCATGGAATGGCTTCCTCTGACCAACCCAAGATGTGCCATCTGTTCCCTTGATGCTGACTTTTCCAACTTCTAAATATTTCTTTTGAAAATGATTATTGTTTCTTAATCCAACTGTTTCTGTTTCATTATAAAAAAAAAATGAGTGGTGCTATTGGCACACCCCCTACTGATCTATTCATGTCCCATTTTTTAAATTATAGAATATTCTTTTTTTTCCTTTATCAAAATTACTTAAAGAGACATACAATTTAGGAAAGAAATCTTCTACAAAGTAAATCTATTAAAATTTCATATTCTTTTTCAAAAAAAAACTCAATAATCTGTTTCTTCTTCAAAAAAAAATTTAATTCTTAAACCCGTAATCTGTTTCTTCTTTAAAAAAAAATTCTTAAACCCTAAAATCTGCTTCTTACATACATCTAAAATATTATGAAAGAGTTTAAAAACGATATCAAAAATATGGAAGAATTGTTTAAGAACGATATCAAACATCTTGAAGAATTGTCTGAGAATGACATAAAGCAAGAATTGTCTGACAATAACAATAAGCATGTGGAAACAATTCATTCTCTGGAAATAAGTTTGAAATTTATTTTTTATTTAGAATGATATCAAGCTGTCGTTGTGTTGAAGTACACTGTTATTTTTTATTTTTTCGTTTCCATCATGAATTAAGAAAAAAAAACTAAAAAAAAAGAAATAAGAAGAAAAAAATAAATCAATTAATGAAGGTGGAAGAGATGTATACATATACAGAGATAAAAGATAGATAGATCATATATTGTATGTATCAAGTTTGAAAAATAAGTAAAATGGGTAGTTTTGGAAATAAACCAAAAAATTTAATAAAAACATTTAATTTTATTTAATTAAATTAAAATTTTAAAAAGTGAGGTATGAATAGTTCAGTAGGGGGTGTGCCAATAGCACCACTCTAAAAAAATATGGCCCTCACTTTTCTACATTACCATTCTTGCCCCTCTTCTTCCTCTATGTGCTTCACTTCAACATAGATATTGTTACAATAACATGTGATTTTTTCAAAAATAAAAATAAAAATATGATATATATATATTTCGAAATTTTCAAATCAGTACGCATTGATATAACTTTATCAGTGCGTTGGATGTGGACTATTAGATTTACATATTTTGACTCAAAGTGTATGCATTTGTCAAAATTTCTCCATAATCAGTGGTCCACATGCAACACACTAATATAAGTTATATCAGTACTCACTAAAGAGAAAATGACTATATATATATAATAAGATATTTGTAAGAAGATAGATAAAATTAATAATTGAAAAGCAAGTTATATAGATAATAGAATGATAAAAAGAAAAGAACGAAATTAATCATAAAATTGAGTATTTCCTCATCCAAGCTTAATTTGAACTTGTATTTTTTGAAGGTATGAACTTGTTTTTCAATGCATTTAATGTTTGTGATTGGTTGTGAAGAAACATAAAAAAGAATTCAGAGGAAAATGAATAATACTAATTAATAGCTAATGTATTTCCTTTATTGTAGAATTAGTTCCGAATTTGATTCACATCGTACAGATTCATTATTCAGAAAAATACAATTCCTTCTCAATTTCTATAAAATAAAGCTAATGTGTACGTAGAAGATCATACTTGTTCCTAAGTTGTTTAAGAGATTTTAAAGATACTGCAACACGTGCATCAACAATATTAATAATAGATTAATTATTAGAATTTATACTTTTTCTACTCAAGGTTTTATTAAGACTAATCACAAACTTTGAAATTAATTGATTCTTGGATGAGAAAAGACAATCCTTGTGTGAAATACTAACATTCTATTATAATCGTATGTTGATATGTCATAAAATTACTTAGAAATTTACGTAAATTTTAGATGTGAAGGGAATCCAAATTAACAAAGAAGAAATGAATTTACTTCAATATATGTTCAACACATTGGAAATATACTCATGATCATGACTTACTTTTGAAGTGATTGTATATATATATACTTACATGTAAAACCAAATTAATTCAACATATTTATTTCACACATAATTATATGTATCAGCAGACTGTTTGGATGCAACATGTTTGTGGGTTGCTGGCACACAAAAACAAGATTGGGGGTGGGGGGTGGGTGGGGGCGGGGGGGTCGGGGTCTACTAACGACTATAAAAAAATTAACACAATCAATGTCGAGCTAGATGATAAATTCATGAATTGAAAAAGGACTCATATATTATCATAATATATATATATATATATATATATATATATATATACACGTACGTATAGCTGCTAGGTAGAGAGAAGAAGGGTATAGTTGAGATTTCAAGACAAGGCGGGGGCATGTGGTGCAACAGATCGAGACTGCATGTATATAAATAGAAAGGTGCAGTTAGTGGTTGGATTTGAGGGAGGCAGCAGAGACAACAAATCTCTCTGATCTTGCTATATTTACAACACAAGCAATCAATCATCAATTACTATAGAAGAAGAAGAAATAAACTTATAAATGGGAAGGTCTCCTTGTTGTGATGAGAGTGGCCTGAAAAAAGGTCCTTGGACCCCTGAAGAGGATCAAAAACTTGTCAATTATATCCAAACAAATGGCCATGGCAGCTGGAGAGCCCTCCCTAAACTTGCTGGTAATTTTACTAATTAGTGCATGCATATATGCAATTATATAATTTAATCTTCTCTATTAACTTTTTTCATTATTGTATGTAACAGGTCTCAACAGATGTGGGAAGAGTTGTAGATTGAGGTGGACAAATTACTTGAGGCCTGACATTAAGAGAGGAAAGTTTTCACAAGATGAAGAACAGACAATCCTCAATCTCCATTCCATCCTTGGCAACAAGTAATTCATTTATTTTAGTTTCTTTAACATTCATTTTTGTGAGAGCTAGTATATATATATATAAATATTTATGTATGTATGTATATGTGTAATTAATTATTTTGGTTTTGTTTAATTTAATTTGTTGTAGATGGTCATCAATTGCAAGCCACTTACCAGGAAGGACAGACAATGAAATAAAGAATTTCTGGAACACCCATCTGAAGAAGAAACTGATTCAGATGGGTTATGATCCCATGACTCACAAGCCGCGAACCGACATCTTCTCAAGCCTGCCTCATCTCATAGCTTTGGCTAACCTGAAAGAGCTTATGGAGAACAACCACTACACATGGGAAGAGCAAGCTGTGAGACTCCAAGCTGAAATGGCTAAGCTACAATACCTACAATATCTCCTTCAACCTCCAACAACAAGTGCTTCTTCTTTGACTGATTTGGACACCATTAATCTCCTGAATTCACTAGCCTCAATTAAAGACAACTCTCCACTTCAAAACTCATCAACAATCCAGTTGGATATTAGCAACTCAATCCCTTTCTCTCACATGCCAGACCTACAAGTCATCCCTAATAATAATAATTGTAGCAGCTACCAAACACCACCATCACTAATTAGTAACAACAACAAGGATGATTCCCTTCTAAACTCTCCAATATGGCTTGGAGCTTATTCATCACCATCTTCAACCCCAATATCCCCTCCTTCCATAGCTGCTCCTCCTCCCATCAACAACTTGGGAGATGTTTGTACTAGTACTACTTCAAGCAGCTATGGAGGAGTCATTAATGATCCTTCACTTTGGCCCCATGAGCTCTTCCTTGAAGACCCTTTATTTCATCAGATTGCTTAGTAATTTCATCACCCACCACCACCGGCCACCATATAATTATAATGTGTATTAATTATTTTGAGTACCATATATATCCATCTACTGTTCATTTTATGTATGTATAGTTATAATAGATATCGATCGAGACCACAAACCCATCCATATATCAATATACATATAACTTAATTTGCATGTTTTGATATAGAATTGCTCCTTTAAATTTTATAATTTGTTTTTACTGTTTTTCGTCAGTTTGAAGAAATTTTGTTGATATTGTTGCAGATCATGTAGTACGTCTTCAAACATATATCTGTTATGATCGCTATTTATTTTCCAAGAAATTGATAGGAATATTTCCATTGAAGAAACTTTTGACATTTCGGATACCGGTCGTTATTGAACTTATTGTATACGTACATTAATTAAATATGCATGCACTATTTAATTAATTGCCAAGAAGTAGTATGGAAATTCAAAAGCAAAAGCGTGTATATATATATATAAATAAATTTTCAAGTCAGTACGCACTGATATAATTTCATCAATGTGTTGGACGTGGATCATTAGTTTTACATATTTTGACTCAAAGTGTATGGCACTTGTCAAAAATTCTCCATAATCAGAGGTCCATATACAATGTACTGATATAAATTACAACAGTACACACCGATGAGAAAAGGATTATATATATATATATATAATTATATACTTGACAACTTAATTATTTCAAACTGTTCCAGAACCTCATATTATTAATTAATATTAATTATTAGTAAGTGGAAATAAATAGTTGTTTATTAGATAATGTAGGGAGGGTAAGTTGAGATGAAGTCATTGACCGAACATTTGGATCCAACCACTCTAGACTCTATGAGGAAGTGGCTCCAATCTCTTATCTCCATCCCAATCCATGAAAATATTGCCTTCAAATGCAAATTTGTGTTGGGAGAGTTGACCAAAATGTTAATTTCAAAAAATGTGACGTAAAAGGATTCTCAATCATATGAGGGACCTCAAGTAGTTAGGAAACACTAAACCCTTTTTACATACAATTCTCTCTCAATACCGCAAACTTGATTTATATATATATATATATATATATATATATATATATATACACGTGACCCAATTACACTGCATCAATTCATGCACTCAAATATTATTTTAGATGTTATCGATAAGAAACAATATCTAAAATAATACTTTTTAGATATTATTTTTCATCAATATGGAAGGATAATTCGAAAAGAAATTGTACATAAATTTCTTTAATTAATTTTACTAGTACTGGTTTCACTTCATATATAGTTGAAAATTAATTTGCATTAGAGTACATTATCATATATACATATGTATTTTAATTTTTTAAATTTATTTATTTATTTTTAATAAAAAAGAAACAAAAAATCGTGTAGAATCTTTAAAATCAACAGGCAGGTAGTGATGTGTACTGGTGGGATGGCAACTAGATGGGGATATATATATATACAAAAAAGTTTTTGGATGAGGCTTTCCAATGAGAGTTAGGTTTGAGACAGATTATGGATTTGACTTACTAATGATCATCATTAATTTATATCTACTTTTTATTTTTTGTATAATTAAAAAAATAATTGATATATGCAGTTTATCAAATTAAAGTTTCAAAGAAGAAAAAAGTTACAAGGTTTGCAAATGTGCCATCGTTTTTCAATCAAAAAAAGAAACTTCTAAAAATTTATCATTAAGCGATAATTGACCGCATTCAAGAGTATTTATCAAGACAAAAATAAAAAAATTTGTACTTAATTAAGAAAAATGGAGTGAGAATGATTTGATTCCACTTAAGATAATTAGATTTATAATTTGCCCAGATCATGCCCTTATCTATATATTAACTTACACTATCATTTGATATGAAACATATTAGATATCTTTTAATATTTTACTTTTTCAAATGTGTTTTTAGATTATAACAACTAATAAAACAATTCATATTTATTGATTTAGTACATTAATTAAGGCATAACTTCCTGTATGGCTGTATCTTTACAAATTAATGTATTTACTTTTTAAACTCTAATAAGTGTCCTAACTGCAAATATATATTATCAAGAACCCGATACTTGTCAAATTAATCACAGTTAATATGAGTTGATTGTGACTTAATTAATTAGGTTAATTGATTAGAATATTTATGTAGATAAAAAGGTGGATGTAAAACAGTTATTAATTATGTGTAAAATATATAGAGGAGGAAAAGAAAGTCCAAAATGAGAGAATTTCCTTAATGAGTAGGTAGATTTTGTTACTTTTCTTACAAGGGATTGACTACTGTAATAAAAATTAACAATATATAAAATCTTCCAATTAAGTGATTAACCGATCCATTAACCATTTTCTCTAAAAGTAAGAGATTGGTAATTGCCGTGTTACATATGTGGTAATTAAAAATTCAATGGCTCTCATGATCATGAGTGGTCTACATATAACCAAGTAGTCCTGTTAATTAGTAAACTACATATATTTGGATGTTGCTGCTGTGGCATATATGAAAACTTCGATCAATCAAAAGTCAAAATGGTAATGCTTGTCAAACTCAGTACGAAAAATCCTTTAACATGTACGTACATTTCTACGCCAAGTCATAATGAAAGATTGATTCATTCATTAATTAACTAAACTTTGCCACCTAATCCTACTTCGATCGTTTGGTTTTATGATGACCAAAGTGTATTGATTGATTCTCTTTATAGTCTTTACTATGCATTTTCATTGACATTTACTGCCGCATCCCGATAGCTTATGAGGTTCATAAGCTATATATGTTATTTTGTATAGGGTAAATTACACTGAACCCCTTGAGGTTTGGATAAGTTACATTTAGATGGATAAATTTCTTTATTATACACTAACACCTCCAAAATTTAAATTTAACTTTAAAAATACCTAAAATGCCTCTGGTTATATTTTTTTACAATTTTTTTTACCTTTTAATCAAACACTTTATAAACTTTAATAAAATAAAAAAAATTAAATAAAAGATATGATTCATTAAATTAATAAATAGTTTAAAAAAAATAAATAGTCTTAAAAATCAAATAAATAAATAGTTAAAAAAATTAAATATATAAATATTTTTTTTAAAATTAAGTAAATAAATAATTTAAAACATTAAATAAAAAAAGTTGTTTAAAAAATCAAATAAATAAATAGTTTTAACTAAATAAATAAATAAATAGTTTAAAAAATGAGTGAAAAAATTAAAAAAAATTAATTTTTTTAAGAATATCTATTAATAGGGACAATATAAGCTCTAAATATCTAAGGAGTGTTGGAAACCTTGAAGCTTCTCTCACCATCATCTTTACAGTAAAAGTTTAGATATTTAGAGTTTTTCTTGTCCCTATTAATGAATATCCTTAAAAATTTTAATGTTTTTAATTTTTTCACATATTTATTTATATTTTAAATTTATTTATTTTATTTTTTAAAACTAATTATTTATTTTATTTTTTAAAACTAATTATTTATTTTATTTTAAAAAACTATTTATTTATTTTATTTTTAAAAACTATTCATTTATTTATTTATTTTAAAATTGTTTGTTTATTCAAAATATTTATTTATTTAATTAAAAAAACTATTTATTTATTTAAACTATTTATTTATTTAATGAATCATATCTTTTATTTAATTTTTTTATTTTATTAAAGTTTATAAAGTGTTTGATTAAAAGGTAAAAAAAATAAAGTGTAAAATAATATAACTAAGGGCATTTTAGGTATTTTTAAAGTCAAATTCAAATTTTGGGGGTGTTAGTGTATAATAAAGAAACTTATACATCTAAGTGTAACTTGTCCAAACCTCAAGGGGTTCAGTGTAATTTACCCTTTTGTATACTGTGGCTGCTATAAATTTATATTGCAAGAAACTCAAATACAATGCAGTATAGTGAAAAAGATTTTATTTATTGCAAGAAACTTAAACTCAATACCTGACAGTGAAAAGGAATTCTAACTGTAAAAACTTACAGATTGTTAACATTCAATATCCGAGTCTTGTGATACTCATAATTTCCTTAAGACAATTTTGCTCCCTCTACGAATGGTGTTCAAGGTTGTAAACAATTGTCTCCCAAAATAAAATGGATTTCGTTCTTCAAATAACAGCATTTCAAACTTAAGGAACCGTCGAACGCAATTCGGTGTTTTGTACTAGAAAAATTTAGACATTATTTTTTTATACAGAGAGAACAAGAATTTAAAAAATTGATTTCAAATTGCTAGAGGGCATTCTAGAGGGCATTCATATTTATAGACATCCTCATAACACATTCGAAAGGACAGTGTACTATTTTCTAATGAATATATCCTTTAAAGAAAAGACGTGTCTATCAAAAAAGGAAACAACCTTTATAAAAATGTACAGCCTTTATGAAATGACACTATTGTTGTGAATAGTCACAATGCTTAACCAATAATTTTCTCATTCAATAACAAATGGTTTTTCAAAATAAAAATAATAATAATAATAATAATAATAATAAACCATCATCAGTATGTAAACTTTGGTCTCTCCTAATCAATTAGTAAACGCATTTTAGGTTAGGGTGAATAACGCTTGCGTAAAGCGTCTGTAATCCACAATAAATCCGTGAGGGCGAAGAACTCTCTACCTTTTTTTATATACCAAACGACTCGAATCTGAGACATTGTCAGACTGCATGATCATATTTTACCACAAAGCCATATTGGTAGATGAAAATGAGAGTACTCTTTACTTGGTAATTAAGATTAACGTTAAAATTAATAATGAGGTAATACATGGATTATTCTATAATGGAAAACTAAGTAGGGAGCTTTGTTTTTCAAGAATTTGGTCATCTGGGTGATATCATGGTTATCAAAAATTTCCTCTCTTTATCTTTTGATCATCTCTCTATAGATTCAATTAAATGATGGTTAAGTGGATTTGTTTCCTCTCTTTGATTCTACTAGCTACTACTTTTTAGCATTGTTTTATTCGTCACAAGAAAAGTTATCACTAAAAAGTACTTTTTGATTATATTAATTCTAAAATATATACTAATTAATTAATTAATTAAATACCAACATATATAGAGGTTATATGATTGCTAGCTCTAGAAAAAGTATATTGATAAGCCTTAAGAGTTTTAAAATCACTCTCTCCCAAATGGAGATCAACATTAATTTTGAGCCCAAAAACTTTATGGAATTCTGAATTTCATGCATATATATAACATAAAACAAGAAGAGAGTTGAGTTATGTTCTCTCTCTAAACCTGAAATTATTGTAGTATTTTTTTTTCAAAAAAAGAGATTAATTACCGGTTTATACTCACATTCGTGCTAATATTTTTTTGTTGTTTTGCTTGAGCGATTTAATTGGTTTCAAATTCCACTTATATCTAGAGAGCGATTATGGATACATCAGACTTATATCAATTTAAATTTGAGACTTGATAGCAACATGTATCCTCTCATCATCCTAGCTTTTTCCTCACATATGATTGGTTGTTGATAAAGTAAGTGATAATGGAAAACAATCATATCTTAACCACTCATTCACTACAATATTTATGTGTAATGAAACCGGTTAAAAGCAATGAAGAGTTTAGATGAGAAGGGAATCCAAATTCATTTAATTAAGAGTACTCTAAACATGCATGCATAGAGAGATAAGTAAGTTTGTACAAAATTTAACCTTTATTAGAGTTACATGAAAGGTTACACCTCTCTTTCAAGAAAATAGATTAATTCACATAACCAAATATATAATCAATTATTATGATATTATTTAATTAGAAACTAGAGGCACTTTTCTTTCTATTTGCAAAAGTCAAAATGTAAGTTTTTTGTGTGCAACTTGTTCATATGAGTTTAATTTAAGGTCATCATGATTGTAGTTCATAGACAATCTGTTAGAAGCCTTCTTAATTCATTTTTATTTAAGTCCTTTCAAAGGGTTCAATAAAAAAAATTGTAAAATAAAAAAAAAAAAGTTAACTACTCACTATAGTATATATTTCCATAGATAATAAGGGAATTAATCCAACCATATACTAATAAAGTAATAATGCTGAAGCTGCCTTAATTATGATTCCTGATCTAGGACTGACCAAGAACCTTCATCAATTTATTATAGCTATCTCAAAATGTTTGATGTTGAGGAGAAAATCTTGATTGTCATGAAAGTTATTCACAAACATCATATAATAATTGATTTTGCGGATCATCATGACTTTGAGTAGCTAGCTAGCATCAAAATGACCAACGATCACCTTAAATATTATATATTTATATGTAGTTGGTAGCAACAATGAGGAATTTGATGGCTGCTAGCTGTTAAAGAATTTATTAAGCCAAAAGGTATGTTCAATAATTGTTTCATCAACCCCATCATGATCATCATAACTCTAGTAATTTGATTAATATATGGTTTGGTCCAATCTTTGTAAGCTAGATTTCATATTTATAAGCTGATCGAGCTTGGTTGGTTAATTTCGTGTGAACAGTAGTAATCAACTCTCTTTAATTCTTATATATCTAAATTTTGATAAATTAACTTCTTCATTGTTATGATATTGTGATCATCAAAGCTTCATTTTCTGAGCTTTGCTTATTCAGAGCCCATTCTTATTCTACAATACAAAAGTATATACTCTACAATACTTTCCACTTTATTTGATAAAATAATGTATAATGACGAACAAAATATTTATACGTACATCAAACACTCTTGAGACTCTCCTAATTAATCAAATTGGTCAGGCAAAGGAAGCCAGAGGAGAGCGTAGATCAATGTAGCAGTTGTAGTTCCAAGAACAGGAGCCAAAATATACAGCCACAGATTATGAAAATTCCACGCAACGAGCGCAGGGCCTATGCTCCGTGCCGGGTTCATTGATGCTACTGTCACATTCCTGCAAACACAGATGCACGTGTTCATGAGGCTCACACTTGAACAATAGTATTAAGCTCTAACGTACACACACTTGCGACTCACACAGGCCTATACTGAATTTTTGTTATGTACCCAGCTATGAGGACACTGAACATCACTGTGGCTCCAATTGTTACTCCAGACAGCTCATTGATCTGTTTTTCCAATGAAGTTAGAAACTATTATTACATGAAGTGATCAGAATTGCAGAATTTGATGTCATACCGCTCTGCTATCAGTGGCCACTCCACAAATGGTGAGCATCAAGATGAAAGAAAGTAAAAATTCCCAAGCGAAAGCTTCGTAAACAGTTGTTGGATCCACAAATTGAGTGACTGTAACATCTATATTTACTTGGACATGGAAAATCAGAATAAGGGTTCGAGCTGCCAGTGTCGAGCCTGCCAATTGTGATGCAATGTATACTGGCACCTGCACCCATTAAAACTTTTATAATTACTTGACACACACTCTAGCACACAACCTATATACGCACCACCATTAAAACCCTTATAATTACTTGACACACAGCCTATATACGCACGCATAATACCTGTCTGGAAGGGAATTTATGACACGTGGCAAGAGCGATAGTAACGGCAGGGTTGAAATGGGCACCGGAGACATGGCCAAATGAATATATCATGACCATGACAACCAAGCCCCATGCGACTGCAACGCCTATTACGCCGAGGCTGTTTATCTGGTTCGTCATCCAGCATCCACACCCTATAAATACAATCACATATGTTCCCACAATCTCTGCAATTATCTTGTGAGCATTTGTGGGATATACACTACTACTACTACTACTACTACTTGGGTCTATTACAGTTGACGAGTCTTGAGAAGAAGGACTAGTACTTTTGCCTTGTTCATGATTGATAACTGATGATCATCAAATGGATCGGGTTTTGGGGAGCAAGAGCAACCGACATTATTATTTTGCTGCAAAGAAACATCAGCCATTGATGATGAGTGATGATCAACCTCATTAGTAAAATTAGAGCTTGTCTTCTTTTATGTTCACTTAATTGGATTTGTCAAGATCAGAAAATCATTGTTGGATCGATATGTTCAGTGATCAATGGTGTTGACTATGTTAATACAAGTATTTGATTATACAATGTTAACAAAACAAGACAATATAGTGAAGTTGTGTGAGCATAGGAATCGTCACATGGGTGTGTCCACCAATGATCTATATATCTCGATCTCCATTTAGTTTATATATATATATATATATATATATATATATATATATATAAACTGCGGGTAAGGCGACTCGAGCCTGAGACCATTGCTACACTAAATGAACGTTTTTTACTACCAAGTCATATTGGACGGTTCCGTTATAAATTAGAATAGTTACCTTACAATTTTTTAAGGTTTTGAATGTGATATCATTGTCTTGTTTTAACTAGTTTGGGACCATCCAACCCATAGAAATATACCAGATATCATTTTAGATTTCTTTTAAAACTTACATGGCAGTTTTTTTTTTTTTTTAACATATACAACTTGAACCCATAACATCAATGTATGAGTGTGAGGTTTACCACTAAGTTATCTTAACTTTTGTCAACTACACAGGCATTTTCAAAATGTCACAAGAGCCCTCTAATTTCAAAACCTTCTCCTATTTAGCAAATTAATATACATTTCAAAAGAAAGAGCGAAAATTAATAAAATCAGTTTGAATTACATTTGGGCCGAAAATTTATGATCACATATCACCCGGCCCACAAAAAAAGAATGTAGGAAGTTGGTTTAATGCAATTAGGCTATGTTTGGTGAACGTACTGTATTGGACTGGATTTTATAGTATTGGAGTAGACTTAGTATTGGAGTAGACTGTACTTTGTTGGATTGAACTGGATTATATCTAATACAGTTTTTTTTTTTATAGTTATTTAATATAGTCTTACTCCAATGGTATCCTCAAAAGTAAGAGACTAATCAAAATTTGATTATTTATCCAAAAAACACTGTCCAACAGAGTCACCAAAATTTAGCAATTACAGTTATCAATAATCAAATTGCCTCTCCAATAATCAAATTTGAAAATTGACTTTCAATAATCAAATTTGAAAATTGACTTTCAATCATCAAATATAGGGGTGGGCACGGTTCGGTTCGGTTCGGTTTTGGACAAAACCGAATTGAACTGAAAATATTTCGGTTCATCCAAAATTAAACCGGTTTAAACCGAATAAAAAATGGGAACCGAACTGAACTGAACTGATTTTAATCGGTTCGGTTCGGTTCGATTCAATTTGGTTTTGGACCTAATGGGCCTGAATAGCATAATGAGTCTTTTTTAATTTGTTTTAAAATTAATGAATAGCTTAATTGGCCTAATTTTGGCCATTTGAATAGCTGAAAGCCAAAACAACATATTACATAATATAAAAAACATATTAATACATTCCAAAACATACTAATACATAATAACAAGTTAATAACAAATCCGTTTCAAAATATAAAAAACATATTAATACATTCCAAAATCCGAACTCGTAAATAAAAGTTCAAAATCTATTAATAATAGTACACTACATAATAATACCTCTCAAAAAATAAATAGAACTGAGATGTTGTGTGGTTGTGTAAGAGAAAGAACACTATAAATGTTAGGGGTTTATATATATAGTTTTATAGGGGGTTTAATCGGTTCAAACCGGTTTTCAGAAAAGCAAACCGGTTTGAACCGAAAACTTTTTCGGTTTTCAATTTTTAAACCGAATTAATTATACGAACTGAACCGAACCGAACCGAACACCCTTTTTTCAGTTCTGTTCGGTTCGATTCGGTTCGGTTCCGAACTTAGTGCCCACCCCTAATCAAATATAAACTTAACTCAAAATAAATGTTGTTGTAATTTTATCATTTCTCTCTCATATGTGGTTTTTTTTTTTCTCTGATCACCTATGTTTCTCATCATTATTTCGACCCCAAAATTTTCAATATGGTAAAATCCTTCTCTTCATTACGAATTGATCAATACCCATATCATATACCTTTTCTTGTCTTTTTTAGTTTTATTTTTTTATTTTTTTTACCTTTAAAATAAAAATGAGCCTGAACAGTAAAAATTGTGAAGGGATTAGATTTTTAATTTAGATAAGGTAGATTTTTGATTTAGATAAAGTGTATCATTGTGGACTACAGTTATGTTTGATATTGTATCGCATTTCACCGTATTGGACTGTGTTGCATGCATTCATCTGTCTTAATTTTTTTTAGCATATAAAATTCATGAAAAAAATTCAAATTAAGATTATAATGTAAATCAAATTTTTAATTGTAATAATTCATTATATATGGAAATATTTTTTTTTCACTTCATTTAATATATTATCTGTAAAATATTAATTTAAAAAAAATTAAATTTTACCTTACAGAAGCTAAAAAAAACGAGGCAGTATCAAAGGAATGTAAAATTGCAGATGCAATTAATAGGTAAAAAATATTTAAAAGACGAAAAAAAAAGTGTGGAGTGAGGGACATCTTTCCAAATCTAGTCTTGGCTGGCCCTTTTACTATGGATTAATTAATCCGATGTGGTCGTGTGGGCCAGATAAAGTCCATGGACCGGGTTAAGTGATTCGGTCAGATAATTTTACAAACATTAATGCTAGAAACCACAAAAATTTATCATAAAAACCTACCCCAAACGTCTCCTTAAAATGTCATTCATCACATTTTCCCATAATTTATGTGATAATAAGAACTCAATTGCCACATCATTTAGGATTGTATAGTATTACTCTTTTGCCAAACACCGAACAATACTAAATTAGTTATGTCTGTCTACTAATCTAGCACAATACGGTGAACAAATAAGCCTTTATGACACATTTTTAGGATTGAAATATTTAATAAAAAAAATCATATTAAATGAGTTTGATTAAATAATGTTTGTTCAAAGTCGTATGTTTAGATTATCTTCAATGCATATACCAATACCAATGTTAAATTTGGTACAAAAAAATAGTAAAATGTTATATTTGGCATATCATTTTAACATTTACTCCAATATAAAATTCTATTTGATATGCTATTTTTTTATTTAAAATTATAAAAGTCAACAAATATAATCAATGCATTCAACGAATGCATTGAATATTTTTTTTAAATTGTTTCAATCTCAGTTTTCCCTACCAAATTTATTAAATTTTTTATTATTTAAAATAAAAAAAATCAACAATACGACTGCATTTATTGTTGTGCCAAATTTGGCATATACTATATTTCGTGTCAAATTTGAAACGACAGCAATTGAAAGAAACGAACCCTATGTTTAAAAAAGTGTAAGGGTCAAAATAGAATTGTGTAAAATAAATATCAGATAGGGTTCGTTTCTTTCGATTACTGATGTTTCAAACATTGAAAGTGGAAGATAAGAGAAAGAAGAAAAAAGAAAAGGAAAGAGAGAAAGGGTAAATTCGTGTTTTTCATTTTCTATTGGAATTTCGTAGGAACTTTCAAGGTAAATCAATTCTTTGTTTTCCATTACTGCGTCTCTGTTTTCTCTCTTGACAGGCTTTCTCAATCCAGTTTCTTCACTCAACTTGTCAAACTCTCGAGACTCTATAACGATAACAATGATGGATTCTTCATACTTAATTTCTTTCTTTGACGGAGAACAGAATCGATTGTTATTTTGTTTCTCTCTGTTTTCCTGACAATTGACAATCTACATGTTTCCTTCGAGATTTCTAGGTCAATCAATTTACTTTTTCTACACCGGCGAATTCAAAGAACCTACTTATATATTTTGGTAAGCGTTCAAATGAATCTTCATTTTTTTTAACTCTTTCGAGCTTTGATATTTTAGGGGGGTGTATTCAATTAGGATTATTGGGGACATTTAAAGACATTTTTTAAGTGACGGATTTTCATGGATTTCCACAGACTTTTATAAATCCATATGGACTTTTATAAATCCATATGGACTTTCATTGATTTGTTTAGACATACATCTCAGATTTTTATGGATTTGTTTAAACATCTTTCTCAGACTTTCATGGATTGGTTTAGATATCTATCTCTGACTTTCATGGATTTGTTATCTCAGACTTCTATTATAGATTGATGAATTGTACCAGTAAATGGCTCAATCAGTCAACCGAAGAGAAGCTCCATTTCAAAACTCAATTTTCACAAAGATCTCAACTTTCATGATAAACCTAAAAAAATAACTTATGAATATATAAAACTTCATGTATGAATAAATGTTGCACACCAAAAAAAAAACTAACGATAATAATTTTCACTCAATTACTAAAGTCAATCACAAATGAAAGAAAGTGACACAATTTATAACAATTTTGAGAGCAAAATTAAAAGAAAAATACTCAACATTCATAACTCATCTTCAATGATTCTCATTGTTATTCAAATAATTATATAAACAAACAATAATCAATTAATCGAACAACCAAGCAAAGCTATACATAAAACATTGAAAAAAAGTATAACCCTAACCCAAACCTTGTCACAACTGACCACCCTTTGATATACGATTTTTAATTTATTCTCTAAAGCTCCAAATCTTACAAAATTTGACATGAAGAATCTAGACATATAGTATATGATGCAGTATTTTTATCCACTCAATTTGAAATAAAAGTTCGTTCACTGCGATCGGTGATTCTATTGTTGAAAACTAATTAACTTAATGAAATACTAACCTAAGTGTATGAAATCTAAATGGCATAATGCTTGTTTTTGGAAGGGACAATTGATTACTAGTTTGCAAAGGTAAGTAAACTAAATATCACAAACACACGCAAAGAGATGAATATGGAGAAGACGCTAGGGAATTAATGCAACCTAATTAAACCACTCAATGTAATCCTTGAATTTCGTTCAGTTCTACAATCCTATTATTAGGGCTTGTTTTGATAAACCATGAAGTGCTTAATCCTTCCCACTACTCACACATGGTCATGTAATGAGCACTGGTTATAACCAATTTTTGATTAAAACTCTAAGCCAAATTAAACATAGCAAGGTCATGCATATGAAAATTCTCTTAATTATTATGCTTATGGTTGATGCTTAAATGGGATGGTCACCCACATTTAATCCTCTACCTCTAGTAATAAACTAATCCTAACACTCACAAGTATTGAGGTCTCAAGTGAATATGAGTTAAGAGATTAGAGCAAGTAATTCAATAAAAGAGACTAATAACGAATTGAATTAAAATATTAGATTCTTGGATTGCAAGAGTTGTTTAATTGGTTACATCAATCCCCTAACTTAAAAGATTAGTTACACATCAAAGGGATGAAAGAAAACATGGAAGAGTTAAAGAAGAAACCAAAGTTTGTCATTTAAGGCTTCTTGACTATTGAGTTCCCTCCTCTTGATTCCAGACTTCAATGATGGATGGTTGATGGATGATAGAGAGATGTGTGAAGGGTGATGTAGACGTGTGATGGTTGCTGGGTATCTTCTTTATGTGGCTGATGATGTTCATAAAATTATCCTTGGGAATTTATATAGGAGCTAAAGGGGACCACGAATCAACCTAGAATTTCATGTTGGCATGTTGTCGCGATCTTGATTGTCGTGGTCTTCCAAGACGGCAGTCAACCGCGATGATGCTACATCTTCCATTTCGCGCAAGAACTCAGCGGCAGCATCAACGACATTTTAGGTGCTAGAGTTGCTGTCGCTATCTATGTTGCGGCCATCCATGACGACGGTTGGGATGCGACACTTCTTCAATTAGTTTTCGCTCATCTTCTTTCAGGCTATATCCGCGACACTTTCCTCACGAGAATTGTTGTCGCGCTATAGTGTCGCGGTGGCCCAAGACGGCACTTCAACCGCGACACTCTTTCCTTCTGGCTCCAGCTTCCAATTTTCGCACATAATCCCCCAATTCTTCATTCTTCATCCAGAAATGCCCTTACTATCTAAACACCTTCAAAGCAACTCATCGAGCCATTAAACACTCGATTTTACCCGAGAATTTAACAATAAGCATAGGAAGAGGGACCCAAAATCTAGTGTTATCGTGGCTCGATCAGTATACGCTAGAGTAAAATTATCAATTTAATAAATGGTCATTTGTATATGAAAACATTCATTCTTTTCTTGTTTTCCGAATCTGTCAAGCAGAAATCAATATTGACCTTTGTCCACTCCAAAACTTATAACAATTTTTATATTCATTTATAAATCACGAAATTTTGCAGAATAATAGTAGACATAATATTCTATCTATATATAATTTTTCATAATTTTCTAGATAGAAGAACCCACCCAAATAAATTTATAAATTCTGGCCATTTGTTAAAATAGAAGGGTTCCAACAGGCCTTTGTATATTTTGAAAACACATAAAAGAAGGGTTCCATCACTACTGTCAATTGAATAAGCTATAAATTTTCATCATGGTCTCTACTTTCATCAAGTTAAGCATATCAAAATCATAATTTAGCATATTTTAGAAGTTCAACCATGAAGAGATAAACAAAGGAAAATAGAAACAATGAACCCTAGCAACAAGAAAAATTCAAAATCCTTGAGGAGAAGGCTGGACTTATTATGACCTTTGATATTTATATCTCTCACGATCAAGTCCACCAAAATCCATGACCTAATAAAATCCTTTAAAATCTAGTCTCAATTGAATATACCTTGATTTTTGTAGACATTTTTAAAGTCCCAGTTCAATACACTCGGATTTGGAAGAACTCTTTAAAAATCCATAGAAATCTGAATTGAATACCACTTGATTAATATAGACTCTTTTAAAGTCTTTAAATGTCCGAATTGAATACACATGAGTTTATAAAGTTTTTAAATGTGATCGAGAATCCTAATTCAATATACCTCTTAATCTTGTATGTGATGATACACTTCGTAGTCCTCTTTTTCAAGCAATATCATGAATCATGAATGCATTGTAGTCTGTGGCAATCTGTAAAATCCAGTGTAGTAAATTTCAATTTTTATCAAAGAGCATAATTTTATCGTGTTAGTGTTTAAATACTATATTTCTTAACTGTTTAAACTTTGGAGTCATTAACCTATAACAGTCTGTAATCTATTCATAAATATGGACAGAGGGATGTTCAAAAAGACAAAAAGATGAGTTAATCGATTGATGATTACTTTAAGTAGAAATGTAGCAGTAGGTTATATATATATATATATATATATATATATATATATATATATATATATATATATATATATATATATATATAGTCATTTTCCTGTCAGTGCGTACTGATAGAATTATATAAGGATATTGAATGTGAGCCACTCATTTATAAAAGAGTTTTAACAAGTGCATACATGTCAAGTCAAAATATATAAAATGAGTAGCTCACATTCAATGTCCTTATATAATTCTATCGATGCGTACTTATGTGAAAATTATTGTATAAATATATATATATATATATATAAAATATATATATATAAAATATATATATATATATATATATATGTGCGCGCACACACTATTGATAAGTCAGAACTTTACAGAGCATGATATGCTAGAAGCGTATAATACATTATTTTCTGTTTTAATTCAGTCACCTATTAGTTCCACACTTCTACTTAGTACTTATTTTGTTTTATTTTTTCTGTTTTTTTGTTAATTTGTTTGACCTTTCCATGTAAGGAAGTGTCAGAATCAATTTATTTTCTGTTCTGATTTATTTATAGCTATCATGATTTATTGATTTTCTTTGGCTGAATTTGGGTGTTTTGCTGCATTTTGTTGTTATGGGATTGTGAATATGAAAATTTAGGAGCTATTATTAGTGAAAAATGAAAATGAGTGATATAAATTTAATAGACTTGGATTCTTACATTCTGTAATATGTTATGACTTATATATGACATATGTTTATTGAGAATTTGTTTTCGGTGGATTATTGGATTATATTTTCATTTTGAGTAGATTATTGGATTATGTTTATTGAGAATATGGATGACAATTTGACCCCCACATGTGGGCACCCGTCCAAAGCCGACCATATAGGGTCGGGTTTGGATGGTGAATTTACGAGTCATAAACCCGCGAACCCGTTTAAAGAAAAACCCGGCGGGTTTGGGTGCGGGTGTGGGTTGGAAAAACGAACCCGCGAACCCGTATAAATAAAATTGATTTAATATTTATTATTTATAATATTATAAATTTAAACTCCAATGGAAACATTTTAACTATATAAAGAGTAAAATATAAAAACTTCACTCATTCTAAATTTAAGAATTACAATTCTCAACTTTCATTTATATATAACTAATGGTAGAATCTTGCACTCTTGTTTTTTCAATATGGGACTTTTGAAAGTCCCACATTGAAAAAAGTCCCACATTGAAAAAACAAGAATGCAAGTTTCCAAAATTAGCTATATATATAAAATGTGTTTGCCTCTTGTCTCATCTAAGAAACACACATGAAATGAGTTGAAAATTTTACTTTATTAAGTGTTTTTAATTTTTAAAATCATAATATTTCATATATTTATATAATATAAAAATATTATTAATTTTTTTTTTGTGGGTTTACTGGTTTATGGATGCGGGTGTGGGTGACCCCAAAACCCGTGGGTGAAACCCCCGTCCGTGAACCCGTAAAAATATACGGGTTCACTGGCGGGTATGGGAGATAGAAAGTTTCGCGGGTACGGGTTTAGATTTTACAAAACTCGTTCAAATCCGACCCGTTGTCATCCCTAATTGAGAATATGTTTTGAATAAATTATCGGATTATATTTTTTAAACATAAAATATAAATATATATCATTTTAATTGACGTATTTCCTAATTTTTGGAGATTTGCTGTGTCCGCATCGTGTCCCGGGATCCATATCCGTGCTACCTAGCATAAACCCCCAAAAAAATGTCGCACATCAGGTTCCAAACACCACCGACTCTGCCGGTTCCTCGGCTCGGCTCCAGCCAGCCCATGGCTGGAACGCTTTGGAGAAAGACCTTGACAGTAACTTGTTCGTCATCGTCGTCGCTGATTGATGGTGGGAACCATTCCAAGGTGGTCTTGGAGAGGTGCTTCAAGGCGCCCAGCGCTTTGCCGTCCGGTTCGACCGTGGAGTTCGGTCCGGTTATGAAGGGACAATTCGGTTCGTTAGGTGCGGTCACTTTGGAGAAAGGGAAGCTCGAAATGTCGCAGAAGCAATCCGAGTCCAGTCCCGACTCCCGAGGTCTGTTCTTGTAGTTAGTATCGATCACATTTGATTTTTTTTTTTTTTTTCAATTCAGATTGTTGTGAAATTTCGATTCCTGAATTAGATTAAAGTTTTGTTTTTCTTTTGTTTTATCAAATAACAGTCATTTTTTACTTTTTTTTTTGTTGATTGAACTGTGTGAAATTGGTGTCTAGAGTTAAGTTAGGGTTGTTAAACTCATCGGTTTACTATCTAGAGATGCGTTTCTTTGGCTAGTTTTTGAAATCTAATAAGTTCTTATGAATTGAAATCCGAAAAGAGTAGAGTAAAATCTGAAAATGAATCTGTTTATATCTACAAGCCAATGAAACCTTAGCATCAAAAGCTTTTGAATTTGGTTTTAACGCTATCCTTGTGTGAATGCTATGGGAGGATTTAATAGACCTCTAGATTACAAAAACATTATCTCGTATCTAGTGACAAAATGAACATTACCGGAGAGTCGGAGACTGTGGATCTCTTTGCCTAAGATCTTTGGCAGTATTGAAGATTTGGTTTTTCACCTTTTCTTTCAGAATAGCGCAATACAGATGCAGTAAACATCATAATTGCTATATTTTTAAGAATGGTGATTATATTCTTTCTTCTAGTTAGCTATTTAATGAAAAGCAGTAATGTGGGCTGAATGCTGATATCACATATATATTTCTACCGATTGTTATGAATGTACATATGCATGCTTATTGTGCCTTTTTTTTGGTTTAAAATTTATTCATGGGAATAATCTGCTTGATAGGTTCTTTGCCCTCCCAATGTTCAAATTCTCTGTTTTAAGGGTACCTTAAGTGTATCTCTTATATTCTTGGATCTTAATTATTCCCTTTATAGGTGGGTGCTGATAAAGGTAGTAAAGAGGGTTCAAATTTTAGTTTTATTAACGTGTAAACCTAATTATTTCTGTTCAAGTCGGGTAGTCCAAAATCCAAATTAATAGCTTCACTATTCTGAAATTTGGGCAAAGTGGCTAATTAACGATGACTACTTTGATGATTTTGATGACGGTGATGAAGGAGATGAAGGCGGTCTTTTCAGGAGAAGGAAATTTCTTGAAGAGGTTGGGACTCATATATGCCAAATAGGCACATTTGTGAACATCTGTTAATTAAATAAATATTTTGTGCCCCTCTAATGCACTTATACTTTAATATTCAGACATAGTAACGGTTTTTGTACTTTCTGTCAGCTTTTTGATCGAAAATTTGTAGATGCTGTGTTGAATGAGTGGCAAAGGACAATGATGGATTTACCTGCTGGGTTACGACAAGCTTATGAAATGGTGAAGTATCTCTCATCATTTAATTTTGTCTGTGGATTTCTATGGCTGGAAATTTACTGAAATATTGCCTTCAGGGATTAGTCAGCTCAGCTCAACTGGTGAAATTCCTTGCAATTAATGCTAGACCAACCACTACAAGGTTTATTTCACGATCACTTCCTCAAGGATTGTCGAGGGCATTTATTGGCAGGTAATTTTCCTGGAGTGCCCGTACGATTACTTGGACTTGTGTTCTAAGTTATTAATTTATCATTTTAATTATTTAGCTTTTGGATTACTATATGATTCATATCTTGAACATTTTTCCAAATTTTCTTTCCAAATTTTCTGCTTCTAAGTTTTGTCCTTAGATCCAATTGTTGACAAGTGGGATATTAATTTTTTTTTTTCTAAGTAATCTAGGCTGCTTTTGATTCAGTATTAGGACTGAAAGTTTGTAGTTTGTAACATTTTAAAACTTATCTAATAGGAAAACTTGGTTTTCATTTTGTAACTTGGTTTTCATTTTGTTTTTCTTTTCCTTTTGACAAAGCTTGGAAATAAATGGATTTCTGTTGTAGAATGATAAAAGGTAGGTCAAGTTGTTGGTTACATGTCTTGTGTATTTAAAATTTGACGTAGTCTTTTCTATGCAGTCCCTTTGCTCTAAGGGCTTGTTTGGTGCACCGTACTGGACAGGACTAACACACCATACGGAACAAGAGTAGCACTCTGTACAATATTAATTTAGTACTGTACGGTGTTTGGTAATATTTTAAAAAGATTGAGTGGGATCTGTGAGGTTGGTTATAGTAAGGCCTGGCCGGAAAGTGTTCTTGCCTCTATCATTAGCTCGGGTAGTCCCCGAAAATGCCCGTTCCGAAGTCGTTGGGCGCTTCGGCGGCGGATAGCAGCATGGGCAACTGCGGCAAGCAGCCGATTCTTATTGCATTCACCAAGATAGTCTTGCTCGCTCCTGAACTCTGCGGCGAGTTCAGCCACCACCTCCGGGCCTGAGCTCTGCTCGAGCGTTTCGTTTTTCAAGCACGAATAGAATAGAACAATCTAAAGGGGGTGTGTAACCTAGAGAGATGGCCGTATCTCTTTGATAGGGAAATTCATACACCTAGGGGTAGCAAGCAGGAGGATGATAAACTTTCTGTAGTCCTCGGGAGCATTTTTCTGTTCTGAATCGAATGTCGTACTAAATTGTACTACATATTGATTTTACATGGTGCGAACCATATTAACTTATCCAGTTGGGAGAGGTTGAGGTGTTCTTCAACTGTATTGGACTTAGATAAAAAAAAATTGGAAAAAAACTTGAGGCCAGCCAGCATCCGTGGAAGCTGACTGACATCCTCCTTAAAGGGTATGTCGGCCTCCGTTTCGAAGGAGACCGGTTGGTCTCCTCATCGTCGAGGTCATTGGCCATTGTACTCCACGAATAGAGGCTGACGGCCTCTCTAAAAAAAGCCGCATCACCTCTTTTCTAAAGGAGTAGGCGCTGCCTCCTCAATTGAAGAGGAGGTGAGCTTCCTACTTTGTGGACATTAGCGGTGTCCTTCATTGAGGATGCCGTTGGCTATCAATTTAGGATGAGGTACGACCTCCTACGCTGCAAAGGAGGCCAATGCCTCCTCTAGACAGTCGAGGAGACCGGAGATTGACTAGAGGAGAGAGTCCGAAGATTGACTAGAGGAGAGAGTTTGGGTATTTTTATATAATAAAATATTTATTTATTCAAATTTATTAATTAAATATTTATAATTATATTTCAATTTAATTTTTAAATATATTTATGCATGTTAAATTGAAATAGTTTAAAAAGAAAATATTAAAGTTAAATAAAATATTATATTAGCCTATCCTAAGATTTTGTACCATCTAATATGTACCGTACTAAATTTAATCCATTACTATCCAATACAATTCTATACAATGCAATCCAGTCTAGTACTGTATGGTGTGCCAAATATGGTATAAATGTTCTTGTTGTGTTAACATTAAATTAACATTGGCATGAATGTTGTTATTTGGAATTATGATCCTGCTTTTATTTAGAGTCGTGCCATTTTCCGAGCTTATGGGACTATGGGAGTCACGATTTATTAATGCATTTAGGAGACTGCCGGAAATTTGTGCTGTAATTTTGCATGCATGTCTGAAGATGCAATTCATTTGTCATCGAAAGAACAGTTTAAGTCCATTGTAATTACCGTTTGCTTTCATTATTTTCTCTCAATGAATGAGCTCTAAAAAATCTGGGATATTTTCTTTCAAAATTGAATTGTTTAGCAAAATAATCTGAATATAGAAGGTTATTTGTAATCTATACACACACGAATATGTATAGATATAGTTTATTCTTTCCCAGTCAGTGATCAATTAATGGCTGGCTTTAGATTTCTTAAAAACGCTGTTTACAAAAAATATCTGAAAATTAAAAAGATACTTTTAGGTACATACTTGTAGGTATATGTATATGCTTTCCAGTGCATAGTTTTTAAACTCGGAACGCGGTGCGAGGCGGGAAGATCTCCTCGAGGCGAGGCGGGTGCCTTGAGGCGTTCGAGGCGGCCGCCTCGCCCGGAAAATGGAATTTTTTTTAAAAAAAATTATAAAAAACTTATCAAGTAGCAAATATTCCATAATATTCATAAATAAGTCATATTCATAGATTGGAATAGTGTTGGAAATTTCAACACTAAAACATTCATCAATATAGTCATTAAAACCCACGATAAAATATATTCAACTGTAGACATTTATGATATATTAAACATAACTTAAATGAAAACATATATGATAAGGCAAAACAAAACAGAGGTAACAGAGCGAATGTATATGTTGCACAAGACAAAAGTTAGGGTTTGTGGAAATTGAAATCAGATCGTGATGTTGAAGAGAATTTTGGTCTTTTTTTTTTTAAAGTTAAACCCTTGTGCTGCGTTTAACATCCTTTTTAAAAAAAAAAATTACAAGCGCCTCTGTTCTCACTCGGCCGAGTCGAGTCGAGTCGAGGCGGCTATGAGGCGGTCGCCTCACGCGGCAGAGGCGGGATTTCAACACATTCAAGCCTGTGCGGGCGCCTCGGTGCGTTTTTGGCGTGAGGCGGGGTGAGGCGGATTGAGGCGGCCGCCTCAAACCGCATTTTAAAACTATGTTCCAGTGTCCAATGTTTGTCAATTTACAGTGGAATTGATATGTTGTCAGATTTCTTATTTAGTTATTTTCTATTTCAACAGGACGATTGCAGATCCATCCTTTTTATATAAACTTCCTTTGGAGCAGGTTGCCACAATTAGTTCCTCTGTATGGTGGGAGTTGAAGAATCGCGGGGATAGGTGTTTTTTTCAAAGAAGATTCTGTTTACCTTGTGTTTTTTTTTTTTTTTTTTTGAGAAAGGTTTACATTGTGTTTTTAATTACTGAAGTAATAAGTATTTGCTTTTCTGTAATTGTAGGATAAAGCAGGAATGGGATCTTGCCCTCATTAATGTGCTAACCGTAACTGCATGCAATGCTTTTGTTGTTTGGTCTCTTGCTCCTTGTCGGTCCTACGGAAATACATTCCGGTTTGACTTGCAAAATACATTGCAGAAGCTCCCTAATAATATATTTGAACGGAGTTATCCACTTAGAGAATTCTACTTGCAAAAAAGAATCCACTCTCTTTTCTACAAGGCTGCTGAGTTGTGTTTGGTGGGATTAACTGCTGGAGCAGTGCAAGGTTCTTTGTCAAACCTTTTGGGGAGTAAAAAGAAGGAAAGGTAAGCAATGATGGACAACATTTGTTTATTTTTTGTTAAATAGAAAAGTTAGAAATTGTTTATGGGTTAAGCAGTCCGATGATGTAAGTTTGGGCACTCATTGTCTTGTCTGACAGGTTATCTGTGACAGTCCTGATTACAAGTACCAATGCGCTTGGTTATGGTGCCTTCCTTGGACTTTATGCAAATTTGAGATATCAGCTATTATGTGGATTTGATAGAGCGGTGACCAACCATTTTGATGTTATTGGAGTAGCATTGTTCTTAAGCACGTCTTTAAGGTTTCTCTCTCTTCCCATCTTATTTATTTCTAGCCATCATTCCATCAGTCTATAACTTTATAATTGTTTGTGTTAACTATAAAGATAACCTTTTGTCAACATTGAGTTACTTTGTTTTAGGATTTTATTTTATGTTTCCTGATGTTTATGGAAAAATTATTTTTTCTGTTATGATAAAATGGACTTTGTATTGCATTGCGTAGGTCTAAACTACTCTACACAGATTCTTTGGCTTAATTGAGTAGCCCTCGCCATTCTAATCACTGTAGTAATGGGAATTCATTATTCATACAAAGTTAAATTTCTTTTGGGTTTACAATATGTATGTCAGAATTGTTTGTTTTTTAATGTTAAAAAATCCTAATAGTCTGGGACTCTTGCTATCTTTCACATGAAACATGTGAGTAGTGGAATCAGTTCCACCTTGAAGGAGCCTCCGATAAACCCATAATTTCAACCTCTAGTGTAACAAGCAAGATTGTGGTTAAAAATCTTCTCTTGGATTTTGTTTAACGTTCAACTTATCATATGCAGGATTTTGAATGTCCAAGTAGGAGAGAGATCAAGGCTTGCGTGGTTAGGAGTGGAAGCCGATCCACTGGTTCAGTCAGATGATCTTTTGAAGGCCTACAACTGGCCAGCTGAGGATGTTGCATGGTCATCTTCATCAAAATGGTTTATATCGGAGAATGCAATTGTTTCTGGGCTTGGCCGCCTTGGTTTCAAACAAGGGAATGGAGACTCAGGTGTAGATGGGGATGCAGCACGAGCTCCAAAAGCCCATAGGAAGAGTATAGTCCGGAAGAAAGTGAGTGCAAGCTCAGCATAGATTAGTTGGTAGAATTCTTCAATATATCGTCCAATTTTGCTGCCCGAGACTGACAGAGAGAGACCCTCATTGAAACCTTGAGCGAGGTGGTGGTATATCATTGTGATTCCTGGCAATTATGTCTCCATGTAGAGGGATTAACTTATTGCTTCAGTGTAATAACTGTAACTTGGCTGAAAAGAGTTGCCAAATTCTTTCACTCGTTTTGTTTTTAATGTCAAAATGCTTATACAGTATGTGGCAACCAAATATATATTTATATATTCTAAATTGCCATTTTTGATGAACACATTTATTTTACCATACAAATTCAGTAAAGATATTATATCATTTAGATTCAATCAGTCGTTTAAAGAAGTCAATTCGATTAGCATAGCTCAAAGCACTACTTGCACCATACAAATATCTACTCAGACAATCAGATATACCTATTTCTACTACAGCAAAAAGAAATATATGCCCTACATTCTCCAGAAATAGTTGTAATTTGTAAATGAAAAGGCCATAGTAGTTCTTCTAGTCACTATCCGTAGAGACTATGGAAGTTGCTCTCAATTTTATCAATTGTTGTTTGTGTTTATATGGTTGTTCCTGTAATAAAATTGTTATTCAGATGACTAAATAGTTACGTATGTTCATTTTCTAATTGGCCTCATCAGACCGTACAAATTTGATAAAGTTGGTTTCGTCCATGTATGGGATGACGTTTTGCACAACCATCAATCTCCATTCTCCAAGAATTCAAGAGAGGTGTTCTCATTGCGCATTAAGCCTTCAGGTAAGAGTGTAAGACTGGAAGCTTGACCAGGCTATTACAGTAACATATAATTTCCAAGCATTCAAGTAGCTGCTTGTTTCCTTGGGGTGTGGTTCTTAGATTTTTAACTTTGAAGTCTCTACAGGTGAAAACTAATATCTTTACGATGATGTGATGTTATACGTACGCTCTTCTTGTTGTCTAACTAAATTCAAAGGACAAAGAGCTTGAAGAAACCTACAAAATCAACCTCTCATTTAATTTGTTCAATATATATATAAAAGACTTGAGAGTTTCAGTTTATGAATGAATGTATCTAGATAGCTGCAAACCCCACTTTGATCAGTACACATTCCCACAAGGCCACAATTACCACTACTAATCCGGCTTTGAATTGTTGATATGTAATCAGTTTATGAATGAATGTATCGAATTTACACTAAAATTAAAAGGGTGGTGCATTGATGTAGTAGGTGGATCGCTATCAAACTCAATTAATTTTTTCAAGGAATTTCTGTTCGAGGAAATGGTGATAAATGTCACTTTTTTGGAGGTGTGTTGCACCAACGTCACTGCTTTAATAAGTTATGTTTAAAAGGCACCTATTATGGTGAACTACCAAAATTGCCCTTAAATAATCAATTTTTTATTCTGTTTGTACTTCTATCTCCACGCTTCAAACAATGAACTCAGTAACTCCTCTCTCTCTCTCTCTACAATAAACTTGTCTGAAAATTGAGTTGGTAAAATTTATGTATAAGATGATGAAGATCTGGGTCCAAGACTTTTAACACTGTGTCTGAGCCTTTTGTAAAACTATCCGAGCCTTTTAAATTGTTGTCCGAGCTTTTTTCAAGGATATTAGTTTTGTCAATTTTGAATCTTCAAACATTTTTAATAAGTCTTCGAGCTTTTTCATAGCTTTTTCCGAGCTTTTTCTTAAACTGCCCGAGTTTTTTCATGAATTGCCCTGCCCGAGCTTTTTGGATATGGCTCTGAGCTTTTTCATTAAAGCTCCGAGCTTTTTCATGAACTGCCCGAGATTTTTCGTAAATTGCCCTGCCCGAGCTTTTTGCATAAGGCTCCGAGCTTTTTCATCCGAGCTTTTTCATGAACTGCCCGAGATTTTTCATGAATTGTTCTGCCCGAGCTTTTTCATCAAAGCTCCGAGCTTTTTCATCCGAGCGTTTTCATAAAAGCTCCGAGCTTTTTCATCCGAGCTTTTTCATAAAAGCCCCGAGCGTTTTCATCCGAGCGTTTTCATAAAAGCTCCGAGCTTTTTCATCCGAGCTTTTTCATCCGAGCTTTTTCATAAAAGCCCCGAGCTTTTTCATAAAAGCTCTGAGCTTTTTCATAAAAGCTCTGAGCTTTTTCATAAAAGTTCCGAGCTTTTTCATAAAAGTTCCGAGCTTTTTCATCAGAGCTTTTTCATCCGAGCTTTTTCATAAAAGCCCCGAGCTTTTTCATAACAGCTCCGAGCTTTTTCATCCGAGCTTTTTGCATAATGCTCCGAGCTTTTTCCGAGCTTTTTCATAAAAGCTCCGAGCTTTTTTATGAACTAAAAAAAAATTTCGGGGGCGCTGCCCCCTGCCCCCCCGCGAGCTGACCGGGCAGCTCGACCACCGCGAGCTCGGCGGGGAGCTCGACCCCCGAATGCGTCTGCATAGCGCCACTCTGTCACCGTTCAAGTGATTGCCTGAGTTTCAACCGGACTTTCTCTCTCTACTTCACAACTTTGTCACTGTAAACTGAATAAAAGAAAGCTGATGTGGAACAATAATTGGGGGTATTTTTGTCCGTTCACCATAATAGGTGCCTTTTAAACATAAGTTATTAAAGCAGTGACATTGTTGAAATACCACCTCCAAAAAGTGCTATTTATTTTTTGAGCCCGTTTCTGTTCTATGCCAGTTATCTATAGCTACAGTGTATAAGAATTATGTCGAATCTTGATTTAATTAGTATATGATGATTATATGTCAGCTGTTCATGCTTCCAGTTACTGCTCTACTCTTGAAGTGGGTGCCATCGTTGTATGATCATCAAATCGGATTCCTATATATACTTTTAACAAAATTTATCTTTACCAAACAAAAAGTATTAATATCAATTTAATAAAATATCTAGAAAAATTAAATAAAAATATTGTAGATCAATACAAATTACAGCTCACATGGTTGTATCAGCATTGATTCACAACAATATTAATATACTCTCTGTCCTTTAGAATAACTCTAAATTAAAATTCAGTAATTAAAATATAAATATGTATTCTTTTCAATATATATATATATATATATATATATAAAAGAGTTATCAAGTCAATGATCCTATATGAATTTTTCGTACGGGATCACGGTTTATCACACTTGATAAGCCGGGTAAATTTTTTTACACGGTTTATCAAATGTGATAAACCGTGATCCCGTAGAAAAAATTTGTTCGAGATATCTGACCCGATAATTCGTTTATATATATATATATATATATATATATATATATATATATATATATGTGTGTGTGTGTTGTGAAATAATTGACTTTCATCACTTAGAGAATAGTTTGCAATTAATTCTCTTGATCTCATTTCCTATTTCAATATAGGGCAATTATCTCTCTTGATATTATTTCCTATTCCCCTATGCCTGTATATAGGCTCATTGTATAAGCTTCAAGATACAGAGAAATAAACTGATAGAATTGGTTTGCTCTCATTCTTTCTCTTTTCGGTTATTATTACTTTCTATACTTTTATACTTCAATTTATAACACGTAATCAGCACGAATGCTTTTCTTTTATTATTTGTTATCTTCTTCTTTCTTTCTTATTATTAATAATAAAGGTTTGCAACAAGAATATTGTATTCGAAATCAGAACCAGAAGTTGTTGATTCTAAAATAAGAACAAGAAGTTTTTGATTCGAAAATAAGAACAAAAAGTTCTTGAATCGGAAAAAAAGAACCAGAACTTCTTGATTAGGAAAATCAGATCTATGAGTTCTTGATTTGAAAAAAAAAAAATCAGAACCAGAAGTTCTTGATTGGAATTTTTTTTTTTAAATCTGAAGTTCCTGATTCTAATATAATTAATCAGAACATGAAGTTCTGAATTCCAATTCAATTAGAACATAAAGTTCTAGATACATATGGATCCCAATTTTAATCATAATCCAAAGTTCTGCAAGCATAGTTATTGATCCAATGTTTTGAAAATTAATTGAATAAGAACCTGAAGTTTTGTATTTCAATTTAATCAATAGAACCTGAAGTTCTAAATTCCAAGTTAATCGTCACCCGAAGTTCTGTATTTCAGTTTAATTATTCAGAACTCGAAGCTTTGGATTTCAATTAAAATCTTGAACCCGAAGTTTAAAATTCTAAACATTATTTAGAACCTGAAGTTCTAAATCTTGAAAATTATTTAGAACCTGAAGTTCTACCATTGAAATTATTTAGAACCTGAAGTTCTAAATTAGATTTCTCTTTTCGGGAACATGGATGAACAATCTAGTTTCAAAAAGGAAATTGGGGATATATGTTTGATCGACAGTGGAACAATACATACTATTCTTCAAGATAGAAAATAATTCTTGAATTTTTCCTTGATCAAAGCCAAGGTAAACATTATATCTGGTCCTGCAGACCTAATAAAAGGCTCTAGAAGAGCCACAATTATATTGACAAATGGTACACAAATAAGCATAAATGTTGCTTTATATTCTAGTGGATCCAGAAAGAGTCTACTTAGTTTCAAAGATATCTGCAACAATAGATATCATATTGAGATTATAAGTGAGAATAATAGAAAGTACCTCTATATTACATCACATGTCTCCAGCCAGAAGCTCATTTTAGAAAAGCTCAATGCTTATTCATCTGGATTATATTATATAAATATAAAATCAGTTGAAACTTATGCAATTATGAACCAAAAGTTCATAAATCCAAAAACATTCTTACTTTGGCATGATCGTCTCGGTCATCCAGGATCTACTATGATGCGTATGATAATTGAGAATTCTCATGGACATCCTTTAAGGAACCGGAAGATTCTACTGTCCAATGAAAATATGTGTACCGTTTGTTCACAAGGAAAGTTAGTGATCAGACTATCTATTACAAAGGTTGATTTTGAATCCTTATTTTTCTTACAATAAATTCAAAGGGACATATGTGGGCCTATCCACCTAGAGAGTGAACCATTTAGATACTTAATGGTATTAATTGACGCATCTGTAAGATGGTAACATATTTGTTTATTGTCTACACATAATACTGTATTTTTCTAGATTGTGACACATGTTATTAGACTCCGAGCACATTTTCTAGTTTATCCAATCAAAACCATACAAAGAACAGTGCTTTTGGTTGTGTCGATGACGGTATGTTTGATGTCAACATAAACACATAGTGAATATGTGTGTTGTGTACGTGTGAAAAAAACAAAGTGAAAAAAAATACAAAGAAATACTTATTGTAGGGATTTGCATTTGTGGACTATTTCCAAATTCATGATCACCTTACGACTGATGATACAACCAATAGATGATTCTGCTTCAGTCGTAAAGTTTGAATTCTCGGTGAACGGTATGTTATCCGAAAAATACTTTGTTTTATACATTATACATATCACCTTGATTAATTATCATATATTCGTTGTTTACATGAGGTTTTTAAATTTGCTATGGTTTTTTTGCACTTGAAAATGATTATGTGGAGAAACTATATTTTTTTTTCTTTTGTGCCCGAAAAAAATTATTTATCTTGCCTGATTAGATTTATTGATATCATTCCCTGAAGTGAATGTCAAATCATCTAATCGTTATGGTGGAAATTTTGGTCAATTAAAATTATTATGACATTGATGATCATAATAAGAAAATCTAGCCACCAGAAGTGGAATCACACCAAAACAAAGTAAAAAAATGTTTACTTTTGGTGATGAAATAGTGGTGTACCTGACGTATACATAAATATCATGTTGATATTTTACCAAGTATATATAAATGCTCCGGGAGAGCTAATTGTATGTTACAAAATGAAAAAAACAAAATGACATATGTGTCACTTTGTTATTTTAATAGATCCGGAAGAATCTATTTAGTTATAAATATATACATCATAAATGCATGTTGTATTATTTTGTCTCATGCCAGAAGCATGCAATTCCATTCTTATAATTAAGTCTATCATATAGAATCTGCAGATTCTTTAGTGAAAGTCCCTGAAGAACAGTATGATAGTACAATATATCAATGAAGAATGGTATGACGGTATAAATATGTCTGAAAATGACATTTTGATGATGTAAATAAATTCATGAAGGATAACAAAATAAAGTCAATAAACAAATAAATTCATGTCGTTAGGGAGAGAAATATACAATTAGAAAAATCAACGACCTGAAGTTGCAGTTGGTATACATCATATTTATCTTATATTGATCCTTGTTTGAAGTTCAAAGGATCATTCGCTTGCAAATTGCTTATTTGAATGAATTTATTAATTGCCAATATATTAACCCGGGTGATTGTTCCTGAAGATCAATTTATGCAAATGGCAACACATAAATTATTCGTGACACACTAGAAGTGTGAAATTCGACTTTTATTTAAAAGTTATTATTCCCTGAAGTGAATATGAAAGATCATGATCATGTTAGTTAAGACTAATGCTCGAGCTATATGTAATCTTCATCATGACTCCCGAAGAGTTAAATGTCTTTGAAGAGACAAAAACCTTTTTGAAGAGGTACGAAGTAATGAAATGTGATCTCCCCTTCTGAGACTTATAAATTAAAGGGATCTCAATTGCCCATGTAAATGCACGTATACTGGAAGTATACAAATATTACAGTTCCCCACTGTAAAATTTTACGGTAGCTCTTGAAGAGACATATGTACTGTAAACAAAAATTGAGATCTTCTATAGTGTTGTTCTGTATATTATGAACTGATGAGAATCATAAACCACAAATTGTAGATGAATTTCGACATAATACTACTGTTCAAAAGACAGAGCTATATTCAAGGACATATAGTGTAGACCCCTGAAGACGTAAAACATTTTTTTTGTTAAAACGATTATTCGTACGAAAATTAAATATCGAGATATAACTTATACCTCGAAATGAAGGGTTTACTGTAGAAACATAATATTGATCATATGCAAATATTTTATTACATTTATGTGATCATAATAATCCCTAAAGGATTCAAAATGCCAGAAGCATATAATTCAAATTCTTGTAACTTATGTTCAATAAAGTTACAACAATTTTTATATGTTTTGAAGCAATTCAAAAGAATGCGATATAATTGTTTTAAAGAAAACATCATAAAATGGGCATATAAATTAAAGTTCTTATATGCCTTATGTGTATTCATAAAGACATCGGAATCTGAATTTGCAATTGAAGCAATATATGTCAATGACATGAATTTAATTGGAGTTCCCGAAGAGCTTCTAAAACTACTGAGCATTTGAAACAATAATTTGTGTTGAAAGTTTTAGGGAAAACAAAATATTGTTTTGGCTTGAAGATCGAGCATATTTTTAATGGATTATTTGCTTTAGTCTCAATATGGATGCGTCTCATTCTTTGAGCTTCCTTATGGTTGGTTGATCTTTAGATCTTAAGAAATGTCCATTTCGATCTAAAGATAATGATGGAATGATACTTGGTCTAGAAATACTGTATTTTATTACTGTTGTATTATATTTAGTACAATGCAAGAGTTCCTTATCTCAATATATGAAGATAATGCTACTTGTATTACACAAGTCAGAGGAGGGTACATCAAGGGAGACAGAACCAAACACATATCACCAAAGTTCTTCTTCACTTATGAACTTCAAGAAAGTCGACAAATTGATGTCAAGCAGATAAGGTCTACAAATAACTTTGCAGATTTATTTACGAAGACCTTACCAACGACAACATTAGAGAAATTGATATATGGTATTGGGATGCGTCGACTTAACAAACTACAAGATTGAGAATGAAGCACTTTTCAGGGGAGAACATTCTCCATTTTGGACATTTATGCATTGCACTCTTTTTCCATTGATCGGGTTTTGTCTCACTGGGTTTTCCTGATAAGGTTTTTAATGAGGCAGTATTTAAGCACGTCCAATATATTTTTTAGAAGAATCTCAGAAATTAGTATCTAGGTAGCTTACGTCCAAGGGGGAGTGTTATGAAATAATTGACTTTCACCACCTAGAGTATAGTTTGCAATTAATTCTCTTGATCTCATTTCCTATTTCAATATAAAGCAATTACCTCTCTTGATCTTATTTCCTATTTCATTGTAGATTCAATTCCCCTATGCCTATATATAGGCTCATTGTATAAGCTTTCAAGATACAGAGAAATAAACCGATAGAATGTGTTTGCTCTCATTCTTTCTCTTTTCGATTAGTATTACTTTCTATGTTTTTATGCTTTAATTTATAACGATATATATATATATATATATATAAAAGTAGGTACATATATATAATTATTTATATTGTCAAAAAAAATATATAATTATTTATATATCATGCACCCATAACCCATACACAACATTAATATTTTTTTGTCTGTCCTTTTTTAATTACTATATCACATTAAATTTGTGGAAAGGAAAATAATACTATACGATAATGAAAGCAAGGGACCCAAAAATGCCAAAAAAAGTAAAAAGTCCAATAAATTCACAAAATAAAGTTATATATATATATTTATTATCTCTAAATTTTATTTATTTATTTATGATTTGTGGATTATTATATATAGTAATTAAATGAAGAGAATAATTATCTTATATAGTTTGTAGTTAGAGGATTTTCTCTCACTTCGATTAAAATCAAAATTAGTACGTAGTATAAATTAGTGTGACATTTTGACATTAACTGTTGTCGCTAGCAAAATGGACATTTTTAAAGACAAAACTGTAAAAAGTGGACAATAATAAAAGAATAACTTTGAAACTTTATTTATTTATTTAACTATCAAAGTTAATTATAAGTTTTTTTTATATATGTTAATGTTAATTATGAGTTAGTTTATGTCAATTAACTGTCGAATTTAAAGTTTTTGTAGGTCTTATTATTCAATAAATCTTATTGATTATGTTTCCATATTCTGTATATATGAACTTATTGATTGCAAAACAACCATTGTAATTGATATTATTGTTAAAAAAGAAACCCGTAAATGATAAGGTACTTATCGGTTTAAAACTTTCCTTCATAAATAATACTATTTCTAACAATATGAGGTTGTCTAGGTGTATACTCATCACACATACACCACCAATTGAAGTTGCTTGTTTAACTTGTTTCTTCTTTTCTCAAATTCTAAATTATTTATAATTATTCAAGAAAAAAAAGTCTTAAAAAAATTAGAGAAAACTAACTTAACACACTTATAACTAAGACGACGGTTGATGAAGCTGTATGGATTTAACATATATTTATTATAAGATTGTCACTCACTTTATTTCATAATATGCCACTAATAAAAATGACAACTCTAAGTTTGACGATTAAATGAACATACAAACAAGTGAAACAACACACTATATACATCATCTGATTCGATCCATTTGAACTTCGAAGATTTTCTCCTAAGAAAGTGGGCCAATAATAGATTAGGAGTGGACACTGTCGGTCTAACAAGGATGATAGTATTGATCGAAGTTCATGCATGCCATGGGTGGGTGGGTGAGAGGGTTTGAATAGTTGAAGACCCGTGACACCCTCTTTGATTGATCACCTTTGTCCTTTGTCTTCTTTACAAATCTTCATGTCTTTCACTCTTCACATGCACTTCTAAATCTCAACAATCCGACAAAAACTTGCACATACATCATTTCTCTAATTCCTTCTCTTGCCCTCATTTTCATTTTTGTTTAGTACTTCAATAACTTTTTAATACGATAAATTCGGATGTGAGAAAGGGATACGATTCAAACCCAGAATCACACAATGGGTGAGGGAAATACTGCTTACAATAATAAGTGGATATAGGTGGGATGTATTTAATTAGTAGGTGTATGTCTTTGTTTTTGTTCAAATTAGTTTTCATCAACATCATTTTATAGTTGTATATTTATAATTATGATTATTGTTAATGATGACAACTAAAAAAGGTAATGGTAATTTTTTCTCTCAATATGTATACCAAGTGCAAGATAGAGTATTGACGAGATGATGCTGGTTCAGTGGTAAACCTCTCAAACCTAAGTCATGAAGTTATGAGTTTGAATTTTAAAAAAACCCTAAATTTATTTAATATTAAAAAAAAAGAGCTCGATAGAGTATAGACATCAGAAAACTTAATTAAAATTTATATTTTACCTTCCAACGAATTAATAACATTTTTTTAAATATTACATATATTTGAGGTTTTTTTAGAAGATGAAAGATTTGAACCTACAACCTTATAATGTATGTGTGATGTGTGAATGGTTTACTTCCGAACCAATCTCATATCGACAACGCATTAATAACATTAAATTAACTTTTTTAATATTTTAACATTTCTTAAAAGTGTCTATATATATATATTTATATAGTCAGGCTATAGAACACCGATATACTGATACACGGTGTAGGAGATATTATGATCGTAATTTAAAAAAATCTGATTCAACCTTTATTGTAATATTTTCTATATAATATATGGCATACTGGTATTCTATAGATTTTTATAAATATATATATATATATATATATATATATTAAGGGTGGAAATTACACCTTTATACATAAATATTATTAAAAAAATTATAAAAAAAATTGGGAAGTGAAGAACTGAAGAAGGGTAGTTTCGGTAATCACAAAAGTAAGGTACTTTTGTCGTCGTCTCAAACGGCACATTCATGGGCTTTTCTGCCACGTCACTTTTTTTTATTTTTTATTTTACAACCAAAAAAGTTACCTCAAAAATGAAAAATCTCTCTTCACACTCTTCTCAAAAAATCTCTGCAATGGCTCTCAATTCCTGTAAAGAGGTCAGAATTCAATCTCTCACTCTCTCTCCCTCTCTGCTGTCAACGACGCCGTTTTTAACATTAACTATCTGGTGCCGGATTTTGTACGTGAATTTAGTTCTAACAATTTTGAGCTATTTCTGGCAATGCTGCTGTCTGATTTGGTAACTGGGTTCTGTTAGTTTCGTTTTTTCTGTTCTTTTTCATCGTTAAATTCGAAACTTTTTTTGGAAATGACGATCTGGGTTTGGATTTACATTTAAAATTTTCAGCTTTCTAAGGCAGTGAAAAGTCTGATGTGGAAGCTTGCTCTTGTTTGTTCTTCATAAAAATCGAAACTTTTTTAGCAATGCTTGTTTAATTTTGCTTTAGTTGCAGAGAATTCTTTTGTGGGTTTGATGAGAAAATGTGGAAAAAAGAAAGGATAGATAGAATACTTGTGTTTTCTCAGCAACCTAACAGAGTGAGTGTGGTATAATATTATTTTATTATTAATTTATTTTCAGCTTCCTTTGCTGTGGTAGATTTACATATGAATTTCATTAATTCATCCAAAAAGAAAAAAGAAAGAACTATAGCTATTTATATTGCTTTTATTTTATTTTATTATTTATGTTTTAGATTCTGTTCACATTATATTTGGAAGAGTTTAACTTCTCTATATCATAATTGGGTTTTTCAGAGGAGGTGGGGGTAATGGATTGTTGACCTTTCCTGGTGACACTTGACAAGTAATTTAAAAAAAAATACAAATTATTATGTATAATGTTTTTTTCTTTCTGTGATCTAGATTCTAGAAATGAAAGAAGTCAATTTACATCTAGTAATGGAGAGAAATTTCAGTTTATGAATGTATATCTATCTAGCTGCAAACCCCACTTTCTGTACACATTTCCACTTACCACTTACCACTTTCCACTTAGCACTAATCGAGTCAATAATCGGTTTTGAATTTTGATATGTAATCAGTTTATGAATATTGAATTTACAACTTGTTGATAGTTCTAAATTTAAAAGGGTGCATTGATGTAGTAGGTGGATCAATATCAAACTCAGTTATCTTTCATTAATTGTTTCAAGGAATTTCTGTTCAGTGTGCTATTACACTACCAGTTGCATTCTCAAACTCAGTGGCGTATGGCATACATATATTTGTTCAGTGTATGGGCTGATTTGTAAACAATTATGTTGAAACTTGGTTTTGTATGCTCATGTTTCATGAATTTATTCCAGGAAAAACCGTACTGCCCAAGCGTTATGGATAGAAATAGCAATATACCTGTCAGCTGTTCATGCTTCCAGTTAGTGAAGCCGAGTTTCGATGAGGTCAATCATCATTGTACTCTGGGTAAAGATATTATACTCTCAAGTCAGATATGTAAATCATTGTTTTTATTTCTTCTAATTTGTTTAATGAATTCTCTTTGGCCTGAAATTGCAGATGTTTTGCCTATATTAATTGAGGAGACTTCATTTCCGGTGAGAGAAAAGAGTTCCTTCCACAGTTCGCGTGTAAGTTCATCGTAGCTTCTCATTCTTTGCTTCTTTCATTGATATAAAAACAATCGGATACTCATTGGATCCTCTTGCTACTGCAAACAGAAGCTGCCAACCTTGTCTTTTAAATAACGGCGTTATTAGTGTACATGGATGCTCAAAGTTTCCATAAAGATGTAATCGTTCTATTTACCATAAAGAACAACACAAGCCTGAAACAGTATCCAGTCTATATTTTCTTCAACTGAAACTCCCAATTACTGCCTGATAGGTTACGGAAAAAGTATCGACTTTTATGTCGTAATGCCATGACTAGCCTTGCTGATGTTCTTTTAAAGAATGTGCTCTTTTCTTTCGCTATTTGACAATCGGTTTTGTATATGCAGGTTCAAGATGTCTATGACATTTCAATGTTGCCTGAGGAAGGAAACACCAGTCCACAATGTGCGTCACAGTTGACTGTTTTGAGCTTTGTTGAAGTTCCCTTTCCATCTAAAAGTCAGATGTGCTTGGAAGCCCAACTGGATTGCCAGAACTGCATTGATCTACAAATGAAGAGTGCAGATGCATATTCATCGTGTATTGTGGACATAAATGTTGACAAGGAAAATCCAGAAACACTCAAAACCAATGCCGAAATTGTTGGCAATGTAAAAAGTGAGGGAATGGCAAGTGTAAGTCTTTTCCCTTATCTCTCTATTGCATAGCCTTAAATAAATTTTCTTATATCAAAGAGAGAATTTTAAGTTGTCCGAATCTTTTGCTTTCCTCCGTATCTAATTATAGTACTCCGGTGGATTGTAGCATATGCAAAAGGTGTTGCAGAGACAAGCAAGCTTGAATATAGGTGGGAAAACATCCTTGCAATTTTCTTTTTAATTATGGCTTATGGTTACTAATTTTACTTGTAAAGTTGTTAAGCATTTTGCATATGTCCCTATATAACTTCTCAACTAACTACACCTGAGGAAAAAACTTAACATTTCAAATCCCGGAATTGATGAGGTTGCAATGCACACACAAAGGTAACAGGCCTGTGATCATCATATTACAAAGGTTTAATGCAGACATTTACTTAATCTCGAACCTCAAAGAATCAAAGGTGGAACTTACAACAATCATGGATCTCGATTCCTACACAATCTGAGAACATCTTCTTGTCATTACCGTTGCAGCAGGTTCTCTATGCGGCTACTCTGCAGCACCCAAATATTCTGAATTATCTTGTTACCATTTTCGCATATAGTGTAGTTTCACATGCATTGGATAAATATTTTTCTACAAATTGTGCCTCCATAAGTGATATACATTGCGACTTTTTTGCTCACTACTACTCTACAACATATGCTAAATGGATTGTATCACTATAGAGATAACCGGGAGTTTGTTTTACCAGATAAATCATTGACTGAGAGGATTCATGATGCCCCAATCAACAGATGGAGAAGATATAGACGAGCTGCCTCGTTTGATTCAAGAAAAGTAGTCCTCCTCTTCTCATTCTTGTAAGTTTCAAACTATAGCTTTTGGCTGCTGCTTGTAGTTTGATTTATCCGATAATGACCTGACTATTGTCATTTTCTCCTCCACGGTTTCAGGTCAAGTTTGGGGACGTTAGTATTGATTTATCTGACACTGAGAGTTAGACAGAATGGTGATAGTTATGGACACATTTAGTGGCTTAAGCTTTCTACAACTTGAAATTCCATGCTTCAATTTCTGCTTTTTTCTTTTTAGTTTTTGTGAGAACAGTTTGTTTTGTGTTCTTTTTTTTTTTCCTTCGTAATTAATTTTGCAATGTTAATATCTTCTTTTTGGATGCTTTTTTCTGTACATAATTTACATTCACAATTCTGGTTGAAGCTAAAATAATACATTGTTAATCTGAAAAAACGCTCTTTACCATCAAATCAAATTAGATTGTGCGGCACCTAGCTTGTGTGCTCTACTTACCCTAAGAACAATGTAAACATGAAAAAATTATCAACCACAAGGCCCACATCAATGTTCATTGCATTCAGCTATATAAGGGTTTTATAAATAAAAAATTGTTATTTGTGGAATTTGATACATAGACTAGGTCAGTTTTTTTAATAAAGTAAGACTCAAAATAAATATGTACATGTGGATAATTATTTAATCAAGATATTTTTTTTGAATTATTAAAGTTTAGAAACTGATGACATCGATCACATAACTAGGTGAATAATAAATTGATGTGAAAAATGCCAGTTAAATGAGTAAGAGTGCGAGGCACGTACTTGTAGGTTAGTGAAACTTTTTAGTTGTCAATATAATTGTTGGACTTGGATGATTTAGCAAAACAAGGCAGTCATAGTTTACAGCTTAAAATCAAGTTAGCCAAAAGGAGTGTAAAACAACTCCTAATAAGTAATAATCAATGGTTAGGATTACAAATAAAGAAGTTTGTTTGGTCATGATTGACCAGAGCTCTTGTATATAAAGGTACAGCTGTACATTCTAGATCAATCAATGAAAAAGCTTGATCTACATGAGGCATTGTTAAGAATTTGTAAGCTTCTGTTCTGTTGCTTGGTGTTGATTTCACACCTAGTAAAGCTTACTTTACATCAATAACAACATATAAACAGAGCAGAGGTAGCAACAACTTAAAGAGCAATTCACGAGCACGAGGCCTTGGACAAGTGTTTTACTGGATTCTTCTGCGAAAGAATAGAATATAACGAAATCAATAGATCGAATAGGTGGTACGAGTAATATTTAATTTATACCTGAGGCAGCAATGACACAAGCAAGACTGCCAACAGAGTTGCCTATAACCACAGTTGGCTTCCCAACAACTTCATCCAACAAGTCTAATATTAACTGTACGTGTGGGCCGGGGTGTATGTATAATGTATAATGTATAATGTATAATGTATTATGTATAACAAATGTATATGATTTATGAAGAGATGCTTCAACTTAATTGATACATATCTCACCCCATGCCTCCATAGTACATGAAAAACCTGCAACCTTATCTGAGGGGCCAAATCCGACAAGGTCAATGGCGTAAACCGTGTAGTATTTTGATAGTGTGCTAATATTCCTGAAATGAACCACATCAATCAAAGCCATGAACGAGAAGAACGTGGGGAGAATTAGATGAAGAAAGCAAGTAATTAATGGAACCCATTGCCACTTTTTGGATCTCTCCCTTATCTCTTCAACATCCAATACGTCTCCACCTGTACTGATTGTGCAACAAGGAACAAGTTTCAGTGATCTGTTTCTCTACTGCAAATTCTGATTGCTCACCAGACCGATTCCATTTTCAACCGGAGGGGATGCTCTTACAGTCCACACTCCACACACTCAATTCTTCTTTTCTCAATTCCACACACCTTACACCTACTACCAAATCAGGATCTACTAGCATCATTAATACTTGGTGACTAGAAAGGAAATTTCACCAAGATATGAGAATCAAGAATCACACTTCAACAAGGAAACAAACTTATTTCTTTCTAAAGATATCAGAGTCTTAATCAAACACGAAATCAGTCACCTTTATTACCTGATAAACATCAAAAAGGAAACGGATTAAGATAATCACAAGGATTCAAGCAAGTAGAATCATAACAAGATTCTACAAGTCAACTACTTGCGCCACAAGTTTAGGGTTGTCAGTGGGTGTATAAATACATCCATATTTTCTTTGTAAACAACATATAAAAAACATAAGCAAAATCATTGAGAGAGGAATGTGAATTGAGTGTGTAATATATTTTTCTCATAGTGAAACCCTTTTTACCACTGTCACTGGCAACCATGGATGTTTCCCCAAACTTGGGTTACCCCATAAAATCGTGTCTCTTTCTTTTGCATTATTTCATTATTGTTATTAACAAACCACGAATTACATTGTTGGCTGGTTGATATTTCACCATAACGAAAAATCACAATCAACAATTGGCGCTAGAAGGAGGGGGGAATCCCACGTGAAGTTTTTGACAGTACCACATGGCAAATAGCAAAAATGGTGATGGATTGGACCACGACCAAAACCAGAACCCTCCTCTGTGAGTTACAAACTTCGGAGGAAACCAATCAACAGGAAGCCCAATCAATAGGAAGCCCTGCCAATGGGAGCCAATAAGTGGTTCTCCCTAACAACTAACCAACCGGTGTAACCCAGAAGCTCTGTAATAGATCTAGACTGCTTTGCAAATGGTCATTGAAGATGCAGCCAGACAAGGGATTATCCTCTTAGCAACTGTTGGGAGAACCTCACCATATGATTTGAGCACTCCTATCGTACGCCCAGCCTAGAGGCTGCGCTCGGAGATTGTCGCCTCAATGCTATATGCACCCTTGAAGCTGAATGGGGAGCTCGAGCGAAACCATAATGTAAGAATTGTTGAGCGGGGTCAAATGGACCATATGTATAGAAGAGATGAAGGGCCCAGCCGATCAAAGTAGGAAAGAGCTCTATCATACGGATTCTGGGCAGGAGGAAACCCATTGAGGTGCCCATAGACGAAGTTGATCTAACTCATCAGATGATAATGATCCACCGCCTCGCAGAAGAGGCCAAACGGGTAAATCCTCGATGAGGTTCGACACCCCAACTACTCAAACTGAGGCAGACACTCGTATGATTCAGCGAGGGATCACTGTCCATCATCGCTTTAATCGAGACGACTAGCCAGAAGGTAAGCGTGATATCTTGATACGAAGGCGGCCCCAAAAGGTGGAAGCATTAGAGCGTCGTCACGGGTCAAATGCGACAATGACTCCAAAAGCCCTTTCATAGATAGTATCCTCCAAAATCAGTTCTCGGAGAGATTCAAGATGCCTCACATCGAACAGTTCAAAGTAAACAAGGATCCAAAAGAGCATGTAAGGAATTTTCAGAGTGCATCGGCACAATATGCCTATAACTACCCGTTGTTATGCTTGAATTTCCCACAAACGCTCAAGGATTTGGGGTTTAGATGGTTTGGAAGACTCCTAAGGGGGATAATCAGGAATTTTTAATAACCGATCCAAGCTTTTTCTCGGCAGTTCATGAGGAATATCCAAAAAAGGATATCAGTTGCTCATCTTGCTACTCTAAAGCAGGAGAAGAATGAAACTTTAAAGGATTACCTGAACCGGTTCTCCCAAGAGGTGTTAGAAATTCACAATCCCAATGATGAGGCTGTAGTGGCGGCTTTCACAAATATTCTACAGAACGGTCGGCTATCCTTTTATCTGAGGAGAAAATGCCTAAGTACTTATGCTGACCTGGTGGATGTGGCAGGCAGTTATGCTATGGCCGAAGAAGAAGAACTTGCTCAGGGAGGGAGTTATGTTCATAGTGGTCGCCCTGAAAAGAGTGTCAAGTCAAAAAAGGGCAACTCAAGAAACCAAAATGGTGATCACCAAAAGAACAACAAGAGCCAGGATGGTCGTCGAGAGGAGAATCTGAAGAATGATCGGAATGACAAAAATTCCAAGGCTAGTACACCAACTACACTCCCCTCACCAAAAAGCAAGAGAAGATCTTGGCCATTATTGAAGACAAGATAAAAAATTTCAAGGCCAGTACATCAACTACACTCCCCTCAAGTACCCTCCCAAGCAGTCAGCCTACGCCCGGAGAGACACTATCAAATACTGCATGTTTCAAAAGGAAAACGGCCATGACACATCAAAATGTTACTAGCTAAGGGAACACACTGAGACTTTCATAGAGTAAGCCGAACGATGCAATTGTTATGCCATTTCGGATAAGGCATCAAGATGTTCATCATGTATTAATCGACAATGGGAGCTCAAGAGATATCTTGAGTGCTAAGGTTTTTGATCAGCTTGGACTGAACAGGAAAGATTTGTAACCATTGCCCATTCCCCTCAGAAGGTTTGGTGGCTCGAAGGTAAGTTCATTGGGGACAGTTAAATTACTAGTGAAAATCCAAACATCCTCATGTCAGATAACAATGTTGCTGGACTTTGTAGTTGTCGATATAGAGAATTGGTCGTACAATGCTTTACTGGGTAGGCCGTTCCTAAACAAGACCAAAGCAATCACAGTTTCATAGCCACCTATGCTTTGATGATCAAATTTCCAACAAAATTTGGCATACGTGTAGGAAAGGGATCTCAAGAGATGGCTTGGAAAGCGAACCTCACAATATATAAAGATAGAACTAAGAACGATGAGCACCAAGTATGCATGGTTGAAGATGAGCTCTTAACCATAGATGAATATGAGGCTTGGGCGGAGGCCTCGACCAAGTTGGAGCTTGATCCTAGAGAGGAACTCACGAAAGTAGTGGATGAACCAACAATTTCAGTAGTGCTCGACAAGAAAGAACCCACTCAAACTGTCAAACTGAGAGCAAGGTTGGGCGACCAAACAAGAGCAGACTTGGTCAGATTGCTGAGGGAATACAAAGATGTGTTTGCATGGAAACACGAAGACATGCCTGGAATCGACAAAAGGATAATTTCCCATAGTTTGACAGTTGATGCGGAATGCAAACTAGTGGTCCAAAAGCGGTAGGGGTTTAACCCAGAAAGAAGCGCATCAATAAAATAGGAAGTTCAGAAGATGTCGCCGATGGGTTAATCAGAGAAGTAAGATACCCCGAGTGGGTGGCCAATGCCGTGCTGGTAAAGAAGAATAATGGTCAGTGGATGATGTGTGTATACTTCACTGACCTCAACAAAGCTTACCTAAAGGATATCTTCCCACTTCCAAGGATTGATCAGCTAGTGGACGCCACAGCCGGGCATGCACTTCTCAGTTTCATATATGCATACTCTGGGTACAACCAGATTATGATGTATGAACCGAATGAGGAGAAAACATCTTTCACAACTGACCAGTGACTATACTGTTATACTATCATGCCGTTCGGGTAGAAGAATGCAGGGGCAACGTACCAAAGATTACTAAACAAGATGTTCTCTTGCCAAATTGGTAGGAACATGAAAGTTTATGTTCAAGAAGATTTAGCTTATCTATAATAAATCAGTTCAATTGTTCTGACCTCATAAGATATAAGGTGGAAGTGTCTGGTTGGCCAATCAAATTGCTACCCCCACCCAAGGCAACACAAGTTAACAAAACTTTCAAATAAAATTTAATAAATGGCTAAATGCTACCAGCTCAAGTTTTGAATAGGGATTAACATCCGTGACACTACCAACCTTATTTCCATGACCCGAAATTCTTCCAAGCAGACCCTTCAACAACTCCAGCTCTTCAATCAATGAGGATACTACATGTTGTACAACTTCATTATTATCATGTTGGAGTAAGAAAATATATGTAGTAGCAGAACTCCCTGTCACTAAGTGGTTTAGGTGCAAATGCATCTGAGATATCAGTGCATCAAATTGAAGTATTTTTTGCACTGGTGAGGAATGAAGACCAATCTTTTGCAGAGATAATAATTGAAGATTAATTTTTATAACTCCATGAACTTGAAAGGTGGTAGTCTTCCTGGTTCTAAAAAGTTAGATGTTACTATTGTAAGGACTTCTATTTGTGATTGATTTATTTCATGACAAACCACATTGAGGATGATTTTGTAATGGGTAGCTTAGGTTCCATTGGCAAGCTTCCAAGAATCTCTATGACTTCAAGAATAAGTGCAAGAGCAAAAGGTAATTCACTTGACTTGATTCTTGAAGAGATTAGGTGCACACACACACACACACACACACACACACACACACACACACACACACACACACACACACACACACACACACACACACACACACTTTCATGCATTCTCATATTACTTTGCATTTGTACTTCTATGGTTGTGTGCATCTATGTCTTAACTCACACGAGCACTTCCTTGCTTGTCTTTACGTGTGGTTATTATGTATTTTCTTTTCCGTTTGTTGATCGGAAGTGTCCGTGCTTGCACGATGGTGTGCTTGTTTTAGCACGTTGAGTGACCATTTGAGTTCTTCTCTTGGTCTTTGGTCACATAGTTTTTTTCATGATTTTGAGCATTCTTGTTGTTGTCCAAAGATGACCCTTGGTCACTCATTTGACCATAACTCTTTCTACAGTCATCCAAATCATGTTTTGTTAATTGGAGTAGAAAGTAGACTTCCATACCTTTCCAACGGTATATTATACGAAAGGTTTGGATGTCGTTTGGTCATGTTTTGAGCCCTTTGAAATTTGGGTCTGTCTTTTGTATAGGTCCCATACCCGTGCAGTTACCCGTGCACTGAGGATGGATGCTCTCGGGTTTGTCTACTGCAGGGGTTGTGCACGAGTCCCTTACCTATGCAATTACCCGTGCACTGGGCATTATTTTTCAAAACGATGTAGTTTCGTTTTAGGGCTTATATATATGTCATCTTCTTCCTCACTTTGTTTCAGAGCTTAAAAACCCCTTTTAGGGAGAGAAAGTGACTCCTAGAGAGAGAGAGAGAGAGAGAGAGAGAGAGAGAGAGAGAGAGAGAGAGCTCCAAGAACCCATTTTTACTCAACCAAACACATTCCCATGAGCATTTAGCATCTTCCAAGCATGGGTCTTTGTGTGTTCTTTGACTAGGTAATTTCTACATGTTCTAGAATCTCTTGTTTCATTCTTATGACATGTTTACCTAGGATTAACATTTATTTGTTGATTAAATGCATTTCTCCTTGCTTAATGTTAATTCTAACATGTTTGAGACATTGAATATTGGTTGAGTTTGGTTATCATTGATAACTAGAATTTAGGATCATTTTGCCCTCTAGCTAAATATTTATGCTTTGCATTTAGATATTGTTGATTAGGACTTCTTGATTGCATTTGTTAATTGCATTTGTTGTCCTTGCCATTTTGTGTGACAAATTGTGTTGATATGACTTTGTTTGATGACTAGATTTTAGACTTGCATATCTATATTTAGTTAGGTCTTTATGAGCATTTATATAGACATTGATATTTAGGATTGCATCTATTGCCATCATATAATCCCTAGATAAGCATTTAGTGTTGTCTAGCATTAATTTCATATTGAATATTCATATATTCACATAAATTGTTAATCTCTTCTTAAAAGTTAAGTCTTGTGACGACATAGTGTAGTGCACAAGCAAGTGAAGGCTTGCAAACGTGGTGTGGTTGGCAAGCAAAGTGATAAAGAATTCACTATAAAGGCCCGTTGGGTAGTAGTGGTGGGCTAGTGACCGAGAATGGTGTGACTAGATGTCAACCTAGGTTGTAAACATCATTACAATAAGTGGATTTGAGGATTGGAGTGGCTAAGTGGTTAGCCCGTGGTTTTTTCCTTGTTAAAGGGTTTCTCCGAAAAAATCAAGTGTTATTTAATTTTCGCATTTTATACTTGATTTTGTATGTTTGTTTATGGGGTAATATTTTAATATTGATTAATCAAGAAAAGTTGGTAATTAACTGGATTAAAAACCTATTCACCCCTCTCTAGATTATTAGACACACGTTTAGTTTGTATTTTCAACTATTCATTTGTAAGCTTTCAAATTAGATATCAAATGTAAGGGGATAAAGAGTGGAGAACCGTTCGTATAATATTTTTGCTAATAGAGTCAAGCAATTCTATGGATCGCCGATCCAGTGTGACCACCCAAACTTCCTTTCAACCATAGACAAACATCCCAATAGTCGGGGAAGCATTTTGCTAATTTGTTCAAGTAGATTCATTTCAAGCAACCTAGAAGCAGATGCCGACAATACTGTTGAAAAACAAGAAAGCAATGCAAGAAACCTTTAAGATTATTGTGGGGTTCCATGAATCCCTCTAAGGACCTCTATTTGTGATTGGCTTATTTTATGACAAATCACATTGAGATTGTTATGTAACAGGTAGCTTAGGTGATTGTGATTGACATGCTTCCGGACATCCCAAAGTGCTTCAAGAAGGTATATCACTTGACTTAACTCTTTGAAGGGATTTAGGTGCACACACACACACACACACTTCATACATGCTTTGCTCATCTTGCATTTGTGTTCTAATTGTTTATATGTATGCATCCATTACACATTTCACACTTGCACATCATTGTTAAATCTACGTGTGGTTTTGTGTGGTGTAATTCGTTTCCGTTTGAGTGATCGGTAATGTCCGCGCTTGCACGATGGTGTGCATGTCTTACCACGATGGTTGACCATTTGAGAATGTCCCTTTCTTCTCTTGGATACGTGTTAGATTTGGTTTGGTTATTTGGAGTAAGTGTCTAGTATCAAAATGTTAGTTTTTCAATGGTTTAAATGTTTTTCAAAACTGATCTTTGTATGGTCTTGTGACCATAACTGTTTTATTTAATTATCTAATTTGTTTTTTTGAAAATTTTTGGACAAACTAGACACCCATACCTTTCCAACAGTATATTATTCGTTATAGTTCATGACCGTTTGGATTGGTTTTGAAATCTCCAAAGCGACCACTAAAACATGGCATCTATGTTGTTATCCAAATATGACATTTGGTCACTCATATGACCATAAATATTTCTACAGACATCGAAACCTCATTCCATAAAATGAGTAGAAAGTAGACATTCATACATTTCCAACAGTATATTTTAGGAAAGGTTTCAATGTCGTTTGATCATGTTTTGAGTCCCTCGAATATCGAATTGATGTGCTGTAGTGTGAGTTTCCAGTAGGTGAGGGCTGTTCAGGCGCTCTACATAGAGCGACCGTACATCGACCTTTTCCACTATGTGGGGGCAATTCAGGCGCTCTACATAGAGCGACCATACATCATTTTCTTTCCATTAGGTGGTGGCTGTACAGTCGCCCTACGTACAGCGACCGTACAACGAATTTGCCTAGAAATTGTTTTTAGAATTTCCAAAACGTCGTAGTTTCATCTAGGGCTTATATATACAACCCACTTCTTCCCCATTCGTGTTTAGAGCTCTGAAATTCACATTCCTAGTGAGAGAAATTAACTCTAAGAGAGAGAGAGAGAAAGAGCTCCAAGAACCCACCTTTACTAAACCAAACACCAATCCATGTGCATTTAGCTTCTCACAAGCATCATCTCATCATGGATTCTTCTTGTGTTCTTTGACTAGGTAATTTCTACATGCCATAGAATCTCTTGTTTTATTCTTATGACATATTTGCCTAGGATTAGAATTTATTTGTTGATTAAATACATGTATCCTTGCTTAATGTTGGTTCTAACATGTTTGAGACATTAAATGTTGGTTGAGTTTGATTTTCATTGATAGCTAGAATTTAGGACCATTTTACCCTCTATCTAAATCTGTATGCCTCACATTTAGATATTGTTGATTAGGACTTATTGATTGCATTTGTTAATTGCATTTATTGTCCTTGCCATTTTGTGTGACAACTTGTGTTGATGTGGCTTTGTTTGATGACTAGATTTTGGACTTGCATATCTATATCTAGTTAGGTCTTTATGAGCATTCATATAGACATTGGTATCTAGGATTTGTACTTATCAACATCTTTAAATCTCTAGATAAGCATTTAGTGTTGCATAGCATTAATTGCATTTAGGATATATTCATATATTCACATAGATTGTTAATATCTTCTTTTTGAGTTAAGTCTTGTGACTATAAGGTGTAGTGCACAAGCAAGTGAAGTCTTGCAACCAAGGTGTGGTTGGCAAGCAAAGTGATCAAGAATTCACTATAAAGGCCCGTTGGGTAGTAGTGGTGGGTTAGTGACCTAGAATGGTGTGACTAGAGGTCAACCTAGGTTGTAAACATCATTACAATAGTGGATTTGAGGATCGGAGTGGCTAAGTGGCTAGCCCGTGGTTTTTCCCTTGTTGAAGGGTTTCCACGTAAAAATCAAGTGTAATTTAATTTCCGCATTTTATACTTGATTTTGTATGTTTGTTTATGGGGTAAATTTTTAATATTGACTAATCATGAAAAGTTGGTAATTAACTTGATTAAAACCTACCCCCCTCTAGGTTGTTTAGACACACACTTTTGTGTATTTTCAATCCCATCTTGAAGCAACACATCCATGTCATCCAAGAACTTTGAGAGAAGTCCCTAAGAGAACTGTAAACTACCTACCTAGTGTTTCTGAAATTGCAAAAACTATCCATAATAACACGTCTATATGATTCAGCAAGGCCTGGTACCATTCACCATCATTTTTGGCAATCAATTTTAGTGGGTAGCTAAGAGCTCTTTTAAAGATATCAGCTCCAACCTGCAACTAATCAAAAAATAAGACGTAGTTTTCTACTATATATGCATCGTACACTCATCATGTTGGAACTATTTAACACTATTTTGAAGCTTTCAAGAACTTACGATCAATTTCTACAAGGGTCTAAGACTGGTGAAAAACTTTAAAAACACTGGAAAGTTCATGCTGGCCTTTTCTTTGTTGTTATCAGGGGTTTCCTTAATGGCATCCACCTTTGATGAAAGTCTCAACAGTGTACACCCACCACCAATATCAAAAACAGCGATGAGCCCCTCCTTATTGTTCATTTCATAGGAAAGTACAACAACAATTGGCTCGTTAATGTCTCACTGTTCTTCACGAACTACATATAAAGAACAAAACTAAGGTTAGGGTTTACTAGGGCTAAGGCATGCAAATCCCAAACAAGATTCCTCTGGATTTTCCATAAAAACAGATAGTAAATTCACTTAGAAATAATACATATGAAAGGCATTTGACAATCTATCAAGTTTATCACATGAAGAAGAAGAAAGATTCAGGTGCTCGTAGATTTAATTAATTCAATCATGGTGGTTCTCACCAACATAAAAACAGAAAAAATGAAAAAGATAAATGAAAAAGAGGAATGAAAGAGGACTGAAAAGTTGCATCTCAGAGAATGTTTGTGAAATTTTCCCTAGAAAAAGTTCTTTGATATAATAAAACCCTAATTTATTTAAACAACCAAAGAAAGAAATCAAATAGAAAATAGAAAATAGAATATATAAATATATAAAATTCAACTCAAAATAGCATTATTTGAAGCTATATTTAGTTTACCTGGAAATGGGGGGGGGGGGGGGGGGGGGGGGGGGGGGGGGGGCGTGGTTGGGGGGAGAACATGAGAAGCTGATGAAGAAGATGGTGGTGGCAATTCAAAAAAATCTAGAAAAAGATGAAGATTTGAAGTAAACAAGCGACGAGGAGGCTCGAACATGTTGAGACGAGGCATTTTAAAGCCATGGCCAAAGCTTGGCCCCCAAAATAGATATTGATTATAATTTATGGAGTGATTCATTTGTACAGATTCAAGAGAGAGGAAGAAAAGAAGAATATCCCCAAAAATGGAGTAGAGAGAAAAAGTAACTTTTTATTTCTTTTCTTTGGCCGTTGGATCTGTTTAGGTATCCAGAAATCATTTAACGGATATGTTGTATTTTTTTTATTTTTGATTTTTAAATTTTTTTTACTGTTATATAATTAAATGGAGAACAAGAGAAATAAAACAAATAAAAGGCTTGTAGCTTACTTTACTGATTGCTTCACATCTTCTTACATTTTTAATTTACGATAGATTTCATGTTGTAAATTTGGTAGCTTCTGTGGTAGCCAAAAATAACCATTAGGCCCAATGCTTAACCTCATAGTCGATACCATTTTAGATCCAGTTCAAGCCCATATAATTTGGGTCAACCCAGAGACATCTGATACTCAGTGAAGGTTGTTTGACACAGTCACTCAAATAACTGCCATATGATAACATATGCAGAGTTTGAACGATTCGTGGATCTCTTATCCCACGAAATATGGATAAGATTTCATGGATAAGATCCTTCATAGAATCACTAACCGATGGGTTAAAAGACTCCTATATATATAACCTTCCTCTCACTGGAGAGGGATTTTGATTTCTCTTGATTGAAAAAGCTTGATTACATGTTAAAACTCTGCCTACATCAAGGTTCAAACCACTGAATCTTTCCAGTTTTCACGTTCCTTACATTCAATCAACCATTGTTTCCCTCGAATCCTTATATTAAACAATACAACGCTCGACCCAAGCAAAATAAGGCTAAATTCAGGGATCTACTAGTTATTCTTCACTTTTCTTTTCTTTTTGCATGTTAACAGAGCAGTCGACAACCTTGATTCAACAAGGATCAGACTAAGTTGCTTGGGCCTAGATTACATCTAACCTAGTCCACATCAATTGTAGATCGATTATCCACAATTTGGCACCCATCGTTGGGGCCCTTTGTAACTTTATTACAAGACAATCGAATCGAGGCAATGACTCTTTCGAAATGTCAGGAGACGGAAATCCACCAATTGTCGTGGAGTAGATCGTTACGCTAACTTCTCAAATAACAGCGAAAGCAGAGAAGCAGAACCAAAGCAGAAATGCAGCAGTACAGACCCGCAATGCGGAGCTGTGACCTATAATCAAAGGCATACCCAACTTCGTGCCACCATCCCTTTCGGTCCAAGAGGTTAACACCAGATAAAGTGTCAACAGGACAGCCCCGGTCGCACCGGCAGTAGATTCCTAAACTCTAGAACAAATGAACGCTGGTGAGGGAGTGAACCCCAGAGCATGACTCAAATGGTTCAACCCGACACAAACCTGGTCAATATGTCGACCCCCAAGGGAACTCCACGTGAACCAAACCGAAATGGCGGCCTGCAACCAAAGAATGCCTTCATGATCCCTATGTCCCTTCAGTCGACTCCATAACTTGTAAAACCCAATCTCGGTCTACATATTTTTGCTGATCTAGATATTTCTTGCAGGTTTGCATAAATGAAAGCTCTCAAACAACTAATTCCTGAAGTCTCAGTGTTAGGAATATGCTCAATAGCAAGAGTGTAATTATGTATTTGACAATCTTTTTCATATTAATAAAGTGATTTCTAGTTTAACAAATCTTATAGCACTTATAGTTTAATTATTATAATTGTTAAAAGTAAATAATCATAAGGTCAAAAGACTATGAGAGATGACGAATTGTTTGTACATCTGGATATGTATGAGGTAGACACAATTCTTTAGTTAGTCTTGAATAATATTCACAACTTAAGATAAATGTCTAAATGCCTACTAGAATCTAAATTAATTCTAATATCTCCTACTGCACGGGAAGACACCAACGCTCTGTTGCCTAAACGCAATTTAAATTCATTCTCTTTCAGTCTATTCCTTTCCTGGAACCCCTTCTTGGTAGGCCCAAGTTGCTTTTCTTCTGTTGTTTCTTGACCTTCTTACGGGTCTTAACAGTAGCAACTTTACCAACCATATGAATCTCTTGACCCTTGCCTTTCACAAGGATCTTTTTAGAGCTTTGAACATCTTACATCAGGCCCTTCAAGGTGTATTCGTTATTGTTCAAGGTGTAGTCCAACTCAAACTGATCAAAGGAATCTGACAGTGATTTGACAATCATGTCAATTTTCGTCTCACTGTCTATCTCAGCACCATTGAGTTCAGCAATGTTGAGATGTGCTATGACTTTCATCATGTGATCTTTCACAGCCTGTCCAGGTTTCATCCTAAGATTCATGAAAGCAGTCACTGCCTCTCTCTTAGTCGTCTTGAACCTCATAGCAAACATCTCTTCTAGAGACATCATTATATCGGTAGCAGAAGTCATTCCTTCATGTTACTATTGCAACACGTCGGAGATGGTGACCATAATGTAACCTTTGGCCATCTCATTTGAGGTCTCCCACTGCTTATACTCATCGCTTATACTCAATATGAAATTGAGTCTATGTATTCAAACAAAGTCTGGTCTCTTGTAGACTTGCCTAAAGGGATAAAACCCATTGGGTGTAAGTGGGTATACAAGAGGAAAAGAGGAATGGATGGAAATGTAGAAACCTTTAAAGCTAGATTGGTAGTTAAAGGTTACACACAAAATGAAGGTATCGATTATGAGGAAACATTCTCTCCCTCAATAGAAAAACAAGCATTATCAACATTAGGAAACTTTAAAGCATCAAGTACCTTAAACTCCACGGTTTCATCATTGATTGCCATTGTGAGAGTGCCTTCATACACATCAATTTTTGTCCTTGCAGTTCTCAAAAATGGTCGTCCCAAAATTAATGGAATTTCTTTTCCAGGCATAGGAACTTCCTCCATCTCGAGCACTAGAAAATCGGCTGGAAAAATTAGCTCATTTACTTTGATCAAAACATCTTCTAGCACTCCCTTAGGATACTTGATTGATCGATCAGCCAATTGTATACTCATGAAAGTCTTTTTAAGCTCACCTAAATTCAAAGATTCAAAAACAGAAAATGGCATCAAATTAATTGAAGCACCTAAGTCTAACAAAGCACGTTCAAACCTTTGATTTCCAATGAGACAAGGTATAGTAAAACTCCCTGGATCCTTTAGTTTAGGAGGTAATTTACGCAATAGCACGGCAGAGACTTCCTCACTCAAAGCCACTGTTTCATTCTCCTTAAACTTCCTATTATTTGTGCAAAGTTTTTTGAGGAATTTTGCATAGCTTGGAATTTGATGGATCGCATCGAGCAAAGGAATGTTCACTTGCACCTTTCGGAAAGTTTCTAGAAAGTCTCTTGAAGCTTGCTTCTTTCTTGAATTCATAAACCTGCGAGGAAAAGGAACTGGTGACGTAATCGAATTATTCACAAGGGAACTTACCTTAGAGTTGTCACTATGAACCGTAAGCTTTGCAGAGGGGGCAACCATTTTTTTTAATAAATTTTCATCCTCCTTTGTCAAATCTATCTCATCCTCTTTATCATCTTTTCCCACTTCTTTTCCACTTCTAAGAGTAATAGCCTTTGCAGTTTCATGGCCCACATTAGGATTTGAAATTACCTGGCTTGGAAGCTTCTCTGGCTCTCTTTGACTCACTGAGGATGCAATTTGTCCAACTTGGTTTTCAAGGCTCTTGATAGCTGTGGACATTTGTGCTTGTGTTTGCCTCATTTCCTGCATAAAACCTTGAGTGGTTAAAGCCAAAGATTCAATTAACTCTTCTAAAGACTTACCTTGCCTAGAAGGTGGTGGTGGTGGTGGTGCATTATGTTGAGGAACAAACTAATTTTGCTGAACTGGGGTTGTTAGCACATTTTGGTTGTTCTTCCATCCAAAATTTGGATGTTGTCTCCACCCCGGATTGTATGTTTTGAAGAATGGGTCGTTTCTTAGTCTTTGCTGCTGCAAATAGTTAGCTTGAGCCATCTCCTCCCCATTGCCGTATAAATTTGGGCATGATTCGAATGAATGTCTGGAGTTTGCGCAAACTGCGCATGCTTGAGCTTTTAGAATCAGTTGCTGCACAAGTCGAGTCAAGTTAGCAATTTGAGGACCATAATCAGTTGTACTTACCTCATATAGACCGGCCTTCTTTGGAGGAGCTCTCCGGTAGTTGAATTGTTGAGAATTTTCTGCAATATTCTCAAACATTAACTTAGCTTCTGTTGCACTTTTATTCATTAAGCCTCCTCCACTAGTAGCATCAACCTGTTAGGATTATGCTCAATAGCAAGAGTGTAATATTGTAATTGACGATCTTTTCATATTAATAAAGTGTTTTCTGATTTTTACAAATACTTATAGCATTTATTATTATAATTGTCAAGGTAAATAATCATAAGGTCAAAAGACTATGAGATATGAAGAATTGTTCATACATCCGGATATGTGTGAGGTAGACAAAATTCTTTAGTTAGTCTTGAATAACGTTCACAACTTAAGTTAAAGGTTGGGCACCTCTATCTTGATAAAGTTGTAGAATTCTTTTACTAGCATTTGAGTGGGATCAAATGAGTTATGATGAATCTAAAATCATCGAAAGGTTTTCGAGTAAAAGAATCTAGTGCACTGGGTGCATTGAACAGGATCACAATGAAATACTTTATCTAGAACCGTCACTAGATATAAGTCTTTTCATTATTAGGACAATCAGAGAGTCGATCTTAATCCTAAGATAAATGATGGACTTATGGTTGCAAGTGTTATCATTTGAGCTATCAATGAGTACGATTATATAGCATAGTCTATCCTCGATAGTTTGGTGGTATTCATTTGTTAATCGATATAGGACTTCATTTATAGATATGGACATCGTGGCTCCATTTATTAAATGAGAGTATAATATCATTCTATGGATGTTTTGAGGTATTGGATATTAAATCTCAACGTTGAGTTTTCAATAATGATTATTGAAGACATGGCTTCTGGACAAGTCAAAATATCCAAGTTCAAAATGTGGTCATATGAGGAAATATGGTAACTTGGAGAGCTATAGGCGGTCTATGAGCTCTTGGCGATTACTGATATTATTCACGAGCATACACCATCTCCTATAAGATTGTCTAGGGTATGAATGAGAAACATCTCCTTATTCTATCTTTATTTAAGAGTTCAATTTTAGCTCTTTAGTGGAATGAGTTAAAATTAATAGATCGGACCTAAGTAAATCATTTGTTGATTGTGATTAGGTTATGTCTATTGAAGCTTAGATTTAGATGGCCCGCTAAGATCCACAATCCACACGTACTTGCATGGATCACTTGATATATTCTACCGGACCAATTTATGGGTCCATCTAGAATTGCATTTAATATATTAAGAATATAATATGTCTATTATTTATTTAATGGGCTGCTCTATTATATTAATATATTAAAAGGAGACATGTTGGCTTGTTTCTTTTAGTAAGAATAAGTCTGGTTCACATGTGGGCTTTTATTTAAAGTCTAATGGATTAAATAAAATAAGAAAAATAATATTAGACCCATATATATATGGTGTGGGCGGCAAGGCTAATAAAATAGCCCAAGATATTATTTTATTTTATTGTTTTGATTAAATGGAAATTAATTAATTATTTAATTAATTAATAGTTTAAATCAAAATCTTTTCCTGATCAGTAAATAAAATACTATGTGTTGGATTAGGGTTAGAATTCTTTTAAGTGATAGGAGTCCTAATGTGGTAAGGATTAAGTCCACATACACTCCATACCACACAAAGAATTCGGCCACCCTAGTCCTATAAGGGTTAGGATTCTTAAATTGATAGGAATTAGGGAAAAGCACAATTCCTTTTCAAGTAAGGAAATTTGCCAACCCTAGATTTCCTACACAAAAAATTCGGCCAACCCTATTTTGAGAAGAAGAAATTTCGGTCACCTTATAAATATAAGGTGATAAATTTCAGCCACCAAGAAGCTTGAGTGAGAGAGATTTTTGTTTGGTTTGAAAAATAAAAATCTTACTCAATACATATAGAATTTCGGCCAAGAGAAAAAAAAAAAAAAGTTCTCATTCGATAGTGCATTTGCAAGCTTTAACATCAAAAGATTTTGTGCACACTTTCGATTTAGGGTTACGCGAGTTCCAATCATATCGATTGTGAATTCAAAAGTGACCGGAACTATTTTTCTAGGCTCTTGGTGTTTTTGGGATTGAAGATCAGGATCAGAAGTTCTATACATCCATTCTCAGGTAAGCAATTCAAAGAAAAAAGGGAGACCACTCTCCTAGGTGATTCACATACGTGCTAGGATTGAAGATCTTACGGATTACCATCGACGTAAGTCAATCGGATCACGCGACAAGAGGTATTTAACTCTAACCGTATATTTGTGTTTAATTAATTAAAGGGTTAAGGTTCAAATCTTTAGAAAAATTTTAAACTATACGAAAATCTATTTTTCGCCTTCCGCTGCGGTTTTAGTTAATTTTTCCTTACACAACCATCATCCTCTCTGAATCAAGTAATCCCTCATAAAAGTATTGCATAAGTAACCAATCCTCAATTTGGTGATGAGGGCACAAATTTAAGAGTCTCTGAAATCGATCCCAATTAATCATGAAACGTTTCTCCAACAAGTTGCTGCACTCCCATGATTTCCTTCCTTATTTGGTTTGTCTGTTGAGCTGGAAAGAACTTTGCAAGGAACTTGGAAGCTAACTGTGTCCATGTGGTGATGGATGCACTAGGTAAAGAATAGAGCCACTCTTTGGCTCGTTCTTTGAGTGAGAATGGAAACAAACGCAATCTGATTTCCTCATCACTAATCCCTCCATTGTGCATAGTAGAGCATACAGCAAAGAAATCTTTGATGTGTATGTACGGATCATCCCCAACTTTACCAAAGAATTGAGGCAGAAGGTGAATGGTGCCACTTTTGATCTCGAAAGTGGTGTTGGTGATTGGATAAGCAATGCAAGATGGCTGGTCTAGTGCCTTAGGAACTGTGAACTCCTTGAGAGGCCTCGTGAGATTATTCAATACCACTTGGTTTCCTGCCACCACTTAGTTTGGTGGACCTTGTTGAGTCATATTAAGATTCAGTCTTTGATTCCTACATAACTGACGAATGGTTCTTTCGATCTCCGGATCAATAGGTATTGGTTCGAAATCCACAGAACGACGACCTTGCATAGACCTACAAAAAAAAAAAAGAAAAGCTGAAAATTAAAAACTAGAAAAAATAAATATATAAAAATAATAAATAAATAAAAAATCAAAACAAAAGTAAGTAAAAATTCTATCCCCGGCAGCAGCGCCAAAAACTTGTTGGTGAAAATTAACAACAACTATTAAACTTTGCAAGTGCACAAATCGTATTTCTAGTATAGCGAACAAGCAATGGTCGATCCCACAGAGAATGAACTCACTTACTAAATTTTGAGAAAAAAATAAAAATAAAAATAATAAAATTACCTAAACCTAAAACACACTAAAACTCTAAAATTAACTAGAATAGAAACAAATGACAGATTTGAACCCAAGAAGGATTCCACACACACACCAACACCAAAGGGGGGTTTTGATATGATTTTTGTAAATAAAACAGAGCAAGAAAACGTAAACAAAATAGAGTATACTTTAAGATTTAAGAGAAATATATTTTGGTTGAAAATCAGTTAAGAATAATAGCTAGGACTCACTATCCACCTCCAAACAATTAATCGATCTATAGACAACAATGAATAAACAATTTCCAGCAAGCATATGATGAAAACACTCACAACAAGATCATGGCATTTGACTCGAGTTGTGTGATTCTCTTCCTAGTGTATGTAAAGTGTATGGCATTTACATCAATACATGTATTCTTGATTGAAATTGAGCATGGCATTTACTCAATTTAACAATTAAGAAATCGGAATAAAGAGAACATGAGTGTCACAAAAATCCCTAATACATGGCATCTGTTACTAGGAATTTAAGAATCAATTTCTCATAATTAGTTCTTAAACTAATTATGTGTTGCAGACAAGAACACATTCAACATGGCAATTGACATCTGCTCTACAACAATTTAACCCCAATACATGCTTCAAAGTTAGCTACTCAAAGAAACGAAATATTGGAATTCACATATCTTAGAGAAATCAAAATCATCATGCTTATAGAAACTGAAAATCCATTCAAACTTGTTTATAAAATCGAAATCATGTTTAGGGCTTCAAGATTAGCCCTAACTAACAAAGAAATTAGTTGCTCATGTTCTGGAATGGAACTAAAGAATACATAAGAAATAAAACTGAAAACGAGAAAGGAAAAAAGAAGAACTCGATTGCGGCCCTCTCTTCTTGTGCAGGTGCTCTTCTTCTGTTGTCAATTCCCCTTCTGGTAAGAGCAGTGGCTGGCCTTTTATAAAGTTTTTTTTTTTCACAAATCCTCAGCCAATTTGGGCACTAGAACCGAGTCTTAACCATTCAGGAAGTCTTGGTGGACAAGAATTCAAAAATAGGAAAGTAAAGATATGACATTTCTAACTACACAAGGAATACAGCTCAGCCCTATTGTTCACATGATTTGGGGATCCTCCACCTTCTAGAAAAATTTTGAAAAATATGTTTCGGAAAGCCTTATGTCTCAGCTTTCCAACCATATAAGGCCCGAAAATTACAAAATTCGGGAAGGCTCCCGTTTCTTCATAATCAAGTAACACGTACAAACTGCCCTGTTTGCACTTGGACTCACTTTTCTTGCAATTCTGTACCAATTGGCCCATTGAAAAAAATCTGGAAAAATCACACACTCAAATTCAAGATGTTAGCTTTCATCTCCAACTAGACATGTCGCCGGTTCTGGTTCCGGTTCTGGTTCCACCGGTTCCGAACCGGAATCGGCTCCTTTTTTTTTAATTAATTAATTTATTTATTTATCATATTTCATTAAAAAATTAATCATATAAAAATGTAATTGGTAAATGTATTTTATTGTGTCACGCGTAAAATAAAATTAAATAAATAAATGACAAATTAAAAAAAAAAAATAAAACAAAACCAAAAAAATAAAATAAAATAAAATAAAAAGGAGGAACCGGCCGGTTCTGGACCGGTTCTAACTGGCCGGTTCCGCTCTAAAGGGAACCAGAACCGGAACCGGTCAGACCGGTTCCAGGTCCGGTTCTAGAACCGGAACCGGTTTTTTCGGTTCCGGTTCCGGTTTTTGGACGCCGGTTCCGGTTCAGTTCTCCGGTTCAAACCGAACCGGCGTCATGTCTATCTCCAACTGGCCTCATGCTTAAACTCCTATGAAAAGTGCGTTTTTCACCGATTTACATTAAACTGCGCCTTTGACAGTTCTTGCTTTCCAGAAAATCTCTAAAAATGCAACATTATTGCCCCCTTGTTTCTCGTTTGCTCTTATAAACTATACAAACACTAAAGAGATTAAAAACACAATAAAATGCTTAAGAACATAACAAGACTCCAAGATTAGAGTACAAAGATGTGTCAAAATATGATCACATCAATACCACCTTCCACCAGGTATGTTGAACTTTATTTCGGCCCCTTGTCCTTTTATGAATTGGGGAATGTACATTGTAGGTAAATTCCCAGCAGCCCCAGACGGAGTAGTCTACATGCTCGTCCAAGCAGACTACTTCACCAAGTGGATCGAAGTAGCAGCATTTTAGCACATGCGCGACACAGTGGTAAGAAATTTCAGAAGGAAAAATATAATTTGCAGGTTCGGCGTGCCCAATGAAATAGTAACCAACAACGTCGCCCAATTCATCTCATTTGACTTCTAAAACTTCTACGATTCGATTCCTCGCTACCTATAAACTAAAGGATAGGCAGATTCGATAAATAAAATGATTGTTAACAATCTAAAGAAGCGCCTCGAAAGTGAGAAAAGTGAATGGGCCAATAAATTGCTTGAAATACTCCGGTCGTATAGAACCACCGCTCGTCATTTGACATGAGAAACTCTTTCCGCTCTTCTATGGCTCCGAAGCAGTAATTCTAATCGAAACAAGACTTGTGACCCCTCAAAGTGAGAACCCATCTGAAGAGCAAAACAACCAAGAGCTACTATATGAACTCGACCATCTTGACGAGCGTCGAGAGTGAGCTGCATTGAGAGTGCAAGCCTACCAACAACAGGTAGCGCGACATTACAACAAAAATGTCAGAATTAGAGCCTTCAAGATCGAAGGCTGGTAGTTAAGGAAAGTCTTACAAAACATCATGGAGCAGGGAGTAGGAAAATTGGGCCCGACCTGGGAAGGACCCTACCAACTAACAGATATCATGGGGCGATGAGCATACAAACTACGAGACCTCGACGATTGAGAAATTCATAACAATTGGAATGCCTACATTTAAAACAGTATCATTTCTTACTTATCTTTTTCTTTTTTATTATTTCATTGTCGATTGTAAATTCTAAACATTTGGTACTAACAATTCGACATACAAGAGTAATGATGACAACTTAAGTGCAATTAAGTGCAAGCTGAGCTGACCAAAAACTGATTTTTTTTTCAATAAGTAATTCGAATATTTTCAGCTAAGAGATGTTGACATTCGACAAGCCCAAAAATGTGATCTTGAAGGAACTTGGTGAGTTTGAACCAATGACAAGGCTTGACACGACCAACATCGTCTAGATATTCAAGCCCTGCACTTAAGGGTTCCTATCAACAAGTGAACATCCCGCATTTAAGGATCTACTACAATTTCCAATGCCCACATTCAACGTAGCACACTGGAAATTGGGGGAATACCACTGGGAACACCCTAAAATGTCAAGAATACGCGAATACGTGACGATTTGTCAAATGTAATATATCAATACAAATGTAAAAGATCATGTAGATATCAAGAATGTAAAAAGATTATTTCTCCATGTAATCATTGCAAACTGGTCAATCGACCCCTGCTTTATTAATAAAAGATCGATTTATCTTTTCCTACAAGAAATGTTTGTTTCCCACTCTCAAAGGTCCCCATCGATCTCTAATTACATCAATTACAAATAACAGGCATTGTCGACCTCTATTTTATATCCAAAGGTACCTGTCGACCTCTAATTACATCAATTACAAATATCAGGCCTTGTCAACCCCTATTTTATATCCAAAGGTCTCTGTCGACCTCTAATTACTTCAATTACAAATATCAGGTCTTGTCGACCCCTATTTTATATCCAAAGGTCCCCATCGACTTCTAATTACATCAATTACAAATAGCAGGTCTTGTAAACCTCTATTTTATTTTCAAAGGTCCCTGTCGACCTCTTAATTATATCTGTTACAGGTATGACGTCTTATCGACCTCTACTCTACAACGAAGTATCATATACATATTAACATACAAGTTGGCATTCGCACGGTAGAAAAAGATAAAAACAATATGAGAATCAAAATAGAAATTCAAGATTGACAATCGATAGCAATTAAAGTGGTCAATTCGACCCCAATTAATCAAATTTCCAGTCGATAGCAATTAAATTGGTCAATTCGACCTCCATTCATCAGCAAATATATATATATATATATACATACACACAACTTAATTACATTTCAAGTTGACATGGGAAAGTTATAAACAGTACTCCCGCTCGACACCAAATATATACAGACTTCAATGAAAAAAACAAAAGGAAGATAAATTGGTCATGATGAAAGACGGATTAGGAAAGCTAGGCCTTTGTCGAGCACTCTACATTAGTATTTGCCTCAGTTGCAACTTCGAAGTCTCTAGCATCCTTCAGGGGCTCCTTGTCGATCTCTCTGAAGCCTTCGACATTTGCAGCACCCTCAAAGTCAGATTCTTGAAGGGGTTCTTTCACCGGTGAGGAGAGATCCCACGGTGAAACCTGGAAATTACACTAGGCAAGACCTAGGGTAAGCAGTAGAAAGAGCGAGCTACCCATTTCTTGACTTGAAACGTATGAGAGCGCTGAAACTGCTCGTGGAGGACGGAGGTGGAGTCTCCGGTCTGCTGAAGCGAGAGTGGATTCCTCATACCTCATATGAATGTATGTAGGAACAGCTTGAGAAAATGTGATTCAGTGGATCTTTTTATTGGTTTGTGTTTTCATGAGACAGATAGGAAAGGAAAGTCACTTTGTAAAGGCGAGGACGGCAAAAGGCAAAAGTGAGGAATAAAAAAAAAGTTTATTTCTTTTTGGCTTGGAGGTATCGATTGGAGAGGAGGACCCCTCTCCCCTTTTCTTTTAGGTAGCTACCCCCCCCTAAATCCCCCTAGGGGTAGGAATGACTCTTTCTACCCCCCTCCATTTCACCCCCCTTGTTTAGGTTGTGGGGGGGGTGGCAAGCCGAAGCCGGAGTAAGAGTTCTTTTCTTGTTAGTGATGTTATTCACTTAATTCTGGAGTGGAATCGTCATTTGCATTCCTCCTCCCACTCATCTATCTCCTCTTGAGGATTCCATGTTGAATGCTCATCAGCCAGATACTACTTGAAAAGTTTGACCCTCAGAGCATATATAGCTTCGATCGCGATGGTCGTGAGTTTCTGTTTCAACCGTGTGCATTCTTTATCTCTTTCAGTGAGGGCATCATTTGTCTTCTTTAACTCCTCCTCCAAGAGGGTAGCTATATCTGACTTCTTTGTGGCCTTCTCCTTGACGTCTTTCTTGGCCTTTTCAAGCTTGTCGAGCTCTTTCTTGGGAGACTCGTTGGCCTTTTGCAGCTTTACACTCATCTCTCAACTGGCCATGAGTCTCTTCTTTACTTATAACTACACCTACAAAGCCTGTAAAACAAATAAAAAAGTTACGCCATGAATGATCGACAAATTTAAATAAACTTTTTGAAAGTAAAACTACTTACTTGACAAGCGGTGAGCAAGCCAGTGTCGATCGCCTCCTCCACCTTCATTCCCCTGAGGTGCTCCTCGTTGGTGGAGAATAGCAGGTCATCCGCCTTCTCCAAGAAGCTTGTTGGCTCCTAGAATAATGACTCCCTGGGAGGAAAAAGCACCAGGTGTTGATCAGGCCGATTTGATCCGACCTCGACGGCCTTTCCTTTGGAATCGATCTTATCCGTCTTCCTCTTTTTCATTCTCCTCGAGGGGCCAGACTCCGGAGAAGATTCGAAGGCTGGCTCGTCGACCACTATGATCGACTTATCTTTCGATGCATCGGCCGCAGCCTTTCTCTTAGTCGCTGCCTCCGCTAGACTTTTCCTTAGGTGAAATTCCTACAAGATTATGAACTAAACAACCTTGAGGGTGGGGTGGGGGGGTGAATAGGTTGACACTCTATTTTTAGAAACTCTTTCGAGACTTTTGTCAAAAACCATAGTGAGCATAAAAATTAATCTTTAACATGATTGTTATGAGAAAACAATTAACACATGTATGCTTAATACACCACCCTTAGTCTACAAACATACATTTATAAATATGAAAGTATGTGATACACTTAACACATAGAAAACAAGAAACAATGTATCGTACATACAAGTATATTCAATGCAAAGCAAATTCCACAAGTTGTACTTTGAATATTACAATGTAAATGCACCAAGTAGAATCTTACAACTTGATATAGAATTTCACAAGATACAATGTTCAAACACTAAAAAGATATAAGAGACAAATATGGAATCAACAACGCGTTTTCTACTCAAACTAGTCAAGAATCTTGTTTACAAATGTATTCAATATAGATACAACAAGATACAATCAATCACATATACAAATATAAAAGAGTTTGAGTTAGAGACATTTGACACATTGTTTTTATGTGGTTAAACCTCCAAAGAGGAAACATCCACGGGTTGATACCATAACCACCAGCAAAACAACTTTCACTAGTTGGATAAAGTTCACCCTCAAAAGTGACCAATCCACATGATACACTTCCTATTGGATATCCCTTTTATCTTACCTGCAAGCCTTTTACTAATGAAAGCTTTTCCTACTCTCTAACCATAGCTATCCACATGCCACTAGAGAGTAACTTCCCGACCAAGACCGCATGTCTCTAGGAAGATTTTCCATACTCTCTATCCATAGCACTTCACATGCTACTAGAGAGCAACTCCCTAACCATAACACTTCACATGCCACTAGGAAGATTTTCTTGCTTGACTGACTAGATCTCCACGATCCTAACCAAGACTTCCTTGCTTAGCTATCCGGATCCTCCCGATCCTAGTTAAGACTTCTTGCCTTTTACAAGGACTTTCTAATTGTGATTATGAATGCAAAGCGCAAACAAGTATGCAACATAGAACATGATGATCAACATATCCTATGGATACTAGAATTAAACAATGAGCACATAATGTATGATTTTCTAGTTTGCAATCCTAAAATCATGTCATCACACAAATGATGCATGTGCAAATGAAATGCATGGATCAATTACACTTCATGAGAAACTAGACATTGGCAACAAGTTACACAAATCAAAGTTGTCTAGTTACTATACATGAATAATATTCTAGAACATGTGAAACACCAAAACACATATAATTCCTAGATATATTCATGTAACTAAAACTTGAATCAAAGTATATACATTAAGCACATATTCAAAGTTTTAGTAACAAACAAAACATGCTAGATTCACAAGATATGATCAATAAAAGTTCTAGCAAATATTTAGAGCATGTACTCACAAATAAAATCAATTAAATCCTAACTAGCTCTAAGTATAAGATCAAATGTGTTAATCCTATATATATTCAACTAAAAAGACATACTACATGTTGAGACTATTTATCATAAAACAACAATCAATTGAAGGACAAATAGTCCTAGATTGATAGCTAGCACAATACAACTCTCAAGCATGTGAAAACATAGGTTTTAAGAAAACCTAACTCAACATACAAGTTTCTAATAATGCTCAAACTAGCTTCAATAGAGTCTAAAACTCTAATCAAAGTATACACATTAAACATACATATATTGAAGAAGAAAACTCAAGGTAATTGAAGACTTGAAGAACAAAACTCAAGAGAGAAATCAATACCTCAAGTGAAAAACGTGCAGTCTCGTTTTTGTGAGAGTAGCTACCAGAAATCTTGCTCAAATGACTCCAAACTCTTTTGAAAATGATAAAGAACTGATAGAAAAATATTCTCCAACTTGAATCACTCAAATCGGACACCGAATGAGTGAGATATGGTGTTTGGAAGTTGAGAAAATTGGAGTGAAAATTTCAGCACAAGTTTTTCAAATTTTCTTCTTGAAATGAAATTGGGAAGGAAATTGAATTTAAAGAGAGAGAGAGAGAATAAGACCATTTGAAAGTGGCCAATAGGAGGATGCACCTCTATATCCCATGGAGGCACATGGCCTCCACGGGGGCAGAAGGCATCCCTTCCCGTGGAGGCCACACGCCTCCACGGGGAAGGGATGCATGGCACCTCTCACTCCCTCGTGTACTCCTCGCGTCCTTCGATCGTATTTCGGCTTCCGAACTCCGATTTTGAATCCATTTTTGGATTACAAACATGGACTCCCTCACACTCATGGATAACAACAAAACTCTCACAAAATATATGGAATTTGACTCGATACACAAGGATGAAAACCATGTATTATAAAGACACTGAAAATTTCGTAACTTCCAATTCAGAACTTGAAACTTAATGAATGAGTAACCGAAACAACCGGAACTCAATAAGGAATATTATAGAAACAAATTCAAGTTCGATAACATAAACATGCAAACAGATAAGTATAAGAACACATAAGTATGTCGTTTCCTAGAAATAGTCTTAGAACATGCAATGTTACAAACATTGTCAAATTAAATCTAATGCATGTGCATACTTCAACAAGTGTATGTATGTGCTATACTATTCGAGCACAACGATGTAGGGACATAAATGGATGCAATGTGTGTGTGCACTTAAGGCCTTGCAAGAGGAAAGAGGTCTTAAAATACCTTTGATATGCAATAAAGCTTGTTCCTCTTGTAGCCATCACTTTGCTTGAAATCTTGTCCAGCTTCCTTGAAGCATGATAAACCGTGAATCCTATACAACTAATCAATACAAAGAAAAAATGTCGTTTTGATATAGAACTATGCCAACATAAGACTCAAAAACCTAACATTATGGCCTTTTTTTGGACCTTCACAGCTTTATCAGGGTCAGAAAGGTTGAACTTTGTGCTTGACATCGATTTGTCTGTGAAATGCCGTTCGACGTCGGAGATAGGAGTTAAAAATGTCGTACCACATAGAATTTCAAACCCCCTTCTGACCTAAACGTACGACACGAGATCCTTTACGAGAGGATACAGTGTCCGTTGCACATTCCATGTTGAATGGAGCCCTAAAGTGTTGGGTCTAAGATAACTTTCTAGTAGCATCACCTTCCAACTCTTCTCTCTAGCGGGTATCGCTAACATCTTATTAGTACTCTTGACATCATCTAGACACTCTATCTTACTCTCCCAGTTCACTAAGTCTACAAGAACAAATAGGTTTGTCAATGCTAAAACAAAAATAAACTAGGAGAATGACACTAGAAGTTAGCACTCACCGGCTCGACTCCATAAACGGGGATAACAGTATCTCTCATTTCCCTAAAGACCATCTATCAATGGCCCCTTTGCAAAAATGAAAGTATCTTTCCACTTCCCATAGTTTGGTAATAAGGTCTGGGATAAGGTGTTTCATGTTTGGCCTCAAGAAGATAGCAAATCGACCTTTCTTGTGAACATGCTGCTTCAAATAGTATGTGTTTAAAAGCAAAACTAGCACAAAATTTAATTCCTTCTTCTCACGAATAATAGTCAAGCTCAAAAGGATTCTCCAACTATTGGGCATCAGCTGACCGGGGGCAATGTCTAAGTATATTAAGATCTTATGAGCTAATGAAAGGACAGGGAATTGAAATCCTAGTCGATGTCATACTCGTAGAAACACGTCCACCCTGGGATATCCCAGTCCGCTCGCTCATGCTTCTTTGGAGCGCGTAGCTCGATGAATTCAGGAATACCATACGCTACCCTCACATAACTCATGTCGTCATCTGTGAGTATGCTCTCCAGATTCCCACCGCCTAAGACGTTTAGCGGTCTACTCAAGAAGGATGAGCCCTTGACCTCTACATACTCTGGAAAATCTGTGGAGTGCATGGCTGCCTGTACGGCCCCAGTTTCCACTAAGCCTAGTCTATCTGGGTGTACGACATCTAATGGGTTAGCTACGATGACTCATCGCTCAACATCTCTCATGTTGAACCCATCACCCTCTATAACCTCTTCTTCCAAATCGCTGGAGGTCCAAGGAAAGATTGGTTAGAGGTCGGGATCCAAAATTGTTCTCTCACTTGACATAATTCCGCCAGAGCTGAAAAAATGCAGAGAAATGCAAAAAATCAAGCAAAAAACTAGAAACCCCAAATCAAATCCTAAATATTTCTACATGTTAAGGTCAATCTAATAAAACCTTAGTAAATCTAAATCGAACGACCTCCAATCTAGAGTTATACAACGACCTGATAGGGTCTCTAACGTGCTAAATCTCGCAAATTATCGCCTAAATGGATCTAATAAAGAAAATGAAATTAATTTTCGAGGTTGAACACAAAGAACCACAAAGAACTCAAGCAATTTTCTAGGCAAATCCCTAAAAAACTACTTTTCTAGTTCCCTATAAAAAAAGTTAAAATAAGTCTTGCAAGGATAAAAATGAAAGCAAAAGAAAAGTTCTTACCTTGAAAGAGATTTGAATTGGATTCGTTTGATCGATCGCTGGAAAAAATGGACTAGTTTTGATGAAGATTCGCAGAGAGATTTTTTACTTCAAGACTAAGGAAAGAAACAATGGCGGAGAAGTGGAAGAGTTTGGTTAATAAACTAAGGCTTTAACCACGGTTGACATGTGTCGTAACCATTACGGTTACCCCTTAACCAGGGTAAATGCTAGGTAAATTTGAATTTTGATTTATCAAAAGAAGTGCGCCAAAAAACGAAGTGCCACGTCAGTTTGGGGAATTCAACCAATCCTGTCCCATCGGTTGACATTTTCAGTCCCCGAAATGTGAGTACTCGACATCCTATCATTATAGGCACCAAGACTTGTTGAACAAAATTCTAGCTTATGACCATTATATATGAATTGGTCTGCGCTCGACATAATAACAAACCAACATTCGACTCGATAAAATCACACTCTTTAACTTGGAAACTCATTCATTAGTAAGCAAGGGACAAACTGTGGTAGCCAAAAATGGCCCTTAGGCCCAACGCTTAAGCCCATAGTCGATACCATTTTAGATCCGATTCAGGCCCACATAATCTGGTCAACCCAAAGACCTCTGATACTCAGTGAAGGTTGTTTGACTCATTCACTCAAATAACTACCATCTGATAACATGTGCAGAGTTTGAACGAGTCGTGGATCTCTTATCCCATGAAATCTGGCTGAGATTTCAGGGATCAGAAATAAAATCCTCCACAAAATCACAAACCAATGGGTTCAAAGACTCCTATAAATAGAACCTTCCTCTCACTAGAGAGGGATTTTGATTTCTCTCGATTGAAAAGGTTTGATTGCATGTTGAAACTCTGCCTAAATCATGGCTCAAACCACTGAGTCTTCCTAGTTTTCATGTTCCTTACATTCAATCAACCAGTTGTTTCCCTCAAATATTTATATTAAACAATACAACGCTCAGCCCAAGCAAAATAAGACTATATTCGAGGATCAACTAGTTATTCTTCACTTTTCTTTTCTTTTCTTTTTACAGGTTAACAGAGCAGTCGACAACCTTTGATCGACAGAGATCAGACTAAGTTGCTTGGGCCTAGCTTACATCCAGCCTAATCCACATCAATTATAGATAGACCATCTACAGCTTCCACCATTTTCACTAGGACACATGTCACTTCTAGTGACATATGACATGTGTTATATGGTGGCAACATACGGGTTAATTGCATTATGGCCCCTGTATGATAATTGCATAATACCTAGTGTTGAGCAAAAGCAATGATCAGCTTAATAAATGAGTGAGAATTTCATTCTCTTGGGTTTGATTTATTCTTCTTTCTTTAATATATTCTTCATATTTTATTATAACACGTTATCGGTAGGAATATATAAAGATCTCCATAAGAGTGATTTTACTAATATCTTATTATTGTATTAATTGCAATATGAAGATTGTATACAATCCAGTATTATATTGATTTCAACCTGAATATTGTAACGATTGTATATAAGTAAAAAGATCTCTACAACAGTGATTTACTTACAACTCAGTGTTGTATTTTATTACAACCTGAAGATTGTAAAAAATAATATAAAAGCTGAAAGGTCTAAATATTAAGAATTTCAATCCAGTCAGAACTTAAAATTCTAAATTTGAACCTGAAGTTCTTGATTCATTTATTGTTATGCAAGTTATTTATTATTACGCATTTATTTAATTTTACACAATTTTATGCTGGAGAGGTTTGGTCACCCATCTAGATCCTAAAGCTTCTGGATTTATTTTTTTGTTACTCATTTATTTACTGATCGAGGCCAAAATTGTTATATATTTTGGCCTTTATTCCCTATTCATTTGTCTCGTTTTTGGGTGTTTTAGTGTGTCTTATGGCTCTTTATTGTGTTTTGTAGGTAGGAGTGGGCGCGGTTCGGTTTTGGCAGAAACAGTATTGAACCATTATATTTTCGGTTTTTGAAAAATTGAATCGGTTTGAACCGTAATGGACCACAAAACCGAATTGAACCGAACACCTTTATCTAGGTCCGGTTCGGTTCAATTCGGTTTTGGGCCTATTGGGCTTGAGGTTTTTTTTAAATATTTTTTCAATTTTTGTATCCTTTAATAATCTTATTTTGTTATTTAGACCTTTGGCCTTTGGGCAATTGATTTTGGGCTTTTTTTAACAATCCCTTACATTCAAAACACATCTAAATAGACTACATTACTGTTTAACTAATCAAATTTAGTCCAATTCAATCATAAATACATGCTCAATAGTTACTATTCTACCAAATTCAGTCCATACATTACATAAAATGATAGAAGTCTAAAATAAAATAAGATCATACATAAATAATCCAACATACAATCCATAATAAAATTTATATTTTTTTTGTATTTATAGTTCGGTTCGTCGGTTCGGTTCGGTTTTGGAAGGTCCAAAATCGAAACCGAACTATATTTTATGCGGTTCATTCGGTTCGAACCGAATTGAACCGAACTCAACCTTAAAACCGAACCAAAAACCATATTTTGGTTCGGTTTGGGTTGGTTCGGTTCGGTTCAATGAACCGTGCCCACCCCTATTTGTAGGCAATAGGTGACATCTCGATCTTAGAGAAGGAAGTGGAGAATTCCGGCGCAAAGAAAGTGAAATGATGCAAGAAGAACACATGAGGTGCGCTGGTGTGTGCACGAGTACCCTTACCCGCGCATTCCAAGGTTTCAGACCTTTGCTGATTGATCACTCTAAGTTTGTATATATTTTGAGCGTCTAATTCATCCCTTTTGTGTTCGTTTATCGGACATTTGTGTATTTTAATTATCTTTTTGAGTTCTTTACGGGTATTGTTGTTATTCAGGGGCAAATTATGACTTAATGAAGAATATGGGAGAAACCGAAGTTAATCTGCATTTTTGGAGAACTCTACGAGGTCAATGTCACAGAATTAAGTCGCAGTCAATTCCAGAAGACGTTGCCAGTTAAAGCTATGATGAAAGCCTCACAGATCAAATCTGTGAGTTAGCAATGCGAATTACATCTCGCAGTATGAGGCGGCAGATCAGGAGCAGAGAGCACTGTGAGTTAGATCTAGCAGAAGGAGGTAGCAGCCAAATCAGATATTTTTCTACGAAATCCTTACTGTGAGTTCTGTCTAGCAGTTTAGTTCTAGAAAAGATTGCGACATACGACTACGAGTTCAACCTCACAGAATAGTCTAGTAGTTCAGTTCCAGAAAAGACGGTGGCACAAGATTGTGAGTTCAACCTGGCAGAATCGTCTAGTAGATAAGCCCCAGAAGACATCGAATATAGACTACGACGTCAATCTCGCAGAGTGAAGTCACAGAACAAACACAAATGAAGATCTACGAGTTAGAACAAGCAGAATGGGGTGGCAGATATTAAGCTGACTCAACTGCGACATGAGACTACGAGGTCCAAGTCGCAGAAGTTATTCCATATCACCCTGCAAGTGGATTTTTTTTCCAAAACTTCTCCCCATTATAAAAATACCTTTTACTTTCCATAAAAAGTGTGCAAGAGTGATAGTATGTGATCTTGTAGATAGAGTTAGAAACACCATTTTTCACAACCACTTTACTTTGATCTTGTACTTTAGATTAAACACTTTAGTTTACATAAATTAGAATTAGAATCTTCTAATTAATGGTAAGTAGATCTACTATTTGTCAATCAAGCAAGGTTTAGTTGAGCAAGCTAGAGGGGAGCATCAAGAGTTCATGAGCTTTCTTTATATTTCCCTTTACTTTACTTGTATTTACTTGATAATGAGTGGCTAAATCCTTTTTGTTGAGGATTTAGTGATTGTATATATGTGAACACTTTTAGTAATGATCTATTCTATTTTTATCTATTTTGAGTTTACACTTGTGCTTAATATATTCACATGTTAATTGTTGGGTATGTGTAAGGACTTCAATTAGTGATTGGCTTATTTCATGACAAAACACATTGATATTGTAATGTAACGGGTAGCTTAGGTGATTGTGATTGACATGCTTCCAAACATCCCAAAGTGCTTCAAGAAGGTATATCACTAGAGTTAACTCTTTGAAGAGATTTGGTTGCACACACACACACTAACATGCATTTTGACATGCATCTGTTCATTGCTTATATGTGTGCATTTATTACATATCTCACACTTGCACCTCTTTGTTAGACTTAAGTGTGGTTGTGTGTTATGCTTTCGTTTCCTAAGTATGTTTGGAAACGTCCGCGCTTGCACGATGGTGTGCTTGCCTAAGCTCGTTGTGTGACCACTATGGAGGTCCCTTTACCCTCTCTTGGATTAGTATTGGGTTACATGGTCTTATACCATGAGTTTGGGCAATCTTGTAGCTATCCCAATCTTACCCTTGGTCACTCAAATTACCATATCTCTTTTTACAGATATTGAAAGCTCTTTCCATAAAAAGGAGTAGAAATTAGACTTCCATACCTTTCCAACAGTATATTATATTAAATGTTTCGATGTCGTTAAGTCATGTTTTGGGTCACTCAAAACTAACATTGTTGCGCTGTCGCGTTTTTTCCCGAGAGAAAAGCGACATTGGGGCGGCTTGAGTTCCAAGTCACTTTTTCTTGCGTATTTTGGCACCCAAACTTGAGAGAAAAGCAACCTTGAAGCGACCTGACCTCCAGGTCACTCTAAGGTCATTTTTTGTCATTAGAAATAAATTTTTCCTTATCTAAAACGACGTGGCTTCACTTGGATCATATATATACTTCATCTTCTTCCCCATTTTGACCTAAAGCTCTGAAATTCACATTCCTAGTGAGAGAAATTAACTCCAAGAGAGAGAGAAAGCTCCAAGAACTCACCTTTTATCAACCAAACATACTTCCATGAACATTTAGCAACATTCAAGCATCAAATCTTCATAGGTCTTTGTTGGTTTCATAACTAGGTGACTTGAACATGCTCTACAAGTCTTTGCTTCATTTATATGTTCATATTAGACTAGGATTAGCATTTATTTAGTTGATTAAATGCATGACTCCTTGCTTAATATTGTTTTCAATATGTTTGAGTCTTCATATGTTGGTTGAGATTAGCATTTCATCGATAGCTAGCATTTAGAACCATTTTGCCCTCTATCTAAATCTTTATGTCTTGCATTTAGATATTGTTGATTAGGACTTATTGATTGTATTCATTAATTGCATATTTATTGTCCTTGCCGATTTATGTGACAACTTGTGTTGATGTGGCTTTATTTGATGACTAGTTTTTAGACTTGCATATCTATATCTAGTTAGGTCTTTATGAGCATTCATATATACATTAATATCTAGGATTTGTGCTTAGTGCCATCATATAATCCCTAGTTAAGTATTTAATGTTGACTAGCATTAATTGCATTTTGAGTGTTCATATATTCACATAGGTTGTTAATCTCTTATTTGAGAGTAAAGTCTTATGACTACAAGGTGTAGTGCACAAGCAAGTGAAGTCTTGCAACCAAGGTGTGGTTGGCAAGCAGAGTGGTCAAGAATTCATTATAAAGGCCCGTTGGGTAGAAGTGGTGGGTTAGTGACCTAGAATGGTGGGACTAGAGGTCAACCTAGCTTGTAAACATTATTACAATAGTGGATTTGATGATCTGAGTGGCTAAGTGGTTAGCCGTTGTTTTTCCCTTGTTGAAGGATTTCCATGTAAAAAAATTAAGTGTTATTTTATTTCCGCATTTTGTACTTGATTTTTTATGTTTGTTTATGGGGTAAATTTTAATATTGATTAATCAAGAAAATTTGATAATTAACTTGATTAAAACATATTCACCCCCCCTCTAGGTTATTAGACACATGCTTTAGTATTATTTTCTGTATGAACTTTACTTAACATCTAAGCATGAATTGTTGTGCATGAATAGTAGATCTATCTCTTGGTTGACCAATCTTAAGTAGTTTACACTTGAAACTCTTACATATAGATTTTTAATGATAGAAAATAAGTTGTGAACTTTGCTATTAGCATCTTGCATCATTATCTCCTCAGCATATCTTTAGAATCTTTAAACTAAGCATTTTACAAGCAATTCCTCATTAGCTTAATTTTCGGTGAATTATCCTAGATCAATCACTAGAACACATTCAAGTTCCTCCTGGGAACGATACCTTTACATGTGTCCGCTATACTCGACAGCTATTGGTACACTTGCGAACGGTCATCTAGACTCGCACACTCCATTTAATTTCATTTAGTTTTTAGAGCACCATTAGTTTAGAGGTACACTCGGAGTGCGTCAAAATCTTATGTCTTCTCAACCTCATTTCAGTGTTAAGGAGGTGCAATGAAGCCAATCTTGTGTTAAATTGGGAGAAAAGCCACTTTATGGTGCGTCAAGGGATAGTTTTTGGGCACATAATTTTGGAGTGAGGAATGGAGGTGGATAAGGCGAAGATTGATGTAATGAAGAGTTTGCAACCCCCTATGACGATAAGGGAAATCCGTTCATTCTTGAGACATGCCAAGTTTTATAGAAGATTCATTAGGGATTTCTCCAAGATTTCGAGACCCTTATGTAGGTTGTTGCAAAAAGACATTGAGTTCGACTTCGACGATAAATGCTTAGAAGCTTTTAAGAAGCTTAATACATTATTGATATCAGCACTAGTAATGAGACCACCAGATTGGAATCTACCATTCAAACTTATATGTGACGCATCAGATTATGCAATAGGGGCATTGCTTGGGCAACGAATAGAGAAGATTCTGCACGCCATATATTATGCATCTCGTACATTGAATGATGCTCAGCTCAATTACTCAACCATAGAAAATGAGTTGTTAGCGGTGATTTTTGACTTGGAGAAGTTTAGGTCATATTTGGTAGGGGCAAAGATAGTTGTATTCATGGATCACTTGGCACTCCGATATCTCTTTTAAAAGAAAGACGACAAACCACGACTTATCCGGTGGATACTTTTATTACAAGAGTTTGATCTAGATATTCGAGATAAGAAGGGAAGCGAGAATGTGGTGGTGGATCATTTGAGTAGGTTGATGCATGAATTCAAGCAAGAGAAAGACCCACTTCTATTGAGAGATGACTTTCCGGATGAGCAATTATTGGCCCTTGCAAATGAAGAGCCATGATATGCGGATATTGTCAACTTCTTGACAAACGACATCATACCCCCAGATTTGTCATACCAAAGTAAGAAGAGATTTAAATGGCAGGCAATGCAGTATTTGTGGAATGACCCTTATTTATTCAAGCATTAAGTGTATCAGATTATTAGGCAGTGTATTCCGGAAAGTGAGCAGATGGACATTCTGAAGTTTTGTCATGAATTGAGTTGTGGAGGCCATTTTAGTGCAAGAACTATGGCTATGAAGGTTCTTCAAGCAGGATTTTATTGGCCTTCTATTTTTAAGGATTCCTATCATTTTTGCATGACTTGTGATAGATGCCAAAGGTCAGGGAATATTGGAAAGAGGAATGAGACCCGCAATCGATGAATATGGCAGTTGAAATATTTGATTGTTGGGGAATCGACTTCATGTGACCATTCCCACCTTCAGAGGGCAACTTACATATTTTGGTGCCGGTGGATTATGTGTCCAAATGGGTAGAAGGAAAAAACATAAAAACAAACGATGGCAAGGTTGTTGTGAAATTTATGAAGGAGTTTATTTTCACAAGATTTGGGACCTCTAGATGTATAATTAGTGATGGAGGAAGCCATTTTTGTTATAGAGTATTCGCAACATTGATGAAACAGTACAATGTGAGGCATAAGGTGGCGACTCCATATCAATCCTTAGACCTTGGGCCAAGTTGAAGTAAGTAATCGGCATATCAAGCAGATTCTAGAGAAGACAGTCAAGCCAAACCGAACCGAAGAGATTGGGCTTCCAAGTTAAATGATGCATTATGGGCATCTAGGACAACTTTCAAGACTCCAATCGGTATGACTCCATTCTGGTTGATTTTTGGAAAGGCATGTCACCTACCGGGGGAATTAGAGCACCATGCCTACTAGGCGATTAAGTCGCTCAACTTTGACTTAGACCAAGCAGGTGAGCAACGGAAGTTACAATTGAATGAACTTGAAGAACTTCGGGATGAGGCATATGAAAATGCCAAGCTCTATAAGGAGAGATCAAAAAGAGTACATGACAAAATGATCATTAGAAAGGATTTGCATCCAAGAATGTTGGCACTACTTTTCAACTCTCGGCTAAAGATATTTCCGGGAAAGTTAAAGACAAAATGGTTCTATCCATATCGAATCAAGGAAGTTTTCCCCTATGGAGCGATAGAACTAGAAGATTTAAGAAGTGGGGACACTTTCAAGGTCAACGGGCATAGAGTTAAGCCATATTTCCAAGGGATTGAAGAAGCAAGAGTGCTAGAACAAATCGAAATTATGGAGCCGGAGAGCTCAAATGCAAGGCTTGGTGGTAGGCAATCCACATAGGTACACTCTACCTTTGTATATAGTAGTCAATTATTTAAGTTTTAATTATATATTGTTTAGCCTAAGAGTGTGGTTGCCTTGTGATTAGTGGATAGGATGTGATTGTACATATATGATAGTAATGGTTTTGTTGTTCGTACAACCAAACCTTCAAACTCGTGCCCATGTTCTTTATTGTTTAAATATTGGGGGCAATGTTGAGTTTAGGTTTGGGGGTGTGGGCTTAGTGTTACGATTTGAGCTTTTCATGAACAAAAATAACATTTTTGAATGTGATGTTTATGATGTTAAGGAGTATCGTGCATTGCACTAGTGAATGAGTATTGGATAACTTTGTATCAATCTATGATTGATCACCCAAATCGAGTTAGTCCCTTTTCTCTTTATGACTTAGTGAAAGAGATTTTGTACGAAAATGTTAGGATCAATAGTGGAGGCTACCAAAGTGAGAATTTGTGCCTAAATTTCTTATTTTTGAGGGTTTAATTCTACTCTTCCAAACTGTGTTTTTAAAATATTCTATGGTTATATTGATCTCATCAAGCATGATACATATTGAATGTCATTGAACATGCATGTGGACTTCTTACTAAAATTTGTATTTCCCTATTAGATAGACTTTTGAATATGATTTTAGACGATATGTGCTCTTAGTTTCAAAATCAGCCCAAACACATATCCCAAAGAAAGAAAATTTGCAAGGTCAAAACACAAGCCACTCCCACTAAATTCATAAACACAGTCCTATCTCATAAAACATGAGGAATGGCTTGTACTTAGGCATCCTATGAGATTGTGCAAAGAAATGTAGTGTCAAAAGAAGAAAAGAAGTTAGTGTCAAAATAATTAAGCACTTGAAACTCGTTTTCATTCATCTATATATGTCACTCAAAATATAAGTGACACCTTAGCACAAGAAAATGGAAGTAAAGCCTAGACGCTAAAATTGAAAAGTGTTTTAGTCATAATAGGGGAATCAAAAAAAATTGCCAAAGTGCCATAATACAAAAACTCGGTATGGGCAATGATCAGTATACACCAAACTTCATTCACCAGTTGAAATCAAAAGGAGTCATAATTGATCTTTAGGATATCTAACTTGGGAATACTCGTCGAATCATGCTCTTTCCACGTTCTTGATTTTTCAATTCCTTCTTGAGATCCATCTTTAGAATTATGCTTCCATGAAAAATATATCTTATGCGAATACATTCACACATATATTCAATTTCACATATGTTGATAAAGAGCGAGCCTAGGATTCTGAGAGAAAACTTGACTGAAATCCAGTGAGGATTAGAGTCAAGGCGAATTGTATCCATGCATTCCAGTTCAGAGTCTTTGAAACTTCCAAATTATAGTATGAGATTCATTTGTGTGCTATTTCATATCGAATGACATTTTGTTATTTTCTACTAAGTATCTTTTGCATTGATCTCTTCATTCACATGTATCACAATAAAAATCTTTTGAAATATTGGCTCTCGTAACCTTTTAGGAATTTATTTTTGCTAATTTCTTTTTAGTGGTTTTGCTCGAGGGCGAGCAAAGGTTAGGTTTGGGGGTTTTGATCTCTCTAAGTTTGTATATATTTTGAGTGTCTAATTCATCCCTTTTGTGTCCGTTTATCGGACATTTGTGTGTTTTAATTATCTCTTTGAGTCCTTTGCAGGTATTGTTGTTATTCATGGGCAAATTAGGACTTGATGAAGACTATGGGAGAAAACGAAGTTAATCTGCATTTTTGGATAACTCTGTGAGATCAATATCACAGAATGAAGTCGCAGTCAAGTCTAGAAGTCGCTGCCAGTTAAAGCTGCGATGAAAGCCTCGTAGATCAAATTTGCTAGTTAGCACTGCGAGTTACATCTCGCAGTATGAGGCGGCAGATCAGGAGCAGAGAGCACTGTGAGAATAAACTGCCAGTTACATCTAGCAAAATGAGGTAGCAGCCAAACCAGATATTTTTTTACGAAATCCTTACTCCGAGTTCTGTCTAGCAGTTCAGTTCCTGAAAAGATTGCTACACACGACTGCTAGTTCAACCTCCCAGAAGAGTTTAGCAGTTCAATAAAAGACTGCGGCATAAGATTGCGAGTTCAACCTCATAGAATCATCCAGCAGATAAGCCCCAGAAATCAATGTGAATATAGACTATGACATCAATGTTGCAGAGTGAAGTCCCAAAACAAACACAAATGAAGATCTGCGAGTTACAACCAGCAGAATAAGGTGGCAGATATAGAGCCGACTTAACTGCGACATGAGACTGTGAGGTCCAAGTCGCAGATTATGTTGCAGAAGCTATTTCGCATCACCCTGCAAGTGGATTTTTTTCCAAAACTTCTCCCCACTATATAAATACCTTTTTCTTTCCATAAAAGTGTGCAAGAGTGATAGTATGTGATCTTGTAGCTAGAGTTAGAAACACCCTTTTTCACAATCACTTTACTTTGATCTTGTACTTTTAGATTAAACACTTTAGTTTGCATAAATTAGAATTAGAATCTTCTAATTAGTGGTAAGTAGATCTACTCTTTGTCAATCAAGCAAGGTTTTGTTGAGCAAGCTAGAAGGGAGCATCAAGAATCCATGAGCTTTCTTTATCTTTCTCTTTACTTTACTTGTATTCACTTGATAAGGAGTGGCTAAATCTTTTTTGTTGAGGATTTAGTGATTGTATATATGTGAACACTTTTAGTAATGACTATTCTATCTTTTATCTATTTTGAGTTTACACTTGTGCTTAATAGATTCACATGTTAATTGTTGGGTATAAACTTTACTTAACATCTAAGCATGAATTGTTGTGCATGAATAGTAGATCTATCTCTTGGTTGACCAATCTTAAGTAGTTTACACTTGAAACTCTTACATATAGATTTTTAATGATAGAAAATAAGTTGTGAACTTTGCTATTAGCATCTTGTATCATTATCTCCTCAGCATATCTTTAGAATCTTCAAACTAAACATTTTACAAGCAATTCCTCATTAGCTTAATTTTCGATGAATTATACTAGATCAATCACTAAAACACGTTCAAGTTCCTCATGGGAATGATACCTTTACTTATGTCTGCTATACTCGTCAGCGATTGGTACACTTGCGAAGGATCATCTCGACTCCCACACTCCATTTAATTTCATTTAGTTTTTAGAGCACCATTAGTTTAAAGGTACGCTCGGAGTGCATCAAAATCTTGGCACCGCTGCTGTGGAACTCTCTATAGCGTTATGTTTTTTTTAGTACAATTCGTCATTGTAGTAGTAGAGTTAATCAACTTGTTACTCAAATCTTTGATCAGTTTTTAATTGTCAATTTTTAGGATACCTTTTGAAATGGCAAGTCGTGATATGTCACCTGCTAGGTCACAGGATGGAGAATGACGTGTGTCACTGGTCAGAGTGAACGATGGTGAACATCGTAGGTATATGAAGGATTATTCCCCTTGCCAAGAGTCGGAGCTCACCCTTCGGCAATCTTGTTAAATACAGTACAAAGGAATTAGGAATTGAAGAACCAACATTATAATACTCTCCCCACATACTATGGAATGATAGGGGAGGATGCTCTTCAGTTTATGAAAGAGTATTATAATGTGATGACAACCATTCACCTAGGAGCGTTGTCAGAGAATTAACTCAGGATGCGATGTTTCTCATATTGCACGAAGGATAAGGCTAAGCAGTGGCTTATAGCCTTAGCATCTGAATCACTTACCACATGGGATGAGGTTGAGCAAAAGTTGTTTGATAAGTACTTTTCGGTGTGGAAGACCAAGAAGATTTCGAGGAAAGATTGCCACATTCGTGGAAGAGGACGAAGAACCTTTTCACGAGGCATGGGAAAGATTCAAGTTACTCTTAGCTCAATGCCCTCATCATGAGTTTACACTAGTCAGTTGAATTCAGTCATTTTACGATGGACAATCACAAAATAGATGAGGGGATTGGCAAGCAATTCTGAGAAACAACAAGTACAATGGGTAGTATGTCACGTGTATGGGCAGAACAGACATTGGGCGGACATGTACCCCGGTCAAGGTTCACCACCCCAAGAAGAGGAAGCATAAGCATTCTACCAATACAATCATATTCGTCAATGGAATTACCCAAATGGAAATAATTACAACCCTAATTGGAGAGACAACCAATGGGCTGGTAATTACAATATGGGGCAATGCCAATGAGGAAATCAGCAGTATGGAAACAATCAGAAATACTAAGGGTATGGAGGAAACCAATGGGGGAATCAGAACAATGTCCATTCAAGCCAGAACAATCAGAAAGCTCAAGTCTATAATCAAGAGGAAGACCAACGGATAGTTAGCTTGGAGGCCTCCATTTAGAAGATTTCTATGCAATTGGCTCAATTGCAAGAAAATTCCAAGCGGCAAGATAAGGGGAAGGTGCCTATTAACCACATGGAAGGGATAAACATGGTGACCGTGGTGGGAAACAAGAAAGGGGTTGCCATAGGAAAAGTGCAACCGCGCCTTCATAAAGCAAATAACCCTTACAAACCCCTAAATACCCAAACCAAAATTAAGCTCAAAATGAGTGAAGAAGTTAGCAAGATGGATCATGAATTGGGACCAAACCACTAAGAGCTTCTTTGAGGCAATATCAGTGCGATCATTCAGAAAAGTCTCCCACCAAAGCTTAAAGATCTATGAAGTTTCACCTTCGATATATCAGTTGGGGGCACTTCAACGGAGAAGGCCATGTTAAACTTGGGATCGGGGATCAACTTGATGTCTTCCTCGGTCTACAAGGGGTTAAAGTTAGGAGAGCTCAAGCATACCTCTATGTCTTTAGTTTTGGCGGACCAATCTTCACGACACCCTCTCGGGATTATTGAAAATGTGCTCCTAGAAGTGGACAACCTAATCATCCCTACAGATTTTGTTGTCCTTGATGTTGGAGAGAAATACACAAGTAGAGAACAACTCATACTTCTTGGAAGGCCATTCATGGCTATGGCAAGAACCACAGTTGATATGCATCACGGGAAGCTAACCATGACAGTCTTGGGAGAGGTAGTTGAGTTTAATGTGTTTTTAGGGAAAGAAGAAAAGGAGTTAAACACTTGTTTCAACATGACAACCGAAGAAACCAAGGCAACAACCAAAGAACCGATGGATGATTTGGAAGATTTCTTTCAAGCATTTCAAGATGAAGTAAGGATGCTTGAAGAAGAAAAGAAGGACCTCATTAAAAAAGATGAGAAGCTAGTTGTGATAGATATCAACCTTGCTTTGAGGATTGATACACTTGAAAAGGAGATGGATGAAGCCCCAAGAAAGGTGAAGAATTGGCACGGGTTGTCAAGAATCAAGAGAAAGAGTTCACAAGGAAAATGGGAAATATGCTTATGGAGGTAGAGAGGAAAGATAAGGAGCATCAAGCTCTTATGGATGCCTTAGCAGTAAAAGAATATACATGTAAGGTCTCTAAGATCAAGGAATGCCATTTGATAGTGAAACTCAAGCAAGTCGAGCACGCCATCAAAGTCTTGATGAAGGAGACAACCAGGAAAAAAGAAGGATCCACCTCAAAGTCCACCAAAGTAAGCAACAACGAAACTCGCCCACGAAAGGTGAAGGGTAATGTTCCTTATTTGCCTCATAAATGCTATTTTTGCCATGTTAAGGGTCACAAAAAGACCCAATGCAATGAGTACATCAAGAGTCGTAAAAATAGGCATAGAAAATGTTGTGAGGAACCAAATAAGGGTCATACACATATGGATCCGAAAGGACAAGAGTGACTAGTGTAGTAGTGCTTAGATTAGTTTTAATAGTATTAGTTTCTTAGTTAGTGTTTTTAGTCTTTTTGTTTCTTTTTACCGCGTGTGGTATTTTTGTTTTTGAATTTTCAGGTTTTAGGACTATATGGATTTCTTCATGCAAGATTTGGGGTCAAGCTACCAACCAATGAGCATGTCAGACAAAAATGAGTTGAGAGAGCTCATGCAAAAAAAAGTAATCGCACCAATGATCATATTGTAGCAGAGCAACATTTCAACAAATATGTGCTACCTGGCTGGCTAGAATAAAGAATAGAGTCAGGTTTTGATGGAAATTTCAACACCTCCATAATAGCAGCAAATCAAGGCTACAAGACCATCTCACACCTACCAAGGGATGAAACACAAAGTAACCTTGAGGAAGAAAGAAACACAATGATGGAAGAAATGTGCAAGGAGTCGATGGATGTCAGAAAAGAGCTAAAGGCATTGATGGAGTTGTTGAAGAAGGAAAAGGATGCACTTCAAATGAAAGTAGAAGAAGTCTTCTAAGAAAAAGAAGATATGAGGGAGGATTTTGAGAAGAAAGTGCAACTTTTAAAGAAGAAGCTCGAAGGCAAAACGCCTTAGAAGTCTCAAAGATGGAGAAGCTCCAAGAGATAAACCAAAAGCTCGTACTTGAGGTGAAATCGCTCAGAGGGAATAATAGTACTCTCAAGAAGAAGAATGGCGAAGTCCCCAACAAAAACAAGGAATTTGAAGAACAAATTGAGAGACTGGAAGTCGCAAATAGTACAACAATAGAGGAATTCTTGAACTTCACAAGGGTATCAAAGGAATTTGAAGACAAGACAACTCACAAGTTAAAGGAGATGTAAATGGAGATTGAGCTGAAGGTCACAGCTCTGGACGAAGTCAAGAATGCACTGAACAAAAAAGAAAAATCTTTCAAAATAGCAGAGGCAAGAGAAGGTGACCACATCATGAAGTTGGGAAAAGTGGAACAAGCGGTCAAATCAATATCAACGAATCCTTACTCAAAGCCACAGAGTCACCAATTGAAAGGGAGAATTCCTAACTCTTCCCTCGTGTATTATTTTTGTTCAAAGAGAGAGCATTCTAAAAATGAGTATCATATAGTGCATAGTAATAGGAAAATGAGAGGTGCTAGGAGTATAAACAATTCTTCTAAAGTTAAGAAGATTTGGATAAGGAAAGACCAAATACACTTAGTGAGAAATATGAGAAAGGAAAGGATAAAAAGTCCATCTAAGTTTATTTGGGTTGCTAAGAAGAATGAATTCCCAAACTTGGTCAACCACCCTTAGTGGACCCTAGCCCCTCACCTAGTGCATCCAATTGATAAATTTTTGATACATGAGTATATTGAACAATTCATTTTCTCTTTTTAATCTAATGTTGCCCATTTAGTTTGATTAATTTGATCTTTTCATTGTGTGGCAAATTAGGTTTGGGGGAGAAAATGCATTGTGGAATCTATATTATTTTTTGTGTTTTGCTTTTATGTTTTCATTGCTAATAATATAATAAGGCAAATTGAGTTAGTATTTTTGAGTTTGTGCAGGTCAGGAGGCAAAAAATGAAAGGAGACAGAAAATCAAGGTGAAAGATCAGAGCTAGTATAAAGCTTCAGTGCGCGGGTCTATACGTTGGTGCACACCAGCACACTAACTAGCGCACCAAGCAAGGAAATCAGAGCCTGATAGCGTTATGTGCTGGTCATTCTGCGCGGGTGTCCACCCACGCATGACCAGCGCAGTTCAGAGAAGACTTAGCGTATTCATCAGATGTGCGCGACGTTGCACTATTTGAGGCCACCAGCACACAAGGGAATGTGTGTGAGTACATATGTGCAGGTTCAGACCCGCACACATCAGAAAAGCACACGTGCACATTGCACGTTTATAAATATGCTGTCACTTTCATAGGCTCCACCACAACTCTTTCAAATGAAATTCTCCTCCTCTTTCCCTCTCAAGGTAGTTCTCTTATTTCATCCCCACATAAGAGCAATAATCAAGCGCAAAGGTATGAATTTCTCACTATAATCTTGTTTCAATTGCCTAAATCATTGTTCTTAATAACTCTTCTCTCTACAAACTCTCCACATGCATGAACCGAATCCTTGTGGATGAACCCATGAATTTTTACCTTCTTGTGTTCAATTGTATGTTGGATTTGATTATATAATGCATGTTTTTGTGTATTGATGTGATTTGAACTGAAATCTCTCCATGATTATGCGTAAAATTGAAATTTTAGGGTTCATGAGTAGAGATTGTATATTTGGCAAAATTAATTATGGAATGGTGGTTAAATTGATGCTAGAATAGGGTAATGGATGAATGTGGGTGTTGAATCAAAATTGTGGCATGTAGAAATAGAGTTGCGCGTGCAGAATCCACACAGTTCTGGGTAACTGGGCGGGTGCTTTGTCATACTCGCACACTGTATGCATTTTGCCCAAATTGCTTCATTTGATTCACTTGCTCTTTGTGTTTTCACTTGCTCATATCTGGAATATATTCATCCCTGAAGTTAGTTATTTTCTCTTGCAGATGACAAGTATACCAAAATCAATTGCAAGGAAGTTTGGCCCAGGATCACGCTAGAAAAAATCAGATCTTGGGCCACCACCACCGTGTACTATGAACAGTGATTTCCCTAGACAGTTAGAGAAATTCAAAGGCCATAAAATCATAGAAGAAAGGGTAATAGCAAGAGATGAGCTAGACGATACATAAATCCCTCAAATGATAGACACAACGGGATGGCAAACATTCACACGTTCCCCACTAGCTTACTGTAGACATGTGGTAGAGGAGTTCTACGCGGGGATGGTCCCCGATGATTTCAGGAATGACTGTCTAGTGATGGTTCGTGGAAGAGAGGTCAGTATTACCCCTACAAAAATCAACCGGTACTTCAGAACTGAGAGGCTGGGCAATGTGCCAGAAAACAGTTTCATTGGGGGTGTTACTCGGAACTAGATGCACACTAGGCAGAATGTAGATCTAGCCTAATGCCTTGGTGATCCAATCGATGACTTTTTAGGTGGCCCCCAAGCTACCTTCTTAAGCACACTAATTTGAAGATCGAGTTGGAGTTATGGCATATCTTCGTCTCTCACTCCCTGAGGCCATGAGACCACAGGACTTCAGTTGCATTTGAGGTGGTCATTATTCTACACTGCATCCAGCATGGGAGTTACATTGACATCGGTACCTTTGATCACTCTAACATCCTGATGGTGGGTCGCATGGACAAGGAAAGCCAGTTGCTACTGTTCTCGTGCCTGATTATGAAATTCTGCAGGAGAGCAAGAGAAGACTTTGGAGATGATCCCTTCGAGCCTCACTAGGGAGACATTGGGATTCTTACCTGGGAGACGTTGCAGATTGAGAGAGACCCCAATAGTCGGCGGAGGAAAACAGGAAGAAGAAAGATCAAAGCTGCAGCAGGGTCAAGCAGGCATGCGCATGAGGATGTTGGTGATAAGATGGAGTTCGATCAGGAGCTGATGCACCACACTCAGGGGGCCACATCCCCAGCTCCTAAGACTGCCAGTGGTGACTATCAGGTTCCATGGCAGACTCTGATTTCAAGGATATGGAGCCTTCAGACGACTATAGAGGTAATAAACTCATATCTCACCTTAGAAATCAGAGAGAACCGAGATAGCATTGAAGATTGATGGACCAACATCACCGGAATGCGCAAGGACCTTGATCTGATGCCATATCAAAGGAGGAAGAAGATGTCAGCTCCAACGACATATCAAGGAGGTCCAGTCATAAAAGTCTATAGAGCTGAGTATCAGACGGCACTAGAGCGCTCTAATCGAGAGTTTGAAGAAAAGGCCAGGGATGAACTTGATCCGAAAGGCAAAGAGAATATGGTAGATGATGGAGCAGAGTCATCAGATGAGGATTGATCTTGCAGACATTTCAGTTTATCTATCTTTGCTTGCCGTTACTTTTATTTTATTTCGTAAACTTTGTTATTAGTTTATTTTCTGCATTTTTAGTTTTCCTTGGGTTGATTTAATAATTGTTAGTGGATGATGTTTAGTCTAAGTATTTTGGGATTTTAGAGTTTGTTTAATTTTGGAGGATATGCATTTGAGATATTTTTGTGTGGTTGATTTGTTTTTGTAGATGTTTGTGCTTAACGCTAGGTTCTTCATCTCTTGGAATTGACAAACCGGCCACTTGCAAGTCTTGGAGGGACGAGCAAGCCAATAGTGCTCATAAAACGGGTAAGAACCTAATCCTCATAAAGGATGGACAAATGCAACTACTTCGGTTTAAAATTCTTAATCTCAAATTCTTGAACTCTAAAATGTTTCCTATCTTGATCTTGTTGAGCTTATTGATTTATTCATTTTTGATTGATGTGATGAGCCAAAGGCTCTTAGGATTATATGTGAGTGTACATGTTTTTAATTTTGAATATATAGCCTCGTTTGGTTTGGGGATGATTTTAAACACTCACATTTTGTATACGTCTTGTGCATATAGTGATATTCGGTTTAGGGGTCATCATGCCCCCACTCCATAATTTTTGATTGAAAGAAAATGCTTGATGTTGGTTTGTGCTTAATGTCAAAATTGCATGATTGCCTTTATATGGTTGAGCCATGTTTGAGTCATTTAATTTTTGTTGGGGCATTGATTGCGTGTTATTAGTGCCTATGTTTTTTATGTTTTGAGTCGAGTAGGTGCACGCCGCTAGGCCGGACTCTCTTGTCTTCAACATTGAGGACAATGTTGGGTTTTGGTTTTGAGGTGTAGACGCCTTGTTGAGTCGTCTTTTTGTTTTTGAGTCATTTTTATTATCTTTTTGTTCTAAATTTTTCAAATTTGTCGCATTGGCCAAAACTTTTGAGCTTTAATTAGCTTGGATGTGATGCCTTGAGCGTGTGCTCTTAGCGAGTATGTCTATGCATGGTGAGCTTGTGTAACAGCTAGTTGCCACTTTAGGGGTCTCACTTGAATGTCATGGGCTAGTCCCATCCTTTTTGTGCTTAAGTTGAGGGGATTCAGTGCTCTTGCACCTTGTTCTAATAGTGGAGTCTATCCGAGAGTTCACAAACACAAGCCTTTTAAAAAGCACATTGAGTGTTAAATTGTTCTATTCTTAAACAATTTTCTCGTCATGTGTCACACACAATGAAGAACAATTAACATGTCAAACATGTTTATCAAATGAGATACAATGCAAGCTAGTGAGTGTTTTTGAAAAGGATGCACACTTATATAAACAATAAAGAACACAAATGCAAGATAAACAAAACATGCATGAAGTGTGTGTGTGCACCTAAACTCTTCAAGAGACAAAGTCAAGTGAGTATACCTTTTGCTCTTGAAGTCATGGAGATGCTTGGAAGCTTGCCAACACGGACCTAAGCTACCCATTACACAATCATCCCCAATGTGGTGTGGTTTGTCATGAAATAAGCCAATCATAAAATCGAGGTCCTTACAATCTCCCCCTTTGGCTATTTCATGACAAAACAACCACTCATAAACAATTCTCACAAAATAAAACAAAGCTATTGTCCATAATCACTTTTACATTACAAAAGAGATACCTAGAATCTAAATCTTCAATATCTTCAATCTCTTTGTAGAATTATCAATGTACCTACACACAATAGCAAGAAGCATTTTCCAAGAACAAGTGCAAGTGAGGTGAACAAATAAAAACAAGCATTGCACTTAAATACAAATAAAGCAATACAAAGAATGGATGTGCAATGCTCCCCCTAAAAGGTTACTCTCTCTCATGAGGCTTTTCCCCCTAAAGCATAAACAATGCTCCCCTTATATCTCTCACTCCCCCTATATCTCTCAAGACTTCTCCCCCTTTTTGTCCTGAGATAGGCAAAGGAGCTCCCCCTATCGGGTTGCTTTAGCAAAGAGAGCTATTAGCACAAATACGATGCATAATCATATACACAAACTTTATGCAACTTAAAAAATTGAGAGAGATTCAAGGAGTTTTATTTACCAAAAAAATGTGTGAATTTGTTGCTTTGCATGCAAGACATATAGCATTCAAGTTCAAGCAATGGTATTTGGCAAAGCAAACATCAAAAGGGTTTCCAAAAGAATTCAAACCAATTTGCACCCTTTTGTCATAAGCAAACAAGATATAGTTTTTCAAAATGAATTTCAATTTAAAGAGCAACTATATCAAACTTTATAAGCGAAACAAGACATGAGTGACTTTTGCACCCTTTTTGATTTTTCCGGGTAGGATACCCGTATGATAGTAGCCTTGTTCAACTAATAAAGAGAGAGAGAAGACTAAATTTGGATGAGACATCCTTATTTATTGCACGGATACAAGATCCTTATTGAGTTTAGTCTTCTCAGTTGCTTTCACACATATTTTGCACTAAAGCAATCAAAAACATTTCATGCATATCATTTTAAGCATGTCATTAAAAGTTCTCATGTCATGGAGATAAATTATGGGTCATCCAAATGTATTTTCCCAATCAAATCTCCTAGTCCAAAAATGCATTGTTGAACTAAAATATGACATGGATTGCAAGTAAAGCAATGTTGCACACTTATTAAGAAAATAACATATAAGCATATATGTGCAACCAAGAATCTCAAGCAATTATCAAAAGAGCATAAAATAAATCAAATTTTTGTACATTGCAAATCATGAAAGTTCGCTCTCTTTGCTTGAGCTCCCCACAAGGGGTCAAATCCAACCAAGGCAATGGGAGGCATGAGCTCCTATAGACCTACCAATTCCAACGGACCTAGTTGCATCTATGGGAATCATATAGGCACTAAGGCAAGCGGGTTCATTCTTTCTGACCCACCTAGGTTCCACTTTAACATTTTTAGTTGTCATAGACATGTTTCTAGGTTCCCTAGGTTTATGCAAACTTGCCCTATTTTTCAACTGTTTTTCTTTTATGCTCTCTAATCTACACCTCTTAATGTAATTCAAGCAATTTGGTCTTAAGTGACCAATCATACCACAATAATGACAAGTAGGTACAAAGTAAGGATTCATACCATAACATTGTGATCTCATCGAGGCATCACCATGTTGATGAGGTTGTCTTTGATGGTGCATCGGTTTGCTTCTCCTTGGAGCTTGAGCGGATTGGTTGCACCTTTGTGGTCTAGCTTGTTGAGGTGGTTGAGCCGGTTGATCATGCCTTCTTGGTTGAGCATGCCACTTATGGTCACCTCCTTTCTTGATGGTTGACTTATTGGAGGAGGTGGTTGGCTTCTCAAGGACTTGTCCTCTCTTCTTGGATTGCCTAGGCTTTGGTTGAGTTGCCAAGGCTTGTGTGGACTTTCCTTGAGTTAAACCTTGCTTGGATGAAGCTTTGCTCTTGCCTTGAGCCTGAGGTTGTTTGACCTTGGCCTTCTTTAATTCTTCAAGGTACCTCATCTCTCTTTCCTTGACAATCTTCAAGGAGTTCTCTTTGTTGGCAAGTTCATCCTTCATTGCCTTTATCCTTTGGTGGCAATCTTCAATCTCCTTTTTTTACTTGGACACATCAATCATGTCCGTCTTCGAGGAGTCATCTAACTTGGCCTTTAATTGAAGATTTTCCTTCTTCAACAAATCTTCACTTTCCTTGACTCTCCTCACTTCATCATCAAAGGGAGTCACTTTGGCTTTTAGTTGAAGATTATCCTTTTCTAATCTAAGGATATCATTTTCCTTCTCTTTCAAGGTCTTTTAAAGAGAATCAACCAACTCTTAATAATCCACCTTATTATCACAAGAGTTCTAGAAGCATGAGCCATCACTATCAAGGCTTCTCCCACTTGTGCTTGTGAGAGTCATATCATCAAGGCTTGATTCACTTAAGCATGCTTCTCTTCGGTTTCCAAGTTCAAGGCCACCAATCTTGAAATCTTCAAGTGATAAACATTTGGTGATGGCTTGAGTTTCTTCATGGTAGGAATCCGGAAATGCGAAGTAGTTGATCTCACTAGCAACCGAGCTTGTGGAGCACTCTTCAACTACTTCAACTTCGCTATCACTCCAAGTAGCGATCATAGTTTCTCCTCCCTTCTTGTACTTCAAGTTACCATACATGGAGGCAATTTGGCCAACTCCACCACACTCAAGGCAAGGGTCATCTTTCCTTGACTTTTTCTTTTCCTCCTTCACCTTGGAGGTCATGCCCTTCTTTTGAGATTTTGTAAATCTCTTAAATCTCTCAACCATGAGAGTCATCTCCTCATCGGAGTCATATATTTCCCTCTCAACTTTGGAGGTCAAATAACCCTATATCATATTAATGCCACTCATAGTGTTTAGGGAATGAGATGAATGCAAATGAATGCAACCAACCAAATGCACACAAATGCAAAACACACACAATCAAGAGCAAAGATCACCTAAGTATATCTAAGAACCCGCTCTGATACCAATTGAAAATACAGCTCTAAGCGTGTGTCTACAACCTAGAGGGGGGGGGGGGGGGGGGTGAATGGGTGTCTAATCGATTATTACCAATTTTTTGATTAGTCAATATTAAACATATAACCCAATTAAATCAAACATACAAAATCAAGTAAAAGTGCGGAAATATAAAGAACACTTGATTTTGACGTGGAAACCCTTCGACAAGGGAAAAACCACGGGCTATCCTTCTAGCCACAGACGATCACAGAAATCCACTATATGAGTAAAAAGTTACACCCTCAAGTGATACTCGGACTCTCACTCTCGACAACCTCAGGCTATGGACACTACCACTCGCCACTCTTGGTTCAGTCCCTAGTGATATCCCCTGATACACTACTCTTGGCGTGAGCACCTCCTACTCTACCCAGCGGGCCTTTTACAGTGGCTCTTGACTAATGCTTGCCAACCACACATTGGTTGCAAGACTTCAATGCTTGTGCAACTTCACCCCGAAGCCACAAGACTTTGACTCAATGAAGAGTATAAGGTCTAAGTGAACAATCAATGAATGCTCAACACAAAATATGTTAGACCAAACATACAATGCTTAACTAGATGTAGATAATGCAATACAACATCCTAGTTATCAAACAATGCCTACATGCCCATACATAAGGACTCAATTAGATGCAAAGGGATTCTATTAACCTAATTGTCAAACAAGTCCAACCAACACAAGTTGTCCCAATAAATAACAAGGGTAATAAATGTGCAATCAAGAAATGCAATCAGTGAGGCATAAACAACAATGTCTAAATGCAAAACATAGACTTAGCTAGATGGGCAATGTGGTCCCAAAATTCTAGCTATCAATAAGAAACTCAATTAGTTGTGTAGAGATTTTCTAACAACTTAATTGTCAATTAAATCCACATGAACATTTAATAAAGTTTGACTAGATAAATAAACATTAATCTATCAACCTAATCATCAACCAATATCACAAGAATGTTCTAGGGTTAGCTATTTAGGGAAAATCAACCTAATCATGTAAGCTATCACAAACAAACCCAATCATGTTATAAAGACTCATAAATATATGCAATAAGTAGAGTCTAGGTATTTAATCAAGCAATAAATACCTAATCTAGAGTAAGAAGAACAATAAATGATATTCAAAGAAGTTCTTGCTTACCTAGTCATGAAACAATGAAGACCCATGCTCAAATGATGATGAAAGATGCAATATGGAGATGGGTTTTTGGGTTTGAAGAGTCAAGGATGCTTTCTTGAAGCTTTCTCTCTCTAGGAGCTCTAACCTCTCTCTAAAAAGTGATATTCTAAGCTCTTAGTCGGCCAAGAAGAGAAGAGGGAGAATATATATGAAGCCCTAGTTAAAACTACATCGTTTTGAACTTGGAAAACAGAATCCCGTCAAAACCGCTTGCAAGACCGCGGCACAAGTAAGTGTCCAGACCGCGGTACATACAGTAGTGCACCGTCTGGACAACACCGCGGTTGGGACCGCTGTGCGTGCAAGTGCATAGGTCATGGTCCACGTCGCGCATGACGCAATGGAGAATACCGCTCCTTGCACCGCGGTGCAAGCAGAGCCTGCCGAGCGGTCTAGGCCGCGCTAAAGGGAAAAATCCCTTTTTAACACTCAAGAAAAATGTCTATCTTACATGAATGTTGTGCAAGTGTGAAGTGAGTGAGATGCACACAATGAAGCACAATTAACATGTCAAACATGTTTATCAAATGAGATACAATGCAAACTAGTGAGTGTTTTTGAAAAGGATGCACACTTATATAAACAATAAAGAACACAAATGCAAGATAAACAAAACATGCATGAAGTGTGTGTGTGCACCTAAACTCTTCAAGAGACAAAGTCAAGTGAGTATACCTTTTGCTCTTGAAGTCATGGAGATGCTTGGAAGCTTGCCAACATGAACCTAAGCTACCCATTACACAATCATCCCCAATATGGTGTGGTTTGTCATGAAATAAGCCAATCATAAAATCGAGGTCCTTACAGGTACCTTTACTGAAGGGGCAGATCCCTCCCCTTACTTAGGTGCTTGCATCCTGATGATGCTAAATGGGCACTAAGAGAGGTCCACTATGGGGACTGTGGGAACCACGTAGGTGGGGAAGCTCTAGCATATCAGGTGCTTCGTATGGGGTACTATTAGCTGACCATCCACCAAGATGCAAAGAGTTTTGTTCAATCTTGCGAGCCATGTCAAAAAACATCAAACTTGAACCATCAGCCACCTGAGCGACTGTCGTCCCTCAGTTCACCTTACCCTTTTGCCATGTGGGGGATCGACCTGATTGGGCCACTCCCCACAGCTCCTAGACAAATGAAATATGCTATAGTGGCTATCGACTACTTCACAAAATAGGTCGAGGCATGGCCTCTTTCTCGGATATCAGAAAAGAATACGACCAAGTTCATCAAAACCAACGTGGTATGTAGATTCGGGACCCCTCTTATCATTATAGCTGACCTTGGGAAGCAGTTCGACAACGCCCGATTCAAAGATTTCTGCAAAGGATTGGGGATCGACCTCAGACTCGCTTCAGTAGCCCATCCCCAGAATAACGGACTGGTGGAATCCACCAACAAGACTATCAAGAAACTTTCAAAGAAGAAACTACAGCAGAAAAAAGGCAAATGGGCCGAAGAGCTGCCAGAAGTCCTCTGGGCATACCGGAATACAAAAAGAACAGCTATCGGGGAGACACCCTACTCCGTGGCTATCGGGGTTGAAGCGGTCCTCCCAATCGAGCATAAATTAACCTCGTTCAGGGTACATCACTTCGAGCCCGAAAGTAACGAGGCCAAGCTCAGAGCTAATCTGGACCTCCTAGAAGAGAAACAGAATCGGGTAGCGGAGAAAGTGGCAATCTACCAAAGCAAGATCGCTAGATATTTCAACCAAAAGGTTAGAGCCCGAAATTTCAAGGAAGGTGATCTGGTGCTTAGGAAAGTGACCCTGAATACTCGAAAAAGGTCGGATGGAGTCTTAAGTCCTAACTGGGAAGGACCATATTTGATAAAGCTAGTTGCTCGCAATGGAGCCTACAAACTCGCAGACATGAACGGACGACCCATCGACCACACTTGGAACACAGATCATTTGAGGAAATTCTACCATTGAGGAGGGAGTTCTTAAGCAGACTACCCCCATTTAGTTCTCAAGCAGACTACCCTTGGGGCCGGGAACGGCTGGAAGGAATCTTTAAGACACCCCTTCTAGAATCCTCCGAAGCATGGGGGGTTGGAAGCGCAGCGGAATAAGGTGGGCGAATCGAAGGGGTATCAACTTTAGCGACTACAGCGGGAGGGGCAGAAGCTGCCGGGCCAATAACTTAGGAAGCTTTACCCAAAGCCCGGAAAGCCCGCAACGTAAGGTTGGCCATCTTGGACCCCACTTGGGAGGTAGATGGAGCAAGAGCTGGTTCGACCCCAGTAAAGGGAAGAAAAATTCTAGCTCGAGGAGAGCGTGAGACGTTGCGGGAAGCTAGTTCAACGACAAAAACTGTGAATAAACAAATTAAAAAGGAAAATGTCAGAACCAAGCTGATCACCAAGGCAAGGCAAGGCAAGGCAATTCAACGACACTTACGAGGAGTAGCGTTTGAGATCCACAGGTATTGGTTCACCCTACGAGGATCAAAGGCTTCAGCAGTGGGGAACTCCAGGTTCAAGTAATTCCTGGCTAAAATAGCCTTCAAAATGGCTTCAGACTCAGAAGGCAGGGAGTCTCGGTCCCACGAGGGTTTGTCACTGAAAGCTGTGGGAACCTCGAATTCATGCCCTCTAATGAAAATCGAGCTCCCCCAATCGTCCCCCGCAAGGATCCATTCTTCCTTCCAGACGGGGTCCTTCTTCGAAGCGCCAAGAATAACGAAGTTGAGCTTGTTCTTAGCCTTATCATAAAACTGGCCTCGAGAAGCGCCGGATAGGCTCCCAATCTAAAAAAGATAAGCCAGCTCCTCTGCTCCCGGCTCTCTCGTCACCTTGCTCAACTGATATTGTTCCCTCTATAGCACGAGAAAGCCAATCAGATGCCTCCAGAAGACAGACGTCAACTGAAGGGGAGCAAGCTGGATGGCGTTAAGAGCCCGCCGAAGAATCGGATGAAGGGGAAGCCTAACCCCGTTCTCGAGAGCCGCCACATGAATTGGAAGCACGCCTTTAGGGGGTTGAAGAACTCGTAACCTTTGGGAGGCACCGAGATGGATACGCTGTCGGGGATTCCATACTTCGACCTCAAACGGTCAATCGAGACTGGATCGACGATGGAATCAGGGACAACCCTGAAGTCATAAGGAGAGAGCCTCTCCAAAAGGGGTCTAGAAGCCGGGACTCGATGTTCTCCCGTGGCGTCACCACCCACTTCTTTGTCGGACTCTTCATCGACAATATCCAAAGGATGGTTAGGGTGGTTGGAAAACCCGGTCCCAATGGACACTTTCCTGCTTGACCGCCGACGTTGCCGGTTTGGCGGGGAATCATCGCTGTCTAAACTCCCCCGAACCCGTTTCCTTGGGACAAGGCTAAAAGATGAAGAATGAAGAAAAAGGAAATCTTGAGAGAAAGGCTATGAGAGAAAGGCTATGAGAGAAAGGCTATGAGAGAAAGTATTTCTTAGCAAAAATTTTAGTTCGAAAGATGTGAGGAAGACGTTGAGATAAATAGATATATATAGGCAAGAGGGCAACAGCATGAGCTGTCGAAATCCTAGGTTGAGATCGTAAAGAATCTCGGGGATTGCCATAACATAACCGGATTAACTCAAAAACAAGCTAGTCAGCTCACGCAACGTCACTTGCGCAGTTAAAGAGGAGATCTCCCCAAGATTCTGGTAACGGTAAAAATTTCGGGGCTGCCGTAACGCAACCAGATTAATTCAGAGATAAATTAGTCAGTTCACGCCACGTCACTTACGCAGTTAATGAGGAGATTTGGTAACGGTAAAAAAGGAAAGATTTCCCGAATAAAATAAAAAATCTGACCCCAACCCCAAGCACGACATCTGGAGTTCAAGTCAGAGGGGACTTCTGTTAACAGCCAAAATTGGCTAAGGACCAAAGAGATATTTTCCACCCTCCAGACCTGGCTCAATGCCCGAGATTTTCTACCAGAAGACCATGTTACCCAAATCCAAGCTACGATACCGCCCCGTAGGAACAAGGGCAGGCCCTAGAAACATCCGGAATAGAGCCCGGAATGGTCAGATCAAGCCCGCCTCACTGAACCCGAAAATAGGAAATCCCCCTGAGGTCGAGGTTACCTCGTAATTTCTCCAAAAGCTCACCTATACCTCGCTGATACATGGGGGTGTCCATAAGAGGCCGCACCTAGCTTCGAAATGTCAAGGGAGGCCAAACCGAGCTCCTAGCTGGACGAAACTTCTCAATATCGGGGCCAGGACACTGATCGACCTCACTAAACTGATGTACCACACCGTGATATATTCAACGATTCCTATAAGGGAACCTGCTAGACCTGAAGATACACAGGATCACATCTAAAGACGTTACAAACGTACAGAACAAGTAAATAGAGTCTAAGTAGGAAACAAATTGATTACCACCGAGACATCCTCAACTGAGCAATTAACTCAAAGTCAATGATATTTAAAGATAAAAATCCCACCCGATAAGGAGGAGATGGATGAGAAAATCAAGGGGGAGTCAATGAGTTTAAACCTATGAAGACATTATATAAAGGGAGGACTTCCTCCCTCTGAGAGTGGAGACTACTATTCGACAAGCACATAGCAAATATCCGACTATCCCTCAGGAAAAAGTGAGAAAAATTTGAGAGAGAGGGAGAGAGAGATGTATACCATATGTTATCAATAAAGACTTTTATTTCTTTCGAGTAGCTAACAATATCATTGTCTCCATGTCATTCCATTAGGCACTGTCATATACTCATATACATATACATTCTACCTTGGTCATCAACCTACGTGGTAATGATCTCGAGGGTGCTAACTGAGATTTATTGCCCCGAGCAAAATTTTTGTTAACATGAGTTATTTACAATTATCCCTAAGTATAATGCCAAAGGGGTTTTTTACAATTTGAACCCAAACCAATTGGAAAACATCACTTTTTTACTCCTTAATTCAAATTTCATCAATTTGGTCCTTATATAATTGAAAATCAATCAAATCAGTCCTACCGTTAGTCAAAACTATCACTTTGACTAAATGTAGGACTAATTTGATTGGTTTTCAATTATATAAGGACCAAATTGATGAAATTTGAATTAATGAGTAAAAAAGTGACGTTTCCCTATTAGGTTGTGACCAAATTGTAAAAACCCTTTTTTTATTATATATTATATGAAAAACATTAAAAAATTTAAAAAAATTAATATCATTTATTACATGCCACGTGTCCTAACCATAGCAAAACTAGATATTTTTATTATGTATAATTATTTAATAAATATTATTATTATATGTTATATTGTATAATTAGATATATTAGAATATGGGAAATTTTTTTTAAAAAACAATTAATATGATTATTATTATGTATATGCTTATTATTAACATTTAATAGTATCATTTAATAAGTATATTGCTGACTTTGTGTACTCTAGAAGTTGTGACTATTATATATATTAGAAACTGGAAATATATAATTATTATATAAATTTTTTAATAAATATTATTATTATATGTTATATTGTATAGTTAGATATATTAGAATATGGGAAATTAAAAAAAAAATGATTGTTATTATAAATATGATTATTATTAATAGTATCATTTAATGCGTATGTTGATGACTTTGTGAACTCCAAAAGTTCAGACTATTATATATATCATAAATCGGAAATATAAGATTATTAAATGTTTTTTAATAAATATTATTAGTGTTATATGTTATGTTGTATAATTAGATATATTAGAATATGGAAAAAATTCTTAAAAATAAATTCTTAAGAATATAGTATCATTTATTGTATACCATGTGTCACGGCCACAACAAATATGAAAAAAAATAAAAATATAGTATCATTTAATGTCGGCATATCCAATAATAAGGGTTTTTACAATTTGGTCACAATCTAATTCGGAAACATAATTTTTTTACTCATTAATTCAAATTTCATCAATTTGGTCCTTATATAATTGAAAATCAGTCAAATTAGTCCTACCGTTAGTCAAAACCGTCACTTTGACTAACATTTGGACTAATTTGATTGATTTTCAATTATATAAGGACCAAATTGATGAAATTTGAATTAAGGAGTAAAAAAAAATGATGTTTTCCAATTAGATTGGGACCAAATGGTAAAAACCTCTAAAATAAAAAGTGTAAAAAAATTTAAACCCTAGTTATACTGGGGGAAGTTTTGAGTTTCCCTCCCTAAGGTGCCACGTGTTAGTGAAGATGAAGAGCGAGTAAGTAAGTAGTTCCCTCCCATTAGGGATGGCAATAGGGCGGGTTTGAGGTGGGTGGTCTTCCTCGCACCCCACCCCATTTATTTTTTGAAAACTCATCCCCTCATAAAACCCCACCATAAATGGAGCGGGTTAGGGTGGGGCGGGGTACAACAGGGAGTGCTTTCACCATCCCCACCCATTAACCCCATTTATAAATTTTTTATTTATTAAAATAACAAATATATAACTATTGAATATGATCTAAAATATAAATTAATAAATAATTCCAAGAAATAACATATTTGTGCCTACCTGAAGTAGTAATAAATGAAATAAATTTGATTCAAGAGTTGAGAATTATTAAAGTAATAAACTTGAAAAAAATGTTGTTATTAACTTTTAATTCTAAAACTTATTTGAAAAACAAACTTACTGTATGTCCTCTTGTGAGGTTGAAGCTTGAACGGTGAATTTCGAGTTGTTTGAGGATTAAAGACTTAGAGTTACAGTTAGCGGCTAGAGTTTTTTTAATAGTATTTTGTTTTGTCACCTTATGTTATATAACGGTTAAAAGATGTAAAGTTAGTGTTAATGTATTTATATATTTCCTTTTTTAGATATATTTATTTTCTTTGAAACTACGTAATTTAACTAAGTAATATTTTAAGCGAAGCAGGACGGGGTGAAGAGTGTAAAACCCATCCCCTCCCCATACCCATTACAGGTTAGACTATATATTCTCGTTCCCGTCTCATCTCCACCAATTGAAATCCAATCCCACCTCAAAAGTGCGTGTCCACGCGGGGCCCGTCCCCTAGAGGAATTTTGCCATCCCTAGCTCCCATATATAGCACATGTTGTTTATAACGTTACCTGTCCTATAAATGTATTCTCGTAATAGCTAGCAGGGTCATTCCCTGTAATTTACTCCCAAACACGTGCCGTTTTTTACTTACCAAAAGTTGCAGCCCTTTTTCGTCAATATCATCGAACATCTTTTTCTTCTCCGTCTTTCTCCTTCGATTCCGTCCCTGATTTCTTCTTCAATTCTTTAGATCCTTCTCGGATCTCAATTTCTCTCTCTCTCCTCTCTCGATCGACCCTTCTTTCGTCACTTTCCGCCACTGATCCCCTTTTAAGGGTTAGGGTTTCCTTAATGCTTCTATCTCAAATCTCAGATCTGTGAATCCCTCTTGTATATTGACCGTTTTTTCGTTTTTAATTTTGCTTTTTTTCTCTTCCGAATTGTAAATTATCTCGATTTCTTAGTTTCGATCTTTCGTTCTGTAGATCTGTTAATCTTGACGTGTGTTTGTAAGAAGCTCTTGTTCTTTTATTCGTAGATGCGATCTTAATTTTGTGATTTTTTTTTGGGTTAGGGTTCCGGAAAAAATTGGGGCTTTCTTGATTTTTTGTTAATTGATTTTGGGGAAATTAAATTAACTATAATTAACTACGTTTTTGCCCTCAATTCCTTGTTAATTTTCGAGCTGCAAGTGTGCGATTTTACCAATCTGCTGTATAACTTGAAGAAAAGATTATTATCAAAGGTAATAACCAATATTTCTCCGCTACTGATCGATTTTTGTTTACGTTATTCATGTATTTTTAATTCACCATAAAAAAATTAGGTTTTATGCTTTTACCAAATTGCCCTTTAAGTTGAAAGTTTCGCAAATAACCGGCCCCGCTGTTGTCATAGTATCTTAAAGGTTAACTTCAAAGATATGCGTTTGAATGACAAAAATGGAATCTAATTAATGCTTTTATGATTATAATATTTACATTTTGTTTATATTTTCCGCATATCCTTTGATGAGATTATGAGAACATCATATTCGTTTGAAGTGATGACTTGTTAGTCAATGCATGGAGGTGATACAAAAAGTTGGTATATTATGTTTCCTGTAATTCTTATATAGAGAAAATGTAGTAATGAAACTGGTTATTTGATGGTCATCCTTTTAGTAATGCAATTATAAAATTTGGTTGAATTCACAGAGTTAGGACATTAACTAAAATCACCACTCTTAACCAAATTTTTGAATAAACTAAGTGGTGAATATGTGGTTGCTGATTGTTTTGGAAGAAAAGTTCATTGTGTCCTTCCACATTTCATGATATCGTAATTTAAGTGTCTGTTGCTTTCCTATTTGGTGCTAGTCTTAGTAATCATCATCAGAACATGTAGTAATTTATCTTTATATGAATTGTGGGTTTGGTTGTTTGTTTTGTTTGATGGTTGGTTCTTTTTATAATATGTTTTTCCCTGGTGTTTCTTCTTAGCACTAGTGGAAATCACATTAAAATCATATTGTTTCTTGTGCTGTAGAACCGTCAATTTATTTTGTTTTCCCTGCAGTCAATCATGGTAGAAAAACGGCCTTTTGATGGAGAAGAAATATTTGAGGTTTCTTCCAAGCACGCAAGGCAAGATGAACATGGTAACCAATTATTTTCTTCTTCAGAATTGGTTTTACCTGAAGATGGTCCCCACATATCTGACACTTCAGGTGAGAGACTTAATTTAATATCTACCAAGTATATTTGCATCATGAAGTTGGTTTTAAGTTGTTTGATTCTTACATCATGGCTTATGAGGTATTATCAGAATTGTAATTGAGAGTACATGTGGAACAATTGATTCCCACTGCTGAGTTCTATATCCTGATATCCAAATTGGTCATCCTTGTGAATTGAATTGCTCATTTTGAACACCTAAAGATTGAAAATTTCTGTATCTAGAGGAGTCTTTTGATAGCATTAATTAGCCGCTGTGCAGGCTTGAATAACCAAATGGAGTCTGTAGACTGTAAGCATTATCTTTTCCATATCTTGTATTGCATTATGAAACTTGACAGAATTTAATCTTCATTATAAAAAGGAGAGGCCACATTCTTACAAAGTAATATTGGATTTGACAAAAAGCTAGCAAGTGACACTTTTACTGAACAAGGCAGTACTGGCGATGTTGAAACCAGTGGTCCTGGCTGCATTTTCAACTCTTCCTGGCCTACCAGCAGTACTAGTGAAGAAGATTCCCGGTTAGAAACACCAATTCATGTGTTATATTTCTCGGAATATTATAATCCTGAACGTCCAACCAGGACAATGGCTCACTGTGCCGATATCTATTCTTTACTTTTGGATCATCCTCCAAGGAAGCCTGTTCCTATCGGGCCAAATCATCAAGCTGATATTCCAGCATGTGGCTCATACTGTATTAAGAAAACTTCAAATCATGTAGGTACATCTGAAATAGTATTGGGTACTGAAGACATTGCTGGGGATGAAGATGAAAAGGTACTGATGGGAACTTGTGTCATCCCAATGCCTGATTTGGGACAACCATCTTCATATAATGACTATCAGGTTGGTAAAGGTAGAATTGACTGTCTCTGTGAGAATGGAGGCTCTATTAGATGTGTCAGACAGCATATTGTAGAAGTAAGAGAGAAACTGAGGGAGTACATTGGACTGGGGAGATTTGTGGAACTTGGTTTCCTTGACATGGGTGAGATAGTGGCAGACAAATGGAGTGATGGGGAGGAACAATTATTCCACAATATTGTCTACTCTAACCCATTTACATTGGGTAAGAAATTCTGGGACATTCTGTCGATTGTATTCCCATCTAGAAGTAAAATGGACATTGTCAGTTATTATTTTAATGTATTTATGCTTCGAAGGCGAGCTGAGCAGAATAGATGTTACCCAGTTAACATTGATAGTGATAATGATGAGTGGCAGGGTAGTGATGACTCTGGTGACAATGAAATTGGTATGTCAGATGATGATGAGGACTCTGTTGTGGAATCTCCTGCATATCATGATGATGCTGGTTATATTCAGAATCGCAAAGACTTTAATGTTTATGAAAAGGATGAAGCCTGTAAAAATGAGAATGCAGAATTTGTTTGTGGCACGGGCATTACCAATATCTCGGAAGCATCTTCCGGGAAGTTGCTAAACAGTAACAGTTCCAATCTTTCCTCTCAGGTCCAAGAGAATATTCCATGGGATGAAAAGAGAGATCAAGAAATCCAAGATGACTCGTGTACATCTTGTGACAAAAATGATCGCTGGCCTAGTAACTTTAATGAGTTGAGCAATGGTGGTGTTCATGAATATGTTATGGAGTCTTGTGATGCCAAAGTTTGGGATGCTGGCTATTCAAGTTGCCATCAAAATAAAGTTGACTTATTACCAACTTGCAGCATGATTGAAGAGGTATTTGGAGATGGGTCATGGAATTGCAAGGCGGGAGATAGTAAATGCTAGAGCAAATTGTCACGGGCTTACAAAGTGCTGCTGCTACTCATCACCTTGCATCTTAGATCATATAAGAAAAGCTCTGGGTGTCGTCTCAGGTTCATATCTGATGAATTAGTAGGAATTTTTATTTTCCTTTTAGGGAGAGTTCAATTTTGCAACAAATGAGAAGAATTAAGTTTTACTTTGTCAATATAAATATGATGGAAACCACCCTCCCTTGAGTGTAAGATAATTTTTAGGAAGGTGATTGGTTTTCTGTGTTTAGTTTAGCACTCTCATGTTAGGGGCCGTTCGGTATGGGGTAATCTTTGTATGGGAATGAGAATCTGATAGCATTTTCATATTTGATAGAAGGTTTGGGTTTTTTGTTTCCTGGGAAAGTGAATTCCATGGGAATCACATTACCCTTCAAGAGGGTAATATGAAACCCATCCCAATAAGTGGGTTTCATATTACCTCCATCTGATTCCCACCAGTGGGACCCACCCTCATTAAAAAAAAATATTATTATTCTTTCTTCAATTATTTTCTTCTTCTTCATCGATTATCATTCTGATTTGTGAGTTTTTTTTTTGCTTCTATTCTTTTGTCTTCTATTTTATTCATCTTTTTCTCTTTCTATTTTTTTCTGGTTTGTGACCTCCATCGAAGAATGGTGGTCGCCGTCGTCGTCTCCGATTTCTTTTCATGCAGCTTCTGAAACTCAGCATCAAAAATCCCCAATTTCTTTTCACTGAAATCACTAATCCTTAATCTCTTCTTCTTCAATTTTCAATCACGCAAACCCTAGATCAAATCTTCTTCTCTTCAATTCACCCCTAAATCCCAAACCCAGTCAATTGATCAATTTTTCAAAAGATTACATAACCAAAAACGCAAACCCAGTCAATCGATCAATTTTGCAAATTACAAATATACACAGAGAGGGAGAGAGATGTTGGAATCAATTTCCATTTTGGGCAACCTAAAAAGTAATTATAACAGGAGCCCTCCATTTGAATAAACAGAGAGGGAGAGAGATGTGGGAATTGATTTGAATAATTACAATATAGATTTGAATAAAAGATAGATTTGGTACAAATACAATTTTAGATATTCACAGAGAGGTAGAGAGATGTGGGAATAGATTTGCTTGATGTTGGCCGGTAATAATATCTGCAAAGTTCTCTAGAAAAAGGGCACTGTGATTGTCCCTCTTTTCTCTTTCAAGCTTTGAGGTTTGATTTTTAATTTTTTTTGTCCATTTTTAACTTACACGAACCTTCAATTAAATGTTTGATTTTGCCAAAAACCCAAACCCAAATAATAAATATGATTATTTTTATGTAATTATGGATAGATAAAAAAAAAAAATTCCCATGTACAACCAAACGCTGTTATTTGATATTTCTAGGAATCTGATATATTATTCCCATGTACAACCAAACACATGTATACAGGTTTCCTAGGAATCACATTATTTTGATTATCCCATACCAAACGGCCCCTTATTATTAGGTTATATTGCAACCCCAATGCAATTGCATTTGAACCCTCTACTTTCAACCCAAAATAGATTTCTGTCTTATGGGACTTGAGATGGAGAAGTCTGTAGGTGATTGAAAGTGTATGGAGTCCAATCTTGTAACTTTTGCAAAAGAAAAAAAAAATCGTTCTTTTGAGCTTATCAATCATTCTGGTTGGTAATTGCCTAATTGGAGTGCATGACAACAAAAATCTTATTGAATAGTATTTCATATCGTGTCTATTCCAAAATTTGTCTTGATGACTCCTAATAAAGGAAAAATAAATAAGATTCCAACTGCTTGATTCTTTGTCAGTCTAGTCTCTATCATCACATGACATTAGTTACTTCAATGGTTTAAGTATCCTGACCGTAGGAAAAAAAAAGGAAGAGGAACCTATGTTTTCCTTTTAATCAGGATATTAGGAGTGTACTATGGAGTTCAAATCTTCTATGTGGAATTACACCATTCTAATCAACAAGAACAGTAGTAACTATTACTGCAATATGAAATATATTCTCTTTTTTGATGCTCTCTTCTTTTATATCAGAGCACCCGTTAAACCAAAAATTAACTTCATTCTAATTGCTTACTCATCAATGAAGAAAAATGCTTTTGTCATAGTACTAAATTAACTAGAATTATCTACAAGTTGACACAATTTATATAACAGTTACTTTACTGCTTGGGCACTCTTTGAAGAGAAAATATGACAATTTTGCATTTCATGGCCGGCAGTCTTTCTACTTGTTAAGTTATTGATTTGCAATCAACATTGCGGCAGATTGTGGTTAATCCAACTACCATTTGAACTTGGTTGTTGTGTGCCTATATTGGGAATTTTTACAGGTCTATTTGTTCGATTTTTTTTTAAAAGATTTATGTTTTTTTTTCTCTTCCCATCAATTCCTCTTCTACATTTCATTCCCGCACTTCAAATCACTTTTATATTTTAAGTTTCTTTTATCTCTCTCTAATTTCCCACATAGCTGGGATGTCTTGGTACATCCATTGATTTCGATTGCCAACAACCTTAATAAGATTGCCAACAACCTTAATAAAAAAAAATTAATAAATAAGTATTCATAAGTGAAATAGAAAACCGGCTACAATGTCTTACATGAACCAATCATTTTCTCCTTATTTTTCTTCTTTTAACATCTTATATTCACAAACCAATATTTGATTCTAACACCCATATGGCTGTGGGCAGGAGTGGACGTTTAATGGATCGGTTCATTTTTCAATAGAAGCGATAAAAAATCGATAAAGCTCGGTTTATGAAAATATGAACCGATCCAATAAATTTTACAAATGTCAACCGACCGAATTGGACCGGTTCGGTTCGGTTCGGTTTTTTCGGTTTTGGTCCTACTGTACCAAATTCATGGGCTTTAATTGTTACACATATTTTTATATTTAATCTTTTTGGGCCTTCGGCCAAATAATATTATGGGCTTGAACAATTTGAAAATACTAGTTTTAAATTAAAATAATATTCACCAAAAAAACAAAGAAAAAAAATGAAATGACACGTTTATAGTTTTATAGTTTCATGGACTGTTGAACATTAAACTAAGAATTTTTTTTTAAAGTTGGATATCGGTTCGGTTTTCCGGTTTGGGATAGCGAACCAAGAAAAAAGCGGATCCGATCGGTTTTAAAAAAATGAACCGAACTAAACCGGTCAACATAAGAAAAACGAAAAAAAACTAACTGGATCGATTCGGTTTATTGGTTTTTTGTTCACCCCTAACTATGGGTAAGGAAAATATGTAAATGTTATAACAATACATATATGCAAAAGCACTACTTGTTAATTAATATGCTTAGTTACTAAAAGTACCAAATAAAAAAAGAGTAGTTAAGTTTAGAGTGATAGTGGGTGTGTGTGTGACTTGTTCCATCCAATTAAGGAGCAAAAAAAAAAAAAAAAAAAAAACTAGGTATAGAAACGGGTCCACCCACCCTTGAATAATTTTAAATAACTCCCACCTTTCTCCTTGAATTCCATTGACTGTTTTGAGTAATCCCTAAGCATTTCTGGTGAGATCTTTCTCACTATAACACATGTAACATTATGAACCCACACATGCTCCTTTATCATTACTCCATTGGGCAAATTACACTGAACCCCTTGAGGTTTGGGCAAGTTACACTTATCTGGAAAAGTTTATTTATTATACACTAACACCCCAAAAACTTAAATTTGACTTTAAAAATGTCTAAAATACTCCTAGTTATATTATTTTATACTTTATTTTTTTTATCTTTTAACCAAAAAACTTTATAAACTTTAATAAAAATAAAAAAATCAAATAAAAAATATGATTAATAAAATAAATAAATAGTTACAAAAATTAAATAAATAAATATTTAAAAAATTAAATAAATAAATAGTTAAAAAATTAAGTGAATAAATAATTAAAAAATCAAATAAATAAATAGTTTAAAAAAATTAAATAAATAAATAGTTTCAAAAAATAAATAAATAAATGAAAAAAATTAAAAACATTAATTCTTTTAAGGATATCCATGAATAGGGACAAGAACAGTTCTAAATATCAAAACATATTTATTTTTATATTTTTAACTATTTGTTTTAGAATATTTTATTTTTTTATTTTTTTCAACTATTTATTTATTTATTTATTTTTAAAATTATTTATTTATTTAATTTTTTTCAAACTATTTATTTATTTATTTTAAACTATTTATTTATTTAATTTTTTAAAACTATTTATTTATTTAATAAATCATATCTTTTATTTATTTATTTATTTTATTAAAATTTTTAAAGTTTTTGGTTAAAAGGTAAAAAAAGTATAAAATAATATAACTATGAGCATTTTAGGTATTTTAAAGTCAAATTTAAGTCATGGGGGTGTTAGTGTATAATAAAGAAACTTTTTCATCTCATTATAACTTGCCTAAACCTCAAGGGTTCAGTGCAATTTGCCCTACTCCATTTTATATAGACTAAACAGTGGTGCCTACACACTTGCCTCCTTATTTCTACATATTTATCTTTATTTATATACATATGTATGTATACAATTCATGATCTTAATTTAATATATCCTCATGAGAAATATATTAAATTCATGATCTCTTGAGTTTCTTTACTTTAACCTTTTTCATTATTCATGCTGACTTTCTGGGCTGGTTGATTTCTAGAGGGTGTGTTTTGAGTACGAATGCTTCAACTTTCAAGAGATCTACTAACTAGCTAGATAGCCCGTAAGTTGATTAAATTAAAGCTTAATATAAATGACTCATGCAACTTCACTAGTACTTCTAATCAGTTTTTATTAACTGCTGGGTGTCGGCCAAACTTTAGATGGCCAATCAAACTCTTGCTTCATTTAGTGAAGGACACCAGACGGCAGAGATATGGCATAGATCGGTTTTAGTCAAAATCGAATTGAACCGAGTTCAATTTTGTATTCTAAAAATTGAACTAGTTTGAACTGTTTATACTCATGAAATCGAACTGGTTATATTGGGATCGGTTTGATTTGGTTCAATTCAATTTTGGGTAAAGACTGAAGGGTTTAATTTGTTTTTTTATATGTTTTTTAATTTATTTGACATTCGGATTTCTAATTTTTGCTTTTGGGAAACTGATTTAGTTGATTTTTTATATACAAAATGTCAAAAACCAAAAGCCTAAAGCCAAATGATAACTAATATTTTTGTAAATCATAACCTTGAACCTTTGGTTGCACGACTCATGTGTGGGCGCTTCCTGCATACACCGATTGGACCGTGAGAGTTAAACTGACTTTTGGCTACTATTTTATTTTCTTTAAGTCAGACATTTTAATGATAAAGAAAGAGTTAATTTCCGTTTTAGATTCTGATATTTACTTGATCAATAAGTAATCGTAATCAGTGTTTAATTAGGAATAGATCTTTTGGAAGATTATTTCTTAATTTTTTTTTCCTTTATAATTAAGTATTTCCATATCAATCCTTCTGATTGAGTTTTTCTATTTAAACCCTAGTCTATTCCTCATAACTCACATTCTGAAAATCACAAAATTAAGAGAAAATAATTTTTCTTTTCCCAATTCGTTTGTTCTTCGTATCTTGGTATATTTGAATTCAATTTGAGTTCGCTAAGAGTGGTTTGTGTTTTGCACATCTACTGTTATAATCGTTGTATCCTGGGAGACAATCACTAAACACATACAGTGTTAGCCAGCGAAATTGTCTTAAGGACACTGTGTGAAACACATGCCTCGATTTCCCTAACGTGTTGTTTCTGTTTATTTTTTCTTTTGTTTCTTGCAGATTCGAACCAGATTGTTTTTGAGCAATACAAAAAACATGAAAAGTTGTGGTTAGGGTTATATATATATATATATATATATATATATATATATCGGTTTAAGGGTTCAGTTTTGGATACTAAACCGAAAACAATTCGGTTTCCATTTTTCAAACCGATTTGAACTGAATTAGAGATATGAACTGAACCGAACACCCTTTTTCGTTCGGTTCAGTTCTGGATTTTATGCCCACCCCTATATGCATCTTAATTTACTTGTTTTTTTTGACAATATTTATCTATCCACCTATCTAGATCAGGTATTTTTTTGAAGTTTTTTTTGCCATTGGTAGGATTTGAGTTGCTGACTTGAGAGTCATTAATTATGCAAACATGATAGCAAATTCATATGGAATTTATATATATATATATATATACAGTCTTTATATTGTCAGTTCGTCCTGATATAAAATATATCAGAACGAAAAATGTGGACCACAAATTATAAAGAAGTTTTGACAATTGCATACACTTTGAGTCAAAGTATGTAAATCTAATGGTCCACATTATTCGTCCTGATATATTTTATATTAGGACGAACTGACAATAGAAAAATTGTATGTATATATATATATATATATGTATATATACAGAAATTTTGAAGTCAGTACGCACTGATATAACTTCATCAGTGCGTTGGATGTGGACCATTAGATTTATATACTTTGACTCAAAGTATATGCACTTGTCAAAACTTCTCCATAATCAGTGGTCCACATGTAATGCACTGATATAAGTTATATCAATGCGCACTGAGGAGAAAATGAATGTGTGTGTATATATATATATATATATATATATTTATATATATATATATATTTATATATCAGTCTTTCTATTGTCAGTTCGTCGTGATATAAAATATATCAGGACGAAGAATGTGGACTACAGATTATGGAGAAGTTTTGACAAGTGCATACACTTTGAGTTAAAGTATGTAAATCTAATGACCCACATTATTCGTCCTGATATATTTTATATCAGGACGAACTGACAATAGAAAAATTATATATATATATATATATATATATATATATATATGATAATCAAGTGTACATTAATAATTTAAACCGTTGACTCATTGTCACAACCACATAGTGCATGTAATAGCAAGTGCGTGATCAATATGGAATATAATCTGTACGTGCCTATAATTATATAGATTTTTTACTCTAACATCAACTTGTAATGAGTCCCATACTTTGGACTCTGCACACTTTGGTCACTTTTATTAGGCAGTAGCAACTTGTTACAGATTTAGTATTTTATTATTTTATTTAGGGAAGAAAAAATAAAAGAAATCATCAAAACGGGCCGGTTGAACATTCGAGTTTTAGGGTTAACAATCAAAATAAAAAATTGGGTTTAGAAATTTTAATTTATATGTGGACACAGTAAATTAAATTGATACTATGCAAACATGACAGGGCACAAACCTAATCTCAACATATTAAAAAAATTATTGGGAACATTTATTGGTATCATAGAGGAAAAGGAGAGCAATAAAACAGTGCATCCACAAAGGTTGAATGGATTTATTGTTAAAGATGCAAATTAATAAAAGGTAAAATAATTGTAGTGGAACTTCGGATGGTAAGAGCAGTGGATACATAGTTAGTGGGACAGATCTTTGGCGAGATCTTTGGGGAGAGAAAATCTTCGATTCAAGTTGAGTGGTGCTCGCTCCTTGCCACAGAAGATTGGACATGTAACATAAAAATCTGATGTGGCAGTGTAACACATGTGGCAGCCATAAATCCAATCTTCACAGACTGGGTGCACTATTCAGTAGTGACCCAATATACCAAAGATTTTCTCCTATAACAATAGGACATGTGTAAGAGAAATTATAAATATTGTCCCTCTCGCACATATATGATAATATGAAATCGTGGTTTTATGATTTGGTCAATAGGATGGAGGAGAGAATGTATGATGAGGAATTTATAGAGTTTTGCATACAAATTACAAAGGCCCTGACATGCATGCACAAGACAAGGAATGCCTAAAATCTTTCCTTGGAAAGCCCTTAGGGGCTTAGCTTAGCTTGTAGATACGGGTTTGAGATTTGGATAAATGACTCTCAAGTTAACGATTCGAATCCTACCAATGGCTAGCTTCAAAAAAATATCTGGTCTAGATAGGTAGGTAAATAGATACCATTAAAAAAAATCTTTCCTTGGAAGGTCTCTTGCTAGCCTACTTGTCAATTTTAGCATCACTTTTCAAGAACCAACAACATTACATTATTCTTACCTCTCAAGTGAAGTTTCTCCACTACTGTCTATATGGGTACACAACATATAATTTACAGGTATATATGTTGTGTAACCTGGAGCCATTGATTTAGTTCTTTATCAAATATATATAATTTCTATTTAAATTTATTACAAGTTTATGATCTAAAGGATTACTTATTATATTTGAAGTTGTTAGTAAATTATTAGCATGGCATTAGATTAGAGCAATTAACACAGCAAGCTACTTGGCAAGCATTGAAACACATGAATGTGCATGCACATGATATTTTCAGAAAAATCATATGTGAAAAGTGCTAATTTTGATCTCTAATTACACTTTTTATCATATAATCCATCTGACTAACAACAAATTAGAAGAAAAAGAAATATAAAGAAATTACAGCTAAACATTATAGGAAAGTGCCGGCAAAGAGTGCACAAAAGAAGGACAAAATGTGATTAGTCATTAGTGGTAGTTGCTAATAAGACATTAACATTGTGGTTAGTGTCCATGAAATTAATAAAGCCGTCTGTCTTCATATATCTTTCATGATTCAACAAGCATGCAAGGCCGGTTACTCTGGCCATGCCAATCCTATTAATACAACATAAGCTAAAATCCAAATATTATTTTCTTATTAATTAATTCACTAAACACCCAAATTACCAGACAACTTGTACTAATCAATTAATACAGCATGTAGCTTTACATATTTATTGCTATCTAAACTGGAAAAAGTTACTTTTAATTTTCTAATATTTATCAAAACTATATATGGTTTCATTTATAAGACCATCTTCGATGCATATGCCAATGCCAATACAAAATTTGGTATAAGAAATAGTAAAATACTATTTTTGGCGTATCATTTTAGTATCTTAGTTCTGCATAATTATATTTGAAATGTTATTTTTATTTTTATTTTTTAATTAAAATTATAAAAGTCAACAAATACATTCAATTTAAATAATATTTTTTATTATTTAAAATTATAAAAATCAACAATTAATGCATTCAATATAATTATAAAATAACATTTTTATAATTAAAAAGGCAAAATTTATTGTTAAGCCAAAATTTGGTATATACTATACTTTGTGCTTATGCCTAATTTGGTATAAAGTATATCATATACCAAATTTTGCACAACATTTTGTACTGCATTGGAGTATGTTTTTTTTACTCTATATTAAATTATAGCATTGACATAATAAAATAACATTGCATTAGAGATGCTCTAAGGAAATATAGAATGTGTTTGTAATATTTAAAAAACGCTCTAATCTACTTCAAATGTTTTACTTCAAATATAGAATGGTATAGTTTCCTCTTAGTAATAAAATTAGGATTAATATTAAAAACTTTCATCGACCTTTCAACTATTATTGTATGGATAGAGAACTATTCTTTTATTCAACAACCTGCCCTCAAGGTTAACATATGTCGGTGGTTAGTAATGGTGCAGGGGTATTCTGGACATGTAAGGTCATAAAAAAGTTAAAAAAATAATAATAATAAAATTATCATAGTCTAAATCGGTGTAGTATTACACTATCAATCTTTGTGCCTTCACCAATTAGGTCTCACACTCTCATAACTCTCTCGTCTCTCTCCTACGACTAGAACAATGCCTTGTTTTTTCTAAAAAAATGACCAGATTACTTTCTGGATTTCGTTTTAGTGTTGGGGTTTGGTTGGTTTGTGGATGGATTTGGAAGAATGGACTATGGAGGCCAATGGATTTGTAAGGATAGAAGTTATTCGGTGTCACTGGCGATGGAGACCTTCCAGGACCGGTGTTGGTGGCAATGGAGGCCATCCACGACTAGTGTCGGTAGCGATGAATGAACAACACCAGCACGCTGGTGAGGAGATCGATCTCCTCTACCAGAGTGGAGGAGATGCGGATTTCCTCCGCAATGGAGGAGATCAATCTCTTCCACCTATATGTCTCCTCTGTGTTGGTGGATTTCAATCACTTCCGCTAGTGTGGAGGAGATCCAATTCATCCACGCTCGTCGCCGAGAGCGGGGAACTTGACTCGGCCTATGGAGGTGGTTGAACAACCAGCCGTTGATTTCCACCTTTTTAATTTATTTGTTTTTTTATTTTACTTTTTTTATAATTATTTTATATATTTTTATATAGTTTTATTTTTTAATTAATTTGTTTAAAATAAAAAGGGCATAGTAGTCTTTTGTTGGTTAAAGAAAAATCAACTTAATGAAATGCTAACGATGCTAAATTTAAGGGGAGGTTCTTGAATAAAAACATAGTTATCTACAAATCCAATAATAATTGAAAGGTTAGGGAAGGTTTTTAATATAAACCCTATGAAATTATACTACTTACATTGCTATCCTTTACATTGCATTACAGAGTCTCACTAAGCATGGAAAGATACAGAAAATAGAGAGAAATTTGTAAGATTTTTATAAAATTGTGAGCAACATATGATATTGTATTTTTAGTTTATGAAAACCGAATTGTTTGGAGTGTTTAAATAAAAGAGAGTTGACCGGATAAAGCCTGTTATTAATGTGATCATTATTGTTGGGCTTGGTGCACCTTAGCTACATTATTAAAGCTAGGGTTCTTATAAATCTAATTTAGTGAAATTCCGTCCAGTAAAACGGAAGAATTATAAATCTCTAAAATAATAGATAGGAATACCGCAAATAGAGCCATTGCGACACCCATGAAAGGAGTAGTTCCCCATCCAGGATGTAAGATATGTGTTATCCGAAAAATCATCTCGGGACTTTCCGTACAACACTTAGACCGAATGGAGCAGTACGCCATGGTCAGAGGGAGAGGGGTACAGATACCCCGCCTATCGGGGCTTTGAGGATAAGGAGAAGATATGGCGCTTGAGGTTCCCATGCTGAAGTGAAGGGCTGGTCCTGGTCCCAAGTCCCTGGTCCTGATCCTGGTCCCTGTCCTTGGTCTTGGTACATGGTCCTGGTCTTGCTTCCCGGTCCTGGTACCCGGTCTCTTTTCTAGGTCTCCTCTATAGATCCTCGACTCAGATAACGTGCAATGAGAGGGATATGAGAGCTAGGACCAGTGGGGTCGGTGCCTAGCTCACATACATACATGATAAAGGAGATAGATGGGAGAATGACAATTCTTTTGGTACAAGTGGACTGACCTAGGGGAAAAAGCATCACGAATGATCATATACTGAAAACCTAGGCATTATCCGGAGGAGAGAGAGAATCCCTTCTTTATATATATCACAAGAAGTGCTCTGGGGAGCTTACACAGGTAGCTAAATAGTACAACATAAATGCTCTGAAGAGCTTACAATAGTAGCAACTGGGACCTGGTAGATCACTGTTGTAAGGGTACAACCTGGTACTGATACATTCCTTGTGAAAATTGATATGTGTAGTAGACGATACAAAGGTGGTGTATAGGGAATTCGGGCGAGGTATTTTTGACACTATAGGCGTCTAGATCCAATCTGAGATCCCTTTCTTATAGAGAGCTTTGTCATATTTATATCTTCTAATTCTTGTTGCCTACTCCGTCAATTTAGTTAATCAATTCGCAATCATAGGAACACTGATTTGGCATTGATGGAGTTGACTGATTTCTTATAAATGGCGTTGTGAATGGCCATTAAAGAGTTGACTGGTTTTTCATAAATGGCGTTGTGAATGACCATTAAAGAGTTTACTGGTTGCTCATTAATGGCGTTATGAATGACCGTTAAAGAGTTGACTGGTTTCTCATTAATGGCGTTGACTATCTTCATTAATGGAGTTGATTATCTCTATTAATAAGGTTGACTATCTCCATTAATAAGGTTAGAGGGTACTGCATGCTTCGTTCCTTTGGACACGGTCTTGTTCTAGGTTGGCTCCGTAGTGCGCTGGTTCTTTCTTTCTGGGCAGTCTTTCCTTTGACGTGTTGGAACCATCATGTCGTTGTTCCCCATTCTGGACGGGTGGGAGGTGCTTAGTGGATCGGCCCAGGATAGATACCGCGGTACTAGGGTACCGGATAGGTGTCGTGATACTTGGATACTAGGTGGGCGGTATTGTGGTACCAGTTAACCTTAATACCAGGTGAAAGGCATAATGTGGCATCGACCCTTCCTAGATCGTGGTTTCGATATTTCCTGATACATGGGAACTAGAAATGGTTCCGGTCCAGGTATTGGCTTGATGAAAAATTCTTCTTTAGACCCTTGCCAAAAAAACTGTTAATAATATGGCATGTGATGAGCTATTGTATATCTGTAGGCCTGGTAATCCTTTTAGGACTAGCCATCCTATTAGGGTTGTGAATCATCTATGGGTTAGAATTCAAGTAAGTAACAATATATATAGGGGGTGCTTACTCTCTCTCATGTATCATACAGTTATTCAGAATAAAGTAGCCTCTCAATTAGGTGATCTGAAGTAAAGTGAGAAGAGAGTAGAAGACTTCCTATTGTTCTTTTCAGGTTATTGGTCTATTATGGATTCGGTATTAAGACTCTCTATAACTTGGATGATTTCCGCTGCGCTTCCAGGTACGCTTTTATTCATACTTATGCATACAATACGAGATTTAATTATCTTTATATATAATGCGTACAGTGGTATCAGAGCAGATCGTAATGTTGCATAGGTTGAATACATTGGATTGAATTATAATATTGTGGTATTGATTTTGTTTTGATGAGAACATCTGGATTGGATTCATAATATATTTTGTCAATTATAGAATGCATAATGACATGTTATATTGTTATTTTGTTACACTATACGGAGACCTACGAGTCTCACTGCAGTTGCCATGAACTAACACACACCTGATTGAATGAACCATCAAAATTGGATTAGTTATTGCATTATTTGATTCTAATAATTGTTAGGCTAATTGGTATGAATCTAAACTCTTCAGAAATTTTCACTATGCCCCCTGTACTTTTTTTTTCGACATTAAACCCCCTGAACTCTTGTTTTGTTGGCAGAAGTCGGTTGTAGATGCCCCTTCACAGAGGGCTATAAACCCAAGTAGTTTCCAATAAAACATGAGTTCAGGGGATTTAGTGCAAAAAAAAAAGTATATAGGGCATAGTGCAAATTTCTGAAGAGTTTAGGGGACATCCGTGCCAATTAGCATTAGCCTAATTGTTAATAACAGCAAGAATAATTTTAGTAACAAATTCGATGGTGGCGTGTTATTATATTAATAATAATTGTTAATAGCCAAATTTGGCTAGGGACCAAAGGGTAATTTTCCACCCTCTTAGTTTGGCTCCAAGCCCGAGGTATCCACCAGGAGACCATGTTACCCGAAGCCGAGCTACGATACCGCCCCACAGAAATAAGGATGGGCTCCAGAAACACCCGGAGTAGAGCCTGGCTCGATCAGATCTAGCTTGCATCACCAAACCTGAAACCATGAAACCCCCCCCCCCCCCCCCCCCCCCTGAAGTCAGGATTACCTCGTAATCTCTCCAAAAGCTCGCCTATACCCCGCTGACATAGAAGGGTGTCCGTAGGAGGCCGCATCTAGCTCCAAAAGATCAAGGGAAGTCAGACCTAGCTCCTGGCTAGACTAAGCTCCTGAATATCGGGGCTAAGACACTGATCGACCTCACTATCTGATATACCTCACCATACAAGGCAATATATACCATATTCAACGACCCCTATGAGGGATTATGCTACTAAGACATGAAGATACACTGGATCATATCTTGAGATATTACATACGTACAGAACAAGTAATAGAGTCCCAACAGGAAACAAATTAATCTCCACCAAGATATTCTCAACTCAGCAATTAACGCAAAGTCAATAACATTTAAATGAGAAATCCCGTTCTATAAGGAGGGAAGGGATTGAGGAAATTAAGGGGAGAATCAATTAGTTTAACCTATGAAGACAATGTATAAAAGGAGGACTTCGGCCTTCAGAAAGAGGATCTACTTTTCGACAGGCATACGAAAAGAACCCGACTATACCCTAGAGAAATTGAGAGCAATTTGAGAGAGATCTGTATATCACACACTAGTAATAAAGAAAGCATTTTTGATTCTCTTTGGTGGATAATAGAACCAATATTTCTTGTCATTTTACTAAGCACTGTCAAACATACATTCAACCTTGGCCACCACTTACGTGGTAGTGGTCTCGAGGGTGTTAACTGAGATTTCTCACCCAGAGCAAATTTTCTGTTAATACTTTCTGGCGCCGTCTGTGGGGAAAAACCTGCACCCAGTTAATCAAGTCAACTTTTTGCATTTGCATTTTCATTGTTTTACAGGAACCATGAGGCTCCGCTCCTCCCAAGGACAACATGGAGCTTCAGAACAAGCTTCAGCGATGCCAACCCGAAAGGCCCCAAGTAAGGGGAAGAAGTCTGGGTATAGCAATCAAGCTCCGGTCCAAACAACTAATCCAAGGGATTCTGGCCACCCTATAATAACCCAGGCCGCGCTCGACCAACAAGCGACAGCCTTCGTGGAATTCGTCCGCATCAGCCTGCTTGCCGAAGGCATCACAGTCCAACCAACAAACCCGAATGATCAGGGAGAACCGAGTAGGTTTGGCGCTAGGCAGCCTGCTTTCGACCGCTTGGGACCTCATCTTCCAGAGCCAGCTCGAGACAGGACTGGGCCCCAACCGTCGATCCGAGAGAGGCTAGAACCCATGCCCCGAGTTTCGAAAAGACCTTCACAATATCAGCCCAGGCGAGTTAAGTCTGCTGCAGATGCTTTGACCCGGGAGCAACGAGAGGTACCTCGCCCAACGGCATCGAGAAGGAAAGCCAGGGCCCAAGAGGAAGAGAATCGATAAACTTCCCGAGTGGATCCTGTCCATGAAGGAGATCGAGTAGAGGTCGCCATTTCATCGGAGGGATCCGACAGCGAAGAATCCGAGGTCAATTCAAAGAAACCCGGGAACAAGCGACTGAGGGATCAGCTGGCAAAGCTACAAAAGGAGGTCCAGTAAATAAGAAAAGGAAAGAACAAGGAGGATAAAAAGGATCCATTAAGCGAGATGAACGCTCCCTTCACTAGGAGGATCCGGGAAGTGGAGCTCCCACCAAAATTTAAAATGCCAACAAATAAGTTCTCCGGAACAGAAGACCCTTTAAGCCACCTAGAGAGTTTCGTCCAATAGATTGAGGTCCAAAATACTACCAGAGCAGCTATGTGTAGGATGTTTCCAACGACCCTAACCAACTACGCGAAAACTTGGTTCAGGAAGCTGCCTGCTGGTAGCGTGGATTCTTTCACGAAGTTATCAACAGATTTTTTCTCGCAGTTCCAAGGGGTCAAACCTCGTCCGAAGGATCCCATACACCTCCAATATGTGATTCAGGAATGAAGTGAAACACTTCTATCTTACATGGAACGTTTTCACAAAGAAGTCATACAAATGAGAGTTTTCATCGAGAAAAAGACTCTCGCCAATTTCAGGTGGAACCTGTGGGCGGGAAAGCTTTTCTGTTCCTTCGCCAAGAGATCTCCCGAGACTTACTAGGAGGCCTACGATCGGGCTCTTGAGCAAGTCGAGATCGAAGAGCAACTCAAAGTCAAGATGGAACACGACGATATGAGAACGGTGTAGCGTCTGAAAAAAGAAGCCCCCAAATCTGAGGCAGCTCAGAAAACTCAGAATAAACCTCCCAATAGGTCGACCTATCGTTTCCCCGCTTCTCAGCACAGGCAAGAGAGATATCCAGCAAGACGAACCCCTCATCGGGCTTCCCCACCTCCCAGGACTATAGCCCCCGTAATGCGAAGGGAGAAAGGGTATGACTACTACACTCCTCTGAACGATTCCAGGGAAACTGTCTACCTTGCTATACGAGATAATGGGCTACTCCAAAAGCACACTCCCATGAAAGCCCCAGTTGACAGGAGGAACCGGTACAAGTACTGCGACTTCCATGAAGACGTGGGCAACAACACTTCAGAGTGTTATAATTTGGGCAACTAGATTGAAGCCCTGATAAGGGGGGATGCTTGATTGAGTTCTTACAGCAGATCAGAGATAATATTCGGATTGGAAGGGAGGTACAAGCTGAGATCCGCGAGGATGCGGAGAAGAGAAATGGGGAATATACTGATTTAATGCAACAAATCCAGGTGATACACACCATCAGCGGAGGGCCCACACTAGCTGGCACCTCCAATCACTCCAGAAAAAACCACGCAGGGAAGATCCCCCCCATAGAAGAGAGCCAGGGTGTCTTCAAGGTAAGCCAAAGCCCGATGGAGCCCTCCAAGTTAGCACAGATCATTTTCACTGAAGCAAATGTCTTCAACACCGTGCAACCTCATGATGATCCCATGGTGATCATGATACAAATTGCCAACTGCCTGGTCCATCGCGTGCTGGTAGATACATGCATCAGTGTAGATATCCTCTTTAAGGATACTTTAGAAAAATTAAATCTGAAGTAATGGTGTTACAATAGCTGTACAACTCCACTTTATGAGTTCACCGGGGATTCGATCATACCGGTGGGATCGAAGATCCTCCAAGTAATCGTCGGAACCACACCTCTCCAATAGAATGGTTGACACCCCATCGGCCTACAACCCCATCATAGGGAGACCATTCATGTCCTCCTTGAAGGGATTCTTGTCTATATACCACAATGTCCTGAAGTTCCCAGTGGGAACCAAGGTGGGGGAGGTACGCGGAGACCAGCAAGCAGCTAGGAAGTGCTACGCAGTGTCCACCAGTCCTACAGCTTTAGCAAAACAGTGCGTACATGTCACAGTAATCAAGGACATGGGGGCATCCGAGATAATCCAAGAAGAAATGGAGCCCTCAGAACATCAAGAGAATGAACCTATTATGCCTTATGAGGAGGAACAGAGTAGGTAGTGGGCTAGTGGGCAACCTGTAGATAGACTAGAGCAGATACCCATCAGAAATGATGATCCCTCCAAAGTCATCAAGGTCGGGGCTACCCTCGAGCAAGAAGTGAAAGAAGGCTTGATTGGTCTTCTCAGATAATTCAGCGACATCTTCGCTTGGAGCCACGATGAAATGCCTGGGATCCCGGCATCATTAGCCGCCCATCGACTAGTGGTAGATCCAACGGTCAAGCCCGTCAAACAGAAGAGGCGTCACTTCAACGCTAAGAGGAACGCTGCGGTGCATGAAGAAGTAGACAAATTGATCAAGGCAAGGTTTATCAGAGGCGCTATCCTAAGTGGATCGCCAACGTGGTCATGGTTACAAAGGCGGATGAGAAGTGGCGTATGTGTATCGATTACACCAACCTCAATCGGGCATGTCCAAAAGACAGTTTTCCTTACCAAAGATCGATCAGCTGGTTGACTCCACATCCAGAAATAAACTTCTGAGTTTTATGGATGCGTTCTCAGGATACAACCAGATTAAGATGCACCCAGCTGACAAAGATAAGACTAGCTTCATTACTGGACAGGGCTTGTACTGCTATAAGGTGATGTCATTTGGTTTGAAGAATGCGGGGGCTACATACCAGCGGCTGGTTATCAAGCGGTTCAAGCCTGAGATCGGAAGGACGATAGAGGTATACATTGACGATATGATCATAAAATCACCAACCACAGAAGGACATCGGGAAGACCTTCGCAAGACCTTTCTTATACTGAGAGAAAACCAGATGCGGTTAAACCCCTCCAAGTGTGCCTTCGGGGTAACAGCAGGGAAGTTTCTAGGTTTCATGGTTCATGAGAGAGGCATAGAGGCCAACCCAGAAAAAATCAAAGCTATCTTGGACCTGGAATCCCTCACATCACTCAAACAGGTACAAATTCTGACTGGGCGTGTAGTGGCGCTCAATAGGTTTATCTCTCGCTCCACCGATAAATGCCTCCCTTTCTTCAAAGCCATCAAATAAGGGAAAAATGTGAAATGGAGCCAGGAGAGTGAGCAAGCTTTCTAAGCCTTGAAAAAATACCTAACAAGCCCACCGTTGTTAGTCAAGCCAGTTCCCGGAGAGGAGCTGCAGATCTATCTGGTCGTCTCAGAAACTGTAGTAAGCCGAGCTTTGGCCAAGGAGTGTGGCGACGGGATTCAAAGGCCCATATAATATGTGAGTCATGCTTTAACCAAGTCAGAGAAAAATTATATTCTCTAGAAAAAGCTCGCTTATGCTCTGGTGATCTCGGCGAGGAATCTCCGTCTTTATTTTCAAGCTCACTCAATAGCAGTGGTGACTGACCATGATTTAAAGTATTCTCTGGAAGGCTAGTCTTATGGGCCCTAGAGCTCACTCAGTTCGATTTAAAGTGTAAGCCCCAGACCACGATTAAGGCGCAGGCTTTGGCAGACTTCGTGGCAGAGTTTTCAGTGCTCCCAGGTCAAGAGAATCTCGCAGCACCAAATGAGATCCCTGAAAAGACCTCTGAGATCGACAATTGGCCGGAAGGCTACAAGTCCTGGACCCTCTATACATATGGAGCATCCGGGCAAGCTGGGGGAGGAGCTGGCGTAGTTTTAATAGACCCAGAGGGGACTGAATTCTATCACTATTTCAGATTCGAGTTTAAAGCCACAAATAATGAAGCAGAGTACGAAGCCCTCCTAGCCGGGATGAAGGCAGCCATCGAACTAGAGGCAGATTACCTAAAAATCAAGAGCGACTCATTGCTTTTTGTCAATCAGGTGTCTGGGGTGTACTTGGCAAAGGGAGATAACATGGCTGCCTACCTAAAGCTGGTTCAGTTGCTTAAAAATAGGTTTAAGGGGTTCAAGATCGATCAGGTGCCTCGACACCAAAACCACCGCGCAGATGTTCTAGCTAAGATAGCTGCAAATGAAGGCCAATCCTTACCACGGGGAATTCCCTTCCAAGTGATCTCCATACCAAGTATAGCCGCAAATAAGGAAATCTGCTCCCTAGATCGTCAGCCTTGCTGGATGGACCAGATCGTTGCCTACCTCCTAGAGGGAAAGCTTCCCGAGGAGCCCGATCAAGCCCGAAGAATTAAAAGACTCTCGGTCCGATATTGCCTGGTAGATGGGTACCTCTACAGAAGGGGTAGATCCCTCCCCTTACTTAGATGTTTACATCCTGACGATGCTAAATGGGCACTAAGAAAGGTTCACTCTGGGGACTGCGGGAACCACATCGGTGGAGAGGCTCTAGCATATCAAGTGCTTCGTATGGGGTACTATGGGCAGACCATCCACCAAGATGTAAGAAGCTTTGCACAATCTTGCAAGCCATGTCAAAGAACTTTAAACTTGAACCACCAGCCACCCGAGCGACTGTCGTCTCTCAGTTCACCCTACCCCTTTGTCATGTGGGGGTTGTTAGGATTATGCTCAATAGCAAGAGTGTAATATTGTAATTGACAATCTTTTCATATAAATAAAGTGATTTCTGATTCTGCAAAATCTTATAGCATTTATAATTATAATTGTCAAGGTAAATAATCATAAGGTCAAAAGACTATGAGATATGAAGAATTGTTTGTACATCCGGATATGTATGAGGTAGACACAATTCTTTAGTTAGTCTTGAATAACGTTCACAACTTAAGTTAAAGGTTGGGCACCTCTATCTTGATAAAGTTGTAGAATTCTTTTACTAGCATTTGAGTGGGATCAAATGAGTTATGATGAGTCTAAAATCATCAAAAGGTTTTCGAGTAAAAGAATCTAGTGCATTGGGTGCATTGAACTGGATCACAATGAAATACTTTATCTAGAACCGTCACTAGATATAAGTCTTTTTATTATCAGGACAATCGGAGAGTCTATCTAAATCCTGAGATAAATGATGGACTTATGGTTGCAAGTGTTATCATTTGAGCTATCAATGAGTACGATTATATAGCATAGTCTATCCTCGATAGTTTGGTGGTATTCATTTGTTAATCGATAGAGGACTTCATTTATAGATATGTACATCGTGGCTCCATTTATTAAATGAGAGTATAATATCATCATATGGATGTTTTGAGGTATTGGATATTAAATCTCAACGTTGAGTTTTCAATAATGATTATTGAAGACATGGCTTCTGGACAAGTCAAAATATCCAAGTTCAAAATGTGGTCATATGAGGAAATATGGTAACTTAGAGAGCTATAGGCGGTCTATGAGCTCTTGGCAATTACTGATATTATTCACGAGGAAACACCATCTCCTATAAGATTGTCTAGGGTATGAATGAGAAACATCTCCTTATTCTATCTTTATTTAAGAGTTCACTTTTAGCTCTTTAGTGGAATGATTTAAAATTAATAGATCGAACCTAAGTGAATCATTTGTTGATTGTGATTAGGTTATGTCTATTGAAGCTTAAATTTAGATAGCCCGCTAAGATCCACAATCCACAATCCACACGTACTTGCATGGATAACTTGATATATTCTACCGGACCAATTTATGGGTCCATCTAGAATTACATTTAATATATTAAGAATATAATATGTCTATTATTTATTTAATGGGCTGCACTATTATATTAATATATTAAAAGGAGACATGTAGGCTTGTTTCTTTTAGTAAGAATAAGTCTGGTTCACATGTGGGCTTTTATTTAAAGTCTAATGGATTAAATAAAATAAGAAAAATAATATTGGGCCCATATATACATGGTGTGGGCGGCAAGGCTAAATAAAATAGCCCAAGATATTATTTTATTTTATTGTTTTGGTTAAATGGGAATTAATTAATTAATAGTTTAAATCAAAATCTTTCCTTGATCAGTAAATTAGATTCTATATGTTGGATTAGGGTTGGAATTCTTTTGAGTGATAGGAGTCCTAATGTGGTAAGAATTAAGTCCACATACACTCCTTATTATACAAAGAATTCGGCCACCACTAGTCCTACAAGGGTTAGGATTCTTGAATTGATAGGAATTAGGGAAAAGGACAATTCCTTTTCAAGTAAGGAAATTAACCAACCCTAGATTTCCTATTCAATGAATTCGGCCAACCCTACTTGGTGAAGGAGAAAATTCGGCCAACCTATAAATATAAGGTTATGAATTTTCGGCCACCTAGAAGAAGCAAAATAGAGAGAGATTTTTGTTTGTTTTGAAAATAAAAATTCTACTCTATACACATAGATTTTCGGCCAAGAGAGAAAAAGAAAATAAGTTCTCATTCGATAGTGCACTTACAAGCCTTTAACGTCAAAAGGTTTTGTGCACACTTTCGATTTAGGGTTACGCGAGTTTCAATCATATTGATTGTGAATTCAAAAGTGACCGGAACTATTTTTTGTAGGCTCTTGGTGTTTTACTATTGAAGATCAAGATCAGAAATTCCATACATCCATTCTAAGGTAAGCAATTCAAAGAAAAAGGTAGACCACGCTCCTAGGTGATTCACGTACGTGCTAGGATTGAAGATCTTGCGGATTACCATCGACGTAAGTCAATCGGATCACGCAACAAGAGGTATTGAACTTTAACCGTATATTTGAGTTTAATTAATTAAAGGGTTAAGGTTCAAATCTTTAGAAAAATTTTAAACTATACGAAAATTATTTTTTCGTCTTCCGCTGCGGTTTTAAGCAATTTTTCCCTACAATTGGTATCAGAGCCTTGGTTGTACCCTTAATTAATTAACGTATATATACGTGAATCTATTTCTTTTTATTGTGATTATGCATGTTTTAGAAAGAGATGGCACTCTAGGTATTCGCATATATAATTACATGTGGAATGTATGGATTTATATATGTTGTTATAAAGTGAATTGTTATTGCTCGATTTTGGTCCTAGAATTTCAATGTATTTTTTGTTTCAGAATTGTAACAAGAAGGGTGGTCTATTATCGCCATAATTCCTTCTTGGTAGTTGCTAAGTTCTTATTAATTTTATTGTAAAAATACTGCAGTTTTTTCTTGTATTAAAATAAGTGCAGTTTTTTATTTGTAAAAAAATACTACAGTAGTTTAAATTAAAAAAAAAATATTTCTGCAGTATTTTATTGTATAAAATAAGTTGTAATATATTCAAGATTCGAAGACTCGAAAATTTGAAGAAATTGAAGCATCCGGAAACGAGCTTGGCACCCGCGCGCACAGAGACAACAAGCGTGCACGCAACCAAGCATGCAGCTGCGCTTGTTGCGGTGCAGCAGCGTGCGCAACCCATGCATGGGTTGGCCATGCGGCAGCTCATTCCCTTGCATGGGCTAGGCGTGCGCATGGGCTACTTGGTGATCTTCGGGCGCGCGAGTTACGTGCGCGAGATGGTCGATTGAAGTCTTGTTCGCCAAGAAAGGAGTTTTTTGTATTCCGTACAATTGTAATTTACATGCTTTTCTAGGATGGACCAAAATTGTGGCTATTTATTTTTATGTATAAATATTTCAATATTTGTTATTGTATGATAACATGTCATATAGAATAGGAGTGCCACTCATATATCTCTTTTGGTATGAACATGCATTGAATGATTTAGGTATCTAATTGGCATCTAGATAACTTGGTAAAATCATTCTTTGGAATTTAATCACACGCCTTAAATAATTGAGTGGGAGAAGGTGTGTTAGAACACCTATGGCCTCCAAGGTTAGTTGAGCTTTATTATTTATTGGTAATCCCCCCGAGGGGCGTCCATAAATGGAATTTAGCAAAATACTTCCTTACGAGGATAGACTAGACAATTGACTCAAACGAGATCTACTCCCAGAGGAGGGATTTTCGTGAGAGAAAATTGAGGGTCGATATCTTGGTAACACACTCAATGTAATTTTATTAATATCCTCCCGAGAGTTCTTGTTAATAAAATTGCAAGGCTAAAATTGAAAACGCTGGTTGTTATGTTAACAATTAGGTGGGACCTAGTCCAACTAGTAAATGGTGTGAACTCCCGAAGGAGGCGTAACATTTATGGGTGTTGGATCACCGTTGAATTTTTCACGATTGAGTTATTTAATTAATTCAAGATAAATATTCGAAAGTGCTTTATCATGATTATTTACTTATATATGCTTTTTGTTTTATTCAGAAATCATGACCCCATCACTTATGAACATCCTGAAAGATAACACTTTAACTGGAGATAATTATGTCACATGGAAAAGGAAAATTGGGTTGTTGCTGCAAAGTGAAAAACATAAGTTTGTTCTAACTACTCCTAAACCACCTGCTCCTAATAATGAATCAAGTATTTTGCAAAGAGATGAGTATGAGCAGTGGAAGACCTCAGATGATATGGCCAAATGTTACATTATGGCTACTATCTCCGACGTGTTGCAACAGCAGCATGAAGGAATGGGGTCTGCTGCTGATATTATGATGTCTCTGGAAGAGATGTTTGCTATGAGGTCTAGGATGACTAAGAGAGAGGCAGTGACTGCTTTTATGAATCTTAGGATGAAACCTGGACAGGTTGTGAAAGATCACATGATGAAAGTCATAGCACATCTAAATATTGCAGAATTAAATGGCGCTGAGATAGATGGTGAGACCAAAATTGACATGGTTGTCAACTCACTATCAGATTCCTTTGATCAGTTCAAGTTGGACTACACCTTGAACAAAAAGGAATACACCTTGCAGGGCCTGATGCAAGATGTTCAAAGCGTTGAAAAGATCCTTGTGAAAAGCAAAGGTCAAGAGATTCATATGGTTGGTAAAGTTGCTACTGTTAAAACCCGTCAGAAGGTCAAGAAACAACAGAAGAAAAAGTAACTTGGGCCTACCAGGAAGGAGACCAAGAAAGTAACCAAGATCAAAGGGAAATGCTTCCTTTGTGGTGAAAAGGGACATGGAAAAGAAATTGCCCAGAGTCCCAGAACAAGAAGGAAGAAGGTAATATTAATTATCTTGAAACATGTTTTCTGGCAGATTCTACAGATTCTTGGATCATAGACTCTGGAGCCACTAATCATGTTTGTTATTCCTTACATGGGTTCCAAGAAAGGAGAAGGCTGAATAAGAACGAAATCAATTTGCGTTTGGGCAATGAATCGTTAGTGTCTGCAAGTACAGTGGGAGATATTAGAGTTATTATAGAGTCTAGTAGGAATTTAGATTTAATAGACGTTTATTATGTACCTCAATTCAAGAGGAATTTAATTTCAGTTTCTTGTTTAAATAAATTTGGATATTCGGTTACTTTTAATAAAGCTTTTATTATTAGTAAGAATGACAAAATTGTTTGCAAAGTTACATTGGAAAACGGTCTATTCTTTTTGCATAGAAATATCTATCACTCGTTGGACACAGAATAATGGAACCTAATCATAAAAGAGTAAAATTATCAAAAGATGAAACCTACCTTTGGCATTTACACCTAGGTCACATTAACCTTAATAGGATTAAAAGATTGGTATGTGACGGACCTTTAAGTGACTTAAAGGTTGATGATCTACCAACTTGTGAATCTTGTTTGGAAGGTAAAATGACCAAAAGGCCATTCAATACCAAAGGTGCAAGAGCCACTGAATGTTTAGGACTAATACACACTGATGTATGTGGTCCTATGAGCATTCAAGCTAAAGGTGGATATGAGTACTTCATCACCTTCACAGATGATTACTCAAGATTTGGTTATGTGTATCTCATGAGACATAAGTCGGATGCTTTTGACATGTTCAAAGCATTCAAAGCTGAAGTAGAAAATCAGCTTGAGAAACGCATAAAAATCTTGAGATTTGATCGTGGTGGAGAATATCTATCTCGTGAGTTTCAGCAATATCTTATTGATAATGGGATATTTTCTCAGTTTTCTGCACCAGGTACACCTCAACAAAATGGGGTAGTAGAAAGGAGAAATAGAACTCTTTTGAACATGGTTAGGTCTATGTTGAGTTATTCAACACTTCCTATTTCTTTTTGGGGATATGCTCTACAAACTGCAATATATATTCTAAATGTGGTACCATCGAAGTCGGTTCCTGGAACACCATATGAGTTGTGGACTGGGCGAAAGCCTAGTTTACAACACATAAGGATATTTGGTTGTCCTGCACATGTGTTAAAAGGAAAGACAGAAAAGATGGAGTCCCGTTCGGAAACATACATATTTGTGGGGTATCCAAAATGAACTAAAGGATATTATTTCTATAGTCTTTCAGATCTAAAAGTGTTTGTTTCAACAAATGTTACATTTCTGGAAAAGGACTATATGAATGATTTTGTTCCCAAAAGTAGAATTGTCCTGAATGATATGTTAGGAGATACAATTCCACAAGAGGTTTCACAACCTAACCCAATTGTAATTTCCACTCCAACACAAAATCAACAACCTACCATTCCTCGTCGTAGTGGGAGGGTTAGAACCCAACCTGAAAGATACATCGGTCTAGGAGAATCTGTTGAGAATCTCCCTGACGACGATGATCCCTACACGTACAAGGAAGCAATGGAGGATGTTGATTGTCACCATGGGCAAAAGGCAATGCAATCTGAGATTGAATCCATGTTCAATAACAAAGTCTGGTCCCTTGTAGACTTGCCTAAAGGGATAAAACCCATTGGGTGCAAGTGGGTATACAAGAGGAAAAGAGGTATGGATGGAAAGGTGGAAACTTTTAAAGTTAGATTGGTAGCTAAAGGTTACAGACAGAAAGAAGGTGTCGATTACGAGGAAACCTTCTCTCCTGTGGCCATGCTTAAATCCATTAGGATACTCTTATCCATTGCAGCATCTTTAGATTTAGAGATTTGGCAAATGGACATCAAGACAGCTTTCCTTAATGGAAGACGAAATCATCTATATGATGCAACCAGAAGGATTCATTGAAAAGGGCCAAATGGAAAAGGTATGCAAGTTGCAGAAATCAATTTATGGATTAAAGCAAGCATCCAGATCCTGGAACATAAGGTTTGACCAAGCTGTAAAAGGTTTTGGATTTTTACAGAACCTTGAAGAACCTTGTGTATACAAAAGGATCAAAGGTGACAAGTTGGTTTTCCTTATTCTTTACGTAGATGATATATTACTCATTGGAAACGATGTGGGAGCATTGACATCAGTAAAAGAATGGTTAGCAAAACAATTTGATATGAAGGACTTAGGAGAAGCAAGTTTTATTCTAGGTATCCAAGTAATAACTGATAGAAAGAATAAAACGATTGCACTATCCCAAGCTTCATACATAGACAAAATCTTGTCTAGGTTTTCCATGCAAGATTCCAAGAAAGGTATGTTACCTTTTAGGCATGGAATCAAACTTTCTAAGGAACAAGTTCCTAAGAATGAGCATGAAGAGCAATTCATGAGTAGAATTCCATATGCCTCGGCAGTTGGAAGTCTCATGTATGCAATGCTCTGTACTAGACCAGATATTTATTTTGCTGTTGGCATAGTTAGCAGGTTTCAATCGAAACCTGGTCCTGATCACTGGACGGCAGTCAAGCATATTTTCAAGTATCTTAGGAGAACGAAAGATAATAAGCTTGTATACTCGAGAGGGGATTTAATCCCCATTGGGTATACAGATTCTGATTTCCAATCGGATTCTGACTCTAGAAAATCCACATCAGGATATGTGTTTACTCTTGGAGGAGGAGCAGTCATTTGGAGGAGTATCAAGCAATCTTGTATTACTGACTCCACCATAGAAGCAGAGTATGTAGCTGCATGCGAAGCTGCCAAGGAGGCTGTTTGGCTTTGCCAATTCTTGATTGACTTAGAAGTAGTTCCTAGTGCGAATAAGCAGATCACTATCTACTGTGACAACAGTGGAGCAGTGGCTAATTCGAAAGAACCAAGAAGTCATAAGAGAGGAAAACACATTGAAAGAAAGTAACATCTTTTGAGGGAGATTGTTCATAAGGGAGACGTGACGATTACCAAAATCTCGTCGGCAGAAAATCTAGAAGATCCCTTCACAAAGGCTCTACCTCAGAAGAGTTTTGATGGGCACCTAGAGAACATGGGAATGAGAGATATGACACATTTGCTATAGCGCAAGTGGGAGATTGTTAGGATTATACTTAATAGCAAGAGTGTAATATTGTAATTGACAATCTTTTCATATAAATAAAGTGATTTCTGATTCTGCAAAATCTTATAGCATTTATAATTATAATTGTCAAGGTAAATAATCATAAGGTCAAAAGACTATGAGATATGAAGAATTGTTTGTACATCCGGATATGTATGAGGTAGACACAATTCTTTAGTTAGTCTTGAATAACATTCACAACTTAAGTTAAAGGTTGGGCACCTCTATCTTGATAAAGTTGTAGAATTCTTTTACTAGCATTTGAGTGGGATCAAATGAGTTATGATGAGTCTAAAATCATCGAAAGGTTTTCGAGTAAAAGAATCTAGTGCACTGGGTGCATTGAACTGGATCACAATGAAATACTTTATCTAGAACCGTCACTAGATATAAGTCTTTTCATTATCAGGACAATCGGAGAGTCTATCTAAATCCTGAGATAAATAATGGACTTATGGTTGCAAGTGTTATCATTTGATCTATCAATGAGTACGATTATATAGCATAGTGATGAGAAGGTTTTTGTCGTCAGAAAACCGTCCGTCAAAACAATTTATAAAACCTATGCGATGCGTTCACAAGTAGAAATACAAGTAAAGCGGTAAGCATGGGTGTCGTCCACTGAGATCGAGGTAGCGGTGATAAGATTAGGATTAATATAACTAGTATGCATAAAAGTAAAGTGATGGTGAATGAAGATACAATATAAACTAAATTATGAAAGCAAATAAAATGGGATGACAATGGAGTGATGAATGAATGATGATGGAACTACGGAGTTGATGGACTCGTAAGTGAATATTGGGGCAATTGCAACAAACTCTCAATTATGCACGTTTTGACAAATGTAACCAACCTAGGGTGTATAGTGTTGGTATATATCTATAGCAAGAGGTCAACCTAGGGTGTATAGCGAAGACCTCTTACTAGAGATTAATCCCTCCTAAGCAACCGACAGTGGCTAGTTACTCAATTGGGACTTGTTCCATGAATGCTCATCTATCTAGCTATGGCTCAACCTATTACTAATGTAGCCATCCTAGGATGTATAGTGATGGCTTCCAATTCCCTCACAAGTGGCCGACCTAGGATGTATAGTGAAGGCCACCAGGTTGGGATTGGATAAGGCTCGAGGTTATCAACCGAATTCTACTCGAAGGTTAGTTCTCATAAAATCACTGAAGTAGCCAACCTAGGGTGTATAGTGGAGGCTTCTAATTCTCTCACAAGTGGCTAACCTAGGATGTATAGTGAAAGCCACTAATTCGAGATTAGATTAAGAGCGTGGTTATAGAGCCGGATTTTCGGAAATCCTTCCATTCAATGGAGCATTAGACAACCTAATTGCCTACTCAAGTAATCCAAATCAATCATGCAAAGAGGGTGTATCCAAGCAAATCAATAATGGAAATCAATTAAAGCAATGGAATAAAACATAGAGATAGAATAAATATAACACATAGAGTTTATTTACAAAGCCCAAATATCCATCATACAAATAACATCAACCCCATAGTGGGGTATTTTAGCTACTCATGTTCTATTACAAACAAATAAACTAAGAAAGAGTGTAGAGAGAACCCTTGAAGATTGATCTCCTTCCTTGAAGCTTGAATCCAAGTCTCCTAGTTGCATTTGATTGAGTAGAGATGGTTTGGATGATAGGGAGATGTGTTACTAGCTTAGAATACAAGTGTTGGGAGGTATGGTGATCTTTTGGTTCGTTCCTATCCTTTTCTATTTATAGAGGATGGAAAAATAGGTCACTTAAGCTTGAAACCAGAAACTGTCGCGCGAATAGTGCGGGTGGAGTGCGGGTGAATTACCCGCACTGTAAGAGTTTTCTTCATCTTCAGGTCTCTGATCTGGGCAATACTGCGGGTGGAGTGCGGTTGGATTACCCGCACTTGACTCGCACTTGACCCGCACTGTAGTCGCACTTGAGTCGCACTGTACAGTCAGGTGCAAAATCCCTCCTCTGTTTTGAGCAATAGTGCGGGTGGAGTGCTGGTGGATGACCCGCACTGTTCCCGCACTCTAATGTCAGGTGCAACTTTAACTTCTCTGGTTTGGCAACAGTGCAGGTGGAGTGCGGTTGGATGACCCGCACTGTACCCGCACTTTAACGTCATGTGCAACTCAGCTTCTCTGGCTTTGGCAACAGTGCGGGTAGAGTGCGGTTGGATGACCCGCACTGGACCCGCACTGTAACTCTTCTCCTGTATCAAGTCCCGGCTATGATCATGAGTGTGGTTTGAGCGCGGTTGGAGTGCGGTTGCGACCCGCACTTGACCCGCACTGTAGAGCTGCTTATGATCCTTTGTCTTTCCTTTTGCCCCTTTTCTGCCAGAATCACTGCAACATGCTTCCAAACCCTGAATTACATCTATTGCCTGCAATTAGCACTAATGAGCCTATTAGACATAAAATATATAGAAAATACACACAAGAATGAGGCAAAGGAATAGGAATGAGGGCCGAAATATACAACAATTTAGGCACGATCACATAGTCTATCCTCGATAGTTTGGTGGTATTCATTTGTTAATCGATAGAGGACTTCATTTATAGATATGGACATCGTGGCTCCATTTATTAAATGAGAGTATAATATCATCATATGGATGTTTTGAGGTATTGGATATTAAATCTCAACGTTGAGTTTTCAATAATGATTATTGAAGACATGGCTTCTGGACAAGTCAAAATATCCAAGTTCAAAATGTGGTCATATGAGGAAATATGGTAACTTAGAGAGCTATAGGCGGTCTATGAGCTCTTGGCGATTACTGATATTATTCACGAGGATACACCATCTCCTATAAGATTGTCTAGGGTATGAATGAGAAACATCTCCTTATTCTATCTTTATTTAAGAGTTCAATTTTAGCTCTTTAGGGGAATGAGTTAAAATTAATAGATCGGACCTAAGTGAATCATTTTTTGATTGTGATTAGGTTATGTCTATTGAAGCTTAAATTTAGATAGCCCGCCAAGATCCACAATCCACACGTACTTGCATGGATCACTTGATATATTCTACCGGACCAATTTATGGGTCCATCTAGAATTACATTTAATATATTAAGAATATAATATGTCTATTATTTATTTAATGGGCTGCACTATTATATTAATATATTAAAAGGAGACATGTAGGCTTGTTTCTTTTAGTAAGAATAAGTCTGGTTCACATGTAGGCTTTTATTTAAAGTCTAATGGATTAAATAAAATAAGAAAAATAACATTGGTCCCATATATACATGGTGTTGGCGGCAAGGCTAAATAAAATAGCCCAAGATATTATTTTATTTTATTGTTTTGATTAAATGTGAATTAATTAATTAATAGTTTAAATCAAAATCTTTTCCTGATCAGTAAATTAGATACTATGTGTTGGATTAGGGTTGGAATTCTTTTGAGTGATAGGAGTCCTAATGTGGTAAGAATTAAGTCCACATAAACTCCTTATTATACAAAGAATTCGGCCACCACTAGTCCTACAAGGGTTAGGATTCTTGAATTGATAGGAATTAGGGAAAAGGACAATTCCTTTTCAAGTAAGGAAATTAACCAACCCTAGATCTCCTATTCAATGAATTCGGCCAACCCTACTTGGTGAAGGAGAAAATTCGGCCAACCTATAAATATAAGGTTATGAATTTTCGGGCAAAATAGAGAGAGATTTTTGTTTGTTTTGAAAATAAAAATCCTACTCTATACACATAGATTTTCGGCCAAGAGAGAATAAGAAAATAAGTTCTCATTCGATAGTGCACTTACAATCCTTTAACATCAAAAGGTTTTGTGTACACTTTCGATTTACGGTTACGCGAGTTTCAATCATATTGATTGTGAATTCAAAAGTGACCGGAACTATTTTTGGTAGGCTCTTGGTGTTTTACTATTGAAGATCAAGGTCAGAAATTTCATACATCCATTCTAAGGTAAGCAATTCAAAGAAAAAGGGAGACCACGCTCCTAGGTGATTCACGTACGTGCTAGGATTGAAGATCTTACGGATTACCATCGACGTAAGTCAATCGGATCACGTGACAAGAGGTATTTAACTTTAACCGTATATTTGAGTTTAATTAATTAAAGGGTTAAGGTTCAAATCTTTAGAAAAATTTTAAACTATACGAAAATTCTTTTTTCGCCTTCAGCTGCGGTTTTAATCAATTTTTCCCTACAGGGGATCGACCTAATTGGACCACTCCCCACCACTCCCGGACAGGTAAAATATGCTATCGTGGCCATCAACTATTTCACAAGATGGGTCGAGGCAGGGCCTCTTTCTCGGATATCAGAAAAGAATACGACCAAGTTCTTCAAAACCAACGTGGTATGTAGATTCAGGACCCCTCTTATCATTATAGTCGATTTGGGTAAGCAGTTCCGATTCAAAGATTTCTGCAAAGGATTAGGGATCGACCTCAAGCTCGCTTCAGAAGCCCATCCCCAGACTAACGGGTTGGTGAAGTCCACCAACAAGACTATCAAGAAGCTTCTGAAGAAGAAACTATAGCAGAAAAAAGGTAAATGGGTCGAAGAGCGGCCTGAAGTCCTCTGGGCATACCGGACTACAAAGTGAACAGCTACCAGGGAGACACCTTACTCCTTGGCTTTCGGAGTTGAAGCGGTCCTCCCCATCGAGCATAAATTAACCTCATTCAGGGTGCAACATTTTGAACCCAAAAGTAACGAGGTCAAGCTCCGGGCTAATCTGGACCTCCTAGAAGAGAAACAAGACCGGGTAGTTGAGAAAGTGGCAATCTACCAGAGCAAGATCGTTAGATATTTCAACCGAAAGGTTAGAGCCCGGAATTTCAAAGAAGAGGATCTGGTGCTTAGGAAAGTGACCTTAAATACTCGAAAAAGGTCAGATGGAGTCCTAAGCCCAAATTGGGAAGGGCCATACTTGATAAAGTTAGTTGCTCGCAATGGAGCCTACAAACTCGAAGACATAGATGGACGACCCATCGACCACACTTGGAACGCAGATCACTTGAGGAAATTCTACCCCTGAGCATGGAGTTTTCAAGCAGATTACCTCCATTTAGGTTTCATTAGAATCCCTAATAAAGATGTACTACATCTCAATCATCAATAAAGTCTGCATTTTTTTTCTTTATCTCCGACTATGTTCAACATTAGTATCTACATATTCGATTGGGAAATTCGACATAGACACCTCAAGACCAGTGACTAGTCGGGGAAGCCCCCTTGCTACCCCTGATGCATTGGTCGGGCTACCACCCCCCAAGAAGGATCTGAGTGTAAGAGCATAGTTGCCATCCAGATCTCGAGACCAGAAAATAGCTAGACAGCCCTCCTGAAGCCTTGGTCGGGCTACCACCCCCAAGAAGGGTATGAGTGTAAGAGCATAGTTGCCATCCAGATCTCGAGACCAGCAAATAGCTAAATAGCCCTCATAATGCCTTGGTCGGGCTACCACCCCCAAGAAGGGTCTGAGTGTAAGAGCATAGTTGCCATCCGGATCTCGAGACCAGGAAATAGCTAGACAGCCCTCCTGATGCCTTGGTGAGCAAGACATTCACGGGCATTGAGGCCATCCTGGAGATCCCACCGCTCAGAAAGGACGCGATGAATTGTTCCAGGACTTCATCCTACCCCGTCAAGCTCGACTGAGGGCGGGAACGGCTAGGAGGAATCCCTGCGACACCTGTTTCAAAGTCCTCCGAAGCTCGGGGGGTTGGAAGAAAAGGGAAGAGGAGTTCGAGCCCGAGGAGAACGCTAGACGTCGCGGGAAGCTGGCTCAACGACAAAAACTGTGAGTAAACAAAACAAAAAAGGAAAACGTCAGAACCAAGCTAGTTAACAAGACAAAGCAAGACGATTCAGTGACACTTACGAGGAGTAACATCTGAGATCCGCAGGTATTGATTCACCCTACGAGGATCGAAGGCTTCAGCGGTTGGGAACTTTATTGGAACCCCGTTCACTGGTAACGCAGCGGAAATATGTTTTAAAATTTTTAATACAGATCATAAATGATCTGGAACCAGTGAACTTGAGACCGTAATTATTTTTCCGAAACTAATAATACATACAATATGTAAACTCAGGAAATTGTAATCAATATAAAAATATATAGAACCTTACCAACGTTTGGAGGCTCCTTCACTTTACGATATGCTCCTGGTCTGTACCACTGATCTTCCTAGCTATATCTCAGAACTGGTAACTGCATGTGGGCGCGTCACGTACTCAGGAACTTAGGAGGATGTAGAGAGAATATGAAGAAACTATTTCTTCCAAAAAAAAAATAACTAGAACAATTCTAGTTCTTAAAAAAATATTAATAATAATAAATATTTTTTCAATAGTGCAACAATTGCACAGCACCTTTTTCTCTCTTTTTGTTTCTTTCTCACGCACAACACTTGTGCTTTCTCTTTTAGTAAATATCAAAAGCACACACATTTTTGTGCTGATCACTTTCTCTTTCATTTTTTTTCTTTTAAAATTCAAAATCAATTTTAATCAAAAAACAAATCAATCTAATCTTTTAATATATCAAATATCTTTAAAGATATTGATTAATATTTATTTTATTTAATATGATTTGAATTCAAACTATTTAAATTCAAAATTCAAAATTTAATTTAATAAAATAAAATAATCATATTATCTTATTTATTCAAAAAACAAATACCAATAAACATCCTCCATTTAGTGATAATTACATGATTAAATAATCTTATTATTTAATTTATTTAATCACCATTATTTATTAATTAAATAATCTCATTATTCAATTAATTCCCGAATAAACACGTGTCACTTTCGTAACACAATTAATTGAACTTTTCAATTAATTATCCATGACCCTTGTTACCTAAATCGATCGGGCTAGCAAGGGGACCTAATGGACCCACAATATTTTGAGCTCCAATAATTTTTGGAATCATTAATTAAACTATTTAATTAATATTCCTTGATTATTAACTCCGGTGTTAATCCACTAAAAACCTGAAGCTGCACTCTCTCAACTGCTGGCGTTTTTACACAGACCGATACAACTTGATGTCCATCAATATAGCTATTACACATGGTGTGATCCTCCACATTAGTTCATAATTAAAGCTGGGTCATAATGTCCGTTATACCCCTCTAATTACATATATCCTTTAAGTACCGTTGATTCTCTAATGGACAATAAATCCTATTTCCTCGTGGAATTAGGAGAGAGCTCATATTGTCTAAGCCCCGAATCAATCCATAAGGGAACTACCATCTACTTCTCACAAGAAGGAGTGGATTCCACTATTGTGTACATACCTTCCCAGTCACAAGCCAAACCGCAATCCCAACATACGGAATATATTGATCAGGAACTGCATCTGACCTCATCCATGGTATATCAAAGACCACGATATAACCTGAAGTAGTCGATAAGACACTCAAGATTAAGATCACCCACATATAGCCATCATTAGTTGATATATATGAATCTCATCAGTAAACGGATCTTGGTGAGAGATTCATATAGATCATGGCCCAGTCCTATATTATCACATCATACAAGGTGCCACCATTCCCATATCTCATATGAATGATTCAGGATAGAATCACCATACATTACGGAATGGACAGCAGCTATAGATTAACCACAAATAATGTACCCAGCTTTATTTGTTATCTATGGACTCTTTAGATTGCACGTCTCTTACTGTATCCATCCGTATATGACACTCATATACACAGTTCGAGATTACATCCGGCAATCTAGGATGTTAATATATGCACAAGTTATAAAATAAACAACACAACAAGAATGAATTGAACTTTTCTTTTTATTTATTTCATAAATCCATTTACAAATTACATATTTAGGGCATAAACCCTAACAATCTCCCACTTGCACTAAAGCATGTGAGGCATGTCTCGTAACCCTAGACCATCTAGGTGACCCGAAAACACTTTAGCCGGTAAGGTCTTCGTAAATGGATCAGCATGATTATCTTGTGAGGCTATCATGGTGACGATCACATCTCCTCTCTGCACTATCTCTCTAATGAGATGATATTTTCTCTCTATATGCTTCCCTCTCTTGTGGCTTCTTGGTTCTTTGGAATTAGCCACAACACCACTATTATCACAATAAAATGTGATGGCCTTATCCTGATCTGGAACAACTTCCAGATCACTCAAGAATTTACGGAGCCAAACAGCCTCTTTAGCAGCTTCACAAGCGGCTACATATTGGGCTTCCATGGTGGAGTCAGCAATGCAAGATTGCTTTATACTTCTCCACACAATGGCTCCACCACCTAGGGTGAAAACTGATCCAGACGTGGATTTTCTAGAATCCCTGTCTGACTGAAAATCAGAATATGTGTATCCTAACGGGATCAAATCCTTTTCGAAATACACTAGCATATAGTTTCTCGTTCTCCAAAGATACTTAAGAATAGTCTTGACAGCAACCCAATGATCCAATCCTGGGTTGGACTGGTACCTGCTGACTACTCCCACTGCATAGCAGATGTCCGGTCTCGTGCATAACATAGCATACATGAGACTACCTACTACTGATGCATAGGGTACACGTCTCATATCCTCAACTTCTTGAGGTTTCTTAGGACACTGTTCCTTAGACAAGTGAACTCCAAGCCTAGAAGGTAAATTACCTTTCTTGGAGTTCTGCATCGAAAAACGCATAAGAATCTTATCGATATACGATGCCTGAGACAGTGTTATGAGTTTGTTCTTACGATCCCTTATAAGTTGGATTCCTATAACATAACTCGCCTCTCCCAAATCTTTCATTTGGAATTGGCTAGCCAGCCAGCCCTTTACATCCGATAACACTCCCACATTATTTCTAATGAGTAGGATGTCGTCCACGTATAGGACTAAGAAAACTACTTTTTTGTCAATAACGCGCTTGTAAACACAAGGCTCATCGACGTTCTGCTCAAAGCCATAGGTTTTGATCACATTATCAAACCTGATGTTCCAAGATCTAGATGCTTGCTTAAGTCCATAAATGGACCTTTACAACTTGCAAACCTTTTGCTCTTGATCTGAGACACGAATCCCTCTGGTTGCATCATATAGATGCTCTCGTCAAGATTGCCATTCAAGAATGCAGTCTTGACATCCATTTGTCAAATTTCATAATCAAAATAGGCAGCAATGGATAAGAGAATCCTAATAGACTTAAACATGGCTACTGGCGAGAAGGTCTCTTCATAATCAACCCCCTCTTTCTGGGTATAACCCTTAGCCTCTAGCCTTGCTTTGAAGGTCTATACCTTCCCGTCTACAATTCTCTTTCTCTTGTAGATCCACTTACATCCTATGGGTTTTACCCCATCTGGTAAGTCTACAAGATCCCAGACTGAGTTAGAGTACATGGACTCCATCTCGAGATTCATGGCTTTAAGCCATTCCTCTTTATCAGGATCTTCCATTGCATACTTAAATGTCAATGGATCATCCACACTATCAGCAGAGACAACACTTTGTCCCTCACCTATACCTAAATAGCGTTCAGGTTGTCTTTGTAGAAAAAAATTGATATATAACGCAGCGGAAGAAACAAAAAATAGATTTCGTATGGTTTTAAAATTTTTCTCAAAGTTGAACCTTAACCTTTTAATTAATTAAACTCAAATATATACGGTTAGAGTTAAATACCTCTTGACGCGTGATCCGATTGACTTACGTCGATTGGTAATCCGCAAAATCTTTTCCGATGCCCGTGAACAGTACCCGCGTGAACAGTGATCGTGAACAGTACCCGCGTGAACAGTGATCGTAAACAGTACCCCCGTGAACAGTGATTGTGAATAGTACCGAGAGATCTTCCAATCTGAACACGTACGTGAATCACCTAGGAGCGTGGTCTCCCTTTTTCTTTGAATTGCAAACCTGAGAATGGATGAACAAAGTTTTCTTTTTCTTTTGTTAGTCACAAAACAATCAAAAGAAGACAAAGATTATTCCGGTCACTTTTGAATTCTTAATCTAATGATCGAAACTCGCGTGAACCTAATTCGATGTTGTACACACAAGCTTATTGATGAACAAGCAATCAGTGTACTATCAAAGAATAATCTCTTCTCTCTTTCATGTTTAGTAGAATAAAAATTATCCTTTTCTATGAATTGAGAAGAAGAAGAAAAATTGAATCATTCAATCAACTATCGTGGCCGAATTCTATATGTGGTATTATATAGGTGGCCGAAATTTGCTTCCTCTTTTATTTAGGATTGTCGAAATCTTCCTCTAAATGGACTAGGGTTGCCGCAAATCACATACCAAAAAGAGTTTGTGTTGCACCCTAATTTCCATCAACCTTTAGACTTCAAAACCTAATCCAACTCATAGATATTTTTATTCTTTTATTGACTAAATAAAAAGACTTCTTATTTGATTAAATAAATAAAATTAATTATTTATTTTCTTATCAAACAAGTCTTTTACTTTTAATATACTACTACCAATAGTATAACTTTAGGAAATATATTTCCTGATCAAAAAAAGATTTGTTTCTTAATTAAACAATTAATTAATAAATTAACTAATTCTTATTTAATTAAAACAATGAAACAAAATAATATATTAGGTTAATATATACACCCTGCCGCCCCACTTATATAAATGGGCAATATATTATTTTCTTATTTCATTTAATCTATTGGACTTTAAATAAAAGCCCACATGTGAACCAGACCCATTCTTACTAAAAGAAACAAGCCCACATGTCTCCTTTTAATATATTAATATAATAGTGCAGCCCATTAATTAAATAATAGACATATTATATTCTTGATATATTAAAAACAATTCTAGATGGACCCTTAAATCGGCCCGGTAGAATATATCAAGTGATCCATGCAAATACGTGTGGATTGGGGATCTTAGCGGGCTATCTAAATTTAAGCTTCAATAGACACAACCTAATCACAATCAACAAATGATTCACTTAGGTCCAATCTATTAATTTTAACCCATTCCACTAAAGAGCTAAAATTGAACTCTTAAATAAAGATAGAATAAGGAGATGTTTCTCATTCATACCCTAGACAATCTTATAGGAGATGGTGTATCCTCGTGAATAATATTAGTAATCGCCAAGAGCTCATAGACTGCCTATAGCTCTCCAAGTTACCATATTTCCTCATATGACCACATTTCGAATTTGGATACTTTGACTTGTCCAGAAGCCATGTTTTCAATAATCATTATTGAAAACTCAACGTTGAGATTTAATATCCAATACCTCAAAACATCCATATGATGATATTATACTCTCATTTAATAAATGGAGCCACGATGTCCATATCTATAAATGAAGTCCTCTATCGATTAACAAATGTATACCACCAAACTATGGAGGATAGACTATGCTATATAATCGTACTCATTGATAGCTCTAATGATAACACTTGCAACCATAAGTCCATCATTTATCTCAGGATTAAGATAGACTCTCCGATTGTCCTCTTTAATGAAAAGACTTATATCTAGTGACGGTTCTAGATAAAGTATTTCATTGTGATCCAGTTCAATGCACCTAGTGCACTAGATTCTTTTACTCGAAAACCTTTCGATGATTTTAGACTCATCATATTCATTTGATCCCATTCAAATGCTAGTAAAAGAATTCTACAACTTTAACAAGATAGAGGTGCCCAACCTTTAACTTAAGTTGTAAACGTTATTCAAGACTAACTAAAGAATTGTGTCTACCTCATACATATCCGGATGTATGAACAATTCTTCATGTCTTATAGTCTTTTGACCTTATGATTATTTACCTTGACAATTATAATAATAAATGCTATAAGTAATTGTAAGAATCAGAATTCACTTTATTAATATGAGAAGATTGTCAATTACAATATTACACTCTTGCCATTGAGCATAATCCTAACAAACTCCCACTTGCTCTATAGCAAGTGTGTCATATCTCTCATTCCCATGTTCTCTAGATGTCCATCAAAGCTCTTCTGAGGTAGAGCCTTTGTGAAAGGATCCGCTAGATTTTCTGCTGACGCGATTTTGGTGATCGTCACGTCTCCCCTATGAACAATTTCCCTCAAAAGGTGATACTTCCTTTCAATGTGTTTACCTCTCTTACGACTTCTTGGTTCTTTTGAATTAGCCACTGCACCACTGTTGTCACAGTGGATAGTGATCTACTTATTCGCACTAGGAACCACTTCTAAGTCAATCAAGAATTGGCGGAGCCAAACAGCCTCTTTGGCAGCTTCGCATGCAGCAATATACTCAGCTTCCATGGTGGAATCAGCAATACAAGATTGCTTGATACTCCTCCATATGACTGCTCCTCCTCCAATGGTAAACACAGATCCTGATGTGGATTTTCTGGAGTCAGAATCCGACTGAAAATCAGAATCTGTATACCCAACGGGAATTAAATCCCCTCCAGAGTATACAAGCATATAATCTCTAGTTCTCTTGAGATACTTGAAAATATGCTTGACTGCCGTCCAATGATCAGGACCAGGTTTCGATTGAAACCTGCTAACTATGCCAATAGCAAAACAAATATCTGGTCCAGTACAGAGCATTGCATACATGAGACTTCCAACTGCCGAGGCATATGGAACTCTACTCATGAATTGCTCTTCATGCACATTCTTAAGTGCTTGACCCTTAGAAAGTTTGATTCCATGTCTAAAAGGTAACATACCTTTCTTGGAATCTTGCATGGTGAATCTAGACAAGATTTTATCAATGTATGAAGCTTGGGATAATGCAATCGTTCTATTCTTTCTATCCCTTATTACTTGGATACCAAGAATATAACTTGCTTCTCCTAAGTTCTTCATATCAAATTGTTTTGCTAACCATTCTTTCACTGATGTCAATACACCTACATCGTTTCCAATGAGTAGTATATCATCAACATAAAGAATGAGGAAAACCAACTTGTCGCCTTTGATCCTCTTGTATACACAAGGTTCGTCAGGGTTTTGAATAAATCCAAAACCCTTTACAGCTTGATCGAACCTTATGTTCCAGGATCTGGATGCTTGCTTTAGTCCATATATGGACTTTTGCAACTTGCATACTCTTTCTTCTTGGCCTTTTTCAATGAATCCCTCTGGTTGTATCATGCTCTCGTCAAGACTTCCATTAAGGAAAGCTGTCTTGACGTCCATTTGCCAAATCTCTAGGTCTAGAGATGCTGCAATGGATAAGAGTATCCTAATGGATTTAAGCATGGCAACAGGTGAGAAGGTTTCCTCATAATCGATACCTTCTTTCTGTGTATAACCTTTAGCTACTAGTCTAGCTTTAAAGGTTTCCACCTTACCATCCATACCTCTTTTCCTCTTGTATACCCACTTGCACCCAATGGGTTTCATCCCTTTAGGCAAGTCTACAAGGGACCAGACTTTGTTATTGAACATCGATTCAATCTCAGATTGCATTGCCTTTTGCCAATGACGACAATCAACATCCTCTATAGCTTCCTTGTACGTGTAGGGATCATCGTCGTCCGGGAGATTCTCAACAGATTCTCCTAGACCGATATATCTTTCGGGTTGTTTTCTAACCCTCCCACTACGACGAGGAATGGTAGGTTGTTGATCTTGTGTTGGAGTGGAACTTACAATTAGGCTGGGTTGTGAAACCTCTTGTGGAATTGTATCTCCTGACATCTCATTCAGGACAATTCTACTTTTGGGCACAAAATTATTCATATAGTCCTTTTCTAGAAATGAAGCATTTGTTGAAACAAATACTTTTAGATCAGAAGGACTATAGAAATAATATCCTTTAGTTCCTTTTGGATACCCCACAAATATACATGTTTCCGAACGGGACTCCATCTTTTCTGTCTTTCCTCTCAACACATGTGCAGGACAACCAAATATCCTTATGTGTTGTAAACTAGGCTTTCGCCCAGTCCACAATTCATGTGGGGTTTTAGGGACAGATTTAGATGGTACATCATTTAGAATATATATTGCTGTTTGTAGAGCATATCCCCAAAAAGAAATAGGAAGTGTTGAATAACTCAACATTGATCTAACCATCTCTAAAAGAGTCATATTTCTCCTTTCTGCTACCCCATTTTGTTGAGGTGTACCTTGTGCAGAAAGCTGAGAAACTATCCCATTATCAATAAGATATTGCTGAAACTCTTTAGATAGATATTCTCCTCCACGATCAGATGTTAAGATTTTATATGTTTCTCAAGCTGATTTTCTACTTCAGCTTTGAATGCATTGAACATATCAAATGCATCCGACTTATGTCTCATGAGATACACGTAACCAAATCTTGAGTAATCATCTGTAAAGGTGATGAAGTACTCATATCCACCTCTAGCTTGAATGCTCATAGGACCACATACATCAGTGTGTACTAGTCCTAAACATTCAGTGGCTCTTGCACCTTTGGTATTGAACGGCCTTTTGGTCATTTTACCTTCCAAACAAGATTCACGAGGTGGTAGATCATCAACCTTTAAGTCACTTAAAGGTCCGTCACATACCAATCTTTTAATCCTATTAAGGTTAATGTGACCTAGGCGTAAATGCCAAAGATAGGTTTCATCTTTTGATAATTTTACTCTCTTATGATTAGGTTCCGTTATTTCTGTGTCTAACGAGTGAGAGATATTTCTATGCAAAAAGAATAAACCGTTTTCCAATGTACCTTTGCAAACATCTTTGTCATTCTTACTAATAATAAAAGTTTTATTAAAAGTAACCGAATATCCAAACTTATTTAAACAAGAAACTAAAATTAAATTCCTCTTGAATTGAGGTACATAATAAACGTCTATTAAATCTAAATGCCTACTAGAATCTAAAATAACTCTAATATCTCCCACTGCACTTGCAGACACTAACGTTCCGTTGCCCAAGCGCAAATTGACTTCATCTTCATTCAACCTTCTCTTTTCCTGAAACCCCTACAAGGAATAACACACATGATTAGTGGCTCCAGAGTCTATGATCCAAGAATCAGTAGAATCTGCCAGAAAACATGTTTCTAGATAATTAACATTACCTTCTTCCTTCTTTTTCTGGGACTTCGGGCAATCTCTTTTCCAATGTCCAGTTTCACCACAAAGGAAGCATTTCCCTTTGATCTTGGTTACTTTCTTGGTTTCCTTCTTGGTAGGCCCAAGTTGTTTTTTCTTCTGTTGTTTCTTGACCTTCTTACGGGTCTTAACAGTAGCAACTTTACCAACCAAATGAATCTCTTGACCTTTGTTTTTCACAAGGATCTTTTCAGCGCTTTGAACATCTTGCATCAGGCCCTACAAGGTGTATTCCTTTTTGTTCAAGGTGTAGTCCAACTTGAACTGATCAAAGGAATCTGACAGTGAGTTAACTACCATATCAATTTTGATCTCACCATCAATCTCAGCACCATTTAGTTCAGCAATATTGAGATGTGCTATGACTTTCATCATGTGATCTTTCACAGATTGTCCAGGTTTCATCATAAGATTCGTAAAAGCAGTCACTGCCTCTCTCTTAGTCGTCCTAGACCTCATAGAAAACATTTCCTCTAGAGACATCATTATATCAGCAGCGAACTCCATTCCTTCACGTTGCTGTTGCAACACGTCGGAGATAGTGGCCATAATGTAACATTTTGCCATATCATCAGAAGTCTTCCACTGCTCATACTCATCTCTTTGCATCACATTAGATTCATTATTAGGAAGGGGTGGTTTAGGAGTGGTCAGAACAAACTTATGTTTTTCACTTTGCAGCAACAACCCAATTTTCCTTTTCCATGTTATGTAGTTATCTCCAGTTAAGGTGTTATCTTTCAGGATGTTCATAAGTGATGGGGTCATGATTTCTGATTAAAACAAAAACATATATAAGTAAATAATCATGATAATAGCACTTTTAGAAATTTATCTTGAATTAAAATAAATAATTCAATCATAAAAATTCAACGGTGATCCAACACCCATAAATATTACGCCTCCTTTGGGAGTTCGCACTATTTACTAGTTAGACTAGGTCCCACCTAATTGTTAACATAACAACCAGCGTTTTTAATTTTAGCCTTGTAATTTTTATTAACAAGAACTCTTGGGAGGATTTTAATAAAATTACATTGAGTGTGTTACCAAGATATCGACCCTCAATTTTCTCTCACGAAAATCCCTCATTGGGGAGTAGATTTCGTTTAAGTCAATTGTCTAGTATATCCTTGTAAGGAAATATATTGTTAAATTCCATTTATTGACGCCCCTTGAGGGGATTACCAAAAATAATAAAACTCAACTAATCTTGGAGGCCATAGGCTTTCTTGCACACCTTCTCCCACTCAATTATTTAAGGCGTGTGATTAAATCCCAAAGAATGATTTTTACCAAGTTATCTAGATGCCAATTAGATACCTAAATCATTCAATGCATGTTCATACCAAAAGAGATATATGAGTGGCACTCCTATTCTAAAATTTCATGTTATCATACAACAACAAATATTGTAATATTTAAGCAAAAATTAAATAGCAACAATTTTGGCCCATCCTAGAAAAGCAAGTAAATTACAATTGTTAGGAATACAAGATCTTCAGGTGGCCATCAACCATACGCTCATCCCTCGGTCTCCTCCCATGGACGTGCACAGCCCACAACCCCACAAAGGGGCTGCCTTGCACAGCCCATAAGGCCACACAAGGCTGCCGTGTGCAGCCCACCAAGGAATGGGCTTGCCATGCGCAGCCCAATCCAGTCCTAGGGTGCGCACGGTGCTCGTTCTCGGTTCCGGTTGCTTCGTTTTTCTTCGTGTCTTCGAATTTTCAATACCCGAATACATTACATCATATTACGAATAAATTACTGCAGCAAAAATATATTTTTATTTTATTTTATTGCAGTAAGATTTACAAAAAAAAATACTGCACCTGATTACAAAAAAAATAATAATATTGCACTTATTTTACATACAAAAAAAAAAAAAAACCCTAGCGACTACCAAGAAGGAATTATGGCGATAATAGACCACCCTTCTTGTTACAAATCCGAAACAAAAATTATATTGAAATTCTAGGACCAAAATCGAGCAATAACAATTCACTTTATAAAACATATATAAATCCATACATTCAACATGTAATTATATATGCGAATACCTAGAGTGCTATCTCTTTCTAAAACATGTATAATCACAATAAAAAAGAAATAGATTCACGTATATATACGTTAATTAATTAAAAGGTACAACCAAGGCTCTGATACCAATTGTAGGGAAAAATCGATTTAAAACGCAACGGAAGAAACGAAAAACAGATTTCGTATGGTTTTAAACTTTTTCTCAAAGTGGAACCTTAACCTTTTAATTAATTAAACTCAAATATATAGGGTTAGAGTTAAATACCTCTTGACGCGTGATCCGATTGACTTACGTCGATTGGTAATCCGCAAAATCTTTTTCGATGCCCATGAACAATACCCGCGTGAACAGTGATCGTGAACAGTACCCGTGTGAACAGTGATCGTGAACAGTACCCGCGTGAACAGTGATCGTGAACAGTACCCTCGTGAACAGTGACCGTGAACAGTACCGCGAGATCTTCCAATCTGAACACGTACGTGAATCACCTAGGAGCGTGGTCTCCCTTTTTCTTTGAATTGCAAACCTGAGAATGGATGAACAAAGTTTTCTTTTTCTTTTGTTAGTCACAAAACAATCAAAAGAAGACAAAGATTATTCCGGTCACTTTTGAGTTCTTAATCTAATGATCGAAACTCGCGTTAACCTAATTCGATGTTGTACACACAAGCTTATTGATGAACAAGCAATCAGTGTACTATCAAAGAATAATTTCTTCTCTCTTTTAAGTTTAGTAGAATAAAAATTATCCTTTTCTATGAATTGAGAAGAAGAAGAAAAATTGAATCATTCAATCAACTATCGTGGCCGAATTCTATATGTGGTATTATATAGGTGGCCGAAATTTTGCTTCCTCTTCTATTTAGGATTGCCGAAATCTTCCTCTAAATGGACTAGGGTTGCCGCAAATCACATACCAAAAAGAGTTTGTGTTGCACCCTAATTTCCATCAACCTTTAGACTTCAAAACCTAATCCAACTCATAGATATTTTTATTCTTTTATTGACTAAATAAAAAGACTTCTTATTTGATTAAATAAATAAAATTAATTATTTATTTTCTTATCAAACAAATCTTTTACTTTTAATATACTACTACCAATAGTATAACTTTAGGAAATATATTTCCTGATCAGAAAAAGATTTGTTTCTTAATTAAACAATTAATTAATAAATTAACTAATTCTTATTTAATTAAAACAATGAAACAAAATAATATATTAGGTTAATATATACACCTTGCCGCCCCACTTATATAAATGGGCCATATATTATTTTCTTATTTCATTTAATATATTGGTTTTTAAATAAAAGCCCACATGTGAACCAGACCCATTCTTACTAAAAGAAACAAGCCCACATGTCTCCTTTTAATATATTAATATAATAGTGCAGCCCATTAATTAAATAATAGACATATTATATTCTTGATATATTAAAAACAATTCTAGATGGACCCTTAAATCGGCCCGGTAGAATATATCAAGTGATCCATACAAATACGTGTGGATTGGGGATCTTAGCGGGCTATCTAAATTTAAGCTTCAATAGACACAACCTAATCAAAATCAACAAATGATTCACTTAGGTCCAATCTATTAATTTTAACTCATTCCACTAAAGAGCTAAAATTGAACTCTTAAATAAAGATAGAATAAGGAGATGTTTCTCATTCATACCCTAGACAATCTTATAGGAGATGGTGTATCCTTGTGAATAATATCAGTAATCGCCAAGAGCTCATAGGCCGCCTATAGCTCTCCAAGTTACCATATTTCCTCATATGACCACATTTCGAACTTGGATACTTTGACTTGTCCAGAGGCCATGTTTTCAATAATCATTATTGAAAACTCAACGTTGAGATTTAATATCCAATACCTCAAAACATCCATATGATGATATTATACTCTCATTTAATAAATGGAGCCACGATGTCCATATCTATAAATGAAGTCTTCTATCGATTAACAAATGTATACCACAAAACTATGGAGGATAGACTATGCTATATAATCGTACTCATTGATAGCTCTAATGATAACACTTGCAACCATAAGTCCATCATTTATCTCAGGATTAAGATAGACTCTCCGATTGTCCTCTTTAATGAAAAGACTTATATCTAGTTACGGTTCTAGATAAAGTATTTCATTGTGATCCAGTTCAATGCACCTAGTGCACTAGATTTTTTTACTCGAAAACCTTTCGATGATTTTTGACTCATCATATTCATTTGATCCCACTCAAATGCTAGTAAAAGAATTCTACAACTTTAACAAGATAGAGGTGCCCAACCTTTAACTTAAGTTGTGAACGTTATTCAAGACTAACTAAAGAATTGTGTCTACCTCATACATATCCGGATGTATGAACAATTCTTCATGTCTCATAGTCTTTTGACCTTATGATTATTTACCTTGACAATTATAATAAAAAATGGTATAAGTAATTGTAAGAATCTGAATTCACTTTATTAATATGAGAAGATTGTCAATTACAATATTACACTCTTGCCATTGAGCATAATCCTAACAGTCTTACAACCTTCCCACTATGTCTAGGTGATAGTGTATCCTGATCAGGAACCATCTAACTCTCAGATGTTTGTGGATCAACAACTCTTGTTGATGAAGCACTAGTCTCACCAGGCTCCAACTCATTCAATACAATCTTAGAACGAGGTTTATGGTTACTAATATAATTGTCCTCAAGAAACGTTGCATTTGTCGATACAAATACTTTGTTATCTTCGGGACTATAGAAGTGTCCACCTCTGGTCTCCTTGGAGTATCCTACAAATAGGCAGACCACAGACTTGGAGTTTAGCTTTCCACTTCTGTTTTTCAGCACGTGTGCTTGACACCCCCATACGCGAAAATGTCGCAAACTAGCTTTACGACCATTCCACAACTCTAGGGGAGTCTTAGGAACAGATTTGGATGGCACTACATTCAAAATGTATGCCGTTGTTTGTAACGCATATCCCTAGAAGGAATTTGGTAATGATGAGAAACTAATCATAGATCTCACCATTTCCATCAGGTTCTATTTCTCCTCTCCGTTACACCATTTTGCTGAGGTGTACCAGGAGCTGTGAGTTGGGAAACTATCCCATGCTCGACCATGAAGTCTTCAAGCTCTTGGTCAAGGTACTCAGCTTTACGATTTGATCGTAGTGACTTGATAGTCCTACCTAATTGATTCTCAACTTCAGCTCGAAATTCCTTGAACTTTTCAAATGTTTCCGACTTTCGTTGCATCAGGTAGACATATCTGTATCTTGAGTAGTCATCTATAAAGGTGACATAATACTCATAGCCGCCCCTAGCTCTAACATTCATCGGTCCGCAGACGTCTGTATGTATGAGTTCTAGTGGCTCTATAGCTCTAAGTCCTTTTCCAGTAAAAGGTCTCTTAGTCATCTTACCTTCTAAACAGGATTCACAGACAGGTAAGGTGCCAACCTTTAACTCACTTAAAGGTCCGCTTTTTACTAGTCTGTCTATCCGGTCAAGGTTGATATGACCAAGCCTTATATGCCAGAGATACGTGTCATTATCTGGAGAAATCTTATGTCGTTTAGTTTTTGGTTTTTCAACCTTAAACATTTCGGTGTTAAGCAGTGTAGTATGTATTAACGGCCTCAACACATACAAAATGTTTTCATTAATTCTTGAAAAAATATTCAAACCATTCTTTCTAATAATAACAAACTTATTATTAAAAGAAATAGAATATGATTGTTCTAACAACTTAGAAACGAAAATCAAATTCTGTGTAAATCCAGGAATATAAAAAACATTGTTCAATAATAAAAAACTATTATTATTACAAAATTGCAATCTTATTGCTCCCACTGCTTTGGCCGACACGACATCCCCCGACTCCACATGCATAGAGAAGGCTCCCTCATCTAGCTGTGTTCAAGAATCAGTCCACTGTAAAGAAGAACAAACATGGTTAGTGGCCCCCGAATCAACAATCCAAGGTGAAGAATCATCTTCCACTAAACAAGATTCAAGAACAAGTAAATCATATTTACCTTTCTTCATCTTCTTGGCTACCTCCTCCAGGTAATGAGGACAGTTCCTCTTCCAGTGCCCGACCTTGTTACAATGGAAACATTTTCCTTTGTCTTGGTCGGTGGAGGTGCCCTTCTTTTTGCTTTGGGCCTTCTTGGGTTTGGGCTTACCCTTCGCCTTTCTAGCAGACCTCTTCCTCTTCTTATTATTGGAGGAAGATGGTTCGGTAACTTTTGCCTCACCGGTCTTACTTTTGCTGTCCTTAGTCAAGGACTCAAAAGTAGCGAGCTCATTGAGCAACTGTGTGAGACTAAACCTTAACTTGTTCATCCCATAGTTGTTCTTAAACTGATCAAAACTCTTCGGAAGAGTCGACAGTATGATGCTCACTTGACTGGGTTAGTCAATGGCCCCGCCATTGACTTCTGCCGTGTTGAAGTAGGACATCATGCTCAGGACATGTTCCCGAACTGATGTATCTTCCTTCATGCGAGCGAGCATAGCGGAACGAAGAGCTTCATGTCACTTTTTCTCTGAGGGCTGCCCGAACATAGCTTGCAATGACTCCATAATTTCGAATGCTGTAGTCATTGCTTCGTGCTTTGTGACAAGCACGTCTGTCATAGAAGCTAACAGATATGTTCGGGCCTTCTCATCAGATGAGACCAATCGCTGGTATGCCTCACGAACAGTTCGTGTGGCATTGGCAGTACGCACCAGAAGACATTCCTCCGTAAGCACAAACTTGAGGTCTTTGGTGACCAATATTGCATTAATATTAAGTTTCCACTTAGTGTAGTTATCACCAGTTAATTTGTCGTTTGCGAGAATTTGAAGTAATGCAGAAGACATAATTGCTGAAATAAATAAAACATTCATTCAGTCATTTATTAAAACAAATGCGAGTGCTTTGGCATAAATTTAAACATGATGCGTGAACATGTTTGACGAACTAGAAATACCCAAAAAACAGTTACTATACCACGACAATCCAACATACCACAAAGAAGTGCAGCCTTAGGGTCGGTCAAGTCTTTGCATGTTGGACCGAGACATTCTCAATCAAATGATATTCTAGAATAACTCTTATTCCATATCATTCGACCATCGTTTATTCAGTCAGGTTTTTAATTAACAAAACTTAATCAAAAACCTTCGTGAGTGTAACCCACAATTTCAGATCTCACGAGCTTAACTCGAGAATTGCCGCCTTAGGGTCGGTCAATCCGGAAATACCCTAAGAAATCCTATCTGTTAGGAAGTCAACCTTGGTATTGATCTTTGTGGAAACCCTCCTTAGGGATGACGAAAGCAAAGCCGTCACGAGGCCCCACTCGGATCTCACGGTGTTGAACTAATGATGGAGACAGTGGGATATATATGTCATAAATCCCTCTCCCACTCACTATTTAAAAAATAGGGTTTTCTATTATCCGTTAATGCACCTAGACTCTATTGGATCAAACGGCTAACTTTAATCAAGTTATCTAGCGCATTAACAAATTCATTATTAGAAAAAAATTCTAATTAATTAATGATTTTTAACTATTAAAAATCTAATATATTAGTGAATAATCTAAGCTTCTGTAAACTATTTACTAAGCTTCGGTTCATTTATTATTAGGTCATTAATCGTATTAATACTAATTACAATAAATGACCCTATTAATCTAACTTATTAAACACTTTAATAACCAGATTAATATTAATGAGAATTAACAAGTTTTCTAACAATTAAAAAACTAATCTCATTTTCATAGCCAATAATGTATTTACTGATTTTAATCATATTAAAAAAAATACATAAAAAATAGGCTATGATGCATGTATGACATATCAAATATATTTGTGTAGGCAAATCTAATCTAAATGACATACGTATGCATGACAATGCTTTTATCATCACATAATATAAAGCATACATAAATTGACCGAGTACTGTGGATTATTTAACCTAAAAAAATAGGAATCTAAAATTACAGAAATATCCACAAGGCATTCCCTGGTCTTCTTGTAATTTTCGAGTCTTCCAGTCTCTTCAGGTCACTCCGATTCATCTCATGAATCCGAAATAGGAAATCCGCATGGAACGCACTAGGCAACACTTGCCAACGGAACCGTGCAAAAAATGTGAACAGTACCCCCACATGAACAGTGATGGTGAACAGTAACGGTGAACAGTACCTGTCAGGCGTATTTCCGATTTCGCCCTTCAAACTTCTCGATTTTTCCAGGTCTTTAATATAGGTTACATTTTTTTTATAATACAATAACAGAAAAAAATAATAATAAAAAAAAATTATACAACCCATGAACCCTAAATCCACAGTACCATATAATTAACGATCAATCATGTTTTTGTAAATTAACAAATTTAATATACATACAAAAACAACATACAATCAATTTAAATAGTGCCTACACAAACATACATATAGGAGCATCGAAAACAATTTCCTGTTCCGAAAAAAAAAATTGGCTTTGATACCAATTGTTGAAACCCCGTTCACTGGTAACGCAGCGGAAATATGTTTTAAAAATTTTAATACAGATCATAAATGATCTGGAACCAGTGAACTTGAGACTGTAATTATTTTTACCAAACTAATAATACATACAATATGTAAACTCAGGAAATTGTAATCAATATAAAAATATATAGAACCTTACCAACGTTTGGAGGCTCCTTCACTTTACGATATGCTCCTGGTCTGTACCACTGATCTTCTTAGCTATATCCTGGAACAGGTAACTGCGTGTGGGCGTGTCACGTACTCAGGAACTTAGGAGGATGTAGAGAGAATATGAAGAAACTATTTCTTCCAAAAAAAAAATAACTAGAACAATTCTAGTTCTTAAAAAAAATATTAATAATATATATATATATTTTCAATAGTGCAACAATTGCACAACACCTTATTCTCTCTTTTTGTTTCTTTCTCACGCACAACACTTGTGCTTTCTCTTTTAGAAAATATCAAACGCACACACATTTTTGTGCTGATCACTTTCTCTTTTATTTTTTTTTCTTTTTAAATTCAAAATCAATTTTAATCAAAAAACAAATCAATCTAATCTTTTAAGATATCAAATATCTTTAAAGATATTGATTAATATTTATTTTATTTAATATGATTTGAATTCAAACTATTTAAATTCAAAATTCAAAATTCAATTTAATAAAATAAAATAATCATATTATCTTATTTATTCAAAAAACAAATATCAACAAACATCCTCTATTTAGTGATTAATAACATGATTAAATAATCTTATTATTTAATTTATTTAATCACCATTATTCATTAATTAAATAATCTCATTATTCAATTAATTCCCTAATAAATATGTGTCACTTTCGTAACACAATTAATTGGACTTTCCAATTAATTATCTATGACCCTTGTTACCTAAATCGATTGGGTTAGCAAGGGGACCTAATGGACCCACAGTATTTTGAGCTCCAATAATTTTTGGAATAATTAATTAAACTCTTTAATTAATATTCTTTGATTATTATCTCCGGTGTTATTCCACTAAAAACCCGAAGCTGCACTCTCTCAACTGCAGACGTTTTTACACAAACCAATACAACTCGGTGTCCATCGATATAGCTATTACACATCCTCCACAGTAGTTCATAATTAAAGCTGGGTCATAATGACCGTTATACCCCTCTAATTACATATATCCTTTAAGTACCGTTGATTCTCTAATGGACAATAAATCCTATTTCCTCGCGGAATTAGGAGAGCGCTCATATTGTCCAAGCCCCGAATCAACCCTTAAGGGAACTACCATCTACTTCTCACAAGAAGGAGTGGATTCCACTATTCTGTACATACCTTCCCAGCCACAAGCCAAACCGCAATCCCAACATACGGAATATATTGATCATGAACTGCATCTGACCTTACCCATTGTATATCAAAGACCACGATCTAACCTGAAAGAGTCGATAAGACACTCAGGATTAAGATCACCCACATATAGCCATCATTAGTTGATATATATGAATCTCATCAGTAAACGGATCTTGGTGAGAGATTCATATAGATCATGGCCCAGTCCTATATGATCACATCATACAAGGTGCCACCATTCTCATATCTTATATGAATGATTCAGGATAGAATCACCATACATTACGGAATGTACAGCAGCTATAGATTAACCACAAATAATGTACCCAGCTTTATTTGTTATCTATGGACTCTTTAGATTGCACGTCTCTTACTGTATCCATCCGTATATGACACTCATATACACAGTTCGAGATTACATCCGGCAATCTAGGATGTTAATATATGCACAAGTTATAAAATAAACAACACAACAAGAATGAATTGAACTTTTCTTTTTATTTATTTCATAAATCCATTTACAAATTACATCTTTAGGGCATAAACCCCAACAAACTTCAAGTTCAAGTAGTTCTTGGCTAGAATAGCCCTCAAAATAGTTTCAGATTTAGAAGGCAGGGAGTCCCGGTCCCATGATGGTTTGTCACTAAAAGCTGTGGGAACCTCAAACTCATACCCCCCCAATGAAAATCGAGCTTCCCCAATCATCCCTCACAAGGATCCATTCTTTCTTCTAGGCGGGGTCCTTCTTCGATGCGCCGGGAATAACAAAGTTGAGCTTGTTCTTTGCCTTAGCATAAAACTGACCTCTGGAAGCGCCAGATAAGCTCCCGATTTGGAAAAGATAGGCCAGCTTCTCTGCTCCGGGCTCTCTCATCACCTTGCTCAGCTGGCATTGTTCCCTCCATTGCACGCGGAAGCCAATCAAATGCCTCCAAAAGCCAGGCGTCAACTGGAGGGGAGCAAGCTGGATGGCGTTGAAGGCTCGCCGAAGAGTAGGATGAAGGGGAACCCTAACCCCATTCTCGAGAGCCGCCATATGAATTAGAAGCACGCCTTTAGGGGGGTTGAAGAACTCATAACCCTTGGGAGGTACTGAGATAGAAACGCTGTCGTGAATACCGTACTTAGACCTCAAACGATCAATCACGTTCAGATCAACGGTGGAATCAAGGACAACCCTAAAGTTATAGGGAGGAAGCCTCTCCAAAGAGGGGCCAGAATCCAGACTCGATGCTCCCCGAGGCGTCGCTGCCAACCTCTTTATCGGAGTCTTCATAGGAGTCTTCATCGGCTAGATCCAAAGGATGGTCAGGATGGTTAGAAAACCCGGTCCCAATGGAAACATTCCTGTTCGACCGCCGACGTTGTGGATTGGGCGGAGAATCATCGCTGTCTAAGCTCCTTCTTGCTCGTTTTCTAGGGGCAAGGCTAAAGACCTGTTCACCGTCAACCATGAAATCAACGGAATCGCGACTGGTTTTCGACATGATGAAGTCGGTGAGGATAAAGAATGAAGAAAAAGATATGCTTGAGAGAAAGTTTATGAGAGAAAGTTTATCTTGGGAAAATTTGAAAGTTGAGAGATATGAAGAAGACGTTGAGATAAACAAGTATATATAAGCAAGAGGGCAGCAGCACGAGCCGTCGAGATCTTCAGTTAAGATCACCTAGAATCTCGGAGACTGCAGTAATGCAGCCGGATTAACTTGAAAATAAGTCAGTCAGCTCACGCCATGTCACTTGCGCAATTAATGAGAAGATTTTCCCAAGATTCTGGTAACGGTAAATAATCTCAGAGATTGCAGTAACGCAGCCGGATTAATTAAGAATTAAGTCAGTTAGCTCATGCCACGTCACTTGCGCAGTTAATGAGAAGATTTCCTTAAGATTCTGGTAACGGTAAAGAAGGAAAGATTTCCCAAATAAAATAAAAAATCTGACCCCTACCCCAAGCTCGACAACCGGTGTTCAAGTCAGAGGGGACTTCTGTTAATAGCCAAATTTGGCTAGGGACCAAAGGGAAATTTTCCACCCTCTAAACCTGGCTCCATGCCCGAGGTCATCCACCAGGAGACCATGTTACCCAAAGCCGAGCTACGATACCGCCCCACAGAAATAAGGGCGGGCTCTAGAAACACCCAGAGTAGAGCCTGGCTCGGTTAGATCGAGCCCGCATCACCGAACCTGAAACCAGGAAATCCCCCTAAAGTCGGGATTACTTCTCAATCTCTCCAGATGCTTGCCTATACCTCGCTGACATAGTGGGGTGTCCGTAGAAGGCCGCACCTAGCTCCAAAAGATCAAGGGAGGCCAGACCCAGCTCCTGGCTAGACTAAACTCCTGAATATCGGGGCTAAGAAACTAATCGACCTCACTATCTGATGTACCTCACCATAATATACACCATATTCAACGACCCCTATGGGGGATCATGCTAAACCTGAAGACAAACTGGATCATATCTTAAGACATTACATACATACAGTACAAGTAATAGAGTCCAAGTAGGAAACAAATTGATCTCCACCAAGATATTCTCCACTCAGCAATTAACTCCAAGTCAATGACATTTAAATGTAAAATCCCGTATGATAAGGGGGGAAGGGATGGAGAAAATCAAGGGGAGAATCAATTAGTTTAACCTATGAAGACAATGTATAAAAGAAGGACTTTGGCCTTCAAAAAGAAGATACTACTTTTCGACAGGCATACGACAAGTACCCGACTACACCCTAGAGAAAATTGAGAGCAATTTGAGAGAGATTTGTTTATCACACACTATCAATAAAGAAAGTATTTTTGATTCTTTTAGGTGGTTAGTAGTACCAATATTCCTTGTCATTTTACTAGGCACTGTCACACATACGTTCAACCTTGGCCACCACCTACGTGGTAGTGGTCTCGAGGGTGTTAACTGAGATTTCTCGCCCTGAGCAAAATTTATGTTAACAATGAGTTTAAACTCATCAAAGTGTAGTGTCTTTAGGCAAAGGAATCTAGTGCACTAGGTGCATTGAATATGATCACAGTGAAATACTTTATCCAGAACCGTTAGTGGATAAAAGTTTTCACTTGAGGACAATCGGAGAATCTATCTTAATCTTGAGACAAATGTTTGACTTATGGTTACAAGTGTTATCATTTGAGCTATCAATGAGCACGATTATATAGCATAGTCTATTCTCGATAGTTTGGTGGTATTCATTTGTTAATCGATAGAGAACTTCATTTATAGATATGAACATTGTGGCTCCATTTATTAAATGTGAGTAAAATATTATCATACTGATATTTTAAGGTATTGGATATTAAATCTTAATGTTAATTTTTCAATAGTGTCTATTGAAACATGGCTTATGGACAAGTGAAAATATCCAAGTTTAAAATATGGCCATATGAGTAAATATGGTAACTAGGAGAGCTATAGGCGGTCTATGAGCTTTTGGCGATTATTATATTTTCACTAGGATACACTATCTCCAATAAGGTTTTCTAGGGTACGAATGAGTAACATTGACTTATTCTATCTTTATTTAAGAGTTCAATTTTAGCTCTGTAGTAGAATGAGCTAAAATTAATAGATCGAACCTAAGTGAATCATTTGTTGATTGTGATTAGGTTATGTCTATTAAAGCTTAAATTTAGCTAGTCCTCCAAAATCCCCAATGCACACGAACTTGCATGGATCACTTGATAGATTCTACCAGACCAATTTTTGGGTCCATCAAGAATTGTTTTTGGATTTCTAAATCCAAAAGTTTTTGAGAGGTGCAGTTATATGTGATCAAAACAAACGGTAACTCTTCAAAAGGGCCTGGAATGGGCGGCCAAGGATGTGGGAATCCTAGGGCGGCCTTAATGGGGTGCGTTTAGCATTCCATTAATACATTAAGAATATAATTTGCACATTTTAAATAAATGGGCTGTTCAGTTATATTAATGTATTAATTTAAGGCATGTGAACTTATTTCTTTTATAGTAAGAATAGGTCTAGTTCACATGTGGACTATTTATTGAAGTCCAATGGATTTAATAAAATGGAAAAACAATATATTACCCATATATATATACACACACTTGGGCGGCAAGGCTAATAACATTAGCTTAATATATTGTTTTATTTTATTATTTAATCAAATGGAAATTAATTAATTAATTTTTGATTAAAAAGTCAAAATCTTTTTCTTACTAGGAGATGAATGTTGGGGTTTATGCCCTAAAGATGTAATTTGTAAATGGATTTATGAAATAAATAAAAAGAAAAGTTCAATTCATTCTTGTTGTTTTGTTTGTTTTATAACTTGTGCATATATTAACATCCTAGATTGCCGGATGTAATCTCGAACTGTGTATATGAGTGTCATATACAGATGGATACAGTAAGAGACGTGTAATCTAAAAAGTCCATAGATAGCAAATAAAGCTGTGTACTTTATTTGTGGTTAATTTATAGCTGCGGTCCATTCCGTAATGTACGGTGATCCTGAATCATTCATATGAGATATGGGAATGGAGGCACCTTGTATGATGTGATCATATAAGACTGGGCCATGATCTATATGAATCTCTCACCAAGATTCGTTTACTGATGATATTCATATATATCAACTAATGATGGCTATATGTGGGTGATCTTAATCTTGAGTGTCTTATCGACTCCTTCAGGTTAGATCGTGGTCTTTGATATACCATGGGTGAGGTCAGATGCAGTTCCTGATCAATATACTCCGTATGTTGGGATTGCGGTTTGGCTTGTGGCTGGGAAGGTATGTACACAATAGTGGAATCCACTCATTCTTGTGAGAAATAGATGGTAGTTCCCTTAAGGGTTGATTCGGGACTTGAACAATATGAGCGCTCTCCTAATTCCGTGAGGAAATAGGATTTATTGTCCATTAGAGAATCAACGGTACTTAAAGGATATATGTAATTAGAGGGGTATAACGGACATTATGACCCAGCTCTAATTATGAACTACTGTAGAGGATCACACCATGTGTAATAGCTATATCGATGGACACCGAGTTGTATCGGTCTGTGTAAAAGCGTCTACAGTTGAGAGAGTGCAGCTTCAGGTTTTTAGTGGAATAACACCGGAGTTAATAATCAAGGAATATTAATTAAAGAGTTTAATTAATGATTCCAATGATTATTGGAGTTCAAAATACTGTGGGTCCATTAGGTCCCCTTGCTAGCCCGATCGATTTAGGTAACAAGGGTCACGGTTAATTAATTGGATTGTCCAATTAATTGTGTTACGAAAGTGACATGTATTTATTCGGAAATTAATTTAATAATGAGATTATTTGATTAATGAATAATGGTGATTAATTAAATTAAATAATAAGATTATTTAATCATGTTATTAATCACTAAATGGAGGATGTTTGTTGATATTTGTTTTTTGAATAAAATAAGATAATATGATTATTTTATTTTATTAAATTTTGAATTTTGAATTTAAATAGTTTGAATTCAAATCATATTAAATAAATAAATATTAATTAATATCTTTAAAGATATTTGATATCTTAAAAGATTAGATTAATTGGTTTTTGATTAAAATTGATTTTGAATTAAAAAAAAATCAACACATGATATTTAAAAAAGAGAGAAAGCACAAGTGTTGTGCGTGAGAAAGTAACAAAAAGAGAGAAAAAGGTGTTGTGCAATTGTTGCACTATTGAAAAAATATATATATATTATTAATATTTTTTTTAAGAACAAGAATTGTTCTAGTTATTTTTTCTCTTTGGAAGAAATAGTTTCTTCATATTCTCTCTACATCCTCCTAAGTTCCTGAGTACGTGACGCGTCCACACGCAGTTACCAGTTCCGAGATATAGCTAGAAAGATCAGTGGTACAGACCAGGAGCATATCGTAAAGTGAAGGAGCCTCCAAACGTTGGTAAGGTTCTATATATTTTTATATTGATTACAATTTCCTGAGTTTACATATTGTATGTATTATTAGTTCTGGAAAAATAATTACGGTCTCAAGTTCGCTGGTTCCAGATCATTTATGATCTGTATTAAAAATTTTAAAACATATTTCCGCTGCGTTACCAGTGAACGGGGTTCCAACAATAAACTCTTAGTATCATACTATTGTTAGTAGTATACCAGGAGAAGGACTCTTAGTGTCATACTATTGTTAGTAGTATGATAAGTATCAAATACCTTAGTTGATAAGTAGATAAATAAATAGGTTTTATTTATCTAGTCAAATTATGAAGTATTTGATATCTATCAAAACTCTAATTGATAATCAATTAGGAAGTTATTGATAAAGTCACGATTTTTAATTGATATTTAATAATTTATTATTGGATAAATATACTCATGAGTTGGTGTAGGTTTGAACTACTAAGTCGATAAGGTTTTGGTGAAATCAAATCCTCCACAATGTAGGAGAATTTTGGCCACCCTGTATATATATATATAGATATCATAAAATTCGTTTTTGATGAGTGGTTCAAAAAAGAAGTTTTTTGTTGGAGAAAATTTTTATTCTCCTGCTTTTGAATAAAAAAAAACTTCCAACTCAAGAAAATGATGTATAATTCGGCCAAAGAGAAGAAGAATAAGGAGCGTTTTATTTTCGATAATGCACTAGAAGCTTTTACATCAAAAGGCTTTATGTACAAGATCGAATTAGGATTCACGTGAGTTCTTGATTAAAAAGATTAAGAATTCACAAGTGACCAAACGTTCTTTATTTTCTCTACGAAGACTATTGTGACTAACAAAAGAAAAATGTTTGTTCTTCCATCCTCAGGTTTACAATTCAAAGAAAAGGGAGCCCACACTCTTAGGTGATTCACGTTCATGATTGGATTGGAAGATTTTGCGGATTCAATTCGAAGCAAGCGGATTTCAATCGACGCAACATCAATCATCATGTTAAAAAGGTATGATACATTTAATTATATGTTAATTAATCAAGGGTTAAGGCTCTTTCTTTTAAAAGGAAAATTTTTGAAATATACAAACCCAATTTTTCGCTTCCGCCGCATATTTTTCCTTACACTGTGATGGAATGGTCACAGTTCGGATCGCCGCCGAGGTAGAGATCCGTGCGAAATGGATTTGTCTTGGTTCTTGTTTATCCATGATTGTTCACGGATTTAATTATTGGGACAACAAAATGGGCGGCTTTCCTCTGCTTTTTCGGCTGTTTTTGCCGCCGTTCTGGTGGCCGACGGAGCAAGGTTGGCGGCAGCGCAAGAACCTAGGTTTTCTTGGATTGATTTTGCTTTGGGTCACCTTTTGAGAATTTGATATTATAATTGGGTTGTTTTGCAATTTTTCCTGGTCTGTTTGAATTAATTGAAACATTGAGGATTCGTATGTAATTGGTTGTGTTGGGGTAGATTTATAATTTGAGAAAGTAATTGGGCCAATTTAATATTTTGATATATATAGGGGCCAATTTGAAATTTACCCAAATCATGAGGCAATTTTAAAAATTTCCAAAATTTTTATGAGAATAATTGCAGTTCATAAATACTTATTATGATTTCGGATGATTATGTTTCACGTAGTGACTAATCATTGAGTTTCATAATAATTATTAGTTTGTTTAAAATTAATAATCGATTTTGAATATTCTCATGAATCGGATGACTATGTCTTCACGTAGTGAACTAGTCATTAAGATTTTGAGAAATTCGTTGGTTATCGATTATTAATGATTTTGATTCAATAATTGATAGAATTTTCTCGTGAATAAGATGATTATGCTTTTAGGTAGTGACTAATCATTAAGATTTTGAGAAATTTTTCGGTTATCGATTATTGATGAGGTTAAAATTAATAATCCGTTATGAATTTTCTCGTGAATCAGATGATTATGCTTTCACGTAGTGACTAATCATTAATATTTTGAGAAATTCATCGGTTATCAATTATTGATGAGGTTAAAATTAATAATCCGTTTTGAATTTTCTCATGAATCAGATGATTATGCTTTCACGTAGTGACTAATCATTAAGATTTTGAGAAATTTGTCGTTTAACGATTATTAATTTGGTAAGTTTTAATAATTGATAGAATAATCTCGTGAATTGGATGATTATGCTTTCACGTAGTGACTAATCATTAAGATTTTGTGATATTCGTTGGTTATCAATTATTAAATTTGAACTGCAATGATGGAATTATATTTATGTGATGAGTGATGTTCTTCTCCGTAGGAGGTTCATTCTCTCGAGGTATTCACTTATACATTATGTTGTGAATGTTAGGCACATGTGATGGGTGATGTTCTTCTCCGTAAGAGGTTCATCATATTGAGATATTCATTTACATAATATGATATAAATGTTAGAAATTTTGGAAGTTGCCTTTAATATATTTTCAGTTAATTGAATGAAAGTGCCCAACACTTATTGATGCCTACATATTCTATATGCTTCCGGATAATATCCACTGAACATGAATTTAAGAAGGTTATATATTTCTCATTATTTTGCATAATTTTGAAATAAAAATTATTTGTGACCATGTTGGATTGATTAAGAGAAAATATATTAATTTATGTTGGGTATAATGATATTGGATTTGCAGTTCTTGGTTTACAAATGTATAACCTATGAAATTATTGTGGAATTGGATGGTTATGTTTCTACGTAGTAGACGAACCATTAAAATTTCATTATGATTTGTTTATTTCATTGAGGACATTAATTGATTATATTAGAAATTATTATAAAGTTTGATGGTTATGTTTCTACGTAGTAGACTGACCATTAAAATTTTATAATAATCGTTTGTTCAAATTATATAATCTATTGTGTTCGGAATATTTATGGAGTTGGATGGCTACGTCTTCACGTAGTGAACTAGTCGTTAAGATTCCACAATATTAGTTGGATTATCAATGATTAAGGTTTTGAACTGCATTAAGGTAAAACTATACATGTGTTGGTCATCTGCCTAAGAGAGTCATCACTTCTGTAAATTTTGTAAGCATTGAAGAATAAAGAGTGATGTTCATCTCCCAAAGAGGTTAATCACTTGTAGGAAAGTTTTAACATGTGCGTTGTGGTCTTTGTCCTAAAGACATATCATGATGTTGTGTTAGATTTCCATGAAGGTTAAGTCATTACATTGAAGAATAAAGAGTGATGTTCATCTCCCAAAGAGGTTAATCACTTGTAGGAAAGTTTTTACATGTGCGTTGTGGTCTTTGTCGTAAAGACAGATCATGATGTTGTGTTAGATTTCCATGAAGGTTAAGTCATTATTTATAATGATTATGGAAATTGGTGTGAGCATGAATATACTGTGACTTAATTCTTTTTTAAACACCTCTACTATTTCTAAATAAATGCCATTAATATATTGGTTGATGGACCTTTTGATGGGCTAGATGTGACGCTCCAATTGGTTTTTATGTTAACGAGGATTAAAAGATAAATAACGTTTAGTGATCTCACTATCGAAAGTTTTGTTAAGGTCTATTGCCTGAGATTAATATATTTTGTGAAGTTATGTCTTCTGTTTGTCATTTTGATAAAAGTGATAGGGTACAAACACCATAGGAAGTAGTCTGGAAATTTTTACAATTCAATATAGCAAGCAAAGAAAATACTGAGGACATTAAATAATATGCTATCACAAGAAAAGGTACCCATTGATTTATGTTTTGAAATATTTGATTGATTATCAATTAAGCACTTAGTGGGTTAATTCTTGTGATACATTTTATATTACAAATTCTTCCCAAAGAACTCAGTATTTAATAAGGACCAAGTAGTTTAGAGGTTTTATTAGAATTCAAATGAATTCATGGTAATATTTAGATTATCTTTAACCTCCAAAGATTTTATTGGATGATATTTTCGATTTTGGTCATGTAATGCATAGAACAATTTTCATAATATGATTGAGAAATTAAATTAATATCTTAAAGCTTATTCAAGATAATACATTATTGCTTATGATTTTCACCTAGTGAGTTATATGGTATTTTTGTAAATAATAATCTTTATAGATCTTCGAACTCTTCTCGTACTGTAAATTCTACTTTTGGGTTTTGTTATTGGTATAATTTGGAGAGATGACATGTCAGCGTAAACATCATGTTACACGGGGACAACTAGTGATGTGTCAACAAATGTCAACTAAATTGAACCAACCTAAAATGATCAGAAAATAACCCTACAGTACTTATTAGAATTACTTAGATGGTCGGGTTGGGAATTCCCGACTAAAGTAATTAGATTGATCGGATTATTAGAAAAACGATCGGGGGAAACCTGAATGGTCGGGTATAGTTACTTGATCGGGTAAAGATCCTTGATCGCGGGTAAAAGAGATCTGGTCGGGTTTGGAAGATGGTTGGCTAAGCAACACATGGACAATGTCTAAATACGATCAGATGCTTGGCGTATTGATAACACAATTACGACTTAAACACGTAAAGAAGAATCCTCCTCAAATAAGATATCACGAAGTAAACTCTGATAAGGAAACAAACTTCCTTATAGATATCAGAGTCAAGGTAAGTATATAGACTCGAAGTGTAAAGAATGAACAGGAGATTATAAATACATGCATAAACACCATTATTATAGATAGCGCGGACCCTTTCCACATTACTAGCATTTCGGAAGTCAGTCTAGTAGCCCGTGCCAACATAGCCCTTCCCAGCAGATATAGACTTCAGTATGTCTAGGGGGTCGGGTAATATGTCCCCCGAGCCAGAAGCTCCAGCAACACTAGGAGGTATTGTCATCCCGGGGGCAGGGGTGGTTGATCCATCGGTTCAGAATGTGAAACTGGAATGGCTTCAGGAGTAGCCGCATGGGGTGCAGCAATAATACACTCTTGAACTTACTCCTGATAAGCGGTCCCCGACGGGCCTGCTTCAACACCACTTATGACGGGAGCAAGAACAATATTGGGCAAGGGCCCAGATGGGCGACCCAATCAGAAAGTTGTTTTGTCAACATTCTCCGCCTCATGATCAGATAAGTTGTCTTCAGGAGCGGGCAAATTAGCTGATACGTTTTTCAGAACTAGCCTGCCCTTCGTCAGAATCAGAATCTGTAAAGACTATCTGATGCTTGATGGAAAATTGAATAGGTGCCTTGCCCGTACGATGAACCGATAGATCAGAAGGAACCCGGTTGATTGGATGACCAGTTTGAAGAGGAATTGGCTCAGATGATCTTAGGGGTTGAACTTGTTAGAGGGCGGTTTGCCTAATAGCCCTGGTACCGACCTGATAGTCCGATCCAGATCGATCAGATGGCATGAGGATAGAAGGAGCCAGAGCATGATCATTTCCCTTTTTTGATCGGTGCTCCCTGTGGATTAGATCAGTCTGCGTATCCCGATCCTCATCATCCTCTTCAATGGTGACCACTTTGACTCCAGTCTGATGAGCTCCTGGTTCCGATGCTGATTCGAGTTTCCTCTTTCCATGAACAGCGTCAGAAGCGGAAGAGTTAGCAGCGGTCTTAGTCACCTTGCTGACCGGAGATTTCCCAGAAGATTTGGTCAGGCATCGACCAATTGTTTCCTTAATAAATTTTCTTTTTGAGCCTTTAAGAGATCTATTTTGCTCACCCCGATCAGAAGATTGCCTTTCTCTCTCTCTCTCTCTCTCACAGTCAGGAAAATTTGAAGATGTATTGGGGTCAGGCTCGTTAATATGTTCGACCATGGTCTGTTAAGGAGGAGTATACCTGAGACAGCTGGGCAGCAGCTTCTGCACGACTGACCTTGTCAAGATTTTTAATCTTCTCGGCTTGGTCCCCGGCTATGATAGCTATCTCACACATTGAAAATTGAAGAAAAGAAACATCGGTAAAAAAATAAAAATAAAAAATTGAAACAATTGAAGTAATGAGACTTACAGTGTTTATGTCGATTCGAAATCGGAGGAAACAATCCAAGGTCTTGAAGGGCCTTTTCAGTAAATAGCCCACGTTGATCTTTGGCCTCCCACGTTGTTTGGGCAGCCTTGATAACATTTTTTGCTTGTTCTTCTATTAGCATGGCAGGGGTCTTGTTCCACAGTTCGGGACTATAGAAGTGCCTAGGAATATGATTCCTGGTTAGTGCTTGCCGGGGATCAGCAACGACGGGTTCACCCCATTCTCCCTGAACTAAGAACCACATGTTCTTCCAATATTTATTAGAAGAAGGAAAGCCCCAAATGAAGCCCTTGTGGTCTTTGGTGGATGAAGGTGAGAGGCGTTGATCATACCCTTTAGGAATACAATGGTTGATCGAACTAGATTGAAGGTAAAAGGTACCCTCATTGTCTGACCGACCCAATGTGTACAAGTTTCAAATTTCCTATGGGGTAGGGGGGGTACTTGGCACCGATCTTCTTCCACAAATGCCATAAACTTAAAAAGGCTCGATATGAGTTTGGTGAGAGCTGGGCAGGAGCAATCCCAACATCGGCCAGGAATCGGGCAGTGAAAGGTTGAAGGGGTAATGTGATCCCAGATGTGAGCATTGTCCCATAGATAGCCACTGCCCCCCGAGGAGGATTCCAGATTGCACGCTGGTCACTCAAGAAAAGTTCAGCTGATCGGGGGAGATCTAACCTTTTCACTATATTTTGTTACCTCTGGTTTGTCTGCCGTATTTATCTCTGAATCAAAGGCGCAAGGATGCTCTGCTTAGAATTTCAAAAGAACAGCTCGACGCACCCTGGGAATATCCCCCATCTTCAATAATTGAGAGGGAATCTTCAAGTCAACTGCAGAAGAATCACTAGAACTTGGCATGCTTCCCTGACCGGATCCGGTTGTCTTCGACATATCTGGGGATGTATTGAGAGAAGAATTAGCCGTGTTAGCAATGTTTGATTCAAAATAAGAAGGTTGAAACTCAGGAAAAACCATGATCGTGCCTAAATTGTTGTATATTTCGGCCCTCATTCCTATTCTTTTGTCTCGTTCTTGTGTGTATTTTCTATATATTTTATGTATAATAGGCTCGTTGGTGCTAATTGCAGGCAATATAAGTAATTCTGGTGTTACAAGCTAATTGCGATGGTTCCGGTAGAAAAGGGGCAAAAAGGAAAGATAAAGGATCATAAGCAGTTCTACAGTGCGGGTCAAGTGCGGGTCGCAACCGCACTCCAACTGCACTCCTTCCCACAGCCAGGACCTGAATCATGAAGGAAAGATAAAGTGCGGGTCAAGTGCGGGTCATCCAACCGCACTCCACCCGCACTCTGCTCAAGACAAAGGAGCTGATTTGCACCTGACACTAAAGTGCGGGTAAAGTGCGGGTAATCCAACGGCACTCCATCCGCACTCTACTCAAAATAGAGGAGCTGATTTGCACCTGACACTAAAGTACGGGTAAAGTGCGGGTAATCCAATCGCACTTCACCCGAACTATTGCCCAGATCAGAGAACTGAAGATGAAGACAACCTATATAGTGCGGGTACAGTGCGGGCAATTCACCCGCACTCCACCCGCACTCTGCGCGAGACAACTTCTGTTTTCAAGCTTAAGTGACCTATTTTTCCATCCTCTATAAATAGAAAAGGATGGGAACGAACCAACCAACTCCCATATCTCCCAACACTTGTAGTCTAAGCTAGAAACACATCTCCCTATCATCCAAACCATCTATACTCAATCAAAGGCAACTAGGAGATTTGGATTCAAGCTTCAAGGAAGGAGATCAATCTTCAAGGGTTTACTCTCTACACTCTCTCTCTTAATTTATTGGTTTGTAATAGAACATGAGTAGCTAAAATACCCCACTATGGGTAAAATACCCCACTATGGGGTTGATGTTATTTGTTTGATGGATATTTAGGCTTTGTAAATAAACTCTATGTGTTATATTTATACTATCTCTATGTTTTATTCCATTGCTTGAATTGATTTCCATTATTGATTTGCTTGGATACACCCTCTTTGCATGTTGATTTGGATTACTTGAGTAGGCAATTATGTTGTCTAATGCTCCATTGAATGGAAGGATTTCTGGAAATCCGGCTCTACAACCATGCCCTTAATCTAATCTTGAATTAGTGGCTTTCACTATACACCCTAGGTTAGCCACTTGTAAGAGAATTAGAAGCCTCCACTATACACCCTAGGTTGGCTACTTTATTGATTTTACGAGAACTAACCTTCGAGTAGAATTCGGTTGATAACCTCGAACCTCATCCAATCTCACACGGGTGGCATTCACTATACATCCTCGGCGGCCACATGTGAGGGAATTAGAAGCCATCACTATACACCCTAGGATTGCTACATTAGTAATAGGTTGAGCCATAGCTAGATAGATGAGCATTCATGGAACAAGTCCCGATTGAGTAACTAGCCATTGTTGGTTGCTTAAGAGGGATTAATCGCTAGTAAGAGGTCTTCGCTATACACCCTAGGTTGGCCTCTTACTAGAGATATATACCAACACTATACACCCTAGGTTGGTGACATTTGTCAATACGTGCTTAATTGAGAGTTTGTTGCAATTGCCCCAATATTCACTTACGAGTCCATCAACTCTGTAGTTCCATCATCATTCATTCATCACTCAATTGTCACCCCATTTGATTTGCTTTCATAGTTTAGTTTATATTGTATTTTCATTCACCATCACTTTACTTTTATGCATACTAGTTATATTAATCCTAATCTTATCACCGCTACCCTGATCTCACTGGACGACACCCGTGCTTACCGTTTTACTTGTATTTCTATTTGTGAACGCATCGCATATGTTTTATAAATTATTTTGACTGACGGTTTTCTGACGGCAAAAACCTTCCCATCAAGCCACAGAATAATCAACTTTAAGGGGAACAAGATGTACTGGACGAGAAGAAAAGTCTTGAAAAAATCCCCCTAAAATGGATTCAATCCTACAATGTTCTCCTTATCACCTATTGCAATATAGTGGATCAATAACTCAACATAGCGATGATGAATAGCAGGATCCATACCTGATGATTGAAGAAAGTGAGATAAGAACTCTGGCGGCGATGAAGATTCAGTTGAAACGAAGAACTTTGAGAAGATCGTTGATGAAGGACAGCAACACAGAAGATGAAGAGTTACGTATATTAAAAGAAACAATTGCGTGAGAGGGAAATCGAAAGAGTTCGAAAGTATTTATAGGCGATTATGACGTCATGCGAGAGTGGTGGTTGGTATTCGAATCCCGAAGATCACCAGCCGTTTTAAATTTAAAATGCCGCTATCAGTTGTATCAAATCATCAATCCAAATCAGACGTTTGTGGCTGAAATTAAACGTTAGCTATCCATCATTATTATGCATTTAAGAGCTACGCGACAAAAAGCTTCCGAGTTAAACATATCTCACCGAGCGAATGGTTGTTGTTTAGCCAAATGCTCAGTTTGAATGTTTAAGGGGGGGTATTGTTATTGGTATAATTTGGAGAGATGACACGTCAGCATAAACATCGTGTTACACGGGGACAACTAGTGTCGTGTCAACAAATGTCAACTAAATTGAACCAACCTAAAATAATCAGAAAATAACCCTACAATACTGATTAGAATTACTTAGATAGTCGGTTGGGAATTCCCGACCAAAGTAATTAGATTGATCGGGTTATTAGAACAACGATCAGAGGAAACCTGAATGTTCGGGTATAGTTTACTTGATCGGGGGTAAAAGAGATCTGGTCGGGTTTGGAAGACGGTTGGCTAAGCGACACGTGAACAATGTCTAAATACGATCAGATGCTTGACATATTGATAACACAATTACGACTTAAACACGTAAAGAATAATCCTCCTCTAATAAGATATCACGAAGTAAACTCTGATAAGGAAACAAACTTCCTTATAGATATCAGAGTCAAAATTAGGCAATAAGGCTAATTCACTCAATTCGTGGAAGGCGTAAGACAGGAAAGAAGGTAAAGACGACTTCAACAAGTAATCAGTCCTAATTAAACACTACTACTTTTTTTTACTTGTATACCAAGATTTGGGGGTTCTAAACATGTATAAATAGACCTAAAAAATACCCAATGGGGTTAGCAAATCATTAAGGACTCAAGAGAGCAAGTAAGGTTGTGTGTGTAATCATAAGTATATAGTGATTTTTCCTTCTTGCTGTCACCGACAACCGTGGTTTTTTCCCTTTCGGGTTTTCCACATAAAATCTTGCTTGCATGATATCTTTGATTTCTTCTTGATTTGATTATACGATTGCAAACTCTACGTATTTCGTGTGACGTGTGATTGAATTCATACAATCCAAAAATTCCCATCAACAGGTTTTAACATTAGATTCATGATTGTTCTTGTAGTTTAGATATAATCATTATAATCACATGATCAAAGGTAGAATGAAGATAATTGATTTGTAGGGCATTTTAATTATTTTTGAATTCTCAGTTTTAAGTCTTTTGATTAATTGTATTAAAAGTGATCTCATAAAATACAAGAATAGGACTGCAAATGTTAGAAACTATTAGTAATAGTTCATAGAACTTGTTCTGTTTTTTTAGAATAATTGTATCTATGCATTATACATTCTTAGGGGAAGAGAGTGATGTTGTTAACAATGTATAATTTCAAAGACTTGCATTTAAGGAAGAAATCTTGTGTTTGTGATATTTATATTGAATAAATGTCATGTTTGTTGAATTGCAATTTTGGATGTCATTGGAGTTTAGTTTTTGACTTAGTTGTCAGACAGTTGCAAACAAATTGGTTGAAAATGATCTTTTCAAAGTAATTATATTTTCAGCTTAAATGTTGAAAGCTATGTGGTCAGATTTATGGCTTGAAGGTTTTACTTGAAAATTAGTATTAAGTTTGCATACTTTAAGACTTCGTTGTTATAGTTAATCAAGTTTCTAGACAATGGTGTTTAGTTTAATAATGTTGTAGCATTTTAAGACTTTGTTAAAAGTTTTATTTTGCTATTAGACTAATTGAGGGTTAGTGGGAGTAAGTTTATTTTTTAAGTGCTCCATGTTGTCATTTGTGTGACATTAAGAATTTTATCTCTAGTATTTCGAGATAAAAAACTAGAACAAGCCTTTTTGGTAATGCTATTGAGAAAATATATTAATAGAGCACTTAAAGGATTAATATGATTACAAGTTTACTTTTTTGTGGTACCTATTGGTAAAAGATATAAACTTACATAAGTTTTTAATTCCTCAAGTAAATTAGAGCGTTCTCATAAGCAAAGGTCATGTAAATATCTGCAATTGATATTTTAATGTAAGGTTAATATATATGTATTGATTCTATTATTACATTAGTAGACTTTGCGGATTTCAAACCAATTTGGCATATATCATTGGATAGTGATAAAAAAAAACCTTACATTAAGGAGTTTTCATCGTATTTGTAGAGGTTAATTGTTTCATGCTCACATGTATGTATAGATAAAGAAATTTGTGGCTTTATATATTACAACTCTAAAGAATTTTGATTGTGAAATCATATTTTGAGGTAGATAGTGATAATTTCATTACATTTATTTTCTCTGAATATGATAAGAGATCTCTGAGGTTTAATCATACGGATATTATGGTGGTTGAGAAGAATTAAGAGTTGCGAATTTCTAATAGCCATAAGTAAAATAACTCTTGACACACTATCCAAGATATTTGACTCCGGAGGTTTTGTGGAGCATGTTATATCCTGCATTAGATGATTGATATTTTAATATATTTGGTTAGTGAGAGTTGTTTTTACTAGATTAACTGCATTTATGCTATGCATGTTTATTTTATATTCTTCAGAATGTATTGTATATGCATGTTAAGATGTTTGCCATATTTGTTATTGTGTGCACACGGATGTTTGATCATGGCAGGAAATATCAAGCTCTTAACTTGAGGTGGCAGTTCACTTATAAGGTATAAAGTTTTCACCGATGAGATTACTTAAGATATAAGAATTTGCCCGTCTTAAGGGAGGTTTAACTCATGGTCAAAATGTTTGGCCAATGAGTGTAAGATGCTTAAGACATTAAGTTTCTCGTCTTAAGATACTTCACTTGAAGCGAAAGTTGACCTATATGGAAATAGGCATGACGATCACATTTGCATGTAATTTCCATACCACACATACATAATATTTTACCCGGGTAGATAGAGCTAAAGGTATTTTGATTACATATGGTCTTATGTCGATTAAAGATGTTATGATCATTGTAGTTGGAAATTTAAGGTTCTATTGGACTAAGGGGAAGGAAGGTGTTACTCTCTTAAACATTATTTGTGGCCACATATAATTTTTTGTCAATTCGGAGTGTCGTTTCCTAAAATGAATTTTTAAATCTAAAATAATAATGTCTATGTAGCTCAAGTGGGAGAATGTAAGATTTTTATAAAATTGTGAGCAACATATGACATTATATTTGAGTTTATGAAAACCGAATTGATTGGAGTGTTTAAGTAAGAGAGAGTTGAGCGGATATGCCTGTTATTAATGTGATCAATATTGTTGGGCTTGGTGCACCTTAGCTACATTATTTATGTAGGATATGATATGTGATGGGCTATTGTATATGTGTGGGCGTGCTAATCCTTTTGGGGACTAGCCATCCTATTAAGGTTGTGAATCCTCTATGAGTTAGGATTCAAGTAAGTAACAATATATATAAGGGGTCTCTACTCTCTCTCATGTATAATACAGTGATTCAGAATAAAGTGGCATTCTCATTAGGTGATCTGAAGTAAGGTGAGAAGAGAGTAAAAGATTTACTATTTTTCTTTTCATATTATTGGTCTATTATGGATTCGATATTAAGACCCTATATAACTTGGATGGTTTCCGTTGCGCTTCCGTGTACGCGTCTATTCATACTTATGCATACAATACGAGATTTAATTATCTTTATATATAATGTTTACAAAATCTTCCTTGCGGTTAACAACCTAGGAAGATGTGAAATATAAATTAATAAACAAAAGCAAAAAGGAAATTAATTGGCTACACAATGCATGTGGATAATCACCCGAATGAATGCCTCATTTTCATGAATGTTTCCTCGTTCTTTCCATTGATATCTGCCTAGATGTTCTAAATTCAACTATGGATTTATTTATTAAAGATATTGTGGATTTTAAAACTAGTTTTTCATAATCATTAAACCCAAATAGGTGTTTGTGTCTTTGGTTAAAGCAAATTATAGGAAAAGGGTACAATAAACATGGGAATGTGTACAAATAAGGCAACACAATAGACATATGCAAGCACATCATGTATAGCACAAAATTATGGGACTGGGTTGGGACCCTTTACAGGATGATAGACCCTCACAAAGTACAGCTTCCCTTTCTCACTGAATGTGGCATACAAATCATATCAGCAAATTGTTATGCTAAACGGCTAAACCTTACTCGCTTACAATATTAACCCTACAAGATTTTGCTCAAATCATCTTACTCACTTACAATATTAACCCCACAAGATTTTGCTCAAATGATTTTTAATACATCTATTTGTAATCTCCGGACTTGAACAAAAGATCTAGACCTTTAAATCGTAACTGATAAATATATCTAATTACAGAAAGTATTTTATCTTTTGTATAAGAAAACTCATGTCTAGACGGTATACACATAAGAAATCCTAATACATTAATATATATATATATATATATATATATATATATATATATACAGTCATTTTCTTTTCGGTGCGCACTGATATAACTTATATCAGTGTGTTGCATGTGGATCACTGATTATGGAGAAGTTTTGACAAGTGCATACACTTTGAGTCAATGTATGTAAATCTACTGGTATACATCCAACGCACTGATGAAGTTATATCAGTGCGTACTGACTTGAAAATTTCTGTTTACATATTTTTATATATATATATATATATTTATATATATGAAGAGTGAGTAGAAGGTTTGAGTTAAGGGCAAAAACTCGGGTTCCCACATCAGTAAAGTTGTTTACATGGTAATATCACATTATGCACGGGATGCGTCCAAGATTTTCTCCTGAGTTAAGAGTGTAAGTGGGAAGAGAAAGGAAGGAATAGTTAGAGGTGTGAAGTGGAGAATTGTGAGTCGTTGGATGTGGACAGGCGTAGGATTGTGAGTCGAGTACATGTGTTTCCTCTGGTTTGCTTTACCTCATTTTAAATTTTTAATCATTGCTTCATGCATGGATTTCTCCTCCTAAAAATACTACTCTCAAATCTCATCGCTAGAGAGAGAAACTAACTCAAACAAACGCTAACTCACTTGTACTCTCTCTCTTTCTCTGCCCTTCCCTTCTCTTCATGCTCATCATCATTACCACCAAAGCTCTATAACCTCTCCGACTTTGATTTTTTCTTCTTCTTCTTTCAACTAACCCATAACACAACCTTTTTAGTGTGACAGATAAAGCTATCGCTGTTCCTCAAACAGATCTGATTCAATTCCATCTTCTACCTTCATTTTCTGATCTGGGTTCTAGTGTTTTTTTTATCAGTGTCCTCTGTAATTTTTTTTTTTTGCCTGTAATGAGATCAGAATTGTAGCATTTTTTCATATTCTTTGATCACACTCAAAAGTTTTATTCAATTGCTTTGTCTGATCTGGTTTTTTGTTATTGTCATTCTGGGAATTGTGAATTGTAATCTATGGAAGAAGATCGAGAATTGAAGCATTCATGTAAATTCTGCAACAAGAGCTTCCCATGTGGTAGATCCTTAGGTGGTCACATGAGGTCTCACATGATCAACAATAATTCATCTGAAACAACAAATGGTTATGAGTTTGCTAAGAAGAAGAAGAAGCTCCCATCTCTCAACAATGGTGAATCTGCCGCTTGTTATAGTCTCAGAGAGAACCCGAAAAAGACTCAGAGACTTGTAGATACACGTGATGATACTTCTCTCCATGACAAGTTGTGTAAAGGGTCTTTTTCTTCGAAAACATTGTTTGGCTCCATGGAAAAAGAAAGAGTGTCAAATATTAATAATACAGGCTTGGAAGATCAAGATTCTTGGACTAATGCTACACAGAAGCTGATCATGGATAGTCAATCTGATAATGAAACTGCTGCTCCCAATCGGAAAAGAAGATCGAAGAGAAGAACAAGGTACATGATCACCACTGCAAATTCTTCTGCTTTATCAGTTGCTGATAATAACAATAATGGGTCCTCCTCTGTTTCTGAGATTGGGCAAGAACAACAAGAAGAGGTTGCTATGTGTTTGATGATGCTTTCTAGGGATATGGGTCCTCGGGTTTGCTTCAATTCTGTTGCTGAATCTTCTGATAACAATTATGTGTTCTTGGAAGCTAAGGTCGATGGTGGTGAGATTCTCAAGTTGAAAGAGAATTGCCAATTTGATGATACAGTGAACAAGTCTCAATTGGGTTCCAATAAGAACAATTCAAGCAAGAAAAAGCTTTGTGATTCGTTTGATCCTGAATTGGGGTCAGATTCCTTGACGAAAAAATTAAAAAGTGGTGTTTCAGATACTGAATTCTTGAAGGATTCTCAAAAGAGAAGCAAATTTGAGTGTACTACTTGCAACAAGATTTTCCATTCATACCAAGCTCTTGGAGGTCATAGAGCAAGCCATAAAAAGATCAAAGGCTGTTTTGCTTCCAAAATTGATAGCTATGAAACACAACTCTCTCCTGACACAACAGCAGATAACAAGCTACTCAAATCCACAACAAATGACAATTCCATGGATCATTTGGTTGTTGATTGTGATGACAGAACTGATGATCAGAGAAGTTATGTGCCAAAGAAAAGGCATTCGTGCCCAATTTGTCTCAAAGTTTTCTCATCAGGCCAAGCTTTGGGTGGTCACAAGAGATCTCATTTAGTTAATGTCGTGAATGAAGCTAGGAGCAATTCGAGCATTGTAATTGAGAAACCACCGATGCCTGAAATTCGTAACTTCCTTGATCTTAATCTGCCTGCTCCAGCTGAAGAAGAGAGCAATAATGGTCATTTGGGGTTCAAACCATGGTGGATAGACAGCAGCCACAAACATGAAGCACTTGTGGGTTTAATTTCTAATTGAATTTTCTTGGTCCTGACTCCTGACCAATTCAAGAGTGTACAGACAAGTTTCTGCTTATTATTTCATTTATTCTTTTACAACAAACCAAGGAATTGCTGCTTATAGTAATATAGGTCCATTCATGGTACAAATTAATACCATCTTGTAAGTTTCTGGTAACTTCTCTATTCTGTTTTCATTGTGCCCTTTTTGTTATATAATAATTAAATCTCCATCACTGCAAATTGCAAGTCCAAATCAGTGAATGGATTTCATGTTTGTCCTCACATTTGAGTTGCACTTTTTAATCTCTTCTGTTTTTGGGGTAATAATTTTATCTTGGCATCAAAGAGAAATTGAGTGAGGTGTTGAAAAATGGATTGGTGTGGTGAAGTCATGAGGAAATAAAAAGACAAATATTATAATGTACACAAGGATGGCATGTGAGCTCGCAACGTGGTTGTTTAGTCACCTACCATCAAAACATGACAACCTATCTCACTTCCCAAAACTCACTCACTATATAGTTACCATTTAGTGGTGTGAAATGTTAATTACCCCAAAAACTAATGGAGATTGGAACTGCTTTTCATTTTTTGCTCATCTGGGGTTGGGGTAGTTCAACAACAAAAACATAAACTAGTACAATAAGCTTAGTGATAAAAAGAAATCGTATCTAATAATCAGAATCTTAATCCAACCAAATCAATAGATCGTGAGAGAAAGGTCATTCCATGGTGGCGAATACAATAACTATTTTCCCTTCCCAATTTAGAATATAAGATCAAATGGGATTTAATTTGAGATGAATTTTGCAAGTATTTTTAATAGTCACACCTACGTTATTAAGGTTTACGGTTCAGGTTGTATCCGTTATTTCCTTGCCCAAGAACAAATGACCACCAGAAATAATATACACTATATTATTAGGGTTAGTTTAAGTTAAAATAATAACAATTAGTGACGTTTTTATATATCACTCGTAGGGTCGGTTACTTGAATATGAGATATTATCAAATTGAATGAGCTCTTACCATTTAGCCACATTGGACGGTAGTATACAAATGGGTGACGTTTCTATTGTGTTAATGAAGCTAACAATTGCTCCAACTTTTTTCCATCTTACTAGCGTAAATTAAAAAGCTCAAAAGCTCCGCATCTTTAAAGATAGAAAAACAATTTGTGTGCAAATTGCAATACCTAATTAACTGTTTGTTTCATTTAATTTAATAGCTGGCAGTTTGAGTTTGGTGCAACGTTGTCTGCTAATACTATGAAGTAGCAACTACTATATAACTACCAACAAAGCATTCAGCTTTGCCTTTGCAGGCCTCCAGGGTATCTAGGTTATGTTTGGTAGGAGAGAGAGAGAGTAGGAGGGATGTATGAATTAAAGGGGGAGAGACAGTAGGAGGGATGGATGAATTAAAGGGGGAGAGACAGTAGGAGGGATGAAGAGGATAACATATATCATTCATGTTGTTTGGTATTGAAAAGATGGTTGAATGGATGGATTGATATATAATTTGTAAATTTACTATATTGCACTTATATAAATTAGAGGGTAATAAAAAATTGGAGGACATTATTGTCATTTCCCTCCAATTTTTACTTCCCTTCTCTCATCCGCCCATTGATGGGTGGATTGTTTTTGGTGGGCCCAAAAGGAGGAGAACTCCCTCCTCTTCTCCTCTCCCCTCTCTTCTCTCTCCAACCAAACAAGGGATTAGAGATCTCCTCCCATCTCTCCAACCCTCTCCCTCCCTCCATCACTCCATCATACCAAACAAAGTTTTAGGTAATTACAACAAGAAATTACTTCTATAGTTCTAGATTGATAAATGATTAGTGGGGGATGACAATGGATCGGGTAGGGGATGGATACCCCAATATCCATTCATGTACCCGTTTGAGATATATACCTCCATCTAGTGGCAGACTTAGAAATTTTATTGAAATAGGGCACTTGAATAAAATAACAATTATATAAAAAAATAACGAAAAATTAAGATTATAGTAAAATGAGTTTATATATATATATATAAAAAAATATTGATGGCATAATAAAGTTTAGATAAAATAAAACAAATAAAACACTTACACAATATGAACTAGGGATGGGCATTTCTCCCACAGGGCCCCCACCCCAATTTGAGGGTGAAAATAATACCCTAAAGCGTGTGTCTAATAGGGGGGGGGGGGGGGGGGGGGGGGGGTTAATCAAGTTAATTACCAACTTTTCTTGATTAATCAATATTAAAAATTGACCCCATAAACAAACATAAAAATCAAGTGTAAAGTGCGGAAATATAAATAACACTTGATTGTTACGTGGAAATCCTTCAATAAGGGAAAAACCACGAGCTATCCTTCTAGCCACACCAATCCTCAAATCCACTATTGTAATGATGTTTACAATCTAGGTTGACCTCTAGTGACATAATTCTTGGTCACTAACCCACCACTACTACCCAACGGGCCTTTATAATGAATCCTTGATCACTTTGCTTGCCAACCACACCTTGGTTGCAAGACTTCACTTGCTTGTGCGTTACACCTTGTAGTCACAAAACTTAACTCTCAAAGAAGAGATTAACAACCTAAGTGAATATATGAATATTCAAAATGCAAATAATGCTAGGCAATACTAAATGCTTATCTAGGAATTAAAGATGACACTAAGTACAAATCCTATATATCAATGTCTATATGAATGCTCATAAAGACCTAACTAGATATAGATCTGCAAGTCTAAAATCTAGTAATCAAACAAAGCCATATCAACACATGTTGTCACATAAAATGGCAAGGACAATAAATGCAATTAACAAATGCAATCAATGAGTCCTAATTAGCTAGAGGGAAAATATGTCCTAAATCTTAGCTATCACAATACAACAACCCAAACATCAACAAATATCTCAACTTGTAATTAATATCTAAATCTAGATGCAATCAAGTTATAAATGAGATTTCTTGTTAAGCAAGAACACTAGAATGAGTGAAGATTGTGTTCTACTTACCAAGTCATGTATGTTGATGAAGACCCATGCAAGAACACATCCTAGATGAGGCTAGTTGATGACTGATTCATGTATAATGATGGGTTTGGGTTTTGGAGAGTCAAGGAACAAAGTTTGAAGCTTTCTCTCTCTAAGGGTTGTTCTATCTCTCAAAAATAGGTTCTTAAGCTGTAAAAACGAAATGGGAGAGAAGAGAACATATATATAGAAGCCCTAGACAAAACTACATCGTTTTGAGAGTTTACAAGAAGACAAGGCAAACCTGACGTAGTGCGCGGGTGCCACTGCACGGGTACCTACCTGTACACTGACCCGCACACATGGGCCTTGTTGCTTCCTGACCAGCGAACTCACCAGCGAACCGGGGATAAAAATGCCCCAAGGCCAATTATGCTAGTCTACTGCGCGGGTATGGACCCGTGAATGTACCTGCGCATGCGCACTTTGCTGGTTCCAGCCCAGGGAACAGACCAGCGAACCAAGAACCACATCAGAACAACTGCGCTGGTGGGTGCACGGGTAGTGACCTGCGCACAAGGACCCGCACACATGGCCTATCAACGCTAAAAATCAAGCACTTCAAGACGTGCGAGTGCGAATGCAACAACCACACTTAAATCTAAAAAAGAAGTGCAAGTGTGATTGTGAAAGAATGCATACATGAGCAATCATGAAACAATTGCATAACAATTCAAATGCATATAAGTGTGTGAGTGTGAAACAATCAATGCATGTCAGTACAAATGCATAAGATGTGAGTGTGTGCAACTAAATCTCTTCAAGAGTTAAGAATAGGTGAACTACCTCTCTTGAAGCTTTTTAGGATGACCGGAAGCATGTCTTTGAGAAAAACACACTTGGAGAACCTATGCTACCCGTTACATAAACATCCCCAATGTGATTTGTCATGAAATAAGCCAATCATTAAAGTGAGGTTCTTACAATCTCCCCATTTGGCTATTTCATGACAAAATCACCACTTACAATAAATCCTCACACAAAGAAAACAAAGCTATTGGTCAACAAGTAATTCCATGTTACATTAAGAGAGACCTAGGATCTAAATCTTCAAGGTCTTTATTCTCTTCGTAGATCATCGTACCTACACACAATAGCAAGAAAGCACTTTCTAAGAACAAGTGCATGTGAGGTGATCAAATAAAAACAAGCATTTGCATTATGAAAGCAATACAATCAATATAATTTAGTGCATTGCAATGCTCCTCCTAAATGGTTACTCTCTCCCAAGACTTCTCCCTAAAGCATAAAATTGCTCCCCCTATATCTCTCAAGACTTCTCCCCCTTTTTGTCATGAGATAGGCAAAAGAGCTCCCCCTATTGGGTTGCTTTAGCAAAGAGAGATAATCGCACGAAAGACGATTGCATAATCATATACATAAACTTTATGCAGCTTAATTAAGTGAGAGAGATTCAAGGAGTTTTATTATAACTAGAATGTGTGAAGGTGTTGCTTTGCATGCAAGACATATAACATCAAAGTTCAAGCAATGGTATTTGGCAAAGCAAACCTCAAAAGGGTTTCCATAAGAATTCAAACCAATTTGTACCCTTTTGTCCATAAGCAAACATGATATAGTTCTAAGTATAAAAATTTTAGCACACAACAACTATATCAATCCTTAATGGCAAATCAAGACATTTGATCAAGAGATCCATTTAGATTTTTCCGGATAATTATCTGTATGATAGTAGTCTTGCTTAACCATTAAGAAGAGAGAGAAGACTAATTTTTATATAAAACCCTTATTGATAGCATGTATACAAGATCCTTATTGTTTAGTCTTCTCATTTGCATTCACACACATTTGCATTAAAGCAATCAAAAGCATTTCATGCATATCATTTAAAGCATGTCATAATCAAGTTCACATGTCGTGGAGATAAATTATAGGTCATTCAAAAGTACTTCCCAATCAAATCTCCTAGTCCAAAAATAATGTTTGAACATAAATGTGACATGGATTACAAGCAAAGCAAGGTTACACACTTATTGAATAAAATACCATATAAACATATATGTGCAACCAAGTATCTCAAGCAATTAATAAAGAGGCATAAAGTATATCAAAATTTTGCACATATCATGAATGCAAGTTCGCTCTCTTTGCTTGAGCTCCCCAAATGGGGTCAATACCAACCAAGTCAACAGGAGGCATGAGCTCCTATAGACCTACCAAGTCCATTGGAACTAGTTGAATCTATGGGAGGTATGTTGGCACAGTAGCATGCGGGTTCATTTTTCCTAATCCACTTAGGTGACACATTTTCATTCCTAGTGGTCATGGTCATCATATTACTAGATTTCCTAGGATCAATAACTCTAAATTTCCTAGGCACATGCATATTCGCTTTTCTAATCCTATTCCTCTCAATCATGCTCTTAACCCTACATATCTTAATGTACTTATGGCAATTTGGCCTAATGTGCACATCATCACCACAAAAATGACAAGTAGGTATAAAAATTGAAGTGATACCATATCCTTATGAGGTCATCGGGGACTTGTCATGCATTTGATGTTGCCTTTGGTGTTGAGCTGGTTCTCTTCTTCTTTGTTGTTGAACCGGATTGCCATGCTTCCTTGGTTGAGATTGCATGGATTGCTTTCTTGGTTGCATGGCTTGCCTTTTTGGTTGTTAAGATTGAGCTCTATTCATTGTTGGCATCTTCACTTGGCCACTCTTGGATGACTCTCCAAGATCAATCTTCCTCATATGATGTTGAGGAGGTGAAGCTTTACTTTTGCCTTGAGCTTGAGGTTGCTTGATCTTATCCTTCTTAAAATCTTGAAGGTACCTCATCTCTCTATCCTTGAAAATCTTCAAGGTGATGTCTTTGTTAGCAAGCTCAACTTTTATTGCCTTCATTCTTTGGTAGTAATCTTCAATCTCCTTCTCATATTTGAACACATCAATCATATCCTTCTTCAAGGAGTTATCGATGGAAGTCTTCATCGGATGTTGAGATGAAGGAGATAACCTAGGGACAAATTCCTTCACAAAAGTTGTCTTGTCCGAGGAAGGGATGGACTCATCATCCACAAAGCCGAGCCCTCTCTTGTCATTAGGCTTCTTTCCAATGCTCAACATGTGATCAAGCTTTTCCTAACTAGAAGTCACTTTAGCAAGAGTATTTCTTGCCTCTTCAAGTTCCTTCACCAATATCACTTCATTCACTCTAAAAGTGACACATCCTCATCTAAGTGAGTCACTATAATTCTTAGTTAGAGATTTTCTTCCATCAACCTTAGAACTTCATCATTTTTCTCCTTCAAACATCTTTGAGGGCAGTCAATGAACTCTTGATAATTCCTCACATTATCACTTGAGTTTCTGAAGCATAAGCTATCTTGATCGATTCTTTTACCACTTGTTCTTTCATGTTTCATGTCTTCAAGACTAGCTTCTGTCAATCTTGCTCCACTTTGGTCTCCACTATTCAAGTCATCCTTCTTGAATCCTTCAAGTAACAAACACTTGGAGATGGCATGAGCTTCTTCATGGTAGGAGATCGAAAAGGCGGAGTAGTTGTTCTCACACTCAATCGAGCTTGTGGAACTTCCTTCAACTACTTCAACTTCGCTATCACTCTAAGTAGAGATCATAGCTTCTCCACTTTTCTTGTTCTTCAAGTTATCACACACGGAGTCAACATGGAAAAAGTCACTACACTCAAGGCATTGGTCATCTATCCTAGGGGATTTATCCTTACTTGCTACATCCTTCTTTAGGAAGGTAAACTTCTTCCCCTCATTCACTTTAGAGGTCATACCATTCTTGTGAGATTTCATGAATCTTCCAAATCTCTCCACCATGAGAGTCATCTCCTCATCGGAGTCATCTATCTCTCTCACAACGTTGGAGGTCATTGAAGCAATACCCACTCTAAGTGTTTCACTCTCACACATGGTTTTTAGGTGAAATGATAGCAAATGAAAGCAACAAACAAAATGCACACAAATGGCAAGACACACAAGACAAGAGCAATGATCACCTAAGTATGTCTAGGAACCCGCTCTGATACCAATTGAAAATAATACTCTAAAGCGTGTGTATAGCTATCACAATACAACAACCCAAACATCAACAAATATCTCAACTTGTAATTAATATCTAAATCTAGATGCAAACAAGTTATAAAGGATATTTCTTGTTAAGCAAGAACATTAGAATGAGTGAAGATTGTGTTATACTTACCAAGTCATATATGTTGATGAAGACCCATTCAAGAACACATCCTAGATGAGGCTAGATGATGCTTAATTTAAGAATGAATGATGGGTTTGGGTTTTAGAGAGTCCAGGAACAAAGCTTGAAGCTTTCTCTCTCTAAGGGTTGTTCTATCTCTCAAAAATAGGTTCTTAAGCTCTAAAAATGAATTGGGAGAGAAGAGAACATAGATATAGAAGCCATAGGCAAAACTACATAGTTTTATGAAAGTTTACAAGAAGACAAGGCAAACCTGACGTAGTGCGCGGTACCTACCTGCATACTGACCCGCACATATGGGCCTTGCTAGTTCATGACCAGCAAACTCACCAGAGAATCGGAGATAAAAATGCCCTAAGACCAACAGCGCTGGTCTACTGGGCAGGTATGGACCCGCGCATGTACCCACGCACTCGCATCTTTGCTGGTTCTAACCCAGCGAATAGACCAGCGAACCGAGATCCATGAACCACATCAGGACAACTGGGCTGGTGGGTGCGCAGGTAGTGACCCACGTACAAGGACCCACACACATGGCCTATCAACGCTAAAAAATAAGCACTTCAAGACATGCGAGCGCGAATGCAATAAGCACACTTAAATCGAAAAATGAAGTGCAAGTGTGATTGTGAAAGAATGCACACATGAGCAATCATGAAACAAATGCATAACAATTCAAATGCATGTAAGTGTGTGAGTGTGCAACAATCAATGCATGTCAATACAAATGCATAAGATGTGAGTGTATGCAACTAAATCTCTTCAAGAGTCAAGAACAGGTGAACTACTTCTCTTGCAGCTCTTTAGGATGACCAGAAGCATATCTTCGAGAAAACCACAATTGAAGAACTTATGCTACCCGTTACATAAACATCCCCAATATGATTTGTCATGAAATAAGCCAATCATAAAAGTGAGGTTCTTATAGAGGGCAATTTTTGCCCCCAAATGGGGTTTAGAGGTTGGATAAATTTTGCTCCCAATTCCTAATTGAGGCCACCCCCCACCCTAATTTCCCTATTCCCCAATTTCCTGAATGGGGAGAGGGTGGGATGGGGTCCCATTTTCCCATTTGCCCCAAATATATATATATATATATATATATGTATTTTAATTTTATTTTCTTTTAATTTTATTTAACTATAACTCACAGTCGCCCACTAAGCCACGGTCACTCGCTAACCTACCTACCACCACTAAGTCACTAATCCACTAACCTATCTATATTACTATAAATATTTATATTAATTTTGGATTAAATTAAACCAATTAAATATTTTAGATTAAACCAATTATATAAAATAATTGCAAAGGTTTTGGCTAGTAGGTTCAGATTTGCTTTGGGAGAAGTCATTTCTGAATCTCAAAGCGCCTTTATCCTAGGACGTTTAATTTCAGACAATACAATTGTTGGCCTTGAGTGTCTACACAAGCTTAATAGACGTAAACGGAAAGATGGTTCAATGGCGATAAAACTGGACATGTCTCAAGCTTATGATAGAGTGGAATGGGTTTTCATAGAAATGATGATGTTGCGGTTGGGTTTCTCAGCTAATTGGGTCAACATGATTATGGGATATGTGAGAACTATGTCTTACTCTTTTATTTTGAATGGGGAAGTAACTGGTTTCTTTAGACCAACAAGAGGACTACGACAAGGTGTCCCACTTTCACCGTATTTATTCCTGATTTGTATTGAAGGGTTATCAAGCCTAATTAATAAGGCTCATGCAAATGGTTCGATTACGGGTTTCAAATGCAGAGGGTCGGGGCGTACCATTACGCACTTGTTTTTCACAGATGATAGTCTTCTCTTTTCCCAGGGATTAGATTCTAATTGTTTGGTAATTAGAGGGATTTTGGATGACTATGCTAGTGCCTCATGTCAGTTGGTTAATGTTTCAAAATCCGTTATATGTGTTAGTCCAACGGTGAGCCGGATTGAGTCAGAAAGACTTGCAGCGCTTCTGGGAATACGGTTGGTAAAATGGCATGAGAAGTATTTGGGGTTGCCATGTGTAACCAAAAGACATAAACAAATTTTTTTTTGCAAGCGTAGTAGATCGGGTTTGGGACAGAATAAAAGGGCGGGAGGGAAAGTTGTTGTTAATTGGAGGGAAAGAAACCCTACTTAAGGTCGTGTTGCAATCAATTCCAACACATGCCATGAGTGTGTTCCAACTGCCGCAAAGCTTAATTGATGAGATTCATAGATTGTTTGCAAGGTTTTGGTGAAGGAGCAATCAGAAGGAGTGGAAGATGCATTGGGGCTCTTAGAGATGTTTGTGTTTGTTTAAAAAGCTTGAGGGTCTAGGTTTTAGAGATTTGTTGGTGTTCAATCGTGCGTTGTTAGCAAAAAAATCTTGGCGGATTGTGAACAATCCAGAATCACTAGCGGCTCGAGTGCTTAAAGGCTGTTATTTTTAGGGATGGGATTTTGTGAAGGCTGAAGCCAAAACATAAGGGCCGTTTTTGATGGAAAAGTTTGGTGTAGGTGAGAGGTGTGATTGAAGCGGGAGCCCATTGGAGGGTTGGGATGGGAACTGAGATCTATGTTTATCAAGATAGGTGGGTTCCAAGACCAACCACTGTCAAGATTATTTCTCCTCCATGGCTGGGGGGATTGACTACAGTTAGTTGTCCGAAGAGTGCTTTGATCACACTCTAAATGTTCACATTTAGTGCTCTCTTTACTTCACTTTTGTAACCATTTTATGAGCATATTAGGTGTATAACGTTTTAAATAAGTGTTTTCAGGTATTCTCAGAGTTTCGATGGCATATTGATTTAGAGTGACGAAAAGAAGGTAAAAAAGGTAGAAAATAGAAGAATCTCTACCTCTGCGGGAATGAACTCATGGAGCTGACCCGCAGAAGACATCAGATAAGTTCATACTCCCTGTCCTGTAAAAAAGAAGCCACGGAACAGTACGGGCGAGTTCACACTCCCTATTCTGCGGGAATGAACTAATCGGGCCAAAATTGTGCTATATTTTGGCCCTCATTTCTTGTCCTTTGTCTTATTTTTGAGCGTGTTTTCATGTCTTATAGGCTATTGTATTGTGTTTACTGGCCAATATAAATATTAGGTTTAATTTGATTAAGCCCTAATTATAATTGTACCTAATAATGTGTTTAGTTTTAATTGTTAAAACTTGGTAAATACACATTAATAATTCTATTATTAGTAAATTGTTTACATAGATTAGAATTATTACTAATATATTTGATTTTTAAGAGTTAAAAATCGTAATAATTTATTAGTTAATTACAATTAGATTCTAATAAAGAAAGGTTAATGCGCTAGACGACTAGATTGAAGTTAACAGTTTAATCTTGTAAAAATCGAGGTGCAATAACAACTATAGAAAACCCTAGTTATAAAATAGTAAGTGGGAAAGGGATATATGATATTATATCCCGCAGTCTCCATCATTTGTTCAATACTGTGAGATCTGAGTGGGGCCTAGTGACGGCTTTGCTTTTGTCCTCCCTGATGAAGGTTTCCACAAAGTTCAATACCAAGGTTGACTTCCTAACGGATAGGATTTCTAAGAGTATTTTGGGATTGACCGACCTTAAGGCGGCAATTCTCGAGTTAAGCTCATGAGATCTGAAATGATGGGTTACACTCACAAGGTTTTAATTAAACTTGTTTAATTAAAAACCTGATTGAATAAACGATGGTTGAGTGATATAAGAATAAGAGTTATTCTGGAATGTCATTTGATTGAGAGTGTCTCAATCTAACATGCAAGAATCTGACCGACCCTAAGGCGGCACTTGCTTGTGGTATTTTAGATTATCATGGCGTAGTAATTCTTTTTGGATTGTTCTTGTTCATTAAACATGTTCATGCATCATGTTTAATTTTATGCCAAACCATTTACACTTGTTATGAAAGTATAACTGAATGAATTTCTTAATTTATGTTTATCTCAGCCATGTCATCTGCACTTTACAAATACTTGCAAATGTTAAATTAACTGGTGATAACTACACTGAATGGAAACACAACATCAATGCAATTTTGGACTAAGGACCTGAAGTTTGTGCTTACGGAGGAATGTCCTCCAGCTCCTACTACCAATGCCACACAAACTGTTCGTGAGGCATATCAAAAATGGGTCTCATCAGATGAGAAAGTCCGAACATATCTGCTAGCTAGTGTGACATACGTGCTTGTCACAAAGCACGAAGCAATGACTTCCGCATTCGAAATAATGGAGTCATTGCAGGTTATGTTCTTGCCGCCCTCTGAGCAAAAGCGATACGAAGCTGTTCGTTCTGCAATGCTTGCTCGGATGAAAGAGGGCACATCTGTTCGAGAACATGTCCTGAACATGATGTCCTATTTCAACACGACATAGATCAATTGCGGAGCCATTGATGAACCCAGTCAGGTGAGCATCATACTGACGACTTTTCTGAAGAGTTTCGATCAGTTTAAGAGTAACTATGAGATGAACATGCTAAAGTTCAGTCTCACTCAGTTGCTCAATGAGCTCACTAATTTTGAGTCCTTTTATGTTTCTTACGTAGGTCGTATTACAGAGAAGGAGCATATCGTATTAAAGAGAAAGAGCCTTTTACGTAGGTATGAAGAAATTGTTTCTTCTCTTCTCTTTTATGTTTTGATTTCGACTCCTTTTGTTTTTTTCTGTTCTGAAAAATAGATCCTAGAGTTTACTGGTCGCAGTTTCAGTATTTCATTGAAATGTTTTTCTAAAAACAAAGTTATTCCGCTGTACGATCGGTAATCCGGGGTCCCTACACCCAGATCGTAAGTACTGCGCAGGTCCCTACCAGCGCAGTTACCAATGAATAGAAGATTGGAGGTTTTGAAGACTACTAGTGCGCTGTTAGGTGCGCGGGTCCCTACCTGCTCACTACCTGCGCATTGTGCACGTTTGGAATCTATCACATCAATAAATCAGACCTATTTCGGGAATCCTATAAATAGATCCATATCTGACTTCAGCCACAAGCCCACACTTACATTTTACATCATTTTCTCTCTTTATATTTAGGAATCTAACTCTACTATCATCATCCAAAACCCATATCATCTTCCTTTTATTTATACTCATGAAGAACACTAAGAGAATTGGATTTGAAGCTTCAAGGAAGGAGAATCTCTACTTGGCTCTATTCTCTATCTTTTCTTTTAGTTTTTGCTTTGTAATGTTTAATATCATAAGTAGCTAAATCCCCACTAAGGGGTTGATGTGATTCATTTGTGAACTTTGTGCTTTGTAATGAACTCTATCTATATTTGAATCTATCAATTATGTTTCATTCTTTGAATTAATTGATTTCAAAACAAATAGGTATTTGATTGTACACTCCTCTCTTTGCTTGTTTGTGGAGAAATGATTTGTGTAGATGACTAGGTATACACTCTATTTAATTTTCTTAAGCTCAATTGAATGGAAGGATCTAACAAGAGTACCCTCTTCAAGTGAGATCTGGACTAAATAATCTCAATCTCTATCTAATCTCGAGTGGGTAATCAACTCTATACACTTTAGGTTGATGACTTGTGAAAGATTAAGCACCAATACTATACCTGCTAGGTTGGTGACAATATAAAGAGATTAATCTCTTAATTTGATAGATGTGCATTAAGGTGAAAATCACTTGTGGCTGGTCAAGTTGTACACTCTAGATTGGACACCTATAAGGGATATACAACAAATTCTATACACTCTAGATTGGTTACAATAGATTAATGTACATTCATGAGAGTTCAAATTTGCCCATTGTTTTCTTATTGGATCCATCAACATTTTAGTTCATTATCACTCATTTGCATTCATACTAACTTAGTCTAATTAGTTTAATTGTGGGCTTACATTTAGTTAATCAATTTTCCAAATCAATCATTTTACTTTATTGCATTTTTAGTACTAGAGTTTGATTAATCATTGCTAATTAGATCGATCGCTGTGGAACGATACCCGACTTGCCATATACTTGTTTTCATACAGTTTGAGTGCATAATTAGGTCTTTATAAATTTTGTTTTGACATTGAATATACGGAAAATGTGTGTCAAAAATGGTGCCTCTGTCGGAGATCGACGCACTTAGTGGTGATTAGATTTAGATCTTGTTTAGTTTCGTGTAATATTTTTGCAGACAGCTAAACATATGACACATGATTTCCAAGCCTCACAGCAAACAACAGGAGAAAATTTGGAAAACTACAATTGGGAGAATGACAAAAGGTCAAATGGGATTGATGTTTCCATACATAGGCTCGAGGTTCAGATCAGACAATTAGCTGAGGTGTTGCAAGAAAAAGAGAAAGGCAGGTTTCCAGGCCAACCAGAACAACCAAAGGCAATGGCGGTTCTAAGAAGTGGCAGAGTGTTAGGGCCTAGTAACATGGAGACTACTGCTAAGGAAGAAGGAAGAGAGCAAGTGGAAGACAAGGGTGATTAAGATGTGAAGGAAAAAGAGGAGATCATGAAACCAAGTCTGGAACCAAGACCATAGTTGCATAAGTCACAAAATCCTTACATTCCACCCATACCTTTCCTGGGAAGACTGAAGAACACCAAACTCTAGCAATCATTTCAGGATACCTACTACATTCTTACCAAAGTGAGCGTCAATCTACCATTATTGGGTGCAATTCAAAGAATGCCAGCTTACGGGAAGTTTGTCAAAGAACTAAGCAAGCATAAGGAAAGATCCATACCGAAACAACATGAGCGCTTGAATGAGAATCTAAGTACAGTCATTCAGAAAACATTGCCTTAGAAGATGAATGATCCTAGAAGCTTCATCATTGATATCACCATTGGAGGGGTGAGTCAAGAGAAGGCAATGTTGGACACGGGCGCCAACATCAATCTCATGCCATTTTCTATTTACAAGAAGTTTGGACTCAATGAACTCAGACCTACCACGATGTCCCTAGTTTTAGCAGACTCGTCTTTGAGGAGCCCAAAAGGAATTGTAGAGGATGTTTTAATCCAGATCAAGAAATTGATCATCTAACAGACTTTGTGGTTATCTACATGGATGAATGCCGAGATGAGAAGGATGTGAAGCTTCTAATGGGTCGACCATTCATGGCGACGGCTAGGGTAGTGATAGACATGCATGAGCGGAAGCTTACTATAAAGGTGTTAGAAGAGACAGTAGAGTTCAACATCTTCGATTCTATCTCTTATCCGGTCTGGTCCCATGACTACTACATGGTTGACATGCTTGAAGAAGAAATAGAAGAGGTAGTTAAAGAATACTTTGGTAGGATAGAGAGAAATGAAGATATGAGTTTAAAAGATGGGGATAGAAGTTCAGAATATGAAGAAGAGGATTTGGGAGACAGTCCAGAAGGGTTAAGTGGATAAAACACTGCACGATGCGAAGAGACCTCCCAGAAACTTGAGTTGAAGCTGCTCCTGTCGAATTTTAAATATGTGTTCTTAGATATGGATAAGAAAAACCAAGTAATTATTGCAACCAACTTAGATGACAATCAAGAGAGGGAGTTACTTGAGGTTTTGAGACAACATAAGAGTGCCACTGGGTGGACAATAGAAGACATAAGAGGGATCATCCCCACTATTTGCATGCACATAATTTTACTAGAGGAAGATTCTAAGCCATCTAGGGAGGTACAGAGAAGACTCAACCCCATTATGCAAGAAGTTGTGAAAAAGGAGATCCTTATGCTTTTGGATATGGAAACAATTTACCCCATCTTAGACAGAAAATGGTTGAGCCTCATCCATGTAGTGCCTATGAAGTCTGGAGTCATGGTGGTAAAGAATGAGAGAGACAAATTGGTTGTTCAGAGACTTCAGATTGGGTGGTAAGTATGTATTGATTATAAGAAATTGAATGCCATGGCCAAGAATGATCATTTCCCTTTTCCTTTCATAGATCAAGTGTTAGAATTATTGGCAGGGCACAGCTTCTATTTTTTCCTAGACGGGTACTCAGGCTACAATCAGATAGTGATAGCCCTAGAAGACCAAGAGAAGAGCACATTTACATGCCCATTTGGGCTTTGTAATGCCCCAGAGACTTTTCAGAGGTGCATGGTCTCTATCTTCTCAGATATGGTGGGTGTAAGGACCTCGATTTTATGATTGGCTTATTTCATGACAAACCACACCACATTGGGGATGATTGTGTAATGGGTAGCTTATGTCCGTGTTGTCAAGCTTCCAAGCATCTCCATGACTTCAAGAGCAAAAGGTATACTCACTTGACTTTGTCTCTTGAAGAGTTTAGGTGCACACACACACTTCATGCATGTTTTGTTTATCTTGCATTTGTGTTCTTTATTGTTTATATAAGTGTGCATCCTTTTCAAAAACACTCACTAGCTTGCATTGTATCTCATTTGATAAACATGTCATGTTAATTGTGCTTCATTGTGTGCATCTCACTCACTTCACACTAGCACAACATTCATGTAAGATAGACATTTGTCTTGAGTGTTAAAAAGGGATTTTTCCCTTTAGCGCGGCCCAGACCGCTCGGCAGGCTCTGCTTGCACCGTGGCGCACGGAGCGGTATTCTCCAGTCCGTCATGCGCGACGTGGACCGCGACCTGTGCACTTGCACGCGCAGCGGTCCCAACCGCAGTGTTGTCCATACGGTGCACTGTTATATGTACCGCGGTCTGGACACTTACCTGAGCCGCGGTCTAGCAAGCGGTTTTGACTGGATTCAGTTTCCCAAGTTCAAAATGATGTAGTTTTAACTAGGGCTTCATATATATTCTTCCTCTTCTCTTCTTGGCCTCAAAAGAGCTTAGAATATCACTTTTAGAGAGAGGTTAGAGCTCCTAGAGAGAGAAAGCTTCAAGAAAGCATCCTTGACTCTCCAAACCCAAAAACCCATCTCCATATTGCATCTTTCATCATCATTTGAGCATGGGTCTTCATTGTTTCATGACTAGGTAAGCAAGAACTTCTTTGAATATCATTTATTGTTCTTCTTACTCTAGATTAGGTATTTATTGCTTGATTAAATACCTAGACTCTACTTATTGCATATATTTATGAGTCTTTATAACATGGTTGGGTTTGTTTGTGGTAGCTTACATGATTAGGTTGATTTTCCCTAAATAGCTAACCCTAGAACATTCTTGTGATATTGGTTGATGATTAGGTTGATAGATTAATGTTTATTTATCTAGTCAAACTTTATTGAATGTTCATGTGGATTTAATTTACAATTAAGTTGTTAGAAAATCTCTACACAACTAATTGAGTTTCTTATTGATAGCTAGAATTTTGGGACCACATTGCCCTTCTAGCTAAGTCTTTATGTTTTGCATTTAGACATTGTTGTTTATGCCTCATTGATTGCATTTCTTGATTGCACATTTATTGCCCTTGTTATTTATTGTGACAACTTGTGTTGGTTGGACTTGTTTGACAATTAGGTTGCTAGAATCTCTTTGCATCTAATTGAGTCCTTATGTATGGGCATGTAGGCATTGTTTGATAACTAGGATGTTGTATTGCATTATCTACATCTAGTTAAGCATTGTATGTTTGGTCTAACATATATTGTGTTGAGAATTCATTGATTGTTCACTTAGACCCCATACTCTTCTTGAGTCAAAGTCTTCTGGCTTCGGGGTGAAGTTGCACAAGCAAGTGATGTCTTGCAACCAAGGTGTGGTTGGCAAGCAAAGTGATCAAGGATTCACTATAAAGGCCCGTTGGGTAGTAGTGGTGGGTTAGTGACCGAGAATGGTGTGACTAGATGTCAACCTAGGTTGTAAAAATCATTACAATAGTGGATTTGAGGATCGTGTGTGGCTAGAAGGATAGCCCGTGGTTTTTCCCTTTGTTTAAAGGTTTCCACATAAAAATCAAGTGTTATTTATTATTCCGCACTTTACACTTGATTTTGTATGTTTGTTTATGACGTGAATTTTTAATATTGACTAATCAAGAAAATTTGGTAATTAACTTGATTAAAACCTATTCATCCCCCCTCTAGGTTGTAGACACACGTTACAGTAGTATTTTCAGTGGGGGAAATTATAGAACTCTTTATGGATGACTTTTCGGTTTATGGGGACTCTTTCAACTTATGTCTTCAGAACTTAGCTTTGGTACTCAAGAGGTGTGTAGAAAATAACTTGGTACGTAACTGGGAAAAGTGTCATTTTATGGTACAACAGGGGATTGTCCTAGGCCAAAATATTTCCAATAGAGGAATAGAAGTGGATAAGGCGAAAGTTGAAGTCATTAAGAGCTTGCCACAACCTCGGAGTGTTAAGGATATCAGGTCCTTCGTCAGACATGCTGGGTTTTATAGGAGGTTTATTAGAGATTTCTCCAAAATTTCCAGACCCCTCTGTGTGCTGCTCCAGAAGGATAAAGAGTTTGAATTCGATGAAGAGTGCTTAGTAGCATTTGAGACCCTAAAGGAGGCATTGACCACGACACCAGTCATAGCACCACCTAACAGGGAGTTGCCTTTTGAACTAATGTACGACGCTTCAAACAATGCAATGGGCCCAGTTTTTGGACAAATAGTCGATAGGATCCCACATGTGATATGCTACTCATCATGAACCTTGAATGATACCCAACTCAATTACTCAACAACAGAAAAAGAACTGCTACTCATTATCTTTCCATTGGAGAAGTTCTGGCAGTACTTGGTGGAAGCCAATGTGGTTGTATATTCAGATCATGCAGCACTCAGGTACTTACTCGAGAAAAAGGATGCAAAACCAAGGTTAATCAGATGGGTTCTACTGCTACAGGAGTTTGATTTAGAGATCTGAGACAAGAAGGGTTGTGAAAATGTGGTAGCAGACCACCTCAACAGACTGGTTTAAGAATGTCCAACAGAGAAGGATGAGGTTCCCTTCAGAGAGAGCTTCCCATACAAGCAGTTATGGGCAGTGCAGAATGAGGAGCCATGGTTTGCATACCTGGCGAATTATCTTACTTAAGGAGTGATTCCCTTAAAGCTTAATTCACAAGAACAGAAGAGGTTCATCACTAGAGCGAGACAGTTTTTCTAGGATGCGCCGTATCTGTTTAAGCATGGCCCGGATTAGGAGATTTGAATGTGTGTGCTAGTGTTAGAACAGGGAGACATCCTTAGATTCTGCCATGAGCTGCAATGCGAGGGTTATTTTAGTGCAAGGAAAACTGCGTTGAAAGTGCTTTAATCAGAATTATTTTGGGAGTCACTTTTTAGGAATGCTAATCAGTTTTGTGTAGCATGCGACAGTTGCCAGTGTACAGGGAACATTGGTAGAAGAAATGAGATGCCACAGATAGGGATCTTTGTGGTTGAGATATTCGATACTTGAGGGCTTGATTTCATGGGACCCTTCCCACCATCAGGAGGAAACAACTATATCCTGATGGGAGTTGACTATGTCTCTAAATAGGTTGAACCAATTGCCACGAGGACTAATGACAGTAATGTGGTGGTGAAGTTCATGAAAGAGAATATTCATGCTCGATTTAGGACTTTAAGGGTGATAAATAGTGACGGAGGGAGCCATTTCAGTAACAAGGTTTTCGGCAACCTAATGAAAAAGTATGGAGTCTGTCACAAAGTAGCCACTCTGTACCATCCACGGACTTCGAGGCAAGTTGAGGTAACAATCGACATATCAAGCAAATTTTGAAGAAGACAGTCAACTTAACACGGAAGGATTAGCCAGCAAAATCAAATGACGCCCTATGGGCATATCAGATAGCCTACAAAACGCCTATTGGAATGAGTCCCTATAGGTTGGTGTTTGGCAAGGCATGCCACTAACCCGTGGAATTGGAATACCGTGCTTGGTGGGCCATCAAAAGTTTGAATTGGGAATATGACAAGGCTGGTGAAGAAATGAGTCTCAAGTTGAATGAACTTGAAGAATTCTGGTTGCAGGCCTATGAAAATGCAAATATCTACAAGGAGAAGACAAAAATCATCCATGACAAGAATTTGGTAAGGAAATAATTCCACCCGGGAATGCTTGTGTTACTCCATGCATCAGATCTAAGGCTTTTCCCATGAAAGCTTAAATCGAGAAGGTCAGGACCACACCATGTCATTGAGGTCTTGCCAAATGGAGTGGTCAAACTTTAGAGCTTGAAGGATGATAGAACATTTAAGGTGAACGGGCATAGGTTAAAACCTTATAGAGGTGTTGTAGTTAGCTTGGAATGAGTTGGCTCATTGGAAATTATGGATGCATAGAACCGTACAATGTCTTGCCAAGACGTTAAATAAGGGGCTTGTGAGAGGCAACCCACCGAGGTTTATTCATCTCAACTCTTACCTTTTAGTATCTTGCTTAGCTTAAATAGTTTGGTCGATGGTTTGGATAATTGTGGTTGATGATTTATTTTGAGTATATTTGTTTGAGATATATTTGTGTGGTTGATATCTTTTTGGTTAGATGTTTGTGCTTTAAGCTAGGTTCTTTATCTCTTGGAATTGACACACCAACAACTTGTAAGTCTCGGAGGGATGAGCAAGCCAAGAGTGCTAATAAAACGGGTGAGAACCTAATCCAATCTTAGATGCAAGAAAACAACCACCTCGGTTTCATTTCTTAATCTCAATGTTGAACTCTAAATTTTTCCTAGCTTTTATTTTCATGGAATAATTGTGAATATGTGTGAATATTGAAAACATTTTTGTGTGGATGAGTTTATAAAGTGATTATCGATTTTGTGTAGATATACCTTATTGATTTGGATGGATATAATTGGAGCATAATGATGAAATTTTGACTCTTGAGTTTTGCATTGATTGAATCAGTTTTTATGAGATGAGCCGAAGGCTAATTTTGGAATACATATATGAGTGTACAGGTTAATATTGCCAATGTATAGCCTCATTTGGTTTGGGGTTTGTTTTGATTGCTCGCATTTTGTACAGGTCTTTTGCATGCATATAACTAGATTCGGTTTGGGGTCATCATGCCCCCATTATGACAATTTTATTTATGGAATGCTTGATGTTGGTTTATGCATAATGTCATATTGCATCTTAATGCTTACCATATATTGAGCCTTTTTGGGTCTTTTTGTTTTTGTTGGCATTGATTGTGTATGAATAGTGCCTAAGTTTGGTTTTGAGTCAGTTAGATGAACGCCGCTAGGCCGGACTCTCTTGTCTTCAACATTGAGGACAATGTTGGGTTTTGGTTTAGCGGTGTAGAGGCCTTATAAAGTCGTCTTTTTGTTTTGTGAGTCTTTTATTTTTCATTTTTGACCTAATTTTTTCAAATTTGTCGCATTGGCCAAAATTTTCGAGCTTTAACTAGTTTGGATGTGATGCTTTGAGCATGTGCTCTTGGTGAGTGTGTGTATACACGTTGAGCTTGTGTAGCAGCTAGTTGTTACTCTAGGGTCTCACTTACATATCATGGTCTAGTCCCATCCTTTTTGTGCTTAAGTAGAGGGGACTCGGTGCTCTTGCACCTTGTTCTAATAATGGAGACTGTCAGAGCATTCACAAACACAAGCCTATCAAAAAAAGCATTGAGTGTTGCAATTTCTTCTATTCTAAAACACTTTTCTCATTATATGCATCACATGACATAGGACACTACATCACATACATAAAGTGAATTGCTTGATGGATGCATTTATTCCCTTGATACACCAATCTTGGAAATGATCTTAGGCAATGTGTGTGCATTAACTACTTAAAAAGCCTAAACACATTCCTGAATCCCTTATGTGTGTGCTCCAAAGCCAAATTTGAGGCCAAAAACTTACCTTTCATTTGGAACCACAACAAACCATTAGCGTCTGCCAAGGCACCTAATAGGCACCACCAAAATATGGAATATAAGGCTGATATAAGTCCATCTGCTCATGGTCATGGCTTATGTCATCCAAGTCCTCCTCCTGCTTGTGAGGTCTCTCTCAGTCATAAGTGTGGACTAGGTGGTCATACAAATATCTCCCTTAGGCCATGAAAGAGGGACATCCTCAAAAACAACTCTAGTCCGTATGCAAAAATCAGTGATGAGGCTAGGGAATATGAGGGGCTGTTTGTCAATCCTTCTACTCCCTAGTGCAATTTATCTCCCACCTTACCAGTTGTTCAATGTTGATGATCTGGTTATGCTGGATACAATGGAGGAAGTTAGCCACCTCAAAAGGAACTGTAGTCTTGTGCTTGCCCGGCCTTAGTGAATGGCATATGAAGACATTCCAGAATCCTAGCTCAATTTTCAAATTTGTATGCTTGATGTTGTGCGCTGGGGCCACCCAGAAGTCCATTGGTGTGATCACCAAATCATTGGCAAATTCCACATTCTGCTTAATGAAGATGTCGTCCCAAGTCACACCATCTCGGATCCTAATCACAGCTGCTGGATCGTCTAGAAGTTTTGTCCTAAAGTACCTATTGATTTCATCAGCTATAATCAAAACTTCCACACCACAGACCATCACACGAGAAGTATGTTGGAAGTCATCCGGTACAATCCCAGCATAAAACTCCTTATCCAATCTTTTGCAGTATCGGACATTGGTGCTGACATAGGTTTGCCACTCTCTCCTTTCCGTAACGTTGGGAATATAAGTTGTTCCAAGCTCATCCAATGCTATCCTCCTTTCCTCTACTATATCTCACTGTCTGAAGTATTCGAGGTGGCCCTCAAAATGCTTGTTTGGCACGCATGTGGGAGGTGGAGGAGCTTTAGGTGTCTTCTTTTTCTTTTGTCCCCAGATCAATCCTAGTTTCTTTGCCAATGCTTAGGTTCTGTTCGACATCTGCAAAGAAAATGTCAAAGTTTAGAGACAAACTTTACCCAAAATTAATCATGAGAAAGCACGTTAAATTCTTAGTGCACGGGTATAGCGTAGTACCTGCGTATTTGCCCAGAAAGGGTGCGAAAATATTCGGTTCAGGCAAGGCATAAGGTAAATTCAATCACAATCAATTAGCAATTTGCACATGGAATAATTCACAATCCAATAAGCACATGCAAAGAAATCTAATTCAAGGACAAGTAGCTTCAATTTAGACCAAATAAATCGAACCCTAGAATTGCTAATTAGGCACATAAGTGAGCAATCATTGTTCAAAATCACTCCAAATCACTTCTACATGCATGAAATAATCAAACCCAGCATATATTGACAAGAATCCACATAAATCTTTGTATAATTTTTTGGGTAACTCTAAGCTTGGAGTTCATGCAATTTTACAGATATTTTGAGAGAGAAAGATATGAAATTCATGCTTGAATCAATGGAAAACAAGTTAGGGAACAACAACCCATACCTTTGTTGCTGAAAATTGAAAACGTGAGGCTCACTGTATACCTTAGGGTTGACAGAGATAGAGGGAAGGGTTTTTGGTTCTTTTTTTTTTTGAAAAATCATTGTGGAACCTTATGTGAAAACGACACACATATATACAGCACGTGCCCAGTGCGCGGGTATAGTGTGGGTATGGAACCCGCGCAGTACCCGCGCACAGACTCTTCATTGTCTACACTATTCCCAGGTGTGTGGGGTATGCACTAGTAGTGCGGTGGTAAGGGACACGCGCACTGCACACTTTTTCAATCAGTTTTACTTGCCTTATGCCCCACACCACTGGATTCCTTGCATTTGAACAGCATTTCCTGTACACAAACATACATCCATCAACTAAACTTGTCTTATTATTTTATTAGAAACAAAAATAACATGAAAACAAAACAAAAAACTTAAAAGAAATTCCATAATTTATTTTCTCTTCAACTTGTATCCGCCCAAACATTGACAAGCACAATTGAATAAAAATAAAAGAGCAACACAAAGTCAAAAAGAAAATAGATTGTGCAATTCAACCATTCATCAAAGATGTTCAATGTGATGCTAGGGGTGGTTTAATCAAGTTGCGAAACTCTTTCTTCTTTGCAACCCAAACAACTTTAGGTAAGTTTCCCATTGTTTCATTCCCCATGATTCTTACTTGGTTAATCAAATCTTTCTTTACCCATATTCTTTTTACTGTGGGTGGGCTCCCCCTATACCTAGGACCTCTTGTTCTCCTATATCTATTAAATTTGTAATTTTTAGCTCTTATATGCTCTCTCTTTGAACAAACATAGCAAATAGGATTTGAGTTAGAGGAACTCCCTCTTGATGAGTGACTTTGAAGCCGTTGGATTTGCTTTAAGTGTAATGCCTTGACCTGACCTGGGAGCAACGAGAGGTACCTCGCCCAAAGGCATCGAGAAGGAACGCCCGGGCACAAGAGGAAGAGAATCGAAAAACTTCCTGAGTGGATCATGTCCATGAAGGGGATCGGATAGAGGTCGCTAGTTCGTCAGAGGGACTCGACAGTGAAGAATCCGAGGTCAATTCAAAGAAACGTGGGAACAAGCGACTGAGGGATCAGTTGGCAAAGCTACAGAAGGAGGTCCAGCAGATAAGAAAGGAAAGAACAAGGAGGATAAAAATGATCCATTGAGCGAGATGAACGCTCCCTTCACTAAGATGGATCAGTGAAGCAGAACTCTCACCAAAATTTAAAATGCCAGCAGATAAGTTCTCCGGAACAGAAGACCCTCTAAGCCACCTGGAGAACTTCGTCCATCATATGGAGGTCCAGAACACTACCAGAGTAGCTATGTGTAGGATGTTTCCAATGACTCTAACCGACTACGTGAAAACTTGGTTCAGGAAGCTGCCTGTTGGTAGCGTGGATTCTTTCACGAACTTATCAACAGATTTTTACTCGCAGTTCCAAGGGGTCAAACCTCGTCCAAAGGATCCCATACATCTCTAATATGTGATTCAGGAATGAAGTGAGACACTTCGATCGTACGTGGAACGTTTTCACAGAGAGGTCATACAAATGGGAGTTTTCACCGAGAAAGAGACTCTCGCCAATTTCAGACTTACCAGGTGGCCTACGATCGGGCTCTTGAGCAGGTCGAGATCGACGAGCAACTCAAAGTCAAGATGGAACACGACGATATGAGAACGGCGAAGCGTCCGAAAAGAGAAGCCCCTAAATCTGAGCCATCTTAGAAAACTTAGAATAAACCTCCCAATAGGTCGACCTATCGCCTCCCCGCTCCTCAACACAGGCAAGAAAAATATCCAGCAAGACGAACCCCTCCTCGGGCTTCACCACCTCCCAGGACCGTAGCCCCCGTAATACGAGGAGAGAAAGGGTATAACTACTACACTCCCATGAACGCTTCTAGGGAAACGGTCTACGTTGCTATACGAGACAAGGGGCTACTCCAAAAGCCTGCTCCCATGAAAGCCCCAGTTGACAGGAGGAACCGGTACAAGTATTGTGACTTCCATGAAGTCGTGAGCCACAACACTTCAGAGTCTTATAATCTGCGCAACCAGATTGAAGCCTTGATAAGGGGGGATGCTTGATTGAGTTCTTACAGCAGATCAGAGATAACATTCAGACAGGAAGGGAGGTACAAGCCAAGATCCGCGAAGATGCGGAGAAGAGAAAGGGGGAACAGGCTGATTTAATGCAACAAATCCAGGTGATACACACCATCAGTGGAAGGCCCACACTGGCTGGCACCTCCAATAATTCCTGAAAAAACCGCGCAAGGAAGATTCCCCGCATAGAAGAAAGCCAGGGAGTCTTCTAGGTTTGCCAAAGCCCGACGGAGCCCTCCTAGTCAGCACAGATCATTTTCACCGAAGCAGATGTCTTCAACATTGTGCAACCTCATAATGATACCATGGTGATCACAATACAAATTGCCAACTATCTGGTCCATCGCGTGCTCGTAGATACAGGCAGCAGTGTAGATATCCTCTTTAAGGATACTTTGGAAAAATTAAATCTGAAGCAATGGTGTTACAATAGCTGTACAACTCCACTTTATGGGTTCACTGGGGATTCGATCATACCGGCAGGGTCGATGATCCTCCCAGTAATCGTCGGAACCACCCCTCTCCAACAGAACGTTATGACCTACTTTGTTATGGTTGACACCCCATCGGCCTACAACGCCATCCTAAGAAGACCATTCTTGTCCTCCTTGAAGGGAGTCTTGTCCGTATACCACAATGTCCTGAAGTTCCCAGTGGGAACCAATATGGGGGAGGTACGTGGAGACCAACAAGCAGCTAGGAAGTGCTACGCAGTGTCTGCCAATCTTACAGCTTTAGCAAAACAGTGCGTACGGGTTGCATTAATCCAGGAAGACATGGAAACATCCTGGATAATCCAGGAAGAGATGGAGCCCACGGAGCATCATGAGCATCCAGAGAGCAAACCTATTATGCCTTATGAGGAGGAATGGAGCAAGGAGTGGGCCAGCGGGCAACCCGTAGATAGACTAGAGGGGATACCCATCATAAATGACAATCCCTTCAAGGTCGCCAAGGTCAGGGCCACCCTCAAGCCAGAAGTGAAAGAAGGTTTAATTAATCTTCTCAGAGAATTCAGCGACATCTTTGCTTGGAGCCATGATGAAATGCCTGGGATCCCGGTATCATTGGCCGCTCATCGACTAGCGGTAGATCCAATAGTCAAGCCTGTCAAACAGAAGAGGCGTCATTTCAATGCTGAGAGGAACGCTGCGGTGCAAGAAGAAGTAGATAAATTGATCAAGGCAGGGTTTATCAGAGAAGTGCGCTATCCCGAGTGGATCGCCAACGTGGTCATGGTTCTGAAGGTGAACGGGAAGTGGCGTATGTGTGTCGATTACACCGACATATCCAAAAGACGGTTTTCCATTACCAAAGATCGACTAGCTGGTTGACTCCACATCCGAAAATAAACTTCTAAGTTTTATGGATGTGTTCTTAGGATACAACAAAATTAAGATACACCCAGCTGACCAAGATAAGACCAGTTTCATTATTGGGCAGGGCTTGTACTGTTACAAGGTGATACCATTTGGTTTGAAGAATACAGGGGCTACATACCAGCGGCTGGTTAACAAGCTGTTCAAGCCCGAGATCGGAAGGACGATGGAGGTATACATCGATGACATGATCACAAAATCACCAACCGTAGAAGGACATCGGGAAGATCTTCACAAGACCTTTCTTATACTGAGAGAAAATCTGATGCGTCTGAACCCCTCCAAGTGTGCCTTCGGGGTAACAGCGGGGAAGTTTCTAGGTTTCATGGTTCATGAGAGAGGCATAGAGGCCAACCCAGAAAAAATCAAAGCTATCTTGGACCTGGAATCCCCCACATCGCTCAAACAGGTACAAATTCTGACCGGGCATGTAGCGGCGATCAACAGGTTTATCTCTCGCTCCACCGATAAATGCCTCCCTTTCTTCAAAGCCATCAAATAAGGGAAAAATATGAAATGGAGCCAGAAGAGTGAGCAAGCTTTCCAAGCCTTGAAAAATTACCTAACAAGCCCACCATTGTTAGTCAAGCCAGTTCCCTGGGAGGAGCTGCAGATCTACCTGGCCGTTTCAGAAACTGCAGTAAGCGGAGCTTTGGCCAAAGAGTGTGGCGATGGGGTTCCAAGGCCCATTACTATATGAGTCATGCTTTAACCAAGTCAGAGAAAAATTATATTCTCCTGGAAAAGCTCGCTTATGCTCTAGTGATCTCGGTGAGGAAGCTCCATCCCTACTTTCTAGCTCATTCGATAGCAGTGCTGACGGACTAACCTCTCCGCCAATTCTTACAAAAAACCAGATGTGTCCGAAAGGCTAGTCTTATGGGCCCTAGAGCTCACTTAGTTCGATTTAAAATATAAGCCCCGGACCACGATTAAGGCACAGGCTTTGGCAGACTTCGTGGTAGAATTTTCAGCGCTCTCATGTCAAGAGAGTCCTGTAGCACCAAATGAGATCCCTGAGAAGACCTCCGAGATCGACAGTTGGCCGGAAGGCTGCAAACCTTGGACCCTCTATACAGATGGAGCATCAGAACAAGCTAGGGGAGGAGCTGGCATAGTTTTAATAGACCTAGAAGAGACTGAATTCTGTCACTGTTTCAGATTCGAGTTCAAAGCCACAAATAATGAAGCAGAGTATGAAGCCCTCCTAGCTGGGATGAAGGCAGCCATCGAACTAGAGGCCGATTACCTAAAAATCAAGAGCGACTCATTGCTTATTGTCAATCAGGTGTCTAGGGTGTATCAGGAAAAGGGAGATAACATGGCTGCCTACTTAAAGCTAGCTCAGTTGCTAAAAAATAAGTTTAAAGGGTTCAAGATCGATCAGGTGCCTCGACACCAAAACCACCCCGCGGATGTTCTGGCTAAGATAGCTGCAAATAGAGGCCAATCCTTACCACGGGGAATTCCCCTCCAAGTGATCTCCCAACAAAGCATAGCCGCAAATAAGGAAATCTGCTCCCTAGATCGTCAGCCTTGTTGGATGGACCCGATCGTGGCCTACCTTCTAGAGGGAGAGCTTCCCGAGGAGCCCGATCAAGCCCGAAGGATTAAAAGACTCTCGGTCCGATATTGGTTTGTAGATGGGTACCTCTACAGATGGGGTAGATCTCTCCCCTTACTTAGATGTTTGCATCCTGATGATGCTAAATGGGCATTAAGAGAGGTTCACTCTAGGGACTGCGGGAACCACATAGGTGGAGAAGTTGTAGCATATCAAGTGTTTCGTATGGGGTACTACTGGTCGACCATCCACCAAGATACAAGAATCATTGTACAATCTTGCGAGCCATGTCAAAGAACTTCAAACTTGAACCACCAGCCACTTGAGCGACTGTCGTCTCTCAGTTCACCTTACCTCTTTGCCATGTGGGGAATCGACCTAATTGGACCACTTCCTACCGCTCCCAGACAGGTGAAATATGTTATCGTGGCTATCGACTATTTCACAAGATGGGTCGAGGCAGGGCCTCTTTCTTAGATATCAAAAAAGAATACAACCAAGTTCATTAAAACCAACGTGGTATGTAGATTTGGGACCCCTCTCGTTATTATAGCTGATCTGGGTAAGCAGTTCGACAACGCCCGATTCAAAGATTTCTGTAAAGGATTGGGGATCGACCCCAGGCTCGCTTCAGTAGCCCATCCGTAGACTAATGGGCTGGTGGAGTCCACCAACAAGACTATCAAGAAGCTTCTGAAGAAGAAAATACAGTAGAAAAAAAGGAAAATGGGCCGAAGATCTGCTAGAAGTCCTCTGGGTATACCGGACTACAAAGAGAACAGCTACCGGGGAGACACCTTACTCCCTGGCTTTTGGAGTTGAAGCGGTCCTCCCCATCGAGCACAAATTAACCTCATTCAGGGTGCAACATTTTGAACCCGAAAGTAACGAGGTCAAGCTCCGGGCCAATCTGGACCTCCTAGAAGAGAAACAAGACCGGGTAACGGAGATAGTGGAAATCTACCAGAGCAAGATCGCTAGATATTTCAACCGAAAGGTCAGAGCCAGAAATTTCAAAGAAGGGGATTTGGTGCTCAGGAAAGTGACCCTAAATACTCTGAAAAGGTCAGATGCAGTCCTAAGCCGCAATTGGGAAGGGCCATATTTGATAAAGTTAGTTGCTCGCAATGAAGCCTACAAACTCAAAGACATGGACGGATGACCCATCGACCACACTTCGAACGCAGATCACTTGAGGAAATTCTACCCTTGAGCAGGGAGTTTTCAAGAAGATTACCCCCATTTAGGTTTCATTAGAATCCCTAATAAAGATTTACTACATCTCGATCATCAATAAAGTCATTTTTCTTTTTTTTTTCCTCTTTATCTCCGACTATGTTCAACATTAGTATCTACATCCTCGACTTGGAAATTCAACATAGACACCTCAAGACCAGTGACTAGCCAGGGAAGCCCCCTTGCTACCCCTGATGCCTTGGTCGGGCTACTACCCCCAATAAGGGTATGAGTGTAGGAGCATAGTTACCATCCGGATCTCGAGACAAGGAAATAGCTAATTAGCCCTCATGATGCCTTGGTCGGGCTACCACCCCCAAGAAGGGTCTGAGTGTAAGAGCATAGTTGCCATCCGGATCTCGAGACCAGGAAATAGCTAAATAGCCCTCCTGATGCCTTGGTCGGGCTACCACCCCTACGATGGGTCTGAGTGTAGAAGCATAGTTGCCATCTGGATCTCGAGACCAGGAAATAGCTAAACAGCCCTCCTGATGCCTCGATCAGGCTACCTCTCCTAAAACGGATTTAAATATAAATATTTGTTTTTGTGTGCAAGATCAAGATCATCCTGATAAGAATTCCCTACAAAAGTCAGAATGAAGTATGAACAAATTATCATCAAAGATGCAGTTCTGGTTCCTAGTCAGGACCGGGAATAAAACAAGAGTTTCTCAAGCGAATCGATTTCTCATTAAAGACAAGAGGAACCTATCCTCCGGTAAAGCTACATCTATCAAACGAGGAGACCAACCTCCAAGGACGAGCTACAAAAAAAAAAAACAAAAACAAAAACAACTGAACTAATCAAGAGTAAAACAGGGTGCCCACCCCCTTTTCCAGGAAATCAAGGACAATCATGAACAGGCCGCATCAAGCTTTGGAACTCTTTTGATTTTCCTCTGCTGATCCTCTTCCCTCATGCTGATCCTCGCTATCAACCCCTCCTTCAGGTAGTTGCCCATCTTGGTTATCCTCGACAACCATCCCTTTATTCAGAGGCTCCTCTTGTTGATCAGCAGGATCTTCCTCCAGGACTTCGTTAATCAGTGCCATAACCTCAGGCGGGATAGCCGCATCGAGAAGGGCAGCCATAGACACCGGCTGGCTCCTGTCGACCTCCATCTTCATTATAGGGCATTCCTCAAACGGGCTCCTAGCTCCTTCCCCAGCTACTGGCTGATCTCCTTCAGATCATGAGGAAAGAACCTTACTTGAAGATTCCCCAGGACCCGAAGTAGTAAAGATAGGAGGAGGAAATTGATGATCTGCCTGGACGGGCTGCTTTCCAGCTCCTGCCTTGCTCGAAGGAACCGCATCATCATCATCAGGGCGAGATAACTCATCAGCCTTAATCATTATCTCCTTTCTATCCCAACTGGCGATGGATGATAGATCAAAGGGAAGAGGGAGAGCCTCTGCGACCTGAAAGGAAGCGTAGAAATATCCATCACTAAAGGAGGTCTCCGCTTCAGATTGCAGCTTGGTCACCTGAGCCGTCAAAGCCTGATTTTTGAGGTCCAACTTCTTAGCCTCAGCTTTCCAAGAATCCCTCTGCCTAGCCCGCCGGGTAGATTAGAGACGTTCTTGATCATAAGACTGCTTCGTCCTCTCATGATAACAACGAAGCTCAGCCAGCTCAATCTCAATTTTTCCTTGGTTAGAGGTCATCTCTTCTACTAGGGTCTGAGCCTGCTTGAGCAATCCCATGGCTTTCTCGGCTTTTGCTTCAGCCTTAGCAGCCTGGTCACGAAGGAGGGTTACCTGGTGGCCCATGGCTACATTTAACTTGAAGGCCTATAAAATACAAAACTAGGGTTAAAAACTAAACAAATTGGTAGAAGCAGTACGAAGAAAATACAATTACCTCAGCTAAGACAGCAGACCCCTTGGTGAGCAAGACATCCACGGGCATTGAGGCCATCCTGGAGATCCCACAGCCTGGACATGAAGCGATGAATTGTTCCAGGACTTCATCCTGCCCCGTCGAGCTCGACTGAGGGCGGGAACGGCTAGGAGGAATCCCTGTGACACCCGTTTCAAAGTCCTCCGAAGCTCGCGGGGTTGGAAGCATAGCGGAATCAGGAAGACGAATTGAGGAAGTAGCAACTTTAGCAACAACAACAGAAAGGGGCAGAAGCAGTTGGACCCGTAGCTTAGGGAGCCTTACCCAAAGCCTAAAAAGCCCGCGATGCAAGGTTTGTCATCTTAGACCCAGCTGGGGAGGTAGATTGAGCAAGAGCCTGTGTGACCCCAGCAAAGGGAAGAGGAGTTCGAGCCCGAGGAGAATGCTGGAAGTCGCGGGAAGCTGGCTCAACAACAAAAACTAAGAGTAAACAAAACAAAAAAGGAAAACGTTAGAACCAAGCTAGTCAACAAGACAAAGCAAGACGATTCAGTGACACTTACGAGGAGTAACATCTGAGATCCGCAGGTATTGATTCACCCTACGAGGATCGAAGGCTTCAGCGGTTGAGAACTTCAAGTTCAAGTAGTTCCTGGCTAGAATACCCTTTAAAATAGTTTCAGATTCAGAAGGCAGGGAGTCCCGGTCCCACGATGGTTTGTCACTTAAAGCTGTGGGAACCTCGAACTCATGCCCCCCAATGAAAATCGAGCTTCCTTAATCATCCCCCCCAAGGATCCATTCTTCCTTCCAGGTGGGGTCCTTCTTCGAAGCGCCGGGAATAACAAAGTTGAGCTTGTTCTTAGCCTTAGCATAAAACTGACCTCGGGGAGCGCCAGATTGGCTCCCTATTTGGAAAATATAGGCCAGCTCCTCTGCTCCGGGCTCTCTCATTACTTTGCTCAGCTAGCATTGTTCCCTCCACAGCACGACTAAGTCAATCAAATGCCTCAAGAAGCCAGGCATCAACTAGAGGGAAGCAAGCTGGATGGCGTTGAGAGCTCACCGAAGAGTAGGATGAAGGGGAAGCCTAACCCTATTCTCGAGAGCCGCCACATGAATTGGAAGCACGCCTTTAGGGGGTTGAAGAACTCATAACCCTTGGGAGGTACTGAGATAGAAATGCTGTCGGGAATACCGTACTTAGACCTCAAACGATCAATCACGTTCGGATTAACGGTGGAATCAGGGACAACCTTGAAGTCATAGGGAGAAAGCCTCTCCAAAAGGGGGCCGAAAGCCAGGACTCGATAATCCCCCGTGGCGTCGCCACTAACCTCTTTATCGGAGTCTTCATCGGCTAGATCCAGAGGATGATCGGGATGGTTAGAAAACCCGGTCCCAATGGACACATTCCTGTTCGACCGTCGACGTTGCGGATTGGGCAGAGAATCATCATTGTCTAAGCTCCTCCTTGCTCGTTTTCCAGGGGCAAGGCTAAAGACCTCTTCGCCGTCAACCATGGAATCAACAGAATCGTGACTGGTTTTCGACATGATGAAGTCAGTGAGGATGAAGAATGAAGAAAAAGATATGCTTCAGAGAAAGTTTATCTTGGGAAAATTTGAAAGTTGAGAGATATGAGGAAGACGTTGAGATAAACAAGTATATATAGGCAAGATGGCAGCAGCACGAGCCGTCAAGATCTTCGGTTAAGATCACCTAGAATCTCGGAGACTGCCGTAACGCAGCCAGATTAACTCGAAAATAAGTCAGTCAGCTCACGCAACATCACTTGCGCAGTTAATGAGAAGATTTCCCTAAGATTCTGGTAACGGTAAAGAATCTCGGAGACTGCCGTAACGCAGCCGGATTAACTCAGAATTAAGTCAGTTAGCTCACGCCACGTCACTCGCGCAGTTAATGAGAAGATTTCCCCAAGATTCTGGTAACGGTATAGAATGAAAGATTTCCCAAATAAAATAAAAAATCTGACCCTAACCCCAAGCTCGACAACCGGTGTTCAAGTCAGAAGGGACTTCTGTTAATAGCCAAATTTGGCTGGGGACCAAAGGGAAATTGTCCACCCTCTAAACCTGGCTCCATGCCCGAGGTCATCCACCAGGAGACCATGCTACCCAAAGCCGAGCTATGATACCGCCCCACAGAAATAAGGGTAGGCTCTAGAAACACCAGGAGTAGAGCCCGGCTTGGTCAGATCAAGCCCGTATCACCGAACCTGAAACCAGGAAATCCCCCTGAAGTCGGGATTACCTCGCAATCTCTCCAGAAGCTCGCCTATACCTCGCTGACATAATGGGGTGTGACAGGACGTTTTTTCTAGTGTCGTTTTAAGAGATCAATCCGTCAACAATATTTGTTAAAACCTCACGAAGCCTAAATTAATTTGAAAACACAAATATGGTGACAAGTGGGGTGTTGTCGTCCACAGGGAGCTGAGCTAGCTAAAATTAGTTATTGCTAAAGTATACATATATAATAACGAAACATAAAATGGTGAAGATGTAGATGGTGAATTACACTATGATAACACTAAATTAATTATGCACACTAGTTGGGGGAAAATGGGATGAAGGATATATATAGATGATGGAAACTAAGGAGTTAATGGATACGAAAGTAAATACTGGGCAATGCAACAAACTTGTCAATAGCACGGCTACTCAAGGTAGCCGACCTAGGATGTATAGAGTCGGTTATTTATCCTTAAATGGTGGCCAACCAAGGATGTATAGTACATACCACCTATTAGGGATTAATCCGTCGTAAACTACCAACCTAGGATGTATTGTGTTGGTTGTTTATCGGTGTTAATAGAAATTTTGCTCAAGACGAGAAGTCTCAGTTAACAACCTCGAGACCACTACCACGTAGGTGCTGGCCAAGATTGATCGTATGTGTAACAATGTTTTACAAAATGACAAGGAATAATGATACAATTTATCACCCAAAAGAAAGCAAAAATATTTTCTTTATTGAACATGTATGGTATACAAATTTCTCTCAAATTGCTCTCAATTCTCTCTAGGGTATGGTTGGGTATTTGTCGTATGCCTGTCGAATAGTAGTCTCCACTTTCTGAAGGAGGAAGTCCTTCATTTATACAATGTCTTCATAGGTTTGAACTCATTGATTTCCCCTTGATTTTCTCATCCCCCTCTTATCGGACGGGATTTTTACCTTTAAATGTAGTTGACTTTGAGTAAATTGCTCCATTGAGGATATCTTGGAAATCAATTTGTTTCCCATTCCAGCTCTATTACTTGTTCTGCACGTGTATAATATATGTGGATGTGATACTGTGTATCTTCGGGTCTGCCATGATTTCCATAGGGGTCGTTGAATGTATCATGGTGTGGTGCATCAACTAATGAGGTCGATTAGTGTTTCGACCTCTATATCTGAGAAGTTTCGTCCAGCTATGAGCCAGATCTGGCTTTCCTTGACCTTTCGAAGCTAGGTGTGGCTTCCCTTAACCTTTCGGAGCTAGGTGCAGCTTCCTAGGGATATCCCCCTGTATCAATGAGGTATAGGTGAGTTTCTGGAGAAATTACGAGGTAACCTCGACTTCGGAGAATTTCTTGTTTTCAGTTTGGTGATGCGGGCTAGATCTGATTGTTCCGGGCTCTATCCCGGATGTTTTCGGAGCCCGTCCTTGTTCCTGCGGGGTGGTATCGTAGCTCGACTTTGGGTAGAATGGTCTCCTGGTGGAAATTTCTGGCATAGAGCCAGGTCTAGAAGGTGGAAAATTTTCCTTTGGTCCTTAGCCAGTTTTGGCTATTAACAATCGGATTCTGGAAATAAAGCTCGTCTACCTAACAATGACTCAACCGATTGAACGCAGTCACCCTAGGATGTATAGTGATGACTTCTAACTCTCTCACGGGCTCCGACCTAGGATGTATAGTGCCGGAAACTCGATCGAGGTTAGATTAAGATTGCGGTTTAAGAGTCGAATTCATGACGTTCCGTCTATTCTTTAGAGCATTAAACAACTAAATAGCATGTATATCTAGACACAACACTCATACAAAAAACAAAGACATCTTGCAAAGAGGATGTATCTACATAAGAAATCAATGGTAAACATTCATAACAAGAATAGATCAATGAAAGATAGACATGAATATCAATATAATATCAAGTTTATGTACAAGCCCAATATTTAACTAACTACTCCATCAACCTCTTAGAGGAGATTTAGCTACTCATTACAACTAGGAAAATAAGAGAAAGGAAAGAGAAAGAACCCTTGGAGAACATCTCCTTCCTTGAAGTGGCTTCAATCTCCTAACTTCCTTGAAGTTAAGTAGAGAATGTAAGGATGAGAGAGAGAGATTCTAGATCTAAGTGTGTAAAACCTCTGAAAAACGGAGTCAAAAGCCCTATAAAACATTTCTATCATTTTCTATTTATACAACCAACAAAAATAGGTCACTTAAACTTCAAAAATCAATCTGGCGCACGTGGAGTGCGGGTGGAGTGCGGGTGAATTACCCGCACTGTATGGGTTGTCTTCATCTTCAGTTCTTGGATCTAGGCAATAGTGCGGGTGGAGTGCGGTTGAGTTACCCGCACTTGGAATCGCACTTTGATGACACTTTGATCGCACTTGAATCGAACTTCACTGTCAGGTGCAAAATCTACCTGCTGTCTTGAGCAACAGTGCGGGTAGAGTGCCGTTGGATAACCCACACAGTACCCGCACTCTAATGTCAGGTGCAATTCTGCTCTTCTGGTCTTGGTAATAGTGCAGGTGGAGTGCGGTTTGGTGACCCGCACAGTACCCGTACTCTAATGTCAGGTGCATCTTCAACTTTTCTGGTTTGGCATTAGTGCGGGTAGAGTGCGGTTGGATGACCCGCACAGTACCCGCACTTTAACGTCAGGTTCAACTTCAGCTTCTCTGGTTAGGCAACAGTGCGGGGTGGAGTGCGGTTGGATGACCCATACTGTACCTGCACTTTATCTCTTCACTTGCATCCTGCCCCGGCTATGAGCATGAGTGCTGCTAGAGTGCGGTTGGAGTGTGGTTGCGACCCGCACTTGACCTGCACTTGACCCGCACTGTAGAGCTGCTAATGCTCCTTTGTCTTTCCTTTCGCCCCTTTTCTGCCGGAATCACCGCAACATGCTTCCAAACCCATCTTTGCACCATTTCCTACAATTACGCACAAAACAACTCATCAGAGATACAAAAACGCACGAAAACAGAACACAAGGTAAGGATTTGAGGGCCTAAATATACCACATATATGGCCCGATCAAACACCCCCAAACCAAACCTTTGCTCGTTCTCGATGAAATATAATCTAAACAATAAGACGCCAACTGATTATAATTTCTAGACACCTAAACAATACTTCAACAATGCCACAAGTCCAATGTGTGATATGATACAAATAGGTGTGATAGAGAGGAGAAAAACATATGCACAAGATCAAGAGCAATTTGGAGACACCTAAGAGAGGCTCGTACGAACACGAATCCCACAACTAAAGGCATTCATGAATTAGGGACAACTTACTCCCATACCTTGAGCATAATTCTCTTCAATTCTAAAACTCACATGGATTCTCTCTTTTCTTTCCTCACAGAGTCCTAAGTTCCACACAAACAAGTATGCAAAGAAGATTCTGCATAGAATTTAAGCAATGAACTATCCTAGGAACGAGTCACCATGCCATGGATATGAAAAATCGTGCTTCAACCGACATTCCCAAACTAGTTTTATATGGATCAAATTTGGCTTTTCAACCGGTTATAGTGTGGTTGTGGGGTTGAATGAGGTTACACAAGGATATGGGCATTTGGAGTTCAAACTCACCAATCATGCTAGAACATATCCCTACTCACATACCATGTTCTTTTATCACTTAAACGCAACCCTCTAGGAAATCATTTAACCCACATTTGTGCCTTCAATGTTGCATTTCGTTTGAGCGTATTTAGCATAATACAATCCCCATTATGGCACTTCAAGTACAATTTCTCTTTTAATTTTCTTTTTACAATTTCCCAATCACAATGTTGTACTCCATTTTGAGTTGTTACAATTTCCCTTTCTTAGGCATTTATGGCACACAACTACGGTTCTTACCCCTTTTCTTGCATATTTTCAACAATTATTTCATTTTACCCGTTGTTGGACCATTTAGAGCTTAACTCCTTTCATCACTACCATTTCACATCCTAACATGATTAGTACAAGGGTAGGCATGTGTTTAGGCTATTGGGTATATGGTTGAATGTGGTACCAAATGAAAGAGTAAGTGTTTGGCCTCAACTTGGCTTTGGAGCACACAATATGGTATGTGGTGTTTAGGCTATAGAGGTAATTCAATACACATACATTCCCTAATATCACTTCCACAACCATCTAAAAAGGGAATGAAAGCATCCATCACGCAATTCACAAAATGATATGCAAATCATATGGCACATGACATAAATGACGAGAGGCGTGTTTAAGAATAATCAATGACGCACTCAGAAAACGCACTTTAATGCTTGTGTTTGTGATCTCACGGGTATCTCCACTATTAGAACAAGACATGGGAACATTGAGTCCCCAAATACTTAACACCAACGGGTGGGACGACCCCATGGTGGTGCAAGCGAACCCTCAAGTAGCACCAAACTATGTCACAAGGTCAGAGCACATACAAGGAACTCACCAAAAGCACACTCTAGAGGCATCATACTCATACTGGATACAGTTTGAAAACTGGACAAGCGAAAAAATTGAAAAATTGGACACTATAAAACTGTAATAACAACTGTACAAGGCTTAACACACCCCCAAACCAAAACTCAACAATGTCCCCATTGTTGGAAACCACAAGGTATGGCCTAAAGGGGGAAAGACGGCATACACGACTCAAAAAAAGTGAAGAACATGCATAAAGCGCAACCAATAACAAGCATAATCTCAATAATTGGCGGAATGAGGGTTCAACACCCCCAAACCGGATCTAGACATACGCTCGACCATGCTCAGTCATAATAACAAAATCTAAATCGCATTCATTGAAAGCTTAATGCATTGAAGTACAAAATCGAAGGTAGAAAACTCCCTTAGAAGGAAGCTAGTTCGTTGTCCATGCGTGTTGTTGTGTGCCTCCCAAAAGTTGCACAACCTAGCTTAAAACTACAAAACAACTCTACCAAACGAAAATCAAATGCGAAAAGAAAAGAAAAACCAAAATACAAACTGAAATAAAACTTAGAAGGCTAAAAGTTTAAAGATGACCTGAGCGGGCTGCCTCCCACAGGTGCTCAGACTTGATAGATGTGCTATGGCTTAGTAAGTTCCATGGAACCAACACCCTTGCAGTAGGTCTCTGGTCTAAAATACGGTTTTAGCCTATGCATATTAACTTTGAATATCCCATCGTTCCTCAAATTCTGAATGTCTACAGCTTTGTTAGGAGAGACATTAATAACACGGTGTGGGCCTGACCATCTCGATTTCAACTTCCCAGGGAACAACTTCAAATGAGACTCATAAAGTAACACTAGCAGGCCCGGTTGGAACTCTTTCGTTACCAATCGTTTGTCATGAATAGCTTTTGTTTTTTCTTTGTAGAGTCGTGAACTCTCATAGGCTTCCAATCTGAATTCATCTAACTCGTTCAATTGATTGCATCTTTCTTCGCCTGCTTTGTCATACTCCTAATTCAACTTCTTAATTGCCCACCAAGCTTTATGTTCTAGTTCTACCAGAAGGTGGCAAGCCTTACCAAAAACCAACCTATACGGGCTCATCCCAATAGGAGTTTTGAAAGCCGTTCGGTACGCCCATAAGGCATCAGATAGTTTCAATGCCCAATCCTTCCTAGTGGAGGAGACTGTCTTCTCCAGAATCTGCTTGATGTGCATGTTACTTACTTCAACCTGTCCTGATGTCTGAGGGTGGTATGGTGTGGCCACCTTGTGACGCACTCCATACTTCTTCAATAGATTTCCTAAGACTTTGTTACAGAAATGGCTCCCTCCTACACTAATGATCACCCTTGGGATCCCAAATCGGGTTAGAATATGTTCCTTTACGAATTTAACCACCACATTACTATCGTTGGTCTTTGTGGCAACGACCTCAACCCATTTGGAAACATAGTCAACCCCCACTAAAATATAGCTGTTCCCACAAGAAGGTAGGAACGGTCCCATAAAATCAAGACCCCAAGTGTCAAATACTTCAACCACCAAAAGTACAGTTTATGGCATCTCATTCCGTTTACCAATGTTCCCTGTGTGCTGGCATCTATCACATGCTATACAAAACTGATAAGCATCTTTAAAAAGTGATACCCAGAAGAAACCTGATTGCAGCACCTTCAGTGCTGTCTTCCGTGCGCTGAAATGGCCTCCACATTGCAAGTCATGACAGAATCGTAACACATCATATTGCTCATTTTCTGGCACACACCTCCTAATTACCTGATCTGCCCTATGTTTGAAAAGGTAAGGCTCATCCCAGAAGTATTCCATTGATCTCCTAGCAAACCTTTTCTTACCCTACCAATCTAGATCAAGGGGAATACTCCATGTGTCTGATAGTTTTCCAGATCCGCATACCAGGGTTCCTTATCCTGTACGGCCCACAGATGTTCGTCAGGGAAATTTTCTCTCAACAGAATCTCATCCCAATCTATTTGACTATCATGAACTATACCTCTTCTTGTCCTGAATTTCTAAATCAAACTCTTGCAACAGCAACACCCACCTAATCAGCCTGGGCTTTGCATCTTTCTTTTGGAGCAGATATCGCAAAGCCGCGTGGTCTGAGTATACCACAACCTTGGCACCTTCCAAGTACTGTCTGAATTTCTCAAGAGCAAAGATTACCGCCAGTAATTCCTTCTCTGTTGTTGAATAGTTCATCTGTGCGTCATTCAAAATCCGGGATGAGTAATATATGACATGTGGGTCTTTTCCAACCCTTTGACCCAAAACTGCACTTACAGCAAAGTCAGATGCATCACACATTATTTCAAATAGTAAATCCCAAACTAGTGGCTCAATTACCGGAGATGAGGTTAGAGCCTCTTTTAAAGATTCAAAAGCCACCACATATTCTGAACTAAACACAAAATCTTTGTCCTTTTGTAGCAACAAGCATAGCGGTCTGGAGATCTTCGAAAAATCCTTGATGAATCTCCTGTAGAAACCCACATGACCAAGAAACGACCGGATGTCTTTGACATTGCGAGGAGGTGGCAAACTATTGATCACTTCAACCTTTGCCTTGTCTACTTCAATCCCTTTTTCAGATATTATGTGACCCAAGACAATCCCGTGTTGCACCATGAAGTGGCACTTCTCCCAGTTCAAAACCAAGTTGTTTTTCATACATCTTTGTAGCACTAACGATAAGTTATCAAGGCACAACTTGAAAGAGTCCCTGAATACTAAGAAGTCGTCCATGAAGACTTCAATAATCTCTCCCACCATATCTAAAAACAACAAAACCATACACCTTTGAAACGTACCTGGGGCATTGCAAAGGCCAAAGGGCATTCTTCGGAAGGCATTGGTTCCATATGGACAGGTAAAAGTGGTTTTCTCTTGGTCTTCTGGAGCAATAACTATCAGATTGTACCCAGAATATCCATCTAGAAAGTAGTAGAACTGATGCTCTGCCAACTGCTCTAGGACTTGATCAATGAAAGGTAAGGGAAAATGGTCCTTCCTGGTGACCGCATTCAACTTGTGGTAGTCTACGCAAACGCGCCACCCTGTCTGGAGCTTTTATGCTACTAACTCACTTCTCTCATTCTTCACTACTGTAACTCCGGATTTCTTTGGGACGACATGAATGGGACTAACCCATCTACTATCTGATATAGGGTAGATAATCCCCGCATCAAGAAGCTTCAATATCTCTTTTTTTACCACCTCTTGCATGATCGGATTCAACCTCCTTTGTGCCTCCCGTGTCGGTTTGGCGTCTTCTTCTAACAAAATCTTATGCATACACATGGTAGGACTTATTCCCTTTATATTATCTATGAACCAACCAATGGCTTCTCTGTACTCTTTCAACACTCCAAGTAACTCATCTTCTTGACTTGCCTCCAAATTAGCGGCAATGATCACTGGGTTTAACTTTTCTTCGTCGAGAAACACATACCTCAAGTTCGATGGGAGTGCTTTCAACTCAAATGGTACCAGATCATTTGCATTTCCTTCTCTTTCGAATTCCTCCTCAACAGTGATATCTAACTCCTCCTTTAAGAAATCCACAGTGTTACAATCGTGGGAACCCACTAGGTATGATAAAGAGTCAAAGATGTTAAACTCCACTGTTTCATCTATTACCTTCATGGTAAGCTTCCCTGCATGCATATCAATCACTACCCTAGCTGTTGCCATGAAAGGACTACTCAAAAGTAACTTCACATCTCTTTCGTCTCTTCCTTTATCCATGTCAATCACCACGAAGTCAGCAGGTATGATTAACTTTTCTATCTGTATTAACACATCTTTGACAATGCCCTTAGGGCTTCTTGCAGAAGCATCCGCTAAGACAAGAGACATGGTGGTTTTCCTGAGGTCATTCAAACCCAGCTTCTTATAGACTGAGAACAGCATGAGGTTAATGCTTACTCCTGAGTCCAACATAGCTCTTTCACGATTTGACCCACCAATCGTAATGTCAATTATAAAACTCCCTGGGTCTTTCATTTTCTAGGGCAATGACAGTTGAATTACTGCACTGACATTCTCATTTATACGCTCCTGTTGTTTCGGCCTAAACCGCTCTATATCCTTACTTAAATCCTTGAAAAATTTACCATAAGCCGACATTTTCTCAATGGCATCTAAGAGTGGTAAGTTGATGGTTACCTTGGAAAGGAGATCATAAATTTCATGATGTGATTTCTCCAACTTAGAGTTTTTCAGCCTCCCTAGGAAGGGTATAGGCGGTACATAGGGGTTTGATGACTTATGGAGCTGAGGTCTTGGTTCTGGGTCCACTAACTGGACACCTTTTTCCTTTTCTAACTTTTTCTCACTCTCCACCTCCATATGAACCGCCTCATCTTCTTCTTCTGTGATGGTGTCCTTATCCTTTTCCTTCAAAACCCTTCCGCTTCTGAGGATTGTCTTTGCACTAGCCTGTTCCGGTTGACTTGGAAATTTCCCTTTTTCTCTTTCTTGTAACAATTCAGCCAACTGACCTATTTGGAACTAAATCTTGTGAATAGATGCATCTATCTCGTTTGATTGCCTATCATTCTTCCACATGTATGTCTCCTAACTCTCTAAATGTGCTTGTTGTAGCATCTGGACCTCTTGTGTATCCTGATTGGCTGACTGCATGAACTCTCCTATCCATTCATCAAATGTTCCCATATTCAGCTGACCTGCATTAATGTCTTCTGAAATCTGTGCCACTTGCACAATTTCTCTTGTTCTCTGATCTACTAATGGGGTATCTTCATTCCCTTGTAAGTAGTCCTTTAGCAACACTGCTAGTCTCTCTTCGGTCGAAAACTCTTCACCCACATTGCATCCCTCCTGGAAATCTTGCTCACATCCCCAGTCTTGGCTATATGGGTCAATACCAAGTTCGTACTCGGGTCCTGAATTTTTCTAGAGGGAATCCATAAAGCTAGGATATCGAGAAACAAAAACTACCCACAACGTAAAAATATACAAACAAAGAAATAGCAAGAAAATAAGTAACTATAAAATTTACTTATGCAAAACTAATCAAACTAAACATGCCGCTCCCCGGCAGCGGCGCCATTTGACAAGATATTTTTTCTAGTGTCGTTTTAAAAGATCAATCCGTCAACAATATTTGTTAAAACCTCACGAAGCCTAAATTAGTTTGAAAACACAAACATGGTGGCAAGTGGGGTGTCGTCCACAGGGAGCGGAGCTAGCTAAAATTAGGTATTGCTAAAATATACATATATAATAACAAAACATAAAATGGTGAAGATGTAGATGGTGAATTACACTATGATAACACTAAATTAATTATGCACACTAGTTGGGGGAAAATGGGATGAAGGATATATATAGATGATGGAAACAAAGGAGTTAATGGATACGAAAGTAAATACTGGCCAATGCAACAAACTTGTCAATAGCACGGCTATTCACGGTAACCAACCTAAGATGTATAGAGTCGGTTATTTATCCTTAGACGGTGGCCAACCTAGGATGTATAGTGTGGACCACCTATTAGGGATTAATCCGTCGTAAACTACCAACCTAGGATGTATAGTGTTGGTTGTTTATCAGATTCTGGAAATGAAGCTCGTCTACCTAACAATGACTCAACCGATTGAACGCAGTCACCCTAGGATGTATAGTGATGACTTCTAACTCTCTCACGGGCTCTGACCTAGGATGTATAGTGCCGGAAACTCGATCGAGGTTAGATTAAGATTGCGGTTTAAGAGTCAGAATTCATGACGTTTCGTCTATTCTTTAGAGCATTAAAAAACTAAATAGGATGTATATCTAGATGCAATACTCATACATAAAACAAAGACATCTTGCAAAGAGGATGTATCTACATAAGAAATCAATGGTAAACATTCACAACAAGAATAGATCAATGAAAGATAGACATGAATATCAATATAATATCAAGTTTATGTACAAGCCCAATATTCAACTAACTACTCCATCAACCCCTTAGAGGGGATTTAGCTACTCATTACAACTAGGAAAATAAGAGAAAGGAAAGAGAAAGAACCCTTGGAGAACATCTCCTTCCTTGAAGTGGCTTCAATCTCCTAACTTCCTTGAAGTTGAGTAGAGAATGTAAGGATGAGAGAAAGAGAGAGATTCTAGATCTAAGTGTGTAAAACCTCTGAAAAACGGAGTCAAAAGCCCTGTAAAACATTTCTATCATTTTCTATTTATACAACCAACAAAAATAGGTCACTTAAACTTCAAAAATTAATCTGGCGTGCGTCGAGTGCAGGTGGAGTACGGGTGAATTACCTGCACTGTATGGGTTGTCTTCATCTTCAGTTCTCGGATCTGGGCAATAGTGTGGGTGGAGTGCGGTTGAATTACCCGCACTTGACCCGCACTTGGAATCACACTTTGATCGCACTTGAATCGCACTTCACTGTCCGGTGTAAAATCTACCTTCTGTCTTGAGCAACAGTACGGGTAGAGTGAGGTTGGATGACTCGCACAGTACCCGCACTCTAATGTTAGGTGCAATTCTGCTCTTCTTGTCTTGGTAAAAGTGCGGGTGGAGTGCGGTTTGGTGACCCGCACAATACCTGCACTCTAATGTCAGGTGCAACTTTAGCTTCTCTGGTTTGGCAACAGTGCTGGTGGAGTGCGGTTGGATGACCCGTATTGTACCCGCACTTTATCTCTTCACTTGCATCCTGCCCCGGCTATGAGCATGAGTGCGGCTGGAGTGCGGTTGGAGTGCGGTTGCGACCCGCACTTGACCTGTACTTGACCCGTACTGTAGAGCTGCTTATGTTCCTTTGTATTTCCTTTCGCCCATTTTCTGTCGGAATCACCGCAACATGCTTCCAAACCCATCTTTGCACCATTTCCTACAATTACGCACAAAACAACCCATCAGAGATACAAAAACGCATGAAAACAGAACACAAGGTAAGGATTTGAGGGCCTAAATATACTACATATTTGGCCCGATCAGGGTGTCCGTAGAAGGCCGCACCTAGCTCCAAAAGATCAAGGGAGGCCTGACCTAGCTCCTGGCTAGACTAAACTCCTGAATATCATGGCTAAGACACTAATCGACCTCACTATCTGATGTACCTCACCATAATATACACCATATTCAACGACCCCTATGGGGGATCATGCTAAACCTGAAGACACACTGGATCATATCTTAAGACGTTACATACCTACAGAGCAAGTAATAGAGTCCAAGTAGGAAACAAATTGATCTCCACCAAGATATTCTCCACTCAGCAATTAACTCAAAGTCAATGATATTTAAATGTAAAATCTCGTCCGATAAGGGGGGAAGGGATGGAGAAAATCAAGGGGAGAATCAATTAGTTTAACCTATGAAGACAATGTATAAAAGAAGGACTTCGACCTTCAGATAGAAGAGACTACTTTTCGACAGGCATACGACAAGTACCCGACTACACCCTAGAGAAAATTGAGAGCAATTTGAAAGAGATTTGTATATCACACACTATCAATAAAGAAAGTATTTTTGATTCTTTTGGGTTGTTAGTAGTACCAATATTCCTTGTCATTTTACTAGGCACTGTCACACATACGTTCAACCTTGGCCACCACCTACGTGGTAGTGGTCTCGAGGGTGTTAACTGAGATTTCTCGCCCTGAGCAAAATTTCCGTTAACACTTTTAAATACCCTTTTGCCGAGTAGGGATCGATCAAGACAGAAAAGACCATTTAGGATAGACATGCGTAAAGACAAGTTCACTTAGCTCAAATATTTAAAGGGGTATTGTTGGGCATTTACCGAGAAGACACGTCACCAGACAGTGTGGACCAATCATGCCATATAAACGAACGTCAAGGGATAAGCCAAAGGACATACTGGCACTCCACGTTGACAGGCCACCTGGCACTAGGCAAATTAGCAATGCCGAGTAAAGCTGAGTAAAAAACTGTGCCTGATCGGCTCTACTCGACACGAATAGAGGAAATCCCATATTAGGGTTTCCTCCGCCTATAAGGATATACAACCTTCATGGGCAATCGTAAATCAGCTGATATACAGCCACCATAAAGAGTTCAACAAGGAAACAAATATATCATCTCAGAAATATCAGTCCTAAACAGATTCTTCAGAGTCAACTGCATTTAACGAATAACGACACCAAATAGGAAAGGAATAGTAACTCTGTAATATTTTACTTGCACGCCATGATTCCAAACCCTAGTAGGACAGTGTATAAATACACTTGTAAAACACATCGTAAAGGGAGAGCATCTTACGATAGAGAGAGAGAGAGAGAGAGAGAGACGATAGTGTGTATCATTATTTGCAAAATACTGGATTCGCTTCTCAGTTGCTAAGGCAACCACCCGTGGATGTTTCTCCGCTCATCAGAGTTTTACCATGTACTTTGCTTTCTCTTTATTATCTTTTTCTTTTATTACGTTTACATCTGCAGGTTTCCTTAACTTAAATCGTTGACCGGTTGACCATCAAGAAATCGCCGTCAATAAAAACAATTAAAGTTGAGTTACAAAAAAAATAGTAGAAAATCACATAGTGGTGGTGGCCATTGCTCTCTAGTGCCCAGCGGTGAGGGTTACAAACAAATTAGATAGAGGCAGGAGAACGTCCAATGACTCCGACGTCGCTAGAGGAGGTTGATATCCCTTCTAGCAGTGGAGAAGGCAAACATTTATAGGGATGGAGGAAGCTCTCACTTTCTCCAATGTCGGAGGAGGACTGATCCTCCTTCGGTAAGGCCGAATTTGGCATCAGTGACACCGCAGATGATCAGCCCTTATCCTTGGAAGAGGCGACAGCCACTTACGGCGTTGGAAGTATCCGGGTTTGGTGGGTTTTAGGATGGTTTAGAGTCACCTATGTGGTATAGGTGTGCGGCACGGCAACCAAGTCGGTAGTGTGGAACGATCGATTTTGGTTAATGACAAGTGGACAACAACTTTCGTAATTGCTTCTTATTGGGTGGGGGTTCGGGTTAGGGTGTATAATTTGGGTGTTTTTCTCCTATTGTGTTGGATTTGTTCGTTTAGGGAAATTAAGTCATTTAAGGGTATTCTTGCAAACTTTTTTTTTTCATTTGTGGGTACATTTTCAATTCAACCCCTCTAAAAGAGCATTTTTGCTCAATTCCCAAGAACTTAATGAAATTTCTAAAAATTTTACATAATAAATATTCGTAACTTTGTTTTCTTTTTTTGGGTAGTGTTAACCCGTGCCCCTAAGGCGCAGATTAACATCTGGAAATATACAAAAAAAAAAAGACAAAGTTATTCAGTTTAATCACTGAATTTATTGTCTTGTTTTTATCTTGCAATGATTGAGTTTCCTTTTATAGTATATTTTTAGGGGCATAGGTTAACACTTTCCATCCTTTTTTTCCTAAACATTACAATAATTCTGGGTTTTTGGGAGGAGAAAAGACTAGAACCCATAACCTCTTTGTGTAGGTGTGAGAAGCATATCATTGGGTCAACCTCATCTTGTCTATTTTCTGTTTTCTGAATTAAAGCACGGGATTTATTGAAAAAAAAATTCAAATAAATAAAATTTGAATGGAAAAGAACTTCAATTTATGAGGTGGTGTTTTATTTGTCATTTGAATAAAAAATACGCAACTCTTCATATGGTTGTGACGAGATGAGGTTGGTTCGATGGTAAACCCCTCACACCTACACTATGAGGTTGCGGGTTTGAGTCTTCTCCCCTATAAAAAAAACCCCGAATTTATGTAATAGTGTAATACTAAAACAAAACACAAAAAACAAAAAATTCAAAAAAAAAATACTTCTTCATATGGTTGTTTCTATGTCAAAACTAAATGAAAAAGACGGAATATTTATATACTATTTTCCCAATCATCAATCAAGCTGTGAATATTCTATATATCCGATCTAAGTAACCATTCTCCAATCTCCAATCTTTTCTTTTTATCTGTTTTAAAACCTTACACTATCTGAAAACAAACCAGTTTATTCTTATTATAATAGTTTTACATGATACATGCTCTTTCAAGATATGTTGTTTACTTTTATTTTACTAGTCATGTTTATTATTACCTTTCGATATTTAATTTTTGTTTTACGTCTATTATCATATGAGTGTTGGCTTGATATAAATGTGATAAATCTAATGGATACAACCAGTAATTGTATGGTGTCTTGGAAGGATGCATATCACTTCATAAATTTGACCTATGAACATCTCTTAAAAATTGTACAGAATTCAACTACACTGCTCCATTCTCCATACTTAAGAGATTTTTGCCAATAGAAAATTCTCATCCTCCCCACTTTTCTTGCACAACAAATCTTTTTCTTGCATTAAATAACCAATGTCCTGTCAATATGTGGAACGATAGAATATTGTATAATCAATGATTGTATGGTGTCATGGAAGGATGCCTATCTAGGGATGGGCATTTCCCCCACGGGGCCCCATCCCCATTTGCCCCCACCCCTATTTGGGGGCAAATTTTGTCCCCAAATGGGGTTTGGGGGTGAGGATGGGGGAAAATTTTGCCCCCAAAACCTAAATGGGGATGGGGATGGGGGGACCTACCCCCACCCCCATTTTCCCATTTCCCCATTTCCCCATTTCTTTAAATGGGGGTGGGCCCCATTCCCCCATTTCCCCATATGTATATATATATATATATATTTATATATTTTTAATATTATTTTAAAAAAAATAACTTCAACTTTAGTATTCATGGTTCCACCACTAATTCACTACCTGACAGTTGAATGTACTTAGTTTTTTTATAAATTTGTTTAGACTTTTATGTGTAATACTAAATTACTATAGTTATTTCTATTAATTTTGGACAATTATATGATTGGATATCGAAACATAGTGATTGGAATGATTGAATTTCGAATCCAGAATTATAAATTTCGGATTTCGGATTGAAAAATATTAGGATTCGAAATGGAGGAAATGGGGGCAATAGGGGTAGGAGCAGGGGAAGCTCCCCCCCCCCAAACACCTCCCATCCCCATTTCCCCCAAATGGGGTTTGGGGGCGGGGATGGGGGCAGGGATGGGGGGAGGTTTCAGAAATGGGGATGGGGGTGGGGGGACCCTCCCCCGCCCCAATGGGCCCCCACGCCCATCCCTAGCATATCACTTTATAAATTTGACCTATGCACATCTCTTAAAAATTGTACAGAATTCAACTACACTGCTCCATTCTCTATACTTATGAGATTTTTGCCAATAGAAAATTCTCATCCTCCCCACTTTTCTTGCACAATAAATCTTTTTCTTGCATTAAATAACCAATGTCCTGTCAATATGTGGAACGATAGAATATCGTATAATCAGTGATTGTATGGTGTCATGGAAGGATGCATATCACTTTATAAATTTGACCTATGCAAATCTCTTAAAAATTGTACAGAATTCAACTACACACTGCTCCATTCTCTGTACTTAGGAGATTTTTGCCAATAGAAAATTCTCATCCTCCCACTTTTCTTGCACAACAAATCTTTTTCTTGCATTAAATAACGAATATCCTGTCAACATGTGGAACGACAGAATATTGTATCTTGATAAGCCTCCAAATATCAAAAGTGTTCATAGTTTAATTTTGTTAGTCACAACGTCGTCAGACAACATAAAATCAAATTTGGGGTGTGGTGTTTGATATTAGCAAATTTAGATGTTTTATTGAACTTACACAACATAAAAGCAGTGAAGATGATATTCAAGCTTTGATCTGATCGACAAAGTATTGAAGACCTTTCGATGAAGATCCTCCTGGCCTGAGACTTTGTTGAGTCAAGTTTTTAAGATTGATTGCATTTTTTCGTATACTACCACTGGAAATCAATTCCTCCATCTTCCTCTTGATTTCATGCTTAGTGATGACCCCATTTTCATCTTTGTTTAAACACAGAACAACCTTCCAACCATAACATATGCAACTCTTGTTTAAAAAATGATCAGAACAATAGATGAAAATACTACTCAAGTGTGTGTCTAATAACCTAAAGAGGGGTGAATAGGTTTTAATCAAGTTAATTACCAACTTTTCTTGATTAGTCAATATTAAAAATCATCCCACAAGCAAACATACAAAATCAAGTGTAAAATGCGGAAATTAAATAACACACTTGATTTTTACGTGGAAACCCTTCAACAAGGAAAAAACCACGGGCTATCCTTCTAGCCACACCAATCCTCAAATCCACTATTGTAATGATGTTTACAACCTAGGTTGACCACTAGTCACACAATTCTCGATCACTAACCCACAACTACTACCCAACGGGCCTTTATAGTGAATCCTTGATCACTTTGCTTGCCAACCACACCTTGGTTGCAAGACTTCACTTGCTTGTGCACTACACCTTATAGTCACAAGACTTAACTCTCAAGAAGAGATTAACAACCTAAGTGAATATATGAATATTCAAAATGCAAATAATGCTAGGCAACACTAAATGCTTATCTAGGGATTAAAGATGACACTAAGTACAAATCCTAGATATCAATGTCTATATGAATGCTCATAAAGACCTAACTAGATATAGATATGCAAGTATAAAATCTAGTCATCAACCAAAGCCATATCAACACATGTTGTCACATAAAATGGCAAGGACAATAAATGCAATTAACAAATACAATCAATGAGTCCTAATTAGCTAGAGGGAAAATATGTCCTAAATGCAAGCTATCAATATACAAACTCAATCATATAAAGGAACTCATAAATAGATGCATTAAATAGAGTCCTAGCATTTAATCAACTAATAAATGCAATAAAAACACAATCTTGGAAAGTATGAACAAATGATAAAGATGGGGTTGTTGTTCAACTTACCAAGTCAACTAATGATGAAGACCCATGCCTTCAAGATGCTTATAAATGCATGAAGATGATGGGTTTTGGGTTTGGAGAGTCAAGTAACAAATCTTGAAGCTTTCTCTCTCTAAGGGTTGTTCTCTCTTAAAAAAATAGGTTCTTGAAGCTCTAAAACGAGTTGGGGAAAAAGAGAACATATATATAGAAGCCCTAAATGAAACTACGTCGTTTTGAGCAGTTTCTAAAAATTTCCAGCGACGTGCGCACCTGTGGAGGGCAGCATAGGGTGAGCACGAACAGCGCATATTGCTGGAATGATTTGCGCACCTTGTGCTCACTCCCAAAGGGCGCATTTACGAGACACTGCATCAGTTCAAGTTTCAAGCGACCCAAAACATGACCAAACGACATCGAAACCTTTCGTATAATATACCGTTGGAAAGGTATGGATGTCTAATTTCTAATCCCTTTTACGGAATGACGTTTCAATGTCTGTAGAAAAGGTTATGGTCATTTGAGTGACCAAAGGTCAAAAGCTGACAGCAACAGAGTTGTCCAGTTTTGGTGATCACTTTGGAGATTTCAAAACCACGGTCATGAAATATTACGAATAATATACCGTTGGAAAGGTATGGGTGTCAAGTTTGTACAGAAATTTTCAAAACTCATTTTGAAGCTTTGTATAAAATGTTATGGTCACAAGACCATACAAATGTCAGTTTTGAAAAACATTTAAAGCATTGAAATCCACTCTTTTAAAACTAGACACTTTACTCCAAACAACCAAACCAAAACTAACACTTAACCAAGAGAAGAATGAGACCTTCTTAAATGGTCAACCATCGCACTACGGCATGCACACCATCGTGCAAGCGCGGACGTTTCCGATCACACAAACGGAAACGAATTACACCACACAAAACCACACTTAGATCTAACAATGAGGTGCAAGTGTGAAATGTGTAATGGATGCACACATATAAACAATTAGAACACAAATGCAAGATGAACAAAGCATGCATGAAGTGTGTGTGTGCACCTAAGCTCTTCAAGAGACAAAGTCAAGTGAATATACCTTTCGCTCTTGCTCTTGATCTTGAAGTTACGGAGATGCTTAGAAGCTTGCCAACGAAGACCTAAGCTACCCATTACAAGATCATCCCCAATATGGTGTGGTTTGTCATGAAATAAGCCAGTCGTAAAATAGAGGTTCTTACAATCTCCCCCTTTGGATATTTCATGACAAAACAACCACTCACAAATAATTCCTCACAAAAACAAAAAGAATCTAGCTATTGTCCAAGAGAGTTCATTCTACGTTACAGAAAGAGATACCTAATGTTCTAAGTCTTCAAGGTCTTCAATCTTTTCGTAGATCATCATACCTACACATAATAGCAAGAAAACACTTTCCAAGAACAAGTGCAAGTGAGGTGAACAAACAAAAACAAGCATTGCACTCAAAAACAAATAAAGCAATACAAAGTAATGCATGTGCAATGCTCCCTCTAAAAGGTTACTCTCTCTCATGATTTCTCCCCCAAAGCATAAACAATGCTCCTCCTATATCTCTCAAGAATTCTCCCCCTTTTTGTCATGAGATAGGCAAAGGAGCTCCCCCTATCGGGTTGCTTTAGCAAAAAGAGCTATTAGCACAAATGCGATGAATAATCATATACACAAATTTTATGCAACTTAAATAATTGAGAAAGATTCAAGGAGTTTTATTTAATAAAAAAATGTGTGAAATTTGTTGCTTTGCATGCAAGACATATAGCATTCAAGTTCAAGCAATGGTATATGGCAAAGCAAACATCAAAAGGGTTTCCATAAGAATTCAAACCAATTTGTACCCTTTTGTCATAAGTAAACAAGATATAGTTTTTCAAAAAGAATTTCAATGAAAAGAGCAACCATATCAAACTTTATAAGCGAAACAAGACGTGACCGACTTTTGCACCCTTTTTGATTTTTCCGGGTAAGATACCCGTATAATAATAGCTTTGTTCAACTAATAAAGAGAGAGAGAAGACTAAATTTGGATGAGACATCCTTATTTATTGCATGGATACTAGACCGTTATTGGGTTTAGTCTTCTCATTTGCTTTCACACATGATTTGCATATAAGCAATCAAAAACATTTCATGCATATCATTTTGAGCATGTCTTAAAAAAAAGTTCTTATGTCATGGAGATTAATTATAGGTCATTCAAATGTACTTTCCCAAATAATTCTCCTAGTCCATAAATGCATGTTTGAACATAAATATGACATGGATTGCAAGTGAAGCAATGTTGCACACTTATTAAGAAAATAACATATAAGCTTATATGTGCAACTAAGAATCTCAAGCAATTACAAATGAGCATAAAATAAATCAACTTTTTGCACATAGCAAATTATGCAAGTTCACTCTCTTTGCTTGAGCTCCCCTCATGGGGTCAAATCCAACCAAGTCATTTGGAGACATGAGCTCCTATAGACCTACCAAGTCCAATGGATCTAGTTGCATCTACGGGAGTCATATGGGCACTAAGGCAAGCGGGTTCATTCTTTCTAACCCACCTAGGTTCCACTTTCACATTTTTAGTGGTCATAGACATGTTTCTAGGTTCCCTAGGTTTATGCAAACTTGCCCTATTTTTCAACCGTTTTTCTTTCATGCTCTCTAACCTAAACCTCTTAATATATTTAAAGCAATTTGGTCTTAAGTGACCAATCATACCACAAAAATGACAAGTAGGTATAAAAGAAGAGTTTATACCATTACATTGATATCTCATCGAGACATCTCCATGTTGATGAGGTTGTCTTTGATGGTGCTTCGGTTTGCTTCTCCTTGGAGCTAGAGCCGATTGGCGGCACCTTTGTGGTTTAGCTTGTTGAGGTGGTTGAGCTAGTTGATCTTGTCTCCTTGGTTGATGTTGTTTCTTGTGATCACCTCATTTCTCCATAATTGGCTTGTTGGAGGAGGTGATTGACTTCTCAAGGACTTATCCTTTCTTCTTGAATTGCTTAGGCTTTGGTTGGGTTGCCAAGGCTTGTGTGGACTTCCCTTGAGTTGAAGGTTGCTTGGATATGGCCTTGCTTTTTCCTTGAGCTTGAGGTTGTTTGACCTTGGCTTTCTTTAATTCTTCAAGGCACCTCATCTCTCTTTCCTTGACAATCTTCAAGGAGTTTTCTTTGTTGGCAAGCTTTTCTTTCATGGCCTTCATCCATTGATGGCAATCTTCAATCTCTTTCATATATTCAGACACATCAACTGTATTCGCCTTCAAGGAGTCATTCAACTTGGTCCTTAGTTGAAGATTTTCTTCCTTCAACATCTTGATTTCTTCATACTTCTCCTTCAAGGACCATTGAAAACTTTCAATGAAGTCTTCATAACACAAACCTTCATCACTCAAGTTCTTGGAGCTTGAACTTTCTTCATCGAAGCTTCTACCACTTGTGCTCTCGTGGCAACCATCATTAAAACTAGCTTCTTCATTGTTGACTTTGAGTGATGGGTGTCTTGTGGCCGCCTTTAAGTTATCATCATGTAAAGCGGGGAAGGCTATGTGATTCATTTCACATCTCTCGAAACCCGAAGATCTTTCTTCACTTTCACTCCAAGAGTAGGCCTTTGATTTGCCTCTTCAAATCTTGGTCTTCGAGTTTCCACAATCCGTAGAGATGTGCCCATAGCCGCCACAATCATAACATTGAAGCTTTATCTTCAAGGTACCTAAATTCTTATCTTCTTCTTTCATGGCACCTTCGTGGGTAATTCTTAGAAACTCCCAAACTTCTCGAACATCTCGAGTGGTTTGGATGAGTTTGGCTTGATTCTCATCCACTGCACAAGATATGGCATGGATGCCCTTTGAATTCCACTCTGCAGCCTTGAGTTCATCATTTGTCCACTTGGACTTGGGCTTAGGCATAGAAGCCCCATTCTCTAACTTCTCAGTGGGAGGTGAGTATCCCTCTTCCACATACATCCACACATGCTCATCAAGGTCCATTAAAAACACTTCCATCCTCACTTTCCAAGAGGAGTAGTTATCCTTGGTGAGCAATGATGGTTCAGAGATCAATGCACCCTCTAACATCTCAATGCCACTCATAGTGTTTAATGAATGAGATGAATGCAAATGAATGCAACAAACAAGATGGACACAAATGCAAGACACAGACAATCAAGAGCAAGGATCACCTAAGTGTATCTAAGAACCCGCTCTGATACGAATTGAAAATACTACTCAAGCGTGTGTCTAACAACCTAGAGGGAGGGTGAATAGGTTTTAATCAAGTTAATTACCAACTTTTCTTGATTAGTCAATATTAAAAATCACCCTACAAGCAAACATACAAAATCAAGTGTAAAATGCGGAAATTAAATAACACACTTGATTTTTACGTGGAAACCCTTCAACAAGGGAAAAACCACGGGCTATCCTTCTAGCCACACCGATCCTCAAATCCACTATTGTAGTGATGTTTACAAACTAGGTTAACCTCTAGTCACACCATTCCCGGTCACTAACCCACCACTACTACCCAACGGGCCTTTATAGTGAATCCTTGATCACTTTGCTTGCCAACCACACCTTGGTTGCAAGACTTCACTTACTTGTGCACTACACCTTATAGTCACAAGACTTAACTCTCAAGAAAAGATTGACAACCTAAGTGAATATATGAATATTCAAAATGCAAATAATGCTAGGCAACACTAAATGCTTATCTAGGGATTAAAGATGACACTAAGTACAAATCCTAGATATCAATGTCTATATGAATGCTCATAAAGACCTAATTATATATAGATATGCAAGTCTAAAATCTAGTCATCAACCAAAGCCATATCAACACATGTTGTCACATAAAATGGCAAGGACAATAAATACAATTAACAAATACAATCAATGAGTCCTAATTAGCTAGAGGGAAAATATGTCCTAAATGCAAGCTATCAATATACAAACTCAATCATATAAAGGAACTCATAAATAGATGCATTAAATAGAGTCCTAGCATTTAATCAACTAATAAATGCAATAAAAACACAATCTTGGAAAGTATGAACAAATGATAAAGATTGGGGTTGTTGTTCAACTTACTAAGTCAACTAATGATGAAGACCCATGCCTTCAAGTGTTAGGATTATGCTCAATAGCAAGAGTGTAATATTGTAATTGACAATCTTTTCATATAAATAAAGTGATTTCTGATTCTGCAAAATCTTATAGCATTTATAATTATAATTGTCAAGGTAAATAATCATAAGGTCAAAAGACTATGAGATATGAAGAATTGTTTGTACATCCGGATATGTATGAGGTAGACACAATTCTTTAGTTAGTCTTGAATAACGTTCACAACTTAAGTTAAAGGTTGGGCAGCTCTATCTGGATAAAGTTGTAGAATTCTTTTACTAGCATTTGAGTGGGATCAAATGAGTTATGATGAGTCTAAAATCATCGAAAGGTTTTCAAGTAAAAGAATCTAGTGCACTGGGTGCATTGAACAGGATCATAATGAAATACTTTATCTAGAACCTTCACTAGATATAAGTCTTTTCATTATTAGGACAATCGGAGAGTCGATCTTAATTCTGAGATAAATGATGGACTTATGGTTGCAAGTGTTATCATTTGAGCTATCAATGAGTACGATTATATAGCATAGTCTATCCTCAATAGTTTGGTGGTATTCATTTGTTAATCGATAGAGGACTTCATTTATAGATATGGACATCGTGGCTCCATTTATTAAATGAGAGTATAATATCATCATATGGATGTTTTGAGGTATTGGATATTAAATCTCAACGTTAAGTTTTCAATAATGATTATTGAAGACATGGCTTCTGGACAAGTCAAAATATCCAAGTTCAAAATGTGCTCATATGAGGAAATATGGTAACTTGGAGAGCTATAGGCGGTCTATGAGCTCTTGGCGATTACTGATATTATTCACGAGGATACACCATCTCCTATAAGATTGTCTAGGGTATGAATGAGTAACATCTCCTTATTCTATCTTTATTTAAGAGTTCAATTTTAGCCCTTTAGTGGAATGAGTTAAAATTAATAAATCGGACCTAAGTGAATCATTTGTTGATTGTGATTAGGTTATGTATGTTGAAGCTTAAATTTAGATAGCCCGTCAAGATCCACAATCCACACATACTTGCATGGATCACTTGATATATTCTACCGGACCAATTTATGGGTCCATCTAGAATTGCATTTAATATATTAAGAATATTATATGTCTATTATTTATTTAATGGGCTGCACTATTATATTAATATATTAAAAGGAGACATGTAGGCTTGTTTCTTTTAGTAAGAAAAAGTCTGGTTCACATGAGGGCTTTTATTTAAAGTCTAATGGATTAAATAAAATAAGAAAAATAATATTGGGCCCATATATACATGGTGTGGGCGGCAAGACTAAATAAAATAGCCCAAGATATTATTTTATTTTATTGTTTTGATTAAATGGGAATTAATTAATTATTTAATTAATTAATAGTTTAAATCAAAATCTTTTCCTGATCAGTAAAATAAATACTATGTGTTGGATTAGGGTTGGAATTCTTTTAAGTGATAGGAGTCCTAATGTGGTGAGGATTAAGTCCACATACACTCCTTATTAGACAAAGAATTCGGCCACCACTAGTCCTACAAGGGTTAGGATTCTTGAATTGATAGGAATTAGGGAAAAGGACAATTCCTTTTCAAGTAAGGAAATTAACCAACCCTAGATTTCCTATTCAATGAATTCGGCCAACCCTACTTGGTGAAGGAGAAAATTCGGACAACCTATAAATATAAGGTTATGAATTTTCGGCCACCAAGAAGCAAACTAGAGAGAGATTTTTGTTTGTTTTGAAAATAAAAAATCCTACTCTATACACATAGATTTTCGGCCAAGAGAGAAAAAGAAAATAAGTTCTCATTCGATAGTGCACTTACAAGCCTTTAACATCAAAAGGTTTTGTGCACACTTTCGATTTAGGGTTAGGTGAGTTTCAATCATATTGATTATAAATTCAAAAGTGACTGGAACTATTTTTTTTAGGCTCTTGGTGTTTTACTATTGAAGATCAAGATCAGAAATTCCATACATCCATTCTAAGGTAAGCAATTCAAAGAAAAAGGGAGACCACGCTCCTAGGTGATTCACGTATGTGCTAGGATTGAAGATCTTACGGGTTACCATCAACGTAAGTCAATCGGATCACGCGACAAGAGGTATTTAACTCTAACCGTATATTTAAGTTTAATTAATTTAAGGGTTAAGGTTCAAATCTTTAGAAAACTTTTAAACTATACGAAAATTATTTTTTCGCCTTCCGCTGCGGTTTCAAGCAATTTTTCCCTACATCAAGATGCTTAGAAATGCATGAAGATGATGGGTTTTGGGTTTGGAGAGTAAAGTAACAAAGCTTGAAGCTTTCTCTCTCTAAGGGTTGTTCTCTCTCAAAAAAATGGGTACTTGAAGCTCTAAAACGAGTTGGGGAAAAAGAGAACATATATATATAAGCCATAAATGAAACTACGTCGTTTTGAGAAGTTTCTAAAAATTTCCAGTGACGTGCGCACCTATGGAGGGCGCATAGGGTGCGCACGAACAGCGCATATTGCTGGAATGATTTGGGCGCCTTGTGCGCACTCCCAAAGGGCGCATTTGCGAGACACTTCATCAGTTTAAGTTTCAAACGACCCAAAACATGACCAAACGACATCGAAACCTTTCGTATAATATACCGTTGGAAAGGTATGGATGTCTAATTTCTAATCCTTTTTACGGAATGACGTTTCAATGTCTGTAGAAAAGGTTATGGTCATTTGAGTGACCAAAGGTGATCACTTTGGAGATTTCAAAACCACAGTCATGAAATATTACGAATAATATACCATTGGAAAGGTATGGGTGTCTAGTTTGTACTGAAATTTTCAAAACTCATTTTGAAGCTTCGTATAAAACGTTATGGTCATAAGACCATACAAAGGTCAGTTTTGAAAAACATTTAAATCATTGAAAACCACTCTTTTGAAACTAGACACTTTACTCCAAACAACCAAACCAAAACTATCACTTAACCAAGAGAAGAATGGGACCTTCTCAAATGGTCAACCATCGCACTATGACATGCACACCATCGTGCAAGCGCGGACGTTTCTAATCACACAAACGGAAACGAATTACACCACACAAAACCACACTTAGATCTAACAATGAGGTGCAAGTGTGAAATGTGTAATGGACGCACACATATAAACAATTAGAACACAAATGCAAGATGAACAAAACATGCATGAAGTGTGTGTGTGTGTGCACCTAAGCTCTTCAATAGACAAAGTCAAGTGAATATACCTTTCGTTCTTGCTCTTGATCTTGAAGTCACGGAGATGTTTAGAAGCTTGCCAACGAAGACCCAAGCTACCCATTACAAGATCATCCCCAATGTGGTGTGGTTTGTCATGAAATAAGCCAATCATAAAATAGAGGTTCTTACAATAAGGCCAACACAGGAAAGGAACCCCCATGCACAGTCCCTCCATGATCGAATTCCAACCGCAATGTGTCAAGTAACAAGCCAAAGATGGATGAGCCAACACCTTTTCTTGAGGTGCCCACCGAACCATCCTTCCGAGATTGGCCACACTCTGCACGAACCCGTCCGGGTAGTCGCAGGAGGTACCATAGGAGAGCTCTGGCCCAATAACCCATAAAAAGGGTCGACCGACAAGTTCAAGGCCTAATGCTAGTTCATTGAATTGGTGATGGTTGAATGCTATGTGCTGCCAAAGGCAGCATAAATTACTAAACCAGGATGTTCTGTCTAGCCAAGTTAAGCAAGTTAAGTCCTCTGACCAAAAGTTTCCACTGGGTTTCCCATTTGCAGGTAAGGGACCGACTGATATAATGTTTGGGAGTAAGTGATCCGCTGATGGATCTAGCCCTTGAAACCAGCTGCAGAGAACCCAATCAGACAACTCCAAAGTTCGGTGAATAGATTTTACATATTCAAACATGATCTTTTGAAAGGACAGGTGTCCAGGATTGTTCCAAGCGAATTCAGCAGGGCTCAGAGTCGGAAGGTTTGGTAACAGCTCAACCTTGACATTCTTTCTAACAGTGCCTACAACATTCAATTTGTCAAATACAAATTCAAATGTTGAAGAAAGAAATCACATTGCTTGCTTACCATCATTGTTGATAATGCCAGCCTGAATAAATTTGGGAATTTGGAGTGTCAAGGCCAAGCTTCCTGGTGCTGCTGTAAAAAGCACAACTTTCTTTAGCTTAAACTTGTTGGCTAGCTCCAGAACCCATCTGCATATTGCATCGGCAACCACACAAGTAATTGTCTCATCACCCTCCTAGTGATTGATCTTCTTAATCAGCTCCTCCACATAACCAGGCATGACTCTGTTGATACTCTGAATTAGCTTGCTAACGTCTTTTCTCTCATCTGCTGATTCCAGTCCATCAGGGACAGACACTATCCTGACTCGATTCTGCTGATCTTCACCAGTTTCAGGCATGCTCGAATTAAATCCTGGTTGAGGTTGATCCACAGTTCTTGCTTGTTTGGACTCAGTAACCACAAGTGTGACCTTGGCTCCACAAGCGTTGAGAAGGTGCGAGAGTTTCATGAATGGAGCAACATGCCCTTGTGATGGATATGAAACAAGAAGCACATGAGCATTGGTTCCATTCGAACGACTCGAGATATTCATCCTGCAGTTTGGCCTCACCTTTCCACTGCCTATTGTGTTCTGGAGACTATATTTCAGTTGGAATTCATTTATCAAGCGCTGTTACTTTTTCAAGGGAAACGGTTGTTTTGCGTGTTTGTTTTATATATGACATTGCAATGAGCTTCTCATGAATAAATTAGAAAAATACTGTATTTATGATCATTCATTCAGCAGTTGTGCAAACCAAGTTTCTTTACTTGAATATCATAACATCAGCAATTTCATGCATTTTTAGCTCCTTTTCAACCGCTATATGCATTTTTAGGACAATTTTTTATGTGCTTTAGAATATGCTAAAAGCAAGCATGGCCAAAGTTTTATATCAAAGTCAAAGTTTGGCATCACTTTCGTAGAGACGAAAGACAACCAATGGAAATTGAACTTTTTTTCAGTTCTTAACATTTACAAAATTGGATGAGAAATAGAACAGAAAGTGGTTAACATGATATTAATAAATTGCAGAATCAAAATTACAGGCGAACAATACCTACAATTTGTCTCCCTACAGCGAATTTCTATCCTCACTATGTCGCCGTACAATCCAAAAGATACAAAATGCGAAACAATCCCATCATCATCATCCATATCACCGAAAATAAAATACGACAGCACTGTCACAATACCAGATATCTCAACTCTTTGGGCCCGGGCGGCCAGTCCCCAAATAGTTTGTAACCAAGCCCATGATACCAAACCTGGTTTCATGCCATAAAAAATAAAATCAATCCCAATAACAATAATAGTGAAAAGTCTATGACTATGCAAGTGTTAAGAGAGCTACAACATATAAAGTCAATATACTTGAGCATGGATCAGTATGATATTCTTTTCAGCCTTGATCACAAGCCATCGGGTATGGAGACCATCCTGACTTGTTAAAACGAAATGCATTTATCTTCAATCATTTTTTTAATTTTTTGCAAAACTCAACCAATATTAAAGGAATTTATTAATAAAAAAGAAAAGAATTCACTAATGCTAGACAACCCCAAAATTTAGCCCAAATTTCAACCCAAATGATGTGGTAAGAGTTTTTTCATTAACCACATTATCTCATATCGTGTGTAGTGATGACAACTCACTTGCCACATCATCTGGTTGAAATTTAGGTTAATTATTTAGGTTGTATAGCATTACTCAAAAGAATTACACCTAGTCAAAGAAAAAATAATCTCCAATAAATTTATGGTTGTTGAAAAGCTGGCAAAGACATGAACAAGGCTCAACAGTACAACTCATCGACAACAAAGGTAAAGCCTCAACAGTAAATTAACGAAGATAACGCTGCAAGAACACAATCGTGGCCGGAGGAAAATTGAATTTGCAATAAGGTGAGTTTCATTTAATCTTTCCTGAACAACAATTAAAATTGTAATCTCTTAACTTACATATAAATAATGATAAACAAAATTAGATAAAATCTGGGACGATAGTCAATTGGGATTGCTAATAAAGTAGCCATCGGCTTAGATCTACCAGACTGATATGTATGCATGGAATTTGAGGGAAAAAAACCCTCAAATATGGGTGCGGACTTGTTGCTAAATAGAACCCTGAAACTCATTATATCAACTACAACTCATTATATCAACTACCACTGAACTTAAATCTTTTACCCCAGAAGCAAAAATAAAAAAAAAAATAATCAAATTTTAGGATAATCATTGCCACCATGAAAACAAGAAAGAAGGGAAGGCTTAGAAATTATTGTCTAAATGAAACCTTCAAGCAGTTTTCAGTCTCCCAAGGTAAAGAGGGATGGCTGTTTGAAAATAATTCTGACGAATGGAACCATTCACACCTTTTAAGAAATGGTCTTCTAAAGGGGTGTTTACAAGAAGGATTTTATAAAAACAAAATACATTTGGTAAACATGTGATAAGAGCCGCTATATGTTCAAGATCTTTATAGACGAAAGAAAAAATTGAGAGAATGTAGCAAAAGTCCTTAAACACAAGAATCGTCTACTATTGACAAATTTGTCTTCTTACATTCATCTGATGATTGCTACAAATCATTTATGAGAATAATGCAAACTATTTATGGATAAATATGAGAACAATTATTTATAATGAAAATCACAGGATAAAAAAAAATGTTCAACATCCAACTTGTGGTGTTACGCTGATAAAAAGAACATGAACAATATCATTGAGATCCAAAATTCAAACAGCGTTGAAAATCAATAATGAGAATAAAACATCACCAGAATAAACAATCCTCAAATATTTAAATGTAACAGACATAACAAAAAAATCCTAATAGCAATCCTAATACTCTAACTCAGCTTAAGCTCCGTGGCATACAGTGATTCTGTAAAACACTTGCATCTGTGGCTTTAACATACAAAAAAGGTTTCTATCAAGATTATGGATCAGACAAATGGATATCATATCTTCCTATCCAGAAAATGACATATGGGTATATGTTAAAAACAATAAAAGAACACACTCTCTCTCTCTCTCTGTGGCTTTAACATACAAAAAAGGTTTCTATTAAGATTATGGATCAGACACATGGATATCATATCTTCCTATCCAGAAAAGGACATATGGGTACATGTTAAAAACAATAAAAGAACTCTCTCTCTCTCTCTCTCTCTCTCTCTCTCTCATTATGGATCAGACACATGGATATCATATCCTTCCTATCCAGAAAATGACATATGGTTACATGCTCACTCTCTCTCCCTCTCATTATGGATCAGACACATGGATATCATATCTTCCCATCCAGAAAATGACATATGGGTACATGATCTCTCTCTCTCTCTCGGTAATGCAATCTCTCTGAAGGTAATGCAAGACCATCGAACGTAATGCAAGACCATCAGATAATCATAAAGACATTGAAGGAGACAACTTTGAACAAACTACAACTTGTCCAGCATTAGAGCTAGAGGTGATATAACGGTGATATTGCTCGAGTTGCGTGTATGTGTTAGCGCATGCATGTGGGCATGTGGCCGATCTAATTGTAACAACCTCAAAGCAAAATTGTTTAGATCCTCGATCTACAAAAATACTAATGCTTTCTAGTTTTAACTCACATTTTTTTTCTTAGCTCAATTGCTATCATGTTCTTTAGATCCTCGATTGACAATAATATAGGTTTCCTTCTGTCCATTTGTCCTTGTACTGCTTTTAATTTAAATTAGCTATTACCATGTAATTACTGGTTGTTATCATACAAGATGTCTAACTATTATAATCTTACTAAGACACTTGTGTGTTCTCTGGTTCATCATTTCATATGCATTTCTTGATCTCATCGTATACTTATTTCAATCCCGTTACATGCAGTAGTTCGTAATTCCCAACAGCATGCACCTCAAAGCACCCAATGATCAAAGAACTAGAAGAAATTCTATAATGCATCCGTCTCACTAATTTCTAGGGCAAGGGAATATCATCAAAGACATCAAATCACTTTCATTCTCACCCTTTATTCCCACTTCTAGCAATACACGACCAAAAATAAAAACGTTCCAAATTTTAGGTATATCCCCATTGACCAGAACCTCAATCAAACATCTTAACTAATCATAAATCTAAAATCATTTAAGAGGTCAGTACTTGGTCCTTGAGGCCTTGGGAGGTGTGCTCCCATTACACTAGGAAAGCGTAGCTTAGTCTAACCTCATAGGCTCATAAGACTGGTATCGTTTTAACCCAGATAATTAGCGAAGTTAGAAAGACTGACATCATTGTTTGAATAAAGAAAGCTCACAAATTCCGTATAGTAATTTTAGATATTACAAGGAGTCTCAATTGGGCATATCTATGAGTCCAACACGAGACCCAATTGGATCTGGTATATATCGAATAAAATGAATGTGCCGCAACAAATTACTAGTTGTTGAAAACCGCGATAACCTTTATAGAAAGGGACTAAGACGTTTATATGGAACAAAGACTCACATAACCATAAAAGGGTATAGCTGAGAGAATGAGAGAAAACTCACATCATAGCCATGGAGATCTGCTTGAGATCAGTTTCGACGTTCTTCATGTTGGCCAGTGATTGCGCACAGCATATGATCGCCAACCACGAGCACAGCTTGTACTGCAACATAAATATATATAATCAAGAGAGATCAAATAAACAAACACTAAGCAATTAATCAATTGTTTAGATCCATTCCATGAATAAAAATATAAAAAAGTGATTGCAAGCAATAATCAATAAAATCAAAGGGAGATTTGTTACGGACCCTGAACATGACGCCAGCAATACCGAAAACGACGGCGATGAAACCGGAGTAATCAACGGGTAAATCTTGAGGTGAAACAGCCGGCGGCACGAATGGCTTCGCCGACGATGGCTGACGTGGATCGTTTGCCGAAGATGAGTTATGTGAAGACATTTTCGATCTCGCTCTCTCTGCTCTCTTCCTCAAACTTATGTAGTTATGTGTAACTATTCGGTAAACCGCGTCGAAAGTGGATTCGCACCAGCCTACTTGGGTTACAGGCTCTCCCGAGCAGCCCGTCCAAATTCTCAAATAACAATCAACAATAGTCCAAATTCCTCTAAATTTTTTTTTATTATTATTTATTTTGAAGGGCAAAATTCATCCAATTTCCTAAACTTTTAATACAATTCCGTTGCCGGCACTTGAACCTAGGGGCGGCAAAAATCCTCGACCCGTCTAAAACTGGTGAGGTTCCGATCCGTTTGGGATGGGTTTGGAGCACTTGAAACGAGGCTCGGGTCGGGTATAGGTCAAACTTTTTTGACCCAATTTTTTAGCGGGTTAGGTATGGTCAACCCCTTGTTCCCCGACCCAACCCGTTTAATCCGGTATTTATATAATTATTTTTAAAAATATATAAAAATATAAAGGGAGAAACAAATCTTTAATCTCTATATCTTTTTACCTAATTGCATTTTATGTTTGAATTTAAATTTTATTAAACTTAGATGTTGTGTTCTATTAAATTTAAGTTATGTATGAATTTTAAGTGTACATTAATTTTTTTTCAATAGTGTATGTTTGTATTTTAGTGTATATTTAAATTTCCAAAAACAAATATTGTTGACGGTGATTTTTAGGTCTACGTAAATTGATCACGCGTCCAACAAACAATCGCAAATTACTAACAATGTTATGGAAAGAATAAGAAAGACATCATGCAAACATAGTTTTACGTGGTAAAACCCCTGGGTTGAGGAAACGTCCACGGTTGCCGGTGATGGCAAGAAAAACAATCCACTATGTATAAGATAATTACACTCTGTTTTCTCTCTCTTGCGAACTGTTATATTCTAACTGTTACAATGGTATTTTGGGGTCTATTTATACATGTGCAGAACCCTAATTCTTAATACATAAGTAAGGAAAGTTAATGACATTTTATGAGACTCTAACTTGTCGGAGGAGTAATTATCTTCTTTCCTGTTCTGCGTCTCTTATATTTTAAATGCATTAGATCTCTTTCCTAATATGAACTCTAGTATCTTTAAGGAAGTTTGTTTCCCTTATCAGAATATGCTTCGAGACACCTTGTTTGAGTAGGACTCTCCCTTTGCGTATTTGAATCGTGATTGTACTGAATTCAACATTGTCCACGTGTTGCTCAACCGACCATTGACCAGACCCGACCAAACCTCACTCTCCCCAACCGGTTACTTGACCCCGATCAGACATCTTAACCCGGCCATCTTAATGATCCCAACTTGATCACCTTTACCCGATCGATCTAATTACCTCAATTGAGTTGTTTCTACCTGATCATCTGTGCAACCCCGATCAGGTCTTTTGAAGTCATCTTTGGTCAACTTAAGTCGGTTTAGTTTAGTTAACTTTGGGTGACATGGCATCCATGATTACCGTCAACCCCAGCGATCATGCTGACCTGTCATCCTTCCAAATTTTACCAATAACAATACCCCTCTTAAATATTGGAACCAAGTACCTCGTTCAGCAAGGAGAACTCGTTCGGTGAGGTATGTTTAAAATTTGCTTTTATATTTGTCTTGTAGCTCATTAATGCTTATTAATACTTAACAACTAAGCATTTATCCCAGCCACGATCACTCGATTTACCCAAATGACGTGACGTGATGAAAGAATCAGCGGTGGATAGCTTGTCCCTCAAATGTCACCCATCATATTGCTGGTGGGTGCGTGATCTTCGGGGTTCGTGTACCAACCCCCACTCCCACGTGCGTTTCTTCAAACGTGGGGTGACGTCATCGTTTACTACATATTTTCAAAAAAATTTCATTTTCCCTCTTATCACAAACTTCTTATGCAACCTATCTTGTGAAAACTTAAACCCTCACTTTCTCTATCGCCCAAGCTTCCTCTCAAAGACGCTCGCTTCTCACCGGACCTTCAATTTTACCAACACCAACTTTTGCATTGCTCTCCGTCTACTTAGTATATTCGGGTATAGATCCTATTACTCATCATCATTTTGTTGAGATGAGTGATAAAGAAAATGCCGATATGATTGAATTCATTTTAAGGGGCCATCCTTAAGCTTTCACCCCTCCAGCTCAACCCACAGCTCTAAACGTTGACAATTCAGTTGCTCATCCTGAATTTCAACCTTCCCATTCTAACTCAAACATTTCTTCTGTTGATACATGCCTAGAGACGTCGAAGGCTACATGCACCGGTCGAGGCGGTAGGGCCACTGCTAAGGACTCTCCACCTACCGAACTAAAGATCCCATTGTAGGGAAAAAATTAGGGTTTTGATAAAATTGCAGCGGATAGAGTTTCAAAATTTTCCTTTAGAAAACATAATTTCATAATCGGATTTTGTATATAAACGTATATAAAAAAGAAACTTGAAGTATACCTGATTGTTCTTTTAACGCTTTGATTCTGATTTCACCACCAAGCCTTCCTAGCTATAACCCGCGATCTGATAACTTGTGTGTAGGCACATCACGGATGCATACATGACTAGACGGAGGTTACAGAAATCAAGAAGACAACCCCTTGCCCTCTCAAACTGAGTTCGGGCTGCTCCTACAAGAAGAACAAAAGAAACTTTTTTTTTCTTTTCGCTTTTGCCACACCCCTATCTCTCTGTATTAGGGTTTTGGTTGCTTTTGTTTCCGGATAAGTGTCTATTATATATCATGATCCTAGGGTTCAGTTGTCCAAGTCAAAATAGGATTCTAAATCCTATTTTAATTCGGTCACCACTAGGACTTGAACATGTAACCTCTAGGATTTAAAATAATCTTTATTATTTTTAATCATTTTGTATTAGTCATGGTTTGAATCTGAAACCTCCTATTAATTAAATAACTAATAATTATTAATTATCAGTATAATTCAATTATTATTATACTAATCAAATAATCATATTATTTAATTAGTTCCCTGGATTTATTCGTGTCATTTTTTAAATACAATTAATTGGACTATCCAATTAATTAACCGTGACCTTGTTACCAATAACCATAAACGGCTAGCAATGGGACCTAATGGACATATAGTTTTGAGTTCCAATAATACTTAGAAATATTAATTAAACTCTTCAATTAATATTCTATGATTATTAACCTCGGAGTTACTATATTAAAAACCCGAGGCTGCACTCTCGAAAATGCAGATGTATTACACAGACTGAAATCTCAGTGTCTATCGATATAACTATTACATATGGTATCCTCCACGAGTAGTTCATAATTAGAGCCAGGTCATAATGTCAGTTATACCTTTCTAATTATATCTTTTCCTTTAAGTACCTTTGATTCTCTAATGAACAATTATATCCTATCTTCCATTACGAAAGAAGGAAAGCACCTTAACGAATCAACTCTTAAGGGAACTACTCATCTACTTCTCGCAAGAAGGAGTGGATTCCTCTATTGTGTGTAAATCTTCCCAGCCATCAGATAAACCGTGACGCCAAGATACGAAGCTATTGATCGAGAATGTTATTCCGATCTCACCCATGGTATGTCAAAAGCCACGATTCCAACCTGAAGGAGTCAGCAAGACACTCATGATTAAGATCACACTTAAACAGTCATCATTTGTCGATATATATATATATATGAATCTCTTCATTTAACAGATCTTAGTGAGAGATTCATATAGATCGTGATCATGTCCTATATGTGTTCATCATATAAGGTGTCTCTATTCCCATGTCACTACATGAATGGTCTAGGATAAGACCACCGTACATTACAGAATGAATTGTAGAAGTAGATTACCTAGCTTTATTTGCTCTCTACGGACTCTTTAGATTGCACATCTTAAACTAAATCCTTTTGTATATGACACTCATATACTCAGTTTAAGATTACATTCAGCAATCTTGGATGTTTTGCACATGATATAAGCATACAAATATTAATAAATCAATATTTAAATAATGAAAAAACAACTTCTTTTATTCACGTTCTTATAACATTTACATTTTACAAGCTTTAGGGAATAAACATCAACAATCTCCCACTTGCACTAAAGCAGGTGGGACATCTCTCGTAATCCTAGACCCTCTGGGTGACCTTCGATTGTAGATTCCAGATAGTACATTACGCAGCGGAATAGGGTCTTAAAATTTTTTAAGGCAATCATAAACTAACCCATTTGTACAGTATAAACAAAAACAATCAGAAGGAGATGAAACTATTTCATACCAACGTTTGTAAGCTCCTTTTTCTTTTCGATCTGCTTCATAATTTGAATCATAAGATCTTCCTCGCTATCTCCTGGGATTAGTAATGGTGTGTGGGCAAGTTACGGTACTCAGGAACAAGGAGGTTGAAGAGAATAAGAAAAAATATAATTTTTTTTCATTTTGGCCGAAAAAACCTAGAACTCTTTCTAGGGTTTTTTTTTTCTCTTCTTTGGTTCTATACTCTCAAAAATTGTATCTCGATTCTGAATGTATGTTGTGTGTTGTTTGTTTCCAAAAACATATATCACATATATATATTTAATTAAACTAATTAATCAAATCTTTTAAGATATCTGATATCTTTAAAGATATTAATTAATATTAATTTATTTGATTTGGTTTGAATTCAAAATCTTTTAAATTCAAATGTAAATAACTAATTTAATGGAAATAAAATAATTATTAACAGGAAAATCCACTCAGGGAGTAAAATTCCAGTTAGCACCCTCAATGGCTACTAGTAAGTGGCAGCGGGGTAGATACCTTTGATACCGGGATTTCTTACACTAGAGAGTGAGAGAAGAAAATCACAATGAAAGAAGTATGTAAAGAAGAAGATGAACGTGAATTAAGATAGACACTGTTTATTGAATATTCATCTTCCAAATCTCTACCAATTCCCTAGATCCAAGAGGGCAGTTCTATGCTCGGACAAAGAATAGCCTGAAATTTGTGGTACCAGGAGCCACGAATAAAGACACCTCTTGGAAGGAGGAATGGGTCATTGTCAAAGGCGACTGGGGTAACTCGGTCCACATTAGAGGATCTGAGTTCCAGGTTTCCACCTGTTTCAAATGGTAAGCCCGTATGGGAGAAAAGCAATCTCTCCGTTGAATCAGAAAAGATTTGGAAAGCGATCATGGCCTGATTATATGTCAACACATAGTTTCCTACCTCGGAAGCTTTTGAGGCTGGAAGGGTAAACCTCTACCTTCGTGCTTCCAATGCTTCCCTAGGTAAATAACATTTCTGGCTCTGGTTCTATTGTATTCCTTTGTTAATTTTATAGATACTAACTATTTTCTCTTGGTAGTTTCTGCTGTGCCTCTACCGAATGAGGAGGAGCTCACCCAGACTGATAGCCAGCACGTTTCCCCACTGGTCTCCCCTACCAGGCCTTCAACTTATCCTGATCCAGCTGTAGGAGCTAGTACCTCCGCTGGGTCTAGCAGGGACGTATCGATCCCGACCGCGGTACCTGGGGTATCTCCTCTGCCTCCTCCTACTCAGCTAGATCACATATGGCAGACTTTACAGCCAGAGTGGCTAGGGTTAGGGGTGCTTATGGCCAGGTACAGGGTCAGATGCCTACTATCCCTACCACTGCTGCTACTACTATTGTTGCTGCTTAACGAGTCTCATCTCCCCCTTTTGCCATGGTGACCGAGCAACCTACTAAGGTTGGGAGGGGTCAAGACTCTGTCACCGGTGCTCAAGCTGTTCTTCCCAATCGATCTTGATCACGGTCAAGGGATAGCAGCCAATACGAGGTCCTGGCTAAGTTCACTGCTTCTTGCCTAGGTGGGAGTTTAGAAGCTATGACCTCGATGCTTGTTGATCTCTTAATTTCCAAGGGATCTGCTCTCCTGGCTGAGGTAAGTCACTTTATTCAGTCTTCTATCCATATTAGGTTCTGGTGATATTTTTAACCCTTGTTCTGTACCTAGCAGCGCTTCAAATTTAATGTGGCAATGAGCCACCAAGTCAGCTCTCTTAGGAAAAGGTTGAAAGCGCTACTACCGAGCTGGAGAAAACCTGGCATTCCTTTTCTGGGAATCCTAGCACTTAGGCGAAAGTTTAGTCGAAATAATCTAGGTACTAGGGGTCCTTATTCATTTGGATCTTGGTACCTGGGTGATAGTACTGGCGAATCACAGTACCTAGCCTTCCTGTTTCAGGAATCTGGTACATAGGTGAAAATAATCCTGGTACGCAACTATGCCATCCAGATCCTTCCTTGCGGGGGGTGGTACCCGGCCAAGGCAGCATGAGGGCCATTTGGCTTGTCCTGGTCTTGAGGAAGTGACGGGCAGCCAAGGCCACAACTTTGCAACCTTGGTCTGGCAGGCAACTATGCTCTTACAAACCAAACCCTTCTTAGCGGGGGGTGTTGCTCGGCCAAGGCCTTAATCTGGCAGGCAACTATGCCTTAATGAACCAGATCCTTCCTGGCGGGGGGTGGTACCCGGCCAAGGCAGTAGGAATGCCATTTGGCTTATCCTGGTCTTGAGGAAGCGACGGGCAACCAAGGCCATGACTTCGTAACCTGGGTCTGACAGGCAACTATGCTCTTATGAACCAGACCTTTCTTGACGGGGGGTAATGCCCGGCCAAGGCCTTAATCTGGCAGGCAACTAAGCCTTAGACAAACCAGATCCTTCCTAGCGGGGGGTAGTACCCGGCCACGGTAGCAGGCCTTCCTGGTTCATGGCGATCATGGCGAATTTGCGTAGTGAATACTAGAGATAGAATGCAGATAAGTGTAGATGGAGAAAAAAAAGAATCTTCTTTATTGATAGATCATATGGCGATACAATTATTTGTGGGGTACAAGCATCCGGTAGTATGTATCCGGTGTAGTACCGCCAAATTTTCACTCGAAACTTCTACTCTTCTGCATGCATGATTTCTTTTGACTCTTCCTGCAAGGTGGTCACTGACCCACCTTCCACCTTTCTCTTCTCTGTTCTTTATAACAAGAATTCCTGCCCCCAAGCTCCTCCTTTACTTGTTAGGATTATGCTCAATAGCAAGAGTGTAATATTGTAATTGACAATCTTTTCATATTAATAAAGTGATTTCTGGTTTTACAAAATCTTATAGCATTTATAATGATAATTGTCAAAGTAAATAATCATAAGGTCAAAAGACTATGAGAAAGGAAGAATTGTTCATACATCTGGATATGTATGAGGTAGACACAATTCTTTAGTTAGTCTTGAATAAACGTTCACAATGTAAATTAAAGGTTAGGCACCTTTATCTTGATAAAGTTGTAGAATTCTTTTGCTGGCATTTGAGTGGGATCAAATGAGTTTTGATGAGTCTAAAATCATCAAAAAGGTCTTCGAGTAAAAGAATCTAGTGCACCGGGTGCATTGAACAGGATCACAATGAAATATTTTATCTAAAACCGTCAGTAGATACAAGTCTTTTAATTATGAGGACAATCGAAGAGTCTATCTTAATTCTGAGATAAATGATGGACTTATGATTGCAAGTGTTATCATTTGAGCTATCAATGAGTACGATTATATAGCATAGTCTATCCTCGATAGTTTGGTGGTATTCATTTGTTAATCGATAGAGGATTTCATTTATAGATATGGACATCGTGGCTCAATTTATTGAATGAGAGTATAATATTATCATATGGATATTTTGAGGTATTGGATATTAAATCTCAACGTTGAGTTTTCGATAATGTCTATTGAAAACATGGCTTCTGGACAAGTCAAAATATCCAAGTTCAAAATGTGGTCATATGAGTAAATATGGTAACTAGGAGAGCTATAGGCGGTCTATGAGCTCTTGGCGATTACTGATATTATACACGAGGATACACTATCTCCAATAAGATTGTCTAGGGTATGAATGAGAAACATCTTCTTATTCTATCTTTATTTAAGAGTTCAATTTTAGCTCTTTAGTTAAATGAGCTAAAATTAATAGATCGGACCTAAATGAATCATTTGTTGATTGTGATTAGGTTATGTCTATTGAAGCTTAAATTTAGATAGCCCGCCAAGATCCCCAATCCACACGGACTTACATGGATCACTTGATATATTCTACCGGACTAATTTATGGGTCCATCTAGAATTGTATTTAATATATTAAGAATATAATTTGCACATTATTTATTTAATGGGCTGCTTAAATTATATTAATATATTAATGAGAGGCATGTGGGCTTGTTTCTTTTAGTAAGAATGGGTCTGGTTCACATGTGGGCTTTTATTTAAAGCATGAATGGATTAAATAAAATAAGAAAATAATATTTGGCCCATATTTTTTGTGTGTGGGCAGCAAGGCTATAATAATAGCCTAAAATATTATTTTATTTTATTGTTTGATTAAATGGAAATTAATTAATTGATTAATTAACTATTTAATTAAAAATCAAAATCTTTTTCTGACTAGGAATTATGTTTCCTAGTAGTATACTATTATAGTAGTATAATAAATATAAAAGACTTAATTTGGTAAGTAGATAAATAAAGAATTTATTTATCTAATCAAATAAGGAAGTCTTTAATATAATCACAAATACACTATTTGAGTTGGATTAGGAGTCTTGGTGTGGAAAAAAAATCTTTTTTTGAAAAAGGATTCTTTGTCTTCAAGTAAATCCACCTAGAGATAGGATTCTTTCCTACCAAGTAAATCCTCTTTAGGAAAGGATTTGTATTTCTATATATATTATTAATTTCGGAATTAATAGTGATAGGAAGAAAAAAAAAGGTTTTTTTTTAGAGAAAGAATTTTTTATTCTCTTGCTTTTGAATAAACAAAATTCCAACTCTAGAACATAGTGAAAATTCGGCCAAGAGGAAGAGAGAAAGATAGTTCTGAATTCGATAGTGCACTTGCAAGCCTTTACATAAAAAGGTTTTGTGTACACTTTCGATTTAGGTTCACGCGAGTTTCAATCATAATGATTGTGAATTCAAAAGTGACCGGAACGATCTTTCTAGGCTCTTGGAGTTTTTGTGATTAACGTTCAAGAAAGAAGATTTTGTTTTTCCATTCTCAGGTACGCAATTCAAAGAATAGGGGACCACGCTCCTAGGTGATTCACGTTCGTGATCGAATTGGATGATCTTGCGGATTACCATCGACGCTAAGTCAATCGGATCACGCAACAAGAGGTATGATATCTTTTGAATATATGTATGTTTAAATAATTAAAGGGTTAAGGTTCAAATATTGGAAAATTTTTAAACTATACTAAATTTTTTTAGTCTCGCTTCCGCTGCGTTTTCGTATTTTTCCCTACAATTGGTATCAGAGCCAGGTTATACCCTTTAATTGATTAACGTATATACGTGAATCTATTTCTTTTTATTGTGATTATGCATGTTTTAGAAAGAGATGGTACTCTAGGTATTCGTATATATAATTACATGTGGCATATATGGATTTATATATGTTATTATAAAGTGAATTGTTATTGCTCGATTTTGGTCCTAGAATTTCAATGTATTTTTGTTTTGGAATTGTAACAAGAAGGGTGGCCTATTATCGTCATAAGTTCCTTCTTTGTAGTTGCTAGATTCTCTATTTTTTTATTGTATTAAAAAATACTGCAGTAATTTATTGTGTAAAATCTGTTGTAATACATTCAATTTCGAAGATTCGAAGAGTTGAAGAATTAGAAGCGGAAAAGGAAGCAATCAGAACAAGCTTAGTACTATGCGCACCATGGCAACAAGCGTGCGTGCACGTTAGCGCGTAGCTACGCTTGTTAGGTGCATGGGTTGCACACGGCAGCCACTTATGTGTCATGGGTTGCGCATGACAGTCCTTTGAGCATAATAGGCTGTGCATGGTGGCCCTTTATGGGCCCAAGGGGTGTGCACGACAAAGGTGGCAGCCGAGGGGTGAGGAAGTGGATGATTGCCGCTTTAAGACTTGTTCGCCAAGAAAAAATATTTTGTATTCCAAACAAATGTAATTTACTTGCTTTTCTAGGATGGACCAAAATTGTAGCTATTTATATTTCTGTAAATATTACAATATTTGTTGTTGTATGATAACATGTCATATAGAATAGGAGTGCCACTCATATATCTTTTTTTGTATGAACATGCATTGAATGATTTAGGTATCTAATTGGCATCTAGATAACTTGGTAAAATCATTCTATGGAATTTAATCACATGCCTTGAATAATTGAGTGGGAGAAGGTATGTTAGAACACCTATGGCCTCCAAGGTTAGTTGAGCTTTATTATTTATTGGTAACCCCCCCCCCCCCCCCCCCCCTGAGGGGCGTCCATATATGGAATTTAGCAAAATACTTCCTTACAAGGATAGACTAGACAATTAACTTAAACGAAATCTACTCCCAGAGGGATTTTCGTGAGAGAAAATTGAGGGTCGATATCTTGGTAACACACTCAATGTGATTTTATTAATATCCTCCTGAGAGTTCTTGTTAATAAAATTGCAAGGCTAAAATTGAAAACGTTGGTTGTTATGTTAACAATTAGGTGGGACCTAGTCCAACTGGTAAATGCTACGTACTCCTAGATGAGGCGTAACGTTTATGGGTGTTGGATCACCGTTGAATTTTTATGATTGAATTATTTACTTAATTCAAGATAAATATTTAAAAAGTGATTTATCATGATTATTTGCTCATATATAATTTTGTTTTATTCAGAAATCATGACTCCATCACTTATGAACATCCTGAAAGATAACACTTTAACTGGAGATAATTATGTCATATGGAAAAGGAAAATTGGGTTGTTGCTGCAAAGTGAAAAGGCATAAGTCGGATGCTTTTGACATGTTCAAAGCATTCAAGGCTGAAGTAAGAAATCAACTTGAGAAACACATAAAAATCTTGAGATCTGATCGTGGTGGAGAATATCTATCTGGTGAGTTTCAGCAATATCTTAATGATAATGGGATAGTTTCTTAGTTTTCTGCACCAGGTACACCTCAACAAAATGGGGTGGCAGAAAGGAGAAATATAACTCTTTTAGACATGGTTAGGTCAATGTTGAGTTATTCAACGCTTTCTAATCTATTTCTTTTTGGGGATATGCTCTACAAGGTGCAATATACATTCTAAACGTTGTACCATCTAAGTCGGTTCCTGAAACACCATATGAGTTGTTGACTAGGCGAAAGCCTAGTTTACAACACTTGAGGATATTTGGTTGTCCTGCACATGTGTTAAAAGGAAAGACAGAAAAGATGGAGTCCCGTTCGGAAACATGTATATTTGTGGGGTATCCAAAAGGAACTAAAGGATATTATTTCTATAGTCCTTCAGATCTAAAAGTATTTGTTTCAACAAATGCTTCATCTCTAGAAAATAACTATATGAATAATCTTGTGCCCAAAAGTAGAATTGTTCTGAATGAGATGTCAGGAGATACAATTCCACAATAGGTTTTACAACCTAGCCCAATTGTAAGTTCCACTCCAACACAAAATCAACAACCTACCATTCCTCGTCGTAGTGGGAGGGTTAGTAAACAACCGACGAGATACATCGGTCTGGGAGAATCAGTGGAGAATCTCCCGGACAACGATGATCCCAACACTTATAAGGAAGCAATGGAGGATGTTGATTATCATCATGGGAAAAGGCAATGCAATCTGAGATTGAATCCATGTTCAATAACAAAGTCTGGTCCCTTGTAGACTTGCCTAAAGGGATAAAACCCATTGGGTGCAAGTGGGTATACAAGAGGAAAAGAGGTATGGATGGAAAGGTGGAAACTTTTAAAGCTAGATTGGTAGCTAAAGGTTACACACAGAAAGAAGGTATCGATTACGAAGAAACCTTCTCTCACCATGCTTAAATCCATTCGGATACTCTTATCCATTGCAGCATCTTTAGATCTAAAGATTTGGCAAATAAACGTCAAGATAGCTTTCCTTAATGGAAATCTTGACGAAAACATCTATATGATGCAACCAGAAGGATTCATTGAAAAGGGTCAAATGGAAAAGGTATGCAAGTTGTAGAAATCCATATATGGATTAAAACAGGCATCCATATCCTGGAACATAAGGTTCGATCAAGCTGTGAAAGGTTTTGGATTTATTCAGAATCCTGACGAACCTTTTGTATATAAAAGGATAAAGGGCGACAAGTTGGTTTTCCTAATTATTTATGTTGATGGTACACTACTCATTGCAAACGATGTACGTGTATTGACATCAGTAAAAGAATGGTTAGCAAAACAATTTGATATGAAGGACTTATGAGAAGCTAGTTTTATTCTAGGTATCCAAGTAATAAGGGATAGAAAGAATAAAACAATTGCATTATCCCAAGCTTCATACATAGACAAAATATTGTCTAGGTTTTCCATGCAGGATTCCAAGAAAGGTATGTTACCTTTCAGACATGGAATCAAACTTTCTAAGGAACAAGTTCCTAAGAGTCAGCATGAAGAGCAATTCATGAGTAGAGTTCCATATGCCTCGGCAGTTGGAAGTCTCATGTATGCAATGCTCTGCACTAGACCAGACATATGTTTTGCTGTTGGCATAGTTAGCAGGTTTCAATCGAAACCTGGTCCTGATCACTGGATGGCAGTCAAGCATATTTTCAAGTATCTCAAGAGAACTAGATATTATATGCTTGTATACTCTGGAGGGGATTTAATTCCTATTGGGTATACAGATTCTAATTTCCAGTCAGATTCTGACTCTAGAAAATCCACATCAGGATCTGTGTTTACTATAGAAGGAGGAGCAGTCATACGGAGGAGTATCAAGCAATCCTGTATTGCTGATTCCACCATGGAAGCTGAGTATATTGCTGCATGCGAAGCTGCCAAAGAGGCTGTTTGGCTCCGCCAATTCTTGATTGACTTGGAAATAGTTCCTAATATGAATAAGCAGATCACTATTTACTGTGACAATAGTGGAGCAGTGGCTAATTCGAGAGAACCAAGAAGTCATAAGAGAGGTAAACACATTGAAAGGAAGTATCATCTTTTAAGGTAGATTGTGCATAGGGGTGATGTGACAATTACCAAAATCGCGTCAGCAGAAAATCTAGCAGATCCTTTCACAAAGGCTCTACCTTAGAAGAGTTTTGATAGGCACCTAGAGAACATGGGAATGAGAGATATAAGACACTTACTATAGCGCAAGTGGGAGATTGTTAGGATTATGCTCAATAGCAAGAGAGTAATATTGTAATTGACAATTTTTTCATATTAATAAAGTGATTTCTGGTTTTACAAAATCTTATAGCATTTATAATGATAATTGTCAAAGTAAATAATCATAAGGTCAAAAGACTATAAGAAAGGAAGAATTGTTCGTACATCTGGATATGTATGAGGTAGACACAATTCTTTAGTTAGTCCTGAATAAACGTTCACAACTTAAATTAAAGGTTGGGCATCTTTATCTTGATAAAGTTGTAGAATTCTTTTGCTAGAATTTGAGTGGGATCAAATGAGTTATGATGAGTCTAAAATCATCGAAAGGGTCTTCGAGTAAAAGAATCTAGTACACTGGGTGCATTGAACAGGATCACAATGAAATATTTTATCTAGAACCGTCAGTAGATACAAGTCTTTTAATTATGAGGACAATCGAAGAGTCTATCTTAATCCTTAGATAAATGATGGACTTATGATTGCAAGTGTTATCATTTGAGCTATCAATGAGTACGATTATATAGCATAGTCTATCCTCGATAGTTTGGTGGTATTCATTTGTTAATCGATAGAGGACTTCATTTATAGATATGGACATCGTGGCTCAATTTATTGAATGAGAGTATAATATTATCATATGGATATTTTGAGGTATTGGATATTAAATCTCAACGTTGAGTTTTCGATAATGTCTATTGAAAACATGGCTTCTGGACAAGTCAAATTATCCAAGTTCAAAACGTGGTCATATGAGTAAATATGGTAACTAGGAGAGCTATAGGCGGTCTATGAGGGATTTGTATACTTGTATATATTATGAATTTCGGAATTAATAGTGATAGGAAGAAAAAAAAAGTTTTTTTTTAGAGAGAATTTTTTATTCTCTTGCTTTTGAATAAAAAAAAATTCCAACTCTAGAACATAGTGAAAATTCGGCCAACAGGAAGAGAGAAAGATACATCTGAATTCGATAGTGCACTTGTAAGCCTTTACATAAAAAGGTTTTGTGCACACTTTCTATTTAGGTTTATGCGAGTTTCAATCATAATGATTGTGAATTCAAAAGTGACCGGAACGATCTTTCTAGGCTCTTGGAGTTTTTGTGATTAATGATCAAGAAAGAAGATTTCGTTTTTCCATTCTCAGGTACGCAATTCAAAGAATATGGAGACCACGCTCCTAGGTGATTCACGTTCGTGATCAGATTGGAAGATCTTGCGGATTACCATCGACGCTAAGTCAATCGGATCACGTGACAAGAGGTATGATATCTTTTGAATATATGTATGTTTAATTAACTAAAGGGTTAAGGTTCAAATATTAGAAAAATTTTAAACTATACTAAATTTTTCTTAGTCTCGCTTCCGCTGGGTTTTCCTATTTTTCCCCACACTACTCTTCCATCTCTTTATCAGTATCTAGGTTCTCGAGGTCCCTTCTCGGTAATTCCTTGGCCTGCATGGCAGTTACTTATGCACATTGCTTGGCAAGTGCTGTTGGGTTGGAAGATACCGCGTAGCATTTGCACGCTGCCTGTTGGTCTCTTTGTACCTCGCCCATCTTGTCCCCTACTGGGAATTTCAGGACGTTGTGGTAGATTGACAAGACACCCTTGATAGCAAATAGGAAAGGCCTCCCAAGGATGGCGTTGTAGGAAGACGGGGTGTCAACCACAACGAAGTCTATCATGAGGTTCTGATAGAGTGACGTTATCCTCACTATCACAGGTAGGATCATGGATCCTGTTGGTATCAGTGAGTCCCCAGTGAACCCATATAACGAGGTGGCGCAGCTGTTGTAGCAGGGATTTTTTAGGCTGAACTATTCTATAGCGCCTTTGAACGAGTATGTCCTGGTGATCCAATGGCGACCCTGAAGACATCCTGGCCTGCATCCAGTCGAGGTACCTTCATGGCGTGATTGTTCAAGCCATGAATCAACCATTAAAGGATCTACTGTTTGCTTCTCGCAAGAAGGTGTGGATTCCACTATTGTGTACAAACTTTCCCAACCACAAGCCAAACCGCGATCCTAACATACGGAGCATATTGATCAGGAATGCAACTCCAACCTCACCGATGGTACATCAAAAATCATGATCTAACCTGAATGAGTCGATAAGACACTCAGGATTAAGATCACCTATTTGTAGCCATCATTTGTCGATATATATAAATCTCAGCGTAAACGGATCTTAGTGAGAGATACATATAAATTGTGGCCCAGTCCTATATGATCACATCATACAAGGTGCGTCCATTCTCATATCACCATATGAATGATCCTAGATAAGATCACCGTACATTACAGAATGGACCGCAGCTGTAGATTAACCATAAATAAAGTACCCAGCTTTATTTGCTATCCACTGACTCTTTAGATTGCTCATTTCAAATTGAATCCATCTGTATATGACATTCATTTACTCAGTTCGAAATTACATCCAACAATCTTGGATGTTAAATACACATGTTATATAAAAGTATGAAACAATTTGAATGAATAAACTACTTCTTTTATTTATGTTCAATTTTACATTTACAAATTACAAACTTTAGAGCAAACACCTCAATAATCTCCCACTTGCACTAAAGCATATGAGACATGGCTCATAAACCTAGACCCTCTAGGTGACCCGTAAACACTCTAGCCGGTAAGGTCTTCGTAAATGGATCAGCATGATTGTCCTCTGACGCTATCTTGCTCACGGTCACATCTCTTCTCTGCACTATCTCTCTGATGAGATGATATTTCCTCTCTATATGCTTCCCTATCTTGTGGCTTCTTGGTTCTTTGGAGTTAGCCACAGTACCTCTGTTATCACAATAAAGTGTGATGGGCTTATCTAGATCTGGAACAACTTCCAGATCAGTCAAGAATTTTTAGAGCCAAACAGCCTCTTTAGCAGCTTCACAAGCGGCTACATATTCGGCTTCCATGGTGGAATCAACAATTCAAGATTACTTAATACTCCTCCACACAATGGCTCCACCACCAAGGGTGAATACTGACCCAGATGAGGATTTCCTAGAATCCTTGTCTGACTGAGAATCAGAATCCGTGTATCCTAATGGGATCAAATTCTGTCCAGAATACACTAGCATATAGTTTCTCGTTCTCTGAAGATACTTGAGAATAGTCTTGACAGCAACCCAATGATCTAATCCTGGGTTAGACTGGTATCTGCTGGCTACTCCCACTGCGAACCAGATGTTCGGTCTTGTGCATAACATAGCATACATGAGACTACCTACTGCTGACACATAGGGAACACGTCTCATATCCTTAATTTCTTGAGGTGTCTTAGGACAATGTTCCTTAGACAAGTGAACTCCATGCTTGGAAGGTAAATTACCTTTCTTGGAGTTCTGCATCGAAAAACACATAAGAATCTTGTCGATATAAGATGCCTGAGACAATGCTATGAGTTTGTTCTTATGATCCCTTATAAGTTGGATCCCCAGAACATAACTTGCCTTTTCCAAATCTTTCATTTGGAATTGGCTAGCCAGCCATCCCTTTAGTTCCGACAATATCCCTACATCATTCCCAATGAGTAGGATATCATTTATGTAAAGAACTGAGAAAACTACCTTCTTGTCAATGATACGCTTGTAGACACAAGGCTCATCAATGTTTTGCTCGAAGCCATAGGTATTGTTCACATCATCAAACCTTATGTTCCAAGATCTAGATGCTTGCTTAGGTCAATAAATGGACCTTTGCAACTTGCAAACCTTTTGCTCTTGATCTGGATGCACGAATCCCTCTGGTTGCACCATGTAGATACTCTCATCAAGATTGCCATTAAAGAATGCAGTCTTGACGTCCATTTTCCAAATTTCATAATCGAAATAGGGAGGAATGGATAAGAGAATCCGAATAGACTTAAACATGGCTACTGACGAGAATGTCTTTTCATAATCGACCCATCTTTCAGGGTATAACCCTTGGCCACTAGCCTTGCCTTGAAGGTATCTACCTTCTCATCTACTCCTCTCTTTCTCTTATAGATCCACTTAGACCCTATGGGTTTTAGCCCATCCGGTAAGTCTACAAGTTCCCAGACTAAGTTAGAGTACATGGACTCCATCTCGAGATTCATGGCGTTAAGCCATTCCTCTTTGTCAGTATCTTCCATTGCGTTCTTAAATGTCAATAGATCATCCACACTATCAGTAGAGATGACATCTTATCCCTCACCTATACCTAAATAGCATTCAGGTTGTCTCACAACCCTTCCACTACGTCCACGTGGTAGTGTATCCAGACTAGGAATCATCTGACTATCAGATGTCAATGGATCAACAACTATTGTTAACTGAACATTAGTCATACCAGGCTCCATTTCATTTAATACAATCTTACTTCAAGGTTTATGATCACTGATATAGCTATCCTCAAGAAACGTTGCATTATACAAATACTTTGTTCTCTTCAGGACTATAGAAGTATCCATCTCCGGTCTTATTAGAATATCCCACAAACAAGAAGCCTACTTACTTGGGTCTAGCTTTCCACTTCTGTTCTTCAGCACGTGTGTTGGATACCCCTATATGCGGAAATGTCGTAAACTAACTTTACGACCATTCCATAACTTTAAGGGAGTCTTAGGAACAGATTTGGATGGGACTACATTCAAAATGTAAGCCGCAGTTTGTAAAGCATATTTGTAATTTTAAGAAACTAATCATTGATCTCACCATTTCCATTAGTGTTTTATTTCTCCTCTTCGCGACACCATTTTGCTGTGGTGTACCATGAGCTATGAGTTGGGACACTATCCCATACTAGACCATAAAGTCTTCAAACTCTTGGTCAAGGTACTCACCTCCACGATCAGATCGTAGAGACTTGATAGTCTTTCCTGACTGGTTCTCAACTACAGATCGGAATTATTTGAACTTTTCAAAAGTTTCCAACTTTCATTGCATTAGGTAGACATATTCGTATCTAGAGTAGTCATCTATAAAAGTGACATAATACTTATAGCCCCCTTTTGCTTTAACATTCATCGATCCGCAGACGTTTGAATGTTAAGCTCTAGTGGTTCTTTAGCTCTAAACCATTTTCCAGTAAAAGGTCTCTTGGTCATTTTACCTTCCAGACATGACTCGCAGACAGGTAAGGTGCCAACCTTTAACTCACTTAAAGGCCCACTTTTAACTAGTCTATCTATCCTGCCAAGGTTAATATGGCCAAGTCTTAGATGCCACAGATACGTTTCGTTTTCTGGAGAAATCATTTGTCATTTTTTTTTTGGTTTTTCAACTTTAAACATTTCAGCGTTGAGCTGTGTTGTATGTATTAACGGCCATAAAACATACAAATTGTTTTCATTTAATCATGAACATATATTCAAACTATTCTTTGCAATAATAACAAACTTATTATTAAAAGAAACATAATATAATTGTTCCAACAACTTTGAAACAGAAATCAAATTTCTTGTGAATCCAGGAATTGACGAGAGCGTTTTTGTCATTAGAAAATGCCCGTAAAAAATAATTTATAAAAAACCTTAAATGCCTCGAAATGTTACAAAACAAGTGCAATGGCAAGTAAAGGTATCATTTACATGGAAAGGAAAATTAACTGGCTAATACTAGTTAACTACTATTAAACCTAAGCTAAGCATAAATGAAGTAAAGATCAATGGTTTTTTTTGGAAAGTTAATAACTACTATGCAACTACAATTAGACTAGTTAACCTAACATGCAATTAGAGTTAAAATATGGTAATGAGAACTAAGGAATTGATGGAATCGACAAGTGAATAATGTGCAGTATAGGAATTTATCATAAGTGTGCTTTAATCTTGTGTAACCAACCTAGGAGGTACAGGATTGGTTGTATACCACTTATGAGTGTCCAATCCATCATGTGTGGCATTGACCACCCTCAAGTGATTGTGCAATGAATGAACGTCTATCAAATAGGGGACTAATCTCTTTATAAAGTCACTAATCCTAGGATGTACAGTATTGATGCTTAACCTCTTACAAGCAACCAACCTAGGATGTATAGGATTGATAAGCCATTTGAGATTAGATAAAAAATTGAGATTAACAAGTTCAAATTTCACTCAAGTCATGAACTCTTGTTCAATCCTCCCATTCAAAAGAGCTTTAGAGAACCAATCATAATGTATAGCCAATTCTCTACTCTAATAATTTCTAAAACAACTTGCAAAGAGAGTAATGTACAATCTAAAACAAATCTTCTTGAAATCAATTAAAACAATGAATAAAACATATTTGATAAATTTAATATAATTGACAAAGTTCAATTCAAAGCCCAACATCCACAAGTATTCACATCAATCCCCTTAAAGGGATATTTAACTAATTATGACAAATAAATGAAAATAAATAGGAGAAGAGAGATAGAGAAGACTCATGTAGACATTCTCATTCCTTCAAGCTTGAATCCAATCTCCAAGTGTCCTTGAGTAGATAATAAGGATGATGGTCAGATTCGGTGAGGAATGATTCCTCAATCTAGGGTTAGTGATGTAAGAGAAATTAGAGAGTAGAAGAGAGAGAAAATGGGTAAAAGAAGAGCCCCTTTTCGTAATGAGAACAAGATGTATATACAGGGCTTCCAAAAGTAGGTCTGAAATGGATGATGTTGCTGCACATGATGCAGGTATAGTACGGGTATAACATGGGTAAGGTACTCGTGCAGTACCCGTGCACTCTTCATTTGTCTTCCTGGTTTGTGCAATGTGCACGGGTTGTGCAAGGGTAATGGACCAGTGCAGTTGATTCTTGCCCGAGGATCTGCTCCCTGATTTGGTGAATTGCACGGGTAATGCATGGGTGATACCCGTGTAGTTACTCATGCACTGTGGCTTCTCAAAGTTCCTCTTCCGGTGCACGGGTATGCTACTAGTGCACTATGGCATTCAATCCACCACTTTTTGCACACATGTCTTCTTTTTATCCCACTTCTAGATTTTTCACCTAATGCCTGCAACATCAACAAAAGAGCCATAAATACACATAAAACACCCAAGAACAAGGCAAAGGGAAAGGATATGAGTGCCAAAATGTATGACATTTTTGGCTCGATCAGGAATAAAAAATACATTGTTCAAAAAATTAAAACAATTTCCAAAATATGGTCTAACTACAACCACTGCTCTTGCTGACACGACATCCCCCGACCCAACACGCATAGAGAAGGCTCTTTCCTCAAGCTGTGTCTAAGAATCAGTCCACTGCATAGAAGAACAAACATGGTTAGTGGCCCTCGAATCAACTATCCAGGGTGAAGAATCATCTTCCACTAAACACAACTCAAGAACAAGTAAATCATATTTACCTTTCGTTTTCTTCTTCTTGGCAACCTCCTTTAGATATTGAGGACAGTTCCTCTTTCAGTGTCCAACCTTGTCACAATGGAAACATTTTCCTTTGCCTGGGTCGGTGGAGGCGCCATTCTTCTTACCTAGGGCTTTATTGGGCTTGGGCTTACCCTTTGCCTTCCCAGCAAACCTCTTCCTCTTTTTATTTCTAGAGAAAGATGGTTCAGCAACATTTGCCTTACCGGTCTTACTTTTGCTGTCCTTAGTCAAGGACTCAAAAGTAGTGAGCTCATTGCGTAACTGAGTGAGACCTAACTTTAGCTTGTTCATCTCATAGTTACTATAGAACTGATCGAAACTCTTCGGAAGAGTCATCAGTATGATGCTCACCTGACTGGGTTCATCAATGGCCCTACCATTGATCTTTGCCATGTTGAAATAGGACATCTAGGAGTGTGGTCTCCCTTTTTCTTTGAATTGCTTACCTTAGAATGGATGTATGGAATTTCTGATCTTGATCTTCAATAGTAAAACACCAAGAGCCTAAAAAAATAGTTCCGGTCACTTTTGAAATCACAATCAATATGATTGAAACTCGCGTAACCCTTAAATCGAAAGTGTGCACAAAACCTTTTGATGTTAAAGGCTTGTAAGTGCACTATCGAATGAGAACTTATGTTCTTTTTCTCTCTTGGCCGAAAATCTATGTGTATAGAGTAGGATTTTTTATTTTCAAAACAAACAAAAATCTCTCTCTATTTTGCTTCATGGTGGCCGAAAATTCATAACCTTATATTTATAGGTTGGCCGAATTTTCTCTTTCACCAAGTAAGGTTGGCCGAATTCATTGAATAGGAAATCTAGGGTTAGTTAATTTCCTTACTTGAAAAGGAATTGTCCTTTTCCCTAATTCCTATCAATTCAAGAATCCTAACCCTTGTAGGACTAGTGGTGGCCGAATTCTTTGTATAATAAGGAGTGTATGTGGACTTAATCCTTACCACATTAGGACTCCTATCACTTAAAAGAATTCCAACCCTAATCCAACACATAGTATTTAATTTACTGATCAGGAAAAGATTTTGATTTAAACTATTAATTAATTAAATAATTAATTAATTCCCATTTAATTAAAACAATAAAATAAAATAATATCTTGAGCTATTTTATTTAGCCTTGCCGCCCACACCATGTATATATGAGCCCAATATTATTTTTCTTATTTTTCTTATTTTATTTAATCCATTAGACTTTAAATAAAAGCCCACATGTGAACCAGACTTATTCTTACTAAAAGAAACAAGCCTACATGTCTCCTTTTAATATATTAATATAATAGTGCAGCCCATTAAATAAATAATAGACATATTATATTCTTAATATATTAAATGCAATTCTAGATGGACCCATAAATTGGTCCGGTAGAATATATCAAGTGATCCATGCAAGTACGTGTGGATTGTGGATCTTGGCGGGCTATCTAAATTTAAGCTTCAATAGACATAACCTAATCACAATCAACAAATGATTCACTTAGGTCCGATCTATTAATTTTAACTCATTCCACTAAAGGGCTAAAATTGAACTCTTAAATAAAGATAGAATAAGGAGATGTTTCTCATTCATACCCTAGACAATATTATAGGAGATGGTGTATCCTCGTGAATAATATCAGTAATCGCCAAGAACTCATAGACCGCCTATAGCTCTCCAAGTTACCATATTTCCTCATATGACCACATTTTGAACTTGGATATTTTGACTTGTCCAGAAGCCATGTCTTCAATAATCATTATTGAAAACTCAACGTTGAGATTTAATATCCAATACCTCAAAACATCCATATGATGATATTATACTCTCATTTAATAAATGGAGCCACGATGTCCATATCTATAAATGAAGTCCTCTATCGATTAACAAATGAATACCACCAAACTATCGAGGATAGACTATGCTATATAATCGTACTCATTGATAGCTCAAATGATAACACTTGCAACCATAAGTCCTATCATTTATCTCAGGATTTAGATAGACTCTCTGATTGTCCTGATAATGAAAAGACTTATATCTAGTGACGGTTCTAGATAAAGTATTTCATTGTGATCCAGTTCAATGCACCCAGTGCACTAGATTCTTTTACTCGAAAACCTTTCGATGATTTTAGACTCATCATAACTCATTTGATCCCACTCAAATGCTAGTAAAAGAATTCTACAACTTTATCAAGATAGAGGTGCCCAACCTTTAACTTAAGTTGTGAACATTATTCAAGACTAACTAAAGAATTGTGTCTACCTCATACATATCCGGATGTACAAACAATTCTTCATATCTCATAGTCTTTTGACCTTATGATTATTTACCTTGACAATTATAATTATAAATGCTATAAGATTTTGCAGAATCAGAAATCACTTTATTTATATGAAAAGATTGTCAATTACAATATTACACTCTTGCTATTGAGCATAATCATAACAATCTCCCACTTGCGCTATAGCAAATGTGTCATATCTCTCATTCCCATGTTCTCTAGGTGCCCATCAAAACTCTTCTGAGGTAGAGCCTTTGTGAAGCGATCTGCTAGATTTTCTACCGACGCGATTTTGGTAATCGTCACGTCTCCCCTATGAACAATCTCCCTTAAAAGATGATACTTTCTTTCAATGTGTTTTCCTCTCTTATGACTTCTTGGTTCTTTCGAATTAGCCACTGCTCCACTGTTGTCACAGTAGATAGTGATCTGCTTATTCGCGCTAGGAACTACTTCTAAGTCAATCAAGAATTGGCGAAGCCAAACAGCCTCCTTGGCAGCTTCGCATGCAGCTACATACTCTGCTTCCATGGTGGAGTCAGCAATACAAGATTGCTTGATACTCCTCCAAATGACTGCTCCTCCTCCAAGAGTAAACACAGATCCTGATGTGGATTTTCTAGAGTCAGAATCCGATTGGAAATCAGAATCTGTATACCCAACGGGGATTAAATCCCCTCCAGAGTATACAAGCATATTATCTTTCGTTCTCCTAAGATACTTGAAAATATACTTGACTGCCGTCCAGTGATCAGGACCAGGTTTCGATTGAAACCTGCTAACTATACCAACAGCAAAACAAATATCTGGTCTAGTACAGAGCATTGCATACATGAGACTTCCAACTGCCGAGGCATATGGAATTCTACTCATGAATTGCTCTTCATGCTCATTCTTAGGAACTTGTTCCTTAGAAAGTTTGATTCCATGCCTAAAAGGTAACATACCTTTCTTGGAATCTTGCATGGAAAACCTAGACAAGATTTTGTCTATGTATGAAGCTTAGGATAGTGCAATCCTTTTATTCTTTCTATCCCTTATTACTTGGATACCTAGAATAAAACTTGCTTCTCCTAAGTCCTTCATATCAAATTGTTTTGCTAACCATTCTTTTACTGATGTCAATACTCCCACATCGTTTCCAATGAGTAATATATCATCTACGTAAAGAATAAGAAAAACCAACTTGTCACCTTTGATCTTTTTGTATACACAAGGTTCTTCATGGTTCTGTAAAAATCCAAAACCTTTTACAGCTTGGTCAAACCTTATGTTCCAGGATCTGGATGCTTTCTTTAATCCATAAATTGATTTCTGCAACTTGCATACCTTTTCCATTTGGCCATTTTCAATGAATCCTTCTGGTTGCATCATATAGATGCTTTCGTCAAGACTTCCATTAAGGAAAGCTGTCTTAATGTCCATTTGCCAAATCTCTGAATCTAAAGATGCTGCAATGGATAAGAGTATCCTTATGGATTTAAGCATGGCCATAGGAGAGAAGGATTTCCTCGTAATCGATACCTTCTTTCTGTGTGTAACCTTTAGCTACCAATCTAGCTTTAAAAGTTTCCACATTTCTATCCATACCTCTTTTCCTCTTGTATACCCACTTGCAACCAATGGGTTTTATCCCTTTAGGCAAGTCTACTAGGGACCATACTTTGTTATCGAACATGGATTCAATCTCAGATTGCATTGCCTTTTGCCAATGGTGACAATCAACATCCTCCATTGCTTCCTTGTACGTGTAGGGATCATCGTCGTCAGGGAGATTCTCAACAGATTCTCCTAGACCGATATATCTTTCAGGTTGGGTTCTAACCCTCCCACTACGACGAGGAATGGTAGGTTGTTGATTTTGTGTTGGAGTGGAAATTACAATTGGGTTAGGTTGTGAAACCTCTTGTGGAATTGTATCTCCTGACATATCATTCAGGACAATTCTACTTTTGGGAACAAAATCATTCATATAGTCATTTTCCAGAAATGTAGCATTTGTTGAAACAAACACTTTTAGATCTGAAGGACTATAGAAATAATATCCTTTAGTTTCTTTTGGATATCCCACAAATATGCATGTTTTCGAACAGGACTCCATCTTTTCTGTCTTTCCTTTTAACACATGTGCAGGACAACCAAATATCCTTATGTGTTGTAAACAAGGCTTTCGCCCAGTCCACAACTCATATGGTGTTCCAGGAACCGACTTCGATGGTACCACGTTAAGAATATATATTGCAGTTTGTAGAGCATATCCCCAAAAAGAAATAGGAAGTGTTGAATAACTCAACATAGACCTAACCATGTTCAAAAGAGTTCTATTTCTCCTTTCTGCTACCCCATTTTGTTGAGGTGTACCTGGTGCAGAAAACTGAGAAACTATCCCATTATCAATAAGATATTCCTGAAACTCACCAGATAGATATTCTCCACCACGATCAGATCTCAAGATTTTTATGCGTTTCTCAAGCTGATTTTCTACTTCAGCTTTGAATGGTTTGAACATGTCAGTGTTGAAATGACGCCTCTTTTGCTTGACGGGCTTGACTGTTGGATCTTCTGCTAGCCGGTGGGTGGCCAATGATGCCGGGATTCCAGGCATTTCATTATGGTTCCAGGCGAAGATGTCGCTGAATTCCCTGAGAAGATCAACCAGTCGTTTTTTTACTTTTGGATCAAGGGTGGCTCCGACCTTGACGACCTTGGAGGGATCGTCATTCCTGACGGATATCTCTTCTAGTTTGTCCACGAGCTGCCCGCTGGCCCATTTCTTACTCCGTTCTTCCTCGTAGGGCATGATAGGTTCATCCTCCGGATGCCTAGGATGTTCTGCGGGCTCCTTCTCCTCCTGGATTATCCGGGATGTATCCATGTCTTCCTGGATTACTGTCACCTATACACACTGCTTCGCTAAGGCTGTAGGATTGGTAGATACTGCGTAGCATTTCCTGGCTGCCTGCTGGTCTCCGCGTACATCTCCTACCTTGGTTCCAACTGGGAATTTCAATACGTTGTGGTATATGGACAAGACTCCCTTCAAGGAGGACAGGAAAGGTCTCCCTAAGATGGCATTGTAGGCCGATGGTGTGTCCACCACAACAAAGTCGGTCATTACATTCTGTTGGAGCGGGGTGACCCCGATGATTACTGGGAGGATCATTGACCCCACTGGTATGATCGAGTCCCCAGTGAAACCGTAAAGTGGAGTGGTACAGCTGTTGTAGCAATGTTGCTTTAGGTTCAGTTTTTCCAGGGTATCCTTGAAGAGGATATCTACACTGCTACCCGTATCCACCAGCACGCGATGGACCAGACAGTTGGCGATCTGTATCGTGATGACCATTGGATCATCATGAGGTTGCACAGTGTTGAAGACATCTGCTTCGGTGAATACGATCTGAGCTGACTGGGAGGGCTCTGTCGGGCTCTGGCTGACTTCGAAGATCCTCGGCTCTCTCCAAGGTGGGGAACCTTTCTAGCGTGGTTTTTCCGGGAGTTATTGGACACGCCGGCCAATGTAGGACCTCCGCTGATAGTGTGTATCACCTGGATCTGTTGCATTAAGTCGGCCTGCTCCCCTTTCCTCTTTTCTGCATCCTCACAGATTTCAGCTTGCACCTCCCTTCCAGTTCTGATATTATCTCTGACCTGTTGTAGGAATTCAATCAGGCATCCTCCCCTTATCAAGGCCTCAATCTGGTTGCGCAAGTTATAGCACTCCGCAGTGTTGTGGCCCACGTCTTCGTGAAAGTCGATGTACTTGTACCGGTTTCTCCTGTCAGCTGGGGCCTTCATGGGAGCAGGCTTTTGGAGCAATCCTTTATCCCGTATGGCAAGATAGACTGTTTCCCTGGAAGCATTCAAAGGAGTATAGTGGTCATACCCTTTTTCCCCTTGCATTACTGGAGCCACGGTCCTGGGAGGCGGCGAAGCCCGGGGAGGGGTTCGTTTTGCTGGATATCTTTCTTGCCTATGCGGAGGTGCAGGGGGGCGATAGGTCAACCTATTGGGAGGTTTATTCCGAGCTCTCTGCATCGGCTCAAATTTGGGGGCTTCTTTCTTCAGACGCTTTGCCTTTCTCATGTCGTCATGTTCTATCTTAACCTTGAGTGGTTCGTCGATCTCGACCTGCTCAAAAGCCCGGTCATAGGCCTCCTGGTATGTCTCAGGAGGTCTCTTCGCGAAAGAACGGAAAAGCTTTCCTGCCTAGAGGTTTCGTCTGAAGTAAGCGAGGGTTTCTTTTTCAGTGAAAACTCTCATTTGTATGACCTCCTTGTGAAATCGCTCTACATACGATCGAAGAGTTTCACTCCGCTCCTGGATCACATATTGGAGGTGTATGGGATCTTTCGGACGAGGTTTAACTCCTTGGAATTGTGAGCAAAAATCGGTTGACAGCTTTGTGAAAGAATCCACGCTACCCATGGGCAGTTTCCTGAACCAGGTTTTCGCATAATCGGTCAAGGTTGTTAGAAACATTCTGCACATAGCTGCTCTGGTAGTGTTCTGGACTTCCATCTGTTGAATGAAGCTCTCTAGATGGCTTAGAGGATCCTCCGTTCCAGAGAACTTATCCGCTGGCATTTTGAATTTTGGGGGGAGCTCTGCTTCCCGGATCCTCCTAGTGAAGGGAAGCGTTCATCTCGCTCAGGGGATTCTTTTTGTCCTCTTTATTCTTTCCCTTCCTTATCTGCTGGACCTCTTTTTGTAGCTTGGCCAGCTGATCCCTTAGTCGCTTGTTCCTGGGTCTCTTCGAGTTAACCTCAGATTCCTCACTGTCAAATCTTTTTGATGAATTGGCAATTTCTATCCAGTCCTCCTCCTGGACATGATCCACTCGGGGAGTTTGTCTACTTTCCTCCTCTAGGGCCCGGGTTGTTCTCCTAGATGTAGTTGGATGAGATAGCCCTCGCGGCCTCCGGGTAAAAACATCCGCGGCAGACTTAACTAGCCGGGGTTGATATTGTGAAAGTCTTTTAGGAGCTGGGGGCATGGGTCCCAGCCTATCCCGGATCGAACGTTGGGGCCCTGATCTATCTCGAGCCGGCTCGGGAGAAGGAGGGCCTAGGCGATCGAAAGCAGGTGGTCTAGTTCCAAGCCTGCTCGTCTCTTCCTGATCATTCAGGTTGGTTGGCTGGATTGTGATTCCTTCAGCGAGGAGGTGGACGCGGATGGATTCTACGAAGGCCGCCGCTTGTTGGTCGAGCGCTGCCTAGCTCACTATGGGGTGGCCAGTAGCCCGCGTATTGGTTGTCTAGATCGGAGCTTGACTACTATATCCAGACTTTCTCCCCCTTCCTGGGGCTTTTCAGGTTGGCCTCGTCGGAGACTGCTCCGGGACTCTGTGTTGGCCTTGGGAGGAGCGGAGCCTCATAGTTCCTGTAAAACAATGAAAATATAAATGCAAACAATCGGTTAATCGGGTGTAGGAAAAGTTCTCACAGACGGCGCCAGAAAGTGTTAACGAAAATTTTGCTCGGGATGAGAAATCCTAGTTAACGCCCTCAAGACCACTACCACATAGGTTGTGGCCAAAATTCTTTATAGATGTAACAGTGGTTTATAAAATGACAAGTAGGCAAGAATGTTTTTATTTAGCATGCATGGTACACGAATACAAAGATTCTTCTCTCTTTTCTCTCAAATCTCTCTGGGAAATGGTCGATTGTTAGTCGTATGCCTGTCGAATAGTAGTCTCTCCTTTTCATTTCTTTTCTTTTCTATTTATACATGGTTTGTAGGTCAACAGACTGATTCTCCCTTGATTGTCTCAGTGATTGTCTCAGTCTCTTCCTTATCGGGTGGGATTTCTTGCGTTAATATCATTTGACTTTTAGATTGACGCCCGAATTGAGAGTATCGTGGTGGAGATCAGTTTGTTTCCTTTTTGGATTTCATTACTTGTTCTGCATGTAGATAACGCTTCCAGGTATGATTTAATGCATTCCTCGTATCCTTTCAGTATGATCCTTATAGAAGTCGCGGGACATGACGATATGGTGTGATGCATCAACCAGGGAGGTTGTTTAGTATTTCAACCTTGATGTTTGAGAAGTTTCATCCAGCTTGGAGCCAGATCCGGCTTCTCTTGACTTTTTCGAAGCTAGATGTGGCCTTGACTGACCTTTTTGAAGCTAGGTGTGGCTTCGACTGACCTCGCGGCCTTCTAGGGACATTCTTCTGTGTCAATCGAGGTACAGACGAGTTTCTTGAGCATTTACGAGATGACCTTGACTTCGGGGAGCTTCTAGTTTTGATGATGCGGGCTAAGTCCGATCATTCCGGGATCTATCTCGGATGTTTCCGGAGCCCGCCCTTGTTCCTGGGGTGGTATCGCAGTTCGGCCCTGGATAGAGAGGTCTCCTGGTGGAAGTTTTCGGGTCCGGGCTTTATCCCAGATGTTTCTGGAGCCCGCCCTTGTGCCTGGGGTGGTATCGTAGCTTGGCTATGGATATAGAGGTCTTCAGGTGAAACTTTCGGGTATGGAACCAGGTCTAGGAAGTGGCAAATTTCGCTTTGGTCCTTAGCCAATTTTGGCTATTAATAGATATTATTCATGAGGATACACCATCTCCTATTAGATTGTCTAGGGTATGAATGAGAAACATCTCCTTATTCTATCTTTATTTAAGAGTTCAATTTTAGCTCTTTAGTGGATTGAGTTAAAATTAATAGATCGGACCTAAGTGAATCATTTGTTGATTGTTATTAGGTTATGTCTATTGAAGCTTAAATTTAGATAGCTCGCCAAGATCCACAATCCACACATACTTGCATGGATCACTTGATATATTCTACCGGACCAATTTATGGGTCCATCTAGAATTGCATTTAATATATTAAGAATATAATATGTCTATTATTTATTTAATGGGCTGCTCTATTATATTAATATATTAAAATGAGACATGTGGGTATGTTTCTTTTAGTAAGAATAAGTCTGGTTCACATGTGGGCTTTTATTTAAAGTCTAATGGATTAAATAAAATAAGAAAAATAATATTAGGCCTATATATATATGGTGTGGGCGGCAAGGCTAATAAAATAGCCCAAGATATTATTTTATTTTATTGTTTTAATTAAATGGAAATTAATTAATTAATTAATTAATTAATAGTTTAAATCAAAATCTTTTCCTGATCAGTAAATAAAATATTATGTGTTGGATTAGGGTTAGAATTCTTTTAAGTGATAGGAGTCCTAATGTGGTAAGGATTAAGTCCACATACACTCCATACCACACAAAGAATTCGGCCACCCTAATCCTATAAGGGTTAGGATTCTTAAATTGATAGGAATTAGGGAAAAGCACAATTCCTTTTCAAGTAAGGAAATTGGCCAACCCTAAATTTCCTACACAAAGAATTCGGCCAACCCTATTTTGAGAAGGAGAAATTTCGGTCACCTTATAAATATAAGGTGATAAATTTCGGCCACCAAGAAGCTTGAGTGAGAGAGATTTTTGTTTGCTTTGAAAAATAAAAATCGTACTCAATACACATAGAATTTCGGCCAAGAGAGAAAAAGAAAAAGAAGTTCTCATTCGATAGTGCACTTGCAAGCCTTTAACATCAAAAGGTTTTGTGCACACTTTCGATTTAGGGTTACGCGAGTTCCAATCATATTGATTGTGAATTCAAAAGTGACCGGAACTATTTTTCTAGGCTCTTGGTGTTTTGGTATTGAAGATCAGGATCAGAAGTTCCATACATCCATTCTCAGGTAAGCAATTCAAAGAAAAAAGGGAGACCACTCTCCTAGGTGATTCACGTACGTGCTAGGATTGAAGATCTTGCTGATTACCATCAACGTAAGTAAATCGGATCACGCGACAAGAGGTATTTAACTCTAACCGTATATTTGTGTTTAATTAATTAAAGAGTTAAGGTTCAAATCTTCAGAAAAATTTTAAACTATACGAAAATCTACTTTTCGCCTTCCGCTGCGGTTTTAGTTAATTTTTCCCTTCAAGGAGGAAGTGCTCAAGTAGGGAATTCCAGAATAATATCCTTTGGTGGGTTAGCCCCCAGCCCGGAGGACTATAGCTTCGTCTCTGTTCAAAGACAAGAAAGGTAAGGAAGTGAAGTCTCAAGCGAACTAGGGAAGTAGGTAGTGGGAAAGATAAAGGAGAAACTTCTAATCCGAGTAGTAAAAGTACGAACCACTAAATTCTTCTAGGAACGCCACGCTCGAAGCGAATAAACCCCTTTGTGAACGACTTAGTCGGGGTACATAAGAAAATGGGATTTTGGAAAGGATTCTGCCAATATACCCCGTATTTGTATTTGCAAGAGTTGCAAACCAAAGTCTTTTGGGAGCAATCCCATTTCCAATGGAGTTATGTTATCGGTACAGTCCACAAAGAAATTAGCGTTTTCTTCAATGTGAAAGAAGAAGAAGGCTCGTACTCACTTGAACCTCTTAGATACCTGGTACGGGGCGGGGAAGTAAGCAATAGCGCGAAGAGAGGGAAATGCGCTAAAGCAGTGAGCTAGTAATAGATAGCGCACCTAAGAATTGGTTTTTCCGTAATATAACGAAGTTCCTGGTCATGCAATTCCAAATCCAGTAGGGGTGGAAAAAGATAAGGTAAGCATCCAAACCGGCATCATCCGAACTAACATATCCAGTTTATCTCACAACATATCTAGTTTATCCTGAAGCAGCATTTCTCGAGGTAGCATTCCTATAAACAGAGGATGAAACCCTTGCTTGTTTATCTCGACGAGGGTTTATGAATCACTCAAATGAGCCTTTCTTGCTGCATCTGAATCGGCATCCTTATCCATATCTTTATGAGCAGGGGCATCCAAATCCGAATCTGTAGAATCTGAAAATACACAAAGTGTGTCTAATACAACCTAGAGGGGGGGGGGTGAATAAGTTTTAGTTGATTTATTACCAACTTTCGACTTAATCAATTTTAATAATCCTACTCCATATTAGCAATCAATCAATCCAATATAAATATGCGGAAAACAATAAAAACACAAGGATTGATTTACGTGAGAAACCCTCCAACTGGGCAAAACTCACGGGCTATCCTTCTAGCCACATACGGTCCTCAAATCCACTATTTGAACGAAAGTTTACAACCTAGGTTGACCTCAAGTCACACCTACTTGGTCACTAACCCTTTCACTCTACCCAACGGGTTTTAATAATGATTCTTGACCACAAGCTTGTGCACTAACTCACTTAGTCACAAGACTTAACAATCAATGAAGAGGTTAAACAACCTATGTGAATATGTAAAAGATATTCAAACATGCAATTAATGCTAGGCAACAATAAATGCTTATCTAAGGATTTAAAGATGTCAATAAATGCAAATCCTAGATATCAATATCTAAATGCAAATGCATGAAGATTTAGCTAGAAGGGTAAAATCGTCCTAAATGCTAGCTATTAATGAACAAAGCTCTCGACCAACGAACATCAACTCAAACATGTTATAAATGCCAATAAACATAAAGATATGCAATAAAAACATATAAAAGAGCTAACCCTAGGCAAACAAGAACATAAACAAATACAAAGAGATTTAGGGCATGTTCAAGTTACCTAGTCAATGAAAGCAAGAAGAATCCATGATGAGATGATGCTTGAAGATGTTAGATGCACATGGATTTGTGTTTGGTTGAGTAAAGATGAGTTCTTGGGAGTTTCTCTCTCTAAGGGAAGCTTGGCCTATCAAAAATGGCTTCTTGAACTCATGAAAACGAGCAAGGAAGAAGATAGAGTATATATAAGGGAGCCCTAGTTAAAACAGCGTCGTTTTGAACTTAGGGCACAAAATCCCGTCAATACCGCTAGATAGACCGCGTCTCAGGCAAGTGTCCAGACCGCGGTATACACAGCAGTGCACCGTCTGGACAACACCGCGGTGCAGGGCGCTGTGCATGCAGGTGCACAGGCCGCGGTATGGGCAACAAAGGCCTACTGGACAGCACCGCGACTTGAGTCGCTATGCGTGCAAGTGTACAGGAAGCGGTATAGGAAGCATGACCCTGCTGAGATATACCGCTCTGTATGCCGCGGTGCAGACATGTCTTGCCAAGCGGTCTAGGCCGCGCTAAGAGAAGAATTTCTCTTTTCGAGGCAAACTCAACACACTAAGTGCTGTGCAATCAGTGCAAGTGTGGAGTGTGAAAAGAGGCGTACAATACATCATTCAATAACATGAAGATAAGAACATAATGCATGCAAGTGAGTGTGTGCAACTAGATCTCTTCAAAGAAAGTTAAACTAGTGAGATACCTTTGAAGTGCTCTTTGAGAGAGATGATGTCCTTGAGGCTTGATCACACTCAAGAGGCCTAAACTACCCTTACAAAGAATAATCCCCAATGTGGTTTGTCAACGAAATAAGCCAATCAAAATATGAGGAACTTACAGAATCAATTGGAGAATCCCCATCCGCACCGGAATTGGCTAAATCTAGTATAGTGGGTGAATCACTCGTGGTAGTCCGTCATCACATCAGTATACTTATTTTGTTGGCATACGCTGCTTCGAGTAAAGCTATAATACGATCAGTAGAAAAGGAAGTAATTCAAATGTTAACCTAAAAAGCGGCGTACCACAAAAAAGAAGACCTTGAATTCGTGCACGCACATCGCCGCAAAAAAGCAACTCGATTTATATACGCATAATGGTGGGAACTCCCTGATCGAAGCCAAGCTACCTTTAGCTAGGAGCCTCTTTTCCTTCTGCCCAGCTCCTCTCCCTTCGATCGAGTTGCAGTTGGCCTTGTTTCAGTCATAATGAGTCCCCGGGACCCTATCTTTAGTAGGTTTCTTAGTCTTCGCTCTCAAGAACTAGTACGCCCTGTTCTCGAAAGCCGAAGAGCAGCTAAACAAAACTATCATAGGCTGGGGCTGGCCGGCCAGGCAATGGAATTGTTGAAGGACGGACTCGTCAGAGCAGTTATTCCTGCATTTGTTGACTAAAAGCCAAAGCGTCACACAAACCCAATGCCGATACCAACACACACTGCAAGGGATCGTAATTGCAGTGGGAATGGCCTCGGCGATTGAGAGGAAACTCCTTTAGTGGAATATATAATATATATAGCCATTTCTTCCTACCTTTAGTTCTCTATCGAAATCACAAGCAGAGGGTGCAGCGGACTATAAAACTTTGGCAATTGGAGCATCTTTCTGTTGTCAAAACCAATGTTTGGACCTACCCTACGGGGAATTGCACCGACAAGTCACCTGCTCCGCTTAGTATTAATCTAATCTGGAAGTAGGAAAGACATTCCCTTGTCGTTTACTGCGCGAACTCATACGCATACTTTGATGCTAACTCGAATGATGTCTCGGGAGAATTCCTTTTTCAAGCACCTCCTGCAGGACTGGATCCTCATTCTGGACGACATTCAAAAGAAAAGCAATCTCAAGGGAGGATAGGAAATCGACTCTATCTACTGATGCGGGAAAGGCTGTTGAGAAGGGGACATGTGATCAATTTGTCATCGTTTCTAACCGATCCATTGCGTGTCACGTCGCCCTATCCATAGAGGAAGAAGGCGTATGTGAAAGTATCAAATCTTTCCTACCAATATCGATATTGGTAGTCTAGTAATTATAGCGTGCCTCCCTTCTTTGATGATGTTGTCACTTCTTTGAAACTAGAGCTTCAAGCAACTATTGATGCAGGAACAAACCACTAGAAATAGGTCTCGCTACGTGTATAATTTTGTATATGATTAATCTCCAGACATTGACCCACCAAGGGTTGACCATGCAGGGGAAGATAGATTGACTAATGAGCGAGGTACCTTAGCTTATATGTGGCCAGGTTGACACCTTCCTTTAAGAAGTCCCCAAAGAAGAAATAAACCAATTTCCGAGTTCTTTGACCCACTACCAAATGTTTCGCTCAAAAGGACATCTTGTGAACAGAAAGATGAGAGTTGACGGACCCTTTGTCTCACACGGCTTTGAAAGCGCTTTTTCGGCAGCAGGAGTGTCATATTTCATAGATATGGTTGGTGTCGCGTATCTGACTGAACGAGCAAGTCTCTCCAGTAATTTGGTGCAGCAAAGCAGCTTTGTGCACGAGGATCAATAAATTGAAATATTTAATGATTCAACTCATTCAGCAGTGGAAGACTTCCACGACATGTATTGGTCAGTCATTTCAGACATTCTTTCGTAAATACATTGGATGTCCGGGCATCAAGAACGAAGAAGGAAGGCGAGGCCAAGGAACATCCCGAAAGGAGAAATGGCAAGGAATACCGGGGATCAATCAACGAGCAATTTCCGCTCATCCGGGTGAAAAGCTTTCCCAAAGGAGAGATCTTCCCCTTCTCTATGGTAAAGAATTGGGATCGAGGTTAAGTTCCAAGTCGTATATGCTCAAGAGAGAGACTCTGTAACTAGGAATTGAAGAGTTTGGACCTCCAAATGTCACCCACGAAAGGGTAGGAAACTCACGATAGAAGCTCTGTTTGTCTAGCAAGAAGTCGATACACCTGAATTGAATGAGAGGCGACTTATTTGTTTGCTATTCTAGGACATTCCCAGGTTTATTTATCCTGGAATCAACACTTTAGAAAGAACTCTGGGAGAAAACCTGCCCACCGCTTCTCTTGAAGCTCTCTTCTTATGTATGTGATTGATAGAGACAAAGAGAGGTAGGGATTGGATCGATGACAAAGTAGGATCCCGATTGCTCTGTCACTGCATCCAACAACTTCTCCCTAGCTAGAGTGAGAAACCATACCTTGCCACATGGAACTGGGTCTTACCATACCATTCTTATCCTGCCCTCCAGCCCTTGTGAGTGAGCAAAGCAAGCTATACCTGATACCGAGCAAGGAAACTTACCCTGCCACATTGATCATGGAAGTAGCGGATTGAAATGATAGTGGCAAGGTAGTTTACTTGCTTAGATTATAAGGAAGAGACCAAGCAAGAGGCATTCCGTTCTATACTTGCTTGTGAGTGAGAATCCTTGTTCCACATTCCTCTACAGGAACAAGAGCAGATCGAGCTGACAAAGATAAGGGTTTGGCTGTTGCTAAGGAAACACTCAAGGATCGAGTGACCCAACTTGATGGCAAGGTCGACCATTTGGGCGGACAAGTGTAGACTATGGCAAAAAGGCAGGAGAATCAGGAATCGTTGGTCACCAGACGCTCGCTAATGAGTACCGCGTCTTCCCAGTGAAGGAGAGCAGAGCCGTCTTCATGGGGCCTCAACGATCCCGGTGGCGATGTCCAAAGCGTGACGGTGACGGACTAGGTCAAATTGAGGTGAGGAGCTTGCTGTGGAGATAGGTCTCCGGTTCGTGAACCGAATGTCTCACCTGGCGACTCCAGACACATTTGAGTCCCGGAACCGCAGCCATTCAACGGGGGATTCGAAATGCCAAGGCTCGAAGACCTCTGGGACATGGAACAGTACTTTAATTAAGGCTGTTCGTGCCCCTTTTGACGACCAAGTCACAATGGCAACAATGTATCTTTCTGGGGATACGAAGCAGTGGTGGCGGACGCGATATGAGGACGTGCTGGAAGGCCATTGCGAGATCAACGCCTGGGAGGAACTAAATAGGAAGCTCAAGGAAAGGCTGAAGGCGAGAACCTGTGCCCTTCCCCACCATCTTCTGCTTTGCTTCTTCCGGCCAACCAAACCAAACGATTCAAGCTATGAGGAACTCGCCAATGACTTGACTTTGATTTCCACCCTTGCCCGGGAACAAATGCTTCAAGGCTGTACCTCCTTGGTCCCGATCGGCCGTTACCAGTAGCAGGAGATTACCCAACCACAGGACCCGAGTCATCTTCTTCCCATCCCATAGTTTCTGTCCCTTCATCCCCTCCCAGTGGCTAGGCACCTGCCAAGCAATGCCTTGTGCGTTCCCCATTAGCAGGAAGAGCGGAACTGGGACATCTAAGCCTGGAACCGCAAGTAAAGCCCTTAAGTAAGTCCATCTATTTCCGACTATCGATCTCACTCCAGCCGAGTCCAATCCGAATCAATCAATTTCATCTGGTGCTGGCTAATCATCTCAATCTCGTGCCTCTAATGGCCATGGAAGCCCATGGGCTGCACCTAAACTCTCAGATCCTGACGGAACGGAACCTAAAAGTAAAAGGGCCCAGCCAAGCGCTAGCAACCGGTAGGGGAGGCCATGGGAGCAAGTAAACCAATGGAGGCCCCTGATTCCTCTCTTTCCGAGCCCACCGGTGGCGAAGAAGCGTGAACAGGCCCATATGGGGGGAGGTAGGAACCATCGGACTAAACGTCTCCAGGTCCTCTCCCTCAACATCTGGACTCGAGTCGAGCCGGAACCATAAACAGATTCTTTTGCACCTGTCCCACCGGCATCTTCCTCTCCGTATCCAAATGCTTGTTCTACTGGCCCTAACGAGAAGCCTCAATCAGGGTTCCGAAACGATCCAATTAATCCTCTGCTCGCCTCCCAGCCAATACTGGATACAATGAGTTATTGCAATGCTGGGCCATCAATAAAGGAATTCGAGGAAGGTGGAGCAAGTCGATACCATTCTCAATCTTCCGAAGTAGCAGCAACCGAACCTGGGGAATGAATGCTGACGGTACGGAATGAAACTGAAGTACCCCATCTCTTCTTTCTGCATCCGGTCGGATGGAAGGAACGGGAGCTCAATTGGCCAAGTATTCTTCTACACTGGCTGACCCCAGCTCACTAATAATAAGTAAGGAATGCCCGGACCCACGGGATCTAATGCTTGACCAAGGCGATTAACTCCAGCTTAATGAAACGAACAGGGAGAAGTGGTCCCGGGACCGGATAGAGGCGAATAAGAATCCAATTCCTTGCCACCAAAGGTAGTTTACTTGCTTATATATTATATAAGGCACTCACCTCCCTATCTAGTTCCCCCATGTTGGTAAGCCCTGAACTCGAACTAATGTATTCAAAGTCCGAGCCAAGGTGATCAATTGCTAGCTAAGCCCCACCATATTCTTTTTCTTTGTCTCTCTCCCATTCCCGTGTCCCAGGGCACACCTATCCATGTTTTCACTTATCTCCCTCCGCTCTAGGCTCCCAACATTTGCTGCTGCCGATGATCCCTAAACCGCAGAAGCAGGTGGGGCGTGGGCCAAACCCAACCTCGTGAGTGAGCCAGCACTCATAAAGACGTAAGTAGAGACAGTGATCCCTCGTCTCCCAGGTCATCTTCTGCTGTTCCCGTTCCCATCCATCCGAAGGGGAGGTGCATCTTCATATCAATTGGTGGACCCATCATTAGCAGCAATTGGAGAATACTGGGGATCTGGTGCCGATAGAAGCCATTAAGCTGAGCTATCCCGGCCCAGTTGCCCATATCTTTATTCCGAATCCAGTCAATCCTTTCCATCAATCGATCAGAGGTAAGCACTAGAGGCGAACTATTCATCTCTTCCAACCGGTTCAATGGTAAAATGGAAAGAATTTGGATTCGAATCCCAAGAGGTTCTTGCCAGTCGGACTGAACCACCAGGGATGACCTCCCAACTAGTACTTATCCCCCCAGGTCTCTTGCTCCTGTGTGGCTACCGAGGGGAAGAACTCCGTGGGACCCCCCCTCCTTCTAGGGCGCCTAGATAGTGAAACCAAATAGCTTATTGACATCATTATGATCACCGGTAGGTATCCGGATATGGACTTTGGTGGGGAAAGAAGCTTTGAAGGAACTATTTATATATATAAAAACAAACTATGTGGTTCGGTCGTTCGCTAATTTCGTGAGGTCGCGAACTCCCTCACCTTATAGCCCTCTTTCAACTAATCAATTTCTCTGAATAGTTGATTCCGCCCCCACCCTTTGCTTTCTGGAACCTAAGTATCCCTATAGTTTAGAGATTCCTTGCAACTTCTCTAGTTGATAAATAGCTACTGACATTTGGCATAGTTTAGTTAGCCCTACCCGACTCGTTAGAACGCCTATAGATTAGAAAAAAAGAGCGATAATATATGCTACTAAGCCTGGAGATATAGATGGAAAGGTTCATAGTTTGACGTAGGGGTGGGGAGAGAAAGGAAAATCTTAGAAACCTAGTTCAAAAACACGGCCAGGCTTAAACTGTAGCGAGGAAGAAACTTACATCCCTAACCAATATTCTGTAACCCCAGCTCTTAAAACCACTGTAGTCTGAATCTTCATGGAAGAAGAAGCGGTCCTGCCTTGTTATAACAACGATGACTGAACAAGAATTTCTATATAATAAAGTGGATTCATCATGCACTAAATTGATACAAGATGCAAAGAATGGAGACGAGAATTATCGAATTGACTCAGCGATTTGGTACACGAGGATGATCTATCCACCAAAAAATGACTTATTTTGAGCCCTTGGGTTTGACTCTATCCTATTTTATGGTTATATATACAAATTCAAGATCGTGAAGATGAGCACTCTCATCGAAGGGGAGCAGCGGGTTGAGTTTGAGTCTATAGTGAAAGAAGACTACTATGAAATCGAAAAGTGGAAGGTTGCGGGATGCGTACCAAGCTGGATATCTTGGCTCGAATAGCTGCTGTTCACCATCAAAGCCTCAGAGAGGAGAGTGGAGTATCAAACATATATATATATATAAATATATCTAGTACAACACGAAGACCGGAGCCAAACGTTAGGATAAGTGGTTTTCTCTTTTCCGAGAAGGGGTCACGCCCCTATTATTCTATTAAGCCCTTTCGGTTGGTACCTTCACCCTTGGACCTTTCCGAAGGATGGCACTTTCGATTCTATATTTTATTGCAACTCTCGAGCTTCTCTACCAATGAGAGAGGAAAGAAGTAGCGAGACTGGTACGAAGAGGAAGTTGCAACCTCCGAATCAACTAATATGCTAGCTGCATCACTCGACGAATAGGAATCTGAGAAGTCAAATAGCGGGGAATCGGGCAGATGACTAGGAGAATAGAGTGGATGACTCCCTCTCTTCCTTGATAAGGGGACGAGGAAGATACGAATAAGAAAGAAAAGAGTCTGAGCTCAAAGGCATTAGCATGGCTCCCCTCGGCCGTAAATGTGAGTTCAAATCAAAAGGATTGACCGAGGGCACTTCCTCAACTTTCCAGTTGAGTTAGCTCGCTTCCTCAACTTTCAGAGGATCAATACTTCAAGGCGCTCGGCTGCTGCGAGTGCTGAAGCCCAGTCCTTCACTTATTGGCAACTCTAGCTCAGCCCACTTTTTGACTCCATGAGAAGAAGATTCTCCCCCATCTCGGTTAAGTCCAAGATCGATGGTTGTGAACTGCTTCACATAGTCCAGAACCGAGCCTGTTGAGACATATTAGACTCTGACAGGAAATGTACTCTACGTTCTCAGGAAGGAACTTAAGCTTTCCACCCTAGTCTTATGGATCACTTTCTTACATAAGTTATTATGCTGCTGAAGCGACAGAACCGACTGTATAGTCAATAGAAGCAGCTGGATCAATTGGATGATGGATAGAAAGACTGATGGATACACTCTTACTTTGCACGCTGGACTACCAGCTGTGTCTGCTTGTCGTGCAAGACTATTCATCTCGTTGACCTCTGTCTGGTATGAACTTGTTAGATCTCTAGTGTTGATAAGTGGCCCAGTTATTGATGTTGATGGAAGTGACGTGTTGCCTGCAGTCTGATAGCCCTCCAGTTTCCCTATGAATTTGACTGCAAAATCCTGAATAATCGATTGCTTGGCTCTGCAGAATGAGAAAAAAGGATCGATTCCGAGAAGGCCTGTTCTCTTGGTCCTATAATCGATTGCTGTTACCACTACCCGCAGTTCTATTCCGTGTCCCATGGCCTCTATTAACGTATTTAACACCTCATTGAACATCTCGACCCGGCCAGACACTAGAAGAAAAGAACCCGCGATCAATGACCTAGCCAAGTAGTGAACGACTCTTATTAATGATCGGCCAGAATCATCTAAGTGGGAAGGTCAAGTTGGGTCAATCACTCAACCTAGTAAGTGTAGATTACACTCCCAGCCTTAACCCTGTCTCTCGTCTTTTTTCTAATGTCCCCGACATCGTTTTTGGGTATAGGCTGATAGTTAGGCGGTGACTCACGTATCCCTGCATCACAAGCACCAAGGCGAGAGCTAGGATCAATTAAAGATAAAGAAAGATTGAAATCTTCCCGTTAGCACCTCACATATGTTAGAAAACGTTGGTTGCCTTACTCTAACAAGTAAGCAAGTAAACTACCTTAGTGCCATGTTGTAGAAATTCAAATTAATGCATTCATCTATCATGGTGGTCGTAGGTCACAATCCTTTCCCACCATTGAAGTGGAAATCCTGTCTTTTTACTTTATATCCGGGCAGCTGCGGTAGCTGACTAATTAATCTATAATGGATTCGGGGTAGGACTTTCCTACTTAATCTCCCTTAATGATTTGCAAGCTCATCTCCTTTATTATTATTATGGCATTCTTTTGTGGAAAATAGACTTTAGGGTTTGCTCTTATGATCGTGCCACGGCCGAAGTAATTCCAGCTTTCGCGTTAACCAATCGATTTCGGATGAATCCTCGTATCGAAGGTCGGAATGGAAGAAGCAAGCTATTCATCTCGCCAGAAGCAAGCTGATGGGACACAAGAACCGCTGGAGAAAACCAATTACGCTGGGTTCTCAATTCCATGTAATATGCAGTGAGTTTGAATTGACCCGGTTAGCTAGAAGGTTCCTTTCGCTACCGTCCTAAGGTTCAACCAACCGTTGGTTTGCTTTAACAAGATTTCGCTTCAGTGAACCCGACGCGAAGTAGTTGGTGAAACCTGAGCGTAACTATGTCACGTGAACCTAGGATTCTATTTTATCATCAATCCAATCACCGTTCACCTTTTTTCTTTTTCTTATCAATGAATGGATCTCTTTACTTGTATGACTTAGATGTCTTGTATTTCTCAAAAAAGTGATTCGATTGATGGGATTTGGTATGAGACTTATGAGATCGATGATATCGATGAGATTGATATTCAAATGTGAACCTCTATGAGTGCTCTGTGTTAGAATTGACTATAATTTCATTAATTCAAGTTTTGATTTATTCAATTCATTATATGTCTTAATTCTTTGTTCATGTTAATGCATGATTTTACGCTGATATGAATTTAGGGTTTGGATAGTTTAACAATTGAGTTTGGAGTGTTGATTTACACCTAATCTTAATTAATCTTCAATTGAATGAATAAAATTGATCTTAGCGTTGATTTATGCAAGCAGGTTTTGGTTCATTAATTCTTGCACTTAATGGGTTCTCAATTATAGTTTGCGCCATTGATTTATGGGTAAATTATGATTGAGAACACTTGATTCATCCCAGGATCATACGGTAACAATCATACTTAAGATAAAAATGAACCCTTAACTTGATTAATATCTTGTTCACAAGTCAATTCGAAACACTGAGTAAGTTGGGGAGCATTGATGACCAAGTTCTTTCATTTCTTTATCACAACATCACATTCTTTTAATTGCCTTCTTATTTTAATTTAGTTTAGTTTCAATTCAATCATCAATCAATCTTTTGGTTAATAATTTTTTTTAAGGTTGTCGTGTCATTAGTTAATGGTTTTATTTTTATTTTTATTTTATTTTTTTGTTTTTAGTTTTTAGATTTTGTTTTCTTTTTATTTTGTTATTATTATTTTTTTCTTTTCAAGAACAATTGACTTCTATCGGAAACAAGCTTATGATGAGGAAAGTGAAGCAAGCCATGGATTTGCTATGCACATGGATTCTTTAAATAGGCAACTGGAGAGATTATCTTCAATAGTTTTGGGAAAAAAAACAAGCAAGAGTTGTGGTTTGCACGTTCTGTGAAGTGGTTGGTCATGAGATAGAGAGTTGTACTTCTGTAGCAAATTATTTAGAATATCTACAAAAGCTCTATGGGACGAATTCTTACACTTTGTGGCCTATCAATGAATCATATGGAAAATCACACAGTCAGTGGTCGAGTTATGAACCATATGACGATACTTACAACCCAGATTAGAAGAATCATCAAGACTTCTCTTGGAGCTACAATGAAGTCAATACCTATGAGCAGCCGAGCTTGACCTTCCAACCAAGAAAGCCATCACTTGAAGAGACTTTGAACAATTTCACTTTATCTATCCAACAAATGACTCAGGAGTTGCAACAAAACATGGATCAGAGAATGCATCAGCAAGACATAAGGTTTCATAAAATGGATGCTTCAATGAGGAAGATAGAGGTGAAAATTAGGCAATTGGCTAAACTAGAGCAAGAAGATGCTACCACCATCCCCTCGACTGGTGAGGTTGTCGATACCGAAGTTAGCTATGAACTTTCTAATGATTTTTCTAGTGTTGTAGATGAAGATGTAGAAAAGGAGAAGACTGAAGAAAAAGCAAAGAAAGCGGATGATGTCCCTTTCGAGGCACCGCTCTTATACAAGGAACTCAAGCCTTATATCCCTCCCATTACTTTTCGAGCTGCCTACACAAAAGCAAATGGAATAAGTGGTTTTCTGAACTTATTTCTCCACACTTTATAGTGAACATTTACTTGCCTTTGCTTATTGTGTGTAGGAACATGTCGACGCACTATTTTTCTTCCAAGATATGGTACGCGCAAGCGTAAATTTGAGAAACTGAAATTTGTTTAAGTCATCCTTGCACCTGTCTTGCCAAGACGTTAAGTAAAATGCTTGGTGGGAGGCAACCCACCTAGAAATATGTTTATGGATAGCAAAGATGTAAACCCTCAGGAGACAATACTCCTTCTATTAGGGACAGCTAGAGGTTTAAAGGCTTGTAGCATACACTAAATGCTATCCTGTTCCTTAAGAAATTGGCTCAGCTTAGGTTTTATTTTTTGATTTTTGTTTGTTTTTTGTTTTTCATTTTTAATCTAGTTTTGCTCGAGGACTAGCAAAAGATAGGGTTAGAGGTATTCGATCGGTCTATTTCTATAAATATTTTAGGTCCCCATTTCCTATTATCTGTGCCTTGTTCTCGGGTGAAATTAGATATTTTATATGTTTGTTAAGCATGTATAGGTCACATTCCATAAAATAGGTGTTGGATGTTATTTTGGAGAATAAAAGTCAAAAGACGAAGAAAACGAGCAAACTGGAAGAAAACGCGTCATTGATCGCTCATAAAGCATTGAAGCACAAACTGTGGCTCCAATTGTGAAGATTTCCAGGGATTTTCTACGACGTAAACCGTTGTTCAGGAAATAAGAGCCAAACTGCAACTCCATCCGTGGTCGTTTCCAGAGATTTATCACGGGATAGGACACAGCACAAGTACCGCGGCACAAACCGCAGAAAGACCAATTCCAACCAGTGTAGAATAGCAAAGTTACAGGGCCCATATCTCCCTCCTTAGGTTAAACTGGGTTGAGCGCAACCTATTTTTGGAAAGTTTCTGAAGTCTAGTTTCCGACACACTTTTCAGATCCCAATTCTGATGTTCCTAGAAGAAGTTATGTCCGCTTTAGTACCCGATGGTCAGATCAGTTATAATATAGTGAATAGTGACAAGATTTATTTTGCAAGTTATTGGAACAGGAAATATTACCTTCTTGGACTTATGTGGGAGTCTTGGGCAACAAGTTGACACTTAATCCTTATCTTCCCTCAATAAGTAATCAATTTTAATGGATTAGGAAAGAAATAGAATTCCAAAAAGGCAAGTATTCTCAAAGGAGTTGATTTCCTTGTTGGCTAAAGACTAGGTTTAACATCTAAAGCCTATTTAAACCCCTTTGAACCCTAATTTCAAGATAGACAAGCCAAGGGAGGTCCCAAGCCACCAAGGGGGTCGTCCCCCATCAAACCACCACCATTGTTGCACTTGGAAGCTTGAAGATATTTATGGGTTTTATCAACTCTTTCTCCTCTTCTTTTAATCTTTTCATTTGTAATTAAATTGGTACTAGGGAATCAATGTGATCCTCTATGAGTGCTCTGTGTTAGAATCGACTATAATTTCATTTATTCAAGTTTTGATTTATTCAATTCATTATATGTCTTAATTCTTTATTCGTGTTAATGCATGATTATACACTGATATGAATTTAGGGTTTGGATAGTTTAACAATTGAGTTTGGAGTGTTGAGTTACACCTAATCTTAATTAATCTTCAATTGAATGAATAAAATTGATCTTAGCATTGATTTATGCAAGTAAGTTTTGCTTCATTATATAAGTTCCTATATTTTGATTGGCTTATTTCGTTGACAAACCACATTGGGGATTTACTTGTAAGGGTATATTAGGCTTATTTGTTGTGAGCAAGCGTCAATGACATTCTCACGACATCAAGCTCAAGAGCATTTCAAAGGTAAATCACTTGTGCTTAACTCTGTGAAGAGATTTAGTTGCACACACTCACACTCATGCATTGACGTATCTCATATAATTGTTGTGTGTTTCGTGTTTGTGACATTCATGTATGCTCATCATTACTACATCTTGGTTGAATGGTTGAGGTTTAGGGGTCCTTGCATTATTACCGCTGTGAGAACCTCTGTGAGTTTTCACAGTAGTCATGCAACGGTTAACACTCCAGTAGAAACCGTTGTCTGAACGTTGTCATTACGCTGTGAATTATCACAGCGGTGTGCATTCCAGTAGGTTACCGCTGTGAGAGCCACATTGGTACATATAGTGGTTTGGGCTATTTTTGTTTTGTGATCTAGCTTACCGTTGGGTGACCGATGTGTCTCCCACATCGATACTCACATCAGTTTGCCATGTTTTACCCAAAATGCTGCCGTTTCACCTTGACCTTATATATATCTTCTTTTTCTTCCATTTTGGTTTGTTAGTTAAAGAAGCCATTTTTAGAAACCAAGCTTCTGTTAAGAGAGAGAAACTCCCAAGAACCCACCTTTACTCAACCAAACACATTCCCATGAGCATCTAACATCATTCAAGCATCATCCAATCATGGGTTTACTTGTTTTCTTTGACTAGGTAACTTGAACATGTTCTCGAACTCTTTGATTTCAATATTGTTCATTCATACCTAGGTTTAGCATTTAGTTTTGTTAACCGAAAAATCCACTCAGGGAGTAAAATTTTGATTAACACTCTATTCTACTACCGATAGTTGGTAGCGGGGGATGTACCTTCGGTACCGTGGTTCCTTCGGGTAATTAGAGATGAAGACGAACAAGAACAAAGGAACCAGAAGGAATATAAAGGATACTGTTTTATTAAAATAAATACTGTGTAAAGGTTACAACACTCTCTCTTCACTCTCTCTAACACAAAATGGAGATGGAGAATTCTGTTTATGTCGATAAGTGGCTACTATTCGTCCAGTGATTGTCTTAAATTCTCACTGACTTCAGCGAACTCACAAGAAGTTTCTCGGGGTATAGAAATCTCTCTTTTTCTGATCCAAAATACGATATGGGGCCCCGCTCTTTGTCCTTCAAGGCCATATGTATAGGTCTCCAATATCCCTCAGAATCTGGTTGCATTTATGAGGATTATTTGGAGTCCTATTTTAGGCATTGAAAGGAGTATAGTGAGGCTAAAGGCGCGGGATTTGATTCCATTAATTACTGTCATGTTTAATCTCTGATTCGGTTGACCGTTTGGTCTCATTTATGGCGCTTTAAATGGCGAAGGAGTCAACTTTCATAGCTTGCGTTGCTTGGAGAGGTACACTGGTTCTATGCCCTGGTGGCATGGTACACTAGTGTACTGTTCTGACTTACTGGTGTGGCGCTTATTCTATCATGCTGGTGGCTTCATAGTGATATTCGTCCTACAGGGCATGCTAAGGGCCTATCTTGGTTGGTCTCTGGATGATGTCAAGGTGTTCTGGAACACCAGGTATGCGACGTGGTACCGGGGTTCCAGGCATGAAGGACCGGGTACCTGCAAGGCACTAGGTCTGCGATATCGTGGTACCTCTTCCGTTAGGTGTTAGAATGGATGGCCGCCATGGTACCTGTTGTTCCTGGTTGAATGTCTCTAGTGCTTCATCTAGGTAAGTTGGTAGTCGATGTTCTGGTCTTTAACAGGTATTGATTTCCTCTAGGTCGTGGTATCAATCCCGCTAGGTACCTGGTAGCTGGGATTGGTCCCTTCCAGGTAGATGCTTTTTGTGGAAAATTCTCCTTTGGACCCTTGCCAAAAAACCCTTTTAACAGAAGTCCCCCCTGACTTGAACACCGGTGCCAGGTTAGGGTTGGAGTCAGGATTCTAAACACTTGGAGAATTTTTGTAACCGTCTTGTCGAATGGAATCTTCCCTTTGCACGCTAACTTTAAATGAGTCTTCCACGTGGTTGGCTGGGGTAGGCTGAATTCAAAAAAGGCAATATCTTGAAGACTCGCGTTTCTCTAAACCGTTCCCCCCACGTAACCGATTATCCCGCGACATTGATTACCTTCTCTGCCAGATACAAGTAGCTGCTTCTATATAAACCTCGCTCCTCCATGGCGTACTCACTTCCCATTCAAGCAAATTTCCCAAACTTTTCACATCTGTGCTAACCTTAGCTTTCTTCTTCTTCTTCTTTTTCATCCTTCAGCCCCAATCTTTTTTATTCCCGCTTCGATTTTGCTATAATGTCTTCCCCCATTAGCGATAGTGTCGAGCAGCTGTTTGATGATGGTGCAACCACTAGCGGGGGCTTTGTTCCTAGAAAGAGGGTTCGCGTCGACAACGATAGTGAAGACGACACCCTTGTATTTCAAAGCCGCCGCTCCAATATGACTACTGCTATTGGGACCGGGTTCTCGAACAACCCTGATAGTGCGGTTGATGTTGACAAGGAGTCAAGCGGAAAGTCGGGTGCTATCCAGACTGGTGGAGACCCTGCTAGCGAAGTCACGGATACCGTGGGAAGGGTGATCGCCCTTCCCTACGAGTACATATGGGACCCTGACTCTACTAGTACCCCGGATACCATCAGACATTTACGGAGGGATTTTAAGATCCCTAAAGATATCATTATCTATGTTCCTCCACGAGAATATGTTACGTATACTCCCCTTCCTAACGAGATTCCGATTCACACGACGGCTTTTGAGAGCGGAGTCAGGCTACCTCTCCACCCTACCTTGCGAAGGGCGTTGCATACCTTGCAGCTCGCCCCCTTCAGCTAACACCAGGATTCTAAAGGCATCTGGTAGGGTTCTTGGTATTGTTAAGAGAACAGTGTGAAAAAATCACCTTGATCAGGAGCCAAGGCCGGATGAACTCGGGTACGTGTTACAGATCGCTGCTAACTCCCCCCGTCCAAAAGGGTAAATTTATGCTCGGGCCAAAAATAAATTAAAGTTCGTGGTGCCGGGGGCCATGAAGAATGATGCCTCCTGGAAGGAGGAATAGGTTATCCTTAAGGATGAATGGGGTAGCTCGGTCCATATTGGGGGATCCAAGTTCCCGGTCCCTACCAGCTTCAGCGGTAAACCCGCGCTAGAAAAAAGGTAAGCTGTTTTCTGAATCGGAGAAGATTTTGAAGGCCATCATGGCCGAAAATTACGTCAATTAAAAGTTTCCTACCTTAGATGCTTTTGATGCAGGAAGGGTGGACTACTACCTCCGTGTCTTTGGTGTACTCCCAAGTAAACAATCTCCCTGGTCCTATCTTGGTAGCGTTTCTTTACTGACTACGCATGTGCTAATTCTTTTGTGTTGATAGTTTTTGTAATGCCTCCAGCGGTTCTGGAGGAGGGACTTGACCTCGCCGATCACGATTCTCCACCGTTCTTCCCTATTAGGCTTCCAACTGGCTCTAACATTGATTGAGAGGTTGGTCCCCTTGCTAGATCTAGTAGGCTTTTGGCCGAGGTGCCTAGGGCTTCAACTCCTCTTGTAGCTAGATCACTGGATGCTTTTACAGCCCGAGTGGGCAGGGGTCGAGGAGCTCCCAGCCAGGTGCAAGACGTGCCCCCCCATCTCCCTAGTTACCACCACTACTACTGCTGCTGATCAACTAGCTCCCTCTGCCTCTCCTGCTGTGGCAGCCGATCGATCTACCCGGGTCGAGAGAGGTTCTGATCTTGTTGCTGCTGTTAGCTGGGTGGTATCTCATGATAGACCGCGATCGAGGTCGAGAGATAACAACCAGGATGAAGTCTTGGCCGGGTTTGTAGCTTCCTGCCCAGGTGGGGGTTTGGAGGCCATGACTTCTATGCCTATTGACTACCTAGTCTCCAAAGGATCTGCTCTTCTGGCTGAGGTATGCTATCTCGTTTGGTCTTGTATCTCGATTTCATAACTTGCAACATTTTAACTCATGTTTTGCACTTGGCAGGCTTTCAAATTCAATGTAGCTATGAACCATCAGGTTAGCTCCCTCTGGAACCAAGTTAAGGAGGCTAATGTCAAGCTAGAGAAAGCCAATGAGGAGGTCGCTAAGGCTGCTAGAGGCGTGGTAGTTCTGAACCAGTCTCTGAACAACGCAAAGAAGGAAACGGATAAGGCGAAGGTAGATAGGGAGCGGATGCAACATGCTTTCGACACATAGAGACTCAGGTCCCTCTACCGCAGGGAGGAGAGGGAGATTACGAAGGATAGAGTAGCGGGGCTGGAGAAGGAGGTTCAATCTCTTCGAGATAGCGTGGCCAACCTAGATGCTCAAGTGGATACCGTCTTTGGGGATGGATACTGTTGACGGAAAATTTGCTCGGGGTGAAAAATCTCAATTAACACCCTCAGGACCACTACCACGAAGATGGTGGCCAAGGTCGAATGTACTTTAAACATTGCTTCTTCAAATGATAAAAATACTAATGTTAATAACACCAAAAGAGAAGAAGAATGCATTCTTTATTAATTGTGTATCGTGTACAAATATCTTTCAACTGCTCTCAATCTCTCTAAGGAGAAGTAGGGTTGTTGTCGTATGTCTATCGAAAAGTAGTCCCTTTTTCTCTTCCTCCTTCTTTCTATTTATACATAGTTTTTGTAGGTTAAATCAACTGATTCTCCCCTTGATTTTCTCAGTCTCTCCCCTCCTTATCGGGCGGGATTTCTCATTTAAATGTCATTGACTTTATGTTAATAGCCAAATTGAGAATATCTTGGTGGAGATCAGTTTGTTTCCTCTTTGGACTCTATTACTTGTTTTGCATGTACCAGATATGATCTAGTGTATCTTCGTATCTTCACAGCATGATCCCTCATAGAGGTCGTTGAATATGGTATGTATGGCGAGGTAGATCAGATGGCGAGGTAGATCAGATAGCGAGGTAGATCAGTGTCTTGGCTCTGGTATTCAGGTGCTTAACCTAACCAGGAGCTCGGTCTAACCTACCATAATTTCTTAGAGCTTGATACGGCCCCCTGCGAACACCCCTCTATGACAACAGGGTTTAGGCGAGCTTCTGGAAAGGTTACGAGGTAATCTCGACCCAGGGGGAGCTTCCTAATTTCAGGTTTGGTGATGTGGGCTCGGTCTGATCGCGTCGGGCTCTACTCCGGGTGTTTCTGGAGCTCGCCTTTATTTTTGTGGGGTGGTATCGTAGCTCAGCTTTGGGAAGTGTGGTCTTCTGGTGGATGACCTCGGGCCTGGAGTCAGACTAGGAGGGTGAAAAATTTCCAAATTTGGCTATTAACAGAAGTCCCCTCTGACTTGAACGCCGGTGATTGAGTTTGGGGTTAGAGTCAGATTTCCTATTTTATTTGGGAAATTTTTCCTCCATTACCGTTACCAGAATCTTGGTAGAAATCTTTTCATTAATTGCCCCAAGTGATGTGGCGCAAGTAGATTGGGGTATTCAAATTATTCCGGCCACGTTAAAACCACTCTGTGATTCGAGGCAACCCACCACCGAAAATTTTGTTCTTGGGTTGTCGACGTCACTGCTCTGTCCGCTCCTATTTAAACTCGACACCTCCACTGCCTTCCTCATACATTCACCTCTTTCAAGTTTCAAATTCTCTTTTGGAAAGAATTTCATCTCCTCTTTCTCAACTTCGCTAAATTTTCTTCTACCATGTCGAAAAATAGCCGTGATTCTGTCGACTCTATTGTCGATGGTGAGGAGGTCGCTAGTCTCACCCTCGGCAAGTGAGCGCATAAAGGATTCGACAGTGATGACTCTCCACCAAGTCCCCAGCGCCTGCTGTCTACTAGAAACGTAGCCATTGGGACCTGGTTCTCTAATCGACCTGACAATCCTCTGGATTTGGTTGATGAATATTTTGACAAAGAAGGCAGGGAGGATGCTGCCGGGAATTGTCAAGTCACGGTTGCTGGTCCTTCACTGGAGAGGCTTGCCCCTTATGATTTTAGGGTTGTCCCCGACTCTATCGTTGATCCGAACTCGATTAACCATTTGAGGTCCAAATACGGCATCCTTAATAGTGTCTCTATCTTGGTTCCTCCCAAAGGTTACGAGTTCTTCAATCCCTCCAATGGTGTGCTTCCGATTCATATGGTGGCTCTCAAGAATGAGGTCAGGCTTCCCCTTCATCCTACCCTTCGACGAGCTCTCAAAGTTATCCAGCTTGCCCTTCTCCAGTTGACACCTGGCTTCTGGAGGCATTTGATTGGTTTCCTCGTGCTGTGGACAGAACAATCCCAGCTGAGCAATGTGACGAGAAAGCCTGGAACAGAGGAGCTGGCCTACCTTTTTCAAATCGGGAGCCTCTTCGGTGCTCCCCGTGGTCAGTTATATGCAAAAGCCAAGAACAAGCTCAATTTTATCATTCCTGGGGCTTCGAAGAAAGATCCCGCCTGGAAGGAAGAGTGGATCTTAGAAGGGGGTGACTGCGGGAGCTCAATTTTTGTTAGGGGGCATGAGTTTGAGGTCCCTACAGTTTTCAGTGACAAACCATCGTGGGATCGGGATTCCCAGCCATTTGAGTCTGAAGCTGTTTTGAAGGCTATTCTGGCCAGGAACTACTTGAACCTGAAGTACCCAACCGTAGAAGCCTTCGATCCCCGCCGGGTGAATCAATACCTACGGATCTCCGATGCTATTCCTCGTAAGTAACACTGAATCGTCTTGCTTTGTCTCATTGACCAGTTTAATTCTGACTTATAGTTTTTGTTGTTATGCCAGCTTCTCGCGACGCTCAGCAGCTCCGGCAAGCTCGCACTCCTCCCCCATCCATCAGACTGGCGCGGGGGACTTCCCCTGCTACCTCGGAGAAGGAATAGCTGATTGTTTCGGTCGGGATTACGCCTTCTCCCACTTCATCGCCTTCCCAGGTGAAATCCAAGATGGATACCTTCTCGTCGTGGGCTTCCAAAGCTATAAACAAAGGGGCTTCCGTTTCCCGGGTAGCTAGTATTACTACTCATGCTTCTTCTGCTCCCTCAGCTACTACTGTTGCCCCATCTGCTCATCTACTTGATGTCGTTGCGATTCCAACCCCTCGAACTTTGGAGGGCTTTGAAGCGAGTGTCGCAGGGATTCCCCCTAGCCGCTCTCACCCTTAGTCAAGCTTGGCGGGGCAGGACGAGGTCTTGGAACAATTCATCGTGTCCTGCCCTGTTGGTGGGATCTCTGTGATGGCCTCGATGCCCATCGTTGTCTTGCTCACCAAGGGGTCTGCTATCTTAGCTGAGGTAATTGTTGTTTTTCCTATGCTGCTCTTGAAACTGCTAACTTGTTCGGTTCCTAACCCTGGCTTTGTATCTTGTAGGCCTTCAAGTTAAATGTAGCTATGGGCCACCAGGTAACCCTCCTTCGTGATCGGGTTGCTAAGACTGAAGCCAAAGCAGAGAGAGCCATGGGATTGCTCAAGCGGGCTCAAACATTAGTAGAAGAGATGACCTTCAGCCAAGGAAAAATGGAGACCAAGCTGGCAGAGCTTCATTGTGACTGTGAAAGGATGAAGCTATCCTTTGATCAAGAAATTCTCCAATCTACCCGGAGGGCCAGGCAGAGGGATTCTTGGAAAACCGAGGCTAAGAAGTTGGACATCGAGAATCGGGGTTTGATTGCTCAGGTGGCCAAGCTGCAGACTGATGCGGAGACCTCTTTTAGTGATGGATATTTCTATGCTTCCTTTTAGGTTGCAGAGGCTCTCCCTCTTCCCTTTGATCTGTCATCCATTACCGGTTGGGATAGAGAGGAGATAATGATTAAGGATGCTGAGTTGTCTCGCTCTGACGATGACGGAGCGGTTCCCTCCAACCAGGCAGGAGCAGGAAAGCAGCCCGTTCAGACATATCCTCCTCTTCCTTCTCCCATCTTTACTACTCCAGGTCCTGGGGAATCTTCAAGTAAGGTTCTACCGGCACGGTCGAAAGGAGATCAACTAGGAGCTGGGGGAGGAGCAAAGAGCCCGTCTAAGGGACCTTCTAGAGTGGAAATTGAGATCGACAGGAGCCAGACGGGATCGCTGGCTGCCCTTCTTGATGCGACTATCCTTCCTAAGGTCATGGTAGTGATCAACGAAGTCTTGGAGGAGGATCCGGATGATTAGTAGGAGGAACCTCTGAAAGGATAGATGGTTGGTAAGAGTAGCCAAGACGAGGCAACAACCTATTCATGACTGGCTTTGATTGCCCCGAAAAGGGGGTGGGCACCCCGCTTTACTCATGATTAGTTTAGTTGGTCTTTCTTCTCTTTTTTTGTAGCCCGGATTCAGGGGTTGGGCTCCCCGTTTGATGGATGTAGCCTTACTGGGGGATAGGCTCCTTTATTGTTAATGATAAACTGATATAACTTCCTTCATGTTTGTTTTAATCGACCTTGATTTACGAGCTTCCACCTAGATTATGAACTTCTTGCTATATTCCTAAACCTGACCATGAGTCAAACCTACATCTTTGATGATAATTCATTCATACTTCAATCTGGCTTCATAGGGAACTCTTATCGAGATGATCTTAATCCTACAAACTAAACAAGGATTTATATTTAAATCCGTTTCAGGAGAGGTAGCCCGATCGAGGCATCAAGGGGGCTGTCTAGCCATTTCCTGGTCTCGGGATCTAGATGGCAACTATGCTCTTACACTCATACCCTTCTTGGGGGTGGTAGTCCGACCATGGCATCAGGAGGGCTGTCTAGCTATTTCCTGGTCTCAAGATCTGGATGGCAACTATGCTCTTACACTCAGACCCTTCTTAGGGGTGGTAGCCTGACCAAGGCATCAGGAGTAACAAGGGGACTTCCCCGGCCAGTCCCTGGTCTCTAAATCTGGATGATAACTATGCTCTTATACTCAGACCCTTCTTGGGGGTGGTAGCCCGACCAAGGAATCAGGAGGGCTGTCTAGCTATTTCCTGGTCTCGAGATCTGGATGGCATTTATGCTCTTACACTTAGACCCTTCTTGGGAGTGGTAGCCCGACCAAGGCATCATGAGTAACGATGGGGCTTCCCCGGCCAGTCTCTGGTCTCGAGATCTGGATGGCAAATATGCTCTTACACTCAGACCCTTCTTGAAGGTAGGTGGTGCCCGGCCAAGGCATCAGGGGTAGCGATGGGGTTTCCCTGGCTCGTCCCTGGTCTTGAGGTGACTATGTCAAACTTCCCAGTCGAATATGTAGATCCTAATGTTGAACATAATCAGAGATAAAGAAAAAATGCAGACTTTATTGATGATTAGGATGTAGTACATCGTTATTAAGGATTTTATTGAAACCTAAATGGGGGTAATCAGCTTGAAAGCTTTCTGCTCATGGGTAGAATTTCCTCAAGTGATCTGCTTTCCAGGTGTGGTCGATGGGTCGTCCATCCATGTCTTCGAGTTTTTAGGCTCCATTGCGAGCAACAACCTTTACCAAGTATGGCCATTCCCAATTGGGGCGTAGGACTCCATCTGACCTTTTCCGAGTATTCAAGGTCACTTTCCTATGCACCAGATCCCTTTTTTGAAATTCCGGGCTCTGACTTTTTGGTTGAAATATCTAGCGATCTTGCTTTGGTAAATTGCCACTTTCTCAGCTACCCGGTCTTGTTTCTCTTCTGGGAGGTCTAGATTAGCTCAGAGATTGACCTCGTTATTTTCTGGTTCAAAATGCTGCACCCTGAATGAGGTCAATTTATGCTCGATGGGGAGGACCGCTTCATTATTGGTGGCTTTGAATTCAAATCTGAAACAGTGACAGAATTCAGTCCCCTCTGGGTCTATTAAAACTACGCCAACTCCTCCCCCAGCTTGCCCGGATGCACCATCTGTATATAGGGTCTAGGATTTGCAACCTTTAGGCCAATTATCGATCTCAGAAATCTTCTCAGGGACCATGTTCGATGCTGCGGGATTCGCTTGGCCTGGGAGAGCTGAAAATTCTGCAACAAAGTCTGCCAAAGCCTGCGCTTTGACCGTGGTCCTAGGCTTGTATTTTAAGTCAAACATGGTGAGCTCTAGGGCCCATAAGACTAGCCTCCCGTACAAGTTCGGTCTTTGTAAGAATTGGCGGAGAGGTTGGTCCGTCACCACTGCTATTGAATGAGCTTGAAAATAGGGACAGAGCTTCCTCACCGAGGTCACCAGAGCATAAGCGAGCTTCTCCAGGAGAATATAATTTTTTTCTTACTTGGTTAAAGCATGAATCACGTAGTATATGGATCTTTGAATCCCATCGCCACACTCCTTGGCCAAAGCTTTGCTTATTGCAGTTTCTGAGACGGCCAGGTAGATCTGCAGCTCCTCTCCGGGAACCGGCTTAACTAACAACGGTAGGCTTGTTTGGTATTTCTTCAAGGCTTGGAAAGCTTGCTCGCTCTCCGGGCTCCATTTCCTATTTTCCCTTGCTTGATGGCTTTGAAGAAAATGAGGCATTTATCGGTGGAGCGAGAGATAAACTTGTTGAACGCTGCTACATGCCCAGTCAGAACTTGTACCTGTTTGAGTGATGTGGGGGATTTCAAGTCCAAGATAGCTTTGATTTTTTCTGGGTTGGCCTCTATGCCTCTCTCATGAACCATGAAACCTAGAAACTTCCCCGCTGTTACCTTGAAGGCGCACTTGGAGGGGTTCAACTGTATCTGGTTTTCTCTTAGGATAAGAAAGGTCTTGTGAAGGTCTTCCTGATGTCCTTCTATGGTTGGTGATTTTGTGATCATGTCGTTGATGTATACCTCCACCGTTCTTCTGATCTCGGGCATGAACAACTTGTTGACCAACCGCTAGTATGTAACCCCCGCATTCTTCAAGCCAAATGGCATTACCTTGTAGCAGTATAAGCCCTGCCTAGTAAAGAAGCTGGTCTTATCTTGGTCAACTGGGTGCTTCTTAATCTGGTTATACCCTTAGAACGCATCCATGAAACTAAGAAGTTTATTTCCGGACGTGGAGTCAACCAGCTGATCGATCTTTGGTAAAGGAAAGCTGTCTTTTGGACATGCCCGGTTGAGGTCGGTGTAATCGACACATATGCCATTTCATATTCGCCTTCGTAACCATGACCACGTTGGCGATCCATTCGGGGTAGCACACTTCTCTGATAAACCCTGTCTTTATCAATTTGTCTACTTATTCCTACACCGCAACGTTCCTCTCAGCGTTAAAGTGACGCCTCTTCTGTTTGATGGGCTTGACTGTTGGATCTACCGCTAATCGATGGGCGGCCAATGATACCGGGATCCTGGGCATCTCATCATGGCTCCAAGCGAAGATGTCGCTGAATTCTCTGAGAAACCCAATCAAGCCTTCTTTCACTTCTGGTTCGAGGGTAGCCCCGACCTTGATGACCTTGTAGGGATAGTCATTTCTGATGGGTATCTCCTCTAGTCTATCTATGGGTTACCCGCTGGCCCATTCCTTGCTCTATTCTTCCTCATAAGGCATAATAGGTTCACTTTCTGGATGCTCTGCGGGCTCCATATCTTCCTGGATTATCCGGGATGCCTCCGTGTCCTGGATTGTTGCAACCTATATGAACTGTTTTGCTAAAGTTGTAGGATTGGCGGACACTGTGTAGCACTTCCTAGCTACTTGCTGGTCTCCGCGTACCTCCCCCACTTTGGTTCCCACTGGGAACATCAAGACATTGTGGTATATAGACAAGACTCCATTCAAGGAGGACAGGAATGGTCTCCCTAAGATGGTGTTGTATGCCGATAGGGTGTCAAACACAACAAAGTCCGTCAAAACATTTGTTAACAGAAAATTTGCTCAGGGTGAGAAATCTCAGTGAACACCCGCGGGACCACTACCATGTAAGTGGTGGCCAAGGTTGAATGTATGTTTGACAGTGCCTAGTAAAATGACAAGGAATATTGGTACTATTATCCACCAAAGAGAATAAAAAATGCTTTCTTTATTAATAGTGTGTGATATACAGATCTCTCTCAAATTGCTCTCAATTTCTCTAAGGTGTAGTCGGGTTCTTGTCGTATGCCTGTCGAAAAGTAGATCCTCTTTCTGAAGGCCGAAGTCTTTCTTTTATACATTATCTTCATAGGTTATACTAACTGATTCTCCCCTTGATTTTCTCAATCCCCTCCCTCCTTATCGGACGGGATTTCTCATTTAAATGTCATTGACTTTGCGTTAATTGCTGAGTTGAGAATATCTTGGTGGAGATTAATTTGTTTCCTATTTGGGCTCTATTACTTGTTCTGTACGTATGTAATATCTTAAGATATGATCCAGTGTATCTTCATGTCTTAGTAGCATGATCCCTCATAGGGGTCGTTGAATATGGTGTATATTATGGTGAGGTATATTAGATAGTGAGGTCAATCAGTGTCTTAGCCCCGATATTCAGGAGCTTAGTCTAGCCAGGAGATAGGTCTGACCTCCCTTGATCTTTTGGAGCTAGATACGGCCTCCTACGAACACCCCTCTATGTCAGCGGGGAATAGGCGAGCTTCTGGAGAGGTTACGAGGTAATCCCGACTTCAGGGGGGGGGGGGGGGGGTTTCCTAGTTTCAGGTTTGGTGATACAGGCTCGATCTGATCGAGCCGGGCTCTACTCCGGGTGTTTCTAGAGCCCGTCCTTATTTTTGTGGGGCAGTATCGTAGCTCAGCTTCGGGTAACATGGTCTCTTGGTGGATAACCTCGGGCATGGAGCCAGACTAAGAGGGTGGAAAATTTCCCTTTGGTCCCTAGCAAAATTTGGCTATTAACAGAAGTCCCCTCTAACTGAACACCGGTTGTAGAGTTTGGGGTTGGAGTCAGATTTTCTATTTTATTTGGGAAATATTTCCTTCTTTACCGTTACCAGAATCTTGGGGGAATCTTCCCATTAACTATACGAGTGATGTGGCGGGAGCTGATTGATTTATTTCCGAGTTAATCCGGCTGAGTTACGACAGTCTCCGAGATTTTAGGTGATCTTAACCGAAAATCTAGACGGCTCGTGCTGCTGCCCTCTTGCCAATATATACTTGTTTATCTCAACGTCTTCCTCATATCTTTCAAATTTCAAATTTTCCCAGGATAAACTTTCTCTCAAGCATATCTTTTTCTTCATTCCTCATCCTCACCGACTTCATTCCATCATGTCAAAAACCAGTCGCGACTCCGTTGATTCCATTGTTAACGGTGAAGAGGTCTTTAGCCTTGCCCCTGGAAAATGGGCAAGGAGGAGCTTAGATAGCGATGATTCTCCGCCCAATCCGTAACATCGACGGTCGAACCGGAACGTGTCCATTGGGACCGGGTTTTCTAACCATCCCCACCATCCTCTGGATCTAACAGACGAAGATTCCGATAGAGAGGTAGGCGGCGATGCTGCGGGGGAGCATCGAGTCCCAGCTACCTGCCCCCCTTTGGAGAGGCTTCCTCCCTATGACTTCAGGGTTGTCCGTGATTCCACCGTTGATCCGAACGCGATTGACCGTTGGAGGTCTAAGTACGGCATTCCCGACAGCGTTTCTATCTCAGTACCTCCCAAAGGTTATGAGTTCTTCAATCCCTCCAGAGGCATGCTTCCAATTCATGTGGCGGCTCTCGAGAATGGGGTTAGGCTTCCCCTTCATCCTACCCTTCTGCCAGCTCTCAACGCCATCCAGCTTGCTCCTCTCCAGTTGACGCCCGGCTTCTGGAGACATTTAATTGGCTTCCTCATGCTATAGAGGGAACAATGCCAGCTGAGCAAGGTGATGAGAGAGCCTGGAGCAGAGGAGCTAGCATACCTTTTCCAAATCGGGAGCCTATCTGGCGCTCTCCGAGGTAAGTTTTATGGTAAAGCCAAGAACAAGCTCAAATTTGTCATTTCTGGCGCTTCGAAGAAGGACCCCGCCTGAAAGGAAGAGTGGATCCTTACTGGGGGTGACTGGGGAAGCTCGATTTTTATTGGGGGGCATGAGTTTGAGGTTCCCACAGCTTTTAGTGACAAACCATCGTGGGACCGGGACTCCCTGCCTTCTGAATTCGAAACTATTTTGAAGGCTATTCTAGCCAGGAACTATATGAACCTGAAGTTCCCAACCGCTGAAGCCTTCGATCCTCACAGGGTGAATCAATACCTGCGTATCTCCGATGCTACTCCTCGTAAGTGTCACTGAATCGTCTTGCTTTGTCTTGTTGACTAGCTTAGTTCTCACATTTCCTTTTTTGTTTTGTTTACTCACAGTTTTTGTTGTTGAACCAGCTTCTCGTGATGTCCAACGATCTTCTTAGGCTCGAACTCCTCTTCCCTTTGCTGGGGTCACACCGGCTTTTGCTCAATCTACCTCCGCAGCTGGGTCTAGGATGGCCAACCTTGCATCACGGGCTTTTCGGGCTTTGAGTAAGGCTCTCCAAGCTGTTGGTCCAACTGTTTTTGTCCCTTCTGTTGTTGTTACTAGCGTTGCTACTCCCACGATTCGTCTTCCTGATTTCGCTACGCTTCCAACCCACTGAGCTTCGGAGGACTTTGAAGTGGGTGTCGCAGGGATTTCTCCTAGCCGTTCTCGCCCTCAGTCGAGCTCAACGATGCAGGATGAGGTCCTAGAACAATTCATAGCATTCTGTCCGGGTGGTGGGCTTTCCAGGATGGCCTCAATGCCCGTGGATGTCTTGCTTACCAAGTGGGTCTGCTGTCTTAGCTGAGGTAATTGTATTTTCTTCGTACTGCTTCTGCCAGCTTATTCGATTTCTAACCGTGGCTTTGTGTTTTACAGGCCTTCAAGTTAAATGTAGCCATGGGCCACCTGGTAACCCTCCTTCGTGACCAGGTTGCTAAGGCTGAAGCCGAAGCCGAGAAAGCCATGGGATTGCTCAAGCGGGCTCAGACATTAGTAGAAGAGATGACCTCCAGCCAAGGAAAAATAGAGACCGAGCTGGCCAAGCTTCGTTGTGATCATGAGAGGACGAAGCAGTCTTATGATCAAGAACCTCTCCAATCTACCCGGCGGGCCAAGCAGAGGGATTCTTGGAAAGCTGAGGCTAAGAAGTTGGACCTCGAGAATCAGGATTTGACTGCTCAGGTGACCAAGCTGCAAGCTTACGCGGAGACCTCCTTTAGTAATGGATATTTCTACGCTTCCTTTTAGGTCGCAGAGGCTCTTCCCCTTCCCTTTGATCTATCATCCATCGTCAGTTTGGATAGAAAGGAGATAATGACTAAGGCTGCTGAGTTGTCTCGCCCTGACGATGATGAGGCGGTTCCCTCGAACCAGGCAGGAGCTGGAAAGCAGCCCATCCAGGCAGATCCTCCATTTCCTCCGCCTATCTTTACTACTTCAGGTCCTGGGGAATTTTCGAGTAAGGTTTTGTCCTCGCAATCCGCAGGAGATCAGCCAGGAGCTAGGGAAGGAGCAAGTAGCCCTTTAGAGGAACCCTCTAGAATGGAGATGGAGGTCGGTAGGAGCCAGACGGGGTCTGTGGCTGCCCATCTTGATGTGGCTATCCTTCCTGAGGTTATGGTGGTGATTAACGAAGTCCTGGAGGAAGATCCTGCTGATCAGCAGAAGGAGCCTCTGAATGGAGAGATGGTTGGCGAGGGTAACCAAGATGGGCAACCACCTGAAGGAGGGGGTTGATGGCGAGGATCAGCATGAGGGAAGAGGATCAGCAGGGGGAAATCAAGAGAGCTCCAAAGCTTGACGCTGCCTATTCATGATTTGCCTTGATTGTCTGAAAAAGGGGGTGGGCACCCCGTTTTACTCATGATTAGTTTAGTTGTTTTTTTTGTAGCCCATATTCAGAGGTTGGGCTCCCCGCTTGATGGATGTAGCCTTACCGGGGGACAGGCTCCTTTGTCTTTTAAGAGAAACTGACTCGCTTGAGAAATTCTCGTTTTATTCCTGGTCCTGACTATGAACCAAAACTGCATCCTTGATGATGATTTGTTCATACTTTACTCTGATGATTTGTTCATACTTCACTCTGGCTTTGTAGGGAATTCTTATCAGGATGATCTTGATCACTCAGAACCTTCTTGGGGGTGGTAGCCCGACCAAGGCTTCAAAAGGGTTATCTAGCTATTGCCTGGTCTCGAGATCTGGATGGCAGCTATGCTTTTACACTCAGACCCTTCTTGGGGGTGGTAGCCCGACCAAGGCATCATGAGGGCTGTCTAGCTATTTTCTGGTCTCGAGATCCGGATGGCAACTATGCTCTTACACTCAGACCTTTCTTAGGGGTGGTAGCCCTACCAAGGCATCAGGAGGGCTGTTTAGCTATTTCCTGGTCTCGAGATCTAGATGGAAACTATGCTCTTACACTCAGACCCTTCTTGGGGGTGGTAGCCCAACCAAGGCTTCAGGGGTAGCGAGGGGGTGGTAGCCCGGCTAGTCACTGGTCTTGAGGTGTCTATGTCGAATTTCCCAATCGAATATATAGATACTAATGTTAAACATAGTCGGAGATAAAGAGAAAAAAATGCATACTTTATTGATGATCGAGATGTAATACATCTTTATTAGGGATTCTAATGAAACCTAAATGGAGGTAATCTGCTTGAAAGCTCACTGCTCAGGGGTAGAATTTCCTCAAGTGATCTGCGTTCCAAGTGTGGTCAATGGGTCGTCCATCCATGTCTTCGAGTTTGTAGGCTCCATTACGAGCAACTAACTTTATCAAGTATAACCCTTCCCAATTGGGGCTTAGGACTCCATCTGACCTTTTCCGAGTATTCAAGGTCACTTTCCTAAGCACCAGATCCCCTTCTTTGAAATTCTAGGCTCTGACCTTTCGGTTGAAATATCTAGCGATCTTGCTCTAGTAGATTGCCACTTTCTCCGCTACTGATGGGAAGGTTTTTGCCATTAGAAAACCGTCCGTCAAAACAATTTATAAAACCTATGCGATGCGTTCACAAGTAGAAATACAAGTAAAGAGGTAATCACGGGTGTCGTCCACTGAGATCGGGGTAGCGGTGATAAGATTAGGATTAATATACTAGTATACATAAAAGTAAAGTGACGGTGAATGAAAATACAATATAAACTAAACTATGAAAGCAAATAAAATGGGATGACAATGGAGTGATGAATGAATGATGATGGAACTACGAAGTTGATGGACTCGTAAGTGAATATTGGGACAATTGCAACAAACTCTCAATTAAGCACGTTTTGACAAATGTAACCAACCTAGGGTGTATAGTGTTGGTATATATCTCTAGCAAGAGGTCAACCTAGGGTGTATAGCGAAAACCTCCTACTAGCGATTAATCCCTCCTAAGCAACCAACAATGGCTAGTTACTCAATCGGGACTTTTTCCATGAATACTCATCTATCTAGCTATGGCTCAACCTATTACTAATGTAGCCATCCTAGGGTGTGTAGTGATGGCTTCCAATTCCCTCACAAGTGGCCTACCTAGGATGTATAGTGAAGGCCACCCGTTTGAGATTGGATGAGGCTCGAGGTTGTCAACCGAATTCTACTCGAAGGTTAGTTCTCGTAAAATCACTAAAGTAGCCAACCTAGGGTGTATAGTGGAGGCTTCTAATTCTCTCACAAGTGGCTAACCTAGGGTGTATAGTGAAAGCCACTAATTCAAGATTAGATTAAGGGCATGGTTGTCGAGCCGGATTTCCAGAAATCCTTCCATTCAATTGAGCATTAGACAACCTAATTGCCTACTCAAGTAATCCAAATCAACATGCAAATAGGGTGTATCCAAGCAAATCAATAACGGAAATCAATTCAAGCAATAGAATGAAATATAGAGATAGAATAAATATAACACATAGAGTTTATTTACAAAGCCCAAATATCCATCAAACAAATAACATCAACCCCATAGTGGGGTATTTTAGCTACTCATGTTCTATTACAAACAAATAAACTAAGAGAGAGTGTAGAGAGAACCCTTGAAGATTGATCTCCTTCCTTGAAGCTTGAATCCAAGTCTCCTAGTTGCCTTTGATTAAGTAGAGATTGTTTGGATGATAGGGAGATGTGTTTCTAGCTTAGACTACAAGTGTTGGGCGTTAGGATTATGCTCAATGGCAAGAGTGTAATATTGTAATTGACAATATTCTCATATTAATAAAGTGAATTCTGATTCTTACAATTACTTATAGCATTTGTTATTATAATTGTCAAGGTAAATAATCATAAGGTCAAAAGACTATGAGACATGAAGAATTGTTCATACATCCGGATATGTATGAGGTAGACACAATTCTTTAGTTAGTCTTGAATAACGTTCACAACTTAAGTTAAAGGTTGGGCACCTCTATCTTGTTAAAGTTGTAGAATTCTTTTACTAGCATTTGAGTGGGATCAAATGAATATGATGAGTCTAAAATCATCGAAAGGTTTTCGAGTAAAAGAATCTAGTGCACTAGGTGCATTGAACTGGATCACAATGAAATACTTTATCTAGAACCGTCACTAGATATAAGTCTTTTCATTAAAGAGGACAATCGGAGAGTCTATCTTAATCCTGAGATAAATGATGGACTTATGGTTGCAAGTGTTATCATTAGAGCTATCAATGAGTACGATTATATAGCATAATCTATCATCGATAGTTTGGTGGTATACATTTGTTAATCGATAGAGGACTTCATTTATAGATATGGACATCGTGGCTCCATTTATTAAATGAGAGTATAATATCATCATATGGATGTTTTGAGGTATTGGATATTAAATCTCAACGTTGAGTTTTCAATAATGATTATTGAAAACATGGCTTCTGGACAAGTCAAAGTATCCAAGTTCGAAATGTGGTCATATGAGGAAATATGGTAACTTGGAGAGCTATAGGCGGTTTATGAGCTCTTGGCGATTACTGATATTATTCACGAGGATACACCATCTCCTATAAGATTGTCTAGGGTATGAATGAGAAACATCTCCTTATTCTATCTTTATTTAAGAGTTCAATTTTAACTCTTTAGTGGAATGAGTTAAAATTAATAGATTGGACCTAAGTGAATCATTTGTTGATTGTGATTAGGTTGTGTCTATTGAAGCTTAAATTTAGATAGCCCGCCAAGATCCCCAATCCACACGTATTTGCATGGATCACTTGATATATTCTACCGGGCCGATTTAAGGGTCCATCTAGAATTGTTTTTAATATATTAAGAATATAATATGTCTATTATTTAATTAATGGGCTGCACTATTATATTAATATATTAAAAGGAGACATGTGGGCTTGTTTCTTTTAGTAAGAATGGGTCTGGTTCACATGTGGGCTTTTATTTAAAGTCCAATGGATTAAATGAAATAAGAAAATAATATATGGTCAATTTATATAAGTGGGGCGGCAAGGGGTATATATTAACCTAATATATTATTTTGTTTCATTGTTTTAATTAAATAAGAATTAGTTAATTTATTAATTAATTGTTTAATTAAGAAACAAATCTTTTTCTGATAAGGAAATATATTTCCTAAAGTTATACTATTGGTAGTAGTATATTAAAAGTAAAAGACTTGTTTGATAAGAAAATAAATAATTAATTTTATTTATTTAATCAAATAAGAAGTCTTTTTATTTAGTCAATAAAAGAATAAAAATATCTATGAGTTGGATTAGGTTTTGAAGTCTAAAGGTTGATGGAAATTAGGGTGCAACACAAACTCTTTTTGGTATGTGATTTGCGGCAACCCTAGTCCATTTAGAGGAAGATTTCGGCAATCCTAAATAGAAGAGGAAGCAAAATTTCGGCCACCTATATAATACCACATATATAATTCGGCCACGATAGTTGATTGAATGATTCAATTTTCTTCTTCTTCTCAATTCATAGAAAAGGATAATTTTTATTCTACTAAACATAAAAGAGAGAAGAGATTATTCTTTGATAGTACACTGATTGCTTGTTCATCAATAAGCTTGTGTGTACAACATCGAATTAGGTTCACGCGAGTTTCGATCATTAGATTGAGAACTCAAAAGTGACCGGAAAATTTTTTGTCTTCTTTTGATTGTTTTGTGACTAACAAAAGAAAAAGAAAACTTTGTTCATCCATTCTCAGGTTTGCAATTCAAAGAAAAAGGGAGACCACGCTCCTAGGTGATTCACATACGTGTTCGGATTGGAAGATCTCGCGGTACTGTTCATGATCACTGTTCACGGCGGGGGGTTTTGTTCATGATCACTGTTCACGCGGGTACTGTTCACGCGAGTACTGTTCACGGGCATCGAAAAAGATTTTACGGATTACCAATCGACGTAAGTCAATCGGATCACGCATCAAGAGGTATTTAACTCTAACCGTATATATTTGAGTTTAATTAATTAAAAGGTTAAGGTTCAACTTTGAGAAAAATTTTAAAACCATACGAAATCTATTTTTCGTTTCTTCCGCTGCGTTTCATATCGATTTTTCCCTACATTGGGAGATATGGCGATTCTTTGGTTCGTTCCCATGCTTTTCTATTTATAGAGGATGGAAAAATAGGTCACTTAAGCGTGAAAATAGAAGTTGTCGTGCGCAGAGTGCGGGTGGAGTGCGGGTGAATTACCCGCACTATACCCGCATTGTATGGGTTGTCCTCATCTTCAGTTCTCTGATCTGGGCAATAGTGCGGGTGGAGTGCGGTTGGATGACCTGCACTTGACCCGCACTCTACTCGTACTGTACTTGCACTCTAATGTCAGGTATAAATCCACTCCTCTGTCTTGAGCAACAGTGCGGGTGGAGTGCGGTTGGATTACCCGCACTTTACCCGCACTTTAATGTCAGGTGAAAATCACTTCTCTGGATTTAGCAACAGTGCGGGTGGAATGCAGTTGGATGACCCGTACTGACCCGCACTTTATCTTTCCTTCATGAACCAGGTCCCGGCTGTGGGAAAGGAGTGCGGTTGTGACCCGCACTGTAGAGCAGCTGATGATCCTTTGTCTTTCCTTTTTCCCCTTTTCTGCCGGAACGATTGTAACATGCTTCCAAACCCATCATTACACCATTTCATATAATTACGCACATAACAACCCATTAGAGATATTAAAACGCATGAAAATAGAACACAAGGTAAGGATTTGAGGGCCTAAATAAACTACATATTTGGCACGATCAGCTACCCGGTCTTGTTTCTCTTCTAGGAGGTCCAGATTAGCCCTGAGCTTGACCTCGTTACTTTCTGGTTCAAAATCCTGCACCCTGAATGAGGTTAGTTTATGCTCGATGGGGAGGACCGCTTCAACTCCGAAAGCCAGGGAGTAAGGTGTCTCCCCAGTAGTTGTTCTCTTTGTAGTCTAGTATGTCCAGAGGACTTCGGGCAGCTCTTCGACCCATTTGCCTTTTTTCTATTGTAGTTTCTTCTTTAGAAGCTTCTTGATAGTCTTGTTGGTGGACTCTACTAGCCCGTTAGTCTGGGGATGGGCTACTGAAGCGAGCCTGAGGTCGATCCCTAATCCTTTCAGAAATCTTTGAATCGGGCGTTGTCGAACTGCTTGCTCAGATCGGCTATAATGATGAGAGGGGTCCGGAATCTACATACCACGTTGGTTTTGATGAACTTGGTCATATTCTTTTCTGATATCCGAGAAAGAGGCCCTGCCTCGACCCATCTTGTGAAATAGTCGATAGCCACGATAACATATTTTACCTGTCCGGGAGCGGTGGGGAGCGGTCTTATTAGGTCGATCCCCGACATGGCAAATGGGTAGGGTGAACTGAGAGACGACGGTCGCTCAGGTGGCTGGTGGTTCAAGTTTGAAGTCCTTTGACATGGCTCGCAAGATTGTACAAAGCTTCTTACGTCTTGGTGGATGGTCGGCCAGTAGTACCCCATACGAAGCACTTGATATGCTAGAGCCTCTCTACCGATGTGGTTCCCGCAGTCCCCAGAGTGAACCTCTCTTAGTGCCCATTTAGCATCGTCAGGATTTAAACATCTAAGTAAGAGGAGGGATCTACCCCTTCTGTAGAGGTACCCATCTACCAAGCAATATCGGACAGAGAGTATTTTAATTCTTCAGGCTTGATCGGGCTCATCGGGAAGCTTTCCCTCTATGAGGTAGGCAACGATCGGGTCCATCCAGCAAGGCTGACGATCTAGGGAGTAGATTTCCTTATTTGCGGCTATGCTTGGTTGGGAGATCACTTGGAGGGGAATTCCCCATGGTAAGGATTGGCCTCCATTTATAGCTATCTTAGCTAGAACATCCGCACGGTGGTTTTGGTGTCGAGGCACCTGATCGATCTTAAACTCCTTAAACTAATTTTTAAGCAACTGAGCCAGCTTTAGGTAGGCAGCCATGTTATCTCCCTTTGCCTGGTACACCCCAAACACCTGATTGACAACAAGTAATGAGTCACTCCTGATTTATAGGTAATCGGCCTCTAGTTCGATGGATGCCTTCATCCCGGCTAGGAGGGATTCGTACTCTGCTTCATTATTTGTGGCTTTAAACTTGAATCTGAAACAGTGACAGAATTCAGTCCCCTCCGGGTCTATTAAAACTATGCCAGCTCCTCCCCCAGCTTGCTAGGATGCTCTATCTGTATAGAAGGTCCATGACTTGCAGCCTTCCTGCCAATTTTCGATCTCGAAGGTCTTTTCAGGGATCTTATTTGGTGCTGCGGGATTCTCTTGACCTGGGAGTGCTGAAAACTTTGCCACGAAGTCTGCCAAAGCCTGCGCCTTAATCGTGGTCTTGGGCTTATACTTTAAATCGAACTGAGTGAGCTCTAGGGCCCATAAGACTGGCCTTCAAGATACATCTGGTGTTTGTAAGAATTGACGGAGAGGTTGGTCCGTCACCACTGCTATTGAATGAGCTTAAAATAGGGACAGAGCTTCCTCGCCAAGATCACCAGAGCATAAGCGAGCTTTTCCAGGAGAATATATTTTTTCTCTGACTTGGTTAAAGCATGACTCATATAGTATATAGGCCTTTGAATCCCGTCGCCACACTCCTTGGCCAAAGCTCCGCTTACTGCAGTTTCTAAGATGGCAAGGTAGATCTGCAACTCTTCTCCGGGAACTGGTTTGACTAACAACGGTGGGCTTGTTAGGTATTTTTTTTAAGGCTTGGAAAGCTTGCTCGCTCTCCTGGCTCAATTTCATGTTTTTCCCTTGTTTGATGGGTTTGAAGAAAGAGAGGCATTTATCGGTGGAGCGAGAGATAAACCTGTTGAGCGCCGCTACACGCCTAGTCAGAATTTGTACCTGTTTGAGTGATGTGGGGGATTCCAAGTCCAAGATAGCTTTGATTTTTTCTGGGTTGGCCTTTATGCCTTTCTCATGAACCATGAAACCTAGAAACTTCCCCGCTGTTACCCCGAAGGCACACTTGGAGGGGTTCAACCGCATCTGGTTTTCTCTTAGTATAAGAAAGGTCTTGCGAAGGTCTTCCTAATGTCCTTCTGCGGTTGGTGATTTTGTGATCATGTCGTCGATGTACACCTCTATCGTCCTTCCGATATCGGGGCTTGAACAGCTTGTTAACAAGCCACTGGCTATGTAGCCCTCGCATTCTTCAAGCCAAATGGCATCACCTTATAGCAGTACAAGCCATGCCCAGTAATGAAGCTGGTTTTATCTTGGTCAGCTGGGTTCATCTTAATCTGGTTGTATCTTGAGAACGCGTTCATGAAACTCATAAGTTTATTTCCGGATGTGGAGTCAACCAGCTAGTCGATCTTTGGTAAAGGAAAACTGTCTTTTGGACATGCCCGGTTGAGGTCGGTGTAATCGACACACATACGCCACTTCCCATTCGCCTTCGTAACCATGACCATGTTGGTGATCCACTCGGGATAGAATACTTCTCTGATAAACCCTGCCTTGATCAATTTGTCTACTTCTTCCTGCACCGCACCTGCACCTGCACCGCAGCGTTCCTCTCAGCGTTAAAGTGACGCCTCTTCTGTTTATCGGGCTTGACAGTTGGATCTACCGTTAGTCGATGGGCGGCCATTGATACAGAGATCCCGGGCATTTCAACGTGGCTCCAAGCAAAGATGTCGCTGAATTCTCTAAGAAGACCAATCAAGCCTTCTTTCACTTCTGACTCAAGGGTAGCCCCGACCTTGATGACCTTGGAGGGATCGTCATTTCTGATGGGTATCTCCTCTAGTCTATCTATGGGTTGCCTGCTGGCCCACTCCTTGCTCTATTCTTCTTCATAAGGCATAATGGGTTCACTCTCTAGAAGCTCCGAGGGCTCAATTTCTTCCTGGATTATCCGGGATGTTTCCATATCTTCCTCGGTTATCCCGGATGCCCCCATGTCCTTGACTACTGTGACTTATATGCACTGTTTCGCTAAAGCTGTAGGACTGACGGACACTGCGTAACACTTCCTATCTGCTTGCTGGTCTCCGCGTACCTCCCCCACCTTGGTTCCCACTGTGAACTTCAGGATATTATGGTATATAGACAAGACTCCCTTCAAAGAGGATATGAATTGTCTCCCTAGGATGGCGTTGTAGGCCGGTGGGGTGTCAACCACAACAAAGTCCGTCATAACATTCTATTAGAGAGGTGCGGTTCCGACGATTACTGGGAGGATCTTCGATCCCACCGGTATGATCGAATCCCTGGTGAACCCGTAAAGTGGAGTTGTACAGCTATTGTAACACCATTGCTTCAGTTTTTCCAAGGTATCTTTGAAGAGGATATCTACACTGCTGCCCGTATCTACGTGCACACGATGGACCAGGCAGTTGGAAATTTGTATCAGTGATTACCATGGGATCATCATGAGGGTGTACGATGTTGAAGACATCTGCTTCAGTGAAAAAAATCTGTGCTAACTAGGAGGGCTCCATCGCGCTTTGGCTAACCTTGAAGACACACTGGCTCTCTTCTACGCGGGGGATCTTCCTTGCGTGGTTTTTTTTGGAATTATTGGGGGTGCCAGCCAGTGTAGGCCCTCCGTTGATGGTGTGTATCACCTGGATTTGTTGCATTAAATCAGTCTATCTCCCCTTTCTCTTCTCCGCATCCTCGCAGATCTCGGCTTGTACCTCCTTTCCAATCCGAATGTTATCTCTGATCTGCTGTAATAACTCAATCAAGCATCCCCCCCTTATCAGGGCTTCAATCTGGTTGCTTAAATTATAACACTCTGAAGTGTTGTGGCCCACAGTCTTCATGAAAGTCCCAGTTGATAGGGGAGCGGGCTTTTCGAGTAGCCCCTTGTCTCATATAGCAAGGTAGACCATTTTTTCTTGGAAGCGTTCAGGGGAGTGTAGTAGTCATACTCTTTCTCCCCTCGCATTACGGGGGCTATAGTCCTGGGAGGTGGCGAAGCCCGAGGAGGGGTTCGTCTTGCTGGATATCTTTCTTACATGTATTGAGAAGCGGGGAAACGATAGGTCGACCAATTGGGAGGTTTATTTTGAGTTTTCTGAGCTGGCTCAGATTTGGGGGCTTCTTTTTTTTGACGCTTCACCGTTCTCATATCGTTGTGTTCCATCTTGACTTTGAGTTGCTCGTCGATCTCGACTTGCTCAAGAGCCCGAGTGTAGGCCTCAAAGTAAGTCTCGGGAGGTCTCTTGGCGAAGGAACGGAAAAGCTTTCCTGCCCACAGGTTCCGCCTGAAATTGGTGAGAGTCTCTTTCTCGGCAAAAACTCTCATTTGTATGACTTCTTTGTGGAAACGTTCCACATACGATCGAAGTGTTTCACTTCGTTTCTGAATCACATATTAGAGGTGTATGGGATCCTTCGGACGAGGTTTGACCCCTTGGAACTGCGAGCAAAAATCTGTTGATAACTTCTTGAAAGAATCCACGCTACCAGCAGACAGCTTCCTGAACCAAGTTTTTGCGTAGTCGGTTAGGGTCGTTGGAAACATCCTACACATAGCTGCCTCGGTAGTATTATGGACCTCCATCTGTTGGACGAAGCTCTCCAGATGGCTTAAAGGGTCTTCTATTCCGGAAAACTTATCTGTTGGCATTTTAAATTTTGGTGGGAGCTCCGCTTCCCGGATCCTCCTGGTGAAGGGAGCGTTCATCTCATTTAATGGATCCTTTTTATCCTCCTTGTTCTTTCCGTTTCTTATCTGTTGGACCTCCTTCTGTAGCTTTGCCAGCTGATCCCTTAGTCGCTTGTTCCCAGGTTTCTTTGAATTGACCTTGGATTCTTCCCTGTCGGATCCCTCCGATGAACTGGTGACCTCTACCTGATCCCCTTTATGGACAGGATCCACTCGGGAAGTTTGTCGATTCTCTCCCTCTTGGGCCCGAGCTTTCCTTCTCTTTGCCTTTGGGCGAGGTACCTCTCGTTGCTCCCCGGTTAAAGCATCTGCGGCAGACTTAACTCGCATGGGCTGATATTGTGAAGGTCTTTTCAGAACTGGGGGCATGGGTCCTAGCCTATCCCGGATCGAAAGTTGGGGCCTAGTCCTATCTCAAGCTGGCTTTGGAAGAGGAGGTCCCATGCGGTCGAAAGCAGGCTGCCTAGCCGCGAACCTGCTCGGTTCTCCCTGATCATTTGGGTTTGTTGGTTGGACTGTGATGCCTTCGGCGAGCAGGAGGATGCGGACGGTTTCCACGAAGGCTGCCGCTTGTTGGTCTAGCACGGTCTGGCTTATTATAAGGTAGCCAGAAGCCCGCGTATTAGTTTTTTGGACCGGAGCTTGATTGCTATACCCAGACTTCTTCCCCTTCCCTCGGGCCTTTCGCGTTGGCATCGCCAAAGGTTGAACCGAAACTCCATGTTGTCCTTGGGAGGAGCGGAGCCTCATGGTTCCTGTAAAACAACGAAAATACAAATGCAAATGGTTGGCTTGATTAACTGGGTGTAGGTTTTTCCCACAGACGGCGCCAGAAAGTGTTAATAGAAAATTTGCTCAGGGTGAGAAATCTCAGTTAACACCCTCGAGACCACTACCACGTAAGTGGTGGCCAAGGTTGAATGTATGTTTGACAGTGCCAAGTAAAATGACAAGGAATATTGGTACTATTATCCACCAAAGAGAATAAAAAATGCTTTCTTTATTAATAGTGTGTGATATACAGATCTCTCTCAAATTGCTCTCAATTTCTCTAGGGTGTAGTCGGGTTCTTGTATCATGCCTGTCGAAAAGTAGATCCTCTTTCTGAAGGCCGAAGTCTTTCTTTTATACATTATCTTCATAGGTTATACTAACTGATTCTCCCCTTGATTTTCTCAATCCCCTCCCTCCTTATCGGACGGGATTTCTCATTTAAATGTCATTGACTTTGCGTTAATTGCTGAGTTGAGAATATCTTGGTGGAGATTAATTTGTTTCCTATTTGGGCTCTATTACTTGTTCTGTACGTATGTAATATCTTAAGATATGATCCAGTGTATCTTCATGTCTTAGTAGCATGATCCCTCATAGGGGTCGTTGAATATGGTGTATATTATGGTGAGGTATATTAGATAGTGAGGTCAATCAGTGTCTTAGCCCCGATATTCAGGAGCATAGTCTAGCCAGGAGATAGGTCTGACCTCTCTTGATCTTTTGGAGCTAGATGCGGCCTCCAACGGACACCCCTCTATGTCAGCGGGGTATAGGCGAGCTTCTGGAGAGCTTGCGAGGTAATCCCGACTTCAGGGGGTTTCCTGGTTTCAGGTTCGGTGATAGAGGCTCGATCTGATTGAGCCGGGCTCTACTCCGGGTGTTTCTGGAGCCCGTCCTTATTTCTGTGGGGCAGTATCGTAGCTCAGCTTTGGGTAACGTGGTCTCCCAATCAGCATGGAGCCAGACTATGAGGGTGGAAAATTTCCCTTTGGTCTATAGCCGAATTTGGCTATTAACAACATTCTCTTGGAGAGGTGTGGTTCCGAAGATCACATGGAGGATCTTCGATTCCACCGGTATGATCGAATCCCCGGTGAACCCATAAAGTGGAGTTATACAGCTGTTGTAACACCATTGCTTCAGATTTAATTTTTCCAAGGTATCCTTGAAGAGGATATCTACACTGCTGCCCGTATCTACCAGTACACGATGGACCAGGCAGTTGGCAATTTGTATCGTGATCACCATATAATCATCATGAGGTTGCATGGTGTTGAAGACATATGCTTCAGTGAAAACGATCTGTGCTGATTGGGAGGACTCCGCCGGGCTTTGGCTGACCTTGAAGATACCCCGACCTTCTTCTACAAGGGGAATCTTCCTTACGTGGTTTTTCCTGAAGTTATTTGAGGTACCAGCCAATATGGGACCTCCACGGATGGTGTGTATCAACTGTATTTGTTGCATTAAGTTAGTCTGTTCCCCCTTTCTCTTCTCTGCATGTTCACGGATTTCGGCTTGTACCTCTCTTCCAGTCTGAATATTATCTCTGACCTGCTGTAAAAACTCAATCAAACATCCTCCCCTTATCAGTGCTTCGATCTGGTTGCGTAAATTATAACACTCCGACGTGTTGTGGCCCATATCTTCATGGAAGTCGCAGTACTTGTACCGGTTCCTCCTGTCGACAGGGGCTTTCATGGGTGCGGGCTTTTGGAGTAGCCCCTTGTCCCGTATAGCAAGGTAGACTATTTCTCGGGAGGCATTTAGGGGAGTGTAATAATCATATCCTTTCTCACCTCGCATTATGGGGGCTACGGTCCTAGGAGGAGGCGAAGCACGAGGAGGGGTTCGTCTTGTTGGATACCTTTCTTACCTGAGCTGAGAAGCGGGGAAACGATAGGTCGACCTATTGGGAGGTTTATTTTGATTCTTCTGAGCTGGCTCAGATTTGGGAGCTTCTTTTTTCTGACGCTTTGCCGTTCTCATATCGTCGTGTTCCATCTTGACTTTGAGCTGTTCGTCAATCTTGACCTGCTCAAGTGCCTGATCGTAGGCTTCCTGGTAAGTCTTTGGAGGTCTCTTGGCGAAGGAAATAAAAAGCTTTCCCGCCCACAGGTTCTGCCTGAAATTGGCGAGAGTCTCTTTCTCGGCGAAGACTCCCATTTGTATGACTTCTTTGTGAAAACATTCCACGTACGATCGAAGTGTTTCACCTCGCTCCTGAATCACATATTGGAGGTGTATGGGATCTTTTGGATGAGGTTTGACCCCCTGGAACTGTGAGCAAAAATCTGTTGATAACTTTGTGAAAGAATCCACGCTACCAGCAGGCAGCTTCCTGAACCAAGTTTTCGCGTAGTCGGTTAGGGTCGTTGGGAACAACCTACACATAGCTGCTCTGGTGGTATTCTGGATCTCCATCTGTTGGACGAAGCTCTCCAGGTGACTTAAAGGGTCTTCCGTTCTGGAGAACTTATCTGTTGGCATTTTAAATTTTTGGGGGAGCCCCGCTTCCCGGATCCTCCTGGTGAAGGGAGCGTTTATCTCGCTTAATGGATCCTTCTTATCCTCTTTGTTCTTTCCCTTTCTTATCTCCTGGACTTCTTTCTGTAGCTTCGCCAGCTGATCCCTCAGTCGCTTGTTTCCATGTTTTTTTGAATTGACTTCAGATTCTTCACTGTCGGATCCCTCTGATGAACTGGCGACCTCTACCCGATCCTCTTCACGGGCGGGATCCACTCGAGAGGTTCGTCGACTTCCTTCCTCTTGGGCCCGGGCTTCCCTTCTTGATGCCGTCAGGCGAGGTGCCTCTCGTTGCTCCCAGGTTAGAGCATCTGCGGCAGACTTAACTTGCCTGGGCTGAAATTGTGATGGCCTTTTCAGATCTGGGAGCATGGGTCCTAGCCTATCCCGGATTGAAGCTTGGGGCCCAGTCTTGTTGCGAGCTGGTTCTGGAAGAGGAGGTCCCAGGTGGTCGAAAGCAGACTGCCTGGTCCCGAGCCTGTTCGGTTGAACTGTGATGCCTTCGGCGAGCAGGCGGATGCGGATGGTTTCCACAAAAGCTGCAGCGTATTGGTCTAGCGCAGCCTGGCTTATCATAGGGTGGCTAGAAGCCAGCGCATTTGTCGTTTGGACCGGAGCCTGACTGCGATGTCCAGACTTCTTCCCCCTCATTGGGGCCTTTCGTGTTGGCATCGCCGAAGGTTGTTCTGAAGCTCCGTGCTGTCCTTGGGAGGAGCTGGGCCTCATGATTCCTGTAAAACAATGAAAATGCAAATGGTTGACTTAATCAACTGGGTGTGGGTGTTTCCCACAGACGGCGCCAGAAAGTGTTAACTGAAAATTTGCTTAGGGTGAGAAATCTCAATTAAGACCCTCAGGACCACTACCACGAAGGTGGTGGCCAAGGTCGAATGTACTCTAAACAGTGCTTCTTCAAATGACAAAAAATACTAATGTTAATACCATCAAAAGAGAAGAAGAATGCATTCTCTATTAATGGTGTATCGTGTACAAATATCTCTCAATTTCTCTCAATCTCTCTAAGGAGAAGTAGGGTTGTTGTCGTATGTCTGTTGAAAAGTAGTCCCTTTTTCTCTTCCTCCTTTCTATTTATACATAGTTTTTGTAGGTTAAATCAACTGATTCTCCCCTTGATTTTCTCAGTCTCTCCCCTCTTTATCGGGCAGGATTTCTCATTTAAATGTCATTGACTTTGTGTTAATAGCCGAATTGAGAATATCTTGGTGGAGATCAGCTTGTTTCCTTTTTGGACTCTATTACTTTTTTTGCACGTACCAGATATGATCCAGTGTATCTTCGTATCTTCACAGCATGATCCCTCATAGAAGTCGTTGAATACGGTATGTATGGAGAGGTAGATTAGATAGCAAGGTAGATCAGTGTCTTGGCTCTGGTATTCAGATGCTTAACCTAGCCAGGAGCTCGGTCTGACCTCCCGTGATTTCTAGGAGCTTGATGCGACCCCCTTGAGACACCTCTCTATGACAACGAGGTTTAGGCGAGCTTATGTAGAGGTTACGAGGTAATCTCGACCCCGGGGAGCTCCCTAATTTCAGGTTTGGTGATGCAGGCTCGGTCTGATCGCCTCTACTCCAAGTGTTTCTGGAGCTCACCTTTATTTCTATGGGGTGGTATCGTAGCTCGGCTTTGGGAAGCGTGGTCTCCTGGTGGATGACCTCGGGCCAGGAGTCAGACTAGGAGGGTGAAAATTTTCCCTTTGGTCCCTAGCCAAATTTGGCTATTGACAGCTACTTCTTCGCTGGCTACCAGGTGACTCTAGCTTTCCCTCCTCTGTTTGACATGAGGTTCATCGAGGGATGGAGCATGGATGAGATCATGGCTAAAGTCGCCGAGCTAGCTGGGGTTGCACCCTCTAATGCAGTTGGACTTTCTTAGGTTGCTAGAGTAAGTGGAGTGTTAGGTGGTGAAGACAAGAGACCTATCACCCTTTCTCCACCAGGCAATGTTGGAGCAGATCCTAATTCGAAGGCTCCTGAAGTTGGAGTGGCTCAATTTGAAGGTGAGGCTTCTGATCCACTTGTCTCTTCGCCCAAATCCGTCAAGGAGGTAGGGGACCAGGTGACAGAGGAAGCTCCATGTTGGACCTGCTCAAGTGGAGATCCCAGTGATTACAAGAGTCTAGGTAGTAAGCGAGACTTCAGCCGAGGTGGTGGTGCAATTAATTGGTGAGCTTCCAGTTGAACCTAGAGGTGAGGCTCAGACCATAGGAGCTGGAGAGAGGGGGGCCAACCAAGAGCAAAGGGATGCATGATCAAGCTTGGTCATTTAGCCGGTCAACTTTATTTTTCTCTAGTTTTTAAGCCCGTGATCGAGGAATGGGCTCCCCAGTTTTAGTAATGAAAACATTTCTTTTCTTTCTTTAGCTCTAAGCGTGTGTATTTTATTGACTTCTTGGTTGAATACCGCCTTGATCCAAAGAAAAGTCCCCAGTGTAAACTTGATTTTACAAATCCCTTGTAACTGAAGGAGCTCTGAAATTTGTTAAGATCAAAATTTGTAACATAGTTTGTTGCTGGTGCGAGGATACTCTAGCACTAAGCAGTCGGTCTTACTTGGGAGGGCTCTGGGTATCAGGCATTCTCGTTCTGAGAATCCTGGTATTTAGGCAAAAAATAGTTGTTGAAAGAATCCAGGTACCAAGGATACTTGTCTTTAGTGGGATCCTGGTACCTAGGTGTAGACTTGGTGATCAGTCTTCCATTGAACCTCGATAAAATGCAGACGTTGATGTGATTGGTCCAGGAGTGGTACCATGGCAACAGCTGAACATGGATCGCGGTACCTGGCAATCGAGGTAGTCATGGTATACATCCTATTCGGGGTTATCCTAGTGGAACTTCCTTTCTAGTATTCTTGAGTAGGAATCTCTGGTTTAGACACTACATTTAATTGTTCTTCCATGTGTCAACCCAGGATAGGCTCATTTGCTTCAGACATTAAAATTCGGAGGCACACGCTTTACGAAGCTGTCTTTCCCCATATTTCGGGTGTCTTGACTCATTAATGACCTTATCTTCCTGTTACCGAGATCTTCTTTCTCCTTCTATAGATACCCTACCCCGCTTGAGAATTCCTCACATTGCTCATTTGTTCTCCAACAGAGTCAAAAATTTCAGCGAGTTGATCGATGATAGTCGTGATGATTAACACTGTGAGACGAAGATGAGATGCGATTTCTCTGACTGGTAGGATGCTTGGAATTGTGGAAAGAGCAGTGCGAGATGGACTTAGTTACCAAGGAACCACGATTGGTTGTGATTCCCTAGATCAGGAGGAGTGGTGGCTTACGGCGCTGCACCCTTGCCAATGGTGTGGACATTACCTAGGCGAGCTACAACTTCGTGTCCAATTGCCTCTTGAACATGGATGGTTTCAAGATTATCCTTCTACCCCTCCTGTATTTGACGATTCCAACACGGCCTCTGTTCCTACCTCCGGTGGTCGCGATGGTGTCGCTGACATCTGTCTTGGATGAGATCAATGTCGTTGGATGAATAAATCAAGAGAGTGAACAGAAAGTTTGGAGAGGAAGTTGGCATGTCTGAGTCTTCACCTTATTTCCTGTGATTTTGCTTTCTTGTTTTCTGTATGAAGCCTAGAAGAAAGGTTGGGCTCCCTGATTTGATCAATGAAGAAACCCTTTTTTCAGTGCTTGTCTGGCTATTCTTTATGTTTTCCTTGATTGACTTTTGTTGCATGCTTCTAAATGTAGTATGAAATTTGAATAGGAGTCCTCAGCATATGTAAGTTCCTCAATTTTTATTGGTTTATTTCGTTGACAAACCATATGTGGATTTTCTTGTAAGGATAGTTAGATCTCATTATTCATGATTAAGCTTCGATGACATCCTCAAGCTCAAGAGCACTTCAAAGGTATATCACTTGCTTAATTCTCTTTTAGGAGACTAGTAGCACACACACACACACACACACACATTATCATGCATGTCTTACATATCTTGCATTTGTGTTTCAATCTTTTGTTGTGTGTGTTCTTCATCACACTTCTCACACATGCACCTTGGTGTTAGCTCTTAGTGTGGTTGTGGTCTTTGTAATTAGTTTTCCGATGTGTGTTCGGAAACGTCCGCGCCCGAACGTTGGTGTCCTTTTTCTTAGCGCGATAAGTGACCTTCCCTGTGGGAGGCCTCTTTTATATGGGTAGTGCACGGGTTACCTACCTGTGCAGTTACCCGTGCACTAAGGATGGGTTCCCTCGGATCTCTATTCTGCACGGGTTGTGCACGGGTCATACCCGTGCAGTTACCCGTGCACTGAGGTGAGTGTTCTGGGTTGGTTTAACTACACGGGTTGTGCATGGGTTATACCCGTGCAGTTACCCATGCACTGATGCTGAGTGCTTCGGGTTTGTGCAACTGCACGGGTCCCTTACCCGTGCATGTACTCGTGCACTGAGCATTTATTTCAAAACGATGCCGTTTCATTTAGGGTTTTATATATACTTTCCTTTCTCTCCCAACTCATTTTTTACAGCTTCAAAACCCATTTTTAGTGAGAGAAAGTATTCCTTTAAGAGAGAAGCTCCAAGAAACCATTTATACTCAACCAAACACCAATCCATGTGGATTTAGCATCTTCCAAGCATCATCTCATCATGGATTCTTCTTGCTTTTGTTGACTAGGTAACTTGAACATGTTCTAAATCTCCATTGCATCTTTTATGTTCATGTATGCCTAGGTTTAGCTCTTTTATGTTAATTTAATGCATATCTTTATGGTTAATGACATTTATGACATGATTGAGTTGTTGTTTGTTGGTTGAGAACATTGATAATTGATAGCTATCATTTAGGACCATTTTGCCCTTTAGCTAAATCTTCATGTATTTGCATTTAGATATTAATATCTATGATTTGCATTTATTGACATATTTAAATCTCTAGATAAGCATTTAGTGTGGCCTAGCATTAATTGCAAGATAGAATATTGTCACATATTCACACAGGTTGCTTAATCTCTTCATTGATTGTTAAGCTTTGTGACTACGTGGATTAGTGCACAAGCTTGTTGGTTTAGGATCACTATTACAGGTGTTAATAGCCAAATTTGGCTTTGGATCAAAGGGAAATTCTCTACCTTCCTAGCCCGAAGTCCAAGCCCAGGATTACCTTCCACGGAACCGCGAGTCCCGGGGTCGAACCAATGAGCCACCCCGCAGAAACGAGGTAAGGACTTCGAGCTCGGGAAACATCCGAGACTGGAGCTCGACACGGTCAGGTCGAGCCTGTGACATTAAAAAAAGAATTCGAGGAGAGCCAGATGCATGACGATCCCGGCTCCCCAAAGCCAAGACCGCCTCGTAGCTTTCCTAGAAGCTCACCATTCCCTCCTAGTCAAGGGAAGAACCTATTAGGCATCAAACCCACGCTGCAATATTTCACCATCTCACCAAGGGAAGTTTCGGGTCTACTTGGATAAGTAGGAGGAAGCTCGTTGAAGTCCGTTACTACCAAAGAACACCCAAAGGGGGCATGTAAAGCTACAAGGATCCTGGGAAAGCAAGACCAAGCTCTCAGTATCCAGACCATGGCATGAATCCACCTCATTCCAAGAAACAACAAACACCCTACTCGGCGACCTTTATGAGGAGTAGTACCATGAGGTACATGGGATCACCTCAGTAACATTGAAACATTACATGTAGAACAAGTGGTTGAATCCAAAAAGGAAACAGACTCATCTCCGCCTAAGATATTCTTGAATCCGTTATTGTTCCAAAGTCAACAACCTTTAAAGAAAAGATCCTGCCCGATAAGGAGGGGAAGGATTGAGAGAATCAAGGCGAGAGAATCATAAATTTAACTAATCAAAACTACGCATAAATAGAGGACTTCGGTCTTCAAGAAAAGGAGACTACTTTTCGACAGGCACGAGGGTGCCAGACTACTTTTCAACAGGCACAAGGGTGCCACACTACTTTTCGACAGGCACGAGAGTGCCACCCTACTGTACCCTAGAGAGATTGAGAGTATTTTGAGAGATTCTTGTACGTTACACAATGTAAACAATAAAGCTAATTTTTTCTTCTTTTCATCGTGTATGAGTAGTCGTGATTTCGAGCAAATCATTTAAACAATCAACCTTCGGCCATTACTTCCGTGGTAGTGGTCTTGAGGGTGTTAACTGATATTTCTCATCCCGAGTAAATTTTCCTTTAACACTTTCTAGCGCTGTCTGTGGGAAACGCCCACACCTAGCTAATCACATCAACGGTTTATAATTTGGCTGTCTTACAGGAATCATGAGACTCCGCTCCTCCCAAGGACAGCCTGTGGCTTCGGAACAACCTTCGGCGACCCCAACGCGAAAAGCCCCAAGGAGAGGAAAGAAACCCGGACACCGTAGCCAAGTTCCTGTCCAAATAACTAATGCACGGGCTTCTGACCGTCCCATGATAAGCCAATCCGCGCTCGATCAACAAGCGGCGGCCTTCGTGGACAACGTTCACCTCTGCCTACTAGCAAAAGGCATCGTAGTCCAGCCGACAAATCCAAATGATCAGGGAGATCCGAGCAGGCCCGGGACCAGGCGGCCTGCCTTTGATCGCCTGGGACCTCCTCCTCTAGAGCTAGCCCATGATAGGACCGGGCTTCAACCTTCAATCCGGGATAGGCTAGGGCCCATGCCCCCAGTTCCTAGGAGGCCATCACAATATCAACCCAGGTGAGTTAAGTCAGCAGCGGACACTCTAACCCGGGAGCAATGAGAGGCACCTCACCCGACGGATTCGAGGATGGAAGCCCGGGCCTAAGAGGAAGATAGCCGGCAAACCTCCCGGATAGATCCCGCTAACGAAGAAGGCCGGGTCGAGATCGCCAATTCATCGAAAGGATCTTGTTAACTGAAAATTTGCTCGGGGTGAGAAATCTCAATTAATACCCTCAAGACCACTACCACGGAGGTGATAGCCAGGGTCGAATATACTTTATACAGTGCTTGTTCAAATGATAAAAAATACTAATATTAGTACAATCAAAAGAGAATGAAAATGCTTTTATTATCAATAGTATATCATGTACAAATATCTCTCAAATGTTCTCAATTTCTCTGGGGTGTAGTAGGGTTGTTGTCGTATGCTTGTCGAAAAGTAATTCTCTCCCCTAGAGGTTCATTTTTTCCTCTTATTTATTCATAGTTTTGGTAGGTTAAATTTGTGATTCTCCCCTTGATTTTCTCAATCTCTTCCCTTGTTATCAGACGGGATTTCTCATTTAAACGTCATTGACTTTGTGTTAATAACCGAGTTGATAATATCTTGGTGGAGATCAGTTTGTTTCCTCTTTAGACTCTATTACTTGCTCTGCACGTACGTAATGTTTCAAGATATGATCCAGTGTATCTTCGTATCTTCACAGCGTGATTCCTCATAGAGGTCGTTGAATATGGTATGTATTGTCTCATATAGCGAGGTAGATTAGTGTCCCGGCTTCGATATTCAAGAGCTTAGTCTAGCCAGGTGCTTAGTCTGACCTCCACTGATCTCTTGGAGCTTGATGCGGCCCCCCGCGGACATTGTTCTGTGGCAGCGGGGTTTTGGCGAGCTTTCGGAGAGGTTGCGACATAGTCTTGACCTCGGGGAGCTTCCCGATTTCTGCTTTGGTGATGCGGGCCCGATCTGATCGTGCCGGGATCTATTCCGGGTGTTTCTGGAGCTCGCCTTTATTTCTGTGGGGTGGTATCGTAGCTCGACTTCGAAAACCGTGGTCCCCTGGTGGATAACCTCAGGCCTGGAGTCAAACTAGGAGGGTGGAAAATTTCCCTTTGATCCCTAGCAAAATTTAGCTATTAACAGAAGTCCCCTCTGACTTGAACACCGGTGATTGAGTTTGGGGTTGGAGTCAAATTTCCTATTTTATTTGGGGAATTTTTCCTTCTTTACCGTTACAAGAATCCTAGGGGAAATCTTCCCATTAATTGCACAAGTGACGTGGCAAGAGCCGACTGGTGTATGTCCAAGTTAATCTGGCTGGGTTACGGCAGTTCCCGCGATTCGAGGTGATCTTTACCGAAATTTCGACGGTGAGTGGCCAATGCTACTACACTATTGCCTATTTATACTTGGTTATTTCAACGCCTTCCTCATACCTTCTCTTTCTTTTTCAAATTTCAAATTTTCTAAAGAAAGACCTTCTCTCAAGTAACATCTCCCTTCTCATTCTTCATCCTCGTAGACTTCATTCCACCATGTCGAAAGCCAGTCGCGACTCCATTGATTCCATTATCGATGGCGAGGAGGTCATCAGTCTCAACCACAGAAAAAGGGCACGAAGGAGCCTAGATAGCGATAATTCTCCACCAAATCCGTAACGTCGACGATCGAACAGGAATATGTCCATTTGGACCGGGTTTTCTAATCGTCCCGACAATCCGCTAGATTTAGTCGATGAAGATTTTGATAGAGAGATTGGTGACGATGCCGCGAGGAAGGGTCAAGTCTCGGCTACTGGTCCTCCTTTGGAGAGGCTTCCTCCCTATGACTTCAGGGTTGTTCCCGCCTCTATGGTTGATCCAAACTCGATTGACTACTTGAGGTCCAAGTACGGCATTCCTGACATTGTTTCTATCTCGGTTCCTCCCAAAGGTTATGAATTCTTCAATCCTTCCGACGGCGTGCTTCCGATTCATGTGGCAGCTCTCGAGAAAGGGGTCAGGCTTCCCCTTCATCCTACCATTCGATGAGCTCTCAATGCCATCCAGCTTGCTCCTCTCCAGTTGACGCCCTGCTTCTGGAGGAATTTGATTGGCTTCCTCGTGCAGTGGAGGGAACAATGCCAGTTGACCAAGGTGATGAGAGAGCCCGGAGCAGAGGAGCTGGCCTACCTTTTCCAAATCGAGAGCCTCTCCAGTGCTCCCCGAGGTTAGTTCTATGCAAAAGCCAAGAACAATCTCAACTTTGTCATTCCTGGTGCTTCGAAGAAGGATCCTGCCTGGAAGGAAGAGTGGATCCTAGCAGGGGGTGACTGGGGAAGCTCGATTTTTATCGAAGGGCATGAGTTTAAGGTCGCCACAGCTTTTAGTGAAAAACCATCGTGAGACCGGGACTCCCTACCACCTGAGTCTGAAACTGTTTTGAAAGCTATTCTGGCCTGGAACTACTTGAACCTGAAGTTTCCAACCGCTGAAGTCTTCGATCCTCGCAGGGTGAATCAATACCTACGGAACTCTGATGCTATTCCTCAAAAGTAACACTGAATCGTCTTGCTTTGTCTCGTTGACCAGCTCAGTTATGACGTTTCCCCTTTTGTTTCATTTACTTATAGTTTTTGTTGTTGAGCCAGCTTCTCGAGAAGCTCAGCAGCTCCGGCAAGCTCGCACTCCTCCCCCATCTATTCGATTGACGCGAGGAGCTTCCTCTGCCATCTCGGAGAAGGAATGGCTGATTGTCTAGGCTGGGATCACGCCTGCTGTTACTCCACCACCTTCCCAAGCGAGATCCAAGATGGCTACCTTTGCGTCGTGGGCTTTCAAAGTGGTAAACAAAGAAGCCTCCATTCCCTAGGTAGCTAGCATTACTACCCATGTCTATTCTGCTCTTTCTGCTGCAACTGCTATTCCTACGACTCACCTACCTGATGCCGCTGCGCTTCCAACCCCCGAGCCTCGGAGGACTTTGAAGCGGGTGTCACTGGGATTCCTCCTAGCAGCTCTCGCCCTCAGTCGAGCTTGACAAGGCAGGATGAAGGCTTGGAACAATTCATCGCATCCTGCCCGGGTGGTGGGCTCTCTAGGATGGCCTCGATGCTCGTCGATGTTTTGCTCACCAACGGGTCTGCTGTCTTAGCTGATGTAATTGTTTTTTCTCTGTACTGCTTCTGAGACTGCCAACTTGATCGATTCCTAACCCTAGCTTTGTATCTTGTAGGCCTTCAAGTTTAATGTGGCTATGGGCCACCAGGTAGCCCTCTTTCGTGATCGGGCTGCTAAGGCTGAAGCCGAAGCTGAGAGAGCCATGGGATTGCTCAAGCGGGCTCAGACATTAGTATAAGAGATGACCTCCAACCAAGGGAAAATGGAGACCTAGCTGGCCGAGCTTCGCTGTGATTATGAGAGGACAAAGCTGTCCTTTGATCAAGAAATCCTCCACTTTACTAGGCGGCCAAGCAGAGGGTTTCTTGGAAAACCGATGCTAAAAAGTTGGACCTCGAGAATCAGGATCTGATTGCTCAGGTGGCCAAGCTGCAAGATGAGGCGCATACCTTCTTTAGTGACAGATATTTCTATGCTTCCTTTCAGGCTGTAGAAGCTCTCCCCCTTCCCTTTGATCTATCATCTATCGCCTGTTGGGATAGAGAGAAGATAATAACCAAGGCTGATGGACTGTCTCGCCCTGATGATGATGAAGCGGTTACCTCTAACAAGGCCAGAACTTGAAAGCAGCCCGTCGAGGCAGATCCTCCTCTTCCTCCTTCTATCTTTACTACTTCATGTCCTGGGAATCTTCAAGTAAGGTTCAGCCCTTGCAGTCTAAAGGAGATCAACCAGAAGCTGGGGAAGGAACAAGGAGCCTTCCTAAGGGATCCTCTAGAGTGGAAATGGAGGTCGACAGGAGCCAGACTGGGTCCATGGCTACCCTTCTTGATGCGGCTATCCCTTCTGAGGTCGTGGTAGTGATCAATGAAGTCTTGGAGGAGGATCCAGTTGATCAGCAGGAGGAACCTGTGGAGGGAGAGATGGTTGGCGAGGATAACCAAGACGGGCAGCCAGCTAAAAGAGGAGCTGATGGCGAGGATCAGCATGAGGGAGAAGGAGTAGCAGAGGGAAATCAAGAGGGCTCCGAAGCTTGACGCTACCTGTTCATGACTAGCTTTGATTTCCCGGAAAAGGGTGTGGGCACCCCGCTTTACTCATGATTAGTTTAGTTGATATTTTTCTCCTTTTTGTAGCCCGGATTCGGGGGTTAGGCTCCCCGCTTAATGGATGTAGCCTTACTAGGGGATAGGCTCCTTCATTATTAATGAGAAACTACTATAACTTCCTTCATATTTGTTTTGATTGACCTTGATTATGAGCTTCCATCTTGATTGAGAACTTCTTGCTTTATTCCTGATCCCGACCGTTAGTCGATCCTGCATCTTTGACAAGCTATCACAATACAAATCCAATCATACAAAGAAACTCATAAATAGATGCATTAAAATAGAGTCCTAGCATTTAATCAACTAATAAATGCAATAAAAATACAATCTTGGAAAGTATGAACAAATGATAAAGATGGGGTTTTTGTTCAACTTACCAAGTCAACTAATGATGAAGACCCATGCCTTAAAGATGCTTAAAGATGCATGAAGGATGATGGGTTTTGGGTTTGGGTGAGCAAAGATGAGTTCTTGGGAGTTTCTCTCTCTTATGGAAGCTTGGCCTCTCAAAAATGGCTTCTTGAACTCACAAAAACGAAATGGGGAAGAAGAGAACATATATATATATAGAAGCCCTAGACAAAACTGCATCGTTTTGGGCTTGGGAATCAAAATCCCGTCATTACCGCTTGCTGGACCGCGTCTCAGGCAAGTTGTCCAGACCGCAGTCCACATAGCAGTGCACCATATGGACAAAGTCTCGACATGGACCGCTGCGCAGGGAAGAGCACAGGACACTGTCTAGGAAACAGGGCCTGCTGATGTATACCGCAGTATGGACCGCTGCACATACAAGTGCATAGACCGCGGTCTTCAAAGCATGCACCTTCTGGAACCAACCGCTGTTGAGACCGCTACGGAGGCAGGTGCCCAGCAATCGACCTGCACCGCGGTGAAGAGGAAAATCCTCTTTTCCAGGCAGACTCAACACACTAATCTAATATGCAAAAATGTGCAAGTGTGGAGTGTGATGAGTGGCATACAATGCATCATTCAATAACATTTAATCAAGAATGTAATGCATGCAAGTGAGTGTGTGCAACTAAAATCTCTTCAAAAGAGTCAAGTCAAGTAAACTACCTCTCTTGAAGCTCTTTGGTATGACCGGAAGCATGTCTTCGAGAAAACCATAATTGAAGAACCTATGCTACCCGTTACATAAACATCCCCAATGTGATTTGTCATGAAATAAGCCAATCATAAAAATTGAGGTTCTTACAATATCCCCCTTTGGCTATTTCATGACAAATCACCACTCACAAAATAATCCTCACAAACAAAAATAAAGCTATTGGTCAACAAAGTAATTCTACGATACATTAAGAGAAACCTAAGATCTAACTCTTCAAGGTCATCAATCTCTTCATAGATCATCATACCTACACACATAGCAAGAAAGCACTTTCCAAGAACAAGTGCATGTGAGGTGAACAAAAACAAGCATTTGCATTGAGAAAAATAATACAATCAATATAATGTAGTGCAATGCAATGCTCCCCCTAAAAGGTTACTCTCTCTCATGAGGCTTTTCCCCCAAAGCATAAACAATAAAGCATAAACAATGCTCCCCTTATATCTCTCAAGACTTCTCCCCCTTTTTGTCATGAGATAGGCAAAGGAGCTCCCCCTATCGGGTTGCTTTAGCAAAGAGAGATATTCGCACAAAAGACTATTGCATAATCATATACATAAACTTTATGCAACTAAATTAACTAAGAGAGATTTAAGGAGTTTTATTTTAAAGAGAATGTGTGAAGGTGTTGCTTTGCATGCAAGACATATAACATCAAAGTTCAAAAACAATGGTATTTGGCAAAGCAAACATCAAAAGGGTTTCTGATCGTACCTAAATTGTTGTATATTTCGGCCCTCATTCCTATTCCTTTGTCTCGTTCTCGTGTGTATTTTCTATATATTTTATGTCTTTCATGTCTAATAGGCTCGTTTGTGCTAATTGCAGGCAATAGATGTTATTCGGGTGTTAGAAGCATTTTACAGTGGTTCCGACAGAAAAGGGGCAAAAGGAAAGACAAAGGATCATAAGCAGCACTACAGTGCGGGTTAAGTACGGGTCGCAACCGCACTCCAACCGCACTCATGCTCATAGCCGGGACCTGATACAGAAGAAGAGTTACAGTGAGGGTCAAGTGCGGGTAATGCAATCGCACTCCACCCGCACTATTGCCAAACCAGAGAAGTTGAAGTTGCACCTGACATTAGAGTACGGGTACAGTGCGGGTCATCCACCAGCAATCCACCCGCACTATTGCTCAAAACAGAGGAGGGATTTTGCACCTGACAGTAAAGTGCGACTCAGGTGTGACTACAGTACGGGTCAAGTGCGAGTCAAGTGCGGGTAATCCAACCGCACTACACCCGCACTATTGCCCAGATTAGAGACCTGAAGATGAAGAAAACCCTTACAGTGCGGGTACAGTACGGGTAATTCACCCGCACTCCACCCACACTCTGCGCGCGACAGTTTCTGGTTTCAAGCTTAAGTGACCTATTTTTCCATCTTCTATAAATAGAAAAGGATGGGAACGAACCAAAAGATCACCATACCTCCCAACACTTGTATTTTTAGCTAGAAACACATCTCCCTATCATCCAAACCATCTCTACTCAATCAAAGGCAACTAGGAGACTTGGATTCAAGCTTCAAGGAAAGAGATCAATCTTCAAGGGTTATCTCTACTCTCTCTCTTAGTTTATTTGTTTGTAATAGAACATGAGTGACTAAAATACCCCACTATGGGGTTGATGTTATTTGTTTGATGGATATTTTGGGCTTTGTAAATGAACTCTATGTGTTATATTTATTCTATCTCTATATTTCATTCCATTGCTTATATTGATTTCCATTATTGACTTGCTTGGATACACCCTCTTTGCATGTTGATTTGGATTACTTGAGTAGGCAATTAGGTTGTCTAATGCTCCATTGAATGGAAGGATTTCTGGAAATCCGGCTCTAAAACCATGCCCTTAATCTAATCTTGAATTAATGGCTTTCACTATACATCCTAGGTTAGCCACTTGTGAGAGAATTAGAAGCCTCCACTATAGACCCTAGGTTGGCTACTTTAGTGATTCTACGAGAACTAACCTTCGAGTAGAATTCGGTTGATAACCTAAAGCCTCATCCAATCTCAAACGGGTGGCCTTCACTATACATCCTAGGTCGGCCACTTGTGAGGGAATTGGAAGCCATCACTATACATCCTAGGATGGCTACATTAGTAATAGGTTGAGCCATAGCTAGATAGATGAGCATTCATGGAACAAGTCCCAATTGAGTAACTAGCCACTGTTGGTTGCTTAGGAGGGATTAATCTCTAGTAGGAGGTCTTCGCTATACACCCTAGGTTGACCTCTTGCTATAGATATATGTCAACACTATACACCCTAGGTTGGTTACAATTGTCAAAACGTGCTTAATTGAGAGTTTGCTGCAATTGCCCCAATATTCACCTACGAGTCCATCAACTCCGTAGTCCCATCATCATTCATTCATCACTCTATTATCATCCCATTTTATTTGCTTTCATAGTTTAGTTTATATTGTATTTTCATTCACCATCACTTTTACTTTTATGCCTACTAGTTATATTAATCCTAATCTTATCACCGCTACCCCGATCTCAGTGGACGACACCCGTGCTTACTGCTTTACTTGTATTCTACTTGTGAACGCATCGCATAGGTTTTATAAATTATTTTGACGGACGGTTTTCTGACGGCAAAAACCTTCTCATCAAATGGAGTCGCTGCCGGGGATCAGTGTGCGTTGTAGTGATTAGATTAGTTTAAATATTATTAGTTTATTAGTTGTTTTTAGTTTTGTTAGTTTCTTTTTATTTCTTTGGTAGTTTTTGTTTTTATTTGTTTCAGGACTCTATGGATTCCTTTTGGAAAAATTCAGGTCAAGCTACGAGCCTAATGAGAATGCCTACATCTCGTCATTCCAGTCAAATTCCATTGAAGATCAACTAAGAAATTTCATGAAGAATCATGTGCGGGAGACTGAGCAGATGATAGCTTCTCAACAAGAAACTCAAGCCTTCATAGAAGAGAAAACCACCCAAATGCTCGAATTCGCCCTAGCAGTTCACCCCGGTAAATCAGAGTTGTTTCCAAGTTAAAGCAACCAAACCGGTGGATCCCTCCAATTTCTTAAAAGAAGACATGTATAAGCTCCGAATAGAATTTGAAGTGGAGCGAAGCAAGAGAATGGACGAGATGGACATGATGATCAAGATGAACCAAGAGCTTATGAGCGTGAGCACAGAGCTAGTGTTAGAAAGGGGTGTGTTGAAGGAAGAGAATGAAGCACTTCAAGAGAGAGAAGCCTTGGGAAGGGAAAAGGCGAGTAATCTCCAAGAGTTGAACAAGAAACTATAATCTGAAGTGAAGATGCTCAGGGTTGAGAATTGTACTCTCAAGAAGACAAATGGCGAAGTCTCCTACAAGAACAAAGAATTGGAAGAACGAATTGAGAGATTTGAAGCCGAAAAGAGTACTGCATCGAAGGATTTGGAGAACTTAGTGAGGCTATCAAAAGATTTTGAAGATGAGATAGCTCACAAGTCAATGAAGATGCAAATGGAGGTTAATCAAAAAGCCAAGGCCTTAGAGGATGCAAAGGTAGCACTAAGCAAAAAGGAGGCGGAGGTCAAGACGTTACAAGTGAAACAAATCAAACGTCCTCAAGACCACGCATCAAAGGGGAGTTCCTCTAACTCTAATATCTTTTGCTATGCATGTTCTAGGATAGAGCATTTTAAGGCTAAAAATTACAAGCCAAATCAACATAGGAAAACTAGAGGTCCTAGGAATAGTTGGAGTCCACCTAGGGTCAAGCAAATATGGGTAAGGAAAGACCAAGTGCACTTATATGGAAACATGTTAAAGGAAAAGATAATGAAGTCACCTAAATTTATTTGGGTAGTGAAAAATAGAGAATTTCCTAACTTGGTCAAACCACCCTTAGAGGACCCTAGCCTCTCCATGAATGCATCCCATTGAATGATTTTGATGCATGTAGTTAGTTTTATGTTTTATGTTGTTTAAATTCAATAAATTGTGATGTTGGGATAGTTTGGTTAGAATGTTATATTTTGTGGATATTTGCACATTGAATTTATTGATTATATTTGTGGATGAAAGAGCCGGAGGCTCTTGTGCAAGTATGAATGCATGTGCTTTATGTTGTTTAATTCGGTTTGGGGGTTCATGCCCCATTCCATCAATTTTGATAAAATGCATGATGTTAAGCTTGACTTGTGCTTCAATGATATATTGCATGAATTGCCTTTATTTTGTGAGCCTTGTTTGAGTCATTTTTTTTTTATTTTGTTGGGGCATTGATTATGGTTGATTAGTGCCTAGGTTTGTTTTGAGTCATGTTAGGTGTGTGCCGCTAGGCCGGATTCTCTTGTCTTCAACATTGAGGACAATGTTGGGTTTTGGTTTGGGGGTGTAGACGCCTTTTTGAGTCGTCTTTTGTTTCTTGAGTCATTTTTGTGTCTTATTTTCGAAAAAGTTGCTGTTTAGCCAGAATTTTGAGCTTATTTAGCTTGGTGAGATACCTGGAGCATAGTGTTTGTGGCAAATGTGTGTATGGTTTGTGTGCTTATTCAATAACTCTTAGTCACTTTAGGGGTCTCACTTGCACTTCATGGGCTAGTCTCATCTTCTGGTGTCCAAGTTTAGGGAACTCGGTGCTCAAGCGCCTTGTTCTAATAGTGGAGATTTCCCTTGTGAGATCACAAACACAAGCCAAAAGCGTGTATATTTGAGGGAAAATGTTTTTCAAATCTGTAAACACTAGTCAAACACCATGCATAGTCTCACTACATCAAAAATCATCATTTGTCATTGAACATGCATCATATATGTGGACTGCTTGACGGAAACTTTTATTCCCTTGGTAGATTGATCCTTTGAAGTGATATTAGGCAATGTGTGTTTTGGCCACTCAAAAGAAAGCCTAAATACTTCCCATTCCCGTAATATGTGTGCTCCCAAGCCAATTTTGAAGCCAAACACATATAGACTTTTCCATTCTAAACCCACGTTATCCATAACCCAAGCAACCTAAACACTTAGCCAACCCTCTCTTAATTGATCTTGTTGAGGCTTAGGAATGTAAAGTTGTGCTTTAATTTGATAAATGGCGTGTACCTAGGCAAGAGTAATGAGTTGTGAAAATATGCATAGTAAAAAGGCATGAAAAGAAAAGAAAAGAAAAGAAGCAAAAAGTATCAAAAGAAAAATATGCTTCAAATGCCTTGTGTAAATTGTAAATGCTACTCAAACGGGTAACATGAGTAGTTAAATATTGCACGTAGACTCTAATTGTATGCCTGGACGCCATATTGTATTTGGAAGTGGAGTTGCACGAGAAATTAAATGCTTAAGCGTAGAATGTATTGCCTTAACTTGGTTGATTAGTGCTTGTGCCTAAATTCTCATTCTTCTAATCACCATTCACCGTGGCCACGTTACAACCAAATGGAAAGACCTAATTGATCTTAGGGGATGTCTAGATTGGGAATATTAGTTGATGATGCTCTTTCCACGTTCATGACACGTGATTCTTTCATGAGACTCACTCACTAAAAACAGCGTTTATTCTACACTAAATATATGCAACTAAGTTGATTCAGTTACATAAATTCATTGACATACATGTTGCATGAGTGTGAACCTAGGTTCTGAGAGGAAAGATAAGAGAAAATCCATGTGAGAACTTAGTGTCGAAGCGAATTATGCTCGAGGTGTGAGAGTGAGTAGTTTCTGAGGCGCGGGCATTTTAAGTGTGGGATTCATGTTGTGCCAGTTTCCCTTGAGGTGCCTTCGAGTTGTTTAGAACATTTTGCATATGCTCATTCCTCACTCCCATATTTCTTTTGCGTATCTCTCTGCTATTTGGTTCTGCAGCAAGTTTTTCTTTGTTTCTAGGAAGTTTTTAGTTCGAGTCATTTTTAGTTTGTGTCTTATTTGTTTCATTTTATATTTGCTCGAGGATGAGCAAAGGTTTGGGTTGGGGGTGTTTGATCGTGCCTAAATTGTTGTATATTTCGGCCCTCATTCCTATTCCTTTGTCTCGTTCTCGTGTGTATTTTCTATATATTTTATGTCTTTCATGTCTAATAGGCTCGTTTGTGCTAATTGCAGGCAATAGATGTAATTCGGGTGTTAGAAGCATTTTATGGTGGTTCCGGCAGAAAAGGGGCAAAAGGAAAGACAAAGGATCATAAGCAGCACTACAGTGCGGGTTAAGTACGGGTCGCAACCGCACTCATGCTCATAGCCGGGACCTGATACAGAAGAAGAGTTACAGTGCGGGTCAAGTGCGGGTAATCCAACCGCACTACACCCGCACTGTTGCCAAAGCCAGAGAAGCTGAGTTGCACCTGACATTAAAGTGCGGGTCATCCAACCGCACTCCACCCGCACTGTTGCCAAACCAGAGAAGTTGAAGTTGCACCTGACATTAGAGTGCGGGTATAGTGCGGGTCATCCACCAGCACTCCACCCACACTATTGCTCAAAACAGAGGAGGGATTTTGCACCTGACAGTCAAGTGCGACTCAAGTGCGACTACAGTGCGGGTCAAGTGCGAGTCAAGTGCGGGTAATCCAACCGCACTACACCCGTACTATTGCCCAGATCAGAGACCTGAAGATGAAGAAAACCATTACAGTGCGGGTAATTCACCCGCACTCCACCCACACTCTGCGCGCGACAGTTTCTGGTTTCAAGCTTAAGTGACCTATTTTTCCATCCTCTATAAATAGAAAAGGATGGGAACGAACCAAAAGATCACCATACCTCCCAACACTTGTATTTTTAGCTTGAAACACATCTCCCTATCATCCAAACCATCTCTACTCAATCAAAGGCAACTAGGAGACTTAGATTCAAGCTTCAAGGAAAGAGATCAATCTTCAAGAGTTATCTCTACTCACTCTCTTAGTTTATTTGTTTGTAATAGAACATGAGTAGCTAAAATACCCCACTATGGGGTTGATGTTATTTGTTTGATGGATATTTTGGGCTTTGTAAATGAACTCTATGTGTTATATTTATTATATCTCTATATTTCATTCCATTGCTTATATTGATTTCCATTATTGACTTGCTTGGATACACCCTCTTTGCATGTTGATTTGGATTACTTGAGTAGGCAATTAGGTTGTCTAATGCTCCATTGAATGGAAGGATTTCTGGAAATTCAGCTCTAAAACCATGCCCTTAATCTAATCTTGAATTAGTGGCTTTCACTATACATCCTAGGTTAGCCACTTGTGAGAGAATTAGAAGCCTCCACTATACATCCTAGGTTGGCTACTTTAGTGATTCTACGAGAACTAACCTTCGAGTATAATTCGGTTGATAACCTAAAGCCTCATCCAATCTCAAAGGGGTGGCCTTCACTATACATCCTAGGTCGGCCACTTGTGAGGGAATTGGAAGCCATCATTATACATCCTAGGATGGCTACATTAGTAATAGGTTGAGCCATAGCTAGATAGATGAGCATTCATGGAACAAGTCCCAATTGAGTAACTAGCCACTGTTGGTTGCTTAGGAGGGATTAATCTCTAGTAGGAGGTCTTCGCTATACACCCTAGGTTGACCTCTTGCTATAGATATATGCCAACACTATACACCCTAGGTTGGTTACAATTGTCAAAACGTGCTTAATTGAGAGTTTGCTGCAATTGCCCCAATATTCACCTACGAGTCCATCAACTCCGTAGTCCCATCATCATTCATTCATCACTCCATTATCATCCCATTTTATTTGCTTTCATAGTTTAGTTTATATTGTATTTTCATTCACCATCACTTTTACCTTTATGCCTACTAGTTATATTAATCCTAATCTTATCACCGCTACCCCGATCTCAGTGGACGACACCCGTGCTCACTGCTTTGCTTGTATTCTACTTGTGAACGCATCGCATAGGTTTTATAAATTATTTTGACGGACGGTTTTCTGACGGCAAAAACCTTCCCATCAGTTTCCAAAAGAATTCAAACCAATTTGTACCCTTTTGTCACAAGCAAACATGATATAGTTTTAAGAATGAAAATTTTAGCACACAAACAACTATATCAATCCTTAAGGGCCAACCAAGACATTGGATCAAGAAATCCTATTAGATTTTTCTGGATAATTATCCGTATGATAGTAGTCTTGTTTAGCCATTAAGAAGAGAGAGAAGACTAATTTGGATATACAATCCTTATTGATTACTTGGATACAAGATCCTTATTGATTAGTCTTCTCATTTGCATTCACACACATTTGCATCAAAGCAATCAAAACATATTTCATGCATATCATTTAAAGCATGTCATAAAATCAAGTTCACATGTCATGGAGATAAATTATAGGTTATTCAAAGGTACTTCCCAATTAATTCTCCTAGTCTAAAAATGCATGTTTGAACATAAATGTGACATGGATTGCAAACAAAGCAAGGTTACACACTTATTGAACGAAAATACCATATAATCATATATGTGCAACCTAGCATCTCAAGCAATTAATAAAGAGGCATAAAGTATATCAAATTTTTGCACATTTCAAAAATGCAAGTTCGCTCTCTTTGCTTGAGCTCCCCAAATGGGGTCAAATCCAACAAAGTTAATGGGAGGCAAGAGCCCCTATAGATCTACCAAGTCCATTAGACCTAGTTGAGTCTATAAGTGACATATTGGCACAATAGCATGCAGGTTCATCTTTTCTAATCCACTTAGGTGACACATTTTCATTCCTAGTGGTTATAGTCATCATGTTACTAGATTTCCTAGGACCATTTTCTCTAGATTTCCTAGGCACATGCATAATTGCTCTTCTAAGTTTGTTTCTTTCAATCATGCTCTCAACCCTACATTTCTTAATGTACTTGTTAACAGTCATTTTTGGCAGGGGTCCAAAGAAGAATTTTCCATCCGGCAGGTACCTAGTAGGACCTAGATCGAGACCGATACCTAGATACCAAGAATGCTGTACACCATGAACCGGAAAGAAGTCAATACCACGTCTCACAGTCTACTAGGTACCAAGCAAGGCTATACCATGATACCTCCTACCTGGTTCCTAGGTACCACGATACCTCCTACCTGGTACCTAGGTATCGCGATATCAGTCCAGGATCTAACCAGAATGTGTATCCTACCCGCCAAGTAAGAAGAATGGAACCAGGAAGAGGTATGTAAGTGCCTCACTTTATGACTGGCTTATTTCGTTGACAAAATCACATTTGGGGTTAATCATTGGAAAAGGGTAGAGTAGGAATTGAAGATCTTCCAATTGACTCCAAGTGCTTCAAGAAAGGTAGATTACTTGACTCTACTTTTACTTGAAGTAATATAGCTGCAGACACTCACTTGCATGCATTATATTCTTGTTTACATACAATTGGATGATGTATTGTATGTCACTTATCATACTTCACACTTGCATATATTGCACATCACTTTATATGTTGAGTCTGCCTAGAAAATAGGGTTTCTTCTAGTACCGCGGCCTAGACCGCTTGGCAAGCACTGCTTGCACCGCGGCATACATAGCGGTAATCATCAGTCGGCTCATGCTGCCTGGACCGCGTCCTGTACACATGTTCGCCCAGCGGTCTGTGACACAGTAAACTTTAGTAGGCCCCTGATACCTTGACCGCAGCTTGTGCACTGCACGCACAGCGGTCCAAACCGCGTTGTTGTCTAGTAGGCACACTGCTGCGTGTACTGCGGTCTGGACAACTTGCCCGAGCCGCGGTACGCACAACGGTAATGACGGGTTTTTGTTACTATTTTCAAAACGGTGTCATTTTGTCTAGGGCTTGATATATATATGCCCTTTCCTCTTCCTTGCCTCTTTTAGAGCTTCATAATTCATTCTTTTTCATTCCTTTTAGAGCTCAAGAGTGTCTTGCAAGAAAAGGTTGCAAGAAACCATTTTTATTATCCAAAACCCAATCACCCATCATTCATTCATGGTTCTATTATCATCTAGCTTCAACTAGGATGTTTCTAAGCATGGGTCTTCATCAACATAGCTTACTTGGTAAGTAGAACACCACTCTCATCCATCTTTGTGTTCTTGCTTAACAAGAAATCTCTTTTATGTCTCTTATGCATCTAGATTATAATTTTTCATTATAAATAGAGATTTTTGTTGATGTTTGGGTTGTTGTATTGTGATAGCTATTGCATCTAGGAATGCTTTGATTTCATATAGCTAGGTTATATGTGTGTCATATAGCAACATGATATCTAGGATTGTTTAAAGCATTCATACATGACTAGATAAGCATTAAATGTGTTGACCTTGCATTTTGTGCATTTAGAATATCATCATATTCACTTTAGGTTTCATATCTCTTCATTTAAGAGTTAAGTCTTGTATTTGCCTTGAGTAGTATAGTATACAAGCAAGAGCCTAAAATCACTATTAAAGGCCTGCGGATAGCAAGGACGGATTGGTAACCGATTAGGTGTGATGTGGTCAACCTAGGTTGTAATCGTTTCTGCAAATAGTGGATTTGAGGGTTCGATTGGCGATTAGGCTCGTGAGTTTTTACCCAGTTTGAGGGTTTCTCACGTAAATCATATCATTGTGTCTTTTTGTTTATTCCGCACTTTTATTATGGCAATGATTGATTGTTTTAGAGATTAGGGGCTGTGTTGTTTAATTTTGATTAATCAAAAAGATGGCATTTAATTTAACTAAAACCTATTCACCCCCCCCCCCCTCTAGGTTAGTTTTATCACTCTTAGTGTATTTTCAATTGGTATCAGAGCGGGTTCCTTAACATAATTAGGAGATCCTTTGCTCTCTAGGAGTTTTTTGCATTAGATTGTTTTTTTTTTGTGAGTGTGTCTTGCTTGTTTTCCCTTTCTTTTTGTTGATTGATTGCATTCATCTCATTCACCCTTAAAGAAGAAGAAGAAAGGAAAGGCGATGGCGGCTACTTGGAGTGAGAGTGAAGACTTAGAGGAGGAAGAAAAGTCTTCAGATGATGAAGACGAAGTTGCAAACTTCATTGCCTTCTCATCATCTCACAATAGCAAGGAAGTTATGAGTGACCAAGAAGAGGAGAATGACAAGCTAGAAGAAGAAGAAGATGACTCAAGTAATGGGAGTACTTCATCCGAGTCCAAGCATGAATTTGATAAGGAGATGGACTATGAAGACTTCATGGAATACTTCAAAAGTTCTAGAGCTAAGAAGAAAAAAGAGATTCAAGAGTTGAAAAGGAAGAACCTTGAATTGACCTCCAAGATGATTCACTTGAGTGAAGAAGTGAAAAGAACAAGAGAAAGGGAAGAAAGCTTGAAGTTAGAACTTGTTGTGGTCAAGAAAAGTGAAGAATGCTTAAGGAAGGAGCTTGAAGAGGCAAAAGGAGTAATTGCCAAGATGACCTCCGGAACCGAGAAGCTTGACAAGATGCTATCAATTGGGAAGAGCCCTAGTGATAAGAGGGGTTTGGGATATGAGGAAGATGTGAGTACTACATCTTTGAAAAAGACTACCTTTGTCAAGAGTCAAGAAGTTGAAGAAGTCAAAGTCCCACAACAAGTCACAAGAAGGATTGAAATTGGAGAATCCTCAAAACATGCTCAAGCCAAGATTCCAACAAGGGCTCAACCACAACAATTTAGAGCATTTCAATCAAGACCTCCACATGAAAGGATACCTCCTCCACAATCAAGGATCATATATGGTCAACAAGGAAAACATGCTACTTTGGCTCAACCACAAAGGAGAGAGTTTATTCAACATCAAAGGACTACTCAAAGGAGAAGGAAACCTCAAATGGTTGCACAAGGCTATGGTATGAATTCCTACTTTACTCATACTTGTCATTATTGTGGTATTGAAGGCCATATAAGGCCTAATTGCTTTAAGTATATCAAATTGTGTAGATTTGAGAACATGATTGAGAAAAATATGCTTAGAAGAGCCAAAAAGCATGCACCTAGGGAACTTAGAGCAAATAAACCAAAGGCTCCTAGGATTGATAATGTTGCTCCTAGGTGGACTAGAAAAAATGAATATTTTTGCTATGTGGCTCAAGTGGCTTTGAAAGCCAAGGCCTCTAACACTTGGTACCTTGATAGTGGGTGTTCTAGACACATGACCAGAAACAAGAGTTTCTTTGAGACTCTTGTGATGGAGGATGGTGGATTTGTCACCTTTGGTGATGGTTCACGGAAAAAGGTCATAGGGAAAGGTAATATATCTATTCCCGGTTTACCCTCCTTGCTAAATGCTCTATATGTAGATGGCTTGCAAGCCAATCTCATTAGTATATCACATTTAAGTGGTGAAGGGCTTTCGGTTATGTTTGGCAAAGTTGATTGCTCTATTCTTAAGGAAAATGGGCAAGTGCTTCTAAAAGGCAAGAGATCAAGTGACAATTGTTATTGTCTTGAGTCTAGTAACATCTCTTGTAACTTGTCTAGTTGTGAGCAAGTTAAGTTGTGGCATCAAAGATTTGGCCACATGAATTATGGTGACTTGAAAGTCCTTGAGAGGTTGAATGTTGTGAGAGGCCTTCCCAAGCTTGGGAAGAGGTTTGAGGGAGTTTGTGGACCTTGTCAACAAGGGAAGCAAACTAAAAGTGTGCACAAGAAAGGAAAATTCCTATGTACCAAGGAGCCATTGGAACTCCTTCATATGGACCTCATGGGTCCCATGCAAACCGAGAGTCTAGGTGGTAAAAGGTATATCCTTGTAGTGGTTGATGACTTTTCTAGGTTCACATGGACTTACTTCCTTATAGAGAAGTCCGAGGCTTTTGAGAAATTCAAAATGCTATGTGTCATAATTCAAAATGAGAAAAATTCTCACATTAGGAGCATTAAGAGAATTAGAAGTGATCATGGGAAAGAATTTGAGAATAGTAGCTTTGAGAGTTTCTATAATGGTCTAGGTATTTCCTATGAATTCTCGGTTCCTAGAACTCCCCAACAAAATGGAGTTGTGGAAAGGAAGAATAGGGTTTTACAAGAGATGGCTCGGGTGATGTTGCTTAGCAACAAGGTTGCTAGGAATTTATGGGCCGAAGCCGTTAATACAGCTTGTTATATAGGAAATAGAGTTTTCCTTAGACCCGGGACCAAACAAACATCCTATGAGTTATTGAAGGGAAGAAAACACAATGTTAGCTATTTCCATATCTTTGGAAGTAAGTGCTATATTCTTAATGACCATGATCAACTTGGCAAGTTTGATGCCAAGAGTGATGAGGGTATTTTCATTGGATATGCACTCAATAGCAAGGCCTATAGAGTTTTCAATCTAAAAACTTGAAGTGTCATGGAATCATCAAATGTTGTCATTGATGATTGTAGGCCCAAAAATGTTGACCATGAGGAGGATGTTTGTGAGAATGGTGACCTTCCTTTGAAGGAGTGTGGTGAGACACCAAGTGATGTGAAGTCTAATCATAGTGAAGAGGATGATCAACCTCTTGATAGAGATCCTCTTTTAGACTCTAAAGAACCCGCTCCATGGGTTAGACATCTCCACAACAAGAATGACATTCTTGGAGATGTGAATGAGGGTGTTAGGACTAGGCGTCAAATAGCTCATCAAATTAGCTATACTTGTTACACCTCTCAAGTTGAACCCAAAAAGGTTGATAAAGCCTTGAATGATGAGTTTTGGGTTCTTGCCATGCAAGAAGAGCTAAACCAATTTGAAAGAAATGAGGTTTGGACTCTAGTTCCTAGACCCAAGGACACTAATGTCATAGGCACCAAATGGGTGTATAGGAACAAGTCGGATGAGGATGGCAATATTGTGCGCAACAAGGCTAGGCTTGTGGCACAAGGATACTCTCAAATTGAGGGTATTGACTTTGAGGAGACTTTTGCTCCCGTTGCCCGTCTTGAGTCTATAAGGCTTCTCTTGTCCATTTCTTATGTGTATAAGTTCAAACTACATCAAATGGATGTTAAGAGTGCCTTCCTCAATGGCTTCTTGCATGAGGAAGTGTTTGTTGAACGACCTAAGGGGTTTGTGGATCCACACCACCCCAATCATGTCTATCGCCTCAAAAAGGCACTTTATGTGTTGAAACAAGCACTGAGGGCTTGGTATGAGCGCCTCACTCTTTATCTTGTTGACAATGGCTACTCAAGAGGTAGTGTTGACAAGACTTTGTTCATCAAGTGCAACAAAGAAGAGCTATTCATAGCTCAAATTTATGTTGATGATATTGTATTTGGTTCAACCAATGAGTCAAAAGTGAGACAATTTGTTGATGTCATGTCTCTTGAATTTAAAATGAGCATGGTTGGTGAACTAAATTACTTCATAGGCTTGCAAATTAAGCAAATGCATGATAGGATTTTCATATCCCAAGCTAAGTATGCCAAAAGCCTAGTGAAGAAGTTTGGTCTTGACAATGCCAAACATTGTGACACACCCATGAGTACCACTTTGAAGCTAAGCAAGGATGCTAGTGGTAAAAGTGTTGATCAAAGATTGTATCATGGCATGATAGGTAGTTTGCTATACTTGACAGCAAGTAGGCCATATATCTCCTTTAGTGTGGGTGTTTGTGCTAGGTACCAAGCCAATCCCAAAGAATCTCACCTTGTTGCGGTGAAGAGGATCATTCATTTTGTGAATGGTACCTCCAATCATGGGATATGGTACTCCTTTGACACTAATCCAAATCTTGTTAGATTTAGTGATGCCGATTGGGCGGGGAATTGTGACGATAGGAAGAGTATATCAGGTGGTTGTTTCTTTCTAGGCAACAACTTGGTGTCTTGGTTTTGCAAGAAGCAAAACTCAATTTCCCTATCCACGGCTGAGGTGGAATACATAGCCGCCAGTAGTGCTTGTACCCAATTGTTGTGGATGAAGCAAATGCTAGCCGACTATGGCTTAGAGCAAGGCACTCTCACCTTGTTTTGTGACAACATGAATGCCATAAACATTTCTAAGAATCCAGTCCAACATTCTAGGACAAAGCACATTGACATTAGACATCATTTCATTAGAGAGCTAGTTGAGAGCAAAACTATTGCATTGGAGCATGTGGGAACTAATGACCAACTAGCAGACTTATTTATAAAGCCCTTAGACACCATTAGGTTTGGCAACCTTAGTAAGTCTATTGGGATTTGTCATTTGGCTTGAAATGGTATGTCTTGACCCCATATGGGGAGCTCAAGCAAAGAGAGCAAATTGGCATGAAAGTTCATTGTGCTACATTGATATATTTTATGCTCCTTCATTAATTGCTTGAGATGATCGGTTGTGCATATGATTATGTTATTTTCTTAATAAGTGTGAAAATTGCTTTTCTTGCAATCCATGTTATATTTATGTTCAAACATGCATTTTTGGACTAGGAGATTTACTTTGGAAGTACAATTTGAATGACCTATAATTGATCTCCATGATATGATGTTTTCTTTATTAATGACATGCTTTAAGTTGATATGCATGAAGACGTATTTTTTATTGCTTAAACATGAATGCAAAACTGTATGCATAAGCAAATGAGAAGACTAAACTAATTAAGGACCATGAGTCTATTCAAAAAATAAGGATGTCTCATCCAAATTTAATCTTCTCTCTCTCTTCATTAGTTGAACAAGGCTACTATCATACGGGTATCTTACCCGGAAAAATCAAATAGGGTGCAAAAAGTCGCTCATATCTTGTTTCGCTTATAAAGTTTGATATAGTTGCTCTTTAAACTGACTTTCTTGTAACCAATCTATGTCATTGCTTGAAATCATGACAAAGGGTGAAAATTGGTTTGAATTCTTTTGGAAACCTTTGTTGTTTGCTTTGCCAAATACCATTGTTTTTGAACTTGAATGCAACATGTCTTGTTGCAAAGCATCGTGTCACACATTTTCATCAAATAAAACTCCTTGATTCTATCCTACATAATTGAGTTGCATAAAGTTGCTTATATGAACTTGCATATGTTTTGTGCTATAAGCTCTCCTTGCCAAAAGCTTACCCATTGAGGGGGACTCCCTTTGCCTATCTTATGACAAAAAGGGGGAGAAGAGTTGTGTGCTTTAGTGGACTAGCAGTATCTTGTTTAGGGGGAGTTGAGAGCTATCATGTAGGGGGAGTATTGCACTGCATAGCATGATTACATTATTTGATTGTATTTTGTTAAGGCTATTGCAAATGATGTTGTTTGTAGTTGGTTATGGTTATTGAAAGACCCTCACACACACTTGATCTTGGAAGGTATCCTTGTTTGTTTTGTTGATTGTGTGTAGGATGGATGGTTCTACAAGCTTTGGATTGACTTGAAGATGTTCAAGACTTAGACTATAGGCTTTATTGTAATGTAGAAACTTTTGTTGACCAATTTGTTGCTTTTGTGAGGTTGCTTTGTGAGTGGTGGTTTTGTCACGAAATAGCCAAATGGGGAGATTGTAAGTGCCTCACTTTATGATTGGCTTATTTCGTTGACAAAATCACATATGGGGTTAATCATTGTAAAATGGTAGATTAGGAATTGAAGATCTTCCAATTGACTCCAAGTGCTTCAAGAAAGGTAGATTACTTGACTCTACTTTTACTTGAAGGGATATAGCTGCACACACTTACTTGCATGCATTATATTCTTGTTTACATACAATTGGATGATGTATTGTATGTCACTTATCATACTCCACACTTGCACATATTGCAAATCACTTTGTGTGTTGAGTCTGCCTAGAAAATAGGGTTTCTTTTAGTACCGCGGCCTAGACCACTTGGCAAGCACTGCTTGCACCTCGACATACAGAGCGATAATCATCAGTCTGCTCATGCTGCCTGGACCGCGTCCTGTACACATGTTCGCCCAGTGGTCTGTGACACAGTAAACTTTAGTAGGCCCCTGATGCCTTGACCGTGGCCTGTGCACTGCACGCACAGCGGTCCAAACCGCGTTGTTGTCCAGTAGGCACGCTGCTGAGTGTACCGTGGTCTGGACAACTTGCCCGAGCCGCGGTACGCATAGCGGTAATGACGGGTTTTTGTTACTATTTTCAAAACGGTGTCATTTCATCTAGGGCTTGATATATATATATGCCCTTTCCTCTTCCTTGCCTCTTTTAGAGCTTCATAATTCATTCTCTTTCATTCCTTTTAGAGCTCAAGAGTGTCTTGCAAGAAAAGGTTGCAAGAAACCATTTTTATTGTCCAAAACCCAATCACCCATCATTCATTCATGGTTCTATCATCATCTAACTTTATCTAGGATGTTTCTAAGCATGGGTCTTCATCAACATAGCTTACTTGGTAAGTAGAACACCACTCTCATCCATCTTTGTGTTCTTGCTTAACAAGAAATCTCTTTTATATCTCTTATGCATCTAGATTATAATTTTTCATTATAAATAGAGATTTTTGTTGATGTTTGGGTTGTTGTATTGTGATAGCTATTGCATCTAGGAATGCTTTGATTTCATATAGCTAGGTTATATGTGTGTCATATAGCAACATGATATCTAGGATTGTTTGAAGCATTCATACATGACTAGATAAGCATTAAATGTGTTGACCTTGCATTTTGTGCATTTAGAATATCATCATATTCACTTTAAGTTTCATATCTCTTCATTTAAGAGTTAAGTCTTGTATTTGCCTTAAGTAGTATACAAGCAAGAGCCTAAAATCACTATTAAAGGCCTGCGGGTAGCAAGGACGGATTAGTAACCGATTAGGTATGATGTGGTCAACCTAGGTTGTAATCGTTTCTGCAAATAGTGGATTTGAGGGTTCGATTGGCGATTAGGCCCGTGAGTTTTTACCCAGTTGGAGGGTTTCTCATGTAAATCATATCATTGTGTCTTTTTGTTTATTCCGCACTTTTATTATGGCAATGATTGATTGTGATAGAGATTAGGGGCTGTGTTGTTTAATTTTGATTAATCAAAAAGATGGCATTTAATTTAACTAAAACCTATTCACCCCCCTTTAGGTTAGTTTTATCACTCTTAGTGTATTTTCAAGGTACCAGCATGCTAGAACAAGCGCCACACCAGCGAGCACTCCGGTACACCAATGTACCATACCACTGGGATACAGAATCAGAATTCTTCTTCAAGCAACGTAAAAGGGAAAGTTGACCTCTCTGATAAATTAATGGAGATAATCAACACCATTAATGAGGGAATCAGTAAACTCCATTAATAGCCGATCACAACTCCATTAATGAGGGAATCAGTCAACTCCATTAATGGCCATTCACAACGCCATTAATGAGGGAGTCAACTTCATTAATAAAGATAATCATACTCCATTAAAGAGAAGATATTCAACTCATTAATGTCGATAAACCAATGGAATGGGCAACAAGGATTAACAGATCTAAATATAAGAAGTCACTCTCCAAGAAAAAGGTCGATTCCCTAACATTTTGACTCCCTAACATTCTCTCAAACATTCTCAAACAACTCTCCAACATCTCCATGTCTCTGATCCCAGATTTCGCCTACTTCTCCACTAGGAATATGAGTTCGCCATCGTCTGGAGTGTAAAAGGGACCCTGCCCGAATTCCCTCTACACCACCATTGTATCGACTACTATGTATGTCAGTTTTCACCATGAATGTACCGGTACCAAATGGTACCCCTCTAACTGTGACCTACCAGGACTCAGTTTGTATTAATGTAAGCTCTTCGGAGCACCTCTCGAGATATATAAATATAAAGAAGGGTGTTTCTCCCTTCCAATGGATACTGCCTAGGGGTTTTTCAGCATGTGATCAATCGTGATGCTTTTTCCCCCTAGGTCAGTCCACCACTACTAAAAGAGTTGTCATTCTCCCATTTATCTTCTTGTTATGAATGCATGAATGTGATGTTAGGATTATGCTCAATGGCAAGAGTGTAATATTGTAATTGACAATCTTCTCATATTAATAAAGTGAATTCTAATTCTTACAATTACTTATAGCATTTATTATTATAATTGTCAAGGTAAATAATCATAAGGTCAAAAGACTATGAGACATGAAGAATTGTTCATACATCCGGATATGTATGAGGTAGACACAATTCTTTAGTTAGTCTTGAATAACGTTCACAACTTAAGTTAAAGGTTGGGCACCTCTATCTTGTTAAAGTTGTAGAATTCTTTTACTAGCATTTGAGTGGGATCAAATGAATATGATGAGTCTAAAATCATCGAAAGGTTTTCGAGTAAAAGAATCTAGTGCACTAGGTGCATTGAACTGGATCACAATGAAATACTTTATCTAGAACCGTCACTAGATATAAGTCTTTTCATTAAAGAGGACAATCAGAGAGTCTATCTTAATCCTTAGATAAATGATGGACTTATGGTTGCAAGTGTTATCATTAGAGCTATCAATGAGTACGATTATATAGCATAGTCTATCCTCGATAGTTTGGTGGTATACATTTGTTAATCGATAGAGAACTTCATTTATAGATATGGACATCGTGGCTCCATTTATTAAATGAGAGTATAATATCATCATATGGATGTTTTGAGGTATTGGATATTAAATCTCAACGTTGAGTTTTCAATAATGATTATTGAAAACATGGCTTCTGGACAAGTCAAAGTATCCAAGTTCGAAATGTGGTCATATGAGGAAATATGGTAACTTGGAGAGCTATAGGCGGTCTATGAGCTCTTGGCGATTACTGATATTATTCACGAGGGTACACCATCTCCTATAAGATTGTCTAGGGTATGAATGAGAAACATCTCCTTATTCTATCTTTATTTAAGAGTTCAATTTTAGCTCTTTAGTGGAATCAATTAAAATTAATAGATTGGACCTAAGTGAATCATTTGTTGATTGTGATTAGGTTGTGTCTATTGAAGCTTAAATTTAGATAGTCCGCCAAGATCCCCAATCCACACGTATTTGCATGGATCACTTGATATATTCTACCGGACCGATTTAAGGGTCTATCTAGAATTGTTTTTAATATATTAAGAATATAATATGTCTATTATTTAATTAATGGGCTGCACTATTATATTAATATATTAAAAGGAGACATGTGGGCTTGTTTCTTTTAGTAAGAATGGGTCTGGTTCACATGTGGGCTTTTATTTAAAGTCCAATGGATTAAATGAAATAAGAAAATAATATATGGCCCATTTATATAAGTGGGGCGGCAATGTGTATATATTAACCTAATATATTATTTTGTTTCATTGTTTTAATGAAATAAGAATTAGTTAATTTATTAATTAATTGTTTAATTAAGAAACAAATCTTTTTATGATCAGGAAATATATTTCCTAAAGTTATACTATTGGTAGTAGTATATTAAAAGTAAAAGACTTGTTTGATAAGAAAATAAATAATTAATTTTATTTATTTAATCAAATAAGAAAACTTTTTATTTAGTCAATAAAAGAAAAAAAATATCTATGAGTTGGATTAGGTTTTGAAGTCTAAAGGTTGATGGAAATTAGGGTGCAACACAAACTTTTATTGGTATGTGATTTGCGGCAACCCTAGTCCATTTAGAGGAAGATTTCGGCAATCCTAAATAGAAGAGGAAGCAAAATTTCGGCCACCTATATAATACCACATATATAATTCGGTCACCATAGTTGATTGAATGATTCAATTTTTCTTCTTCTTCTTCTTCTGAATTCATAGAAAAGGATAATTTTTATTCTACTAAACATAAAAGAGAGAAGAGATTATTCTTTGATAGTACACTGATTGCTTGTTCATCAGTAAGCTTGTGTGTACAACATCGAATTAAGTTCACGCGAGTTTCGATCAATAGATTGAGAACTCAAAAGTGACCGGAATAATTTTTGTCTTCTTTTGATTGTTTTGTGACTAACAAAATAAAAAGAAAACTTTGTTCATCCATTCTCAGGTTTGCAATTCAAAGAAAAAGGGAGACCACGCTCCTAAGTGAATCACGTACGTGTTCGGATTGGAAGATCTCGATGTACTGTTCACGTTCACTGTTCAGGGCAGGGGTACTGTTCACGATCACTGTTCACGCGGGTACTGTTCATGATCACTGTTCATGCGGGTACTGTTCACTGGGCATCGGAAAAGATTTTGCGGATTACCAATCGACGTAAGTCAATCGAATCACGCGTCAAGAGGTATTTAACTCTAACCGTATATATTTGAGTTTAATTAATTAAAAGGTTAAGGTTCATCTTTGAGAAAAATTTTAAAACCATACGAAATCTATTTTACGTTTCTTCCGCTGCGTTTTATATCGATTTTTCCCTACAATTGGTATCAGAGCCTTGGTTGTACCTTTTAATTAATTAACGTATATATACGTGAATCTATTTCTTGTTTATTGTGATTATACATGTTTTAGAAAGAGATGGCACTCTAAGTATTCGCATATATAATTACATGTTGAATGTATAGATTTATATATGTTTTATAAAGTGAATTGTTATTGCTCGATTTTAGTCCTAGAATTTCAATGTAATTTTTGTTTCGGATTTGTAACAAGAAGGGCGGTCTATTATCGCCTTAATTCCTTCTTGGTAGTTGCTAGGGTTTTATTTTTTTTTGTATGTAAAATAAGTGCAGTATTTTTTTTTGTAATCAGGTGCAGTATTTTTTTTGTAAATCTTACTGCAGTAAAATAAAAAAAAATAAAAAAATATATTTGCTGCAGTAATTTATTCGTAATATGATGTAATGTATCCGGGTATTGAAAATTCGAAGACACGAAGAAAAACGAAGCAACCGGAACCGAGAACGAGCACTGTGCGCACCCTAGGACTGGATTGGGCTGCGCATGGCAAGCCCAATCCTTGGTGGGCTGCGCACGGCAGCCTTGTGTGGCCTTATGGGCTGCGCAAGGCTGCCCCTTTATGGGGTTGTGGGCTGTGCACGTCCATGGGAGGAGGCCGAGGGATGAGCGTATGGTTGATGGCCACCTGAAGATCTTGTATTCCTAACAATTGTAATTTACTTGCTTTTCTAGGATGGGCCAAAATTGTTGCTATTTAATTTTTGCTTAAATATTACAATATTTGTTGTTGTATGATAACATGACATTTTAGAATAGGAGTGCCACTCATATATCTCTTTTGGTATGAACATGCATTGAATGATTTAGGTATCTAATTGGCACCTAGATAACTTGGTAAAAATCATTCTTCGGGATTTAATCACACGCCTTAAATAATTGAGTGGGAGAAGGTGTGCAAGAACGCCTATGGCCTCCAAGATTAGTTGAGTTTTATTATTTTTGGTAATCCCCCCAAGGGGCGTCCATAAATGGAATTTAATAATATACTTACTTACAAGGATAGACTAGACAATTGACTTAAACGAAATCTACTCCCCAAGGAGGGATTTTCGTGAGAGAAAATTGAGGGTCGATATCTTGGTAACACACTCAATGTAATTTTATTAATATCCTCCCAAGAGTTCTTGTTAATAAAAATTACAAGGCTAAAATTAAAAACGCTGGTTGATATGTTAACAATTAGGTGGGACCTAGTCTAACTAGTAAATAGTGCGAACTCCCAAAGGAGGCGTAATATTTATGGGTGTTGGATCACCGTTGAATTTTTATGATTGAATTATTTATTTTAATTCAAGATAAATTTTTAAAAGTGCTATTATCATGATTATTTACTTATATATGTTTTTGTTTTAATCAGAAATCATGACCCTATCACTTATGAACATCCTGAAAGATAACACCTTAACTGGAGATAACTACGTAACATGGAAAAGGAAAATTGGGTTGTTGCTGCAAAGTGAAAAACATAAGTTTGTTCTGACCACTCCTAAACCACCCCTTCCTAATAATGAATCTAATGTGATGCAAAGAGATGAGTATGAGCAGTGGAAGACTTCTGATGATATGGCAAAATGTTACATTATGGCCACTATCTCCGACGTGTTGCAACAGCAACATGAAGGAATGGAGTCCGCTGCTGATATAATGATGTCTCTAGAGGAAATGTTTGCTATGAGGTCTAGGACGACTAAGAGAGAGGTAGTGACTGCTTTTATGAATCTTAGGATGAAACCTGGACAATCTGTGAAAGATCACATGATGAAAGTCATAGCACATCTCAATATTGCTGAACTAAATGGTGCTGAGATTGATGGTGAGACCAAAATTGATATGGTAGTTAACTCACTGTCAGATTCCTTTGATCAGTTCAAGTTGGACTACACCTTGAACAAAAAGGAATACACCTTGCATGGCCTGATGCAAGATGTTCAAAGCGCTGAAAAGATCCTTGTGAAAAACAAAGGTCAAGAGATTCATTTGGTTGGTAAAGTTGCTACTGTTAAGACTCGTAAGAAGGTCAAGAAACAACAGAACAAAAAGCAACTTGGGCCTACCAAGAAGGAAACCAAGAAAGTAACCAAGATCAAAGGGAAATGCTTCCTTTGTGGTGAAAAGGGACAATGGAAAAGAGATTGCCCAAAGTCCCAGAAAAACAAGGAAGAAGGTAATGTTAATTATCTAGAAACATGTTTTCTAGTAGATTCTACTGATTCTTGGATCATAGACTCTGGAGCCACTAATCATGTTTGTTATTCCTTGTAGGGGTTTCAGGAAAAGAGAAGGTTGAATGAAGAAGAAGTCAATTTGCGTTTGGGCAACGGAACGTTAGTGTCTGCAAGTGCAGTGGGAGATATTAGAGTTATTTTAGATTCTAGTAGGCATTTAGATTTAATAGACGTTTATCATGTACCTCAATTCAAGAGGAATTTAATTTCAGTTTCTTATTTAAATAAGTTTGGATATTCGGTTACTTTTAATAAAACTTTTACTATTAGTAAGAATGACAAAGTTGTTTGCAAAGGTACATTGGAAAACGGTTTATTCTTTTTGCATAGAAATATCTCTCACTCGTTAGACACAGAAATAACGGAACCTAATCATAAAAGAGTAAAATTATCAAAAGATGAAACCTATCTTTGGCATTTACGCCTAGGTCACATTAACCTTAATAGGATTAAAAGATTGATATGTGACGGACCTTTAAGTGACTTAAAGGTTGATGATCTACCAACTTGTGAATCTTGTTTGGAAGGTAAAATGACCAAAAGGCCGTTCAATACCAAAGGTGCAAGAGCCACTGAATGTTTAGGACTAGTACACACTGATGTATGTGGTCCTATGAGCATTCAAGCTAGAGGTGGATATGAGTACTTCATCACCTTCACAGATGATTACTCAAGATTTGGTTACATGTATCTCATGAGACATAATTCGGATGCATTTGATATGTTCAAAGCATTCAAAGCTGAAGTAGAAAATCAGCTTGAGAAACATATAAAAATCTTGAGATCTGATCGTGGTGGAGAATATCTATCTAGAGAGTTTCAGCAATATCTTATTGATAATGGGATAGTTTCTCAGCTTTCTGCACCAGGTACACCTCAACAAAATGGGGTAGCAGAAAGGAGAAATATGACTCTTTTAGATATGGTTAGATCAATGTTGAGTTATTCAACACTTCCTATTTCTTTTTGGAGATATGCTCTACAAACAGCAATATATATTCTAAACGATGTACTATCTAAATCTGTCCCTAAAACCCCACATGAATTGTGGACTGGGCGAAAGCCTAGTTTACAACACATGAGGATATTTGGTTGTCCTGCACATGTGTTGAAAGGAAAGACAGAAAAGATGGAGTCCCGTTCGGAAACATGTATATTTGTGGGGTATCCAAAAGGAACTAAAGGATATTATTTCTGTAGTCCTTCTGATCTAAAAGCATTTGTTTCAACAAATGCTTCATTTCTAGAAAAGGACTATATGAATAATTTTGTGCCCAAAAGTAGAATTGTCTTGAATGAGATGTTAGGAGATACAATTCCACAAGAGGTTTCACAACCCAGCCCAATTGTAAGTTCCACTCCAACACAAAATCAACAACCTACCATTCCTCGTCGTAGTGGGAGGGTTAGAACACAACCCGAAAGATATATCGGTCTAGGAGAATCTGTTGAGAATCTCCCGGACGACGTTGATCCCTACACGTACAAGGAAGCTATGGAGGATGTTGATTGTCGTCATTGGCAAAAGGCAATGCAATCCGAGATTGAATCGATGTTCAATAACAAAGTCTGGTCCCTTGTAGACTTGCCTAAAGGGATAAAACCCATTGGGTGCAAGTGGGTATACAAGAGGAAAAGAGGTATGGATGGTAAGGTGGAAACCTTTACAGCTAGACTAGTAGCTAAAGGTTATACACAGAAAGAAGGTATCGATTACGAGGAAACCTTCTCACATGTGGCCATGCTTAAATCCATTAGGATACTCTTATCCATTGCAGCATCTCTAGACCTAGAGATTTGGCAAATGGACGTCAAGACAGCTTTCCTTAATGGAAGTCTTGACGAGAGCATCTACATGATGCAACCAGAGGACTTCATTGAAAAAGGCCAAGAAGAAAGAGTATGCAAGTTGCAAAAGTCCATATATGGACTAAAGCAAGCATCCAGATCCTAGAACATAAGGTTCGATCAAGCTGTAAATGGTTTTGGATTTATTCAAAACCCTGACGAACCTTATGTATACAAGAGGATCAAAGGCGATAAGTTGGTTTTCCTCATTCTTTATGTTGATGATATACTACTCATTGGAAACAATGTAGATATATTGACATCAGTGAAAGAATGGTTAGCAAAACAATTTGATATGAAGGACTTAGGAGAAGCAAGTTATATTCTTGGTATCCAAGTAATAAGGGATAGAAAGAATAGAACGATTGCATTATCCCAAGCTTCATACATTGATAAAATCTTGTCTAGATTCACCATGCAAGATTCCAAGAAAGGTATGTTACCTTTTAGACATGGAATCAAACTTTCTAAGGGTCAAGCACCTAAGAATGTGCATGAAGAGCAATTCATGAGTAGAGTTCCATATGCCTCGGCAGTTGGAAGTCTCATGTATGCAATGCTCTGTACTAGACCAGATATTTGTTTTGCTGTTAGCATAGTTAGCTGGTTTCAATCGAAACCTGGTCCTGATCATTGGACGACAGTCAAGCATATTTTCAAGTATCTCAAGAGAACTAGATATTATATGCTTGTATACTCTGGAGGGGATTTAATTCCCGTTGGGTATACAGATTCTGATTTCCAGTCGGATTCTGACTCCAGAAAATCCACATCAGGATCAGTGTTTACCATTGGAGGAGGAGCAGTCATATGGAGGAGTATCAAGCAATCTTGTATTGCTGATTCCACCATGGAAGCTGAGTATGTTGCTGCATGCGAAGCTGCCAAAGAGGCTGTTTGGCTCCGCCAATTGTTGATTGACTTACAAGTGGTTCCTAATGCGAATAAGCAGATCACTATACACTATGACAACAGTGGTGCAGTGGCTAATTCGAAAGTACCAAGAAGTCATAAGAGAGGTAAACACATTGAAAGGAAGTATCACCTTTTGAGGGAAATTGTTTATAGGGGAGACGTGACGATCACCAAAATCGCGTCAGCAGAAAATCAAGCGAATCCTTTCACAAAGGCTCTACCTCAGAAGAGCTTTGATGGACATCTAGAGAACATGGGAATGAGAGATATGACACACTTGCTATAGAGCAAGTGGGAGATTGTTAGGATTATGCCCAATGGCAAGAGTGTAATATTGTAATTGACAATCTTCTCATATTAATAAAGTGAATTCTGATTCTTACAATTACTTATAGCATTTATTATTATAATTGTCAAGGTAAATAATCATAAGGTCAAAAGACTATGAGACATGAAGAATTGTTCATACATCCGGATATGTATGAGGTAGACACAATTCTTTAGTTAGTCTTGAATAACGTTCACAACTTAAGTTAAAGGTTGGGCACCTCTATCTTGTTAAAGTTGTAGAATTCTTTTACTAGCATTTGAGTGGGATCAAATGAATATGATGAGTCTAAAATCATCGAAAGGTTTTCGAGTAAAAGAATCTAGTGCACTAGGTGCATTGAACTGGATCACAATGAAATACTTTATCTAGAACCGTCACTAGATATAAGTCTTTTCATTAAAGAGGACAATCGGAGAGTCTATCTTAATCCTGAGATAAATGATGGACTTATGGTTGCAAGTGTTATCATTAGAGCTATCAATGAGTACGATTATATAGCATAGTCTATCCTCGATAGTTTGGTGGTATACATTTGTTAATCGATAGAGGACTTCATTTATAGATATGGACATCGTGGCTCCATTTATTAAATGAGAGTATAATATCATCATATGGATGTTTTGAGGTATTGGATATTAAATCTCAACGTTGAGTTTTCAATAATGATTATTGAAAACATGGCTTCTGGACAAGTCAAAGTATCCAAGTTCGAAATGTGGTCATATGAGGAAATATGGTAACTTGGAGAGCTATAGGCGGTCTATGAGCTCTTGACGATTACTGATATTATTCACGAGGATACACCATCTCCTATAAGATTGTCTAGGGTATTAATGAGAAACATCTCCTTATTCTATCTTTATTTAAGAGTTCAATTTTAGCTCTTTAGTGGAATCAATTAAAATTAATAGATTGGACCTAAGTGAATCATTTGTTGATTGTGATTAGGTTGTGTCTATTGAAGCTTAAATTTAGATAGCCCGCCAAGATCCCCAATCCACACGTATTTGCATGGATCACTTGATATATTCTACCGGGCCGATTTAAGGGTCCATCTAGAATTGTTTTTAATATATCAAGAATATAATATGTCTATTATTTAATTAATGGGCTGCACTATTATATTAATATATTAAAAGGAGACATGTGGGCTTGTTTCTTTTAGTAAGAATGGGTCTGGTTCACATGTGGGCTTTTATTTAAAGTCCAATGGATTAAATGAAATAAGAAAATAATATATGGGCCATTTATATAAGTGGGGCGGCAAGGTGTATATATTAACCTAATATATTATTTCGTTTCATTGTTTTAATTAAATAAAAATTAGTTAATTTATTAATTAATTGTTTAATTAAGAAACAAATCTTTTTCTGATCAGGAAATATATTTCCTAAAGTTATACTATTGGTAGTAGTATATTAAAAGTAAAAGACTTGTTTGATAGGAAAATAAATAATTAATTTTATTTATTTAATCAAATAAGAAGTCTTTTTATTTAGTCAATAAAAGAATAAAAATATCTATGAGTTGGATTAAGTTTTGAAGTCTAAAGGTTGATGGAAATTAGGGTGCAACACAAACTTTTATTGGTATGTGATTTGCGGCAACCCTAGTCCATTTAGAGGAAGATTTCGGCAATCCTAAATAGAAGAGGAAGCAAAATTTCGGCCACCTATATAATACCACATATAGAATTCGGCCACCATAGTTGATTGAATGATTCAATTTTTCTTCTTCTTCTTCTGAATTCATAGAAAAGGATAATTTTTATTCTACTAAACATAAAAGAGAGAAGAGATTATTCTTTGATAGTACACTGATTGCTTGTTCATCAGTAAGCTTGTGTGTACAACATCGAATTAAGTTCACGCGAGTTTCGATCATTAGATTGAGAACTCAAAAGTGACCGAATAATTTTTGTCTTCTTTTGATTGTTTTGTGACTAATAAAAGAAAAAGAAAACTTTGTTCATCCATTCTCAGGTTTGCAATTCAAAGAAAAAGGGAGACCACGCTCCTAAGTGATTCACGTACTTGTTCGGATTGGAAGATCTCGCTGTACTGTTCACGATCACTGTTCACGGCGGGGGTACTGTTACGATCACTGTTGATGCGGTACTGTTCACGATCACTGTTCACACGGGTACTGTTCATGGGCATCGGAAAAGATTTTGCGGATTACCAATCGACGTAAGTCAATCGGATCACGCGTTAAGAGGTATTTAACTCTAACCGTATATATTTGAGTTTAATTAATTAAAAGGTTAAGGTTCATCTTTGAGAAAAATATTAAAACCATACGAAATCTATTTTTCGTTTCTTCCGCTGCATTTTATATTGATTTTTCCCTACATGTGAGCTAGGTACTAACCCCGCTGATCCTAGCTGTCATATTCCCCACCTTGCACATTATCTTGGTCGGGGAAATATAAAAGGCACCTAGAGAGGTGACCATGTACCAGGATCAGATACCAAGATCGGGTACCAGCCTACTGCACCAGATGGGTGGGATGATTGTTCTCCTACTTGCCTTACCTCTCTTACGGTATCTACCCCATTTGAGGATGTTGATCGATCAAATACCTCTCATTCACTCTTACCAGAATCATGGTACGAAGTACCTGCCCACCCACTGCGACCTCCGGGGTAGTGGGTCGAGGGTGTTAATTAAGATATCGCTCCCTGAGTGATTTTTCCGTTAACACTTTTTGGCTCTGTCTGTGGGGAGCTCACAAACGTGGCTTACATGTCTCTACATGAGCATCCTTATCTCTATATGCAAGCTCGATTTTCTGCTATTGATATGGTACATAGGACTACTGGTAGAACCGGTCTATTATGTGCCCCTATACAACAAATCTGCTCATATACTTGCAGTACTCCTCTATAGCAGATTCTCTCCAGTACATCTAGAGCTTCTATGTAGTAGAGCTGCACCTCTCCTACTACCCTACGGAGGATTTGCTCCGTTATCAGCAGATCTCCTATGCAGCAGATCCGCTATGATATTCTATGCAGCAGATCTGCTCCGGTACATCTAGACCTGTTATGCAGTAGAGCTGCACCTTTCATGCTTCCTTACAGAAGATTTGCTCCGCTCTCAGTAGATCTCCTATGCAGGAGATCCACTGCGATCCATCAGATTTGCACTTGTTCATGCAAATCCACTCATGTCACAGGATCGACTCTTCAAAAGCTCCAAGGTATCCGGTCAACGCATGTACCCGAGAAGCAAACTCAACTGTATGATCATAGGAGCAGCGTGACTGGTAGAGGCCAGTGGCTCCTCACTCCTTGTACCGGGTCGGTCAACGCCCAAGTAAGCCACTATGTCCCGATTAATTCCAGGACGGTCCAGAGCCATATTTCAGTTACTGGGGACTTCTAGGATCCCAAGCATGGCTCTCTAGACCAGTACCATTTCGGTGGCTCCCTACCTCATGTATTGGGCCCCTCAACGCCCTAGTGAGCCACCGATGTCCCGATCCGTACGGGAAGAGCTCAGAGGCTTCCCACATTGTTATGGCCTCTTACATGCCTAAGCAAGCCTCGGGAGTAGCAGCCCAGCTGCATGGCCCAGTGGCTCCTCACAAATTATACCGGGTCGGTCAGCGCCCATGTGAACTACTGTGCCGCGATTCATTCGAGCATGGTCCAGAGCTTCATTTCAGTTGCTCGGGACTTTAAGGATCCTAAGTATTTCTCTGGACCAGTACCAGGGTGGTGGTTTCACTTCATTTGTACTAGGCTATTCAACGCCCTAGAGAGCCACTGATGTTCTAATCTGTTCGGGGAGTTCCTAGAGGTTTCCCAGATTGATGAGGCCTCCTACATGCCAAAGCAAGCCTCTGGAGTAGCAGCCCAGCTGCATGGCCCAATGGCTCCTTACATATTGTAACGGGCCCGTCAACGCCCAGGTGAGTCACTGTGCCCCGATTCATTCGAGCATGGTCCAGAGCTTCATTTCAGTTGCTAGGGACTTCTAGAATCCTAAGCATTCCTCTGGACCAGTACCAGGCCGGTGGCTTCACTTCATTTGTACTGGGCCATTCAATGCCCTAGAGAGCCACTGATATCCCGATTTGTTCGGGGAGAACCAAGAGGCTTCCTAGATCGCTGAGGCCTCCTACATGCCTCAAGCTTTTGGAGCAGCACCCTCGCTGCATGGCCCGGTGGCTACTCGCTTTTGGTGCCGGGCTAGTCAACGCCCAAGTGAGCCACTGTGTCCAGATTCATTCCAGGATGGTCCAGAGCCACACTTCAGTTGCTGAGGACTTCTAGGATCCCAAGCATGCCTTTGGACTAGTATAATGTAGGTGGCTCCCTACTTCTTGTATCGGGGCCCTTCAATGCCCTAGTGAGCCACCTATGTCCCGATTCGTTCGGGTTGAGCTCAGAGGCTTCCCACTTTGCTGAGGCTTCCCACTTTGCTGAGGCCTCCTACATGCCTAAGCACACCTCTAGAGTAGCACCCTCGCTGCATGGCCAAGTGGCTCCTCACTCCTAGTACCGGGCTAGTCAACGCCCAAGTGAGCCACTGTGTTCCGATTCATTCCAGGATGGTCCAGAGCCACACTTCAGTTGTTGGGAACTTCTAGGATCCCAAGTATGCCTCTGTACCAGTATCATGCATGTGGCTCCCTACTTCTTATACCGGGCCCTTCAACACCCTAGTGAGCCACCCATCTCCCGATCCGTTCGGGTAGAGCTCAGAGGCTTCCCACATTGCTGAGGCGTCCTACATGCGTAAGCACGTCTCTGGAGCAGCAACCCCGCTGCATGGCCCAATGGCTCCTCACTCCTGGTGCCGGGCTAGTCAATGCCCAAGTGAGCCACTGTGTCCCAATTCATTCCAGGATGGTCTAGAGCCACACTTCAGTTGCTGGGGACTTCTAGGATCCCAAGCATGCCTCTGTACCAGTATCATGCAGGTGGCTCCCTACTTCTTATACCGGGCCCTGATTGTGCCTAAATTATTGTATATTTCGGCCCTCATTCCTATTCCTTTGTCTCGTTCTTGTGTGTATTTTCTATATATTTTATGTCTAATAGGCTCATTAGTGCTAATTGCAGGCAATAGATGCAATTCTGGGGTTGGAAGCTTGTTGCGGTGATTCCGGCCGAAAAGGGGCCAAAGGAAAGACAAAGGATCATATGCAGCTCTACAGTGCGGGTCAAAGTGTAGGTCAAGTGCGGGTCGCAACCGCACTCCAACTACACTCATGCTCATAGTGCGGGTAATTCACTCGCACTCCACCCGCACTCTGCGCGCGATAGCTTCTAGTTTCAAGCTTAAGTGACCTATTTTTCCATCCTCTATAAATAGAAAAGCATGGGAACGAACCAGGAGGATCCCCATCTTTCCCAACACTTATAGTTTAAGGTAGAAACACATCTCCCTATCATCCAAACCATCTCTACTCAATCAAAGGCAACTATGAGACTTGGATTCAAGCTTCAAGGAATGAGATCAATCTTTAAGGGTTCTCTCTACACTCTCTCTTAGTTTATTTGTTTGTAATAGAACATGAGTAGCTAAAATACCCCACTATGGGGTTGATGTTATTTGTTTGATGGATATTTGGGCTTTGTAAATAAACTCTATGTGTTATATTTATTCTATCTTTATGTTTTACTCCATTGCTTGAATTGATTTCCATTATTGATTTGCTTGGATACACCCTCTTTGCATGATTGATTTGGATTCCTTGAGTAGGCAATTAGGTTGTCTAATGCTCAATTGAATGGAAGGATTTCAGGAAATCCGTCTTGTAAGTTCCTCATATTTTGATTGGCTTATTTCGTTGACAAACCACATTGGGGATTATTCTTTGTAAGGGTAATTTAGGCCTCTTGAGTGTGATCAAGCTTCAAGGACATCATCTCTCTCAAAGAGCACTTCAAAGGTATCTCACTAGTTTAACCTTCTTTGAAGAGATCTAGTTGCACACAATCACTTGCATGCATTATTGTTCCTATCTTCATGTAATTGAATGATGTATTGTATGCCACTTTTCACACTCCACACTTGCACTGATTGCACATCACTTAGTGTGTTGAGTTTGCCTCGAAAAGAGAAATTCTTCTCTTAGCGCGGCCCAGACCGCTTGGCAAGACATGATTGCACCGCGGCATATAGAGCGGTATACCTCAGCTGGGTCATGCTTCCTGTACCGCTTCCTGTACACTTGCACGCAAAGCGACCCAAGTCGCGGTAGTGTCCAGTAGGCCTCTGTTGCCCATACCGCGGCCTGTGCACCTGCATGCACAGCGCCCTGCACCGCATTGTTGTCCAGACGGTGCACTGCTGTGTGTACCGCGGTCTGGACACTTGCCTGCGACGCGGTCCATCTAGCGGTATTGACGGGATTTTGTGCCCTAAGTTCAAAACGACGCTGTTTTAACTAGGGCTCCCTTATATATACTCTCTCTTCTTCCTTGCTTGTTTTTATGAGTTCAAGAAGCCATTTTTTGATAGGCCAAGCTTCCCTTAGAGAGAGAAACTCCCAAGAACTCATCTTTACTCAACCAAACACAAATCCATGTGCATCTAACATCTTCAAGCATCATCTCATCATGGATTCTTCTTGCTTTCATTGACTAGGTAACTTGAACATGCCCTAAATCTCATTGTATTTATTTATGTTCTTGTTTGCCTAGGGTTAGCTCTTTTATGTGATTTTATTGCATATCTTTATGTTTATTGGTATTTATAACATGTTTGAGTTGTTGTTTGTTGGTTGAGAGCCTTGTTCATTAATAGCTAGCATTTAGGACGATTTTACCCCTTCTAGCTAAATCTTCATGCATTTGCATTTAGATATTGATATCTAGGATTTGCATTTGTTGACATCCTCAAATCCTTAGATAAGCATTTAGTGTTGCCTAGCATTAATTGCATGCTTGAATATCTTTTACATATTCACATAGGTTGTTTAACCTCTTCATTGATTGTTAAGCTTTGTGACTAAGTGGGTTAGTGCACAAGCTTGTGGTCTAGAATCACTATTAAAGGCCCGTTGGGTAGAGTGAAAGGGTTAGTGACCAAGTAGGTGTGACTTGAGGTCAACCTAGGTTGTAAACTTTCGTTCAAATAGTGGATTTGAGGACCGTATGTGGCTAGAATGATAGCCCGTGAGTTTTTGCCCAGTTGGAGGGTTTCTCACGTAAATCAATCCTTGTGTTTTTATTGTTTTCCGCATATTATATTGGTTTGATTGATTGCTAATATGGGGCAGGATTATTAAAATTGATTAAGTCGAAAAGTTGGTAATAAATCAACTAAAACCTATTCACCCCCCCCCCTCTAGGTTGTATTAGACACACTTTGTGTATTTTCAATCTTTACTTTCTCTAAACTTGTAGTGATTCATCCATTGCTTAATTGTATCCATATTGTTTTGTTGAATCAATATACTTATTAAAGCCTCCATGTAAAATTGTATATCTTGTGAAGAAAAAGAAATTGCAAGAATTTTGAGGCTATACCTATTCACACCCCCCCCCCCCCACTCTAGGTACATTTGACACTATAACATTAAGGGAATCTCATACCTTCCGCGACCATTCGGAGGCGGATACTTTCTATGAAGGCCTCGACCATTGGGTCCAAACTGCTCGGGTTAGCTGCCGGGGCGGCAGGTATCTGTGAGGTAGCCCGCGCGGTAACTGATGGCTTTGGAGAGGGGTTACGACTCTTCCCCCCCTTCTTTTGCTTTTAGCCCCTCCGGGTTGAAGCGTTTGATTGGTGCCCCGAGGGATCAGATTAATCCTAGGAAGACCGAAGTCTCATACTAGTAATGCTCCAAGAAAACAAGATTCACAAGCTTTCTTTTAAGGGTGTGGAAAAATTCCCACAGACGACGCCAAAAAGTGTTAACGAGAAAATCCACTCGAGGAGCGAAATTCCAGTTAGCAACCTCATCCACTACAGGTAGGTGGCAGCGGGGTAGGTACCTGTGGTACCAAGATATTTATATGTAAGAGATCGAGATAGGAGAATGCAGAGGGTAAGAATAAATATGAAAAACACTGTTTCATTGACTATTTGTTTGCATTGATATAACAATACACTCTCCTTTTCTCTCATTTTATACAGGAAGGTGGTGGAGAACGCGTTTATATCGATAAGTGGCTATATATCCTCCCAGTGATTGTGGCAAGACTCTCACTGACTTCGGAGAACTCAAGAGTAGTCCCTCAAGAGACAAAAGATCTATCTGGTGTCTCAAAATTTGATCCAAAAATCCCCCCTACCTTCGTCCTGCAAGGCCGTATTTATAGACATCCAACATTCCTCAGAATCCAGTCGTATTAATGAGAATTATTTGGAGTCCTTCTTTAGGTGTTGAAAGGCGTTGAGTTAGGCTAAATGCACAAGATTTGATCCCGTTGATAACTGTTGTATTTAAACTCTGATTTGAGTTGACCGTTTGATATCATTTATGGCGCTTTAAATGGCGAAGGAGTCAACTTTTCCTGCTTGTGTTGCTTAGAGGAGACTACTGATTCTATGTCCCAGTGGCGCGGTATAATGGTGTGCTGATCTGACTTGCTATCGTGGTGCTTGTTCTATCGTGCTGGTGACTTTGTGATGACATTCGTCCTACTGGGTAGGCAGGATGCTTGTCTTGGTTGGATTCTGGGCTGATATTGAGGTACTCGGGTACCAGGCAGATGTTCGTGGCACCTAGGTAAGATAGGAGGTACTGGATACCAGCGAGGTACCGAAGATGTGGTATCACGGTACTGGTCTTCACTTGGTTTCAGGGAGAAGCATAGCGTGGTACCTACTTTTCCAGGTTCATAGTTTTGGCGTCTCATCTAGGTAGATAGGTAATTGTGGTTCTGGCCCTACCAGGTATCGATTCTTCCAAGGTCGCGGTATCAATCCTGTTGGGTATCTGGAATGGTTCCTACTAGGTAGCAACTTGGTGGAAAATTCTCCGTTGGACCCTTGCTAAAAAAAGCCTGTTAACAGTTATTTCTTTTAAAAGGAAATTTTTTTAAATATACAACCCAATTTTTCGCTTCCACCGATGTTTTTTCCTTACAATTTGTATCAAAGCCAGGTTGTACCCTTGATTAATTAATGTATATATACATGGATCTATTTCTTTTTATTGTAAATATGCATGTTTTAGAAAGAGATGGCACTCTAGGTATTCGCATGTATAATTACATCGGAACATATGGATATATATGTTTTATAATATGATTTGTTATTGCTCAATTTTGGTCCTAGAATTTCAATGTAATTTTTGTTCGGAGTTGTAACAAGAAGGGTGGTCTATCATCGCCATAATTTCCTTCTTGATAGTTGTTAAGTTTTTATTTTATTTTATTGTTGTAATTATAAAAAACTGATGTAATATATTCAAGTTTCAAAGATTCGAAGAATTGGAGAATTAGGAGAAGAAAAAGAAGCAACGGAGGAAGGCCACGGCAGCCCGTGCGTACCAAGGCAGTGGTGCATGGCCTACCAAAGGTGCTACGCGCATGTGCGCTAATGGTAGGCAGCATTTTGCTGCAGCCGTGCAAGAGGCAACGTGCACGGTGCTGCGCAAGGGCCAGGGCGCATGCTACGCATGGGGAAGCCACGTATGGATTTTGGCATGCAAGAGTTTTGACGGACCACCGATTAATGACTTGATTGCCAAGTTTGGGTTGCTTGTATTTCAAACAATGTAATTTACTTGCTTTTCTAGGATGGACCAAAAGTGTAGCTATTTATTTTTGTAAATATTACAATGTTTATCATTGTTTGATAACATGTCATATAGAATAGAAGCGCCACTTATATATCTCTTTTGGTATGAACATGTGTTTAATGGTTTAGGTATCTAATTGGCATCTAGATAACTTGGTAAATCATTCTATGGAATTCTATCACACGCCTAAAACAATTGAGTGGGAGAAGGTGTTTTGTACACCTATGGCCTACAAGATAAGTTGAGCTTTATGTTTTGTGTGATAACCCCCCAAGAGGTATCCATGAAAGGAATTTAGCAAGATACTTTCTTACAAGGATAGACTAGACAATTGACTGAAGTGATATCTACCCTCAAAGGAAGGATTTTCTTGAGGGAATATATTGAAGGTCGATAACTTGGTAACACACTCAATGTGGTTTTATTGATATCCTCCTGAGAGTTCTTGTCAATATAAATCGCAAGGTTAAAATTGAAAATACTGGTTGTTATGTTAAAAATTAGGTGGGACCTAGTCCAACTAGTAAATGGTGTGAACTACCAAATGAGGCCTGACATTTATGGATGTTTGATCACTGTTGAATTTTACGATTGAATTATTTCATTTAATTCAAGATAAATATTTGAAAGTGCTTTATCATGATTGTTTACTTATATAATTTTTGTTTTATTTAGAAATCATGACCCCATCCCTAATCAAGATCCTGAAAGATAATACTTTAATTGGAGATACTTATGTCACATAGAAAAGGAAAATTGGGCTATTGTTGCAATCTGAAAAGCATAAGTTTGTTTTGTCAACCCTCAAACCACCTGCTCCTACTAATGAATCTACTGAGCAGCAAAGAGATGAGTATAAGCAGTGGGAGACTTCAGATGAGATGGCCAAATGTTACATTATGGCTGATGAAAAGGTTCTTGCCGTCAGAAAACCGTCCGTCAAAACAATTTATAAAACCTATGCGATGCGTTCACAAGTAGAAATACAAGTAAAGCGGCAAGCACGGGTGTCGTCCACTGAGATCGGGGTAGCGGTGATAAGATTAGGATTAATATAACTAGTATGCATAAAAGTAACAGTGATGGTGAATGAAAATATAATATAAACTAAACTATGAAAGCAAATAAAATGGGATGATAATGGAGTGATGAATGAATGATGATGGAACTACAGAGTTGATGGACTCGTAAGTGAATATTGGAGCAATTGCAACAAACTCTCAATTAAGCACGTTTTGACAAATGTAACCAACCTAGGGTGTATAGTGTTGGTATATATCTATAGCAAGAGGTCAACCTAGGGTGTATAGCGAAGACCTCCTACTAGAGATTAATCCCTCCTAAGCAACCAACAGTGGCTAGTTACTCAATTGGGACTTGTTCCATGAATGCTCATCTATCTAGCTATGGCTCAACCTATTACTAATGTAGCCATCCTAGGATGTATAGTGATGGCTTCCAATTCCCTCACAAGTGGCCGACCTAGGATGTATAGTGAAGGCCACCCATTTGAGATTGGATGAGGCTTTAGGTTATCAACCGAATTCTACTCGAAGGTTAGTTCTCGTAGAATCACTAAAGTAGCCAGCCTAGGGTGTATAGTGGAGGCTTCTAATTCTCTCACAAGTGGCTAACCTAGGATGTATAGTGAAAGCCACTAATTCAAGATTAGATTAAGGGCATGGTTATAGAGCCGAATTTCCAGAAATCCTTCCATTCAATTGAGCATTAGACAACCTAATTGCCTACTCAAGTAATCCAAATCAACATGCAAAGAGGGTGTATCCAAGCAAATCAATAATGGAAATCAATACAAGCAATGGAATGAAATATAGAGATAGAATAAATATAACACATAGAGTTTATTTACAAAGCACAAAATATCCATCAAACAAATAACATCAACCCCATAGTGGGGTATTTTAGCTACTCATGTTCTATTACAAACAAATAAACTAAGAGATAGAGTAAAGATAACCCTTGAAGATTGATCTCTTTCCTTGAAGCTTGAATCCAAGTCTTCTAGTTGCCTTTGATTGAGTAGAGATGGTTTGGATGATAGGGAGATGTGTTTCTAGCTAAAAATACAAGTGTTGGGAGGTATGGTGATCTTTTGGTTCGTTCCCATCCTTTTCTATTTATAGAGGATGGAAAAACAGGTCACTTAAGCTTGAAACCAGAAGCTGTCACGCGAATAGTGCGGGTGGAGTGCGGGTGAATTACCCGTACTGTACCCGTACTGTAAAGGTTTTCTTCATCTTCAGTTCTCTGATCTGGGCAACACTGCGGGTGGAGTGCAGTTGGATTACCCGCACTTTACCCGCACTTTACTCGCACTGTACTCGCACTCTAGTGTCAGGTGTAAATCCACTCTTCTGTCTTGAGCAACAGTGCGGGTGGAGTGCGCTTGGATTACCCGCACTTTACCCGCACTTTATCTGTCAGGTACGAATCAGCTCCTCTGTCTTGAGCAATAGTGCGGGTGGAGTGCTGGTGGATGACCCGCACTGTACCCGCACTCTAATGTCAGGTGCAACTTCAGCTTCTCTGGTTTGGCAACAGTGCGGGTGGAGTGCGGTTGGATGACCAGCACTATGCCCGCACTTTAACGTCAGGTGCAACTCAGCTTCTCTGGTTTGGCAAGCAGTGCGGGTGGAGTGCGGTTGGATGACCATCACTGTACCCGCACTTTAACGTCAGGTGCAACTCAGCTTCTCTGGTTTTGGCAATAGTGCAGGTGGAGTGCGGTTGCGACCCGCACTTTACCCGCACTTGATCCGCACTGTAGAGCTGCTTACGATCCTTTGTCTTTCCTTTTGCCCCTTTTCTGCCAGAATCACCGCAACATGCTTCCAAACCCAGAATTACATCTACTGCCTGCAATTAGCACTAATGAGCCTATTAGACATAAAATATTTAGAAAATACACACAAGAACAAGACAAAGGAATAGGAATGAGGGCCGAAATATACAACAATTTAGGCACGATCAATGGCCACCATCTCCGACGTGATGCAACAGCAACATGAAGGATTGAGTTCTGCTGCCGATATAATGATGTCTCTATAGGAGATGTTTGCTATGAGGTCCAGGATGACTAAGAGAGAGGCAGTGACCGCTTTCAAGAATCTTAGGATGAAACCTGGACAGGCTGTGAAAGATCACATGACTGAAAACCATAGCACATCTCAACATTGCTGAACTTAATGGTGCTGAGATAGATGGTGAGACAAAAATTGACATGATTGTCAACTCACTATTAGATTCTGTTAACAGGGTTTTTTGAGAAGGGACCAAAGGAGAATTTTTTAGCAGGTACTTACTATAGGGAAAAATTCGAAAAACGTAGCAGAAGCTAGACTAAAAACGAATTTAGTATAGTTTAAAAATTTTCCAATATTTGAACCTTAACCCTTTAATTAATTAAACATACATATATTCAAAAAAATATCATACCTCTTGTCGCGTGATCCGATTGACTTAGCGTCGATGGTAATCTGCAAGATCTTCAAATCCGATCACGAACGTGAATCACCTAGGAGCGTGGTCTCCTTATTCTTTGAATTGAGTACCTGAGAATGGAAAAACGAAATCTTCTTTCCTGATCGTTAATCACGAAAACTCCAAGAGCCTAGAAAGATCGTTCCTGTCACTTATGAATTCACAATCGTTATGACTGAAACTCGCGTGAACCTAAATCGAAAGTGTGCACAAAACATTTTTATGTAAAGGCTTGCAAGTGCACTATCGAATTTAGAACTATCTTTCTCTCTTCCTCTTGGCTGAAATTTAACTATGTTCTAAAGTTGGATTTTTTTTAAGCAAAAGAAAAATCACTCTAGCAAGAAGCCTTCACTTGGCCGAATTTTATCCCATCATATATATAGGGTGGCCGAATTCTATTGCTCATTTAATTAGGGTTGGCCGAATTCTCTTAATAGGAATTCTAGGGTTGGCCGAATTCCTCACTTCAAGAGGATTTGTGCTTTACCCAAATTCCTATCAACTCAAGAACCCTAACCCTAATCCAACTCATTAGTGTATTTGTGATTATATTAAAGATTTCCTTATTTGATTAGATAAATAAATTCTTTATTTATTTACTTACCAAATTAAGTCTTTTATATTTATTATACTATTATAATAGTATACTACTAGGAAATATAATTCATAGTCAGAAAAATATTTTGATTTTTAATTAAATAATTAATTAATCAATTAATTAATTTCCATTTAATCAAACAATAAAATAAAATAATATTTTAGGCTATTATTATAGCCTTGCCGCTCATATACAAAAATATTGGCCAAATAATATTTTTCTTATTTTATTTAATCCATTCAGGCTTTAAATAAAAGCCCACATGTGAACAAGACTCATTCTTACTAAAAGAAACAAGCCCACATGCCTCTCATTAATATATTAATATAATTGAGCAGCCCATTAAATAAATAATGTGCAAATTATATTCTTAATATATTAAATACAGTTCTAGATGGACCCATAAATTAGTCCGGTAGAATATATCAAGTGATCCATGCAAGTCCGTGTGGATTGGAGATCTTGGCGGGCTATCTAAATTTAAGCTTCAATAGACATAACCTAATCACAATCAACAAATAATTCACTTAGGTCCGATCTATTAATTTTAGCTCATTCCACTAAAGAGCTAAAATTGAACTCTTAAATAAAGATAGAATAAGAAGATGTTTCTCATTCATACCCTAGACAATCTTATTGGAGATAGTGTATCCTCGTGAATAATATCAGTAATCGCTAAGAGCTCATAAACCGCCTATAGCTCTCCTAGTTACCATATTTGCTCATATGACCACGTTTTGAACTTGGATATTTTGATTTGTCTAGAAGCCATGTTTTCAATAGATATTATCGAAACTCAACGTTGAGATTTTATATCCAATATCTCAAAATATCCATATGATAATATTATACTCTCATTCAATAAATTTAGCCACGATGTCCATATCTATAAATGAAGTCCTCTATCGATTAACAAATGAATACCACCAAACTATCGAGGATAGACTATGCTATATAATCATACTCATTGATAGCTCAAATGATAACACTTGCAATCATAAGTCCATCCTTTATCTCAGGATTAAGATAGACTCTCCGATTGTCCTCATAATGAAAAGACTTGTATCTACTGACGGTTCTAGATAAAGTATTTCATTGTGATCCTGCTCAATGCACCCAGTGCACTAAATTCTTTTACTCGAAGACCCTTTCGATGATTTTAGACTCATCATAACTCATTTGATCCTACTCAAATGCCAGCAAAAGAATTCTACAACTTTATCAAGATAAAGGTGCCCAACCTTTAACTTAAGTTGTGAACATTTATTCAAGACTAACATAAGAATTGTGTCTACCTCATTCATATCTAGATGTGCGAACAATTCTTCCTTTCTCATAGTCTTTTGACCTTATGATTATTTACTTTGACAATTATCATTATAAATGCTATAAGATTTTGTAAAACCAGAAATCACTGTATAAATATGAAAAGATTGTCAATTACAATATTACACGCTTGCTATTGAGCATAATCCTAACACATACCAGGTAGAGACCAACCTTAGCTCCCATGTACCTAGCGGGATCGATATTGCAACTTAGAAACAATCACTACCTAGCGAGGCCAGGACCTCGGCTATCTAGACAAAGCACCAGAAATATGAACCAGGAAGAACAGGTACCACGCTATACATCCACTTCGACAACTGACGATGGAAGTACCACGACATCATACTCCCAATACCTCGCATGTACCCGGCAATTCTTACCTGGTCCCCCGGTATAGCGACGTGCACCTAGTATCCCAGATTGCAACGACATCAGCCTAGAGTCCAACCAAGACAGGTATCCTACTTATCCAGTAGGGTGAATACCACCACCAAGCCACCAGCATGATGGGACAAACGCCACACCAGTAAATCAGAACAGTTCACCAGAGTACTACGCCACCAGGTCTTAGAATCAGTGTACCCCTCCAAGCAACGCAAGACATGAAAGTTGACCCCATCGCCAGTTAAAGCGCCATAAATGAGACCAAATGGTCAACTAAATCAGAGTTTAAATACGGTAGAGATGAGATGTATTGTAGAGATGAGATAAAAATAACGATTCAAACAATGAGTAATTTCATATTGAATTCGAAACTAATCGAAACAACCATGGATGTATTGTACATATGAGATAAAAATAACGATTCAAACAATAAGTAATTTCATATTGAATTCAAAACTAATAAAAAAAAGTCATGGAAGAGACATACATGTGAGTTCAAACTTGATGAAGCAAAAAAGAATGGGTTGGAGATGATATTTCAATATCAACGCCAGTAGACGAGTCAGAACTCTAGACTGAAACACCAATGAGCCAGATGAATGATCGATTAAAGTGGATGTTTGGAAAAAAATCGATTGAAGAGTTTGAGCTGGTAACAAAGAAAAGTTCACAAGAGTTTTTGAGCCGATAAACAAGAAAAGTTCAGAATATAGTGTTGGGAAGGAGAAGAGTTGGATTTGGAAAGGAGAAGAAATGTTTCTGTACATTAAAATTAAAAAGAGTTGGATTTAGAAAGGAGAAGAAAATAGCGTTGGGAAGGAGGAAAATTAAAAACGGTAACTATTGGGTTTTATGAAGAACAAACAGTAATAAGGTTTTGTGACCTGCTAAGAAGGTAATATTAGGATGCATATGGAATCACAACAATTTTAAAACATAACCATTAGATGTGAAAGTTGGACAAATCAAGAGTCAAGATTAAACGAGTTCGGGTGCGGGTGTGGGTTGAGAAAACGAACCCGCAGCTGAATCCGCGTACCCGTATAAGTAAAAAATTATATAATATTTATTATTTAAAGTATTATAAATTTAAACTCCAATTGAACCTTTTTAACCATGCAGAGAATAAAATATAAAAAACTTCACTCATTCTAAGTTTGAGAATTACAATTCTCAATTCTCATTTATATATAGCTAAAGATAGGCTACACTTGCTAGTTTTACTCTTATGAAACATCGTGCTTGCTTATTTGTTTTGCCTTTGGAGATCCATTTGGAGTTTTACTTGGTAGCGTTTTATATTATTGTATTTGTAATTCTCCATGATATATTATAAATAAAGAAGAGTTCTGTATTGTGTATATAAAAATATAGAATTACATATTAAATATTTATAAATTAATATATTTTACGGGTTGGTAGGTATAACTTGCGAACCTGTATAAAACCCGCGGGTGAAACCCAAACCCGAACCTGTTTATTTTCACATGTTCATAGGTAGAAGTGAAAGAAGAAAATTTGCACAGTTGTGGGTTTGGATTTTATAAAACCCAACCGAACCTGACCCGACCCGTTGCCATCCCTGATTGGAGATGCTTTTGACTCTAACATTTCTTCTCTCGCAGTCTTACTGGGTTCCTCCTCCACCAAGTACCAAGCCATAAACCCTACCTCCTCCTCCGGTCCACTGCCCCACACGCGCGCATCGCAACGCGTGTGTCTCGCTCTCCTTAATAGAAACACAAGTTTCGACACACTGTATTCAAACAAAGATGACTCTCCACTCGATCCTGATCCAAAAGCTCCTGAGCACGAACGCTCACATGGGCCGTCGAGTGGCGGCCCACCACTTCAGGCAGTTCACGTACGGCGTCCGCAATGCCGTTGCAATCATCGACTCTGACAAGACTCTCATCTGTATGCGCAATGCCTGCCAGTTCATATCTATCCTCGCCAGTCAACGCGCCGCTTTCATGTTCGTCAACACCAATCCTCTCTTCGACGAAATCGTCCTTCAAATGACCAAAAAGATCGGGTGTTATAACCCTAATATGAATTCGCTTTGGAGGATGGGTGGCTTCCTGACCAACAGCTCCAGTCCGAAGAAATTCCGGTCGAGGAACAAGAGGATTCGTTTCGGTCCCAGCAAGCTTCCGGACTGCGTGGTGGTGCTGGACACGGACCGGAAGTCGTCAGTGGTGATGGAGGCTGCCAAGCTGCAGGTCCCCATTGTGGCGCTGGTAGATTCCAGCATCCCCTTGGAGACTTACAGCAGGATTACCTACCCGGTTCCGGGGAACGATTCTGTGCAGTTTGTCTACTTGTTTTGTAATATGATCACCAAGACTTTCTTGAGTGAGCAGAAGAAGTTGGAGTTGTTGCAGGATGATGAAGCTAGAGTTGGAATTGACGGAAAGGAAGGCAAAGGGTGAGCGGATTTCGAATTGAATTTCGTTTGTGTATATGGGTTGTTTCTAATCAATTTGATATCTTTACATAGAATTTATTGCAAGATAGACAAAGGGTGTGGATTGAAAAATGTGTATATGTAGTGTTTTTAATCAGTTTGAGATCCTACATATGGATTTGTTATCCTACTTGTTAAGATTATTAGTTCAATTTAGTTTTGAAACTACTAGAGAAGAAGGAACTATTAGTTGTACTAGTTGTTCATAAGGTAAATAATGGGTTTGTTTATGAATATAATTAATTTGAGTGAAAGTAAGAGAGAAGAGAAAGTGATTATGTTTGTTAGTGTAAGTTAGTTTGAAAATGGAACCATGAATGCTGGCTGAGTGCCGTTCATTGTATGATAGAAATGGGTTTATGATTTTGGTGGTAAATGAATCTCTATAGTGGCGGTGAATTGTACAACGTATATTACCTTCTGCACATTGAGATGCAAATAGTTTACTTTGTTTCTTATGAAAAATGATTATTTTATTTCGAGGGATATTTCTAATAAAGATCACAAGTAATGCAATTCCTGCTATTTATCCTACTATAGAAAATGGGATATGAATTATTTATTTATTTATTATGGAATATGATGTGGTTTTATTCATTAATATATTTTAAATTTAGTAACAGCACAATAAAACCAAAAATTGGCTTGCTTATTGCTCACATGGACAAAGATATTTATAGTCTGATAAAACTTAGCTGATGGTGTTGAGTCGCAGAGTATGAACATGTACGACATGTCAATGTCTTCAGTTTTCGGGTTTGTATATTTGTGTGCCGTGTGTCCATTTTATCAGGTTTGGTGGTGTTGTGCTTCTTGTGAAGCAAATTTGAGTATTTTAACAGTGAATCACTGGTTCTTCTTGATACATACGTCTTGTTTGGCATGAGAGAAATAGGAGAGAGGATCAGAGGAGGAAATGGAGAGGAAATGCAGTAGTGTTACTACTATAGAGGATTTCTGTGGCATTGTCAGTCTTTTGTTTCTTTGCTGGCGTAATTATCAGTTGCTTTGTTTCATGAAACTGAATTCTGAATTGAAGGGGGGAAGTACAGAAAATTAAATCCAGCAAGAACAAGAGCGAGATTGATCATTCAAATGATGAAGTACTTGTTGTTCCTTATGACAGCTTAGAACCCATTTCCGAAGGTAATTTTGAGTTCCAATCGGCATGTCATTTGTTTACCATGAATTTCATCTCTGTTACTGCTGTGGGAGTTCATGACTGACTTATACATTAGACATACGCACGCACACATACACACATCTAATATGTTCAAAAAATATAATCCAGTTTCACTCTTATTGTAAACACAGATATTGCAGAAACTAAGATACTTTTGGACAAGCTTGTGGTGGTGAAGTCGGATGGAGCCTCGGGAACAAATATGGGTTTTGGCTGCCCCAAGTAAGCATTAATTGTCATTGGAAGTTTGTATACCATATTTTGTAGTTGAAGCAGTTGATACTGTGCATATATATCATCTACACAGTGTATCCTGCTTAGCTGAACTGAACGTGACTTTTATGAAGTCTCTTGTATAGATACTTCATTTGCGTATAGACTCTATGTTCCTGTTCTTAATTTTATATGTTGAATTGTCTGGTACTTACATCGGCTATAGTTTATTGTAATATTTCTGAGCTTCAAATGATGTATATTGTCTCTTTAGTTTCAGATAAAGGTCATTTACACTATCGACGGTAATTGTACATAAAATATTTTTTTTGACTTTCTACCTTTTTTTCCTCATGCAGATCTGCGATTGAAATTCATGATGGATTGACATTTCTGGATTTGATAATTAATCAAATTGAGGTCAGTTTTTGCCTTCTGTTGTTGTTTTTCTCTCGTCTTGTCTTTTGACATCAAATTGTTTGAATCTTTTGTAGTCTCTCAATTCCAAGTATGGATGCAAGGTTCCTCTAATACTTATGGACACAAATGAAACAAATGATGATATCCAAAAGGTGATCTATTTGGAATTTCTTTGTTGTGTCTTTGACCTATAATATTAACAGATTGTACTCATGCAACCTGTCCAATGTAGGTTTTGGAAAAATATTCCTGTTCTAAAATTGATATCCATTCTTTTAGCCAGGTTAGTAATCTAGCATTTATTCTCCTGTTTATATGTCATCTTTTACATTTTGGTTTTTTAAATCTTTGGTTAAGAACAACTTTTTTTTTTTTTTTTTTTTTTCATTTTTATGTAGACCCAGCAACCAAAACTATTTGAAGGACAGAGTGGCAAAGAATTGTATGTTCTTTTCTTTCGTTTTTTTCTTCCTTGGCATTTGTGCCTTTTTTTTTTACTTTAAGAAGGGAGATTGTGTGATTAATAGGGGTAAGCTTGGTGGTTTGGTAATGGATATCCGAGATTTAAAGCATTTTTCTTTTCAAAGTTTTTTTCCTCATTATTTGTCATATATAATTTTTAGTCCTTGGTATTCTAATTCTGGCATGCTTTGTTGCTGCTTTCCTCACGTGAATCTTATATTTTTTGATCTGATACTTATTTTCTTCATAAAATGAAAAAGGGGCCACCATTGATTTTTTTACACCTTCCCCCGAACAACCTTCTTCTTCCCCTTAAGAATAATTTTTATATCAAATGACCATAAACACCGTAGTTGTTAAAAAAGATAATGGACATGTTTGAATTGATGACTTGCTGGAAACATAAATTATTTTCTTAATATATGTAATTTAATACTTGTAATAAGTTCATGGAAGCTGGAGTAGTTAATTGTTGGTTCCTCTTCCTTTAAGGATGGTCATAGTAGTCTTATCATTTTTGTTATTTGTAGAGTCTGGAAGGATGACAAATCAGCATGATCGCTGGTATTCATGGAGATTAGATATGCCATGTCATCAAAAGTCAACTAGACTAAACCAACCTGAGTTGACCAAAAATAACTTCACAATACCTTGTCAATGTTACCTAGATGGTCGGGTGGAAATAACTCAACTAAGGTAATTAGATTGACCAAGTGAAGATGATCCGGTCGGGATTATTAAGATGGTCTGGTAAAGGCCTCCAGTTGGGATCAAGTAGCTGGTCGGGGATAATAAGGTTTGGTCGGGTCTTGTAGATGGTCGGTTGAGTGACAAATGGATAACGTTGAATTCAATATAATCACGACTCAAATACGTAGAGATAGAGTCTTACTCAAATAAGGTGTCTCGAAGCATACTCTGATAAGGAAACAAACTTCCTTAGAGACATTAGAGTCCATATTAGGCAAGAGATTTAATATGTTCAAAACGTTAACAATGCGGAACATGAAAGAAGGTTAAAACGACTCTAGTAAGTCGGAGGTTTATTGAACCACAACAACTTTCCTTACTTGTGTTCCACGAATTAGGGTTCTACGCACATATAAATAGAGCCTAGAATAACATTGTAAGGGTTACGAACTCAATAATACATAAGAGTGAGAGAGCTTGAGTGTGTAAATATTTCATTATAGTGGATCTTTCTTCTCGCCGTCACCGGCAACCGTGGACGTGTCCCCAACTTGGGGTTTACCACGTAAAATCTGTGTTTGCATGTTCTCTCTCTTTTTTGCTCCCAACATTATTAACAACTTATAATATTTCGTTAGACGCGTGATCAACTTTACATAATCCCAAAAATCACTGCCAACAATTGGCCTTAGAAGAAGGGGTTGAATAATTAACTCTCGAAGAGCTTATGAAACAATAACATGGCGAACAACGGAGACGGAAGTCAGTCCTCGCATGAGGTTGGCACCCCGCGTGGTGTTAACTTTGGTCCGACAAACGTTAGCATTGCTGGAGGAGATTTACCCTCCACGACTCCAACTTCCACCGGTTAAGCCGTGATAACCTCCATGGACATTCCCCGGGAATTTCCCCAGATGCATTCCGGCAGGTCCAATAGTCCCTGCGAAGAGTCATTGAAGATGCCACCAGATAGGGATTAAATGTAACAGCGACCACCAATCTTATCTTACCATGTCAATTATCTACACTTGTGGTGGCCCAGGACCCGATAGTGCGTTCCAAGATAGTAGGCGTGACCCCAGACGCACCCTGTAAAACTGGTTCAGATAAGGCGGATCATCGTGGAATGAGGGAGCACTCTCAGAGGAGAGATGATCACCAAGATGATCGGGACCACGGGGGCCACATGGGGCGGGATAACTGAGGTACCAGAGAGCACAGGGAGTCCAACCTACAAGAAGATGCAGAAAGATATGATGGAGGAAGGCTGGTATACAGTCGGGAAGACAGATACGACGCCCGTAGGAGAAGGTTGTGATCAGCCTCGACTGACGAAAAAGCTCCACCCAGAAGGCGACGAGAAACCACCCCTGGAGTTTAATATAACCTTCGCGATGCTCAGGTCACGGGAAGAGTACCAAGGGATCCTCATTGACTCACCATCGGTCAGAAGTTCGATGAGCATGGAGAGCCGGAGGGTGAGCGAGAAGTTCTATTAAGAAGGATAGAGGCTCTAGAGCGATGGCAAGGCCGTGGGAACCTACTGATCGGTAACACTGGTAGCCCATTCACTGACCCAATCCGATGGGCCTGGTTCGCGGAAAAGTTCAGTATGCCACATAGGGGTGGGCACGGTTCAGATCGGTTCTGTTTTGGGTAAAACCGAACTGAACCGAAAATATTTCGGTTTTTAAAATTCGAAACCGGTTTAAACCAATTAAGGTTAAGCAACTGAACTGAACTGGTTTTTATCAGTTCGAATCGGTTCGGTTCAATTCGGTTTTGGGCTTGATGGGGCTGACAGTTTTGATGAGCTTTTTTATATGTTTTTTCCTTTAAAATTTTATAGGCTTTGGAAAATCATAGTATAAACTCAATAGCCAAAAGCCCAAAATTAAGCCTAAATAAATAAATAATAATATTAGTTCAGTTTAACATTTTTTTTATCAGCAGTTTAACAATTTAACAATATTCTTCAAGAAATGAAACCTGTAGTTGGTGATAAATATACTTTTATACATAATGATAATTGAAATACATGTCCAAATCTTACAATTAAAATTAAAAAAATTAACAATCCAAGTACGAAAAATATAGTCCAAAATCAAATTACATAATATAAAATAAAAAACTTTCCTAAAAATTATTGAACATCAAGGTTCAATTCTTTGTTCTTCTGCCCCTTCAAAAAAAAATTCTTTGTTCTTCAGAAACTGTAGCAAATCAACCAAGTTATGAGTTCATATACTGTCTACCTCGGGAAATCTCTAAATAAGTAATTAAACGATTTACATTGAATATGGAAACAAAAATTTTGTTTGAGTTCCTTATGTTGAATTTAGAACACAGTGCTTCAAAAAATATGTAAAATTGTAATCAAATCACTAGAAACATTAATTAATTCCAATGAAAAATAAAAAAATAAAAAATAAAAAATATTAAGACAAACCTTGAGATTGCAGCGATAGAGATGAAGTCACAGGAGATGAGGGTCATTTTGATGGAGAAGAAATCAGCAGAGAAGAAAAAGATTGAAAGAAACCCAGGAAACCAGAACATAGATCTAGAACGCTAGTTGAGTATGGTAGGAAGAAAATAAGAAAAAAATATGTAAAATCGTTTTCAAAATCACTAGAATAAAAATTTAAATCCCACAAAAAATTAAAAAGATTGAAGACAGAGAAGACAAACCTTGATTGAAGCGGCGGAGATTCATCGGAGATGAGAGACGTTGCATCGGAGAGATTTCGAGAAACAGAGAAACCAGAGGAAGAAGTTTTAGAAAGTTCGGCTGAGAGAGAAAAGTGAAAACTGAGATTTATTCTTTTAGGGTTTTTTATTAGTTATATAGGACGGTTCATCGGTTTAAACCGGTTTTGAATATCCAAAACCGGTTTGAACCGAAAATAAATCGGTTTTCTAATATTTAAACCGGTTTGAACCGAATAGCATATATGAACCGAACCAAACATCCTTTTTTTGGTTCGGTTCGGTTCGGTTCCGGATTTTTGAGCCCACCCCTAATGCCACATGTGGAGTGGAGCAATTTAAGGCCAATACCGACCCTTAGGAACATGTTAGAAGGTACCAGAGTGCGATGGCTCAATATGACTATAATGATGCACTTATGTGCAGGATGTTCCCTCAAACTTTGAGGGATCAGGGATCTAGATGGTTTGGAGGCCTTACCAGTGGCTCAATCAGGAACTTCGAAGAACCGATACAAGCCTTCACCAGGCAGTTTATGGGTAATATCCAGAGGAGAAAGTCAATCTCGGTCCATTCAACCTTAAAACAAAAGAAGGACGAGAAATTGAAGGATTACCTGACCAGATTCTCCCAAGAGGTGTCGGAGGTACAAGATCCCAATGATGACGCGGTGGTCTCAGCCTTTATTAACAGTTTGCAACACAGCCAACTATTGCTCAACCTAAGGCAGAAATGGCCGACCACTTACACACCTAGTGGATGACGTAGGGGGATATGCGATGGCAGAGGAAGAACAAATTGCCCATGGCAAGGAGTTCATACACGGTGGCAGATCAGAAGACGGCCAAAAGCCTAAAGACAGTAGTTCAAAGGGAAACCAGAGAGGGGGCCAGAAGAACAACAATTCAGGCAAGGGCAAAGAAGGTCACAAGGACGATGATCATAAGGGTAACAAGTTCTTCAAGAGGCAATACACCAATTATACTCCCATTGGCAAGAATGAAGAGTAAGTCTTGACCATATTAGAGGACAAGAATTAATCGAATTTTGCGAGAAGGAATATCTTCAAGTACTGTCGTTTCCACCGTGAGAACGGCCATGAAACCTCGAAGTGTTACCAGTTAAGGAATTACATTGAGAAGCTGATCAGAGAAGAGCATCTAAAAGATGTAGTCCTAAAGGGTGGTGATAATAGGCAAAGGGACCCCCAGAAGGATGATCAAGATAGGAAGAATAGCCCCTAAGAGAGGTTCAGACGGGGGAGCTATCAAAACAATCTTCGGAAGGCCCTACACATGGAGGAGCAGCCGAGAAAGAATGACCAAAATTTGGGAGGCAATAGATGGCCAGAGAGCCTTGGAGCTGAATTCGGTCGGTCCCGACCAGAAGAAAGCTAAGCAAGGTTGGGACCCAATTGTGTTTTCCGAAGTAGATGCATATGGGCTCGAAGTCGGACCGAATGACGCGATCTTAGTATCGGTAAGCATTGGTCACAGGGAAGTGCGAAGAGTGCTGATATACAACGGGAGCTCAGTAGACATTTTAAGTGTCGGAGTGTTCGATCAGCTGGAGCTACAGAGAAAAGATATACAGCCACTTGCAGTTTTCCTCAGGGGGTTCGGCGGAGCAGAGGTAAGATCCATGGGGATAGTTAAGTTGCTGGTTGAGATCGGAACTTACCCATGTCAAAAGATTGTACTCCTTGACTTCGTGGTGCTGGACGTCGAAAATTGGCCCTACAATGCCTTGCTGGGAAGACCTTTCCTAAATATGTCAAAAGCTGTAACGGCAACCTACGCCCTGACGGTCAAGTTCCCGATTGAAGCAGGAGTAGGTGTTATGAAGAGCTCCCAAGAATGGGCGAGGACAGCAAACCTGGAAGTATACAAAGAAAGGGCGGAGTCGGATGTGATGCAGATAAACTTGTTGGAAGAGGACTGTCCTAAGGTTGATGAGGAGGAAGCCTAAGCAGAAACATTGTCTGAGTTTGACCTAGACCCAAGGGAAACTTCCCTTAAGCTTGGGAAAGATTAGGAAGAGGAACCAATCATTGAGGTTGTACTTGATGAAGGTAATCCCGACCAAACGGATAAGTTAGGAGTTTAACTGTTCGACCAAATCCAGAATAAACTGACTCTCTTGTTTTTAGAGTTTAAAGATGTGTTCGCCGATGAAGCATGAAAATTTGTCAGAGTAATATCCCATTACTTGGCGGTCAATCCCGAGCGTAGACCAATCATTCAAAAAAGGCGACGGTTTAACCCGGAGAGGAATAAGGCGATCAAGGAAGTTGTCGAGAAACTCTTCCATTCGGCTAGCTTTACATCGATATCATACACTGAAGACAAACCCAATCAGTGTTACAAGACATGTAAGATCGACATAGGAAGAGCTAAAAATAGAAAATATATATATAAACTTACGGCATCTACGATGACTGGAAATGGCAGGGAAGAGCTTCAGCCTGATCAGTTCTCCCTCCACAAAGAGCATACGGGGATCCCTCACTTCCCAAGGCCTTTGGGTAGCTTTAATCACTTATCTGGCTTGCCTTTTGATTAGCATAACAGGAGCTTTGTTCCAGGCTTCTTGTCTGCAGAAGTGTTCTTGGGACACTATGCCTGGACAGGTCTGGGCGAGGGTCAGCCATTATTGTTTCGCCCTAATCACCTCGGACAAAGAACCAACTGTTCTTCCAGTATTTGTTTGATGTAGGGAAGCCCCATATGAAACCTTTGTATTCTTTGGTGGATGTAGGAGGAGGTCTATCTTTGAATCTTTTAGGAATCCAGTGATTATGGGAGTTAGATTAGAGGTGGAAGATGCCCGCAGTATCCGTTTGGCCAAAAGTGTAGAAGTTGCGGATCTCTTTAGGGGGTGGGGTACTTGGCGCCGATCCGTTCCCATAAATGCCACAAGCTGACCAAAATCTTATATGATTTGGGGGCCAGCTGAGCGGGAGTGATCCCAGCATATGCTAGGAATCTGGCAATGAAAGGTTGAATGGGCAGAGTCACCCTAGAAGTAAGCATGGTCCCATATATGGCAACAGCTCCTTTAGGCGGGTTCCAAATGGCTCGGCGATCATTCAAGAAGAGCTCCACCGAGGGAGGAATATCGAATCTGTCTACAAACTTTGTAGTTACCTCGATGGTCACTGCATTTACTACATAATCAAAAGCGCACGGCTGGTCAGCAGAGAATATCAGCAGATGTGCTTGGCACCTCTTAGGGACATCCTCTAACTTTAACAGCCGAGAGAGGATCCTTAGCAACGGCTCCTCCACCTCGACCGGTACCGATTGTCCGTGACATCTCTGGACGTGTGTTGACAGAGGAGACGTTTGGGTTAGAATGAGAGGGATGAAATTCAAGACGAGCAATGAGTTGAAGGAGCAGAAGTTTGTGAACTCCTCAAAATAAACTCAATCCTATCACTATTCTCTTTGTCACCTGTCTCAATGGCACTTAGAAATAGCTCAACAAAACTGTGACGAGTAATAGGATTCATACCTGAATGTTCCGAGTAGACGAAAATGACGTGAAAGTTAATGCTGGTAGAGTCGGAGGTCTGGTAAAAAGTGAGTGACTTTGAAAAAAGATTTGAGCAGCGGGGAACTTCGAAGAGAAGTTTGGATAAGAAAGAAGTGGAAAAGCTAGGATCATAGTTTTTGAAAGAGAAGAATTGCAAAGGAAGTCCGTGGTAAGAGGGAAAATGAAAGGTTTTTGAAAATATTTAGCAGATGATGACATCATCCCACGTTTAGCTAGACACACATAAGAGTGGGGGCTGGTGCACGAACTCCAAAAATTACGCGCCCACTAGCGACTTGATGGACAACGCTTGAGGAACAAGAAATCTGCTGCTGATTCTTTCCTCATGTCACGTCATCTTGGGCGAATCGAATGCTTGTGGCCAGAAGTAAATGCTTAGCTGTTAGGCATTAATGAGTATTAATGGACTACTTGACAAAATTAAAGACAGAGTTAAACATACCTCACCGAGCGAGTTCTCTTTGCTGAACGAGATACTCGGTTCAAATGTTTAAGGGGCTATTGTTATTGGTAGAATCTGGAAGGATGACAAATCAGCATGATCGCCAGGATTCATGGAGATTAGAGATGCCATGTCACCAAAAGTCAACTAGACTAAACCATCCTCAGTTGACCAAATATAACTTCACAATACCTGGTTAAGGTTACCTAGATGGTCGGGTGGAAATAACTCAACTAAGGTTATAAGATTGATCAAGTGAAGATGACTCGGTCGGGATTATTAAGATGGTCGGGTAAAGGCCTCCGATCGGGATCAAGTAGTTGGTCTGGGAGAATGAGGTTTGGTCGGGTCCGGTAGATAGTCGGTTGAGCGACATGTGGATAACATTGAATTCAATACAATCATGACTCAAATAAGTAGGGAAAGAGTCATAGTCAAATAAGGCGTCTCGAAGTATACCCTGATAAGGAAACAAACTTCCTTAGAGACATCAGAGTTCTGATTAGGCAAGAGATCTAATATGTTCAGAATGTAAACAATGCGGAACAAGAAAAAAGGTTAAAACGACTCTAACAAATCAGAGTTTCATTAAACCACAACAACTTTCCTTGTGTACAACGAATTAGGGTTCTACGCACATATCAATAGACCCTAGAATGACATTGTAAGGGTTGTGAACTCAATAATACATAAGAGTGAGAGAGCTTGACTGTGTAATTATTTCATTATAGTGGATCTTTCTTCTCGCCGTCACCGGCAACCGTGGACGTTTCCCCAACTTGGGGTTTTTCCATGTAAAATCTGTGTTTGCATGTTCTTTCTCTCTTTTTTGCCCTCAGCACTATTAACAACTTATAATATTTCGTTAGACGCGTGATCAACTTTGTATAATCCCAAAAATTACCGTCAACAGTTTTTAATATGCATACTCCTTCAATTGATCATGTAGATTTTTTTTGAATGGAATGTGATAATTTTGTGCATTGTGTAGGTATCCTTCTGACCATGGTGCAATGTTCCTTTCCCTGATTAAAGGTGGAACACTTGATGTGTTATTATCACAGGTAATCCTTGATTGTGGTTTTATGCATGTTATTTCTAATTACTTCATTACTAGGGAAACTATAAAGAAATGAAATGGCAGACCCTGGTAGGAGAAGAAGGGATCCTGTTGTAAACATGTAACTTACTTTCAGCAAACATTTCTTTCTTTTCCAGGGTAAGGAGTACGTCCTTGTGGTTAACTCAGATAATGCGGCAGCTGTTGTTGACCCGAGTATCCTTATCATGGTTTTAATATTATGTTTCTCCTCATTACCTTAGTATATCCTTGTGTATTACTATATTATCCGTTATTATGAAAATTGCACACCTTGACTTTGTTTTTAGAAATCTTGGATCATTTGATTGAAAATAATATTGAATACTGTATGGAGGTACTGAAAGATGATTTTTATTAGTTATGCTGCTTTGCCTTTGTCTCAAAAGATCATTTTATATATTCATATGTTTCAGGTGACTCCAACCACTTCAACTAATTTGAGAAATAGTACGATTAATTCAATGCAGCAAAAGTTCCAGGTTAGTGTTATTTCCCTATGTTCAGACTCTGGGACGAAGAGTTGCCAGTTTGCAGCAAGTGCTGATAGAATAATTTGAGCAGTTGGATTATGAGAAAAGTAGTTCATTGACTCATTCAGCTGTTTATGTTTGAAATAGCTTATTTGAATTAACATTATTCTTGTCTTTATGTAATGCAGCTCTTGGATATAGCTAGAAACCCTGCTAAAAATGTAAGTTATATTACCTTTTTTTTTGAGGGAAGGGGGACTTATTAGTTTTTGGTTTATATATATTATTTAATCTAGAAATTCTTAGGGGCAGAGAATGCGTTTAAGATTATTTACGGTTAGCAACTTAGCATGACTTGATCAGCATCAAACTTTGCTCTGTCAACTAATTGATGTTTTATCTTTGGTTTTTCAATGCTCAAAAAGCCAGAGCGAAATTTCGAAATTCTTGATACCAAAAGCTTGTGAGTGAACTAGCAGGTTTTGTAAATTCATTCTGCTAACTAATACTTGCAAACTTGCAAACATTCTCAACTCTAGATTTATTAAATTATTTTAGGTGGGTGAACTTGGAAGCCGTCAAAAGGCTTGCAGGTACAGATGCATTGAAAGTGGAAAAACTTTCAACTTCAAAGGTATCGTTGCATTATACTCACTAGAAGAGGCCAGCTATTTAACAAGGAATTGATGAAGTCACTGTTGTTCCAGGATGTAGATGAAGATCAAATTCTTTTGCAAGAAACTGCTTCTGGTTCAGCAATAAAGGTGGGTATCATATGCACTAAATCCTTCTTATGTTCTCCACCATTTATTAGTGCTGGTATCTCATCATCCTTTTGTGGTTGAGCCAGTTATTCCATAATGCTCTTGGTATCAACGTTCCCCAATCTCATTTTCTTCCTATGAATTCAACTTCAGACCTACTACTTCTCCAGGTGATGCTTCAATTTCATTCTGTGACTAAACAGAAGCAGTCCTGACATTGATTTTTATGCCCTGTTGATCCCATTCATTTGTTCTGCAGTCAGATCTGTACACCGCTGTTGAAGGCCGTTTCGTTCGAAATACTGCTAGAAGTAATCCCTTAAATCCTTCTATTGAATTGGGACCTGAATTTGAAAAGGTGAAGACTTTTTTACTACCTACTGATATTTTCATGTTATTGGAACACTCATTCTTATTTATTTCCTTTTTCTCAGGTTAGTGACTTTCAAAGCCGTTTCAAGTCCATTCCTAGCATAATTGAGCTTAATAGCTTGAAGGTGAAAGGCGATGTATGGTTTGGAGCTGGTATAACGCTCAAGGTATTCTCTTTTTCCTTCTGCAGTAGTGTCACACTTAATTGTTCGGTCTTTCGCTTGTACATGCATCTTACAAATACTATCTGACTTGATCTCATCCCAGTCTTTTCTTGCCATGTAATATGCTTGAAATAAACATAATTAGTTTACGTGCAATATGCAGACGGTATTAACATTTGTATCAGCTCTTTCATTTAATATTTTTTAATCTATTTTTGGCCTTATATCAATGTGTGCATATTCAAGAATATGATTTATCCACAAGCACTTGTCTCATTCAAAATTCTTTTCACCTACTATTCCTTTAACCTTTCCCCCTTTCTCACTTTCGAAGGGGAACGTAAGTATCGTTGCTCAAACTGGGATGAAAGTAGAAATTCCTGATGGAGCCGTGCTTGAAAACAAAGTAACTCACCAAAAGGGGAAAGAGATCAATGCGGAGATCAACGATGAAGTCGATAAATGAGCAGGATCTGTTTCTAGCCTACTCTTTCATAGAGGTAAAGTTAATTTTTTCAAAGAGAATTTTGTAATAATAGGTGATGCTTACTGCATCTTCTATTTCATATTATGTATTGTATTCAAATTTTTTTTTTTCTCGCTCTCCTTTTTGAAGAGTGTATTCATGTTACTGTGGATTGAAAAACAATAGTAATAGTTAGAGAGCTAGCTAGATTGAGGACTGTCAATTCAAAGCCCCTTTTTCTTTCTTTTTTGACATAGTGTTATTTTGCTTTTTATTTTTCATTCTTTTGGTTTTGTGGGACAAAATAAGATTTAAGTTATATTTTCTACTTTGAAGCTCCATGGATGTAAATTGAATTGTAAATTGGTGAAAGCCAATGTAATGTTTATTTAAAGCTCCATGGATGTAAAATAGTAGCTTTGGTGTTTGTTTACTCTTTTGCAACCAGCTCCATCAAAGTAATGATTATGATGAAAACACTTGGGTGGGACATTACTATTTGCCGCTATCCACTAAAATTATGTCATATGGTACTAAAACTAATTCGATTAGTTATTTATACCATATAACATGATATAAACGGTTAGACCATCTCCAATCAGTATGTATTGTCAAAATGGAGACCGGTTTTGCTCTGATCGGTCTCTAAAATGCAGACTCTATTAGATGGAGATCCAAATCTTAATCTTCATTTTATCATTCACTTTTATATAATTTAATTAATTTATTATAATTTTTTATTCAAATATAATTACTATAGAAATTATACAATTGAAAATGTTTTGTTGAGATCTTTCAACCGAGTATAATATTGACTATATTTTAATTATTTTTAAGTTTTTTTATTTATTACACCTTTTATTAATCAATAAATTAATAAGTATTTAAATTCAAAATAAATGTTTTCAAATCATCAATATTATATGTGAATAACATTTAATATAATAATTAATTCTAAATAGTTCAATAAACAAAATAATAATATTAACATCATCAATTTAAAATATTACAAAAGAAAAATTACAACAAAAAAGTACTCATGACCTAAAATCCAGGTACGTTATTCAAATATTAAATTCAAGTAGTAAATCATGTAAGTCTAGGATCCTCTTCTTCTTTAAATCCTAATTTCAATAAAATAAGTCTTTATAAAACTTTCAACAGATTTTTCTCTGTTAATTAATAACATCAATTCTAAATGTCATAAGTAATAAAATTCTCAAGTCTCACATCAGGTTCTTATATACCTTACAAAATTTTCTGTAGCACATTAATGAAATATATAACAACTATCAAACATCAAGCTTTAAGTTGTAAATAAACACACATATTGTCTTTCTTTGTAACCCAATATTGCCCCAAACAAGGGTGCTGAAACAATATCACTCATTTAGGTTACAAACCCAATTCACAATTCATTAGTTCTTTATGACCGTAAACCACAACCCACAATATACTAAACATTTATTTCATAGTTTAGATATATCAATGACACGAATATACATAACATGTAGCATACTTATTTAATAATTTTCTTTGGGCTTGAATTTGAGGTTTACAATTCAAATGCCTACGTACCCTGTACTTCATAAGGATCGAAATCCTCGTAGTTCATTAACAATAAATCCGTTTAAAAACCAGTATCCATATCATATAATTAACTTTAACCATGTTCAACACATTTCGCACAATAGATTCATCTTTGCAAATCTATTATCATAATAACAATGGTATATCAATCAGATACCAAATATAATATATTCTTAGGATATCAGTGGTGTGTCAATCAAATACCATATCAATGTTATATCAATAGAATACCATATATAATATACTCCTAGGATATCAATGGTATATCAATCAAATACCATACATAATGTATTCACATGATATCAACGGTATATCAATCAAATACCAAGTATAATTCTTATATTCCCATAATTCTTATATTCCCATAATTGCCTTCCATTATACCGTATGGAATCGTTTATGGGGCACAGAGGGAGTTTATGGGGGCACCCATGGATACACTCTAACTCACAGTATTATATCAAGGGCAATGCCCTAACTTCCACCGTCACACACAAGAGCGTTCCAGCACACTACATACAAGTGTGTTGTATAAGTACCATATAACAAAGGCACTACCCTTATCCTAACTGACATAAGGAGCATAACAAGTACCACAATCACAAAAGTACTACCTTCATCCTATCTGGTATAAGGATACGGCAACCATTCCATACTATATGATCCGAGGCCATTCTTGGAATCACACAATACTTACCCAAGTTTTCCTTTCTCAAATTATTACCCATAATAACATTTCTCAATTTCCATATATTCTGCAATATTTCTTAAGCATAATACACGGACTCACCATCACATAATTCAAAGATATTTTCAATATTTCTATAGAATTATAGTTAATAGTCAAATGATTCATATATGGATACGTGAAATACAACTACGTTTTCATACTTTTCATGATATAATATTATTTGATATTGTCAATATCATAATTAATTTCTTTTCTTATCATATCAGCAAAATAATCAATAATTCATTAACAAAGTCAATGGATACATCGATTTAATTAAGTCCATACTTAATTTAGAGCCCCATACATTGGTCACGAGCAATATAATTTTTACTTTTCAGATTGAATCCACGTTATGACAATCACAATTACATTCTGAGTTGATAATAAAACACCTATAAGATTACAAAATCAAAATTCAAAACAAGTTCATGTAATAACAGTTTCAATTACCGAATATTTAGAAATCTTAGGACACCTACACATGAGTATTAATATCTCGAATAACATTCATCACAAAGAATATTCACTATATTAGTCTATTAACTTAAACTCGTTACATGTTTTATTGTAATTATACATATAATCAGGTAAGTTAGTACAATTTACCTTACAATAAATGTTGTAATAACCAAAGTGATCAAGATAGAAAGCTAAAAAAAAACTAAAGATATAAATTTAAAAAAGAAAAGGTAAATAAACAGATAAAACTAAGACATAAGATGGATTGTAGACATACAGGTCATAAGACGAGAATGGATATTTTATGCCCGACACCAAATATACTTTTCTAAAGTACACATCCCAAACAAAATAGAAAAGAAAAAGGTAAACATACAATCTCGAAGAAAGTCTACCTGAACAACTTAATCCTTCAAAAGTTCAGACCAACCAAAGATTTAAAAACAGACATAAAGGACAAGTGGCCTGCACCAATGTTGAGTAAAATTCCATCCAAAAGTCAAAACTTCATATCAATAAGAACCATTGGGCATCAACAACCCTAAATTATAAATATTTCAAAAAAAAATAATAATAATAAACAGCCCTAAATTATAATAAAATTTGTAATTAAATTACAATATACCTTTTATGTTCATTATGAAGATTAAAAACCCATACATGTTATGTTTTTGTCTTCATTTGTTATTTGTATCTTATTGTGCATATTAAATTTTTATTTATTTACTACAGCATATTAGTGCTTAATCAAATGAAGGGTGTAAAATCATTTTTACATATCAGCCACAAAAATAGACCTTTATTTCTTTTGAGCCTCACATAATCAAACTGACAGTATTATAAAGAAATACCTCCAAAAACTAATCCTAGAAATTAATATTAGGATTGCCCAAGATATTTATAATAATAGCAATAGTAACTAGAAGAACAATGCCAATAATAACCTTTAAAAAGAATTTGAATTAGTGGTTGAAAGCGCTTTTTGTGTCGTCGGCAAATGGCGAATTCAAAAGAAATTTATAATAAGTCCTAGCAATATGCTTTAATGTTTTCAAAACAAGTACAACGACAAGCGAGGGTATCGTCCACAGGGAAAGGGAAATTAAATGATTAAGACTAGTTAATTAATATTAACTAAAACAAAGCATAAATAGAATAAAGATAAATGGTTGTTTTGAAAAGTTAATAACTACAATGCAACTACAATTAGGCTAGTTAATCTATGATGCAATTAGTGTTAATAAGAATGCGAAAGTGAGAAGATGTGATAATGGAGGCTACGGAGTTGATGGGTCCCACAAGCAAACAACGATAATTCTCATGAATGTACATTAATCTATTGTAATCAATCTAGAGGGTGTAGTATTTGAAAATACTCTAAGAGTTATTAAAACTAACCTCGGCGGGGGGGGGGGGGGGGGGGTCAAAGTTAATCATAACAGCCCATAACAAACAATCATTATAATTAAGTGCGGAAAAAAAAATAGAGACACAATAATTTGTTTTACGTGAGAAAACCCCAAAAGGGTAAAAACTCACGGGCTTAAGGCCAGTCGAACCCTCAAATCCACTATTTGCAAAAAACGATTACAACCTAGGTTGACCACATCACACCTAATCGGTTACTAATCCGTTCCTGCTACCCGCATGCCTTTAATAGTGATTTTAGGCTCTTGCTTGTACACTACCCATAGCACATACAAGACTTAACTCTTAAATGAAGAGATATGCAACCTAAAGTGAATATGAAAATATTCTAAATGCATAAATGCTAGGTCAACACATATTATGCTTATCTAGTCATGTATGAATGCTTCAAACAGTCCTAGATATCATGTTGCTATATGACATACATATAAATTTGCTATATGAAATGAGTACAAACCTAGATGCAATAGCTATCACAATACAAAACTCAACTAACATACAAAAATGTCATCTTGAAAGTAAAAAGCTCAAACTTAAGGCAAATAAGTTATAAAAGAGCCATCTTGGAAAACTAGAACTCAAGAAAGAATGGAGATGGTGTTCTACTTACCAAGTCAAGTACTTTGATGCAAACCCATGTAAGAAAACATCTTAGATGAAGCTAGATGATGTTTGTGTCATGAATGGATGATGGGTGTTTGGGTTTTGGTTAAGAAAAATGAAATCTTGCTAACTTTCCTTGCAAGTCACTCTTGAGCTCTTTAAAAATGGAGAAAGAATGGGTTTGGAAGCTCTTGGAACAAAATGGGAGAGATAAGAATGTATATATAGCAGGTCTAAATAAAACTGCACCGTTTTGGGCAAAATCGGGTACGACCGCTGTGCGTACCGCTATGGGCAGTCACAGCAGTCACACAGCGATGACACACTGTGCTGCCCACCGCTGTGATAATTCACAGCGGTGACACAGCGGTGACACAGCGGTGACACACTGTGTGGCTTACCGTTGTGAATTATCACAGCGGTCTCACAGCGATCACACAGCGGTGACCTACTGTGTTGCCTACCGATGTGGTAATTCACAGCAGTCCCATGGCGCTCATCACAGCGGTCAACAGTACAAAATGCATAACATTTAAACTCAACAAATCAACCTAGATACAAAAGATATGAGCATGTATGAAGAGATATATAGTAGTGAAGGTGCATAAACATGAAACACACAACACTTATATGAGATATGATAATGCATGAGTTGTGAGTGTGTGCAACTAGTTCTCTTCAATGAGTTAAGAACTTGTTATACCTTCTTGAAATGCCCTTGAGTTTGATGATGCCATTGAAGCTTAATCACGGCCAATGAGGCCTAATCCTCCCTTACATGAAAATCCCTGATGTGGTTTGCCAACGAAATAAGCCAATCAAAATATGAGGAACTTACAGTATTGGTTTTATATCCCTTATGAGTTTCCAATCTAGAGTGTATATTGGCCACCCACAAGTGATTGTTCATGAATGTGCATCTATCAAAATAAGGGAGTAATCTTTATAAAATCACCAATCCTAGAAGGTATAGAATTGATGCTTAACCTCTTACAAGCAACCAACCTAGAGTGTATAGTATTGATTACCCATTTAAGATTATATATAGATTGAGATCAATAAATCCGGATTTCACTTGAGAAGGGTACTCTTGTTCAATCCTTCTATTCAAATGAGCTTAAAGAAATCAAATAGAGTGTATACCCAATTCTCTACTCAAGTAATTTCTCAAACAACTTGTAAAGAAAGGAGTGTACAATCTAAGATAAATTATCCTTGAAATCAATTAAAGATATTAATGAAACATATTTGATAGATTTAATAAAATAGATAAATTTCAATACAAGCCCAAGGTTCACAAATGAATCACATCAACCCCTTAGTGGGATATTTAGCTACTCATAACAAATACAAGCAAATAACTAGGAGAAGAGAGATAGAGAAAACTGTTAACAGGTTTTTCTGGCAAGGGACCAATGGAGAATTTTCCAAAAGGGACCTACCCAGGAAGACTCATCCAGATACTCCAGGAAGCCAGTGAGATCGGTACCACCACCTAGATGGGACCGATATCCAACGAGGTTGGAGCCTCGACTATACGTCTATCTAGATAAGACATCGGCTCTGAAAGCTTGTACCTCGCCCTACTGAAGCTCCTGATACCAGCTCGAGAAGAGTACGATGATAACTTGCATCCCGCAAGGATCTCGACATCAATTAAGGGGCCTGTCACCCCGACTCCCACCTGGTACTTAGTATGCTTATCCGAAGCTCCTCCAAGGCAAGTACCCTACCTTCCAGGTAATACGATATGGAGCACGAAGACACAAGCACCCTTCCAGCAGGACGCAGAACTCATCAAAATGAGGTACCAGCGTTACACTCCATCAAAACTCAAAATCAGAATTTCCCTCCACGAAGAAGGAAAGCTGACTCCATCGCCACCAAGCTCCACGAAGAAGAAAAGTTGACTCCATCGCCAAAATAAAGCGCCATTAATGACCCAATGGTCAACCGAATCAGAATTTGAATTCGCCATTGATTAACGGGATCCAATCCCGCGTCTTCAGCTCCACTCAAATGCCTTTCAATGTCTAAAATAGGATTCTCAATGATCTTCATTATGACAACCGGATTTCGATAGGATTTTTGAGAATACTACATATACGGTATTGAAAGACAAAGAAAAACGCGAGGGCATTTGCTTCAAGGATTCTTGATCGCCATAACGAGAGAGACTCTGGGAGAATTATCTAAAAAATTCCCCGAAGCCAGTGAGAGTCCATTGACAATCATTGGAGGAAAATATCCACTTATCGACACGAACGCTTTCTCCATCTCCATCCTGTGTAAAAGAGTGAAAATAGAGAGACTAGTGTATGTATACTTATTGTAATCCTGTTATAGTGATTTATTAAATAAAACAGTATTCTTTTTACATCTCCCGGTCCCTTGTGTTCTTTCTCCATCACTTGATCTATTGCTCCTGATCATAGAAAGGGACCCCGATACCGAAGGTACCTACCCCGCTACTGCAACCGGTAGTGGGCAAGGGTGTTAACTGAGATTTTCATCCCGAGTGAATTTTTCCGTTAACACTTTTTGGCACCGTCTGTGGGAAACACCACACCTTCAAAAGAAAGCCTGTGTGTCTCGTTTTCTTGCTAGATTATCAGGATGAAGCTCCGATCTTCTCAGGATCATCCTGATCCGTCAGGACATCAGTCAAACGCTTCAACCCGAAAGGGTCAGAAGCCGAAGAAGGGAGGAAAGGGTCGCAAACCCGCCTTGAAGTCTTCAGCTACCGCGCAGAATACCTCCCAAGTACCTGCTACCCCAGCAGCTGGACCTGCCAATCTAGACCAACAGGTCGCGGCCTTTATAGAGAGCATTAGCCTCCAAATGATCACTGAAGGTAGTACCAGTAAGCCCGCCGTACCAGATCCCAGGGGAGACGCCAATCGAAAGGGAACCAGGATACCTCCCTTCGACAGGTTGGGACCACCACCTCCTGTACCTGTCTGTGATAGACTCGGGCCCACGCCCCTTTTACCATCTGTCAATGACAGACTCGGACCAACGCCCCCGTTTCCAGGGAATCTTACAGGTTATCAACCCCGACGCGCTAGATCCGCCATCTATCTTTCGCCTAGGGAGCGTCGCCATCTGGTCCAACCAGGAGCTTCCTCTAGATAGCTTCAACAGGAGGCGACCAGGAGGCACCCTCGTTCAGTGGTAGGAGGTAGCAATAGGGGCGTTGGAGAAGACCCTTCCCATGGAGAAAAGCAGGATGAAACTTCTTCGACATCGGAGAGGTCTGACGACAGAGATTCTGAGGTGGAATCAAAAAATGATGATAACAAACGTATCCGGGACTAGGTCTCCAGAATGGCAAGGGAGATCCAGGAGCTGAAGAAAGGTAAACACCGGGACAACCGGAAAGATCCTTTGGGAGAGATGAATGCTCCCTTTTCTAGGAGGATCAAGGAGACAGAACTACCTTCCAAATTCAAGATGCCAACCGATAAATTTTCTAGGACCGAGGATCCCCTGAGCGATCTAGAAAGCTTTGTTCACCAGATGGAGGTCTAGAATGCTACCAGGGTCGCCATGTGCAGAATGTTCCCTACCACTCTGACAAACTATGTCAAAGCATGGTTCAGAAAGCTACCAGCAGGGAGCGTTGATTCATTCACCAAGTTGACTACTGACTTCTGTGCTCAGTTTCAGGGCATCAAACCTCGCCCAAGGATCCCATTCACCTCCAATACGTGATCCAAGAGCAGGGGTGAAATGCTCAGAGCTTATGTAGAGAGATTCCATAAGGAAGTGATCCAGATGGGGGTCTTCACGGAAAAGGAGACCTTGGCAAATTTCAGAAGGAACCTATGGCAGGCAGGCTGTTCAGATCCTTCCCCAAGCATCCCCCATAGACTTACCAGGAAGCCTACAACAGAGCTCTACAGCAGGTTGAAATAGACGAACAGCTTCGAGTCAAAATGGAGCATGATGATATGAGAGCTGCCAAACGCCAGAAGAAGGTGGCGCCCAAGCCGGCACCAGTTCAGAAAAGTCAGAATAGACCTCCCAACAAATCTATATATCGGTCGCCGCACTATCAGCCCCTGCGGAACCGGTACCCTGTCACGCGGACTCCGCCCAGAGCCACACCTCCACCCAAGGAAGTAGCCCGGGTCGATAGAGATGAAAGAGAGTACTCCCATTATACCCCCTTGAATGCATCTCGCGAGACTATCTACCTTGCCATCCGTGACAAGGGATTGCTCAGGAAGCCAGGTCCAATAAAGGTACTAGCTGATCAGTGGAACCGCTACAAATATTTTGACTTCCATGAGGATGTAGGTCATAATACCTCGGAGGGCTATAGTCCGCGGAACCAGATTGAAGCCCTGGTCAGGGGAGGCTGCTTGGAGGAATTCCTTCAATAAGTGCTTGACAACATACGCACTGGAAATGAGGTGCATGCCGATATCAAAGCATATGAAGAAGGAAGGAAAGCAAAAGGGAAGGATCTGATGGAGCAGATCCACATTGTCAATACCATCAGTGGAGGTCCCACCCTGGCAGGAACTTCCAACAATGCTCGAAAGAACCACGCCAGGAAAGCTCTTAGTATGGAAGCATGCCAGAGTGTCTTTAAAGTTACTCGGGGGTCACCTCAGTCTCCTCCTACTGCATAAATCGTCTTCATGGAAGAGGATGTGTACAACACCGTGCAGCCCCACGATGACCCCATGGTCATCATAGTGCAAATAGCCAACAACTTGGTCCATCGTGTCTTGATTGACACAGGTAGCAGTGTTGATATCCTCTTCAAAAGTGCTTTGGAGCAATTCAGTCTGAAGAGACCTTGCTACAACAGCTGCACTACCCCATTGTATGAGTTCACAGGGACTCGTTGATTCCCACCGGGTCTATGATCCTACCAGTGATAGTGGGAACAACGCCACTCCAGCCGAACCTAATGACAGACTTCGTTGTGGTAGATACCCCGTCCGCCTACAACTCTATACTAGGAAGGCCCTACCTATATGCTCTCAAAGGAGTCTTGTCAATATACCATAACGTCCTGAAATTCCCAGTAGGAGACAAGGTGGGCGAAGTGCGAGGAGATCAACAGGTTACACGTAAATGTTACGCAGTGTTTACCAATCCAGCAGCGCTGGCTAAGCAATGCACGCATATAACCATCAACCAAGATCATCAGTTCTTAGAAGAAGATTTTGAAGGCGAAACGGACTCTGTTGAAATGGAATCCACGCCGGAACTCCCCGACGTAGAAATCAGGGGAGAAGAAGAGAAGGGATAGGCCAGTGGCCATCCTACAGAAGAGTTAGAAGAGTTACCTATCAGAGAGGGCAATCCTTCCAAGGTTGTCAGGATAGGTGCAACATTGAAGATATAGGTAAAAATGGCTCTAATAAAGCTCATACGATAATTTATTGACGTATTTGCATGAAGTCATGAGGAGATGCCAGGGATACCCGCTACCTTAGCAACACACAGGTTAGCGTGGATCCCACCTTCAAGCCAGTCAAGCAGAAGAGAAGGCATTTCAACCAAGCGAGAAATGCTACGGTGCAAGAGGAGGTAAACAAACTACTAAAGGCTGAATTTATCAAGGAGTCTCGGTACCCCGAATGGATTACCAACGTAGTCATGGTGACCAAAGCAAACGGGAAGTGGCGCATATGCGTTGACTACACAGATCTCAACCGTGCCTGCCCAAGAGATAGCTTCCTACTACCGAAAATTGACCAACTGGTAGATTCAACCGCGGGAAACAAACTCCTAAGCTTTATGGACGCCTTCTCAGGATACAACCAGATCATAATGCACCCAGCAGACCAGGATAAAACTAGTTTCATAACTAGGCAAGGCCTGTACTGCTACAGAGTTATGCCCTTCGGACTCAAAAACGCTGGGGCTACCTACCAGCGCTTGGTCAACTGCTTATTCAGGGGACTAATAGGAAAGTTAACGGAGGTATACATTGACGATATGATCACGAAGTCTCAGGTAGCTGAACATCACCAAGACCACCTCCGCCAGACTTTCCAGATTGTCAGAGAGAATCAGATGCGCTTGAATCCTGCTAAATATGCCTTCAGAGTTATAGTCCCGAAATTTCTCAGATTCATGGTCCACGAGAGAGGGATCGAAGCTAATCCCGAAAAGATCAAAGCCATCATAGATCTTCAATCTCCCACCTCACTCAGACAAGTGCAAGGTTTGACTAGGCGAATCGCAGCCTTGAATCGTTTCATATCACGATCCACTGACAAGTGTACCCCGTTCTTCAAGGCAATCAAACAAGGGAAGAACATGAAATGGGATCAAGACAGTGAGCTAGCTTTCCAGTCATTAAAGAGGTACCTCGCTAGCCCACCCCTACTAGCTTGCCCGGTACCAGGAGAAGAATTACAGTTATACCTGGCAGTGTCTGAAACCGCCATCAGCGGAGCATTGGTGAAAGACTGCGGAGATGGAGCCCAGCGCCCTGTCTACTATATGAGCCGTGCTCTTACCAAATCAGAAAATAACTACATTATACTGGAGAAGCTTGCCTTTGCATTGGTGGTAGCAGCCAGGAAGCTTCACCCTTATTTCCTTACTCACACAATCCTGGTAGTCATTGATCAACCTCTGTGACAATTTCTTCAAAGGCCAGATGTATCGGGAAGAGTGCTGTGGGCCCTTGAGCTTACCCAGTTCTACATCAAATACAAAGCCAAGAATACCATTAAGGCCCAGGCTTTGGCAGATTCGTGGTAGTATTCAGTGCGATTCTTGATCAAGATGCTACCCCGAGCCTGAATCAAGCTCCTCCGAAGGAACGAGAGCCTGCAGATTGGCCTACCGATCGAAACATCTGGATCTTATATACCGATGGAGCATCGAATCAAGTAGGAAGTGGGAGTGTGATCATCTTAACCGACCCAGAGAAAGTCGAATGCTGCCACTGTTTCAGATTCGGGTTTAACACCACCAATAACGAGGCTGAGTATGAGGCCTTGATAGCAAGAATGAGAATCGTAGCAGAGCTAGGAGCTGATTACCTCCTTGCCAATTGTGATTCGCAACTGGTAGTTAACCAAGTAACTGGTCTATACCAGGCAAAAAGGGATAACATGGCAGCCTACCTCGAAAAAGTGTAGGATTTATTTCCCCGCTTCAAGGGATTCAGGATCGAGCAGGTACCTAGGCAGCAGAATCATCGAGCTGACGTCCTAGCCAAGATAGCTACAAATGGAGGACAAGCACTGCCGAAAGGAGTTTCGCTCCAAATAATCACTACGTCAAGCATCTCTGAAGGCAAGGAAGTCAACCTCGTGGAATGGCTTCCATGCTGGATGGATCCTATCACGGATTACCTTCAGTCAGAAAAGCTCCCTGATAACCTCGATCAAGCTCGCAAGATCAAGAGAACCTCAGTCCGATACTACTTGGTAGAGAGACACCTTTACCGCAGAAGTAGGTCACTCCCCTTGCTTAGGTGCCTATATCCTGAGGATGCAAATTGGGCATTGAGGGAAGTGCACTCGGGAGACTGTGGAAATCACATCGGAGGAGAAGCATTGGCTTACCAGGTGCTACGCATGGGATATTTTTGGCCAACCATGCACCATGATGCGAGGCAGTTCGTACAGTCTTATGAACCATGCCAGAAAATGGCCAACCTGTATCACCTACCTCCAGAACGGTTATCAACCATCAGCTCACCGTATCCATTTGTATTCTGAGGAGTAGATCTAATTGGACCTCTTCCAATCGCGCCAGGTCAGCAGAAGCATGAGATCGTGGCTATTGACTACTTTACCAGATGGGTGGAAGCAGAACCCCTCTCCAAAATTACTAAAGCAAATACAACAGAGTTCATCAAGAAAAATGCGGTTTACCGGTTTGGGACTCCGATGGTCATCATCACAGATTTGGGTAAGCAGTTCCATAACGCCAGATTACGGGAATTCTGTAGGATTATGGGGATTGAACTTCGCTTCGCAGCCGTAGCACACCTCCAGATTAATGGCCTGTTAGAGGCCACAAATAAAACTATCAAGAGGCTCATGAAGAAAAAGCTTCAGCAGAAGGAAGGAAGATGGGCTGATGAACTCCCGGACGTGCTATAGGCTTACCGCACCACCAAAAGAACCGCTACCAGAGAAACCCCCTACTCACTAGCTTTCGGGGTAGAAGATGTCTTTCCTATAGAACATAAGCTCGTCTCTTTCCGGGTACAACATTTTGACCCCGATGGAAATGCAGACAAGCTGAGGGCCAGCCTGGACCTTCTAGAGGAGAAGCAAGACAAGATAGCAGAAAGAGTAGCAATATACCAGAACCGGATTGCTTGTTACTTCAACAAGAAAGTGAGAATCTGAAGTTTCAAAGAAGGGGATCTGGTGCTCAGAAAGGTTACCTAGAGTACCTGGAAGAGGTCGGATGGAGTACTGTCACCTAATTGGGAAGGTCCTTACCTAATCAAAATGGTGATCCAGGGTGGGGCCTATAAGTTGGATGACATGGACAGACATCCAGTAGACCACACTTGGAATGCTGATCATCTCAAGAGGTTCTACCCATAAGTCATGCAATGGAAATCGGCCAGGATTACTCTAAAACGACTGTCAGAAGATGTGAGTAATCGTGAGTGCTTGTATTCTTTTTTCTTTGATCATCAATAAAGAAGGTTTCTTTCTCCATCTGTCCTTACCTACATTTGTCTACATCTATCTGCTTTATGTCACCAATTGAATCCGCCATGATTATCGCTTTAAGATCAGGAGAGAGACATATCAGACTCCCCATGAACCCAGGAAAGCTACACAACAGTTCTGATGCCCTGGACCGGGTAGATCCCTCCAGGAGGCTCGCCATAAATCCAGAAAAGCTACATAGCACTCCTGATGCCTTAGATTAGATTAATCCATCTATGAGGATCTTCTAGAGACAAGGAAAAGCAACATGGCACTCCTGTTGCCCTGGCCGGGCACCACCCCCAGCTAGGAAGGATCCAGTACGTAAGAGCATAGTTGCTCGATGGATCAGACCTTGGCTGGGCACCACCCCCCACTAAGAAGGGTCTGGATAGTAAGAGCATAATTGCCAGCCAGATCAAGACCTTGGCCGGGTACCACCCCCCCGCTAAGAAAGACCAGGTGCTAAAGTGGCCTTAGTTGCCTACCTGGATCTTGCTGCCAGTATTATTTCGCCATTGTTTTCACCAGAGTACCAAGATTCCTACAAACAGGAATGCGAGGTACCCAAATATGATCGCCTTAAGACCAGAAAGGACCGTATGGCCTTTCTGCTGCCTTGGCTGGGTGTCACCCCCCCGTTGGGAAGAATCTGGATAGTAAGAGCATAGTTACCAACCTGATCAAGGCCTTGGCCGAGTACCACCGCCCGCTAAGAAAGACCAGGTGCTAAAGTGGCCTTAGTCGCCTACCTGAATCTTGCTGCCAGTATATACTTGCCATCATTTTCGCCAGGGTACCAAGATTCCTACGGCAGGAAGGCGAGGTACCGAGATTCACCAAATTTATTCACCAAGGCACCAAAGCTCCTACAAACAGAGGTGCGAGGTGCCCAGTTTCACCAGAATACTCACCTGGAGACCTAGGTTCCATAAAATAGGAAAGCTAGGTACTCAATCATTCGACAAGGTTTCTAGGTTCTCCAGACTACTCGCCATATTACCGAGGATCCTAGAATGGGAATGCGAGGTACCTAGAGGGCGAGAGTGTCCACCGGTATGCTCACTATCATCAAGGAACCAAGATTCTTGGAACAGAAAGTATGAGGATCTCCAGTACCCAGATTACTTTTGACTAAATTTCTGCAAGGCTATCAAAGGGCCCCAAGGTTCTTTGACGAGGTACCATGGTACCAGTCACCCTCAATTTCCCTATATACTTCTTTTTTATCAGGTTCCTTGCATTACCAAGTATTGATTAAGTCAGGTTTATGCTGGGGACTGGTGCTCGAAGTGATGCTACAAGTGCAACAGAATTCAGTCAGCATATGTGGATGAGAATGGATTTTTCCTTTCATTGATTAAATCAGGATCAAATAGAGGATGGATCGCCGAATCTATACCTAGGTAACAGGATTCATTCGAGGACGAGCATCTATGAAATCAAAATCGCATTGGGAATCTCATTTTAGATTAAAGGGAGGTTCGATCAAGAGTTTAAACTACACATATATGAAGTTAATGAAAAAAAACCAGAAGGTTCTCATTTCTAAAACTGGGGAGCCCATTCCCCGATCACGGGCTACAAAAAATAAATAAATAATAATAATACTGGAAAGGTACTACTGAATGAGGGATCAAGCTGGATCATGCACCCTCCTGCTCCTGAGTGGCCGTCTCCTCACCGGCTTCACCAGTTATGGATTTTTCTTCTTCAATATTGGATGGAGTCCCACTTGCCTCCTAGGTACCTCCCGCAACCGGAGGCTCTCCCGCGCCTACATGATCAGAATTTTCTCCCACTTCCTTGATCGAAGCAGCATGACCTTCCACTACCTAGGCAGGATTAGAAGATGAGGTAGGCATGGCGGATTCTCCACCATCAACAGCAGACAGATCCCGTACCGCCTCGGTGAGCTCTGACCGAGAAATAGAAGGGGCGGAAACCCCTCCTTCAGCTTGAGCCGCTCACACTGCAGAGGCCATCAAACTAGTATCTCCTGCAACCTAGCTAAGGGGAGAAAGAGATACAGAACTCTGGCCTTCACCTCCTACCATTCCACTGGCTCCAGCAACCTGGGAAGTTCCGGCCACATCAGAAGGTGCCACTCCCGAAAGTTCAGCAGCTTTCGCCATGATTTCCTCCAGGTTCCACCCTGCAATAACTCTCAAGTCAAATGGAGGAGGGAAGGCTAACACCACTTGGTATCCTGTAAAGAAGTAGCCGTCCCCAAAGGCAGTGTCCACTTGAGCATCCAAATAGGCCATATGATCGCGAAGGGACTGAACCTCTTTCTCTAGCTCCACTATTCTTTCCTTTGGAATCTCCCTCTCCTCCTTGCAGTGGATGGACCTAAGCCTCTCGATGTTGTAGTCAAATTGTATCCGCTCCCGATCGGCTTTTGCTTCGTCTGCTTCTTTTTTTGAGCTGTTCAGAGACTCGTTCAAAGCTACCATGCCTCTGGAAGCCTTATCGAGTTCCTCCTTGGTTTTCTCCAGCTCGGTGGTAGCGCCTTCAGCTCACTTCAAGAGGGAACCGACCTGCTAGCTTAACGCCATATTGAATTTGAAGGTCTGCCAAGAATAAAACACTTGTCAGGATATTTCCAACCAACTACCTGGATAGAAGATTAAAGTGAAACAGCTTACCTCAGCCAGAAGGGCAGATCCCCTTCTAATCAAAAGCTCAGTGGGCATGGCTATCATGACGTCCAGACTCCCACCTAGGCAGGAATCGAATAAGCTGGCCAAGACTTCATCCCGGTTGCTGTCCCCGAACCTCGATCGTGACTTATCCCGAGGTACCACCCGCTTAGCCGCAGTAGGGCCAGAACTCTTCTCGACCAAGTTATCGCGGTCGATTACCACGACAGGTGAGGCCGGAAGAGCTGAAGCACCAGTATCAGTAACAGCCGCAACTCCGATTATTTTGTTGGGTGACATATCCTGCATCCGACGGGAAGCACCTCGATACCTACCCACCATATCTGTAAAAGCCTCCAACAACCTAGCCGAGGTAGGAGGAGGGGGAGCTGGTGATCCCGATGTCCCGACCGGGGTCCTACCCGATCCAGCAGATGTGCCAGCCCTTATATCAAAATCAGAACTGGTTGGGAGCCTGATGGGAAAAGTTGGCAGTGAGTCATCAGTACCAGCCTGGTTGAGCTATCCCCTAGGAATCGAAGGGGACACTGCTGAAACTACCAAGACAACCAGAGTCAATATGCACATGATCAATTTAATCAGATAACAGAAGCATAAACAAGAAAGCTTATTACCTAGAAGAGCGTTGGAGATACAAAGTTGAACTCCACCCTTCCTGCTTCGAAGGCATCAATAGCAGGATACCTCAGATTGGTATAGTTGCGGGCCGTAATGGCCTTCAAGATTCTCTCTGACTTGGCAGAGAGTCTGCTCTTCTCCAAAGCGGGTTTCCCACTAAAGCCAGTAGGAACCTTGAACTCGGTTCCTCCTTCCAGGAATTGTTTTTCTTCGTGCCCCTGGCACCACAAACTGCAGATTGTTTTTAGCACGAGGTTAAAATTGTCCCTTCATGCCTGGGCGTTGGTAGCATGTAAGGACCTCGATTTTATGATTGGCTTATTTCATGACAAACCACCACATTGGGGATGATTGTGTAATGGGTAGCTTAGGTCCGTATTAGCAAGCTTCCAAGCATCTCCATGACTTCAAAAGCAAAAGGTATATTCACTTGACTTTGTCTCTTGAAGAGTTTAGGTGCACACACACACTTCATGCATGTTTTGTTTATCTTGCATTTGTCTTCTTTATTGTTTGCATAAGTGTACATCCTTTTCTAAAACACTCACTAGCTTACATTAGATAGCATATCTTGCATTGTATCTTAGTTGATAACATGTTTGACATGTTAATTATGCTTCACTGTGTGCATCTCACTCACTTCACACTTGCACAACATTCATGTAAGATTGACTTTTGTCTTGAGTGTTAAAAAGGGATTTTTCCTTTGGCGCGGCCTAGACCGCTCGGCAGGCTTTGCTTGCACCGCGGCGCACAGAGCGGTATTCTCCAGTGCGTCATGCGCGACGTGGACCGCGGCCTGTGCACTTGCACGCACAGCGGTCCTAATCGTAGTGTTGTCCAGACGGTGCACTGCTGTATGTACCGCGGTCTGGACACTTACCTGTGCCGCGGTCTAGCAAGCAGTTTTGACGGGATTCTGGTTCCCAAGTTCAAAACAATGTAGTTTTAACTAGGGCTTCATATATATTCTTCCTCTTCTCTTCTTGGCCTAAAAAGAGCTCAAAAATTCATTTTTAGAGAGAGGTTAGAGCTCCTAGAGAGAGAAAGCTTCAAGAAAGCATCTTTGACTCTCCAAACCCAATACCCATCTCCATCTTGCATCATTCAACATCATTTGAGCATGGGTCTTCATTGTTTCATGACTAGGTAAGCAAGAACTTCTTTGAATATCATTTATTGTTCTTCTTACTCTAGATTAGGTATTTATTGCATGATTAAATACCTAGACTCTACTCTATTGCATATTTATGAGTCTTGATAACATGATTGGGTTTGTATTTTGATAGCTTAATTGATTAGGTCATTTTTGCCTATAAGCTAGGTCATAAACATTTATTTGTGATTCATTGATAACTAGGTTGAAATATTGATTCTTAATCAACTAGTTAAGCTTATTGAATGTTTATGCATATTTTGTGTAACAATTAGTTTGTTGGAAATTCTCTACAAATCTAATTGAGTTTGTTTGTTGATAGACTTTTGTCTAAGACTTGCATTTAGTGAATGATTAAATGTCTTGTCTTAATCACATGAATATATGCGAAGTTTATGTTGAATACATTGTGAGCATATTTGTTGATTCATTGTGATTGTTTGTGATAGCTAGGATTGGTTGTTGTTGATAACATCTAGCTAAGTCTTTATGCCTTGCATTTAGACATTTGACAACTTGGATTTGTTTCTACAAACTCCTAGTTGAGCAATTTGTGTTGTCTAGCATAATTTGCATTGAGCATCATTTACATGATCACATAGACACATAATTCTCTTCATTGAGTCAAAGTCTTGTGGCTTCGGGGTGAAGTTGCACAAGCATTGAAGTCTTGCAACCAAGTTGTGGTTGGCAAGCATTGGTCAAGAATCCATTGTAAAAGGCCTGCGGGTAGAGTAGGAGGTGCTCACGCCAATAGTAGTGTATCAGTGGATATCACTAGGGATTGAACCAAGACTGGCGAGTGGTAGTGTCCATAGCCTGAGGTTATCTAGAGTGAGAGTCCGAGCATTACTTGAGGGTGTAACGTTTTACTCATATAGTGGATTTGAGGATCGTGTGTGGCTAGGAGGATAGCCCGTGGTTTTTCCCTTTGTTTAAGGGTTTCCACGTAAAAATCAAGTGTTATTTATTATTCCGCACTTTACACTTGATTTTGTATGTTTGATTTAATTGGGTTATTTGTTTAATATTGACTAATCGAAAAATTGGTAATAATCGATTAACAACCCATTCACCCCCCCTCTAGGTTGTAGACACACGCTAAGAGTGTATTTTCAATTGGTATCAAAGCGGGTTCCTAGATATACTTAGGTGATCCTTGTTCTTGATTGTGTGTGTCTTGCATTTGTGTGCATCTTGTTGGTTGCATTCATTTGCATTCATATTACCCAAACACTATGAGTGACTTTGGGATGAGTAATTAGGGAGCATCGAGCATACGACCTCCTTTGCTCAAGGGTGACAATTATGCCTCATGGAAAGGCAAGATGGAGTCCCATATTTTCCAAATAAGTGATCGAGCTTGGATGGCAATTGAAGATGGCTACACTCCTCCAACAATGACCACCGAAGATGGAAGTGAAGTCTCCAAGCCTAAGTCTCAATGGAGCACACAAGAATTTGAAGCTTCAAAGTGGAACAACAAAGCAATGCATGCTTTGTTTTGTGCAGTGGATGAGAGCCAATACAAACTCATCCAAATCACCAAAAATGCACATGAAGCTTGGAAGATTCTAGAGACGGCGCATGAGGGAACCGAAGTGGTTAAGGATTCCAAGCTCCAAGTTCTTCAAGCACAATTTGAGACGATCAAGATGGAAGAGCATGAGTGCTTTAATGACTTCCAAGTGAAGTTGATGGACATTGTGAATCAAAGCCATCAACTAGGTGACCCGTATTCGGATAGGAGGATCAAGCAAAAGATCATGAGGTCACTTCCCGCTAGATTCGAATCCAAAGTGACGGCTCTTGAAGAAAACAAGGACTTCAAGACTATGAAGCCAAGTGAAGTGATTGGAAGGCTACTTGGCTATGAATCTAGATGGGGTCCTACCTCCACACCTCCCAAGAAGAAAAAGGGGTTAGCCTTGAGGACCTCCAAGATTGAGAAGGGGGATGATGACTCGGATGAAGACATGGCTCTAATGGTGAAGAGATTCAAGAAATTCTTGAAGTTACAAAAGAGTGGCCGTGGCTCTAAGGAAAATGACTTCAAGAAGAAAACCCACTTCAAAAAGATTGAGCCAAGTCAAGAGAAGCCTTGAAGAACGGGGATTCAATGCTTTGAATGTGAAGGATTCGGGCATATCTCTAAGGATTGTACTAACTTGAAGGACAAGAGAAGAGAAAAGGCGATGGCTATCTTATCAAGTGATAGTGAGAGTGTAGAAGATTCCACGGATGATGAAAAACTTGCCATTAACTACACGGCCTTTGGAGTCTCTTATGTGGAAGTAGAAGAAGGTAAGAGTGCCTTGTCATGTGACTAAGGCGAAACTCTTGATGAGGAAGTTGACTCATTTGATGAGAGGCAAAGTGAAAGGAGTGTCTCACTCTCTAGTGTAGGAAGTGACTCCGATGAGGAGATGACTCTCATGGTTGAGAGATTTAAGAGATTTACAAAATCTCAGAAGAAGGGTTTGACCTCCAAAGTGAAGGAGGAAAAGAAAAAGTCAAGGAAAGATGACCCTTGCCTTGAGTGTGGTGGAGTTGGCCACCTTGCCTCCATATGTGGTAACTTGAAGTACAAGAAGGGAGGAGAAACTATGATCCCTACTTGGAGTGATAGCGAAGTTGAAGTAGTTGAAGAGTGCTCCACAAGCTCGGTTGCTAGTGAGATCAACTACTTCGCATTTCCGGGTTCCTACCATGAAGAAACTCAAGCCATCACCAAATGTTTATCACTTGAAGATTTCAAGATGGGTGGCCTTGAACTTGGAAACCGAAGAGGAGCATGCTTGAGTGAAGCAAGCCTTGATGATATGACTCTCACAAGCACAAGTGGGAGAAGCCTTGATAGTGATGGATCATGCTCCGGGAACTCTTGTGACAACAATGTGCACAACCAATAGTTCATTGACTTTCTTCAAAAGTACTTAAAGGAAAGAGAAAATGATATCCTTAAATTGGAAAAGGATAATCTTCGATTAAAGGCTAAGTTAAATGACTCCTTGAAGTCGGACGTGATTGATATGTCCGAATATGAGAAGGAGATTAAAGATTGCCATCAACGGATGAAGGCCATGAAAGAAGAACTTGCCAACAATGAAAACTCCTTGAAGATTGTCAAGGAAAGAGAGATGAAGTGCCTTGAAGAATTAAAGAAGGCCAAGGTCAAACAACCTCAAGCTCAAGGCAAGAGCAAAGCTTCATCCAAGCAATCTTCCACTCAAGGAAAGTCCACACAAGCTTTGGCATCCCAACCAAAGCCTAGGCAATCCAAGAAGAAAGGACAATTACTTGAGAAGCCAACCACCTCCTTTAACAAGTCCACTATCAAGAAAGAAGGTGACCGTAAGTGGCATGCTCAACCAAGGTGGCATGATCAACCGGCTCAACCACCTCTACAAGCAAAACCACAAAGGTGCCACCAATCGGCTCAAGCTCCTAGGAGAAGCAAACCGATGCACCATCAAAGACAACCTCATCAACATGGCGATGCCTCGATGAGATCACAATGCTATGGTATAAATCCTTACTTTGTACCTACTTGTCATTATTGTGGTATGATTGGTCACTTAAGACCAAATTGCTTAAATTACATTAAGAGGTGTAGATTAGAGAGCATGAAAGAAAAACGGTTGAAGAATAGGGCAAGTTTGCATAAACCTAGGGAACCTAGAAACATGTCTATGACCACTAAAAATGTTAAAGTGGAACCTAGGTGGGTTAGAAAGAATAAAACCGCTTTCCTTAGTGCCCATGTGACTCCCGTAGATGCAATTAGGTCCATTGGACTTGATAGGTCTATAGGAGCTCATGTCTCCCATTGACTTGGTTGGAATTGACCCCATGAGAGGAGCTCAAGCAAAGAGAGCAATCTTGCATGATTTGCTATATGCAAAAGGTTGGCTTATTTTATGCTCTTTTATGATTGCTTGAGTGTGCTTGGTGAATAACATTGATTAATAATTGTATAATGTTTTTGATTACACCATTGCACAGTTGCTTTGTATGATAATGCATGACTTCTATTATTGCTTGAGCATGCTTATCTTTTCGAGGAATGTTCTACTTGTTAGTACATTTGATTGACCTCAAATTATTCTCCATGTTCATGATTCCTAGATATGAATTCTTAAGCTCTCTCTTGCAAAGGGCTACTGGCAATATGACGTGGAGCCGCCCAATGTTGGAAAAGGCTACTCATTTGAAACCGAGTGAAAGCCATCAAGAGAGTTACATTAGCATGATAAACAGAAATACATGCTTGCTAGGAATATGGAGAAAAACAGAAAAAGGAGAAAAACAGAAAATGTTGTTATATGACTGTTATGTGTGGTGTTGCATTGCTTACTTTTGACATCAAAATTGTTGATTGATGATGTATCTTGCAATGAAGAAAAGATGATATACTTTTGCTGTGATTAGTACACTTGCACACAAATGCTTGGATATATATCTTCGTATCATAACAACAGGGTCTTAATTGGTTTGACTTCATTTGGAAATCCTGTTGAGTGTTGCTTTGATTGATTTTTATGCATGAGAATAATAGTATTTTGTATTACATGCTAAGCAACCTTTCACACGCACACATTTTTGAATATAATCTCCTTGAATCTCTCTCAATTATTTAAGTTGCATAAAGTTTGTGTATATGATTATGCAATGTTGTTGTGCGAATAGCTCTCTTTGCTAAAGCAACCCGATAGGGGGAGCTCCTTTGCCTATCTCATGACAAAAAGGGGGAGAAGTCTTGAGAGAAATAGGGGGAGTGAGAGATATAAGGGGAGCATTGTTTATGCTATGCTTTGGGGGAGAAATCATGAGGGAGAGTAACCTTGTAGGGGGAGCATTGCACATGCATTCTTTGTATTGCTTTATTTGTATTTAAGTGCAATGCTTGTTTTTATTTGTTCACCTCACTTGCACTTATTCTTGGAAAGTGCTACTTGCTATTGTGTGTAGGTACATTGATGATTCTACAAGAAGATAGAAGATATTGAATATTTAGATTCTAGGAATCTCTTTTGTATTGTAGAAGTGATCATGGACAATAGCTTTATTTTATTTTGTGAGGAATATTTGTGAGTGGTTGTTTTGTCATGAAATAGCCAAAGGGGGAGATTGTAAGGACCTCGATTTTATGATTGGCTTATTTCATGACAAACCACCACATTGGGGATGATTGTGTAATGGGTAGCTTAGGTCCGTATTGGCAAGCTTCCAAGCATCTCCATGACTTCAAAAGCAAAAGGTATATTCACTTGACTTTGTCTCTTGAAGAGTTTAGGTGCACACACACACACTTCATGCATGTTTTGTTTATCTTGCATTTGTGTTCTTTATTGTTTGCATAAGTGTGCATCTTTTTCTAAAACACTCACTAGCTTACATTAGATATCATATCTTGCATTGTATCTTAGTTGATAACATGTTTGACATGTTAATTGTGCTTCACTGTGTGCATCTCACTCACTTCACACTTGCACAACATTCATGTAAGATTTACTTTTGTCTTGAGTGTTAAAAAGGGATTTTTCCTTTGGCGCGGCCTAGACCGCTCGGCAGGCTTTGCTTGCACCGCGGCGCACGGAGCGGTATTCTCTAGTGCGTCATGCGCGATGTGGACCGCGGCCTGTGCACTTGCACGCATAGCAGTCCTAACCGCGGTGTTGTCCAGACGGTGCACTGCTGTATGTACCACGGTCTGGACACTTACCTGTGCCGCGGTCTAGCAAGCGGTTTTGACGGGATTCTGGTTCCCAAGTTCAAAACGATGTAGTTTTAACTAGGGCTTCATATATATTCTTCCTCTTCTCTTCTTGGCCTAAAAAGAGCTCAAAAATTCATTTTTAGAGAGAGGTTAGAGCTCCTAGAGAGAGAAAGCTTCAAGAAAGCATCTTTGACTCTCCAAACCCAAAACCCATCTCCATCTTGCATCATTCAACATCATTTGAGCATGGGTCTTCATTGTTTCATGACTAGGTAAGCAAGAACTTCTTCGAATATCATTTATTGTTCTTCGTACTCTAGATTAGGTATTTATTGCATGATTAAATACCTAGACTCTACTCTATTGCATATTTATGAGTCTTGATAACATGATTGGGTTTGTATTTTGATAGCTTAATTGATTAGGTCATTTTTGCCTATAAGCTAGATCATAAACATTTATTTGTGATTCATTGATAACTAGGTTGAAATATTGATTCTTAATCAACTAGTTAAGCTTATTGAATGTTTATGCATATTTTGTGTAACAATTAGTTTGTTGGAAATTCTCTACAAATCTAATTGAGTTTGTTTGTTGATAGACTTTTGTCTAAGACTTGCATTTAGTGAATGATTAAATGTCTTGTCTTAATCACATGAATATATGCGAAGTTTATGTTGAATACATTGTGAGGATATTTGTTGATTCATTGTGATTGTTTGTGATAGCTAGGATTGGTTGTTGTTGATAACATCTAGCTAAGTCTTTATGCCTTGCATTTAGACATTTGACAACTTGGATTTGTTTCTACAAACTCCTAGTTGAGCAATTTGTGTTGTCTAGCATAATTTGCATTGAGCATCATTTACATGATCACATAGACACATAATTCTCTTCATTGAGTCAAAGTCTTGTGGCTTCGGGGTGAAGTTGCACAAGCATTGAAGTCTTGCAACCAAGTTGTGGTTGGCAAGCATTAGTCAAGAATCCATTGTAAAAGGCCTGCGGGTAGAGTAGGAGGTGCTCACGCCAATAGTAGTGTATCAGTGGATATCACTAGGGATTGAACCAAGACTGGCGAGTGGTAGTGTCCATAGCCTGAGGTTATCTAGAGTGAGAGTCCGAGCATCACTTGAGGGTGTAACGTTTTACTCATATAGTGGATTTGAGGATCGTGTGTGGCTAGGAGGATAGCCCGTGGTTTTTCCCTTTGTTTAAGGGTTTCCACGTAAAAATCAAGTGTTATTTATTATTCCGCACTTTACACTTGATTTTGTATGTTTGATTTAATTGAGTTATTTGTTTAATATTGACTAATCGAAAAATTGGTAATAATCGATTAACAACCCATTCACCCCTCCCTCTCTATGTTGTAGACACACGCTAAGAGTGTATTTTCACAGCAATCTGGAACACGTACCCGAGCTCGTCCGGCCTCGGCTCCAGGTCGATTTTGTCCCTGTCGCATTTCTCTCTCCACAACACCAGAAAACCCATCAGGTGCCTCCAAAACCCTGGCGTCAGCTGGAGAGGGGCAAGCTGCAGAGCATACAATGCCCTACGTAAGGCAGGATGGAGAGGTAGCCTGACCTCATTGTCAAAGGCCTCCGTATGAATTGGGATCTCGCCGGGATTGGGGGTATATACATCGTACCCTTTTGGAGGTATAGCGATAGTGATATCCTTAGGGATTTTGAAATCCCTCTGCAAGCGCGCCACAATGTCCAAGGTACTGGGTGAATCAGGGATGCACTTATATTCGTAGGGGAGGGTAAGTACCCTTTCCGCGGTATCAGTAACTTTACCAGCCCGGTTCCCACCAATCCCAAAAGCATCTGCTTCTTCACTCGACTTCTGGTCGACATCAACCGGAGTCTCAAGATTCTTCGCGAAGCCCGTCCTGATTGCAATGTTCCGATTGGAAAGACTACGTTGAATGGGAACGTTGTCCCCGCTGTCGCTACTATCGCGTACCTTTTTCTAGGGGCGAGGCTCCTGCTGGCCACCGCGCCACCGTCAAACAATCGCTCGATACTATTGCCATCAGGTGAAGACATGATGACAACCTCGAAATCTGATTTCTTAAGAAAAAAAGGGAAGTTGAAGATTGAAGCTAGGTTTTCTTTTTGCTGGAAACTCTTAATCAGGAAGTTTTTGCTTGGATGAACCTAATGTGAAGCACCAGAGTTTATATAGAGATGGCTACTTGTAACGGCCAGAAAAGGTAATTGTTAACAGATTTTTCTGGCAAGGGACCAAGGGAGAATTTTCCAACAAGGACCTACCTAGGAAGACTCATCCAGATACTCCAGGAAGCCAGCGAGATCGGTACCACCACCTAGATGGGACCGATATCCAACGAGGTTGGAACCTCGACTATACTTCTATCTAGATAGGACATCGGCTCCGAAAGCTTGTACCTCGCCCTACTAAAGCTCCTAATACCAACTCGAGACCAGTACGATGATAACTTGCATCCCGCAAGGATCTCGACATCAATCAAGGCGCCTGGTACCTCGATACCTACCTCGATACCACCTTGGTACTACCCCGATATTTTCCTTGGTGTCACCCCGACTCCCACCTGGTACCTAGTGTTCCTATCCGGAGCTCTTCCAAGGCAAGTATCCTACCTTCCAGGCAATACGATAGGAAGCATGAAGACACAAGCACCCTTCGAGCAGGACGCAGAACAAACTCATTAAAATGAGGTACCAGCGTAATACTCAATCGCCACCAAGCTCCAACGAAGAAGGAAAGTTGACTCAATCGCTAAAATAAAGCGCCATTAATGACCCAATGGTCAACCGAATCAGAATTTTAATTCGCCGTTGATTAATGGGATCAAATCCCACGCCTTGAGCTCCACTCAAATGCCTTTCAACGCCTAAAATAGGATTCTCAATGATCTTCATTATGACGACCGGATTTTAAGAGGATTAGGGGAGAATACTACATATACGGTATTGAGAGACAAAACGAGGGGGGTTGGAAGGATTCTTGATCACCAGAACAAGAGAGACTCTGGGAGAATTATTTAAAAAAATTCCCCGAAGCCAGTGAGAGTCCATTGACAATCACTGGAGGAAAATATCTACTTATCGACACGAACGCTGTCTCCATCTCCATCCTGTGTAAAAGAGTGAAAATAGAGAGAAGATTGTGTGTATACTGATTGTAATCCTCTTATAGTGATTTATTAAATAAAACAGTATTTTTTAACATTCTCTGGTCCCTAGTGTTCTTTCTCTATCACTTGATCTCTTGATCTTGATTATAGAAAAGGACCCCGGTACCGAGGGTACCGACCCCGCTATTGCTACCGGTAGTGGGCGATGGTGTTAACTGATATTTTCATCCCTAGTGAATTTTTCTGTTAACAGTAATCAATGTCGCGCTAAAATCAGCGACGTGGAGGGAACCGTTTCGAGAAACGTGCGCCCCCAAAAAAATAATTTTTTTTTCCTTTTTTTGATTTCGGCCTACCCTGGTCAGCCACATGGAATTTTTATTTAAATCAGCGTGCCAAGAGAAGATTCCCTCCTATGAGACGCTGTGAAAAATTCTCCAAGTGTTATCTATCCTGACTACAACCCCAACCTGATACCGGTGTTCAAGTCAGAGGGGACTTTTGTTAACAGGTTTTTCTGGCAAGGGACCAAGGGAGAATTTTCCAACAGGAACATACCCAGGAAGACTCATCCAGATACTCCAGGAAGCCAGCGAGATCGGTACCACCACCTAGATGGGACCGATATCCAACGAGGTTGGAGCCTCGACTATAAGTCTATCTAGATAGGACATTGGCTCTGAAAGCTTGTACCTCGCCCTACTGAAGCTTCTGATACCAGCTCGAGACCAGTACGATGATAACTTGCATCCCGCAAGGATCTCGACATCAATCAAGGCACCTAGTACCTCGATACCCACCTTGGTACTACCCAGATATTTGCCTTGGTGTCACCCCGACTCCCACCTAGTACTTAGTATGCTTATCCGGAGCTCCTCCAAGACAAGTACCCTACCTTATAGGCAATACGATAGGGAGCACGAAGACACAAGCACCCTTCCAGTAGGACGCAAAACAAGCTCATCAAAAGGACGTACCAGCGTTACACTCCATCAGAACTCAAAATCAGAATTTCCCTCCACGAAGAAGGAAAGCTGACTCCATCGCCACCAAGCTCCACGAAGAAGGAAAGTTGACTCCATCGCCAAAATAAAGCGCCATTAATGACCCAATGGTCAACCGAATCAGAATTTGAATTCCCCATTAAGTAACGGGATCAAATCCCGCGCCTTCAGCTCCACTCAAATGCCTTTCAACGCCTAAAATAGGATTCTCAATGATCTTCATTATGACAACTGGATTTCGAGAGGATTTCTAAGAATACTACATATACGGTATTGAAAGACAAAGAAAAAAGAGGGCATGACTTCAAGGCTTCTTGATAGCCATAACGAGAGAGACTCCGGGAGAATTATCTCTAAAATTCCCCGAAGCCAGTGAGAGTCCATTGACAATCATTGGAGGAAAATATCTACTTATCGACACGAACGCTTTCTCCATCTCCATCCTGTATAAAAGAGTGAAAATAGAGAGACGAGTGTATGTATACTTATTGTAATCCTGTTATAGTGATTTATTAAATAAAACAGTGTTCTTTTTACATCTCCCGGTCCCTTGTGTTCTTTCTCCATCACTTGATCTCTTGCTCCTGATCATAGAAAGGGACCCCGGTACCGAAGGTACCTACCCTGCTACTGCAACCGGTAGTGGACGAGGGTGTTAACTGAGATTATCATTCCGAGTGAATTTTTCCGTTAACAAATGGTTATCACTAGACCAAATCAGCTCTTTTTTTTTACAAGATTCATAAATATCTAATGTTATACATCTCAACAGATATGGTTGTATCTCAACAGATATGGTTGTACATAGACCGGTGAAAACAGGAAAAAGAAACAAGAACAATCTATATTTCCCAATAATTAACATTAATGCAACTCATCAATTCAACACATCTGCATATCTTGGATATAAAAAACAACTCACATTCATAAAACCCAACCTACGTCAAAGCATAAACTTAAAAACTAGCCTTTTAGTTTGAACTCTCCACCTTTCAGCCTCCACAGCTTCTCATTATTTGATTACTTGAAAAAAGGTGACCACATGCATTGCATATCATTTTGTATGTCCTTCGAACATTTCGCCACTAAGCTAAAAATTCAACTCTCCCCTTAAATCAAAGCATAAACACAAAAATAGCCTTTGTTGGAGTGCTTAAATACGAGTATTCGGTCACTTTTCTATTAATTTAACTTTTTGGTCTATTAGTTACTGATATTGTATCAAAGCTTTGTTATACCTAGGAGTCCAGGGTTCAAGTCCCCCATGTTATTATATTTGAATTTATTGTGTGTTTGTGCTTGGGTTTGAACCACATGACAATCCCATTGGTCTTGCATATGAGAATGTTTGTTAGAGTGCTTAAATACTATTATTTGACAATTTTCTATCAATTTAAGCTTTTGTGTAGGTTGATTACTGACGGTCCTTTAGTTTGAACTCTCCACCTTTCATCACCAAGAGCTTCTCATGATTGTACATAAATGAACATTAAAATTTCACCACTAAACTAAAAAATCAACTCTCCAAATCCATTGATACGAAACAATGAATCCCCAACTCCCTGCATCATTTCTTCAAGAGTGTCAAGCCAACGTTTAGAGCCTTTGCTGCTAGTGTTATTGGCAAATAGAAGTAGTCAGATATTGTTTCTCTTGACAACATTTTAGACCCTATATTACTCTCTTGTTTCAATTTTTTAACCTTCTTTTCTTCTTCCCTGCATTGAATATTGTTTTCTGGCTCCAATAGATCAGGACCCAATTCATTCCAATAACCGCACGAGGCTTCCCTAAATATGCACCTTACATAGATAAAAGGAGATAATTCATTAACAGTAGCTTTCTAATGTGGAATCCCGTACAAATTTTTCGTGTCGGATTACTGATTATCACATAAAATAATTTTACACTATTTATCTCCTCCGATAATCAGTGATTCCGCATAAAAAAATTGTATAGGATCTCGCACTTTATAATTTTCTAATTAATTAATTAAGTAAATAAAAATATATAATTAATAATACTTGATGATATGATCACCTTGAGTTGCTTGTCTTTGATTTGGGGGGACAATATCCAGTGACCCATTTATAGGGTCTGCAGGGAAGCTCTCCATCAAACAAATGGCATCCAAACAAGTCTTTTCCAAGGGATAATATTCATTTTGCCAATCCAGTGAAAACAACCCATTTTCGCCGAAAGCATTTTTCAAAACCAAATTAAAACGTACATAATATTGCAAAATTACATACTTTCTAATTAATTAAGAGGTTGATATTATATTTTTACCTGAAATCCAGTGAAGGAAGTTGGCTGAAACAAGAAAATGGATTGATATGTGCCTATTTAGGTGGGTACACATGTATGTGCATTGTGAGCTATGCAAAGAACCATGCAAGGAGGGTGTGATCATGATAAAGTTGGATTCGGTTAATGGATTGGATCACCAATTTGAATTTGAATTAGTTAGAGAAGAATAAATTAGTTAGGAGTCTTGGATAAACATTTGAATCATGTATAACAACATGATGCTTATCTGTTTCCTTTTCTTTAATGTATTTGTTAAGAATCCTATTTAAGGATATGAAGAATGAATAAAAGGCATGAAATGAATTAACCAAAATTATCTCTCTGTCTTTCTTCTTCTCCTCTTCCTCCCCAAAACTAATTCTTATCAGTGGTATCAAAGTCGTTCGGTTCATGGATGCTGAATTTCGTAACTGAGTTTACAAAATTCTGGCTCGTCATGAGTCCAGATTTGACCAAATACATTTTACCCTCAAAACTATCATGATAGAACTCCAAGCCATGCACCTCTCTCGTAGCACATCTGAAACCAAAAGCAACCCCTTCACTCCTAGAGAATCAGCACAACCCTTTAACCAATCCAACACTTTCCGCTCCACCACCGCTGTTCCGCTTGGTTCTCCACCGAATCAAAAATCGATCTCGTCTTCTAATACTACACAGGGTTCGTTCCGTCGGAGCGAAAATGGTGTGCCAGATTTTTCTGCCGCACCTAAAAAATTGCATAGCTAATGAACTTTCACAGAAACGATCTCGGAAATTTCCTTCCATGCAATGGCCGGAACCAACCATCCTCGGACCATTCGAGTTGTTGACAAATTGAAGAACAAGGGAAGGTATAACTTGAAAGGGAAAATATCGACCCAAGCCGGAAATTCTTGTGAAATTGGATGGTGTGCCACGAGAAGATGCGATATGGGAAAACAAGTGGCGTTTCTCACGAACTTATCCCGACTTTATCCTTACAAACAAGAATAATTTGAGAGGGGTGGAATGATATGTGCCTATTTAGGTCGGTACACATGCATGTGCATTGTGAGCCATGCAAAAAACCATGCAAGGAGGGTGTGATCATGATAAGGTTGGATTCAGTTAATGGATTGGATCACCAATTTGAATTTGAATTAGTTAGAGAAGAATAAATTGGTTAGGAGTCTTTGATAAATATTTGGGTCATGTTTTAAAAAAAAAACATTTGGATCATATATAACATGATGCTTATCTGTTTTCTTTTCTTTAATGTATTTGTTAAGAATCCTATTTAAGGATCTGAAGGAATGAATAAAAGGCATGAAATGAATTAAGCCAAATTATCTCTATGTCTTTCTTCTTCTCCTCTTCCTCCCCAAAACTAATTCTTATTATGGATCTTCTTCTTTGATGAGTTCATGATATTTGGACCAAGTCTTCAATGAACTGGTACCGGTAGCAGCCATATTTTATTTTTTATTTTTTTGCATACGACGAAGACGAAGAAACAGATAGACGTGAGAAGAAGAATAAGAAGTAAATATTGTGTTATTAATTAAATTCGCAGAAAAAGAGAAATTGAAGTAATTAAATGAGGAGAAGACGAATGAGCAGATGAATATAAGGTAGAAAGTAATAAATTGTTGGAGAATGTGCTCCGGCTCATGGAAGAAACCGCCCATGCATGAATCAGAATCACTAAAACTATCATTTATTGAATACTTGAATACAGCGTGTGATTGTGAGAGTTACTAGAAGAGAGATATGATGAGGCATTTTATTAATTAATTAATTAATATAATATGAGCCAGAGCCAGGTTGAATATTTGCAGGTTAAAGAATCTCAACACTAGGGCGTGCTTACAAAATACAATAATAATAAAAATATAAAAAAAAAATTTGCCACTTTAGATGCATCTCGTAGACGTTTTACCTTTGCTGCTTTTCAAAAATAAAAATAAATAAAAATAGTAGTTTCAATTTCAAAATATGAAAATATTATTTTTTTTAATATATAAACCGTCCCAAATTGTCGGTTTTAGGTGGTTTATGTTTCGGTTTTGGACGGTTTCGGTTTTAGTTTTGGGCGGTTTCGGTTTCGTTTTTTGTTTTTTTTTTGTTTTTTTGTCCACGTGACACTTTTGTATTGGTTGAATTTTTTTTTAATATATAAACCACCCCAAACCGCCGGTTTTGGGTGGTTTATGTTCCGGTTTTGGGCGGTTTCGGTTTCGATTTTTGTGTTTTTTTTTTGTTTTTTTGTCCACGTGGCACTTTTCTATTGGTTGATTTTTTTTAATATATAAACCGTCCCAAACCGCCGGTTTTGGGCGGTTTTGGGACATTCCTAACCGTAACCGAACCGGCTCGAAACCTGTTTCCAACCGATTTCATAACCGGCGGTTTCGGTTACGGTTTCGGTTTCGGTTTTGTGTGGTCGGTTTCGGTTTGGTACCCACGGTTTGGTTAAACCGTGGGTACATCTACTGGTAGCAGACACTGAAAGTTGTTTTCTACAATAGAAAACTAAAAAAATGTGTACCGTAGACTAACTAAAAAAAAATCAAAAATTGCAATATCATATTTCCTTTTTGTTTCACATTATAACCTAAAATTAATTTTAGAACAATTTGGTTAAATAATTGATCATTTTCCTATTATTTTTTATTTTTTAAATTTGAATATAAAGAAGGTCTATAATTTTGCCTAAATAATTATCAACTAATTCATAATTGATAAATAATATTAAATTTTTTATTAAATATAAATTACATTAAAAAAATAAGAATAAAATTCAGAGGAGCCGTTGATCCGCTCTTTGAGGAGCAGATCAACGGCTCTAATGCTGGAGGAGGTACAAATCGGTTGCTCCTCCAAATTTGCTTTCATGGAGAACAAAGATGAAGAAGAAGAAGAGAAGAAGGAGATAAAGAGATAAGAAGAAGAAAAAAAAATTGGGCTTTTGTTTAAAAAAAAATTACGGAAAACATATTCACAATACAAGAAAAAACAGTTATTGGGCCGAATATTTTTCGTCTCAACAGCCAAAAAATCATCCCTATAGACCTGTTGGAACGAAAACCAATTCGTCCCAAATTAGGTCGCCATAGGTGGGTCACAATAATTTATTTTTTTGGACGAAAATTGAAATTCGTCCCCAAAGTGTACCTATAAGGACAAAATAGTATGTGGACGAAATTGATTTTCATCTCCTTTGATAATATGTAGAGAAGAAATTTTCCGCCCCTTCAAATAAACTGTAGGGACGAAATATACATTTTCATCCCTTTATATATCTAGTAATGACTGTAAGAACCTCTATTTTATGATTGATTTATTTCATGACAAACCACATTTGGGGATGATTGTATAATAGGTAGGTTAGGTCTTCTTGTTGATTATCAAAGGCAAACTTCCAAGCATCTCCATGACTTCAAGATAAAGAGCTTCAAGAGGTAGCTTACTTGACTTTGATTCTTGAAGAGAATAGTGCACACACAAACATTCATGCATTTAAATTTGCTCATGTATTGTACTCATTCTTCTTAGTGTTGTGCATTCATTACACTAACGCACTTGCACTTCATTTCTAGCTCTAAGTGTTGAGTAATTTATTCTTGATGATTGATCGGAAATGTTCTGACGAAGCGGTTTTCATGTCGTTTCAAAAAGATCAATTCGTCAACAATAATTGTAAAAACCTCACGAAGCCTAAATTGGTTTGGAAAAACACACGTATGGTGGCAAGTGGGGTGTCGTCCACAGGGAGCGGAGTTAGCTAAGATTTGTCATTGCTAAAGTAATGTTAATGTGTATATATATATATATATTAAACGAAATATAAAATGATGAAAATGCAGATGGTGAATTATCCTATTACTAACACTAACTTAACAATGCTAACTAAAGGAAAGGAAAATGGGATGAAGTATATAAAGATGATGGGAACTAAGGAGTTAACGGATTCGAAAGTTAATACAGGGCAATGCAACAACTTATAAATAGGCATGTCTAATCAAAGGTAACCGACCTAGGATGTATAGAGTAGGTTATTTATCCCTAGAAAGTGGTCAACCTAGGATGTATAGTGAGGACCACCTATTAAAGATTAATCTGTCATAAACCACCGACCTAGGATGTATAGTGTTGGTTGTTTACGGATTCTGAAAATGAAGCTCGTCTACCTATCAACGACTCAATCGATTGTAAACGTAGTCAACCTAGGATGTATAGTGATGACTTCTAATCCTCTCACGGGCTCCGACCTAGGATGTATAGTGCCGGAAACTCGATCGAGGTTAGATTAAGACCGCGGTTCAAGAGTCGGAATTCATGACGTTCCGACCATTCATTAGAGCAAGAAACAACTAAATAGGATGTATGCAATACTCATACATAATTCAAAGAGATCTTGCTAAGAGGATGTATCTAAACAAGAAATCAATGATAACCATTCATAACAAGAATAGAAAAATGAAAGATAGACATGAATATAAATATAGAATCAAGTTTATGTACATGCCCAATATCCAACTAACTACTCCATGAAACCCTTAGAGGGGATTTAGCTATTCATTACAACTAGGAAAATAAGAAAAAGGAAAAAGAAAGAACCCTTGGAAAACATCTCCATCCTTGAAGTTGCTTCAATCTCCTACCTTCCTTGAAGTTGAGTAGAGAATGTAAGTGTGAGAGAGAGAGAGAGACTCTAGATCTAAGTGTGTAAAACCTCTGAAAATCTCGGTCAAAGGCTTCCAAAAACGTTCTCAAACTATTCTATTTATACAATATACAAAAATAGGTCACTTAAACTTCAGAAAACAAACTGGCGCACGCGGAGTGCGGGTGGAGTGCGGGTGAATTACCCGCATTGTACCCGCACTGTATGGGTTGTCTTCATCTTCAGTTCTCAGATCTGGGAAATAGTGCGGGTGGAGTGCGGTTGGATTACCCGCACTTTACCCGCACTTAAACCGCACTTGACCCGTATTTTAATGTCAGGTGCAAATCCACTCCTCTGTTTTGAGCAACCGTGGGGTTGGATTACCCGCACTTTATCTGTCAGGTGCAAATCAGCTTCTCTGGTTTGAGCGACAGTGTGGGTGGAGTGCGGTTGGATTACCCGCACTCTACTCGCACTTTAACTTCAGGTACAAATCAGCTTCTCTAGGTTTGGCAACAGTGCGGGTGGAGTGCGGTTGGATGACCCGCACTGTACCCGCACTTTAACTCTTCTTCAGCATCAAGTCCCAGCTATTGGAATAAGTGCGGTTGGAGTGCGGTTTCGACCCGCACTGGACCCGCACCGTAGAGCTACTTCTGATCCTTTGTCTTTCCTTTTGCCCCTTTTCTGCCGAAACCACCGCAACATTCTTCCAAACCCATCATTGCATCATTTCCTACAATTACTCACATAACAACCCATTAGAGATACAAAAACGTACAAAAATAGAACACAAGATACGGATTTAAGGGCCTAAATATACTACATATTTGGCACGATCAAACACCCACAAACCAAACCTTTGCTCGTCCTAGAGCAAACATAATCTAAAACAATGAAACGCCAACTGAAGGTAAATCCTAGACACCTAAGCAATAATTCAACCATGCCGCAAGTCCAATGTGTGATATAATACACATAGGTGTGATAGAGAGGAGAAAAACATATGCACAAGATAAAGAGAAATTTGGAGACACCAAAGGGAGGCTCGTACGAACACGAATCCCACACCTAAAGGCATTTTTATGAATTAGGGACAACAAACTCCCATACCTTGAGCATAATTAGCTTCAATTCTAAAACTCGCATGGGTTCTCTCTTTTCCTTCCTCACAGAGTCCTAAGTTCCACACAAACGAGTATGCAAAGATGAATTATGCACAACATTTTAAGCAATGAACTATCCTAGGAAAGAGTCACTATGCCATGGATGTGAAAGATCGTGCTTCAACCGACATTCCCAAACTAGACTTTATATGGATTAAATAGGGTTTTTCCACTGGTTATAGTGTGGCTATGGGGTTTAATGAGGTTACACAAAGAATATGGACATTTGGAGTTCAAATTCACCAATCATGCTAGAATATATCTCTACACTCATACAATGCTCTTTTATCACTCATACGTAAAACTCTAGGCAATCGTTTAACCCACATTCGTGCCCTCAATGTTGCACTCCGCTTTGAGCGTATTTAGCATAACACAATCACAATTATGGCACACAAGTACAATTTCCCTTTTGAGTTTTTCAATTTCACAATCACAATGTTGTACTCCATTTTGAGTTGTAAAATTTTCCTTTTTTGGGCACTTATGGCACACAAGTACAATTCTTAGCCCTTCCCTTGCATATTTTCAACAATTATTTCATTTTACCCGCTATTTGACCATTTAGAGCTTAATTCCTTTCATCACCACCATTTCACATCCTAACATGATTAGTACAAGGGTAGGCATGTGTTTAGGCTATTAGGTATATGATTGAATGTGGTACCACCATTTCACATCCTAACATGATTAGTACAAGGGTAGGCATGTGTTTAGGCTATTAGGTATATGATTGAATGTGGTACCAAATAAAAGAGTAAGTGTTTGGCCTCAAGCTTGGCTTTGGAGCACACAATATGGTATGAACGTGTTTAGGCTGTAAAGGTAATTCAGTGCAAACACATTCCCTAATATCACTTCCACAACCATCTAAAAAGGGAATGAAAGCATCCATCACGCACTTCACAAAATGATATGCGAGTCCTATGGCACATGACATAAATGACGAGAGGCGTGTTTAAGAATAATCAATAATACACTCAAAATACGCACTTTAACGCTTGTGTTTGTGATCTCACGGGCATCTCCACTATTAGAACTAAGCATGGGAACATTTAGTCCCCACTACTGAACACCAACGGGTGGGACGATCCCATGGCGGTGCAAGCGAACCCTCAAGTAGCACCAAAATATGTCACAAGGTCAAAGCACATACAAAGAACTCGCCAAAAGTACACGCTGGAGGCATCATACCCATACTGCTTACAGTTTGAAAATTGGACAAGCGACAAAATTGAAAAATTGGACACTACAAGACTACATGGACGACTGTACAAGGCATAACACACCCCCAAACCAAAACTCAACAATGTCCCCATTGTTGGAATGCACAAGGTATGTTCTAACGGAGGAGAAACACCATAGAAGACTCGAACATTATGAACATGCATAAAGCGCAACCAATAACAAGCATAATCACAATAATTTGTGGAATGAGGGTTCAACACCCCCCAAACCGGATCTAGACATAAGCTTAAAATGCGCACAAGTATATGATCAATATGCTTCAACCATGCTCATTCATAGATAACAAGATCTAAATTCGCATTCATCAAAATTTAAAGCAATGAAGTACAAAATCGAAGTAAGAAACTCTCTTTAGAAGGAAGCTAGTTCGTTGTCCGTGCGTGTTGTCATGTGCTGTAGGGAAAAATTGCTTAAAACCGCAGCGGAAGACGAAAAAATAATTTTCGTATAGTTTAAAATTTTTCTAAAGATTTGAACCTTAACCCTTTAATTAATTAAACTCAAATATACGGTTAGAGTTAAATACCTCTTGTCGCGTGATCCGATTGACTTACGTCGATGGTAATCCACAAGATCTTCAATCCTAGCACGTACGTGAATCACCTAGGAGCGTGTTCTCCCTTTTTCTTTGAATTGCTTACCTTAGAATGGATGTATGGAATTTTTGATCTTGATCTTCAATAGTAAAACACTAAGAGCCTAAAAAAAAATAGTTCCGGTCACTTTTGAATTCACAATCAATATGATTGAAACTCGCGTAACCATAAATCGAAAATGTGCACAAAACCTTTTGATGTTAAAGGCTTGTAAGTGCACTATCGAATGAGAACTTATTTTCTTTTTCTCTCTTGGCCGAAAATCTATGTGTATAGAGTAGGATTTTTTTATTTTCAAAACAAACAAAAATCTCTCTCTATTTTGCTTCTTGGTGGCCGAAAATTCATAACCTTATATTTATAGGTTGGCCGAATTTTCTCCTTCACCAAGTAGGGTTGGCTGAATTCATTGAATAGGAAATCTAGGGTTGGTTAATTTCCTTACTTGAAAAGGAATTGTCCTTTTCCCTAATTCCTATCAATTCAAGAATCCTAACCCTTGTAGGACTAGTGGTGGCCGAATTCTTTGTATAATAAGGAGTGTATGTGGACTTAATCCTTACCATATTAGGACTCCTATCACTTAAAAAAATTCCAACCCTAATCCAACACATAGTATTTAATTTACTGATCAGGAAAAGATTTTGATTTAAACTGTTAATTAATTAAATAATTAATTAATTCCCATTTAATCAAAACAATAAAATAAAATAATATCTTGGGCTATTTTATTTAGCCTTGCCGCCCACACCATGTATATATGGGCCCAATATTATTTTTCTTATTTTATTTAATCCATTAGACTTTAAATAAAAGCCCACATGTGAACCAGACTTATTCTTACTAAAAGAAACAAGCTTACATGTCTCCTTTTAATATATTAATATAATAGTGCAGCCCATTAAATAAATAATAGACATATTATATTCTTAATATATTAAATGCAATTCTAGATGGACCCATAAATTGGTCCGGTAGAATATATCAAGTGATCCATGCAAGTACGTGTGGATTGTGGATCTTGGCGGGCTATCTAAATTTAAGCTTCAATAGACATAACTTAATTACAATCAACAAATGATTCACTTAGGTCCGATCTATTAAATTTAACTCATTCCACTAAAGAGCTAAAATTGAACTCTTAAATAAAGATAGAATAAGGAGATGTTTCTCATTCATACCCTAGACAATCTTATAGGAGAAGGTATATCCTTGTGAATAATATCAGTAATCGCCAAGATCTCATAGACCGTCTATAGCTCTCCAAGTTACCATATTTCCTCATATGACCACATTTTGAACTTGGATATTTTGACTTGTCCAGAAGCCATGTCTTCAATAATCATTATTGAAAACTCAACGTTGAGATTTATTATCCAATATCTCAAAACATCCATATGATGATATTATACTCTCATTTAATAAATGGAGCCACGATGTCCATATCTATAAATGAAGTCCTCTATCGATTAACAAATGAACACCACCAAACTATCGAGGATAGACTATGCTATATAATCGTACTCATTGATAGCTCAAATGATAACACTTGCAACCATAAGTCCATCATTTATCTCAGGATTTAGATAGACTCTCCGATTGTCCTGATAATGAAAAGACTTATATCTAGTGATGGTTCTAGATAAAGTATTTCATTGTGATCCAGTTCAATGCACCCAGTGCAATAGATTCTTTTACTCGAAAACCTTTCGATGATTTTACACTCATCATAACTCATTTGATCCCACTCAAATGCTAGTAAAAGAATTCTACAACTTTGTCAAGATAGAGGTGCCCAACCTTTAACTTAAGTTATGAACGTTATTCAAGACTAACTAAAGAATTGTGTCTACCTCATACATATCCGGATGTACAAACAATTCTTCATATCTCATAGTCTTTTGACCTTATGATTATTTACCTTGACAATTATAATTATAAATGCTATAAGATTTTGCAGAATCAGAAATCACTTTATTTATATGAAAAGATTGTCAATTACAATATTACACTCTTGCTATTGAGCATAATCCTAACAATCTCCCACTTGCGCTATAGCAAATGTGTCATATCTCTCATTCCCATGTTCTCTAGGTGCCCATCAAAACTCTTCTGAGGTAGAGCCTTTGTGAAGGGATCTGCTAGATTTTCTGCCGACGCGATTTTGGCAATCGTCACGTCTCCCCTATGAACAATCTCCCTTAAAAGATGATACTTTCTTTCAATGTGTTTTCCTCTCTTATGACTTCTTGGTTCTTTCGAATTAGCCACTGCTCCACTGTTGTCAAAGTAGATAGTGATCTGCTTATTCGCACTAGGAACTACTTCTAAGTCAATCAAGAATTGGCGAAGCCAAACAGCCTCCTTGGCAGCTTCGCATGCAGCTACATACTTTGCTTCCATGGTGGAGTCAGCAATACAAGATTGCTTGATACTCCTCCAAATGACTGCTCCTCCTCCAAGAGTAAACACAGATCATGCTGTGGATTTTCTAGAGTCAGAATCAGATTGGAAATTAGAATCTGTATACCCAACGGGGATTAAATCCCCTCCAGAGTATACAAGCATATTATCTTTCGTTCTCCTAAGATACTTGAAAATATGCTTGACTGCCGTCCAGTGATCAAGACCAGGTTTCGATTGAAACCTGCTAACTATGCCAACAACAAAACAAATATCTGGTCTAGTACAGAGCATTGCATACATGAGACTTCCAACTGCCGAGGCATATGGAATTCTACTCATGAATTGCTCTTCATGCTCATTCTTAGGAACTTGGTCCTTAGAAAGTTTGATTCCATGCCTAAAAGGTAACATACTTTTCTTGGAATCTTGCATGGAAAACCTAGACAAGATTTTGTCTATGTATGAAGCTTGGGATAGTGCAATCATTTTATTCTTTCTATCCCTTATTACTTGGATACCTAGAATAAAACTTGCTTCTCCTAAGTCCTTCATATCAAATTGTTTTGCTAAGCATTCTTTTACTGATGTCAATACTCCCACATCGTTTCCAATGAGTAATATATCATCTATGTAAAGAATAAGGAAAACCAACTTGTCACCTTTGATCCTTTTGTATACACAAGGTTCTTCAAGGTTCTGTAAAAATCGAAAACCTTTTACAGCTTGGTCGAACCTTATGTTCCAGGATCTGGATGCTTGCTTTAATCCATAAATTGATTTCTGCAACCTGCATACCTTTTCCATTTGGCTCTTTTCAATGAATCCTTCTGGTTGCATCATATAGATGCTTTCGTCAAGACTTCCATTAAGGAAAGCTGTCTTGACGTCCATTTGCCAAATCTCTAAATCTAAAGATGCTGCAATGGATAAGAGTATCCTAATGGATTTAAGCATGGCCACAGGAGAGAAGGTTTCCTCGTAATCAATACCTTCTTTCTGTGTGTAACCTTTAGCTACCAATGTAGCTTTAAAAGTTTCCACCTTTCCATCCATACCTCTTTTCCTCTTGTATACCCACTTGCACCCAATGGGTTTTATCCCTTTAGGCAAGTCTACAAGGGACCAGACTTTGTTATCGAACATGGATTCAATCTCAGATTGCATTGCCTTTTGCCAATGGTGACAATAAACATCATCCATCGCTTCCTTGTACGTGTAGGGATCATCATCGTCAGGGAGATTCTCAACAGATTCTCCTAGACCGATGTATCTTTCAGGTTGGGTTCTAACCCTCCCAGTACAACGAGGAATGGTAGGTTGTTGATTTTGTGTTGGAGTGGAAATTACAATTGGGTTAGGTTGTGAAACCTCTTGTAGAATTGTATCTCCTGACATATCATTCAGGACAATTCTACTTTTGGGAACAAAATCATTCATATAGTCATTTTCCAGAAATGTAGCATTTGTTGAAACAAACACTTTTAGATCTGAAGGATTATAGAAATAATATCCTTTAGTTCCTTTTGGATACCCCACAAATATGCATGTTTCCGAATGGGACTCCATCTTTTCTGTCTTTCCTTTTAACACATGTGCAGGACAACCAAATATCCTTACGTGTTGTAAACTAGGCTTTTGCCTAGTCCACAACTCATATGGTGTTCAAGGAACCGACTTCGATGGTACCACATTTAGAATATATATTGCAGTTTGTAGAGCATACCCCCAAAAAGAAATAGGAAGTGTTGAATAACTCAACATAGACCTAACCATGTTCAAAAGAGTTCTATTTCTCCTTTCTGCTACCCCATTTTGTTGAGGTGTACCTGGTGCAGAAAACTGAGAAACTATCCCATTATCAATAAGATATTGCTGAAACTCACCAGATAGATATTCTCCACCACGATCAGATCTCAAGATTTTTATGCGTTTCTCAAGCTGATTTTCTACTTCAGCTTTGAATGCTTTGAATATGTCAAAAGCATCCGACTTATGTCTCATGAGATACACATAACCAAATCTTGAGTAATCATCTGTGAAGGTGATGAAGTACTCATATCCACCTATAGCTTGAATGCTCATAGGACCACATACATCAGTGTGTATTAGTCCTAAACATTCAGTGGCTCTTGCACCTTTGGTATTGAATGGCCTTTTGGTCATTTTACCTTCCAAACAAGATTCACAAGTTGGTAGATCATCAACCTTAAAGTAACTTAAAGGTCCGTCACATACCAATCTTTTAATCCTATTAAGGTTAATGTGACCTAGGCGTAAATGCCAAAGGTAGGTTTCATCTTTTGATAATTTTACTCTTTTATGATTATGTTCCGTTATTTCTGTGTCTAACGAGTGAGAGATATTTCTATGCAAAAAGAATAGACCGTTTTCCAATGTACCTTTGCAAACAATTTTGTCATTCTTACTAATAATAAAAGCTTTATTAAAAGTAACCGAATATCCAAATTTATTTAAACAAGAAACTGAAATTAAATTCCTCTTGAATTGAGGTACATAATAAACGTCTATTAAATCTAAATGCCTACTAGAATCTATAATAACTCTAATATCTCCCACTGCACTTGCAGACACTAACGATCCATTGCCCAAGCACAAATTGATTTCGTTCTTATTCAGCCTTCTCCTTTCTTGGAACCCCTGTAGGGAATAACAAACATGATTAGTGGCTCCAGAGTCTATGATCCAAGAATCTGTAGAATCTGCCAGAAAACATGTTTCAAGATAATTAATATTACCTTCTTCCTTCTTGTTCTGGGACTTTGGGCAATTTCTTTTCCAATGTCCCTTTTCACCACAAAGGAAGCATTTCCCTTTGATCTTGGTTACTTTCTTGGTCTCCTTCTTGGTAGGCCCAAGTTGCTTTTTCTTCTGTTGTTTCTTGACCTTCTGACGGGTCTTAACAGTAGCAACTTTACCAACCATATGAATCTCTTAACCTTTGCTTTTCACAAGGATCTTTTCAACGCTTTGAACATCTTGCATCAGGCCCTGCAAGGTGTATTCCTTTTTGTTCAAGGTGTAGTCCAACTTGAACTGATCAAAGGAATCTGATAGTGAGTTGACAACCATGTCAATTTTGGTCTCACCATCTATCTCAGCGCCATTTAATTCTGCAATATTTAGATGTGCTATGACTTTCATCATGTGATCTTTCACAACCTATCCAGGTTTCATCCTAAGATTCATAAAAGTAGTCACTGCCTCTCTCTTAGTCATCCTAGACCTCATAGCAAACATCTCTTCCAGACACATCATAATATCAGCAGCAGACCCCATTCCTTCATGCTGCTGTTGCAACACGTCGGAGATAGTAGCCATAATGTAACATTTGGCCATATCATCTGAGGTCTTCCACTGCTCATACTCATCTCTTTGCAAAATACTTGATTCATTATTAGGAGCAGGTGGTTTAGGAGTAGTTAGAACAAACTTATGTTTTTCACTTTGCAGCAACAACCCAATTTTCCTTTTCCATGTGACATAATTATCTCCAGTTAAAGTGTTATCTTTCAGGATGTTCATAAGTGATGGGGTCATGATTTCTGAATAAAACAAAAAGCATATATAAGTAAATAATCATGATAAAGCACTTTCGAATATTTATCTTGAATTAATTAAATAACTCAATCGTGAAAAATTCAACGGTGATCCAACACCCATAAATGTTACGCCTCCTTCGGGAGTTCGCACCATTTACTAGTTGGACTAGGTCCTACCTAATTGTTAACATAACAACCAGCGTTTTCAATTTTAGCCTTGCAATTTTATTAACAAGAACTCTCGGGAGGATATTAATAAAATTACATTGAGTGTGTTACCAAGATATCGACCCTCAATTTTCTCTCACGAAAATCCCTCCTCTGGGAGTAGATCTCGTTTGAGTCAATTGTCTAGTCTATCCTTGTAAGGAAGTATTTTGCTAAATTCCATTTATGGACGCCCCTCGGGGGGATTACCAATAAATAATAAAGCTCAACTAACCTTGGAGGCCATATGTGTTCTAACACACCTTCTCCCACTCAATTATTTAAGGCGTGTGATTAAATTCCAAAGAATGATTTTACCAAGTTATCTAGATGCCAATTAGATACCTAAATCATTCAATGCATGTTCATACCAAAAGAGATATATGAGTGGCACTCCTATTCTATATGACATGTTATCATACAATAACAAATATTGTAATATTTATACATAAAAATAAATAGCCACAATTTTGGTCCGTCCTAGAAAAGCATGTAAATTACAATTGTACGGAATACAAAAAACTCCTTTCTTGGCGAACAAGACTTCAAGCGACCATCTCGCGCACGTAACTCGCGCGCCCGAAGATCACCAAGCAACCCATACGCACGCCTAGCCCATGCAAGGGTATGAGCTGCCGCATGGCCAGCCCATGCATGGGTCGCGCGTGCTGCTGCACCGCAACAAGCGCAGCTGCACGCTTGGTTGCGTGCGCGCTTGTTATCTCGGTGCGCGCGGGTGCCAAGCTCGGTTTCAGATGCTCCAATTTCTTCAAATCTTCGAGTCTTCGAATCTTGAATATATTACAACTTATTTTATACAATAAAATACTGCAGAAATACATATATATATATATATATATATATTTTTAAACTTCTGCAGTATTTATTTTACAAATAAAAAACTGCACTAAATTTTAATACAATAAAAAACTGCACTAAATTTTAATACAATAAAAAACTGCAGTATTTTTACAATAAAATTAATAAGAACTTAGCAACTACCAAGAAGGAATTATGGCGATAATAGACCACCCTTCTTGTTACAATTCCGAAACAAAAAATACATTGAAATTCTATGACCAAAATCGAGCAATAACAATTCACTTTATAACAATATATATAAATCCATACATTCGACATGTAATTATATATGCGAATACCTAGAGTGCCATCTCTTTCTAAAACATGCATAATCACAATAAAAAGAAATAGATTCTCGTATATATACGTTAATTAACTAAAGGGTACAACCAAGGCTCTGATACCAATTGTAGGGAAAAATTGCTTAAAACCGCAGCGGAAGGCGAAAAAATAATTTTCGTATAGTTTAAATTTTTTCTAAAGATTTGAACCTTAACCCTTTAATTAATTAAACTCAAATATACGGTTAGAGTTAAATACCTCTTGTCGCGTGATCCGATTGACTTACGTCGATGGTAATCCGCAAGATCTTCAATCCTAGCACGTACGTGAATCACCTAGGAGCGTGGTCTCCCTTTTTCTTTGAGTTGCTTACCTTAGAATGGATGTATGGAATTTCTGATCTTGATCTTCAATAGTAAAACACCAAGAGCCTAAAAAAAATAGTTCCGGTCACTTTTGAATTCACAATCAATATGATTGAAACTCGCGTAACCATAAATTGAAAGTGTGCACAAAACCTTTTGATGTTAAAGGCTTGTAAGTGCACTATCGAATGAGAACTTATTTTCTTTTTCTCTCTTGGCCGAAAATCTATGTGTATAGAGTAGGATTTTTTTATTTTCAAAACAAACAAAAATCTCTCTCTATTTTGCTTCTTGGTGGCCGAAAATTCATAACCTTATATTTATAGGTTGGCCGAATTTTCTCCTTCACCAAGTAGGGTTGGCCGAATTCTTTGAATAGGAAATCTAGGGTTGGTTAATTTCCTTACATGAAAAGGAATTGTCCTTTTCCCTAATTCCTATCAATTCAAGAATCCTAACCCTTGTAGGACTGGTGGTGGCCGAATTCTTTGTATAATAAGGAGTGTATGTGGACTTAATCCTTACCACATTAGGACTCCTATCACTTAAAAAAATTCCAACCCTAATCCAACACATAGTAATTAATTTACTGATCAGGAAAAGATTTTGATTTAAACTATTAATTAATTAAATAATTAATTAATTCCCATTTAATCAAAACAATAAAATAAAATAATATCTTGGGCTATTTTATTTAGCCTTGCCGCCCACACCATGTATATATGGGCCCAATATTATTTTTCTTATTTTATTTAATCCATTAGACTTTAAATAAAAGCCCACATGTGAACCAGACTTATTCTTACTAAAAGAAACAAGCCTACATGTCTCCTTTTAATATATTAATATAATAGTGCAGCCCATTAAATAAATAATAGACATATTATATTCTTAATATATTAAATGCAATTCTAGATGAACCCATAAATTGGTCCGGTAGAATATATCAAGTGATCCATGCAAGTATGTGTGGATTGTGGATCTTGGCGGGCTATCTAAATTTAAGCTTCAATAGACATAACCTAATCACAATCAACAAATGATTCACTTAGGTCCGATCTATTAATTTTAACTCATTCCACTAAAGAGCTAAAATTGAACTCTTAAATAAAGATAGAATAAGGAGATGTTTCTCATTCATACCCTATACAATCTTATAGGAGATGGTGTATCCTCGTGAATAATATCAGTAATCGCCAAGAGCTCATAGACCGCCTATAGCTTTCCAAGTTATCATATTTCCTCATATGACCACATTTTGAACTTGGATATTTTGACTTGTCCAGAAGCCATGTCTTCAATAATCATTATTGAAAACTCAACGTTGAGATTTAGTGTCCAATACCTCAAAACATCCATATGATGATATTATACTCTCATTTAATAAATGGAGCCACGATGTCCATATCTATAAATGAAGTTCTCTATCGATTAACAAATGAATACCACCAAACTATCGAGGATAGACTATGCTATATAATCGTACTCATTGATAGCTCAAATGATAACACTTGCAACCATAAGTCCATCATTTATCTCAGGATTTAGATAGACTCTCCGATTGTCCTGATAATGAAAAGACTTATATCTAGTGACAGTTCTAGATAAAGTATTTCATTGTGATCCAGTTCACTGCACCCAGTGCACTAGATTCTTTTACTCAAAAACCTTTCGATGATTTTAGACTCATCATAACTCATTTGATCCCACTCAAATGCTAGCAAAAGAATTCTACAACTTTATCAAGATAGAGGTGCCCAACCTTACTTAAGTTGTGAACGTTATTCAAGACTAACTAAAGAATTGTGTCTACCTCATACATATCCGGATGTACAAACAATTCTTCATATCTCATAGTCTTTTGACCTTATGATTATTTTCCTTGACAATTATAATTATAAATGCTATAAGATTTTGTAGAATCAGAAATCACTTTATTTATATGAAAAGATTGTCAATAACAATATTACACTCTTGCTATTGAGCATAATCCTAACATGTGCTTCCCAAAAGATGCACAACCTAGCTTAAACACACAACAACTCTACCAAACAAAAATCAAATGCGAAATAAAAACAAAATGGAAACTGAAATAAAACTGAGAAAGCTTAAAGTTTAAATATGACCTCAGCGGGCTGCCTCCCACAAATGCTCAGACATGATAGATGTTCTACGGCTTAGTAAGTTCCATGGCACCAACACCTTTGCAGCAGGTTTCTGGTCCAAAATACGGTTCGAGCCTATGCCCATTAACTTTGAATATTCCATCATTTCTCAAATTCTGAATGTCTACAGCTCCATTAGGTGAGACATTAACAACACGGTGTGAACCCGACCATCTCGATTTCAGCTTCCCAGGGAGCAACTTCAAACGGGACTCATAAAGTAACACCAACATGCCTGGTTGGAACTCTTTCCTTACCAATTGCTTGTCATGAATAACTTTAGTTTTTTCTTTGTAAAGCTGTGAACTCTCATAGGCTTCCAACCTGAATTCATCCAACTCGTTCAACTGATTGCATCTTTCTTCACATGCCTTGTCATACTCCCAATTCAACTTCTTAATTGCCCACCAAGCTTTATGCTCTAGTTCTATCGGAAGGTGGCAAGCCTTACCGAAAACTAACCTATACGGGCTCATCCCAATAGGAGTTTTGAAAGCCGTTCGGTACACCCGTAAGGCGTCAGATAGTTTCAATGCCCAATCCTTCCTAGTGGAGGAGACCGTCTTCTCCAGAATCTGCTTGATGTGCCTGTTACTTACTTCAATCTGTCCCGATGTTTATGGGTGGTATGGTGTGGCAACCTTGTGACGCACCCCATACTTATTCAATATGTTTCCCAAGACTTTGTTACAGAAATGGCTCCCTCCATCACTAATGATCACCCTTGGAATCCCAAATCTGGTTAGAATATGTTCTTTTATGAATTTTACCACCACATTACTGTCATTGGTCTTTGTGGCAATAGCCTAAACCCATTTGGAAACATAGTCAACCCCCACTAAAATATAGCTATTTCCACAAGAGGGTGGGATCTGTCCAATAAAATCAAGACCCAAAGTGTCCAATATTTCAACCACAAAAATTCCAGTTTGTGGCATCTCATTCTGTTTACAAATACTCCCTGTGCACTGGCACCTATCACATGCTACACAAAACTGATAAGCATCTTTAAAAAGTGATACCTAGAAGAAACCTGATTGCAGCACCTTAAGTGCTGTCTTACGTGCGCTGAAATGGCCTCCACATTTCAAATCATGACAGAATCGTAAAACGTCATATTGCTCATTTTCTAGCACACACCTCCTAATTACCTGATCTGCCATGTGTTTGAAAAGATACGGCTCATCCCAGAAGTATTCCCTCGATCTCCTACCAAACCTCTTCTTACCCTGCCAATCTAGATCATGGGGAAATACCCCATGTGTCAGATAGTTTGCCAGGTCTGTATACCAGGGTTCCTTATCCTGTACAGCCCACAGATGTTCATCAATGAAACTTTCCCTCACAGGAATCTCATCCCTATCTATTTGGCTATCATGAATTATCCTACTAAGGTGTTCTGCTACCACATTTTCGTAACCCTTCTTGTCCCGGATTTCTAAATCAAACTCATGCAATAGAAATACCTACCTAATCAGCCTTGGCTTTGCATCTTTCTTTTGGAGTATATATCGCAAAGCCGTGTGGTCTGAGTATACCACAACCTTGGCACCTACCAAGTACTGTCTGAATTTCTCAAGAGCAAAAATGACAGCAAGTAATTCCTTCTCTGTTGTTGAATAATTCAACTGTGCATCATTCAAAATCCGGGATGAGTAATATATAACATGCGGGTCTTTTCCAACCCTCTGACCCAAAACTGCACATACAGCAAAGTCAGATGCATCGCACATTATTTCAAATGGTAAATCCCAAACTGGTGGTGCAATTACCTAGAGGTGAGGTCAAAGCCTCTTTTAAAGATTCAAATGCAACCACACATTCTGCACTAAACATAAAATCTTTGTCCTTTTGTAGCAACAAGCACAGTGGTGTGGAGATCTTCGAAAAATCCTTGATGAATCTCCTGTAGAACCCCGCATGCCTAAGGAACGGCCGGATGTCCTTCACATTGCGAGGAGGTGGCAAACTCTTGATTACTTCAACCTTGGCCTTATCTACTTCAATCCTTTTTTCATATATTATGTGGCCCAAAACAATCCCGTGTTGCACCATGAAGTGGCACTTCTCCCAGTTCAACACCAAATTGTTATTCATACATCTTTGTAGCACTAATGATAAGTTGTCCAGACACAACCTGAAAGAGTCCCCGAATACCGAGAAATCGTCCATGAAGACTTCAATAATCTCTCCCACCATATCTGAAAACAACGAAACCATACACCTTTGAAACGTACCTAGGGCATTGCAAAGACCAAAGGGCATTCTTCGGAAAGCATAGGTTCCATAGGGACATGTAAAAGTCTGGTCCTCTGGAGCAATAACTATTTGATTATACCCAGAATATCCATCCAGAAAATAGTAGAACTGATGCCCTACAAATCGCTCTAGAACTTGATCAATGAAAGGTAAGGGAAAATGGTCCTTCTAGGTAACCGCATTCAACTTGCGGTAGTCCATGCAAACGCGCCACCCTGTCTGGAGTCTTTGTGCCACCAACTCACTCATCTCATTCTTCACTATTGTAACTCTGGATTTCTTTGGGACCACATGAATGGGACTAACCCATCTACTATCTGATATGGGGTAGATAATCCCCGCATCGAGAAGCTTTAATATCTCTTTTTTTACCACCTCTTGCATAATTGGATTCAGTCTCCTTTGTGCCTCCCGTGCTGGTTTGGCGTTTTCTTCTAGCAAAATCTTATGCATACACATGGTGGGACTTATTCCCTTTATATCATCTATGAACCAACCAATGGCTTCTTTATTTTCTTTCAACACTCCAAGTAAATCATCTTCTTGACTTTCCTCCAAATTAGCGGCAATGATAACTAGGTTCAACTTTTCTTCATCTAGAAATTCATACTTCAGGTTCGATGGGAATGCCTTCAATTCCACTCTTGGAGGAAGTTCTTCTAATGGTAATAGGTCATCTTCATTTTCTTCCCTTTTGAATTCCTCCTCAACAGTGATATATAACTCCTCCTCTAAGAAATCCACAGTGTTACAATCGTGGGAACCCACTGGGTATGACAACGAGTCAAAGATGTTGAACTCCACTGTTTCGTCTACTACCTTCATGGTAAGCTTCCCTGCATGCATATCAATCACTACCCTAGCTGTCGCCATGAAAGGCCTACCCAAAAGTAACTTCACATCTCATTCGTCTCTTCCTTCATCCATGTCAATCACCACAAAGTCAGCAGGTATAATTAACTTTTCTATCTGTATTAACACATCTTCGACAATGCCCTTAAGGCTTCTCGCAGAAGCATATACTAAGATAAGAGACATGGTGGTTTTCTTGAGGTCGTTCAAACCCAGCTTCTTGTAGACCAAGAACAGCATGAGGTTAATGCTTGCTCCTGAGTCCAACATTACTCTTTAACGATTTGAACCCCTAATTGTAATGTCAATTATAAAACTTCCTGTGTCTTTCATTTTCTGGGGCAATGACCGTTGAATTACTACACTGACATTCCCATTTAGACGCTCTTGTTGTTTCGGCCTAAATCTCTCCTTATCCTTATTTAAATCTTTGAAAAATTTACCATAAGCCGGCATTTTCTGAATAGTATCTAAGAGTGGTAAGTTGATAGTTACCTTAGAAAGGAGATCATAGATTTCCTGATGTGATTTCTCCAATTTAGAGTTTTTTAGCCTCCCTGAAAAGGGTATAGGCGACACCTAGGGGTTTGATGACTTATGGAGCCGAGGTCTTGATTCTGGGTCTGCTAACTGAACACCATCTTCTTTTTTAAACTTTTTCTCACTCTCTACCTCCATATGAATAACCTTATCTTCTTCTGTGACAGTTTCCTTATCATTTTCTTTCAAAACCCTTCCGCTTTTGAGGACTGCCCTTGCACTAGCCTGTTCCGGTTGGCTCGAAAATTTCCCTTTCTCTCTTTCTTGTAACAATTTGACCAACTGACATATTTGGAACTCAATCCTGTGAATAGACACATCTATCTCATTTGATTGCCCATCATTCTTCCACATGTATGTCTCCCAACTCTCTAAATGTGCCTGTTGTAGAAACTGGACCTCTTGCGTATCCTGGTTGGCTGACTGCATGAACTCTCCTATCCATTCATCAAATGTTCCCATATTTAGCCGACCTGAAGTAATGTCCTCTGAACTCTGTGCCACTTGCACAAATTCCTTTGTTCTCTATTCCACTAATGTGGTCTCTTCATTACTTTGCTAGTAGTCCTTTAGCAAAGCTGCCAGTCTCTCTTTGGTTGAAAACTCTTCACCCACATTGCATTCCTCCTAGAAAATTTGCTCGCCTCCCCATTCCTGACTAAATAGGTCAATATCAAGCTCGTACTTGGATCCTGAATCTTTCCAAAAGGCATCCATGAACCTAGAATATTGAGAAACAAAAACTACCCACAACGTAAAAATATACGAACGAAGTAAATGCAGAAATGTTAACTATAAATTTTAATCATGCAAAACTAATCAAACTAAAACTTGCCGCATTCTCGGCAGCGGTGCCATTTGACGAAGTGGTTTTCGTGTCGTTTCAAAAAGATCAATTCGTCAACAATAATTGTAAAAACCTCACGAAGCCTAAATTTGTTTGGAAAAACACATGTATGGTGGCAAGTGGGGTGTCGTCCATAGGGAGCGGAGTTAGCTAAGATTTTTCATTGCTAAAGTAATGTTAATGTATATATATATATTAAACGAAATATAAAATGATGAAAATATAGATGGTGAATTATCCGATTACTAACACTAACTTAACAATGCAAACTAAAGGAAAGGAAAATGGGATGAAGTATATCAAGATGATGGGAACTAAGGAGTTAAAAGATTCGAAAGTTAATACTGGGCAATGCAACAACTTATAAATAGGCACGTCTATTCAAAGGTAACCGACCTAGGATGTATAGAGTCGGTTATTTATCCCTAGAAAGTGGTCAACTAGGATGTATAGTGAGGACCACCTATTAGGGATTAATCCGTCATAAACCACCGACCTATGATGTATAGTGTTGGTTGTTTACGGATTCTAAAAATGAAGCTCGTCTACCTATCTATGACTCAATCGATTGTGTTAATGAAAATTTTGCTCGGGATGAGAAATCTCAGTTAACACCCTCGAGACCACTTCCACGTAGGTGGTGGCCAAGATTGATTGTATGTGTAGCGATGATTTATAAAATGACAAGGAATGGTGATACCATTCACCCAAAAGAAAGCAAGAATATTTTTATTGAACGTGCATGGTATACAAATACAAGTTTCTTTATTTTTGCTCTCAACTCTCTCTAGGGTGTGGTTGAGTATTTGTCGTATGCCTGTCGAATAGTAGTCTCCTTTTTTTTCTTTTCTTCTTTCTATTTATACATAGTTTTGTAGGTTAAACAAACTGATTCTCCCCTTGATTTTCTCAATCTCTCCCCTCCTTATCGGGCGGGATTTCTCGCTTTAATGTCATTGCCTTTGAGTTAACAGCCGAATTGAGAATATCGTGGTGGAGATCAGTTTGTTTCCTCTTTGGATTCTATTACTTGTTCTGCATATAGGTAACGTTTCCAGATATGATCCAGTGTATCTTCGTATCTTTTCAGCATGATCCTTTATAGAGGTCGTTGAATATGGCATGGTGTGGTGCATCAACTAGTGAGGTTGATTAGTGTTCTGACCTCGATATCTGAGAAGTTTCATCCAGCTTGGAGCCAGATATGGCTTCCCTTGACCTTTTCAAAGCTAGGTGTGGCCTCCCCTGACCTTTCGAAGCTAGAAGTGGCTTCCCCTAACCTTTTGAAGCTAGGTGCGGCCTTCTAGGGACATTCTTCTGTGTCAGCGAGGTATAGGCGAGTCTCTGGAGCATTTGCGAGGTGACCTCGACTTCAGGGAGCTTCTAGTTTTGGTGATGCGGGCTAGATTTGATCGTTTCGGGCTCTATCCCAGATGTTTCTAGAGCCCGTCCTTGTTCCTGGGGAGGTGTCGTAGTTCGGTTCTGGATTAAAAGGTCTCCTGATGGAGACTCTCAGGTATGGAACCTGGTCTAGGAGGTGGAAAATTTTCCTTTGGTCCTTAACCAATTTTGGCTATTAACAGAAGTCCCTTCTGACTTGAACACCAGACGTCGAGCTTGGGGTTGAGGTCAGATTTTTACTTTATTTGGGAAATCTTCCTCTTTTTACCGTTACCGAAATATTGGGGAAATTTCTTCATTAGAGTGACGTGATGCAAACAGGTTTATTTATCTCCGAATTAATCTGATTGCGTTATGGCAGTCCCCGAGATTTTTTACCGTTATCAGAATCTTGGAGAGATCTTCCTCTTAACTGCGTAAGTGATGTGGCGTGAGATGATTAGCCTACTTCTGAATTTAATCCGGTTATGTTACTGTAGTCTCCGAGATTTTTTACCGTTACCAAACGAGTATCTCGGTAGCTCGTGCTGTTGCCCTCCTGCCTATATATATATATATATATATATCTATTTTTCTCCTCGTCTTCCTCACATCCCTCGAACTAAAATTTTTTGCTGAGAAATATTTTCATAGCCTTTCCTCCAAGCTTGCTTTTTTCTTCATTCTTCGTCCTTTTTGGCTTTTACTATGTCGAAAACCCGTCGCGACTCAGCTGATTCCATAATCGACGGTGAGGAGGTCGTCAGTTTTACTCTGGGGAAGCAGGCTAGGAGAAGTTCTGACGGCGGTAATTCCCCGCCCACCTCGCAATGTCGGCGGTCAAGTAGGAATGTATCCATTGGGACTGGGTTCTCCAACCATCCTGACCATCTTTTGGATATCGTCGACTGAAGATTCTGACAAAGAAGCGGATGGTGTCGCCGCGGGGGAGCATCGGGTCTCGGCTCCTGGTCCCCTTGTGGAGAGGCTCCCTCCTTATGATTTTCGGGTTGTCCCAGATTCCATCGTTAACCCGATCTCGATTGACCGCTTGAGGTCAAAGTTTGGCATCCCCGATAGAGTATCCATCTCGGTGCCTCCCAAAAATTTCGAGTTCTTCAATCCTCCTAAAGGCGTGCTTCTGATTCATGTGGCCGCTCTTGAGAACGGGGTCAGGCTTCCCCTTCATCCGACTCTTTCAACGGGCTCTTAACGCCATCCAGCTCGCTCCCCTCCAGTTGACGCCTGGCTTCTGGAGGCATCTGATTGGTTTCCTTGTACTATGGAGGGAACAATGCCAGATGAGTAAGGTGACGAGGGAGCCGGGTGCAGAGGAGCTGGCCTATCTCTTCCAGATTGGGAGCCTGTCTGGCGCTCCTCGAGGCCAGTTCTATGCCAAGGCCAAGAACAAGCTCAATTTGATCATTCCTGGTGTTTCGAAGAAGGACCCTACTTGGAAAGAAGAATGGATCCTTGTGGGGGATGACTGGGGGAGCTCGATTTTCATCGGAGGGCTTGAATTCGAGGTTCCCACAGCTTTCAGTGACAAACCCTCCTGGGACCGGGACTATTTGCCTTCTGAGTCCGAAGCCGTTTTAAAGGCTATTCTATCCCAGAATTATTTGAATCTGAAGTTCCCTACTGCTGAAGCCTTTGATCCTCATAGGGTGAACAAATATTTGTGGATCTCAGACGCTATTCCTCGTAAGTGTCATTGAGTTGCTTCACGTTATTACTCAGCTTGGTTATAACATTTTCTTGTTTAATCTATTTATTCACAGTTTTTGTCGTGGAACCGGCCACCCGCCACGTCTCACGCTCTCTTCAAGGTGGAGTTTCTCTTCCCTCCTCTGGGGTCGAACCTGCTCTGGCTTCATCTATCTCTCCAGCTGGGTCTAAGATGGCCACTCTTGCTTCCCGGGCTTTTCAGGCATTGGGTAAAGCTCCCAGGCGGTTGGTCCAGCTGCTTCTGTCCCTTCGGTCGTGGTCGCTAAAGTTACTATCCCCCTTGACTCAAACTCCTGATTCCACTGCGCTTCCAACAGCCAAAGCTTTGGAGGTTTCTAGAAAAGGTGTCACGAGGGGTCCTTCCAGCCGTTCCCGGCCTCAGTAGAGCTCGGTAGGGCGGGATGAAGTCTTGGAGCAATTCATAGCGTCTTGTCCGGGTGGTGGGATCTCCAAGATGGCTTCCATGCCTGTGGACGTCCTTATTACCAAGGGGTCTGCTATTTTAGCTGAGGTAATCGTATTTCCTTTGTGCTACTCTTGTTAATTCGTTCAGTTTCTAACTCGGGTTCTGTATTTTTAAAGGCCTTCAAGTTTAATGTTGCGATGGGCCAGCAGGTAGCCCTCCTTCGTGACCGAGCTGCGAAAGCCTAAGTCGAAGCCGAGAAATCCAGGGAATTGCTCAAGCAGGCCCAGTCTTTAGTGGAAGAGGTGACTTCCAGCCAGGGAAAAATCGAGGTCGAGATGGCTGAGCTTCGCTACTATCATGAGAGGATGAAGCAATCTTATGGTCAGGAGCGTCTTCAATCTCTCCGGTGGGCTAAGCAGCGGGATTCCTGGAGATCTGAGGCTAAGAAGTTGGACCTCGAGAACCAGTCTCTGATTACTCAGGTGACCAAGCTGCAAGCTGATGCGGAGGCCTCCTTCAGCGACAGATATTTCTATGCTTCCTATCAGGCCGCAGAAGCTCTTCCTCCTCCCTTTGTTTTGTCATCTATTGCGGGCTGGGATAGACAAGAAATAATGCTTAAGGCTACCGAGCTATCTCGCCTTGAAGGTGACAAGGTGGTCCCTTTGAGCCAAGCAAGAGCTGGGAAACAGCCCGCTCAGACAGATCCTCCATTCCCTCTTCCTACCTTTACCACCTCAGGTCCTTGGGAGTCTTCTAGTAAAGAGATGTCCTCTCGATCCGAGGAGGACCAGTCGGGAGCTCGTGAAGAGGTTAGGAGCTCGTCTCAGGATCACTCTTTAACAGAGATGGAGGTCGACAGGAGCCAGACGGGGTCCATGGCTGCCCTTCTTGACGCGGCTATCCCGCCTGAGGTTATGGATGTGATTAATGAGGTTTTGGAGGAAGATCCTGCTGATCAACCGATGGAGCCTCTAAATGGAGGAGCGGTCATCGAGGATAACCAAGATGGACAGCTATCTGTAGAGGGGGTTTATGGCGAAGATCAGCAAGAAGGAGGAGGACCAGCGGAGGGGAGCCAAGAGAGTCCCAAAGCTTGAAGCAGTTCATCATGACTTGTTTTTGATTGCCAGGAAAAGGGGGTAGGCACCCCATTTTGCCCTTATTAGCTTTTTGTTTTTTTATATGGCCCGAGCTCGGGGGTTGGGCTCCTCGTTTGGTGGATGTAGCCTTATCGGGGAATAGGCTCCCTTTGTCCTTAAATGAAAAGTCGAATTGCTTTTGAGAATTCTTGTTTTATTTCTGGTCTTGAATAGGATCTAGAGTAGCATCTGTAGCAACAATTAAGATTCGTGTAAGGAATTATGATGATTTTGATCCTGCACACGAAAGCAAATATTAAATATATATATATATATATATTATATGGGGCGATAGCCCAACCAAGAAATCAGGAGGGCTACTTAGCTATTTCCTGGTCTTTGAGATCTGGAGGGCAACTATGCTCTCAACTCAGACCCTTCCTGAGGGTGGTAGTCCGACCAAGGCATCAGGAGGGCTACTGAGCTATTTCCTGGTCTCGAGATCTAGAGGGCAACTATGCTCTTACACTCAGATCCTTCTTGGGGGTGGTAGCCCGTCCAAGGCATCAGGAGCGCTATCGAGCTATTTCCTGGTCTCGAGATCTGGAGGGCAACTATGCTCTTACACTCAGATCCTTCTTGGGGCTGGTAGCCCGACCAAGGCATCAGGAGGGCTATCGAGCTATTTCCTGGTCTCAGGATCTGGAGGGCAACTATGCTCTTACACTCATATCCTTCTTGGGGCTGGTAGCCCGACCAAGGCATCAGGAGGGCTATCGAGCTATTTCCTGGTCTCGGGATCTGGAGGGCAACTATGCTCTTACACTCAGATCCTTCTTGGGGGTGGTAGCCCGACCAAGGCATCAGGAGGGCTATCGAGCTATTTCCTGGTCTCGAGATGTTTATGTTGAATTTCCCATACAAGGGTATAGTCACTAATGTTGAACATAGTTGGAGACAAAGATGGAAGAGAAAAGGAAAATGACTTTATTGATGATCGAGATGTAGTACATCTTTATTAGGGTCTGTAATGAAAACTAAGTGAGGGTAGTCTGCTTGAGAACTTCTTTCAAGGGTAGAATTTCCTCAAATGATCTGCATTCCAAGTGTGGTCGATGGATCGCCCGTCCATGTCTTCGAGTTTATAAACTCCATTGCGAACAACTAGCTTTATCAAATATGGCCCTTCCCAATTGGGACTTAAGACTCCATCCGACCTTTTCCGAGTGTTCAGGGTCACTTTCCTAAGTACCAGGTCCCCTTCTTTGAATTCCCGGGCTCTAACCTTTTGGTTGAAGTATCTAGCGATCTTGCTCTAGTAGATCGCTACTTTCTCTACTACCCGGTCTTGTTTTTCTTCTAAGAGGTCTAGATTAGCCCGGAGCTTGACTTCATTACTTTCGGGCTCAAACCGCTGTACCCTGAGCCAGGTTAATTTATGCTCGATGGGGAGGACTGCTTCAACCCCGAAGGCCAGGGAGTAAGGTGTCTCCCCGGTAGCTGTTTTCTTTGTAGTCCGGTATGCCCAGAGGACTTCTGTTAGCTCTTCGGCCCATTTACCTTTCTTCTGCTGTAGCTTCTTTTTCAGAAGTTTCTTGATAGTCTTGTTGGTGGATTCTACCAGCCCGTTAGTCTGGGGATGAGCCACTGAAGCGATCCTGAGGTCGATCCCCAATCCCTTGCAGAAGTCCTTGAACAGGGCGTTGTCGAATTGCTTCCCTAGGTCGGCTATACTGATGACAGGGGTCCCGAATCTGCACACCACTGTTAGTCTTGATGAACTTGGTTGTATTCTTTTATGATATTCGAGAAAGAGGTCCTGCCTCGACCCATCTTGTGAAGTAGTCGATAGCCACGATAGCATGTTTCATCTGTCCGGGAGCGATAGGAAATGGCCCAATTAGGTCGATTCCCCACATGGCAAAGGGGTAAGGTGAACTGAGGGACGACAGTCGCTCGGGTGGTTGGTGGTTCAAGTTTGAAGTTCTTTGACAAGGTTCGCAAGATTGCATAAAACTCTTTGCGTACTTGGTGGATGGTCGGCCAATAGTACCCCATACGAAGCACCTGATAGGCTAGAGCTTCCCCACCTATGTGGTTCCCACAGTCCCCAGAGTGGACCTCTCTCAATGCCCACTTAGCATCATCGGGATGCAAGCACCTAAGTAAGGGGAGGGATCTGCCCCTCCTGTAGAGGTACCCGTCCACCATACAGTATCGGACTGAGAGTCTCTTAATTCTTTGGGCTAGGTCGGGCCGTTCGGGAAGCTCTCCTTCAAGAAGGTAGGCGACAATTGGGTCCATCCAGCAAGGCAGGCGATCCAAGGAACAAATTTCTCCATTTGTGGCTATGCTTGGTTGGGTGATTACTTGGAGGGGAATTCCCCGTGGTAGGGACTGGCCTCCGTTCGCCGCTATTTTAGCCAGAACATCTGTGCGATGGTTTTGGTGTCGAGGCACCTAATCGATCTTGAGTCCCTTAAATTTGCTTTTTAGCAGGCTAGCTAGATTTAGGTAGGCAGCCATATTATCTCCCTTTGCCTGGTAGACCCCGGTCACCTGGTTTACAATAAGCAATGAATCACTCTTGATTTGCAGGTAGTCGGCCTTTAGTTCAATGGCTACCTTCATCTCGGCTAGAAGGGCTTCATATTCCGCTTCGTTGTTGGTAGCTTTAAACTTGAATCTGAAATAGTGACAGAATTCGGTCCCCTATGGATCTATTAAAACTATGCCAGCTCCTCCCCTGGCTTGCCCGGATGCTCCATCTGCAAAGAGGGTCCATGGCTTGCAGCCTTCCGGCCAATTGTCGGCCTCAGATATCTTCTCAGGGACCTCATTTGACACTGAGGGATCATCTGGATCTGGGATCGCTGAGAATTCTACCACGAAGTCAGCCAAAGCCTGTGCCTTAATCGTAGTCTGGGGCTTATACTTTAGGTCCAACTGAGTGAGCTCTAGTGCCCATAAGACTAGACTTCCAGACACGTCTGGTCTTTGCAAGAATTGGCGGAGGGGTTGGTCTGTCACCACTGCTATTGTGTGAGCTTGAAAATAGGGACGAAGTTTCCTCGCTGAGATCACCAGAGCATAAGCGAGCTTTTCCAAGAGAATGTAATTCCTTTCTGATTTGGTCAAAGCATGACTCACATAGTATATGGGTCTTTGAAAACCGTCGCTACAATCCTTGGCTAAAGCCCCGCTTACTGCAGTTTCTGATACGGCCAGGTAGATCTGCAACTCATCTCCGAGAACCGGCTTGACTAACAATGGGGGGCTTGTTAGGTATTCTTTCAAAGCTTGAAAAGCCTGTACGCTCTTCTGGCTCCATTTCATGTTTTTCCCTTGTTTGATGGCCTTGAAGAAAGGGAGACATTTATCGATGGAGCGAGAGATAAACCTGTTGAGTGCCGCCACACGTCCAGTCAAAATCTGTACTTTCTTGAGCGAGGTTGGGGATTCCGGGTCCAAGATAGCTTTGATTTTTTCTGGGTTGGCTTCTATACCTCTCTCATGAACCATGAAGCCCAGAAACTTCCCTGCCGTTACCCCTAAGGCACATTTGGAGGGGTTCAAACGCATCTGGTTTTCCCTCAGTATGAGGAAGGTCTTGCGAAGGTCTTCCTGATGTCCTTTGGTGGTTGGGGATTTCGTGATCAAGTCGTCGATATACACTTCCATCGTCCTTCCTATCTCGGGCTTGAACAGTTTGTTAACCAGCCGCTGGTATGTGGACCCCGCATTCTTCAAACCAAACGGCATCACCTTGTAGCAGTATAAGCCCTTCTCAGTAATGAAATTGGTCTTATCTTGGTCAGCCGGGTGCATTTTAATTTGGTTTTATCCTGAGAATGCATCCATAAAACTCAAAATTTTATTTCCGAAGGTGGAGTCAACCAGCTGGTCGATCTTTGGTAAAGGAAAACTGTCTTTCAGACAAGCCCGGTTGAGGTCGGTGTAATCGACACACATAGCCACTTCCCATTCACCTTTGTAACCATGACCACGTTGGTGATCCATTCGGGGTAACGTACTTCTCTGATGAACCTTGCTTTGATCAATTTATCAACCTCTTCCTACACCGCAGCATTCCTATCGGCGTTGAAGTGACGCCTCTTCTGCTTGACGGGCTTGACTGTTGGATCTACTGCTAGTTGGTGGGGGGCCAATGATGCCGAGATTCCAGGCATTTCATCATGGTTCCAGGCGAAGATGTCGCTGAACTCCCTAAGAAGGTCAATCAGTCATCTTTTTACTTCTGGATCAACGGTGGCTCCGACCTTGACGACCTTGGAGGGATCGTCATTCCTGATAGGTATCTCTTCTAGTTTATCTATGGGCTGCCCGCTGGCCCATTCCTTACTCCGTTCTTCCTCGTAGAGCATAATAGGTTCGCTCTCCGGATGCCTAGGATGTTCCGCGTGCTCCTTCTCCTCCTGGATTATCCGGGATGTATCCATGTCCTCCTGCATTAATGTCACATGTATACACTGTTTCGCTAGGCTGTAGGATTGGCAGATACTGCGTAGCATTTCCTGGCTGCCTGCTGGTCTCCTCGTACCTCTCCTACTTTGGTTCCAACCGGGAATTTTAGGACATTGTGGTATATGGACAAGACTCCCTTCAAGGAAGACAGGAAAGGTCTCCCTAGGATGGCGTTGTAGGCCGATGGGGTGTCCACCATAACAAAGTCGGTCATAACATTCTGTTGGAGAGGGGTGATTCCGATGATTACTGGGAGGATCATCGACCCCACAGGTATGATCGAATCTCAAGTGAAACCGTAAAGCAGAGTGGTACAGCTGTTGTAACAACGTTGCTTCAGGTTCAATTTTTCCAAGGTATCCTTAAAGAGGATATCTACACTGCTACCTGTATCCACGAGCACGCGATGGACCAGACAGTTGGTGATCTGTATTGTGATTACCATAGGATCATCATGAGGTTGCACAGCGTTGAAGACATCTGCTTCGGTGAATACGATCTACGCTGACTGGGAAGGCTCTATCGAGCTCTAGCTGACTTCGAAGATCCCCCGGCTTTCTCCGATGCGGGGAACCTTTCTTGCTTGGTTTTTCCGGGAGTTATTGGAAATGCCAGCCAGTGTAAGACCTCCGCTGATAGTGTGTATCACCTGGATCTGTTGCATTAAGTCAGCCTGTTCCCCTTTCCTCTTTTCTGCGTCTTCACGGATTTCAGCTTGTACCTCCCTTCCAGTCCTGATGTTATCTCTGACCTGTTGTAAGAACTCAAACAGGCATCCTCCCTTTATCAGGGCCTCAATCTGGTTGCGCAAATTATAGCACTCTGAGGTGTTGTGGCCCACGTCTTCGTGGAAGTCACAGTACTTGTACCGGTTTCTCCTATCAGCTGGGGCCTTCATGGGAGCGGGCTTTTGGTGCAACCCTTTATCTCGTATGGCAAGGTAGACTGTTTCCCTGGAAGCATTCAAAGAGGTGTAGTAGTCATACCCTTTTTCCCCTTGCATTACTGGAGCCACGGTCCTAGGAGGCGGCGAAGCCCGGGGAGGGGTTCGTTTTGTTGGATATCTTTCTTGCCTATGCAGAGAAGCAGGGAGGCGATAGGTCGACCTGTTGGGAGGTTTATTCTGAGTTTTCTGCACTAGCTCAAATTTGGGGGCTTCTTTCTTCAGACGCTTTGCCGTTCTCATGTCGTGGTGTTCCATCTTGACCTTGAGTTGTTCGTCGATCTAGACCTGCTTAAGAGCCCGGTCGTAGGCCTCCTGGTAAGTCTCGGGAGGTCTCTTGGCGAAGGAACGGAAAAGCTTTCCTGCCCATAGGTTTCGCCTGAAGTTGGCGAGGGTTTCTTTTTCTGTGAAAACTCCCATTTGTATGACCTCCTTATGAAATCGTTCCACGTACGACCGAAGAGTTTCACTCCATTCCTGGATCACATATTGGAGGTGTATGGGATCTTTCGGACGAGGTTTGACTCCTTGGAATTGTGAGCAAAAATCTGTTGATAATTTTGTGAAAGAATCCACGCTGCTAACAGGCAGTTTCCTGAACCAGGTTTTCGCATAGTCGGTTAGGGTCGTTGGAAACATTATGCACATATCTGCTCTGGTAGTGTTTTAGACCTCCATCTGTTGAACGAAGCTCTCTAGATGGCTTAGAGGATCTTCCGTTCCAGAAAACTTATCTGCTGGCATTTTGAATTTTGGGGGGAGCTCTGCTTCCCGGATCCTCCTAGTGAAGGGAGCGTTCATCTCACTCAGGGGATCCTTTTTGTCCTCCTTATTCATTTCCTTCCTTATCTGCTGGACCTCTTTTTGTAACTTTGCCAGCTGATCCCTCAGTCGCTTGTTCCCAGGTCTCTTCGAGTTAACCTCAGATTCCTCACTGTCGAATCTTTCCGATGAACTGACAATTTCTATCCGGTCCTCCTCCTGGATAGGATCCACTCGGGGGGAGTTTGTCTGCTTTCCTCCTCTAGGGCCCGGGCAGTTCTCCTAGATGTAGTTGGATGAGATAGCCCTTGTGGCTTCCAGGTAAAAGCATCCGCGGCAGACTTTGTTGGAACCTAGGGTTACAGATTGCGCAGTGGAAGGTTTTTAAAATTTTTATGCAATCATTAAACTAACCCATTTGTACAGTAATAATCAAATGCAATAATAAAGTGATGAAACATTTTTATACCTACGTAGGAGGCTCCTTCACTTTGATACGAACTGCTCCTGATTTGAACCACGTGATCTTCCTCGCTATCTCCCGGAACTGGTAACAGCGTGTGGGCGCGTCACGATATTCAGGACCTGTATGGAGGAAGAAGAGAAGAAGACACACACATATAGAAGTGCAGCACTTGTGTTCTCACCACACCCATTTTTTTTTTGCTGTGTGTTTTGCTTTTTTTACGAACACTATTTCTCTTCTCTTTTCAATTTTTCTTTTGCTGTGTTGTTTTTTTTTATTCGGTTATCCCCCTTGTTTAATTAAATATATATCTCATACATATTCAAAAAACAACCAACCGAAAATCTATATTTGATTTTTAAAAAATTTTACAAAGATATCTCATATCTTTTTTAAAAATACTTAAATATTTATTTTTGAATTCAAACATTTTAAATTCAATTTCAAATATTTAATTTAATAAAATAAAATAATCATATTATCTTATTTTATTCAAAATCAAATATCAACTAACACCCTCCATTTAGTGATTAACAACATAATTAAATAATCTTATTATTTAATTTATTTAATCACCATTATACATTAATTAAATAATCCCATTATTCAATTAATTCTTGAATAATACGTGTCACTTTCGTAACACAATTAATTGGACAATCCAATTAATTAACCGTGACCCTTGTTACCTAAAACGATCGGGCTAGCAAGGGGACCTAATGGACCCATAGTATTTTGAGCTCCAATAATCCTTAGAAATTATTAATTAAACTCTTTAATTAATATTTCATGATTATTAACTTCGGTGTTATTCCACTAAAAACCCAAAGCTGCACTCTCTCAACTGTAGACGTTTTTACACAAACCAATAACTCTCGGTGTCCATCGATATAGCTATTACATATGGTATAATCCTCCACAAGTAGTTCATAATTAGAGCTGGGTCATAATGTCCGTTATACCCCTCTAATCATATCTTTCCATTAAGTACCATTGATTCTCTAATAAACAATAAATCCTACATTCCTTACGGAATTAGGAGAGCGCTCATATTGTTTAAGCCCCGAATCAACCCTTAAGGGAACTACCATCTACTTCTCACAAGAAGGAGTGGATTCCACTATTGTGTACAAACCTTCCCAGCCACAAGCCAAACCGCGATCCCAACATACAGAGTATATTGATCGGGAATGCAACTACGACCTCACCTATGGTATATCAAAGACCACGATCTAACCTGAAGGAGTCGATAAGACACTCAGGATTAAGATCACCCACATATAGCCATCATTAGTTGATATATATAAATCTCATCGTTAAACGGATCTTAGTGAGAGATTCATATAGATCATGGCCCAATCCTATATGATCACATCATACAAGGTGCCTCCATTCTCATTTCTTCATATGAATGATCCTGGATAGGATCACCGTACACTACGAAATGGACCGCAGTTGTAGATTAACCACAAATAAAGTACCCAGCTTTATTTGCTATCTACGGACTCTTTAGATTGCTCGTTTCAAACTGAATCCATCTATATATGACACTCATATACTCAGTTCGAAATTACATTGGCAATTTTGGATGTTAAGTGCACATGTTATATAAAGTATGACACAAAATGAATGAATATACTACTTCTTTTATTTATGTTCAAATTATATTTACATATTACAAGCTTTAGGGCTAAAACCCCAACAGACTTAACTAGCCTGGGTTGATATTGTGAAAGTCTTTTCGGAACTGGGGGCATGGGTCCCAGCCTATCCCGGATCGAACGTCCCTGATCTATCTCGGGCCGGCTTTGGAAGAGGAGGTCCTAGGCGATCGAAAGCAGGTGGCCTAGCTCCGAGCCTGCTCGGCTCTCCCTGATCATTCAGATTGGTTGGCTGGATTGTGATGCCTTCAGCGAGCAGGCGGACACGGATGGACTCTACAAAGGCCGCCGCTTGTTGGTCGAGCGCGGCCTGGCTCACTATAGGGTGGCCAGTAGCTCGCGCATTGGTTGCTTGGACCGGAGCTTGACTATTATATCCAGACTTTCTCCCATTTCTTGGGGCCTTTCGTGTTAGCCTCGCCGGAGGTTGCTTAGAGATTTTATGTTGGCCTTGGGAGGAGCGGAGCCTTATAGTTCTTGTAAAACAGCAAAAATGTAAATGCAAATAATTGGTTAATTGGGTGTAAGGTTTTTTTTTGTTCCCACAAACGGCGCCAGAAAGTGTTAACGGAAATTTTGCTCAGGATGAGAAATCTCAGTTAACACCCTCGAGACCACTTCCACGTAGGTGGTGGCCAAGATTGATTGTATGTGTAGCGATGATTTATAAAATGACAAGGAATGGTGATACCATTCACCTAAAAGAAAGCAAGAATATTTTTATTGAACGTGCATGGTATACAAATACAAGTTTCTTTATTTTTGCTCTCAACTCTCTCTAGGGTGTGTTGAGTATTTGCCGTATGCCTGTCGAATAGTAGTCTCCTCTTTTTTCTTTTCTTTCTTTCTATTTATACATAGTTTTGTAGGTTAAACAAACTGATTCTCCCCTTGATTTTCTCAGTCTCTCCCCTCCTTATCAAGCAGGATTTCTCTCTTTAATGTCACTGACTTTGAGTTAACAGCCGAATTGAGAATATCGTGGTGGAGATCAGTTTGTTTCCTCTTTGGATTCTATTACTTGTTTTGCATATAGGTAACATTTCCATATATGATCCAGTGTATCTTCGTATCTTTTCAGCATGATCCTTTATAGAGGTCGTTGAATATGGCATGGTGTGGTGCATCAACTAGTGAGCTTGATCAGTGTTCCGACCTCGATATCTGAGAAGTTTCATCCAGCTTGGAGCCAGATCTGGCTTCCCTTGACCTTTTCGAAGCTAGGTGTGGCCTCTCCTGACCTTTCGAAGCTAGGAGTGGCTTCCCCTGACCTTTCGAAGCTAGGTGCGGCCTTCTAGGGACATTCTTCTGTGTCAGCGAGGTATAAGCGAGTCTCTGGAGCATTTGCGAGGTGACCTTGACTTCGGGGAGCTTCTAGTTTTGGTGATGCGGGCTAGATCTGATTGTTCCGGGCTCTATCCCGGATGTTTCTGGAGCCCCTCCTTATTCCTGGGGAGGTGTCGTAGTTCGGTTCTGGATAGAAAGGTCTTCTAGTGGAGACTCTCGGGTATGGAACCAGGTCTGGGAGGTGGAAAATTTTCCTTTGGTCCTTAGCCAATTTTGGCTATTAACAGATTGTAAACGTAGTCAACCTTGGATGTATAGTGATGACTTCTAATCCTCTCATGGGCTCCGACCTAGGATGTATAGTGCCGTAAACTCGATCGAGGTTAGATTAAGACCGCGGTTCAAAAGTCAGAATTCATGACGTTCCGTCCATTCATTAGAGCAAGAAACAACTAAATAGGATGTATATCTAGATGCAATACTCATACATAATTCAAAGAGATCTTGCCAAGAGGATGTATCTAAACAAGAAATCAATGATAACCATTCATAACAAGAATAGAACAATGAAAGATAGACATGAATATAATATAGAATCAAGTTTATATACATGCCCAATATCCAACTAACTACTCCATCAACCCCTTAGAGGGGATTTAGCTACTCATTAAAACTAAGAAAATAAGAGAAAGGAAAAAGAAATAACCCTTGGAGAACATCTTCTTCCTTGAAGTTGCTTCAATCTCCTACCTTCCTTGAAGTTGAGTAGAGAATGTAAGTGTGTTAGAGAGAGAGAGACTCTAGATCTAATTGTGTAAAACCTCTGAAAATCTAGGTCAAAGGCTTCCAGAAACGTTCTCAAACTATTCTATTTATACAATATACAAAAATAGGTCACCTAAACTTCAGAAAACAAACTGGCGCACGCGGAGTGTGGGTGGAGTGTGGGTGAATTACCCGCACTGTACCCGCACTATATGTGTTGTCTTCATCTTCAGTTCTCAGATCTAGGGTGCGGTTGGATTACCCGCACTTTACCTGCACTTAAACCGTACTTGACCCCCATTTTAATGTCAGGTGCAAATCCACTCCTCTATTTGAGCAACAGTGCGGGTGGAGTGCGGTTGGATTACCCGCACTTGACCCGCACTTCATCTATCAGGTGCAAATCAGCTTCTCTGGTTTGAGCAATAGTGCGGGTTGATTACCCGCACTGTACTCGTACTCTTCTCACACTGTACTCGCACTTTAACTTTAGGTACAAATCAGCTTCTCTTGTTTTGGCAACAGTGCGGGTGGAGTGTGGTTGGATAACCCTCACTGTACCCGCACTTTAACTCATCTTCAGCATCAAGTCCCGGCTATTGGAATGAGTGTGGTTGGAGTGCGGTTTCGACCCGCACTGGACCCGCACCGTAGAGCTGCTTCTGATCCTTTGTCTTTCCTTTTGCCCTTTTTCTGCCGAAACCACCGCAACATGTTTCCAAACCCATCATTGCACCATTTCCTACAATTATGCACATAAAAACCCATTAGAGATACCAAAAAGCATGAAAACAGAACACAATTCTGTTTCCTTTAACTTGTTTTAGAGTGCATTTTTGTGTATAATTGGCTTTTCTTAGTGATTGCAGTCATTCAGTGCATTTCAAGTGTCGGAAACAGAAATTGTGACTTTCAGGCGAAAAAGGGATCTGAAAATACTCTAAGAATGATTAAACTAACCTAGAGGGGGGGGGGGGGGGGGGGGGGGGGTAGGTTTTAACCAAATTAATCACCATCTTTTTGGTTAGGCAAATTTAATCTCAACAACCCGTAACCTCTAAAACAAACAATCATTGTAACAAAATGCGGAATATAAAAGATAGACACAATGATTTATTTTACGTGAGAAAACCTCAATAGGGTAAAAAACTCACGAGCCTAATTGACAATCGAACCCTCAAATCCACTATTTACAAAAACAATTACACCCTAGGTTGACCACATCACACCCGATCGGTTACTAATCCGTTTTTACTACCCTTATGTCTTTAATAGTGATTTTAGGCTCTTGCTTGTATACTATCCACGACACATACAAGACTTAACTCTTAAGAGAAGAGATATGCAACCTAATGTGAATATGAGAATATTATAAATGCACAAATGCTAGGTCAACACATTTAATGCTTATCTAGTCATGGATGAATGATTCAGACAATCCTATATAACATGTTACTATATGACATACATATAACTTAACTATATGAAATATATGCAAACCTAGATGAAATAGCTATCACAATACAAAACCCAACAAACACACAAATATCTCATCTTAAAGATAAAAACTCAAACTTGATGCAAACAAGTCATAAAAGAGCTATCTTACTAAGGTAGAACACAAGAATGAATGGTGTTAACGGAAAATTTGCTCGGGGTGAGATATCTCAATTAACACCCTCAAGACCACTACCATAAAGATGGTGGCCAAGGTCAAATGTATTCTAAATAGTGCTTCTTCAAATGACAAAAAAAAAATAATACTATCAGTACCATCAAAAAAGAATGGAAATGCTTTCTTTATTTTTATTTATGGTGTATCGTGTACAAATATCTCTCAATTTCTCCCAATTTCTCTAGGGTGTAGTAGGGTTGTCGTCGTATGCCTGTCGAAAAGTAGTCATATATCTGTCGAAAAGTCATCCCCTTCTCTCTTCCTCTTTCTTTCTATTTATACATAGTTTTGTTAGGTTAAATCAACTGATTCTCTCCTTGATTTTCTTAGTCTCTTCCATCCTTATCGGGCGGGATTTCTCATTTAAATGTCATTGACTTTGTGTTAATAGCCGAATTGAGAATATCTTGGTGGAGATCAGTTTGTTTCCTCTTTGGACTCTATTACTTGTTTTGTACGTACCAGATATGATCCAGTGTATCTTCGTATCTTCACAGCATGATCCTTCGTAGAGGTCGTTGAATATTGTATGTATGGCGAGGTAGATCAGATAGTGAGGTAGATAAGTGTCGTTGAATACGGTATGTATGGCGAGGTAGATCAGATGGCGAGGTAGATCAGTGTCTTGGCTCTGGTATTCAGGTGTTTAACCTAGCCAGGAGATCGATCTGACCTCCCGTGATTTCTTGGAGCTTGATGCAGCCCCCTGCGGATACCCCTCTATAACAGAGGGGTTTATGCAAGCTTCCAGAGAGGTTACGAGGTAATCTCGATCCCGGGAGAGCTCCCTAATTTCATGTTTGGTGATGCGGGCTCAGTCTGATCGCGTCGGGCTCTACTCCGGGTGTTTATAGAGCTCGCCTTTATTTCTGTGGGGTGGTATCGTAGCTCGGCTTTAGGAAGCGGGGTCTCCTAGTGGATGACCTCAGGCCTGGAGTCAGACTAGGAGGGTGAAAAATTTCCTTTTGGTCCCTATCCAAATTTGGCTATTAACAGAATTCCCCTCTGACTTGAACGCTGGTGGTTGAGTTTGTGGTTAGAGTCAGATTTCTTATTTTATTTGGAAAAATTTTCCTCCATTACCTTTACTAGAATCTTGGCAGAAATATTTTCATTAATTGCCCCAAGTGATGTGGTGCACGTAGATTGGGGTATTCAAATTAATCCGGCTACGTTACGGCCACTCCATGATTCGGGGCAACCCACCACCGAAAATTTTGTTCTTGGGTTGTCGACGTCACTGCTCTGTCCGCTCCTATTTAAACTCGACACTTCCACTACCTTCCTCATACATTCACCTCTTTCAAGTTTCAAATTCTCTTTTGGAAAGAATTTCATCTCATTTTTCCCAACTTCGCTAAATTTTCTTCTACTATGTCGAAATATAGCTGTGATTCTGTCGACTATATTGTCAATGGTGAGGAGGTCGCTAGTCTCACCCTCGGCAAGTGAGCGCGTAAAGGTTTCAACAGTGACGACTCTTCACCAAGTCCCCAGCACCGGGGGTCTACTAGAAACGTAGCCATTGGGACCGGGTTCTCTAATCGACCTGACAATCCTCTGGATTGGGTTGACAAAGATTATGACAAAGAAGGTAGGGAGGATGCTGCCAGGAAGTGTCAAGTCACAGTTGCTGGTCCTTCGTTGGAGAGGCTTGCCCCTTATGATTTTAGGGTTGTCCCCGACTCTATCGTTGATCCGAACTCGATTGACTGTTTGAGATCCAAATACGGCATCCCTGACAGTGTCTCTATCTTGGTCCCTCCCAAAGGTTACGAGTTCTTCAATCCCTCCAACGGTGTGCTTCCGATTCATGTGGCGGCTCTCAAGAATGGGGTCAGGCTTCCCTTTTATCCTACCCTTCGACTAGCTCTCAATGCTATCCAGCTTGCCCCTCTCCAGTTGACGCCTGGCTTCTGGAGGCATTTGATTGGTTTCCTCATGCTGTGGAATGAATAATACCAGTTGAGCAATGTGATGAGAGAGCCCAGAACAGAGGAGTTAGCCTACCTTTTTCAAATCGGGAGCCTCTTCGGTGCTCCCCGGGGTCAGTTCTATGCAAAAGCCAAGAACAAGCTCAATTTTATCATTCCTGGGGCTTCGAAGAAAGATCCCGCCCGGAAGGAAAAGTGGATCTTGGCAGGGGGTGACTGGGGGAGCTCGATTTTTATTGGGGGGCATGAGTTCGAGGTCTCCACAGTTTTTAGTGACAAACCATCGTGGGACAGCGATTCCCTGCCACCTGAGTCAGAAGCTGTTTTGAAGGCTATTCTAGCCAGAAACTACTTGAACCTGAAGTACCCAACCACAGAAGCCTTCGATCCCCGCCGGGTGAATCAATACCTGCTGATCTCCGATGCTACTCCTCGTAAGTAACACTGAATCGTCTTGCTTTGTCTATTTGACCAGCTTAATTCTGACATTCCCCTTTTGTTTCATTTACTTAAAGTTTTTGTTGTTAAGCCAACTTCTCGTGAAGCTCAGCAGCTCAAGCAAGCTCGCACTCCTCCCCCATCCATCAGACTGGCGCGAGGGGCTTCCCTTGCTACCTCGGAGAAGGAAAGGCTGATTGTTTCTGTTGGGATTATGCTTGCTCCCACTCCATCGCCTTCCCAGGTGAAATCCAAGATGGCTACCTTTGCGTCGTGGGCTTCCAAAACGATAAACAAAGGGGCTTCCATTTCCCAGGTAGCTGGCATTACTACTTATGCTTCTTCTGCTCCCTCGGCTGATGCTGTTGCCCCACATGCTCATCTACCTGATGTCGCTGCGATTCCAACCCCTGAGCTTCAGAGGGCTTTGAAGCGGGTGTCGTAGGGATTCTTCCTAGTCGCTTTAGTCGAGCTTGACGGGGCAGGACGAGGTCTTGGAACAATTCATCGCATCCTGCCCGGGTGGTGGGATATCTGGGATGGCCACGATGCCCGTCGATGTCTTGCTCACCAAGGGGTCTGCTATCTTAGCAGAGGTAATTGTTGTTTTTCCTGTACAGCTCTTGAAACTGCTAACTTGCTCGGTTCCTAACCCTTGCTTTGTATCTTGTACGCCTTCAAGTTAAATGTAGCTATGGGCCACCATGTAATCCTCCTTTATGATTGGCCTGCTAAGGCTGAAGCCGAAGCTGAGAGAGCCATGGGATTGCTCAAGCGGGCTCAAAAATTAGTAGAAGAGATGACCTCCAGCAAAGGAAAAATGGAGACCGAGCTGGTAGAGCTTCGTTGTGACTATGATAGGACAAAGCTGTCCTTTGATCAAGAAATTCTCTAATCTACCTAAAAGGCCAGGCAGAGGGATTCTTGGAAAATCGAGGCTAAGAAGTTGGACCTCGAGAATCGGGGTTTGATTGCTCAGGTGGCAAAACTGCAGGCTGATGCGGAGACCTCCTTTAGTGATGAATATTTCTATGCTTCTTTTCAAGTTGCAGAGGCTCTCCCCCTTCCCTTTGATCTATCATCCATCGTTGATTGGGATAGAGAGGAGATAATGATTAAGGCTGCTGAGTTGTCTCGCCCTGACGATGATAGAGCGGTTCCCTCCAACCAGGAAGGAGCCGGGAAACAGCCTGTTCAGGCAGATCCTCCCCTTCCTTCTCCCATCTTTACTTCTTCAGGTTCTAGGGAATATTCAAGTAAGGTTCTGCTCGTGCGGTCCTAAGAAGATCAACCAGGAGCTGTGGGAGGAGCAAAGAACTCGTCTGAGGGACATTCTAGAGTGGAAATGGAGGTCGACAGGAGCCAGACGGGATCCCTGGCTGCCCTTCTTGATGCGGCTATCCCTCTTGAGGTCATGGTAGTGATCAATAAAGTCTTGGAGGAGGATCTAGCTGATCAGCAGGAGGAACCTCTGAAACGAGAGATGGTTGGCGAGGGTAGCCAAGATGGGCAACCACTTGGAGAAGGAGTTGATGGCGAGGATCAGCACGAGGGAAGGGGAGCAGCAAGGGGAAATCAAGAGGGCTCCGAAGCTTGACGCTACATGTTCATGGCTGGCTTTGATTGCCCAGAAAAGAGGGTGTGCACCCTGCTTTACTCATGATTAGTTTAGTTGGTCTTTTTTTTGTAGCCTGGATTCGGGGATTGGGCTTCCTGTTTGATGGATGTAGCCTTACTAGGGGATATGCTCCTTTGTTATTAATGAGAAACTGATATAACTTCCTTCATATTTGTTTTGATCGACCTTGATTTACGAGCTTCCACCTCGATTGAGATCTTCTTGCTTTATTTGTGATCCTGACCATGAGTCAAACCTGCATCTTTGATGATGATTTGTTCATACTTCAATCTAGCTTCGTAGGGAACTCTTATCGAGATGATCTTAATCTTGCAAACGAAACAAGTATTTATATTTAAATCTATTTCAGAAGAGGTAGCCCGATAGAGGCATCAGGGGGGATGTCTAGCCATTTCATGGTCTCGAGATCTAGATGGCAACTATGCTCTTACACTCAGACCCTTCTTGGGGGTGGTAGCCCGACCAAGGCATCATGAGGGTTGTCTAGCTATTTCATGGTCTCGAGATCTGGATGGCAACTATGCTCTTATACTCAGACCCTTTTTGGGGGTGATAGCCCGACCAAGGCATCAGGAGTAACGAGGGACGAGGGTGCTTTCCCGGCCACTCCCTGGTCTCGAGATTTTGATGGAAACTATACTCTTACACTCAGACCCTTCTTGGGGATGGTAGCCCGACCAAGGTATCAGGAGGGCTGTCTAGCTATTTCCTGGTCTCAAGATCTGGATGGAAATTATGCTCTTACACTAAGAACCTTCTTGGGGGTGGTAGCCCGACCAAGGCATCAAGAGTAACGAGAAGGCTTCCGCGGCTAGTCCCTGGTCTCAAGATTTGGATGTCAACTATGCTCTTACACTCAGACCCTTCTTGGCGGGGGGGTGGTGCCCGGCCAAGGCATCAGGGGCAGCGAGGGGGTTTCCCTGGCTCATCCCTGGTCTTGAGGTGACTATGTCGAACTTCCTAGTCGAATATGTAGATACTAATGTTGAACATAATCGGAGATAAAGAAAAAAACACAGACTTTATTGATGATTGAGATGTAGTACATCGTTATTAGGGATTTTATTGAAACCTAAATAGGGGTAATCTGCTTGGAAGCTCTCTGCTCAGGGGTAGAATTTCCTCAAGTGATCTGCGTTCCAGGTGTGGTCGATGGGTCGTCCATCCTTGTCTTCGAGTTTGTAGGCTCCATTGCGAGCAACTACCTTTATCAAGTACGACCCTTCCCAATTGGGGCCTAGGACTCCATCCGACCATTTTCGAGTATTCGAGGTCACCTTCCTGAGCACCGGATCTCTTTCTTTGAAATTCTGGGCTCTGACCCTTTGGTTGAAATACCTAGAAATCTTGCTCTGGTAGATCGCTACTTTCTCAGCTACCCGGTCTTGTTTCTCCTCTAAGAAGTCTAGATTAGCTCAGAGCTTGACCTCGTTGCTTTCAGGTTCAAAATGCTGCACCCTGAATGAAGTCAATTTATGCTCGATGGGGAGGACTGCTTCAACTCCGAAAGCCAGGGAGTAAGGTGTCTCCCCGGTAGCTGTCCTCGTTGTAGTCCGGTATGCCTAGAGGACCTCGGGCAGTTCTTCGGCCCATTTGCCATTTTTCTGCTATAGTTTCTTCTTTAGAAGCTTCTTGATAGTCTTGTTGGTGGATTCCACCAACCCGTTGGTCTAAGGATGGGCTACTGAAGCGAGCTTGAGGTCGATTCCTAAACCCTTGCAGAAGTCTTTGAATCGGGCGTTGTCGAACCGCTTGCCCAAGTCGGCCACAATGATGAGAGGAGTCCTTAATCTATAAACCATGTTAGTTTTGATGAACCTGGTCGTATTCTTTTCATATATTCAAGAAAGAGACCCGGCCTCGACCCATCTTGTGAAATAATTGATAGCCATGATGGTATATTTAACTTGTCCAGGAGCAGTGGGAAGCGGTCCAATTAGGTCGATCACCCACATGGCAAAGGGGTAGGGTGAACTGAGAGATGACTGTAGCTCTGGTGGCAAGTGGTTCAAGTTCGAGGTCCTTTGACATGGCTCACAAGATCGTACAAAGCTTCTTGTGTCTTAGTGGATGGTCGGCCAGTAGTACCCCATACGAAGCACTTGATACGCTAAAGCTTCTCCACCGATGTGGTTCCCGCAGTCTCCAGAATGAACCTCTCTTAACGCCCATGTAGCGTCATTAGGATATAAACATTGAAGTAAGGGGAGGGATCTACCACTCATGTAGAGGTACCCATCTACAAGGCAATATCGGACAAAGAGCCTTTTAATTCTTCTGGATTGATCGGGCTCCTCGGGAAGCTTTCCCTCTTGGAGGTAGGCAACGATCAAGTCTATCCAGCAAGGCTGACGATCCAGGGAGCAGATTTCCTTGCTTACGGCTATACTTGGTTGGGAGATCACTTGGAGGGGAACTCACAGTGGTAAGGATTGGCCTCTATTTGTGGCTATTTTAGCTAAAACATCCGCGCGGTGGTTTTGGTGTCGAGGCACCTGATCGATCTTGAACCCCTTAAACTTATTTTTAAGCGACTGAGCTAGCCTTAGGTAGGCGGCCATGTTATCTCCCTTTGCCTGGTACACCCCAGACACCTGATTGACCACAAGTAATGAGTCGCTCTTGATTTGTAGGTAGTCGGCCTCCAGTTCGATGGCTGTCTTCATCCCGGCTAGGAGGGCTTCGTATTCCGCTTCATTATTGGTGGCTTTGAATTCGAATATGAAGCAGTGACATAATTCAGTCCCCTCTGGGTCTATTAAAACTACGCCAGCTCCTCCTCCAGCTTGTCCGGATGCACCATCTGTATAGAGGGTCCAGGATTTGCAACCTTCTGGCCAATTATCGATCTCGAAAATCTTCTCAGGGACCATGTTCGATGCTGCGGGATTCCCTTGGCCTAGGAGTGCTGAAAATTCTGCAACGAAGTCTGCCAAAGCCTGCGCTTTGATCGTGGTCCTAGGCTTATATTTTAAGTCGAACTGAGTGAACTCTACGGCCCATAAGACTAGCCTCCAGGACACGTCCGATCTTTGTAAGAATTGGTAGAGAGGTTGGTCCATCACCACTGCTATTGAATGAGCTTGAAAATAGGGACGGAGCTTCCTCGCCGAGGTCACCAAAGCATAAACGAGCTTCTCCAGGAGAATATAATTTTTTTCTGACTTGGTTAAAGCATTACTCATGTAGTATATGGGCCTTTGAATCCCGTCACCACATTCCTTGGCCAAAGCTCCGCTTACTGCAGTTTCTTAGACGGCCAGGTGGATTTGTAGCTCATCTCCGGGATCCGGCTTGACTTACAGTGGTGGGCTTGTTAGGTATCTCTTCAAGGATTGAAAAGCTTGCTCGCTCTCTGGGCTCCATTTTATGTTTCTCCCTTGCTTAATGGCTTTGAAGAATGGGAGGCACTTATCGGTGGAGCGAGAGATGAACCTGTTGAGTGCCGCTACACGCCAAGTCAAAATTTGCACCTGTTTAAGTGATGTGGGGGATTCCAGGTCCAAGATAGCTTTGATTTTTTTGGGTTGGCCTCTATTCCTCTCTCATGAATCATGAAACCTAGAAACTTCCCCACTGTTACCCCGAAAGCGCATTTGGAGGGGCTCAAACGCATCTGGTTTTCTCTTTGGATAAGAAAAGTCTTACGAAGGTCTTCCCGATGTCCTTCTGCGGTTGGTGATTTTGTGATCTTGTCGTCGATGTATACCTCCATCGTCCTTCCGATCTCAGGCTTGAACAGCTTGTTAACCAACCGTTGGTATGTAGCCCCCACATTCTTCAAGCCAAACGACATTACCTGGTAGTGGTACAAGCCCTGCCCAGTGATGAAGCTGGTCTTATCTTGGTCAGCCGAGTGCATCTTAATCTGGTTATACCCTGAGAACGCGTCCATAAAACTAAGAAGTTTATTTCTGGATGTGGAGTCAACCAGTTGATCTATTTTTGGTAAAGGAAAGCTGTCTTTTGGACATGCCCGGTTAAGGTCGATGTAATCGAGACACATACGCCATTTCCCATTCGCCTTCGTAACCATGACCACTTTGGCGATCCATTCGGAGTAGCGCACTTTTCTGATGAACCCTGCTTTGATCAATTTGTCTACTTCTTCCTGCACCACAGCGTTAAAGTGATGCCTCTTCTGTTTGACGGCCTAGACTATTGGATCTACTGCTAATCGATGGGCGGCCAATGACACCGGGATCCCGGGCATCTCATTGTGGCTCCAAGCGAAGATGTCGCTGAATTCTCTAAGAAGCCCAATTAGGCCTTCTTTCACTTCTGGTTCGAGGGTATCCCCGACCTTGACGACCTTAGAGGGATCGTCATTTATAATGGGTATCTCCTCTAGTCTATCTACGGGTTGCCCGCTGGCCCATTCCTTGCTTTGTTCTTCCTCATAAGGCATAATGGGTTCACTCTCTGGATGCTCTGCGGGCTCCATATCTTCCTGGATTATCCGGGATGCCTTCATATCTTCCTAGATTATTCTGAATGGCTCCATGTCCTGGATTGTTGCAACCTGTACGAACTGTTTCGCTAAAGCTGTAGGATTGGCGGACACTGCGTAACACTTCCTAGCTGCTTTCTGGTCTCCGCCTACCTCCCCCACCTTGGTTCCCACCGGGAACTTCAGGACATTGTGGTATATAGATAAGACTCCCTTCATAGAGGACATGAATGGTCTCCCTAGGATGGCGTTGTAGGCCGATGGGGTGTCAACCATAACAAAATCCGTCATAACATTCTGTTGGAGAGGTGTGGTTCCGACGATCACTTGGAGGATCTTCGATCCCACCAGTATGATCGAATCCCTAGTGAACCCATAAAGCGGAGTTGTACAACTATTGTAACACCATTGCTTCAGATTTAATTTTTCCAAGGTATCCTTGAAGAGGATATCTACACTGCTGCCAATATCTACGAGCACGCGATGGACCAGGTAGTTGGCAATTTGTATCGTGATCACCATGGGATCATCATGAGGTTGCACGGTGTTAAAGACATCTACTTTAGTGAAAATGATATGTGCTAACTGGGAGGGCTCTATCGGGCTTTGGCTAACCTTGAAGATACCCCGACCTTCTTCTACATGGGGAATCTTCCTTGCATGGTTTTTCCTGGAGTTATTTGAGGTACCGGCCAATGTGGGACCTCCGCTGATGGTGTGTATCATCTGTATATGTTGCATTAGGTCAGTTTGTTCCCTCTTTTTCTTCTTCGCATGCTCGCGGATCTCGGCTTGTACCTCTCTTCCAGTCTGAATATTGTCTCTGACCTTCTGCAAGAACTCAATCAAACATCCTCCCCTTATCAGGGCTTCGATCTGGTTGCGCAAATTATAACACTCTGAAGTGTTGTGGCCTACGTCTTCATGGAAGTCGCAGTACTTGTACAGGTTCCTCTTGTCGACATGGGCTTTCATGGGTGCGGGCTTTTGGAGTAGCCTCTTATCCTTTATAGCAAGGTAGACTGTTTCCCGGGAGGCGTTCATGGGGGGTGTAATAATCATACCATTTCTCCTCTCGCATTATGGGAGCTACAGTCCTAGGAGGAGGCGAATCTCGATGAGGGATTCGTTTTACTGGATACCTTTCTTGCCTGAGCTGAGCAGCGGGGAAACGGTATGTCGATCTATTGGGGGGTTTGTTCTGATTTTTCTGAGCTGGCTCAGATTTGGGAGCTTTTTTTTTCTGACACTTTGCCGTTCTCATATCATCGTGTTCCATCTTGACTTTGAGCTGTTCGTCGATCTCGACCTGCTCAAGAGCCCGATCGTAGGTCTCCTGGTAAGTCTCTAGAGATCTCTTGGCGAATGAACGAAAAAGTTTTCCCGCCCACAGGTTCAGCCTGAAATTGGTGAGAGTCTCTTCTCGGCGAAGTTTCCCATCTGTATGACTTCTTTGTGAAAACGTTCCACGTACGATCGAAGTGTTTCACCCCGCTCCTGAATCACATATTGGAGGTGTATGAGATCTTTTGGATGAGGTTTGACTTCTTGGAACTGTGAGCAAAAATCTGTTGATAACTTTGTGAAAGAATCCACGCTATCAGCAGGCAGTTTCTTGAACCAGGTCTTCGCGTTGTTGGTTAGGGTCATTAGGAACATCCTACACATAGCTGCTCTGGTGGTATTCTGGACCTCCATCTATTGGATGAAGCTCTCCAGGTGACTTAAAGGGGTCTTCTGTTCCGGAGAACTTATCTGTTGGCATTTAAAATTTTAGGGGGAGCTCCGCTTCTCGGATCCTCATGGTAAAGGGAGCGTTCATCTTGCTTAATGGATCCTTCTTATCCTCCTTAATCTTTCCCTTTCTTATCTGCTGGACCTCTTTCTGTAGCTTTGCCAACTGATCCCTCAGTCGCTTATTCCCGGGTTTCTTTGAATTGACCTCGAATTCTTCACTGTCGGATCCCTCCAATGAACTGGCTACCTCTACCCGATCCTCTTCACGGGCGGGATCCACTCGGAAGGTTCGTCGACTTCCTTCCTCTTGGGCCTGGGATTCCTTTCTTGATGCCATCGAGTGGGGTGCCTCTCGTTGCTCCCGGGTTAGAGCATCTGCTACAGACTTAACTCGCTTGGGCTGATATTGTGATGGTCTTTTTGGAATTGGGGGCATGAGACCTAGTCTATCCCGGATCGAAGGTTGGGGCCCAGTCCTTTCGCGAGCTAGCTCTAGAAGAGGAGGTCCCAGGCGGTCGAAAGCAGGCTGCCTGGTCCCGGGCCTGCTCGGTTCTCCCTGATCATTTGGGTTTGTTGGTTGGATTGTGATGCCTTTGGTGGGCATGCGGATGCTAACAGTTTCCATAAAGGTTGCCGCTTGTTAGTCGAGCGCGGCCTGGCTTATCATAAGGTGGCCAGAAGCCCGTGCATTAGTCGTCTGGACTAGAGCTTGACTACAATTTCCAGACTTCTTCCCCTTCCTTAGGGCGTTTCGTGTTGGCATCGCCGAAGGTTGTTCTGAAGCTCTGTGCTGTCCTATGGAGGAGCGGAGCCTCATGGTTTTTGTAAAACAGTCAAAATGCAAATCGTTGATTTGATTTACTGGGTATGGGTGGTTTCCCACAGACGAAGCCAGAAAGTGTTAACGGAAAATTTGCTCGGGGTGAGAAATCTCAATTAACACCCTCAAGACCACTACCACAAAGATGGTGGCCAAGGTCGAATGTATTCTAAATAGTGCTTCTTCAAATGACAAAAAAAAAATAATACTATCAGTACCATCAAAAAAGAATGGAAATGCTTTCTTTATTTTTATTTATGGTGTATCGTGTACAAATATCTCTCAATTTCTCTCAATTTCTCTAGGGTGTAGTAGGGTTGTCATCGTATGCCTGTCGAAAAGTAGTCGTATATCTGTCGAAAAGTCATCCCCTTCTCTCTTCCTCTTTCTTTCTATTTATACATAGTTTTTGTAGGTTCAATCAACTGATTCTCTCCTTGATTTTCTTAGTCTCTCCCCTCCTTATCGGGCGGGATTTCTCATTTAAATGTCATTGACTTTGTGTTAATAGCCGAATTGAGAATATCATGGTGGAGATCAGTTTGTTTCCTCCTTAGACTCTATTACTTGTTTTGCACGTACCAGATATGATCCAGTGTATCTTCGTATCTTCACAGTATGATCCCTCATAGAGGTCGTTGAATACGGTATGTATGGCGAAGTAGATCAGATAGCGAGGTAGATCAGTGTTGTTGAATACGATATGTATGGCGATGTAGATCAGATAGCGAGGTAGATCAGTGTCTTGGCTCTGGTATTCAGGTGCTTAACCTAGCCAGGAGATCGATCTGACCTCCCGTGATTTCTTGGAGCTTGATACGGCCCCCTGCAGACACCCCTCTATGACAGAGGGGTTTAGGCGAGCTTCTAGAGAGGTTATGAGGTAATCTCGACCCCGGGGGAGCTCCCTAATTTCATGTTTGGTGTTGCGGGATCGGTCTGATCGCCTCTGGCTCTACTTCGGGTGTTCCTAGAGCTCGCCTTTATTTCTGTGGGGTGGTATCGTAGCTCGGCTTTAGGAAGCATGGTCTCCTGGTGGATGACCTCGGGCTTGGAGTCAGATTACGAGGGTGAAAAATTTCTGTTTAGTCCCTAGCCAAATTTGGCTATTAACAAATGGAGATGGTGTTCTAGTTACCAAGTCATGTGCTTTGATGTAAACCCATGTAAGAATACATCCTAGATGAAGCTAGATGATGTTTGATTCATGAATGAAAGATGGGTTTTTGGGTTTTGGTCAAGAAAGATTGAATCTTGGTGGCTTTCCTTTCAAGACACTCTTTTCCTATTCAAAGTTACGAAATTTGAAGCTCTAAAAACGAAATGGGGATGAAGAGATGTATATAAAGCAACCCTAAAAGAAACTACGATGTTTTGGAAAAGTTTGCAAGAAGACAAAGCAAAACTGACGTAGTGCACGTGTCCACTGCGCCGGTAGGAACTCGAGCATTGACCCGCAAACATGGGCTTTGCTGGTTCAAGACCAATGAACACACCAGCCAATCGGGGATTAAAACATCATGGACAACTGTGCGGGTAAAGACCCGTGCACTGACCCGCGCATAGAGACTTTGCTGGTTCAAGACCAGCAAACAGACTAGCACATCAGGGACCGAAAACACACCAGGACAATTGCGTTGGTGGTCACGCTGGTTCCTACCCGCACACGTGGACCGGCGCACATGTCCTATCAACGCACAAAAACAAGCACATTTAGACGTGCGAGTGCGGACACAACAACCACACTAAGTCTAGAAATGAAGTGCAAGTGTGATAGAAGAAATGCACATATGAGCAGTAAGGAAAAAACTGCATGTCAATACAAATACACGTAAGTGTGTGTGCAATGTGTAAATGATGCACAAATATAAGAAATAATGAACACATATGCAAGCTGAACAAAGCATGCATAAGTAGAGTGTGTGTCTGTGTGTGTGTGTGTGTGTGCAACTAAATCTCTTCAAAGAGTTAAGCAAGTGATGTACCTTCTTAAAGCGCTTTGGGATGTCCGGAAGCATGTCAATCACAATCACCTAAGCTACCCGTTACATAACAATCCCAATATGGTTTTGTTAACGAAATAAGCCAGTCATAAAGCCCCCCCTTTGGCTATTTCGTGACAAAACTACCACTCACAAAGCAACCTCACAATTACAAAAGAAAGTCGGTCAACATAATTTTCTACATTACAATAAAGCCTATAATCTGAGTCTTGAACATCTTCAAGTCAATCCAACGCTTGTAGAGAAAAATTCCAACATACACACAATCAACAAGATAAAACAAAAATACCTTCCAAGAATAAGTGTGTGAGAGGTGCTTTCAATAAACATAAGCAACAAAAGCAATATTTGCAATAGCCTCAATAAATTGAACCAATCAAATAAAGTAATCATGTTATGAAATGCAATACTCCCCCCTAAATGATCGCCCTCAACTCTCCCTAAACCTAATGCCAAAGAAACCATTATTTCTCACAACCTTTCTCCCTCTTTTTGTCATGAGATAGGCAAAGGAAGTCCCCTTTAATAGGTAAGCTTTTGGCAAGAAGAGCTCATAGCACAAATACATATGCATAATCATATAAGCAACTTTATGTAGCTTAATTAAGTAAGAGAGATTCAAGAAGTTTTATTTTATGAAAATGTGTGACACGATGTTTTGCATGCAAGACATGTTGTATTCAAGTTCAAAACAATGGTATTTGGCAAAGCAAACAACAAGGGTTTCCAAAAAGAAGTCAAACCAATTTTCACCCTTTGTCATGATTTCAAGCAATGATATAGATTTTATAAGAAATTCAATTTAAAGAGCAACTATATCAAACTTTATAAGCGAAACAAGACATGTGCGACTTTTGCACTCTTTTTGATTTTTTCGGGTAAGATACCCGTACGATAGTAGCCTTGTTCAACTAATAAAGAGAGAGAAGACTAAATTTGGATGAGTCATCCTTATTTAATGAATGGAAACAAGGTCCTTGTTAACGAAAAATTTACTTGAGACGAGAAATCTCAGTTAACACCCACAAGACCACTACCACGGAGGTGGTGGCCGGGGGTAAGTACCTTGGGTACCTAATTTGTAATGGAGGTAAAAACACTGATGCTAACACAAGATGAAAGGGAATATATTGACTTTATTATCAATCACGTTTAATGTACAAAAATCTGTCAAATAATATCAATCTCTTTGAGATACAGTATGATGGCAATCTCGTGCCTGTCGAGAAGTAGAAAAAAAAATGATCCTCCTTTCGATGGAGCTCCAATCCTCCATTTATACGTAGTCCTGATAGGTTAAGTTCATGATTTCCCGCCTTGATTTTCTCAAAAATCTCTCCCTCCTTATCGGGTGGGATATTTTATTTAAAAATCATTGACTTTGGTTTAATAACAGATTCGAGAATATCTTAGGTAGAGATAAGTTTGTTTCCTTTTTGGACTCAGTCACTTGTTGTACACGTAGTGTTTCAATGTTTGTTGTAGGTATGATCCCATGTATCTTCATGGTGTGATTCTTCATAGAGGTCGTCGAGTATGGCATTTACTATTTCGTAGAGAGAAGTGCCCTGGTCTTGGTGCCAGGAGCTTGGTCTGACTTTTCTAGGTCCCTTGGAGCTTTAAATGCCCCCATGTGGGCGGTCTTCGATGGCAGCGGGGCTTCGACGAGCTTCCCCCTACTTGTCCAAACCGGTCCGAACCCTCATTCAGTGAGGTGGAGAGATATTATAGTGCGAGCTTGGAGCCTAATAGGTTTCTCTCTGAGTTTGGAGAGAATGACGGGCTTCTGGGGAGGTTGCGAAGTAATTTTGACCTCGGTGTTATGAGCTCGATCCGATCGTGTCGGGCTCCGTCTTGGGTGTTTCCAAAGCTCAACGTCCTTTCCTCGCTTCTACGGGGTGGCTCAGTAGCTAGACCCCTGGACTCGTGATTCCATGGTGGATAATCTTGGGCCTGGATTCTGGCTAAGAGGGTAGAGAATTTCTCTTTGGTCCCCAGCAAAATTTGGCTATTAACAGAAGTCCCCTCTGACTTGAACACCAGTGATTGAGTTTGGGTTCGAGTCAGATTCCCTATTATAATTGGGAAATTTTCCCTCCATTACCGTTACCAGAATCTTGGTGGAAATCTTCTCATTAATTGCCCAAGTGACGTGGCGAGTGTAGACCGGTGTATTCCCAAAATAATCCGGTTGCATTACGGCCATTCCGTGATTTGAGGCAATCCCATCAAAGATTTTGCTTTTGTGTCAACGAATCCACTCTTATTTAAACCCGGCTGTTTCACCACCTTCCTCATACTTTCCCTTCTTTCAAATTTCAAACTTTATACGGAGAAAAAGTTCCTCTTCCTTTCGTTGGCCTCGCAAACCTCGCTCTACCATGTCAAAAACAAGCCGTGACTCTGTCAATTCCATTGTGGATGGCGAGGAGGTTGCCAGTCTCACCCACGAAAAGCGGGCACACTAGAGCTTAGACAGCGATGACTCTCAACCAAGACCCTGCACTGGCGGTCGAATAGAAACGTGGCCATTGGGATCGGGTTCTCTAACCAACCTGACAATCCTCTGGATTTGATTGACGAAGGCTCTGACAAAAAGAATAAGGATGACGCTGCCGGGAAGGGTCAAGTCACAGGTTGCTGATTCTTCTCTGCAGAAGCTTCCTCTCTATGACTTCAGGGTTATCCCTGATTCTATCATCGACCCGAATTCGATTGACCGCTTGAGGTCAAAGTATGGCATCCCTGATAGTATTTCTATCTTGGTTCCTCTCAAAGGCTATGACGTCTTTAATCCTTCCGATGGCATGATTTTGATTCGTGTGGCTGCTCTCAAGAATAGGGTCAGGCTTCTCCTTCATCTTACCCTTTGACGAGCTCTCAACGCCCTATAGCTAGCTCTTCTTTAGTTGACGCTCGGCTTCTGTAGGCATTTGATTGGCTACCTCGTGCTGTGGAGGGAACAATGCTAGGTTAGTAAAGTGACGAGGGAGCCCGGGCAGAAGAGCTGGCTTACCTTTTTCAAATCGAAAGCCTATCTGGTGCTCCCCGAGGTCAATTCATTGGCGGGCACTAGTTCGTGGTCCCCACAGATTTCAATGACAAACCATCCTGGGACCGGGATTCCCTGCCAACTGAGTTTGAAACTATTCTGAAGGCTATCCTTGCAAGGAACTATTTGAACCTGAAGTTCCCAACTGCCGATTCCTTCAATTCTCACAGGGTGAATTAATACCTGCGGATCTCCGATGTTACTCCTCGTAAGTAACACTAAGTCATCTTGCTTTGTTTTGTTGACTAACTCAGTCCTGATATTTTTTTAGCAGTTTCTGTCGTTGAACCAGCTTATCGTGAAGCCCAACGATCACGACAAGCTCTTAGTCCTCTTCCCTCTGCCAAATTGACGCGAGAGGTTTCTTTTGTTACTTCGGAGAAGGAGGGGCTAACTGTCTCTGCCGGGATCGTGCCAGCTCCTGCTCTATCCCTTTCCCCAGCTGGGTCTAAGATGGCCAACCTCACGTCGCGGGCTTCTAATGCATTAAATAGGGGAACCTTTGCTTCCCAGGCTGCTGATAAAATTGCCTCTGCCCCCTCTGCTGTTATTGCTACTACTACTGCTCCCACGGTTAACCCACCTAATATCTCTGCTTCTTCCAACTCCTCGAGCTTCGGAAGACCTCGAGGCTGGTGTTGCAGAAATTCTTCCTGCCCGCCCCCTTTATCAGTCGAGCTCGACGGGGCAGGATGAAGTCCTAGAGCAATTTATTGCTTCTTGTCCAGGTGGTGGGCTCTCTGGGATGACTGTCTTGGCTGAGGTAATTATTTTTCCTTTGTGCTTTTTTTGCAACTGCTAGCTTTGCATCCTATAGGCCTTCAAATTTAACGTAGCCATGGGTCATCAGGTAGCCTTCCTCCATTATCGGGCCATGAAGGCTGAGGCCGAAGCTAAGAAGGCCATGGGATTACTCACACGAGCTTAGATACTAGTATAGGAGATGACCTCCAGTATAAAGGGAATAAAGGATGAGCTAAACGAGCTCCGCTGTGATTATGAGCGGATGAAGCTATCCTTTGATCAAGAAATCCTTCATTCTAATTGACGGGCTAGGCAGAGGGATTCTTGGAAAGCCGAGGCCAAGAAGTTGGACCTCGAGAATCAGGACCTTTATACTCAGGTGGCCAAGCTGCTAGCTGAGGCGGATGCCTCTTTCAACGATGGGTATTTTTATACCTCTTTCCAGGTTACAGAAGCTCTTCCTCTTCTCTTTAACCTATTGACTATCGCCGGTTGGGATAGAGAGGAGATACTGGCTAGGGTCGCCGAAATGTCTCGCCCTTAGGGTGATTGAGCGGTTCCTTCTAGCCTGCCTGGAGTCGAGAGTCCACCTATCGAGGCAGATCCTTCCCTTCCTCCTCCTATCCTCCCCGTCTCAGCTCCTGGAGAATCCTCAAGTGGGGTTCCGCCCGTGCAGCCCGATAGAGGTCAACTAGAAGCCTGAGAGGGGGCAAGAGACTGCTTGGAAGAAACCTCAAGGGTAGAGTTGGGGGTTGACCGAAGCAGGAAGGAATCTATGGTTTCCCTTCTTGATGCGGCCATCCCTTCTGAAGTTATGATAGTGGTCAGTGAGGTTTTAGAGGAGGACCCAGCTGAGCAGCTGGCAATCGAGGAACCTCCGGTGGAAGATGTAGCTTGTGAGGGTGACCAAAACTGGGCCACCACCTGAAGGAGGAGCTGGGGGCGAGGATCATCATGAAGGAGGAATAGCAGGGGGGAATCAGGAGGGTGCTGGAGCTTAAAGCGATCTATTCATGACTTGCTTCGATTGCCTAGAAAAAGGGGGGTGGGCACCCCATTTTACTCATGCTCGGTTTAGTCAATCTTTATGTAGTATTTTTTTGTAGCCTGGAACCGGGGTTTGGGCTCCCTGCTTGATGAATGTAGCCTTACTAGGGGATAGACTCCCTTATCATTAATGAGAATCTGCTATGATTTCCTTCATACTTGTTTTGACTAATCCTGATTATGATCTTCCAACTTGACTGAGAACTCCTTGCTTCATTCGTGATCTCAACCATGATGCGACCTCCAGAATAACTTTGACTTAATGAGATTTGGAAAGGAGAAACTCAAAATCCACTAAGCGTACACCCGCTAGCTAGGTGGTCACCCAGCTTCCAATTTTCAATACTTGGCAGGAATTCCTATCTTTGGGAAAGGGTCCTATTGTATCCTGCATCTTTGATGATCCCTTGTTCAAACTTTAAAATGGCGATGTAGAAGATCCTTATCATGGCGACCTCAATCCCGTAAGTGAAACAATTATATATGTTTGAATCCTTTATGGGGGAAAAAGCCCGATCGAGGCATCATGAGGGCCGTTTAGTTATATCCTGGTCTCGAGATCTCGATGGCAACTATACTCTTACACTCTGACCCTTCTTGGGGGTGGTATCCCGACCAAGGCATTAGAAGGGCTGTCTAGCTAGTTCCTGGTCTTGAAATCTTGATGGCATCTATGCTCTTACACTCAATCTCTTCTTAGGGGTGGTAGCTCGACCGAGTCATCAGGGGGGGCTGTCTAGCTATTTCCTGGTCTTGAGATCTGGATGGCAACTATGCTCTTACACTCAGACCCTTCTTTGGGGCAGTAGCCCGACCAAGGCATCAGAAGTAGCGAGGGGGCTGATGAGAAGGTTTTTGCCGTTAGAAAACCGTTCGTCAAAACAATTTATAAAACCTATGCGATGCATTCACAAGTAGAAATACAAGTAAAGCGGTAAGCACGGGTGTCGTCCACTAAGATCGGAGTAGCGGTGATAAGATTAGGATTAATATAACTAGTATGCATAAAAGTAAAGTGATGGTGAATGAAAATAAAATATAAACTAAACTATGAAAGCAAATAAAATGGGATGACAATGGAGTGATGAATGAATGATGATGGAACTACGGAGTTGATGGACTCGTAAGTGAATATTGGGGCAATTGCAACAAACTCTCAATTAAGCACGTTTTGACAAATGTAACCAACCTAGGGTGTATAGTGTTGGTATATATCTCTAGCAAGAGGTCAACCTAGGGTGTATAGCGAAGACCTCCTACTAGCGATTAATCCCTCCTAAGCAACCAACAATGGCTAGTTACTCAATCGGGACTTGTTCCATGAACGCTCATCTATCTAGCTATGGCTCAACCTATTACTAATGTAGCTATCCTAGGGTGTATAGTGATGGCTTCCAATTCCCTTACAAGTGGCCTACCTAGGATGTATAGTGAAGGCCACCCGTTTGGGATTGGATGAGGCTCGAGGTTATCAACCGAATTCTACTCGAAGGTTAGTTCTCGTAAAATCACTAAAGTAGCCAACCTAGGGTGTATAGTGGAGGCTTCTAATTCTCTCACAAGTGGCTAACCTAGGGTATATAGTGAAAGCCACTAATTCAAGATTAGATTAAGGGCATGGTTGTAGAGCCGGATTTCCAGAAATCCTTCCATTCAATGGAGCATTAGACAACCTAATTGCCTACGCAAGTAATCCAAATCAATCATGCAAGGAGGGTGTATCCAAGCAAATCAATAATGGAAATCAATTCAAGCAATGGAATAAAACATAGAGATAGAATAAATATAACACATAGAGTTTATTTACAAGCCCAAATATCCATCAAACAAATAACATCAACCCCATAGTGGGGTATTTTAGCTACTCATGTTCTATTACAAACCAATAAACTAAGAGAGAGTGTAAAGAGAAAACCCTTGAAGATTGATCTCCTTCCTTGAAGCTTGAATCCAAGTCTCCTAGTTGCCTTTGATTGAGTAGAGATGGTTTGGATGATTAGGAGATGTGTTTCTAGCTTAAACTACAAGTGTTGGGAGGTATGGATGTTCTTTGGTTCGTTCCCATGCTTTTCTATTTATAGGGGATGGAAAAATAAGTCAGTTAAGCTTGCAAACAAAAGCTGTTGCTCGCAGAGTGCGGGTGAATTACCCGCACTGTACCCGCACTGTATGGGTTGTCTTTATCTTCAGTTCTCTGATCTGGGAAATAATGCGGGTGGAGTGCGGTTGGATGACCCGCACTTGACCCGCACTGTACTCGCACTCTACTCGCACTCTAATGTCAGGTGTAAATCCATTCCTCTGTCTTGAGCAATAGTGCGGGTGGAGTGCGGTTGGATTACCTGCACTTTACCCGCACTTTAATGTCAGGTGCAACTCAGCTTCTCTGGATTCAGCAACAGTGCGGTTGGATGACCCCCACTGACCCGTATTTTATCTTTCCTTCATGAATCAGGTCCCGACTATGGGAATGAGTGTGGTTGGAGTGCGGTTGCGACCCGCTCTTGACCCGCACTGTAGAGCTGCTAATGATCCTTTGTCTTTCCTTTTGCCCCTTTTCTGCCGGAATTACCGCAATTAGCTTCTAACACTAGAATTACATCTATTGCCTGCAATTAGCACCACCGAGCCTATTAGACATAAAATATATAGAAAATGCACACAAGAACGAGACAAAGGAATAGGAATGAGGGCCGAAATATACAACAATTTAGGCACGATCAAACACCCCCAAACCAAACCTTTGCTCATCCACGAGCAAACTCAAAACAAAACAAATAAGACACAAACTAAAAATGACTTAAACTAAGAACTTTCCTAGACACAAAGAAAAACTTGCTGTAGAACCAACTAGCAGAGAGATATGCAAAAGCAAATGGGAGTGAGTAATGAGCATATGCAAAATGTTCTAAACAACTCGAAGGCAGCCCAAGGGAAATTGGCACAACATGAATCCCAAACTAAAAATGCCCTCGCCTCAGAAACTACTCACTCTCACACCTCGAGCATAATTCGCTTTAACGTTAGGTTCTCACATGGATATTCTCTTATCTTTCCTCTCAGAACCTAGGTTCACACTCATGCAACATGTTTGCCAATGAATTTATGTAACTGAATCAACTTAGTTGCATACATTTAATGTAGAATAAACGTTGTTTTCAGCGAGTGAGTCTCATGAAAGAATCACGTGTCATGAACGTGGAAAGATCATTCATTAACTAATATTCCCAATCTAGACGTCCCCGAAGATCAACTAGGTCTTTTCCATTTGGTTGTAACGTGGCCACAGTGAATGGTGATTAGAAGAATGAGAAATTTAGGCACAAGCACTAATCAACCAAGTTAAGGCAATACATTCTACACTTAAGCATTTAATTTCTCGTGCAACTCCACTTCCAAATACAATATGGCTTCCAGGCATACAATTAGACTCTACGTGCAATCTTTAACTACTCATGTTACCCATTTGAGTAGCATTTACAATTTACACATGGCATTTGAAGCATATTTTTCTTTTGTTACTTTTTGCTTCTTTCTTTTCTTTTCTTTTCTTTTCATGCCTTTTTACTATGCACATTTTCATATTCTTGCCTAGGTACACGCCATTTATCAAATTAAAGCACAACTTTACATTCATAAGCCTCAACAAGATCAATTAAGAGAGGGTTGGCTAAGTGTTTAGGTTGCTTGGGTTATGGATAACGTGGGTGTAGAATGGAAAAGTCTATATGTGTTTGGCTTCAAAATTGGCTTGGGAGCACACATATTACGGGAATGGGAAGTATTTAGGCTTTCTTTTTGAGTGGCTAAAACACACATTGCCTAATATCACTTCAAAGGATCAATCTACCAAGGGAATAAACGTTTCCGTCAAGCAGTCCACATATATGATGCATGTTCAATGACAAATGATGATTTTGATGTAGTGCGACTATGCATGGTGTTTGAATAGTGTTTAATGATTTGAAAAACATTTTCCCTCAAATATACACGCTTTTGGCTTGTGTTTGTGATCTCACAAGGGAAATCTCCACTATTAGAACAAGGCGCTTGAGCATCGAGTTCCCTAAACTTGGACACTAGAAGATGAGACTAGCCCACGAAGTGCAAGTGAGACCTCTAAAGTGACTAAGAGTTATTGAATAAGCACACAAAGCATACACACATTCGCCATAAACACTATGCTCCAGGTATCTCACCAAGCTAAATAAGCTCAAAATTCTGGCTAAGCAGCAACTTTTTCGAAAATAAGACACAAAAATGACTCAAGACACAAAAGACGACTCAAAAAGGCGTCTACACCCCCAAACCAAAACCCAACATTGTCCTCAATGTTGAAGACAAGAGAATCCGGCCTAGCGGCATGCACCTAACATGACTCAAACAAACCTAGGCACTAATCAACCACAATCAATGCCCCAACAAAATAAAAGTGACTCAAACAAGGCTCACAAAATAAAGGCAATTCATGCAATATATCATTGAAGCACAAGTCAAGCTTAACATCATGCATTCTATCAAAATTGACGGAATGGGGCATGAACAACCCCCAAACCAAATTAAACAATATAAAACACATGCATTCATACTTGCACAAGAGCCTCTGGCTCTTTCATCCACAAATATAATCAATAAATTCAATGTGCAAATATCCACAAAATATAACATTCGAAAAAACTATCCAGACATCACAATTTATTGAATTTAAACAACATAAAACATAAAACTTACTACATGCATCAAAATTATTCAATGGGATGCATTCATGGAGAGGCTAGGGTCCTCTAAGGGTAGTTTGACCAAGTTAGGAAATTTCCTATTTTTCTTTACCCAAATAAATTTAGGTGACTTCACTATCTTTTCCTTTTTCATGTTTCTATATAAGTGCACTTGGTCTTTCCTTACCCATATTTGATTGACCCTAGGTGAACTCCACCTATTTCTAGGACCTCTAGTTTTCCTATGTTGATTTGGCTTGCAATTTTTAGCCTTAAAATGCTCTATCCTAGAACATGCATAGCAAAAGATATTAGAGTTAGAGGAACTCCCCTTTGATGCGTGGTCTTGAGGACGTTTGATTTGTTTCACATGTAACGCCTTGACCTCCTCCTCCTTTTTGCTTAGTGCTACCTTTGCTTCCTCTAAGGCATTGGCTTTTTGGTCAACCTCCATTTGCATCTTCATTGACTTGTGAGCTATCTCATCTTCAAAATCTTTTGATAGCCTCGCTAAGTTCTCCAAATCCTTCGATGCGGTACTCTTTTCGGCTTCAAATCTCTCAATTCGTTCTTCCAATTATTTGTTCTTGTCAGAGACTTCTCCATTTGTCTTCTTGAGAGTACCATTCTCAACTATGAGCATCTTCACATCAAATAATAGTTTATTGTTCAACTCTTGGAGATTACTCGCCTTTTCCATTCCCAAGGCTTCTCTCTCTTGAAGTGCTTCATTCTCTTCCTTCAACACACCCCTTTCTAACACTAGCTCTGTGCTCACACTCATAAGCTCTTGGTTCATCTTGATAATCCTGTCCATCTTGTCCATTCTCTTGTTTCGCTCCACTTCAAATTCGATTCGGAGCTTATACATGTCTTCTTTTGAGAAATTGGAGGAATCCACCGGTTTGGTTGCTTTAACTTGGAAACAAATCTAATTTACTGGGGTGGACTGCTGGGCGGATTCGAACATTTGGGTGGTTTTCTCTTCTATGAAGGCTTGAGTCTCTTGTTGAGAAGCTATCATCTACTCAGTCTCTCGCACATGATTCTTCATGAAATTTCTTAGTTGGTCTTCAACAGAATTTGACTGGAATGACGAGATGTAGGCATTCTTGTTAGGCTCGTAGCTTGACCCTGAATTTTGCCAAAAGGAATCCATAGAGTCCTGAAACAAACAAAAACCAAAAACTACCAAAGCAATAAAAAGAAACTAACAAAACTAAAAACAACTAATACACTAATAGTATTAAAACTAATCTAATCACTACTACGCACACCGATCCCCGGCAGCGGGGCCATTTGATGAGAAGGTTTTTTCCGTTAGAAAACCGTCCGTCAAAACAATTTATAAAACCTATGCGATGCGTTCACAAGTAGAAATACAAGTAAAGCGGTAAGCACGGGTGTCATCCACTGAGATCGGGGTAGCGGTGATAAGATTAGGATTAATATAACTAGTATGCATAATGGTAAAGTGATGGTGAATGAAAATACAATATAAACTAAACTATGAAAGCAAATAAAATGGGATGACAATGGAGTGATGAATGAATGATGATCGAATTACGGAGTTGATGGACTCGTAAGTGAATATTGGGGCAATTGCAACAAACTCTCAATTAAGCACGTTTTGACAAATGTAACCAACCTAGGGTGTATAGTATTGGTATATAACTCTAGCAAGAGGTCAACCTAGGGTGTATAGCGAAGACCTCCTACTAGCGATTAATCCCTCCTAAGCAACCAACAATAGTTAGTTACTCAATTGGGACTTTTTCCAGGAATGCTCATCTATCTAGCTATGGCTCAACCTATTACTAATGTATGTAGCCCTGACATTCTAAAGACCAAACAGTATCACCTTGTAGCAGTACAGGCCTTGATAGGTAATGAAACTGGTCTAATCTTGGTCAGATGGATGCATCTGAATCTGGTTATACCCTGAGAACACATCCATGAAGCTCAAAAGCTTGTTTCTAGATGTGGAGTCGACCAACTGATCGATCTTTGGTAGAGGAAAACTGTCTTTTGGACATGCCCGATTGAGGTCGGTGTAGTCGACACACATACACCATTTCCCATTCGCCTTCTTAACCATGACCATGTTGGTGATCTGTTTGGGGTAACGCACTTTTTTGATACATCTTCCCCTGATCAATTTGTCTACTTCCTCCTGAACTGCAGCGTTTCTTTCAGCGTTAAAGTGACACCTTTTCTATTTGATGGGCTTGAAGGTTGGATCCATTGCTAATCAGTAAGCGGCCAATGATATTGGGATCCCGAGCATCTCATCATAACTCCAATTGAAGATGTTGCTAAATTCTCTGAGAAGCTCAATCAGGCCTTCTTTCACTTCCGATTCGAAGGCAACTCCGACCTTGACAACCTTGGAGGGATTTTCATTTCTGATGAGTATCTCCTCTAGTTTATCCACGGGTTACCCACTGGTCCATTTCTTGCCCTGTTCTTCCTTATCAGGCATCATGGGCTAGCTCTCTGGATGATCTGCGGGCTACATGTCTTGCCGGGTCATCCCGGGTCATCCCGGGTGCTTCCACATCCTGGATTGTTGTAACTTGCACAAACTATTTTGCTAAAGCTGTCGGATTGGCAGACATTGCGTAACATTTCCTAGCTGCTTGTTGGTCCCCACGTACCTCTCCTACCTGGGTCCCCACTAAAAATTTCAGGACGTTATGGTAGATAAATAGGACTCCCTTCAAGGAGGATAGGAATGGTCTCCTTAGTATGGCGTTAAAGGCCGATGGGATGTCGACCACCACGAAGTCTGTCATAACAGTTTTGTTAGAGAGGTGCGGTTCCATCGATCACTGGAAGGATCTTTGATCCCACTGGTATGATCGAATCCCTAGTGAATAAATGAAGCGGGGTTGTGCAACTATTGTAACACCATTACTTCAAATTCAACCTTTCCAAGGTGTCCTTAAAGAGGGTATCTACACTGTTGCTCTTGTCAACTAACACACGGTGGACCATGCAGTTGGCAATTTGCACCGTGATCACCTTGGGATCATCATACGGCTACATGGTGTTGAAAACATTTGCCTCGGTAAAAATAATCTGAGCTAACTGGGAGGGTCCAGCCAGGCTTTGGCTGACTTTGAAGATACCTCGACTTTCATCTACACGAGGAATCTTCCTCACATGGTTTTTACTAGAATTACTGGAGGTGCCAGCCAATGTGGGCCCTTCGCTGATGGTATGTATCACCTGGATTTGTTGTATTAAATTAGTCTGTTCACCCTTTCTCTTCTCAGCATGCTCGCGGATCTAGGCTTGTACCTCCCTTCAAGTCTGAATATTATCCCTGACCTGCTGCAAGAACTCAATCAAACATTCTCCCCTTATCAGGGCTTTGACCTGGTTGCGCAAATTATAACCCTCTGAAGTGTTATGGCACACGTCCTCATGAAAGTCACAGTACTTGTACCGGTTCCTCCTATCGACTTGGGCTTTCATGGGTGTGGGCTTCTGGAGTAGCCCCTTGTCTCGGATAGCGAGGTAGATTGTTTCCTGGGAGGCATTCAAGGGAGTGTAGTAATCATACCCTTTTTCACCTCGTATTATGGGTGCTATAGTCCTAGGAGGAGGCGAAACTCACGGAAGGGTTCGTCTTGTTGGATACCTTTCTTGCCTGGGCTGAGAAATGGGGGGAGGGGGGGGGGGAAGCGGTATGTCGATCTATTGGGAGGTTTGTTCTGATTTTTATAAGCTAGCTCAGGCCTGGAGCATCCTTTTGCTAGTGCTTTGTCGTTCTCATATCATCATACTCCATTTTCACCTTGAGCTGTTCGTCAATTTTGACCTGCTCAAGTGCCCGGTCATAGGCCTCATGATAGGTCTCTGGAGGTTGCTTGGCAAAGGATCGAAAAAGCTTTCCCGCCCACAGGTTCAGTCTGAAATTGGCTAGAGTCTCTTTTTTGGCGAAGACTCCCATCTGGATGACTTCCTTGTGAAAGAGTTCCACGTATGACCGGAGTGTCTCACCTAGCTCTTGAACCACATACTGAATATGTATGGGGTCCTTTGGAAGCGGTTTGACCCTTGGAACTGGGAGCAAAAATTTGTCGATAACTTTGTGAAGGAATCCACGCTACCAGTAGACAATTTCCTAAACCTAGTTTTTACGTATTCGGTCAGGGTTGTAGGGAACATCCTGCACATAGCATCCCTGGTGGTATTCTGGACTTCCATTTGCTGGACGAAGCTCTCCAAGTGACTTAAGGGGTCTTCTGTTCTGGAGAACTTATCTGTCGGCATTTTCAACTTCGGCTAGAGCTCTACTTCCTGGATCCTTCTGGTGAAGGGAGCGTTCATCTCGCTCAAAGGATCCTTCTTATCCTCCTTATTCTTTCCCATTCTTATCTGATGGACCTTTTTCTATAGCTTTGCCAACTGGTCTCTCAATCGCTTGTTCCCGGGTTTCTTTGAGTCGACCTCGGATTCTTCACTGTTGGATCCCTCCGATGAACTGGTGACCTCATCCCGGTCTTCTTTATGAGCAGGATCTGTTCTGGGAATCGGCTGGCTGCCCTCCTCTCTGGCTTGGGATTCCCTCATTAAAGCCGCCGGGCGAGGAGCTTCTCGTGGATCCTGGGTAAGGGCGTCTGCTACAGATTTAACTCGCATGGGCTAGTAGTGTGATGGTCTTCTAGGAACTGGGGGCTTGGGCCCTAGCCTATCCCTGAGCGATGGTTGAGTCCCGGTCCTATCACGGGCCGGCTCTAGAGAAGGCGGTCCCAGGCGATCAAAAGTGGGTTACCTAGCTTCGGGCCTGCTCGATTCTACTTGAGTGTTGTGATTTGCTGGCTGGACTGCGATGCTCTCAGTTATTTAACGCAGGCGGAAGTTTTCCCTGAAGGTCACCGCTTGTTGGTCGAGCGTGGCCTTGCTTATCATAGGAGTGCCAGTGGCCCGTATAGTGGCTATCTGGATCAGAACTTGGCTGCGGTGCCCAGACTTTCTCCCCTTCCTTGGGGCCTTTCGCGTTGATGCAGCTGAGGGTTGTTCCGAAGCCACGGGCTGTCCTTGGGAGGAGCGGAGCCTCATGATTCCTGTAAAACAGCAAAAAAATATAAACTGTTGATTTGATTAACTAGGTGTAGTTATTCCCACAGACGGCGCCAGAAATTGTTAACGAAAAATTTACTCGAGACGAGAAATCTTAGTTAACACTCTCAAGACCACTACCAAGGAGGTGGTGGCCGGGGGTAAGTACCTTGGGTACCTAATTTGGGTTAATAGCCAAATTTAGCTTGGGATGAAAGGGAAATTTTCCACCTTCCTAGATCGAAGTCTTGGCCCAGGATTACCCTCCATGGAACCACGGGTCCTGGGTCAGAACCGCAGAGCCACCCCACAGAAGCGGGGTAAGGACGTTGAGCTCGGGAAACGCCCAAGATGAAGCCCGACACGGTCAGGTCGAGCCTGTAACACTAAAACAAGAATTTGGGGAGAGCCAGATGCATGACGATCCAAGCCCCCCGAAGCCAAGACTGCCTCGTAGCTTCCCCAAAAGCCTGCCATTCCTTCCAAGTTAAGGGATGAACTTATTAGGCATCAAACCCACACTGCACTATTTCACCATCTCACCAAGGGAAGTTTCGGGCCTACTTGGATAAGTAGGAGGAAGCTCGTCGAAGTCTGTTGCTACCAAAGAACACCCAAAGGGGGGCATTTAAAGCTACAAGGAACTTGGGAAAGCAGGACCAAGCTCTCAGTACCCAGACCGTGTCATGAATCCACCTCGCTCTAAGAAACAATAAACACCATACCCGACAACCTCTATGAGGAGTAGCACCATGAAGGTACATGGGATCACATCTATAACATTGAAGCATTACGTGTGGAACAAGTGGTTGAATCTAGAAAGGAAACAAACTCATCTCCGCCTAAGATATTCTCGAATTCGTTATTAATCCAAAGTCAATGACCTTTTAATGAAAGATCCCGCCCGATAAGGAGGGGGAGGATTGAGAGAATCAAGGGGGGAGAATCATGAAATTTACCTATCAAGACTATGCATAAATAGAGGATGACTACTTTTCGACAAGCATGAAACTACCACCCTACTGTACCTAGATAGATCGAGAGTATTTTGAGAGATTTTTGTACGTTGTACATTATAGATAATAAAGCCAATTTTTTCTTCTTCGTCTTACATGAGTTGTCGTGGTTCGAGCAAATCATTTAAACAATCAACCTTCGGCCATCACCTCCGTGGTAGTGGTCTTGAAGGTGTTAACTGATATTTCTCATCCCGAGTAAATTTTCTGTTAACACTTTCTGGCGCTGTCTGTGGGAAAATATCCACACCTAGTTTTTATTTTTGCTGTTTTATAGGAATCATGAGGCTACACTCCTTCCAAGGACAGCCCGAGGCTTCGGAACAACCCTCAGCTACATCAACGCGAAAGGCCCTAAGGAAGGGGAGAAAATCTGGGCACCGCAGCCAAGTGTTGATCCAGACAACCACTGCATGGGCCACTTGCCCTCCTATGATAAGCCAAGCCGCGCTCGACAACCAAGCGGTGGCCTTGGTAGAAAATGTCTGCCTCTGCTTGATCGCTGAGGGCATCACAGTCCAACCAACAAATACCAACACTCAAGGAGAGCCGAGCAGGCCCGGGGCAAGGCAACCCGCTTTTGATTGCTTGGGACCTTCTCCTCAAGAGCCAGCCTGTGATAGGACCGGGCCTCAACTTTCAATCCGGGATAGTGTAGGGCCCATGCCCCTAGTTCCTGGGAGACCATCTCACTACCAGCCTAGGCGAGTTAAATCTGTAGCGGACGCCTTGACCCGGAGAGCAACAAGAGGCTCCTCACCCGGTGGCTTCAAGAAAGGAAGCCCAGCCTAGAGATGAGGGTGGCCAGCAAATCCCTAGGGAAGATCCCGCTCATAAAGAAGGTCGGGTGGAGGTCGCTAGTTCATCGGAGGGGTCTGATAGTAAAACTCTTCTGTGGTCGAGCCTTTTTGAAAGGATCCGCTAGATTTTCTGCTGACGCGATCTTGGTAATCGTCACGTCACCCCTATGCACAATTTCCCTCTGAAGATGGTACTTCCTTGCAATGTGTTTCCCTCTCTTTTGACTTCTTGTTTGGCTCAAATTAGCCACTGCTCCACAGTTATCATAGTAGATAGTGATCTGCTTATTTGCATTAGCAACCACTTCCAAGTCAATCAAGAATTGGCGGAGCCAAACAACCTCTTTAATAGATTCGCATGCGGCAACATACTCAGCTTCCATGGTGGAATCAGCAATACAGGATTGCTTGATACTCCTTCATATGACTGCTCCTCCTCCAAGAGTAAACACAGATCCTGATATGGATTTCCTGGAGTCAGTATCAAATTGGAAATCAAAATCTGTATACCCAACGGGAATTAAATCCCTTCCAGAGTATACAAGCATATGATCTCTCGTTCTCTTCAGATACTTGAAAATACGCTTGACTGTAGTCCAGTGATCAGGACCAGGTTTCAATTAAAACCTGCTAACTATTCCAACACCAAAAAAGTATCTAGTCTATTGTAGAGCATTGCATACATGAGACTTCCAACAGCCGAGGCATATGGAACCCTACTCATGAATTGCTCTTCATGCTCATTCTTAGGAACTTGTTCCTTAGAAAGTTTGATTCCATGTCTGAAAGGTAACATACCTTTCTTGGAATCTTGCATGGAGAACCTAGACAACATTTTATCTATGTATGAAGCTTGGGATAATGCAATCGTTCTATTCTTTCTATCCTTCATTACTTGGATACCAAGAATATAAATTGCTTCTCATAAGTCCTTCATATCAAATTGTTTTGCTAACCATTCTTTTACTAATGTCAATACACCTACATCATTTCTGATGAGTAGTATATCAAAAACTAAAGAACTAGGAAAACCAACTTGTTTCGTTTAATCCTTTTGTATACACAAGGTTCGTCAAGGTTTTGAATAAATCCAAAACCTTTCGCAGCTTGATCGAACCTTATGTTCCAGGATCTGGATGCTTGCTTCAGTTCATATATGGATCTTTGCAACTTGCATACCCTTTCCTCTTGGCCTTTTTTAATGAATCATTCTAATTGCATCATATAGATGCTTTCGTCAGGACTTCCATCAAGGAAAGTTGTCTTGACATCCATTTGTGAAATCTCTAGGTCTAGAGAGGCTGTAATGGATAATAGTATCCTTATGGATTTAAGCATGGCCACAGGAGAGAAGGTTTTCGCGTAATCGATACCTTCTTTCTGTGTGTAACCTTTAGCTACTAATCTAGCTTTAAAGGTTTCCACCTTTCCATCAATACCTCTTTTCCTCTTGTATACCCGCTTACACCCAATGGGTTTTATCCTTTTAGGCAAGTCTACAAGAGACCAGACTTTGTTTGAGTACATAGACTCAATTTCAGATTGTATTACCTTCTGCCAATGGCGACAATCAACATCCTCCATAACTTCTTTGTACGTGTATGGATCATCATCGTCCATGTGATTCTCCACTAATTCTCATAGACCGATGTATCTCTTGGCTTGTTTACTAACCCTCCCACTATGACGAGGAATGGTAGGTCGTTGATCTTGTGATGGTGCGGAACTTACAATTGGGTTAGGTTATGAAACCTCTTGTGAAAATGTATCTTATGAAAGCTCATTCAGGACAATTCTACTCTTAGGCACTAAATCATTCACATAGTCCTTTTCCAAAAATTTAGCATTTGTCGAAACAAATACTTTAAGATCTGAAGACTATAGAAATAATATCCTTTAGTTCCTTTTGGATACCCCACAAATATGCATGTTTCTGAATGGGACTCCATCTTTTTGTCTTTCCATTTAGCACATGCGCAGGACATCCAAATATCCTTAAGTGTTGTAAACTAAGCTTTCGCCCAGTCCATAACTCATACGGTGTTTTAGGAACTGACTTAGATGGTACATCGTTTAGAATGTACCTAGCAGTTTCTAAAGCATATCCCCAAAAAGAATTAGGAAGCGTCGAATAACTCAACATAGACCTAACCATGTCCAAAAGAGTCATATTTCTCCTTTTTGTTACCCCATTTTGTTGAGGTGTGCCTGGCGTAGAAAATTGAGAAATTATCCCATTATCAATAAGATATTGCTGAAACTCACCAGATAGATATTCTCCACCACGATCAGATCTCAAGATTTTTATGTGTTTCTCAAGCTGATTTTTTACTTCAGCTTTAAGGGATTTGAACATGTCAAAAGCATCCGACTTATGTCTCATGAGATACACATAGCCAAATCTTGAGTAATCATCCATGAAAGTAATGAAGTACTCATATCCACCTCCAGCTTGAATGGTCATAGGACCACACACATTAGTGTGTATTAATCCTAAGCATTCAATGGCTCTTGTGCCTTTAGTCGTGAACGACCTTTTGGTCATCTTACCTTCCAGACAAGATCCACAATTTGGTAGATCATCAATCTTTAAGTCAGTTAAAGGTCCATCACTAACCAATATTTTAATCCTATCAAGGTTAATATGACCTAGGCGCAAATGCCATAGGTAAGTTTCATCTTTTGATAATTTTATTCTTTTATGATTAGGTTCCGTTGATTCCATGTCTAAAAAGTGAGAGACATTTCTATACAAATAGAATAAGCTATTTTCCAATGTACCTTTGCAAACAAATTTATCATTCTTACTAATAAAACTACTATTAATGTAACCGAATATCCGAATTTAATTAAACAAGAAACTGACATTAAATTCCTCTTGAATTGAGGTATATAATAAACATCTATTAAATCTAAATGCCTACTAGAATCTAAATTAACTCTAATATCTCCCACTGCACAGGCAGACACCAACGCTCTGTTGCCTAAGCACAATTTGAATTCATTCTCATTCAGTCTTTTCCTTTCCTGGAACCCCTGTAAGGAATAATAAACATGATTAGTGGCTCCAGAGTCTATGATCCAAGAATCAGTATAATCTGCCAAAAAGCACGTTTCAAGATAATTAATATTACCTTCTTCCTTCTTTTTCTAAGACTTTGGGCAATTTCTTTTCCAATGTCCCTTTTCACCACAAAGGAAACACTTCCATTTGATCTTGGTTACTTTCTTGGTCTCCTTTCTTGTAGGCCCAAGTTGCTTTTTCTTTTGTTGTTTCTTGACCATCTTACGGGTCTTAACAGTAGCAACTTTACCAACCGTATGAATCTTTTGACCCTTGCCTTTCACAAGGATCTTGTCAGCGCTTTGAACATCTTGCATCAGGCCCTGCAAGGTGTATTCCTTATTGTTCAAGGTGTAGTCCAACTTGAACTGATCAAAGGAATCTGATAGTGAGTTGACAATCATGTCAATTTTTGTCTCACCATATATCTCAGCACCATTGAGTTGTGCAATGTTGAGATGTGCTATGACTTTCAACACGTGATCTTTCACAACCTGTCCAGGTTTCATCCTAAGATTCTGTTAATAGCCAAAATTGGCAAAGGACCAAAGGAAAATTTTCCACCTCCTAGACCTGGTTCCATACCCATGAGTTTCATCGGGAGATCTCAATATCCAGAGCTAAGCTACGATACCACCCCAAGCACAAGGGCGGGCTCCAGAAACACCCGGGATAGAGCCCGGACCTGAGAGCTTCCACCAGGAGACCTCTCTATCTAGGGCCGAACTGTGATACCACCCCAGGAACAAGGGAGGGCTCCAGAAATATCCGGAATAGATCCCGGAACCATCAGATTGAGCCCGCATCACCAAAACTAGAAGCTCCCTGAAGTCAAGGTCATCTCGCAAATGCTCAAGAAACTCGTCTGTACCTCGATTGACACAGAAGAATGTCCCTAGAAGGCCGCGAGGTCAGCCGAGGCCACACCTAGCTTCGAAAAAGTCAAGGGAAGCCAGATCTGGCTCCAAGCTGGATGAAACTTCTCGGACATCAAGGTCGAAATACTAATCAACCTCCCTGATTAATACACCATACCATATCGTCATATCCCACGACCTCTATAAGGATCATACTGAAAGGCCCTGGTTGATGCACCACACCATATCGTCACATCCCACGACCTCTATAAGGATCATACCTAGAAACGTTATCTACATGCAGAACAAGTAATAAAATCCAAAAAGGAAACAAACTGATCTCCACCACGATACTCTCAATTCAGGCGTCAATCCAAAAATCAATGATATTAACGCAAGAAATCCCGCCCGATAAGGAAGAGACTGAGACAATCACTGAGACAATCAAGGGAGAATCAGTCTGTTGACCTACAAACCATGTATAAATAGAAAAGAAAAGAAATGAAAAGAGGAGACTACTATTCGACAGGCATACGACTAACAATCGACCATTTCCCAGAGAGATTTGAGAGAAAAGAGAGAAGAATCTTTGTATTCGTATACCATGCATGTTAAATAAAAACATTCTTGCTTACTTGTCACGTTATAAATCATTGTTATATATATAAAGAATTTTGGCCACCACCTACGTGGTAGTGGTCTTGAGGGCGTTAACTGAGATTTCTCATCCCGAGCAAAATTTCCGTTAACACATTCATAAAAGCACTCACTGCCTCTCTCTTAGTTGTCCTGGACCTCATAGCAAAAATCTCATCTAGAGACATCATTATATCAGCAGCAGAACTCATTCCTTCATGTTACTGTTGCAACACGTCGGAGATGGTGGCCATAATGTAACATTTAGCCATCTCATCTGAGGTCTCCCACTCCTTATACTCTTCTCTTTAAGCCTCTGTAGATTCATTAGTAGGAGCAGGTGGTTTAGGGGTAGACAAAATAAACTTATGATTTTCTGATTGTAACAACAGCCCAATTTTCCTTTTCCATGTGAAATAATTATCTCCAGTTAAAGTATTATCTTTCATGATGTTGATTAGGGATGTGGTCATGATTTCTAAGTAAAACAAAAATTATATAAGTAAACAATCATGGTAAAGCACTTTCGAATGTTTATCTTGAATTAAATGAAATAATTCAATCGTAAATTTCAACGGTGATCCAACATCCATAAATGTCACGCCTTCTTTGGGAGTTCGCAGCAATTACTAGTTAGACTAGATCCCACCTAATTGTTAACATAACAACCAGCGTTTTAAATTTTAGCCTTGCGATTTATATTGACAAGACCTCTTGAGAGGATATCAATAAAACTACATTGAGTGTGTTACCAAGTTATCGACCTTCAATATATTCCCTCACGAAAATCCCTCATTTAAGAGTAGATATCGCTTAAGTCAATTGTCTAGTCTATCCTTGTAAGGAAGTATCTTGCTAAATTCCATTCATGGATACCCATTGGGGGGTTATCACACAAAACATAAAGCTCAACTTATCTTAGAGGCCATAGGTGTACAAAACACCTTCTCCCACTCAATTGTTTAAGGCATGTGATAGAATTCCATAGAATGATTTACAAAGTTATGTAGATGCCAATTAGATACCTAAACCATTCAATGCATGTTCATACCAAAAGAGATATATGAGTGGCACTCCTATTCTATATGACATGTTATCAAACAATGATAAACATTGTAATATTTACAAAAATAAATAGCTACAATTTTGGTCCATCCTAGAAAAGCAAGAAAATTACATTTGTTTGAAATACAAGAAACCCTAACTTGGAGATCAATTCATCAATCGATGGTCCGTCAAAACTCTTGCATGCCAAAATCCATAGGCCCATGTGCAGCACCGCGCACCATGCGCGCGCTGTCCCTTGCACGGCTGCAGCAGAATGCTGCCTACCATCAGAGAACATGCGCGCAACACCTTTGGTAGGTCGTGCGATGCTGCCTTGTTGTGCACGGGCTGCTGCGGCCTTCCTCTGTTGAGTCTTTTTCTGCTCCCAATTCTTCAATTCTTCGAATCTTCAAAACTTGAATATATTACAACAGTTTTTTTTTATAACAATAAAATAAAAATAAAAAAACTTAACAACTATCAAGAAGGAAATTATGGCGATGATAAACCACCCTTCTTGTTACAACTCCAAACAAAAATTAAATTGAAATTCTAGGACCAAAATAGAGCAATAACAAACCATATTATAAAACATATATATCCATACATTCTCATGTAATTATATATGTGAATACCTAGAGTACCATCTCTTTCTAAAACATGCATATTTAAAATAAAATAAATAGATCCATGTATATATACATCAATTAATCAAGGGTACAACCAGGCTCTGATACCAATTGTAAGGAAAATCATGCGGCAGAAGCAAAAAATTGGGTTTGCATATTTCAAAAATTTCCTTTTAAAAGAAAGAACCTTAACCCTTGATTAATTAACATATAATGAAAGTATCGTACCTTCTTCACGTGGCGATTGATATTGCGTCGATTTGAATCCGCATATGTCGAATTGAATCCGCAAGATCTTTCAATCCAATCACGAACGTGAATCTCCTAGGCGTGTGGGCTCCCTTTTCCTTGAATTGTAAACTTGAGGATGGAAAAACAAGCATTTTTCTTTTGTTAGTCACAATAATCCTCCTAAAGATAATAAAGAATGTTTGGTCACTTGTGAATTCTTAATCTTTTTAATCAAGAACTCGCGTGAACCCTAATTTGATCTTGTGCATAAAGCTTTTTGATGTAAAAGTTTCTAGTGCACTATCGAAAATAAAACGCTCCTTATTTTTCTTCTCTTTGGTCGAATTCTACACCCCTTTCTTGAGTTGGAAGTTTTTTTTTCTTATTATTCAAAAGCAAGAGAATAAACATCTACTCAAAAAAAAACTTCTTCTTTGAACAACTCATCAAGAACTAATTTTATGATATATATATATAGGGTGGCCAAAATTCTCCTAAAATGTGGAGGATTTGATTTCACCAAAACCTTATCAATTTAGTAGTTCAAACCTACTCCAACTCATGAGTATATTTATCCGATAATAAATTATTTAATATCAATTAAAAACTGCGAGTTTATCAATAACTTTCTAATTGATTATCAATTAGAGTTTTGATAGATATCAAGTACTTCCTAATTTGACTAGATAAATAAAAACTATTTTTAATTTATCTACTTATCAAACAAAGTATTTGATACTTAACATACTACTAACAATAGTATGACACTAAGAGTCATTCTCCTAGTATACTACAATTAATAGTTACGACACTAAGAGTCATTCTCCTAGTAAACTACTTATAATAATATGACACTAGGAATCCTTCTCCTACTTAGAAAAAGATTTTGACTTTTAATCAAACAATTAATTAATTAATTTCCATTTGATTAATTAATAAAATAAAACAATACATTAAGCTAATATTATTAGCCTTGCCGCCCAAGTATATATATTTGGGTAATATATTGTTTTTTCATTTTATTAAATCCATTGGTCTTTAATCAAAAGTCCACACGTGAACCAGACCCATTCTTACTACAAAAGAAACAAGACCACATGCCTTAATTTAATACATTAATATAATCTAGCAGCCCATTTATTTAAAATGTGCAAATTATATTCTTAATGTATTAATGGAATGCTAAATGCACGCCATTAGGGCCGCCCAAGGATTCCTACATCCTTGGCCAACCATCACGGGTATTTAAAGAGTTACCACGTGTCTTGATCACACATGACCGCACCTCTCCAAAACTTTTTGGATTCCTAAATCAAAAACAATTCTAGATGGACCCATAAATTGGTCCGGTAAAATATATCAAGTGATCCATGCAAGTTCGTGCGGATTGGGGATATTGGCTAGCTATCTAAATTTAAGCTTTAATAGACATAACCTAATCACAATCAACAAATGATTCGCTTAGGTTCGATCTATTAATTTTAGCTCATTCCACTAAAGAGCTAAAATTGAACTCTTAAATAAAGATAGAATAAGTCAATGTATCTCATTCGTACGCTAGACAACCTTATTGGAGAAGTGTATCCTCATGAAAAATATCAGTAATCGCCAAGAGCTCATAGACCGTCTATAGCTCTCCTAGTTACCATATTTACTCATATGACCACATTTTGAACTTGGATATTTTGACTTGTCCAGAATCCATGTTTCAATAGACACTATCGAAAACTTAACGTTAAGATTTAATATCCAATACCTCAAAATATCCATATGATGATATTCTACTCACATTTAATAAATGGAGCCACGATGTCCATATCTATAAATGAAGTCCTCTATCTATTAACAAATGAATACCACCAAACTATCAAGGATAGACTATAGTATATAAGCGTACTCATTGATAGCTCAAATGATAACACTTGTAACCATAAATCCATCATTTATCTCATGATTGAGATAAACTCTTCGATTGTCCTCAAGTGCAAACTTTTATCTACTGACGGTTCTGGATAAGGTATTTCACCGTGATCATATTCAATGCACCTATTGCCCTAGATTCTTTTGCTTAAAGACACTACACTTTGATGATTTTAGACTCATCATAACACATTTGATCCCCCTCAAATGTTAGCAAAAGAATCTACAACTTTAACAAGGTAAAGGCGCCCAACCTTTATCTTAAGTTGTGAATATTGTTTAAGACTGACAAGACGTTTTTTCTAGTGTCGTTTTAAAATATCAATCCGTCAACAATATTTGATAAAACCTCACAAAGCCTAAATTAGTTTGAAAACACAATTATAGTGGCAAGTGGGGTGTCGTCCACAGGGAGCGGAGTTAGCTAAAATTAGTTATTGCTAAAGTAATGTTATGTATACATATAATAACGAAACATGAAATGGGGAAGATGTAGATGGTGAATTACACTATTAATAACACTAAATTAATTATGCAAACTAAATGAAGGAGGAAATGGGATAAAAGATATATATAGATGATGGAAACTAAGGAGTTAATGGATATGAAAGTAAATTCTAGGCAATGCAACAAACTTGTCAATAGCACGGCTATTCAAAGTAACCGACCTAGGATGTAAAAAGTCAGTTATTTATCCCTAGAAGGTGGCCAACCTAGGATGTATAGTGCGGACAACCTATTAGGGATTAATCCGTCGTAAACTACCAACCTAGGATGTATAGTGATGACTTCTAACTCTCTCACGGGTTCTGACCTAGGATGTATAGTGCCGGAAACTCGATCGAGGTTAGATTAAGACCGCGGTTTAAGAGTCGGAATTCATGACGTTCTGTCCATTCTTTAGAGCATTAAACAACTAAATAGGATGTATATCTAGATGCAATACTCATACATAATACAAAGACATCTTGCAAAGAGGATGTATCTATACAAGAAATCAATGGTAAACATTCACAACAAGAATAGATCAATGAAAGATAGACATGAATATCAATATAATATCAAGTTTATGTACAAGCCCAATATTCAACTAACTACTCATCAACTCCTTAGAGGGGATTTAGCTACTCATTACAACTAGGAAACTATGAGAAAGGAAAGAGAAAGAACCCTTGGAGAACATCTCCTTCCTTGAAGTGGCTTCAATCTCCTAACTTCCTTGAAGTTGAGTAGAGAATGTAAGGATGAGAGAGAGAGAGAGAGATTCTAGGTCTAAATGTGTTTTTACCACGGAAAAATGGAGTCCAAAGCCTGTTAAAACATTTATATCGTTTTATATTTATATAACCATAAACAATAGGTCACTTAAACTTCAAAAAATCAATCTGGCGCCCGTGGAGTTCAGGTGGAGTGCAGGTGAATTACCCGCACTCTACCCGCACTGTATGGTTTGTCTTCATCTTCAGTTCTCGGGTCTGGGGAATAGTGTGGGTGGAGTACGGTTGAATTACCCGCACTTGACCCGTACTTGGAATCGCACTGTGATCGCACTTGAATAGCACTTCCCTGTCAGGTGCAAAATCTACCTTCTGTCTTGAGCAACAGTGCGGGTAGAGTGCAGTTGGATGACCTGCACAATACCCACACTATAATGTCAGGTGCAATTCTGCTCTTCTGGTCTTGGTGACAGTACGGCTGGAGTGCGGTTTGATGACCCGCATAGTACCCGCACTCTAATGTCAGGTGCATCTTCAACTTCTCTGGTTTGGCATTAGTGCGGGTATAGTGTGGTTGGATGACCCGCACAGTACCCGCACTTTAATGTCAGGTGCAACTTCAGCTTCTCTTGTTTGACAACAGTGCGGGTTGAGTGCGGTTGGATGACCCGCACTGTACCCGCACTTTATCTCTTCACTTGTATCATGTTCTGGCTATGAGCAAGAGTGTGGCTGGAGTGCGGTTGGAGTGCGGTTGCGACCCACACTTGACCTGCACTTGACCCGTACTGTAGAGCTACTTATGGTCCTTTCTTTCCTTTCGTCCCCTTTTCTGCCAGAATCACCGCGACATGCTTCCAAACCCAACTTTGCACCATTTCCTACAATTCCACACAAAACAACCCATCAGAGATACAAAAACGCACGAAAACAGAACAAAAGGTAAGGATTTGAGGGCCTAAATATACTACATATTTGGCCCGATCAAACACCCTAAAACAAAACCTTTGCTCATCCTCGAGCAAATCTAATCTAAACAGTAAGACGCCAACTGATTTTAATTTCTAGACACCTAAACAATACCTCAACAATGCCGCAAGTCCAATGTGTGATATGATACAAATAGGTGTGATAGAGAGGAGAAAAAACATATGCACAAGATCAAGAGCAATTTGGAGACACCCAAGGGAGGCTCGTACGAACACGAATCCCACTCCTAAAGGCATTCATGAATTAGGGACAACTTACTCCCATACCTTGAGCATAATTCGCTTCAATTCTAAAACTCACATGGATTCTATCTTTTCTTTCCTCAAGAGTCCTAAGTTCCACACAAACAAGTTTGCAAAGAAGATTCTGTATAAAATTTAAGCAATGAACTATCCTAGGAATGAGTCACCATGCCATGGATGTGAAAGATCATGCTTCAACCGACATTCCCAAACTAGACTTATATGGATCAAATAGGGCTTTTCAACCGGTTATAGTGTGGCTGTGGGGTTGAATGAGGTTACACAAAGAATATGGATATTTGGAGCTCAAACTCACCAGTCATGCTAGAATATATCCCTACTCCCACACCATGTTCTTTTATCACTTAAACGCAACCTTCTAGGAAATCATTTAACCCACATTTGTGCCTTCAATGTTGCATTCCATTTGAGCGTATTTAGCATAATACAATCCCCATTATGGCACTTCAAGTACAATTTCTCTTTTAATTTTTCTTTTAACAATTTCCCAATCACAATGTTGTACTCCATTTGAGTTGTTACAATTTCCCTTTCTTAGGCATTTATGGCACACAACTACGGTTCTTACCCCTTTCCTTGCATATTTTCAACAATTATTTCATTTTACCCAATGTAGGACCATCTTAACTCTTTTCATCACTACCATTTCCCATCCTAACATGATTAGTACAAGGGTAGGCATGTGTTTAGGCTATTGGGTATATGGTTGAATGTGGTACCAAATGAAAGAGTAAGTGTTTGGCCTCAACTTGGCTTTGGAGCACACAATATGGTATGTGGTGTTTAGGCTATAGAAGTAATTCAATACACATACATTCCCTAATATAACTTCCACACCCATTTAAAAAAGGGAATGAAAGCATCCATCACGCAATTCACAAAATGATATGCAAGTCCTATGGCACATGACATAAATGATGAGAGGCGTGTTTAAGAATAATCAATAATGCACTCAGAAAACGCACTTTCATGCTTGTGTTTGTGATCTCACGGGTATCTCAACTATTAGAAGAAGACATGTGAACAACAAGTCCCCAATACTTAACACCAACGGGTGGGACGACCCCATGGTGGTGCAAGCTAACCCTCAAGAAGCATCAAACTATATCACAAGGTCAGAGCACATATAAGGAACTCGTCAAAAGCATATTCTAGAGGCATCATACCTATACTGGATACAGTTTGAAAAATGGACAAGCGACAAAATTGAAAAATTGGACACCAAAAAAAACTGTAATAACAACTGTACAAGGCGTAACACACCCCCAAACCAAAACTCAACAATGTCCCCATTGTTGGAAATAACAAGCATAATCTCAATAATTGGCGGAATGAGGGTTCAACACCTCCAAACCGAATCTAGACATACACTCGACCATGCTCATTCATAATAACAAAATCTAAATCGCATTCATTGAAAGCTTAAGTACAAAATCGAAGGTAGAAAACTCCCTTTAGAAGGAAGCTAGTACGTTGTCCATGCGTGTTGTTGTGCACTTCCCAAAAGATGCACAACCTAGCTTAAAACCACACAACAACTCTACCAAACAAAAATCAAATGCGAAAAGAAAAGAAAAATAAGTCCAAGCCGAAATAAAACTCCGAAGGCTAAAAGTTTAAAATGACCTAAGCGGGCTGCCTCCCACCGGTGCTCAGACATGATAGTTGTGCTATGGCTCAGTAAGTTCCATGGAACCAACACCCTTGCAGCAGGTCTCTGGTCCAAAATACGGTTTTAGCCTATGCCCATTAACTTTGAATATCCCATTGTCCCTCAAATTCTGAATGTCTATAGCTCTGTTAGGAGAGACATTAATAACACGATGTGGGCCTGACCATCTTGATTTCAACTTCCCAGGGAACAACTTCAAACGAGACTCATAAAGTAACACCAGCATGCCCGGTTGGAACTCTTTCGTTACCAATCGTTTGTCATGAATATCTTTTGTTTTCTCTTTATAGAGTCGTGAACTCTCATAGGCTTCCAATCTGAATTCATCTAACTCGTTCAACTGATTGCATCTTTCTTCGCCTGCTTTGTCATATTCCCAATTCAACTTCTTAATTGCCCACCAAGCTTTATGTTCTAGTTCTACCGGAAGGTGGCAAGCCTTACCAAAAACCAACCTATACGTGCTCATCCCAATAGGAGTTTTGAAAGCCGTTCGGTACACCCATAAGGCGTCAGATAGTTTCAATGCCTACTCCTTCCTAGTGGAGGAGACTGTCTTCTCCAGAATCTGCTTGATGTGCTTGTTACTTACTTCAACCTGTCCTGATGTCTGAGGGTGGTATGGTGTGGCCACCTTGTGATGCACTCCATACTTCTTCAATAGATTTCCTAAAACTTTATTACAGAAATGGCTCCCGCCATCACTAATGATCACCCTTGGGATCCCAAATCGGGTCAGAATATGTTCCTTTACGAATTTAACCACCACATTACTGTCATTGGTCTTTGTGGCAACGGCCTCAACCCATTTGGAAACATAGTCAACCCCCACTAACATATAGTTGTTCCCACAAGAAGGTGGGAACGGTCCCAGAAAATCAAGACCACAAGTGTCAAATACTTCAACCACCAAAATTCCAGTTTGTGGCATCTCATTCCGTTTACCAATGTTCCCAGTGCGCTGGCATCTATCACATGCTACACAAAACTGATAAGCATCTTTAAACAGTGATACCCAGAAGAAACCTGATTGTAGCACCTTCAGTGTTGTCTTCCGTGTGCTGAAATGGCCTCCACAGTGCAAGTCATGGCAGAATCGCAACACATCATACTGCTCATTTTCTGGCACACACCTCCTAATTACCTGATCTGCCCCATGTTTGAAAAGGTAAGGTTCATCCCAGAAGTATTCCCTTGATCTCCTAGCAAACCTTTTCTTACCCTGCCAATCTAGATCAGGGGGGAAACCCCATGTGTGAGATAGTTTGCCAGATCCGCATACCAAGGTTCCTTATCCTGTATGGCCTATAGATGTTTGTTAGGGAAATTTTCTCTCAACGGAATCTCATCCCCATCTATTTGACTCTCATGAACTATCCTGCTAAGGTGATCTGTGACCACATTCTCGCACCCCTTCTTGTCCCGAATTTCTAAATCAAACTCTTGCAACAGCAACACCCACCTAATCAGCCTAGGCTTTGCATCTTTCTTTTGGAGCAGATATCACAAAGCCACGTGGTCTGAGTATACCACAACCTTGGCACCTACTAAGTACTGCCTGAATTTCTAAAGAGCAAAAAAGACCGCCAGTAATTCCTTCTCTATTGTTGAATAGTTCATCTGTGCATCATTCAAAATCCGGGATGAGTAATATATGACATGTGGGTCTTTTCCAATCCTTTGACCCAAAACTGCACCTACAACAAAGTCAGAGGCATCACACATTATTTCAAATGGTAAATCCCAAACTGGTGGCGCAATTAATAGAGATGAGGTCAAAGCCTCTTTTAAAGATTCAAATGCCACCACACATTCTGAACTAAACACAAAATCTTTGTCCTTTTGTAGTAGCAAGCATAGCAGTTCAGAGATCTTCAAAAAATCATTTTTCACTACCTCTTGCATGATCGGATTCAGCCTCCTTTGTGCCTCCCGTGTAGGTTTAGTGTTTTCTTCTAGCAAAATCTTATGCATACACATGGTAGGACTTTTTCCCTTTATATCATCTATGAACCAACCAATCTCTTCTATGTACTCTTTCAACACTCTAAGTAACTCATCTTCTTGACTTGCCTCCAAATTAGCGGCGATGATCACTGGGTTCAACTTTTTTTCATCGAGAAACACATACTTCAAGTTCGATGGGAGTGCTTTCAACTCAATTCTTGGAGGAAGTTCTTCTAATGGTACCAGGTCATCTGCATTTCCTTCTCTTTCGAATTCCTCCTCAACAGTGATATCTAACTCCTCCTCTAAGAAATCCACAGTGTTATAATCGTGGGAACCCACTGGGTATGATAAAGAGTCAAAGATGTTGAACTCAACTGTTTCGTCTACTACCTTCATGGTAAGCTTCCCTGCATGCTATCAATCACTACCCGAGTGGTTGCCATGAAAGGTCTACCAAAAAGTAACTTCACATCTCTTTCGTCTCTTCCTTTATCCATGTCAATCACCACGAAGTCAGCAGGTATGATTAACTTTTTTATCTGTATTAACACATCTTCGACAATGCCCTTAAGGTTTCTTACAGAAGCATCTGCTAAGACAAGAGACATGGTTATTTTCTTGAGGTCATTCAAACCCAGCTTTTTATAGACCGAGAACGGAACGAGGTTAATGCTTGCTTCTGAGTCCAACATCGCTCTTTCTCGATTTGACCCGCCAATCGTAATGTCAATTATAAAACTCCCTGTGTCTTTCATTTTCTAGGGCAATGACCGTTGAATTACTGCACTGACATTCTCATTTAGAAGCTCATGTTGTTTCGGCCTAAACCGCTCTTTATCCTTACTCAAATCCTTGAAAAATTTACCATAAGCTGGCATTTTCTCAATGGCATCTAAAAGTGGTAAGTTGGCGGTTACCTTGGAAAGAAGATCATAGATTTCCTGATGCGATTTCTCCAACTTAGAGTTTTTCAGTCTCCCTGGGAATGGTATAGGCGGTACATAGGGGTTTGATGCCTTATGGAGCTGAGGTCTTGGTTCTAGGTCCGCTAACTGGACACCTTTTTCCTTTTCTAACTTTTTCTCACTCTTCACCTCCGTATGAACCACCTCATCTTCTTCTTCTGTGACGGTGTCCTTATCCTTTTCCTTCAAAACCCTTCCGCTTCTGAGGACTGTCTTTGCACTAGCCTGTTCCGGTTGACTTGGGAATTTCCCTTTTTCTTTCTTGTAACAATTCAGCCAACTAACCTATTTGGAACTCAATCATGTGAATAGATGCATCCATCTCATTTGATTGCCTATCATTCTTCCACATGTATGTCTCCCAACTCTCTAAATGTGCTTGTTGTAGCACCTGGACCACTTGCGTATCCTGGTTGGCTGACTGCATGAACTCTCCTATCCATTCATCAAATGTTCCCATATTCAACTGACCTGCATTAATGCCTTCTGGAATATGTGCCGCTTGCACAATTTCTCTTGTTCTCTGCTCTACTAATGGAGTCTCTTCATTCTCTTGTAAGTAGTCCTTTAGCAAAACTGCTAGTCTCTCTTCGGTCGAAAACTCTTCACCCACATTGCATCCCTCCTAGAAATCTTGTTCAGATCCCCAGTCTTGGTTATATAGATCAATACTAAGTTTGTACTCGGATCCTGAATTTTTCCAGAGGGCATCCATGAACCTAGGATATCAAGAAACAAAAACTACCCACAACGTAAAAATATACAAACAAAGAAATAGCAGGAAAATAAGTAACTATAAAATTTACTTATGCAAAACTAATCGAACTAAACATGCCGCTCCCCGGCAGCGGCGCCATTTGACAAGACGTTTTTTCTAGTGTCGTTTTAAAAGATCAATCCGTCAACAATATTTGATAAAACCTCACAAAGCCTAAATTAGTTTGAAAACAGAATTATAGTGGCAAGTGGGGTGTCGTCCTAGGATATATAGTACGGACAACCTATTAGGGATTAATCCGTCGTAAACTACCAACCTAGGATGTATAGTGATGACTTCTAACTCTCTCACGGGTTCCGACCTAGGATGTATAGTGCCGGAAACTCGATCGAGGTTAGATTAAGACCGCGGTTTAAGAGTCGAAATTCATGACGTTCTGTCCATTCTTTAGAGCATTAAACAACTAAATAGGATGTATATCTAGATGCAATACTCATACATAATACAAAGACATCTTGCAAAGAGGATGTATCTACACAAGAAATCAATGGTAAACATTCAAAACAAGAATAGATCAATGAAAGATAGACATGAATATCAATATAATATCAAGTTTATGTACAAGCCCAATATTCAACTAACTACTCCATCAACCCCTTAGAGGGGATTTAGCTACTCATTACAACTAGGAAACTAAGAGAAAGGAAAGAGAAAGAACCCTTGGAGAACATCTCCATCCTTGAAGTGGCTTCAATCTCCTAACTTCCTTGAAGTTGAGTAGAGAATGTAAGGATGTGAGAGAGAGAGAGAGAGAGATTCTATGTCTAAATGTGTTTTTACCTCTAAAAAATGAAGTCCAAAGCCTATTAAAACATTTCTATCATTTTCTATTTATACAACCACAAAAAATAGGTCACTTAAACTTCAAAAAATCAATCTGGGGCGCGTGGAGTGCGGGTGAATTACCCGTATTGTACCCGCACTGTATGGTTTGTCTTCATCTTCAATTCTCGGGTCAAGGCAATAGTGCGGGTGGAGTGCGGTTGAATTACCCGCATTTGACCCGCACTTGGAATCGCACTGTGATTGCATTTCCCTGTCAGGTGCAAAATCTACCTTCTGTCTTGAGCAACAGTGCGGGTAGAGTACGGTTGGATGACCCGTACAGTACCCGCACTCTAATGTCAGGTGCAATTCTGCTCTTCTGGTCTTGGTGACAGTGCGGGTGGAGTGTGGTTTGATGACCCGCATAGTACCTGCACTCTAATGTCAGGTGCATCTTCAACTTCTCTGGTTTGGCATTAGTGCGGGTATAGTGCAGTTAGATGACCCGCACAGTACCCGCACTTTAACGTCAGGTGCAACTTCAGCTTCTCTTGTTTGACAACAGTGCGGGTTGAGTGCGGTTGGATGACCCGCACTTTATCTCTTCACTTGCATCTTGTCCTGGCTATGAGCAAGAGTGCGGCTGGAGTGCGGTTGGAGTGCGGTTGCGACCCGCACTTGACCTGCACTTGACTCGCACTGTAGAGCTGCTTGTGATCCTTTGTCTTTTCTTTTCGCCCATTTTCAGCCGGAATCACCGCGACATGCTTCCAAACCCATCTTTGCACCATTTCCTACAATTCCACACAAAACAACCCATCAGAGATACAAAAACGCACGAAAACAGAACAAAAAGTAAGGATTTGAGGCCCTAAATATACTACATATTTGGCCCGATCAAAGACTAACTAAAGTATTGTGTCTACCTCATACATATCCAGATGTACAAACAGTACTTTAGTTTTCATAGTCTTTTGACCTTATGATTATTTACTTTTGACAATTATAATAATTAAACTATAAATGCTATAGGATTTGCTAAACTAGAAATTACTTTATTAAAATGAAAAGATTGTCAAATACATTTTTACACTCTTAATATTAAGCATAATCCTAACAAGCACAAATCCTTTACCGGAATGGGCCATGCAAATTCAAGAGGGGCTTATATCTAAGATTGGAGAGCTTGATGCAAAGTGGTGGAACTTTGTTTTCTTAACAAGAAGAACCTTCTTTGATGATGCTTGATCTTGAGGTATTTTTGTTTTCTTGACTTTTTTTTGCCTTTATTTTATGTCAAAAAGGGGTAGGAAGACAATGATACTAACACCTCTATGCTATGCTCTTAATCTTATGAATGATTTAATTTTAGGTAGTTTTTGGTATATTTTGTTTTGGATTCATTTGGTATCTTGAATTCTTAGTTTGTAATATTTGGATATTGGTAATATTTGGTTGATGGATATTATGCATGTATTTAGGGGGAGACATGAGTATCCATTTGAACTTTAAGTGATATGTATCTAAATATTATCTTGCCATATACATGTATGTTTCTCTTGTATATGCCTTGTGTTTCAAGATGATTTTAAGTGGTGACAAGAGAAGCTACATTGAAGAATTCAAGACTTGATGAAGATTAGTCTAAGGGAACTATCTCATTGTAATGTGGGGGTGTGACTTGTGACCAAACTTCATTAAATGTGTTTTAGTATTTGTATAGGTGTTTTGACATAGAATTTGCCAAAGAGGGAGATTGTTAAGTCTTTGAGTTTTGTATTGGCATAATTCTATATCAAAACGACATTTGCTTTGAATTGATTAGTTGTCTAGGATTTGTTGATAATCAAGCTTCAAGGAAAATTGGACAACATTCAAGCAAAGTGGTGGCTACAAGAGGAACAAAGCTAAATTGCTTAGCGAAAGGTATATCGAGACCTCTTTCCTCTTGCAAGGCCTAGGCACACATATACATTGCATTCATATGTGTCCCTGCATAGCTGTGCATAATTTGGTTTAACACAATACACACACTTATACTTGTATGCACATGCATTAGACTTAAAGTTGACAATTTCATAAGTTGCATGATTTAGGCCTAGTTCTAGGAAATAGCATACTTGTGTGTTCTTATGTTTATTTGTTTTTTTTTGTGATTTTGAACTTAAATTTGAGCTTATATAGTTCCTCATTGAGTTCCGATTATTTCGGTTACTTATTCATTAAGTTTCGAGTTTAAATTAGAAGGTTAAGAAACTTTCCGTGATTTTATGGTACATGGTTTTCGATCTTGATTTTCAAGTTGAATTCCATATTTTTTATGAAAGTTGTCTTGATGTCTTTTGTACGTGAGGGATTTGCAGTTTGTAATCCGAAAATGGATTCAAAATCGGAGTTCGGAGGCAGGAGAACAGTCAAAGAAAAAAACAGTGCGCAATGGGAGATAAAGGGCCAAATAAGGGGAGCCTTGCATCTCTCCCCGTAGAGACTAGAAGAGCTGCACTCTGCCCCCGTAGAGGCCACGCACCTCCACGGGGAGCAAAGCTGGCAGCCCCTTATTGGCTCATCAACTGTCTTTTGTTTCCCTCTCCTAAATAATTCACTTTCCCTCCCATTCTTGAACAAGAAGAAAAATTGAAAAAACTTGTGCAGAATTTTCTCTCCAATTTTCCCAACATCCAATCACCATAACTTTGTCATTTAGAGTCCGAATCGAGTGATTCAAATTGGAGAATCTTTGTCTATCAGTCCTCTATAATTTTCATAAGAGTTTAGAGTCCTTTGATTGAAATTTCCAGTAGATATACGCACAAAATGGTGACAGCACAGTTTTTCTTCAAGGTATTGACTTCTATTTTATTCTTGATCTTCAAGTCTTCAATTACCTTGGGTTTTCTTCTCATATATATATATATATATGTATGTTTGATGTGCAATCATTGATTAGAGAAATGATCTCTAATAAATCTAGTTTGAGCTTCAATTGATTAACATGTTGAGTTAGATTTTTCTAAATCTATGTTTGAGATGTTGTATTGTGCTAGCTTCAAATCCAGGACTATCTTGTGTGTTTATTTACTTGATTTTGTTGATCGATAGTCTTTTTATATGCTAGATCTTTTTAAATTGAAGATTTATTGAAATAGCATATTTGATTGATGATTTAGTGCTTGATTGTAATAATTGATTGTCTTGAGAATCTAAGCTCTATTATTTTGCTAGAGATGTATATTTGATTTTATCAAATTGATTCTAGCATTTTTATGTGATTGAACATAATCTAGATTTTTGTGTGTGTTAGGTGTTTCACATACTCTAGGTTGTTTATTCATGTTACAAGATCTAGATATAATTGATTTTATGCTTTTATTGAGAAATATCTAGTTCTTCATGTTTTGTGCCCAATCCACACATTTCATATATACATGCATCATTGAGTGTGATTGCATTGTTTTTAGGATTGTAAACTATAATATGTATGATATGAGCATATTGATTCAATTCTAGTTTCCATAGGATATATTGATCATATATACTATGTTGAGTGTGTTTGCATCATTTGCATTCACTTAAATCATTTACTTTGCAAAAGGTTGGAAGTCTCATTTCTTATAGTGATTCTTTGAATTGAGCATTGGAAGTCACATGTTTGGAGAGGGGATCTTCAACTTGTGCAATTGGAAGTCTCCACTAGGATCGGGGTGATCCGGATAGTTGAACATTGGAAGTCTTGGCTAGGATTGGGGTGATCCGAATATCTAAGCATTGGAAGTCACATTTTGGAGAGGGGATCTTCAATTTGTGCATGTAAGCCTCGACTAGGATTAGGGTAATCTGGATAGTTGAGCAAGGAGGCATCTCTTTCATTGTGTAGGGTTGAAGGGTAGATTTCTAGGTGAAGTGGTCACTTGATAGATTGTATCTTTTTATCTTACTAGTGAAAGGTGTTTGCATGTTGTTGTGGTATCAACACGTGGATGTTTCCTCTTAGGAGGTTTTACCACGTAAAAATCATGTGTTGATTTTCTCTATCCATATCTCCTTATATTTGTGTATGTGTTGATATATATCTTGGTTGATGTCTTTGTAATTGTTAACAGTCATTTTTTGGCAGGGATCCAAAGAAGAATTTTCCATACGACAGGTACCTGGTAGGACCTAGATCGGGACCGATACCTAGATACCAGGGATGCTGTACACCATGAACCGGAAAGAAGTCAGTACCACGTCTCATAGTCTACTAGGTACCAAGCAAGGCCATACCATGATACCTCTTACCTGGTTCCTAGGTACCACGATACCTCCTACCTGGTACCTAGGTACCGCGACATCTACCCGGTACCCAAGTACCTCGATATCAGTCTAGGATCTAACCAGAATGTATATCCTACCCGCCAAGTAAGAAGAATGGAACCAGGAAGAGGTACCAGCATGCTAGAACAAGAGCCACGCCAGGGAGCACTCATGTACACCAGCGTACCATACCACTAGGATACAGAGTCAGAATGCTCCTTCAAGCAACGTTAAAGAGAAAGTTAACCTCTCTAGTAATTAATAGAGATAATCAACACAATTAATGAGGGAATCAGTCAACTCCATTAATGGCCATTCAAAGCCCCATTAATGAGAAGATCAGTCAACTTTTAATGGCCATTCACAACGCCATTAATGAGGGAGTCAACTTCATTAATGAAGATAATCATACTCCATAAATGAGAAGATATTCAACTCTATCAATGAGATGATATTCAACTCCGTTAATGAGAAGATATTCAACTCCATCAATGAGAAGATATTCAACTCCATCAATGAGAAGATATTCAACTCCATTAATGAGAATATATTCAACTCATTAATGTCTATAAACCAATGGAGTGGGCAACAAGGATGAAGAGAAATAAGTATAACAAGTGACTCTCCAAGAAAAAGGGTCGATTCCTCAATATATTTCTCCAGTCGGACATTTCTCCGACATGGGGTTCGAACAATAGACACAGTCCAACAGCCCTCCAGTATCTCCATATCTCCAGTAGCTCTCCAACATCTCCATGTCTCCGATCCTAGATTTTGCCAACTTCTCCACAAGGAAAATGAGTTCGCCATCGCCTTGAGTGTAAAAGGGACCCTGCCCGAATTCCCTCTACACCACCATTGTATCGACTGCTATGTATGTCAATTTTTGCCATGATTGTACCGGTACCAAATGGTACCCCTCTAACTGTAACCTACCAGGACTCAGTTTGTATTAATGTAAGCTCTCCGGAGCACCTCTCGAGATATATAAATATAAAGAAGGGTCTTTCTCCTTTCCAATGGATACTGCTTGGGGGTTTTTTAGCATGTCATCAATCGTGATGCTTTTTCCCCCTAGGTCAGTCCGCCACCACTACTAAAAGTGTTGTCATTCTCCCATCTATCTCCTTGTTATGAATGCATGAATGTGAGCTAGGTACTAACCCCGCTGATCCTAGCTCTCATGTACCTCACATTGCACATTATCTTGGTCGGGGAATTATGGAGGGCACCTAGAGAGGTGACCAGGTATCAGGATCAGATACCTTGACCGGATACCAGCCTACTGCACCAGATGGGCGGGATGATTGTTCTCCTACTTACCTTACATCTCTTGCAGTATCTACCCCATTTAAGGACGTTGATCGATCAAATACCTCTCCTTCACTCTTACCAGAATCACGGTACGAAGTTCCTACCCACCCGCTGCGACCTCCGGGGTAGCGGGTCGAGGGTGTTAATTGAGATTTCGCTCCCGAATGATTTTTCTGTTAACACTTTTTGGCGCCGTCTGTGGGAAGCTCACAAATGTGGCTTCCATGTCTCTACATGAGCATCCTTATCTCTACATGCAAGCTCGAATTTCTACTATTGACAAATATGGTACGTGGGATTCCTGGCAGAACCGGTCCACCATGCTGCTCCTATGCAACAAACCTTCTCATATACCTATGGAGCTCCTCTACAGCAGATCCACTCCGGTACTTCTAGAGCTCCTAAATAGCAGAGTTGCACCTCTCCTGCTACAATATAGAGGGTTTGTTCCATTATCATCAGATCTCCTATGCAGTAGATCCGCTACAATCTTCGCCTAGATCTCCTCTACATTAGATCTACTCCGGTACATCTAAAGCTTATATATAACAGAGTTGCACCTCTCCTGCTTCTTTACAGAGGGTTTGCTCATGTATCAGCAGATCCATTACGATCCATCGGATTTGCACATGTTCATGCAAATCCCCTCATATCACCGGATTGACTCTTCAAAAGCTCCAAGGTAGCAGGTCAACGCATGTACCCGAGAATCAAACTCAACTATATGATCGTATGTGGAGAATCACCAGTAAAGTCCTAGTGGCTCCTCACTTCGTATACCGGGCCAGTCAACTCCCAAGTGAGCTACTACGGTTTCGGTTCTTTCTAGGACGGTCCAGACCTTCATTTCAATTACTGGGGACTTCTAGGATCTCAAGCATTCCTCTAGACCAATACAAGTACCGGTACCAGGTCAGTGGCTTCACATCATTTGTACCGGGCCATTCAACGCCCTAGAGAGCCACTGATATCCCAATCTGTTCGGGGAGATCCTAGAGGCTTCCCACATTGCTAAGGCCTCCTATATACCAAAGTATGCCTCTGAAGTAGCAGCCCAGCTGCATGGCCCAGTGGCTCCTCACATATTGTACAGGGCCAATCAACACTAAGGTGAGCCACTGTGCCCCGATTCATTCGAGCATGGTCCAAAGCTTCATTTCAGTTGCTGTGGACTTCTAGGATCCCAAGCATGCCTCTGGATCAGTATCAGGCAGGTGGCTCCCTACCTCTTGTACCGGGCCCTTCAACGCCCTAGTGAGCCACCTATGTCACGATCTGTTAGGGTAGAGCTCAGAGGCTTCCCACATTGGTAAGGCCTCCTCCATGCCTAAGCAAGCCTCTGGAGCAGCAGCCTAGCTGTATGGCCCAGTGGCTACTCACTCCTAGTACCAAGCTAGTCATCGCCCAAGTGAGCCACTATGTCCTGATTTATTCCAGGATGGTCGAGAGCCACATTTCAGTTGCTAGGGACTTGTAGGATCCCATGCATGCCTCTGGACCAGTATCATGCAGGTGGCTCCCTACCTCTTGTACCGGGCCCTTCAATGCCTTAGTGAGCCACCTATGTCCCGATCTGTTTGGGTAGAGCTCATAGGCTTCCCACATTACTGAGGCCTCCTACATGCCTAAGCAAGCCTCCGAAGCAGCAGCCGTGGCTCCTCACTTCTTTTACCGGGCTAGTCGACGCCCAAGAAAGCCACTATGTCCCGATTCATTCCAGGATGGTCTAGAGCCATATTTCAGTTACTGAGGACTTCTAGGATCACAAGCATGCCTCTAGACCAGTATCATGCAGGTGGATCCCTACTTCTTATGCCGGGCCCTTCAACGCCCCAGTGAGCTACCTATGTCCCGATCCGTTCGGGTAGAGCTCAGAGGCTTCCCACTTTGCTGGGGCCTTATACATACCTTGGCAAGACTCTGGACCAGCAGCCCCGCAGTATGGCCCAGTGGCTATTCACTCCTGGTACCGGGCTAGTCAACGCCTTAGTGAGCCACTATGTCCCCATTCATTCTAGGAGGATCCAGAGCTACATTTCAGTTACAGGGGACTTCTAGGAACCCAAGCATGCCTCTGGACTAGTATCATACAGGTGGCTCCCTACTTCTTGTACCGGGCCCTTCAACGCCCTAGTGAGCCAACTATGTCCCGATCTGTTCGGGTAGAGCTCAGAGGCTTCCCACTTTGCTGATGCCTTCTACATACCTTGGCAAGCCTCTGGAGCAGCAGCTCCGCTGCATGGCCATGTGGCTCCTCACTCCTGGTACCGGGCTAGTCAACGCCCTAGTGAGCCACTGTGTCCCGATTTTCATTCCAGGAGGATCCAGAGCTACATTTCAGTTGCTGGGGACTTCTAAGATCCCAAGCATGCCTCTGGACTAGTATCATGCAGATGGCTCCCTACTTCTTGCACCGAGCCCTTCAATGCCCTAGTGAGCCAACTATGTCCCGATCCGTTCGGGTAGAGCTCAGAGGCTTCCCACTTTGCTGGGGCCTTCTACATACCTTGGCAAGCCTCTGGAGCAGCAGCCCCGCTGTATAGCCCAGTGGCTACTCACTCCTGGTACCGGGCTAGTCAACGCCTTAGTGAGCCACTCTGTCCCCATTCATTCCAGGGGGATCCAGAGCGACATTTTAGTTGCTGGGGACTTCTAGGATCCCAAGTATGCCTCTGGACTAGTATCATACAGGTGGCTCCCTACTTCTTGTACCGGGCCCTTCAACGCCTTAGTGAGCCAACTATGTCCCGATCCGTTCTGGTAGAGCTCAGAGGCTTCCCACTTTGCTGATGCCTTCTACATACCTTGGCAAGCCTCTAGAGCAGCTGCTCCGCTGCATGGCCGAGTGGCTCCTCACTCCTGGTACCGGGCTAGTCAACGCCCAAGTGAGCCACTGTGTCCTGATTTTCATTCCAGGAGGATCCAGAGCTACATTTCAGTTGCTGGGGACTTCTAGGATCCCAAGCATGCCTTTGAACTAGTATCATACAGGTGGCTCCCTACTTCTTGTACCGGGCCCTTCAACGCCCTGATCGGGCCAAATATGTAGTATATTTAGGCCCTCATATCCTTACCTTGTGTTCTGTTTTCTTGCGTTTTTGTATCTCTTATGGGTTGTTTTGTGCAGAATTGTAGGAAATGGTGCAATGAGGGGTTTGGAAGCATGTTACAGTGGTTCAGGTAGAAAAAGGATAAAAGGAAAGACAAAGGACCACAAACAGCTCAGAGTGCTGGTCAAGTGCGGGTCGCAACCGCACTCCAGCCACACTCATGCTCATACCCGGGACTTGATGCAAAGTGAAGAGTTAAAGTGTGGGTATAGTGCGGGTCATCCAACCGCACTCCACCCGCACTGTTGCCAAACCAGAGAAGCTGAAGTTGCACCTGACGTTAAAGTGCGGGTACTGTACGGGTCATCCAACCGCACTCTACCCGCACTAATGCCAAACTAGAGAAGTTGAAGACGCACCTGACATTAGAGTGTGGGTACTGTGCGGGTCATCCAACCGCACTCAACCCATACTGTTACCAAGACCTGAAGAGCAGATTTGCACCTGACACTAGAGTGCGAGTAGAGTACGAGTCATCCAACCGCACTATGCCCACATTATTGCTCAAGACAGATGGTAGATTTTGCAGTTGACAGTGTAGTGCGATCACAGTGTGGTTCCAAGTGCAGGTCAAGTGCGGGTAATCCAACAGCATTCCACCCACACTAGTTCCAGATCTGAGAGCTGAAGATCATACAGTGCGGGTAATTCACCCGCACTCCACCAGCACTCCACGAGCGCCAGATTGATATTTGAAGCTTAAGTGACCTATTTTTGTATGTAATATAAATAGAATAGTATGGAAACATTTTAGGAAGCCTTTGACTCCGTTTTTCAGAGGTTTTACACACTTAGATCTAGAATCTTGTTAACGGAAATTTAGCTCGGGACGAGAAATCTCAGTTAACACCCTCGAGACCACTACCACGTAGGTGGTGGCCAAGATTGATCGTATGTCTAGCGATGATTAAGAAAATGACAAGGAATTGAATGATACAATTCACCCAAAAGAAAGCAAGAATCTTTTTATTGAACATGCATGGTATACAAATACAAATTTCTTTATTTTTGCTCTCCACTTTCTCTAGGGTATGGTTGAGTGTTTGTCGTATGCCTGTCGAATAATAGTCTCCTCTTTTTCATTTTCTTTCTTTCTTTCTATTTATACATAGTTTTGTAGGTTAAACAAATTGATTCTCCCCTTAATTTTCTCAGTCTCTCCCCTCCTTATCGGGCGGGATTTCTCGCTTCAATGTCATTGACTTTGAGTTAACAGTCGAATTGAGAATATTGTGGTGGAGATCAGTTTGTTTCCTCTTTGGATTCTATTACTTGTTCTGCATATAGGTAACGTTTCCAGATATGATCCAGTGTATCTTCGTATCTTTTCAGCATGATCCTTTATAGAGGTCGTTGAATATGGCATGGTGTGGTACATCAACTAGCGAGGTTGATCAGTGTTCCGACCTCGATATCTGAGAAGTTTCATCCAGCTTGGAGCCAGATCTGGCTTCCCTTGACCTTTTCGAAGCTAGGTGTGGCTTCCCCTGACCTTTCGAAGCTAGGTGCTACCTTCTAGGGACATTCTTCTATGTCAGCGAGGTATAGGCGAGTCTCTGGAGCATTTACGAGGTGACCTCGACTTCGGGGAGCTTCTAGTTTTGGTGATGCGGGCTAGATCTGTTCGTTCCGGGCACTATCCCAGATTTTTCTGGAGCCCGTCCTTGTTCCTGGGGTGGTATCGTGGTTCGGCTCTGGATAGAATGGTCTTCTGGTGGAAACTCTCGGGTATGGAACCAGGTCTGAGAGGTGGAAAATTTTCTGTTAACGGAAATTTTGCTCGGGATGAGAAATCTCTGTTAACGCCCTCGAGACCACTACCACGTAGGTGGTGGCTAAAATTTCTTTATATATGTGACAGTGGCTTATATAGTCACAAATAAACAAGAACGTTTTTATTTAGCAAGCATGGTACACGAATACAAAGATTATTCTCTCTTTTCTCTCAACTCACTTTGGTGAATGGTCGATTGCTAGTCGTATGCCTGTCGAATAGTAGTCTCCTCTTTTTCATTTCTTTTCTTTTCTATTTATACATGGTTTGTTGGTCAACGGACTGATTCTCCCTTGATTGTCTCAGTGATTGTCTCAGTCTCTTCCTTATCGGGCGGGATTTCTTGCGTTAATATCATTTGACTTTTAGATTGACGCCCGAATTGAGAGTATCATGGTGGAGATCAGTTTGTTTCCTTTTTGGATTTCATTACTTGTTCTGCATGTAGATAACGCTTCCAGGTATGATTTAATGCATTCCTCGTATCCTTTCAGTATGATCCTTATAAAAGTCGCCGGTCATGACGATATGGTGTGATGCATCAACCATGGAGGTTGTTTAGTATTTCGACCTTGATGTCTGAGAAGTTTCATCCAGCTTGGAGCCAGATCTGGCTTCTCTTGACTTCTTTGAAGCTAGATGTGGCGTCGACTGACCTTTTTGAAGCTAGGTGTGGCTTCGACTGACCTCGCGGCCTTCTATGGACATTCTTCTGTGTCTATCGAGGTACAGACCAGTTTCTTGAGCATTTGCGAGATGATCTTGACTTCGGGGAGCTTCTAGTTTTGATGATGCGGGCTAAGTTCGATCATTCTGGGCTCGATCCCGGATGTTTCCGGAGCCTGCCCTTGTTCCTGGGGTGGTAGTGCAGTTCGGCCCTGGATAGAGAGGTCTCCTGGTGGAAGCTCTCGGGTCCGGGCTTTTTGCTAGATGTTTCTGGAGCTCGCTCTTGTGCCTGGGGTGGTATCGTAGCTTGGCTCTGGATATAGAGGTCTTCAGGTGAAACTTTCGGGTATGGAACCAGGTCTAGGAAGTGGAAAATTTCCCTTTGGTCCTTAGCCAATTTTGGCTATTAACAGAAGTCCCCTCTGACTTGAACACCAAACGTCGAGCTCGGGGTTGAGGTCAGATTCTCACTTTATTTAGGAGATCTTCCTCTTTTTACAGTTACCAAAATTTTAGGAAATTTCTTCATTTGAGTGACGTGTTGTGAACCGACTATTTTATCTTCGAATTAATCTGATCACGTTACGGCAGTCCCCGAGATTTTTTACCGTTACCAGGATCTTGGGGAGATCTTCCTTTTAACTGCGTGAATGATGTGGCATGAGATGATTAGCCCGCTTTCGAGTTTAATCCGGTTACGTTACCGAGTCGATTTTTTACCGTTACCAAACGAGTATCCTGGTAACTTGAGCTGTTGCCCTCCTGCCTATATATATGTCTGTTCTCCTCCTCATCTTCCTCACATCTTTTCGAGCTAAAAGAGCCTTTTGTTGAGAAATATTTCCACAGTTTTTCCTCCAAACTTGCTTCTTTCTTCATTCTTCGTTTTATAATGTCGAAAAACAATCGTGATTCAAGTGATTCCATATTCGACGGCGAGGAGGTCGTCAGCCTTAGTCTGGGAAAGCGGGCTAGGAGGAGTTCTGACGGTGATGATTCCCCGCCCACCTCACAACGTCGACGATCCAGTAGAAATGTATCTATCGGGACTGGGTTCTCCAATCATCCCGACCACCCTTTAGATATCGTCGATGATGATTCCGACAAAGAAACTGCCGGTAAGGCTGCGGGGGAGCGTCGGGTCTCGGTTCCTGGTCCCTTTGGGGAGAGGCTCCCTCCCTACAATTTCCGGGTTATCCCAGATTCCACCGTTGACCCGGTGTCGATCGACCGCTTAAGGTCAAAGTTTGACATCCCCGACAGTGTATCCATCTCGGTGCCTCCCAAGAACTTCAAGTTTTTCAACCCCCCTAAAGGCGTGCTTCCAATCCATGTGGCCGCTCTTGAGAACGGCGTCAGGCTTCCCCTCCATCCGACCCTTCGGCGGGCTCTAAACGCCATCCAGCTCGCTCCCCTTCAGTTAACGCCGGGCTTCTGGAGGCATTTGATTGGCTTCCTTGTGTTATGGAGGGAACAATGCCAGATGAGTAAAGTGACAAGGGAGCCAGGTGCAGAGGAGCTGGCGTATCTTTTTCAGATTGGGAGCTTGTCTGGGGCTCCTCGGGGTCAGTTCTACGCCAAGGCCAAGAATAAGCTCAATTTCATCGTTCCTGGTGCTTCGAAGAAGGATCCCGCATGGAAAGAAGAATGGATCCTAGCGGGGGATGACTGGGGGAGCTCGATTTTCATCGGAGGGCATGAATTCGAGGTTCCTACGGCTTTCAGTGACAAGCCTTCCTGGGACCGGGACTCCCTGCCTGCCGAGTCCGAAGCCGTCTTAAAGGCTATTCTAGCCCGGAATTACCTGAATCTGAAGTTCCCTACCGCTGAAGCTTTTGACCCTCGTAGGGTGAACAAATATCTACGGATTTCAGACGCTATTCCTCGTAAGTATCCTGGTGTCGCTTCTTCTTAATACTTAGCTTGGTTCTAGTTATTTTTTATCTGTTTATTCACAGTCTTTGTCGTGGAGCCAGCCATCCGACACGTCTCGCGCTCTCCTCAAGGTGGATCTTCTCTTCCCTCTTCTGGGGTCGAGCCTGCCCTGGCTTCTTCTGTCTCTCCGGCTGGCTCTAAGATGGCCACTCTGGCCTCGCTGGCTTTCCGGGCTTTGGGTAAAGCTCCCCAGGTGGTTGGCCCAGCTGTTTCTGCCTCCTCAGCCATGGCCGCTAAAGTCGCTATCCCTTCGACTCAAACATCTGATTCAGCTGCGCTTCCAACAACCAAAGCCTCAGAGGTTTCTAGGAAAGATGTCGCGAAGGCTCCTTCCAACGGTTCCCGGCCTAAGTCGAGCTCGACAGGGCAGGATGAGGTCCTGGAGCAGTTCATAGCGTCCTGTCCGGGTGGCGGGATTTCCAAGATGGCTTCTATGCCTGTGGACGTCCTTATAACCAAGGGGTCTGCTATCTTGGCTGAGGTAATTGTATTTCCTTCACGCTTTTTTTGTTAACTCGTTCAGTTTCTAACTCAGGTTTTATATTTGTAGGCCTTTAAGATCGAGCTGCAAAAGCCGAGAAGGCCGGGGAACTGCTCAAGCAGGCTCGGTCTCTAGTGGAAGAGGTGACTTCTAGCCAGGGCAAAATTGAGCTCGAGATGGCTGAGCTTCGCTGCGATCATGAGAGGATGAAGCAATTTTTCGATCAGGAGCATCTTCAATCTCTCCGGCGGGCTACGCAGCGAGACTCCTAGAGATCTGAGGCTAAGAAGCTGGACCTTGAGAACCGGTCTCTGATTACTCAGGTGGCCAAGCTACAAGCTGATGCGGAAACCTCCTTCAGCGATGGGTATTTTTATGCTTCCTTTCAGGCCGCTGAAGCTCTTCCTCCTCCTTTTGATTTGTCGTCTATTGCGGGCTGGAACAGACAGGAAATAATGCTCAAAGCAGCTAAGTTATCTCGTCCTGAAGGCGACAAGGTGGTCCCTTCTAGCCCGGTAGGAACTGGGATGCAGCTCACTCAATCAGATCCCTCCTTCCATCTTCATTCCTTTATCCCATCAGGTCCTGGGGAATCGTCCAGCAAAGTGATATCCTCTCGATCCGAGGAGGACCAATCAGGAGCTGGTGAAGAGGTTAGGAGCCCATCTGATGATCCAGCTTTAATAGAGATGAAGGTCGACAGGAGCTAGATGGGGCCCTTGGCTGCTCTTCTCGACGCGGCTATTCCTCCTGAAGTTATGGATGTAATCAATGAAGTTTTGGAGGAAGATCCAGCTGATCATCCGATAAAGCCTCTAAACGGAGGAGCGGTCGGCGAGGATAACCCAGATGGACAGCTACCTATTGAGGGGGTTAATGCTGAGGATCAGCATGAAGGAGGAGGGCCAGCGGAGGGGAGCCATGATAGCCCCAAAGCTTAAAGCGAATGACTTGTTTCTGATTGCCCGGAAAAGGGGGTAGGCACCCTGCTTTGCCATTGTTAGTTTTTTTTTTCCTTCTTCTTTTTGTAGCCCGAATTCGGGGGTTGGGCTCTCCATTTGGATGTAGCCTTATCGGGGATAGGCTCCCCCTGCCCTTAATGATAAATTGACGCGCCTTTTTGAGAACTTTATTCTGCTTCTAGTCTTGAATGGTATTCAGAGTAGCATCGGTAGCATCAATTAAGATTCGTGTAGGCAATTATGATGATTTTGATCCTGCACACGAAAGCAAACATTATATATATGGGGCGATAACCCAACCAAGACATCAGGAATGCTACTTAGCTATTTCCTAGTCTTTGAGATCTGGCGGGCAACTATGCCTTTACACTCAGATCCTTCTTGGGGGTGGTAGCCCGACCAAGGCATCAGGAGGGCTATCGAGCTATTTCCTAGTCTCGAGATCTGGAAGGCAACTATGCTATTACACTCAGATCCTTCTTGGGGGTGGTAGCCCGACCAAGGCATCATGAGGGCTATCAAGCTATTTCCTGGTCTCGAGATCTGGAAGGCAACTATGCTCTTACACTCAGATCCTTCTTGGGGGTGGTAGCCCGACCAAGGCATCAGGAGGGCTATCGAGCTATTTCCTGGTCTCGAGATCTGGAAGGCAATTATGCTCTTACACTCAGATCCTTCTTGGGGGTGGTAGCCCGACCAAGGCATCAGGAGGGCTATCGAGCTATTTCCTGGTCTCGAGAGGTTTATGTCGAATTCCCATTCAAGTGTATAGTCACTAACGTTGAACATAGTTGGGGACAAAAATGGAAGAGAAAAGGAAAATGACTTTATTGATGATTGAGATGTAGTACATCTTTATTAGGACCTGTAATGAAAACTAAGTGGGGGAAGTCTGCTTGAGAACTCCTTTCAAGGGTAGAATTTCTTCAAATGGTCTGCATTCCAAGTATGGTTGATGGGTCGTTCGTCCATGTCTTCTAGTTTATAAGCTCCATTACGAACAACTAGCTTTATCAAATATGACCCTTCCCAATTTGGACTTAGGACTCCATCCAACCTTTTCCGAGTATTCAGTCTTACTTTCCTAAGTACCAGATCCCCTTCTTTGAATTTTCGGGCTCTAACCTTTTGGTTGAAGTATATAGCAATCCTGCTCTGGTAGATCGCTACTTTCTCTGCTACCCGGTCTTGCTTTTCTTCTAAGAGGTCTAGACTAGCCCGGAGCTTGACTTCGTTACTTTCGGGCTCAAAGTGCTGTACCCTGAATGAGGTCAATTTATGCTTAATGGGGAGGACTGCTTCAACCCCGAGGCCAGGGAGTAAGGCGTTTCTCCAGTAGCTGTTCTTTTGGTAGTCTGGTATGCCCAAAGGACTTCTGGTAGCTCTTCGGCCCATTTACCTTTCCTCTGCTGAAGCTTCTTCTTCAAAAGTTTCTTGATTGTCTTGTTGGAGGATTCCACCAGCCCGTTAGTCTGGGGATGAGCCACAGAAGCGAGCCTAAGGTCGATCCCCAATTCCTTACAGAAGTCTATGAATCGGGCATTGTCGAATTGCTTCCTAGGTCGGCTACAATGATAAGAGGGGTCCCGAACCTGCATACCACGTTAGTCTTTATGAACTTGGTTGTATTCTTTTCTGATATTCGACCAAGAGGCCCTGCCTCGACCCATCTTGTGAAGTAGTCAATAGCCACGATAGCATGTTTCATCTGTCCAGGAGCGGTAGGAAGTGGCCCAATTAGGTCGATTCCCCATATGGCAAAGGGGTAAGGTGAGCTGAGGGACGACAGTCGCTCGGGTGGCTGGTGGCTCAAGTTTGAGGTTCTTTGACAAGGTTCGCAGGATTGCACAAAACTCTTTGCATCTTGATGGATGGTCGGCCAGTAGTACCCCATACGAAGCACCTGATAGGCTAGAGCTTCCCCACCTATATGGTTCCCACAGTCCCCAGAATGGACCTCTCTCAATGCCCACTTAGCATCATCGGGATGCAAGCACCTAAGTAGGGGGAGGGATCTGCCCCTCCTGTAGAGGTATCCGTCCACTATACAGTATCGAACTGAGAGTCTCTTAACTCTTCGGGCTTGGTCAGGCTCTTCAGGAAGCTCTCCTTCAAGGAGATAGGTGACGATTGGGTCCATCCAGCAAGGTATGCGATCCAGGGAACAAATTTCTCCATTTGTGGCTATGCTTGGCTGGGTGATTACTTGGAGGGGAATTCCCCTTGGTAGGGATTGGCCTCCGTTCGCCGCTATTTTAGCCAGAACATCTGCTCGGTGGTTTTGGTGTCGAGGCACCTGATCGATCTTCAGTCCCTTAAATTTGCTTTTCAGCAACCGAGCTAGATTTAAATAGGCAACCATATTATCTCCCTTTGCCTAGTAGACCCCAGTCACCTGGTTTACAACAAGCAACGAATCGCTCTTGACCTGCAAGTAGTCGGCCTTTAGCTCGATGGCTACCTTCATCCCGGCTATAAGGGCTTCATATTCCGCTTCATTGTTGGTAGCTTTAAACTCGAATCTGAAACAGTGATAGAATTCAGTCCCTTCCGGATCTATCAAAACTATGCCAGCTCCTCCCCCAGCTTATCCGGATGCTCCGTCTGAAAAGAGGATCCATGGCTTGCAACCCTCCGGCCAACTTTCGACCTCAGATATTTTCTCAGGGACCTTGTTTGATACTGAAGGGATCAACTGGATCTGGGATCGCTGAGAATTCTGCCACGAAGTCGGATAAAGCCTGTGCCTTAATCGTAGTCCGGGGCTTATACTTTAAATCGAACTGAGTGAGCTCTAGTGCCCATAAAACTAACCTTCCTGACACATCTGGTCTTTGTAAGAATTGACGGAGGGGTTGGTCTGTCACCACTGCTATTGTGTGAGCTTGAAAATAGGGACGGAGTTTCCTCGCTAAGATCACCAGAGCATAAGCGAGCTTCTCCAGGAGAACATAGTTCCTTTCTGATTTGGTCAAGGCATGACTCACAAAGTATATGGGTCTTTGAAAACCGTCGCTACAATCCTTGGCCAAAGCCCCGCTTACTGCAGTTTCTGATACCGCCAGGTAAATCTGCAGCTCATCTCCGAGAACCGGCTTGACTAACAAAAGGGGGCTTGTTAGGTATTCCTTCAAAGCTTGGAACGCCTGCTCGCTTTCCTGGCTCCATTTCATGTTCTTTCCTTGTTTGATGGCCTTGAAGAAAGGGAGGCATTTATCGGTGGAGCGACAGATAAATCTGTTGAGTGCTGCCACCCGTCCAGTCAGAATCTGTACTTGCTTAAGCGAGGTCGGGGATTCCAAGTCCAGGATAGCTTTGATTTTTTCTTGGTTGGCTTCGATACCTCTCTCATGAACCATGAAGCCCAAAAGCACATTTGGAGGGGTTCAAACGCATCTGGTTTTCCCTCAATATGAGGAAGGTTTTGCGAAGGTCTTCTTGATGTCCTTTTGTGGTTGTGGATTTCGTGATCATGTCGTCGATATATACTTCCATCTTCCTTCCTATCTCGGGCTTGAACAATTTGTTAACCAGCCGCTGGTATGTGGCCCTTGCATTCTTCAAACCAAACGGCATCACCTTGTAGCAATATAAGCCCTGCCCAGTTATGAAACTGGCCTTATCTTGGTCAGCCGGGTGCATTTTAATTTGGTTGTATCCTGAGAATGCATCCATAAAACTCAAAAGTTTATTTCCAGATGTGGAGTCAACCAGCTGGTCGATCTTTGGCAAAGGAAAACTGTCTTTCGGACAAGCCCGGTTGAGGTCGGTGTAGTCGACACACATACGCCACTTTCCATTTGCCTTCGTGACCATGACTACGTTGGCGATCCATTCGGGGTAACGTACCTCTCTGACGAACCCCGCTTTGATCAATTTATCAACCTCTTCCTGCACCGCCGCGTTCCTATCAGTGTTGAAATGACGCCTCTTCTGCTTGACGGGCTTGACTGTTGGATCTACTGCTAGCCGGTGGGTGGCCAACGATGCCGGGATTCCAGGCATTTCCTTATGGTTCCAGGTGAAGATGTCGCTGAATTCCCTGAGAAGATCAATCAGTCCTCTTTTTACTTCTGGATCAAGGGCGGCTCCGACCTTGACGACCTTGGAGGGATCGTCAGTCCTGACGGATATCTCTTCTACTTTATCCACGGGCTGCCCACTGGCCCATTCCTTATCCCTTTCTTCCTCGTAGGGCATGATAGGTTCATCCTCCGGATTCCCAGTATGTTATGTGGGCTCCTTCTCTTCCTGGATTATCCGGGATGTATCCATGTCTTCCTGGATTACTGTCACATGTACACACTGCTTTGCTAGGGTTGTAGGACTGGCAGATACTGCGTAGCATTTCCTGGCTACCTGCTGGTCTCCGCGTACCTCTCCTACCTTGGTTCCAACCGGGAATTTCAAAACGTTGTGGTATATGGACAAGACTCCCTTCAAGGTGGACAGGAAAGGTCTCCCTAAGATGGCGTTGTAGGCCGATGGGGTATCCACCACAACAAAGTCGGTCATTACGTTCTGTTGGAGCGGGGTGACCCCGATGATTACTGGGAGGATCATCGACCCCACTGGTATGATCAAGTCCCAGTGAAACCGTAAAGTGGAGTGGTACAGCTGTTGTAGCAATGTTGGTTCAGGTTCAGTTTTTCCAGGGTATCTTTGAAGAGGATATCTACACTGCTTCCTGTATCCACGAGCACGCGAAGGACCAGACAGTTGGCGATCTGTATCGTGATGACCATAGGATCATCATGAGGTTGCACAGTGTTGAAGACATCTGCTTCAGTGAACACGATCTGAGCTGACTGGGCGGGCTCTGTCGGGCTCTAGCTGACTTCGAAGATCCCCCGGCTCTCTCCAAGGTGGGGAACCTTTCTTGCGTGGTTTTTCCGGGAGTTATTGGAAACGCAGGCCAATGTAGGACCTCCGCTGATAGTGTGTATCACCTGGATCTGTTGCATTAAGTCAGTCTGCTCCCCTTTCCTCTTTTCTGCGTCCTCACGAATTTCAGCTTGTACCTCTCTTCCAGTTCTGATATTATCTCTGACCTGTTGTAAAAATTCAATCAGGCATCCTCCCCTTATCAGGGCCTCAATCTGGTTGCGCAAGTTATAGCACTCCGAAGTGTTGTGGCCCACGTCTTCGTGAAAGTCGCAGTACTTATACCGGTTTCTCCTGTCAGCAGGGGCCTTCATGGGAGCGGGCTTCTGGAGCAACCCTTTATCCCGTATGGTAAGGTAGACCGTTTCCCTGGATTCATTCAATGGGGTATAGTGGTCAAACCCTTTTTCCCCTTGCATTACTGGAGCCACGGTCCTAGGAGGCGGCGAAGGTCGGGGAGGGGTTCATTTCACTGGATATCTTTCTTGCCTATGCGGAGGAGTAGGGGGGCGATAGGTTGACCTGTTGGGAGGTTTATTCTTAGCTCTCTGCACCGGCTCAAAATTGGGGGCTTCTTTCTTCAAACGTTTTGCTGTTCTCATGTCGTCATGTTCTATCTTGACCTTAAATTGTTCGTCGATCTCGACCTGCTCAAGAGCCCGGTCATAGGCCTCCTGGTAAGTCTCGGGAGGTCTTTTGGCAAAAGAACGGAAAAGCTTTCCTGCCAGAGGTTTCGTCTGAAGTTGGCGAGGGTTTATTTTTCAGTGAAAACTCTTATCTGTATGACCTCCTTGTGAAACCGCTCCACGTATGATCGAAGAGTTTCACTCCGTTCCTGGATCACATATTGGAGGTGTATGGGATCTTTCGGGCGAGGTTTAACTCCCTGGAATTGTGAGCAAAAATCGGTTGACAATTTTGTGAAAGAATCCACGCTACCAACGGGCAGTTTCCTGAACCAGGTTTTCGTATAGTCGGTCCAGGTTGTTGGAAACATTCTGCACATAGCTGCTCTGGTAATGTTCTGGACCTCCATCTGTTGAACAAAGCTCTCTAAATGGCTTAGAGGATCTTCCGTTCCAGAGAACTTATCTGCTGGCATTTTGAATTTTGGGGGGAGCTCTGCTTCACGGATCCTCCTAGTAAAGGGAGCGTTCATCTCGCGCAGGGGATTCTTTTTGTCCTCCTTTCTCTTTCCCTTCCTTATCTGCTGGACCTCTTTTTGTAGCTTTGCCAGCTGATCCCTCAGTCGCTTATTTCCAGGTCTCTTCGAGTTAGCCTCATATTCCTCACTGTCGAACCTTTCTGATGAACTGGCAATTTCTATCTGGTCCTCCTCCTAGGACATGATCCATTCGGGGAGTTTGTCTACTTTCTTCCTCTAGGGCCCGGGTAGTTCTTCTAGATGTAGTTGGATGAGATAGCCCTCGCGGCTTCCGGGTAAAAACATCCGCGGCAGACTTAACAAGCTGGGGTTGGTATTGTGAAAGTCTTTTAGGAACTGGGGGCATGGGTCCCAGCCTATCCCGGATCGAACATTAGGGCCCTGATCTATCTCGAGCCGGCTCGGGAAGAGGAGGGCCTAGGCGACCGAAAGCAGGCTGTCTAGCTCCAAGCCTGCTCGGCTCTCCCTGATCATTCAGGTTGGTCGGCTGGACTGTGATGCCTTCAAAGAGGAGGCGGATGCGGATGGATTCTACGAAGGCCGCCGCTTGTTAGTCGAGCGCTGCCTGGCTCACTATGGGGTGGCCAGCAATCCGTGTATTGGTTGTTTCGATCGGAGCTTGACTACTATATCCAGACTTTCTCCCGTTCCGGGAGCCTTTCGGGTTGGCCTCGTAGGAGATTGCTCTGGGACTCTGTGTTGGCCTTAGGAGGAGCGGAGCCTCATAGTTCCTATAAAACAATGAAAATATAAATACAAACGATTGGTTAGTTGGGTGTAGGATTTTTTAACACAGACGGCGCCAGAATGTTTTAAAGGAAATTTTGCTCGGGATGAGAAATCTCTGTTAACGCCCTCGAGACCACTACCAAGTAGGTGGTGGCCAAAATTTCTTTATATATGTGACAGTGGCTTATATAGTGACAAATGAACAAAAACAGTTTTTATTTAGCATGCATGGTACACGAATACAAAGATTATTCTCTCTTTTCTCTCAACTCTCTTTGGTGAATGGTCGATTGCTAGTCGTATGCCTGTCGAATAGTAGTCTCCTCTTTTTCATTTCTTTTCTTTTCTATTTATACATGGTTTGTAGGTCAACAGACTGATTCCCCTTGATTGTCTCAGTGATTGTCTCAGTCTCTTCCTTATCGGGCAGGATTTCTTGCGTTAATATCATTTGACTTTTAGATTGACGCCCGAATTGAGAGTATCGTGGTGGAGATCAGTTTGTTTCCTTTTTGGATTTCATTACTTGTTCTGCATGTAGATAACGCTTCCAGGTATGATTTAATGCATTCCTCGTATCCTATCAGTATGATCCTTATAGAAGTCGCGGGTCGTGACGAAATGGTGTGATGCATCAACCAGGGAGGTTGTTTAGTATTTCGACCTTGATGTCTGAGAAGTTTCATCCAGCTTGGAGCCAGATCTGGCTTCTCTTAACTTCTTTGAAGCTTGATGTGGCCTCGACTGACCTTTTTGAAGCTAGGTGTGGCTTCGACTGACCTCGTGGCCTTCTAGGGACATTCTTCTGTGTCAATCGAGGTACAGACGAGTTTCTTGAGCATTTGCGAGATGATCTTGACTTCGGGGAGCTTCTAGTTTTGATGATGCAGGCTAAGTCCGATCATTCCGGGCTCTATCCCGGATGTTTCCGGAGCCCGCCCTTGTTCCTGGGGTGGTAGTGCAGTTCGGCCCTGGATAGAGAGGTCTTCTTGTGGAAGCTCTCGGGTCCGGGCTTTATCCTAGATGTTTCTGGAGCTCGCTCTTGTGCCTGGGGTGGTATCGTAGCTTGGCTCTGGATATAGAGGTCTTCAGGTGAAACTTTCGGGTATGGAACCAGGTCTAGGAAGTGGAAAATTTCCCTTTGGTCCTTAGCCAATTTTGGCAATTAACATTTTCCTTTGGTCCTTAGCCAATTTTGGCTATTAACAGAAGTCCCCTCTGACTTGAACACCAGACGTCGAGCTTGGGGTTGAGGTCAAATTTTACTTTATTTGGGAAATCTTCCTCTTTTTACCGTTACCGAAATATTGGGGAAATTTCTTCATTAGAGTGACGTGATGCAACCGACTAATTTATCTCTGAATTAATCTGATTGTGTTACGGCAGTCCCCGAGAGTTTTTACCGTTACCAGAATCTTGAGGAGATCTTCCTCTTAACTACGTAAGTGATGTGGCGTGAGATGATTAGCCTGCTTCTGAGTTTAATCCGGTTACGTTACTGTAGTCGTCGAGATTTTTTACCGTTACCAAACGAGTATCTCGGTAGCTAGTGCTGTTGCCCTCCTGCCTATATATATATATATCTATTTTTCTCCTCGTCTTCCTCACATCTCTCGAACTAAAATTTTTTTGTTGAGAAATATTTTCATAGCCTTTCCTCCAAGCTTGCTTTTTTCTTCATTCTTCGTCCTTTTTGGCTTTTACTATGTCGAAAACCAGTCGCGACTCAGCTGATTCCATAATCGACGGTGAGAAGGTTGTCAGTTTTACTTTGGGGAAGCGGGCTAGGAGGAGTTCTGACGGCGACGATTCCCCGCCCACCTCACAACGTCGGCGGTCAAGTAGGAATGTATCCATTGGGACTGGGTTCTCCAACCATCCTGACCATCCTTTGGATATCGTCGACGAAGATTTCGACAAAGAAGCAGACGGTGACGCCGTGGGGAGCATCGGGTCTCGGCTCCTGGTCCCCTTGTGGAGAGGCTCCCTCCTTATGATTTCCGGGTTGTCCCAGATTCCATCATTAACCCGGTCTTGATTGACCGCTTGAGGTCAAAGTTTGGCATCCCTGATAGGGTATCCATCTCGGTGCCTCCCAAAAATTATGAGTTCTTCAACCCCCCTAAAGGCGTGCTTCCGATTCATGTGGCCACTCTTGAGAACGGGGACAGGCTTCCCCTTCATCAGACTCTTCGGCGGGCTCTTAACGCCATCCAGCTAGCTCCCCTCTAGTTGACGCCTGACTTCTGGAGGCATCTGATTGGTTTCCTTGTACTATGGAGGGAACAATGTCAGTTGAGTAAGGTAACGAGGGAGCCAGGTGCAAAGGAGCTGGCCTATCTCTTCCAGATTAGGAGCCTGTCTGGCGCTCCTCGAGGCCAGTTCTACGCCAAGGCCAAGAACAAGCTCAACTTCATCATTCCTGGTGCTTCGAAGAAGGACCCCGCTTGGAAAGAAGAATGGATCCTTACGGGGGATGACTGGGGGAGCTCGATTTTCATCGGAGGGCATTAATTCGAGGTTCCCACGGCTTTTAGTGACAAGCCCTCATGGGACCGGGACTCCCTGCCTTCTGAGTCTGAAGCCGTCTTGAAGGCTATTCTAGCCTGAAATTATTTGAATCTGAAGTTCCCTACTGCTGAAGCCTTTGATCCTTGTAGGGTGAACAAATATTTACGGATCTCAGACGCTATTCCTCGTAAGTGTCATTGAGTTGCTTTGCCTTATTACTCATCTTGGTTCTAACATTTTCCTTTTAAATCTGCTTATTCACAGTTTTTGTCGTGGAACCGGCCACCCGCCACGTCTCACGCTCTCCTCAAGGTGGAGTTTCTCTTCCCTCCGCTGGGGTCAAACCAGCTCTTGCTTCATCTATCTCTCCGGCTGGGTCCAAGATGGCTACTCTTGCTTCGCGGGCTTTCCGGGCTTTGGTTAAATCTCCCTAGGTGGTTGGCCTGGCTGCTTCTGTCCCTTCGCCCGTGGTCGCTAAAGTTGCTACCCCTTCGACCCAGACACCTGATTCCGCTGCGCTTCCAACAACCAAAGCTTCGGAGGTTTCTAGGAAAGGTGTCGCTTCTGGGAAAGGTGTCGCGAGGGTTTCTTCCAGCCGCTCCCGGCCTCAGACAAGCTCGGCAGGGCGGGATAAAGTCCTGAAGCAATTCATAGCGTCTTGTCCGGGTGGTGGGATCTCCAAATGGCTTCCATGCCTATGGACGTCCTTATTACCAAGGGGTCTGCTATTTTAGCTGAGGTAATTGTATTTCCGTCGTGCTACTCTTGTTAATTCGTTCAGTTTCTAACTCGGGTTCTGTATTCTGTAGGCCTTCAAGTTTAATGTTGCGATGGGCCAACAGGTAGCCCTCCTCCAAGACTGGGATGCAAAAGCCGAAGCCGAAGCCGAGAAAGCCAGGGAACTGCTCAAGCAGGCTCAGTCTTTAGTGGAAGAGGTGACTTCCAACCAGGGAAAGGTCGAGGCCGAGATGGCTAAGCTTCGCTGCAATCATGAGAGGATGAAGCAATCTTATGATCAGGAGCGTCTTCAATCTCTCCGGCGGGCTAGACAGCGGGATTCCTGGAGATCTGAGGCTAAAAAGTTGGACCTCGAGAACCAGTCTCTGATTACTAAGGTGACCAAGCTGCAAGCTGACGCGGAGACCTCCTTCAGCCACGGATATTTCTATGCTTCCTTTCAGGCCGCGATAGCTCTTCCTTCTCCCTTTGATTTGTCATCTATTGCTAGCTGGGATAGACAGGAAATAATGCTCAAGGCTGCCGAGCTATCTCGCCCTGAAGGCGACAATGTGGTCCCTTCGAGCCAAACATGAGCTGGGAAACAGCCCGCTCAGACAGATCCTCCATTCCCTCTTCCTACCTTTACCACCTCAGGTCCTGGGGAGTCTTCCAGTAAAGTGATGTCCTCTCGATCCGAGGAGGACACGTCGGGAGCTGGTGAAGAGGTTAGGAGCCCGTCTAAGGATCCCCCTTTAATAGAGATGGAGGTCGACAGGAGCCAGACGGGGTCCATGGCTGCCTTTCTTGACGCGGCTATCCGCTTGAGGTTATAGACGTGATTAATGAGGTTTTGGAGGAAGATCATGCTGATCAACCGATGGAGCCTCTAAATGGAGGAGCGGTCGGTGAGGATAGCCAAGATGGACAGCTATCTGTAGAGGGGGTTGATGGCGAAGATCAGCAAGAAGAATGAGGGCCAGCGGAGGGGAGCCAAGAGAGTCCCAAAGCTTGAAGCAGTTCATCATGACTTGTTTTTGAATGCCCGGAAAAGGGGGTGGGCACCCCGTTTTGCCCTTATTAGCTTTTTATTTTTTTATAGCCTGAGCTCGGGGGTTGGGCTACCCATTTGCAGGATGTAGCCTTATCGGGGGATAAGCTCCTCTTTTCCTTAAATGAAAAGTCGAATCGCTTTTGAGAATTCTTGTTTTATTTCTGGTCTTGAATAGGATCCAAAGTAGCATCTGTAGCAACAATTAAGATTCGTGTAGGGAATTATGATGATTTTGATCCTGCACACGAAAGCAAACATTATATATATATATATATATATATATATTTTTTTTATGGGGCGATAGCCCAACCAAGACATCAGGAGGGCTACTTAGCTATTTCCTAGTCTTTGAGATCTGGAGGGCAACTATGCTCTTACACTCGGACCCTTCTTGGGTGTGGTAGCCCTACCAAGGCATCAGGAGGGCTACTGAGCCATTTCCTAGTCTCGAGATCTGGAGGGCAACTATGCTCTTACACTCAGATCCTTCTTGGGGCTAGGTAGCCCGACCAAGGCATTAGGAGGGCTATCGAGCTATTTCCTGGTCTCGGGATCTGGAGGGCAACTATGCTCTTACACTCAGATCCTTCTTTGGGGTGGTAGCCCGACCAAGGCATCATGAGGGCTATTTAGCTATTTCCTAGTCTCGAGATCTGGATGGCAACTATGCTCCTACACTCAGAGCCTTCTTGGGGGTGGTAGCCCGACCAAGGCATCAGGAGGGCTATCGAGCTATTTCCTGGTCTCGAGATCTGGAGGGTAACTATTCTCTTACACTCAGATACTTCTTGGGGGTGGTAGCCCGACCAAGGCATCAGGAGGGCTATCGGGCTATTTCCTGGTCTCGAGATCTGGAGGGAAACTATGCTTTTACACTCAGATCCTTCTTGGGGGTGGTAGCCCGACCAAGGCATCAGGAGGGCTATCGAGCTATTTCCTGGTCTCGAGATGTTTATGTTGAGTTTCCCATACAAGGGTATAGTCACTAATGTTGAACATAGTTGGAGACAAAGATGGAAGAGAAAAGGAAAATGACTTTATTGATGATCGAGATGTAGTACATCTTTATTAGGGTCTGTAATGAAAACTAAGTGGGGGTAGTCTTCTTGAGAACTCCTTTCAAGGGTAGAATTTCCTCAAATGATCTGCATTCCAAGTGTGGTCAGTGGATCGTCCGTCCATGTCTTCGAGTTTATAAGCTCCATTGCGAACAACTAGCTTTATCAAATATGGCCCTTCCCAATTGGGACTTAAGACTCCATTGGACCTTTTCCGAGTGTTCACGGTCACTTTCCTAAGTACCAGATCCCCTTCTTTGAATTCTCAGGCTCTGATCTTTTGGTTGAAGTATCTAGCGATCATTGCTCTGGTAGATCGCTACTTTCTCTGCTACCCGGTCTTGTTTTTCTTCTAAAAGGTCTAGATTAGCCCGGAGCTTGACTTCATTACTTTCGGGCTCAAAGTGATGTACCCTGAACGAGGTTAATTTATGCTCGATGGGGAGGACTGCTTCAACCCCATAGGCCAGGGAGTAAGGTGTCTCCCCGGTAGCTGTTCTCTTTGTAGTCCGGTATGCCCAGAGGACTTCTGGCAGCTCTTCGGCCCATTTACCTTTCTTCTGCTGCAGCTTCTTTTTCAAAAGTTTCTTGATAGTCTTGTTGGTGGATTCTACCAGCCCGTTAGTCTGGGGATGAGCCATTGAAGCGAGCCTGAGGTCGATCCCCAATCCCTTACAGAAGTCTTTGAATCGGGCGGCGTTGTCGAATTACTTCCCTATGTCAGCTATAATGATGAGAAGGGTCCCGAATCTGCATACCACGTTAGTCTTGATGAACTTGGTTGTATTTTTTTTCTGATATTCAAGAAAGAGGTCCTGCCTTGACCCATCTTGTGAAGTAGTCGATAGCCACGATAGCATGTTTCATCTGTCCGGGAGCGGTAACGAGTGGCCCAATTGAGTCGATTCCCCACATGGCAAAGGGGTAAGGTGAACTGAGGGACGACAGTCGCTCGGATGGCTGGTAGTTCAAGTTTGAAGTTCTTTGACAAGGTTCGCAAGATTGCACAAAACTCTTTGCGTCTTGGTGGATGGTCGGCCAATAGTACCCCATATGAAGCACCTGATAGGCTAGAGCTTCCCCACCTATGTGGTTCCCACAGTCCCTAGAGTGGACCTCTCTCAATGCCCACTTAGCATCATCGGGAGGGAACAAATTTCTCCATTTGTGGCTATGCTTGGTTGGGTGATTACTTGGAGGGGAATTACCCTTGGTAGGGACTGACCTCCGTTCGCCGCTATTTTAGCCAGAACATCTGCGCGATGGTTTTGGTGTCGGGGCACCTGATCGATCTTGAGTCCCTTAAATTTTCTTTTTAGCAGCTGAGCTAGATTTAGGTAGGCAGCCATATTATCTCCCTTTGCTTGGTAGACCCCAGTCACCTGGTTTACAACAAGCAATGAATCGCTCTTGATTTGTAGGTAATCGGCCTTTAGTTCAATGGCTACCTTCATCCCGGCTAGGAGGGCTTCATATTCCGCTTCGTTATTGGTAGCTTTAAACTCGAATCTGAAACAGTGACAGAATTCGGTTCCCTCCGGATCTATTAAAACTATGCCAGCTCCTCCCCCGGCTTGCCCGGATGCTCCATCTGCAAAGAGGGTCCATGGCTTGCAGCCTTCCGACCAATTGTCATCCTCGGATATCTTCACAGGGACCTCATTTGATACTGAGGGATCATCTGGATTTGGGATCGCTGAGAATTCTGCCACGAAGTCAACCAACGCCTGTGCCTTAATCGTAGTCTGGGGCTTATACTTTAGGTCGAACTGAGTGAGCTCTAGTGCCCATAAGACTAGCCTTCCAGGTACGTATGGTCTTTACAAGAATTGGCGGAGGGATTGGTCTGTCACCACTGCTATTGTGTGAGCTTGAAAATAGGGACGGAGTTTCCTCGCTGAGATCACCAGAGCATAAGCGAGCTTTTCTAGGAGAATGTAATTCCTTTCTGATTTGGTCAAAGCATGACTCACATAGTATATGGGTCTTTGAAACCCGTCGCTACAATCCTTGGCCAAAACCCCGCTTACTGCAGTTTCTGATACGGCCAGGTAGATCTGCAACTCATCTTTGAGAACCGGCTTGACTTACAATGGGGGGCTCTTTAGGTATTCTTTCAAAGCTTGAAAAGCCCGTTCGCTCTCCTGGCTCCATTTCATGTTTTTCCCTTGTTTGATGGCCTTGAAGAAAGGGAGACGATTATCGGTGGAGCGAGAGATAAACCTGTTGAGTGCCGCCACCCGTCCAGTCAGAATCTGTACTTGCTTGAGCAAGGTTGGGGATTCTAGGTCCAAGATAGCTTTGATTTTTTCTGGGTTGGCTTCTATACCTCTCTCATGAACCATGAAGCCTAGAAACTTTCCCGCCGTTACCCTAGAGGCACATTTGGAGGGGTTCAAACGCATCTGGTTTTCCCTCAGTATGAGGAAGGTTTTACGAAAGTCTTCCTGATGTCTTTTTATGGTCGGGGATTTCGTGATCATGTCTTCGATATACACTTCCATCGTCCATCATATCTCGGGCTTGAACAGTTTGTTAACCAGCCGCTGGTATGTGGCCCCCGCATTCTTCAAACCAAATGGCATCACCTTGTAGCAGTATAAACCCTACCCAGTAATGAAACTGGTTTTATCTTGGTCAGCCGGGTGCATTTTAATTTGGTTGTATCCTGAGAATGCGTCCATGAAACTCAAAAGTTTATTTTCGGACGTGGAGTAAACCAGCTGGTCGATCTTTGGTAAAGGAAAAATGTCTTTCGGACAAGCCCGGTTGAGGTCGGTGTAATCGACAAACATACGCCACTTCCCATTCACCTTCGTAACCATGACCACGTTGGCGATCCATTCTGGGTAACGTACTTCTCTGATGAACCCTGCTTGGATAAACTTATCAACCTCTTCCTGCACCGCAGCGTTCCTACCAGCGTTGAAGTGACGCCTCTTTTACTTGACGGGCTTGACTGTTGGATCTACCGCTAGTCGATGGGCGGCCAATGATGCCGGGATTCCAGGCATTTCATCATGGTTACAGGCGAAGATGTCGCTGAACTCCCTAAGAAGGTCAATTAGTCATCTTTTTACTTCTGGATCAAGGGTGGCTCCGGACTTGACGACCTTGGAGGGATCGTCATTCCTGATGGGTATCTCTTCTAGTTTATCTACGGGCTGCCCGCTGGCCCATTCCTTACTCAGTTCTTCCTCATAGGGCATAGTAGGTTCGTTCTCCGGATGCCCAGGATGTTCCGCGGGCTTCTTCTCCTCCTGGATTATCCGGGATGTATCCATGTCTTCCTGGATTAATGTCACCTGTACATATACTGCGTAGCAGATACTGCGTAGCATTTCCTGGTTGCTTGCTGGTCCCCGCTTACCTCTCCTACTTTGGTTCCAACCAGGAATTTCAGGACATTGTGGTATATGGACAAGACTCCCTTCAAGGAGGACAGGAAAGGTCTCCCCAAGATGGCGTTGTAGGCCGATGGGGTGTCCACCACAACAAAGTCGGTCATAACATTCTGTTGGAGAGGGGTGATTCCGATGATTACTGGGAGGATCATTGACCCCACTGGTATAATCGAATCTCCAGTGAAACCGTAAAGCGGAGTGGTACAGCTGTTGTAACAACGTTGCTTCAGGTTCAATTTTTCCAGGGTATCCTTAAAGAGGATATCTACACTGCTACCTGTATCCACAAGCACGCTATGGACCAGACAGTTGGCGATCTGTATCGTATTACCATAGGATCATCATGAGGTTGCACAGTGTTGAAGACATCTGCTTCGGTGAATACGATCTGCGCTGACTGAGAGGGCTCTGTCGGGCTCTGTCGGGCTCTGGCTGACTTCGAAAATCCCCCGGCTTTATCCGATGCGGGGAACCTTTCTTGCGTGGTTTTTCCGGGAGTTATTGGAAACGCCAGCCAATGTAGGACCTCCGCTGATAGTGTGTATCACCTGGATCTGTTGCATTAAGTCAGCCTGTTCCTCTTTCCTCTTTTCTGCGTCTTCACGGATTTCAGCTTGTACCTCCCTTCCAGTCCTAATGTTATATCTGACCTGTTGTAAGAACTCAATCAGGCATCCTACCTTTATTAAGGCCTCAATCTGGTTGCGCAAATTATAGCACTCTGAGGTGTTGTGGCCCACGTCTTCGTGGAAGTGGCAGTACTTGTACCGGTTTCTCCTGTCAGCTGGGGCCTTCATGGGAGCGGGCTTCTTGAGCAACCCTTTATCTCGTATGGCAAGGTAGACTGTTTCCCTAGAAGCATTCAAAGGGGTGTAGTAGTCATACCCATTTTCCCCTTGCATTACTAGAGCCACGGCCCTGGAAGGCGGCGAAGCCCGGGGAGGAATTCGTTTTGCTAGATATCTTTCTTGCCTATGTAGAGGAGCATGGGGGCGATAGGTCGACCTGTTGGGAGGTCTATTCTGAGTTTTCTGCACTGTCTCAAATTTGGGGGCTTCTTTCTTCAGACGCTTTATCGTTCTCATGTCGTCGTGTTCCATCTTGACCTTGGGCTATTCGTCGATCTCGACCTACTCAAGAGCCCGGTCGTAGGCCTCCCGGTAAGTCTCGAGAGGTCTCTTGGCGAAGGAACGAAAAAGCTTTCCTGCCCATAGGTTCCGCCTGAAGTTGGCGAGGGTTTCTTTTTCGGTAAAAACTCCCATTTGTATGACCTCCTTGTGAAATCGTTCCACGTACGACCGAAGAGTTTCACTCCGTTCCTGGATCACATATTGGAGGTGTATGGGATCTTTCAGAAGAGGTTTGACTCCTTGTAATTGTGAGAAAAAATCTGTCGATAATTTTGTGAAAGAATCCACGCTGCCAACGGGCAGTTTCCTGAACCAGGTTTTCGCATAGTCGGTTGGGGTCGTTGGAAACATTCTGCACATAGCTGCTCTGGTAGTGTTCTGGACCTCCATCTGTTGAACGAAGCTCTCTAGGTGGCTTAGAGGATCTTCCGTTCCAGAAAACTTATCTGCTGGCATTTTGAATTTTGGGGGGAGCTCTGCTTCCCGGATCCTCCTAGTGAAGGGAGCGTTCATCTCGCTCAGGGGATCCTTTTTAGCCTCCTTATTATTACCCTTCCTTACCTGCTGGACCTCTTTTTGTAACTTTGCCAGCTGATCCCTCAGTCGCTTGTTCCCAGGTCTCTTCGAGTTAACCTCAGATTCCTCACTGTCGAATCTTTCAGATGAACTGGCAATTTCTATCCGGTTCTCCTCCTGGATGAGATCCACTCGGGGATTTTATCTACTTTCCTCCTCTAGGGCCCGGGCAATTCTCCTAGATATAGTTGGATGAGACAGCCCTCATGGCTTCCGGGTAAAAGCATCCGCGGCAGACTTAACTCGCTTGGGTTGATACTGTGAAAGTCTTTTTGGAACTGGGGGCATGGGTCCCAGCCTATCCCGGATCGAAAGTTGGGGCCCTGATCTATCTCGGGCCGGCTCTGGAAGCGGAGGTCCTAGGCGATCGAAAGCAGGTGGCCTAGCTCCCAGCCTGCTCGGCTCTCCCTAATCATTCAGGTTGGTTGGCTGGATTGTGATGCCTTCAGAGAGCAGGCGGACGCGGATGGATTATACGAATGCCGCCGCTTGTTGGTCGAGCGCGGCCTGGCTCACTATAGGGTGGCCAGTAGCCCGCGCATTGGTTGTTTGGACTGGAGCTTGACTACTATATCCAGACTTTCTCCCCTTTCTCGGGGCCTTTCGTGTTAGCCTCGCCGGAGGTTGCTTCGAGATTCTATGTTGGCCTTGGGAGGAACGGAGCCTCATAGTTCCTGTAAAACAACGAAAATGTAAATGCAAATAGCTGGTTAATAGGGTGTAAGGTTTTTTCTTCCCACAGACGGCGCCAGAAAGTGTTAACGGAAATTTAGCTCGGGACGAGAAATCTCAGTTAACACCCTCGAGACCACTACCACGTAGGTGGTGGCCAAGATTGATCGTATGTCTAGCGATGATTTAGAAAATGACAAGGAATTGAATGATACAATTCACCCAAAAGAAAGCAAGAATCTTTTTATTGAACATGCATGGTATACAAATACAAATTACTTTATTTTTGCTCTCAACTTTCTCTAAGGTATGGTTGAGTGTTTGTCGTATGCCTGTCGAATAGTATTCTCCTCTTTTTCATTTTCTTTCTTTCTATTTATACATAGTTTTGTAGGTTAAACAAATTGATTCTCCCCTTGATTTTCTCAGTCTCTCCCCTCCTTATCAGGCGGGATTTCTCGCTTCAATGTCATTGACTTTGAGTTAACAGCCGAATTGAAAATATTGTGGTGGAAATCAGTTTGTTTCCTCTTTGGATTCTATTACTTGTTCTGCAGATAGGTAACGTTTCCAGATATGATCCAGTGTATCTTCGTATCTTTTCAGCATGATCCTTTATAGAGGTCGTTGAATATTGCATGGTATGGTGCATCAACTAGCGAGGTTGATCAGTGTTCCGACCTCGATATCTGAGAAGTTTCATTCAGCTTGGAGCCAGATCTGGCTTCCCTTGACCTTTTCGAAGCTATGTGTGGCTTCCCCTGACCTTTCGAAGCTAGGTGCGGCCTTCTAGGGACATTCTTCTGTGTCGGCGAGGTATAGACGAGTCTCTGGAGCATTTATGAGGTGACCTCGACTTCGGGGAGCTTCTAGTTTTGATGATGCGGGCTAGATCTGATCGTTCCGGGCACTATCCCGGATGTTTCCGGAGCCCGTCCTTGTTCTTGGGGTGGTATCGTGGTTCGGCTTTGGATAGAATGGTCTCCTGGTGGAAACTCTCGGGTATGGAACCAGGTCTGGGAGGTGGAAAATTTTCCTTTGGTCCTTAGCCAATTTTGGCTATTAACAAATCTCTCTCTCTCTCTCTCTCTCTCTCTCTCTCTCATCCTTACATTCTCTACTCAACTTCAAGGAAGTTAGGAGATTAAAGCCACTTCAAGGAAGGAGATGTTCTCCAAGGGTTCTTTCTCTTTCCTTTCTCTTATTTTCCTAGTAGTAATGAGTATCTAAATCCCCTCTAAGGGGTTGATGGAGTAGTTAGTTGAATATTGGGTTTGTACATAAACTTGATATTATTTTGATATTCATGTCTATCTTTCATTAATCTATTCTTGTTGTGAATCTTTACCATTGATTTCTTGTGTAGATACATTCTCTTTGCAAGATGTCTTTGTTTTATGTATGAGTATTGCATCTAGATATACATCCTATTTAGTTGTTTAATGCTCTAAAGAATAGACGGAATGTCATGAATTCCGACTCTTAAACCGCAATCTTAATCTAACCTCGATCGAGTTTCTGGCACTATACATCCTAGGTCGGAGCCCGTGAGAGAGTTAGAAGTCATCACTATACATTCTAGGGTGACTGCGTTTACTCGGTTAAGTCATTGTTAGGTAGACGAGCTTCATTTCCAAAATCCGATAAACAACCAACACTATACATCCTAGGTTGGTAGTTTACGCCGGATTAATCCCTAATCGGTGGTCCGCACTATACATCCTAGGTTGGCCACCGTCTAAGGATAAATAACCGACTCTATACATCCTAGGTCGGTTACCTTGAATAGTCGTGCTATTGACAAGTTTGTTGCATTGCCCAGTATTTACTTTCGTATCCATTAACTCCTTAGTTTCCATCATCTATATATATCCTTCATCCCATTTCCCCCTTCATTTAGTTTGCATATTTAGTTTAGTGTTATAATAGGACATTTCACCATCTAGATCTTCATCATTTATGTTTTGTTTATTATATATATACATTAACATTACTTTAGCAATAACTAATTTTAGCTAACTCCGCTCCCTGTGGACGATCCCCCACTTTCCACCATATTTGTGTTTTTTTAAATCATTTTAGGCTTAGTGAGGTTTTTACATTATTGTTGATGGACTGATCTTTAAAACGACACTAGAAAAAACGTCTTGTCAAATGGCGCCGCTGCCGGGGAGCGGCATGTTTTGTTTGATTAGTTTTGCATAAGTAATTTTTATAGTTATTTATTTTCCTGCCATTACTTTGTTTGTATATTTCTACGTTGTGGGTAGTTTTTGTTTCTTGATATTGTAGGTTCATGGATGCCCTCTGGAAAAATTCAGGATCCGAGTACGAACTTGATATTGACCCATTTAGTCAAGAATGGGGATGTGAGCAGGATTTCCAGGAGAGATGCAATGTGGGTGAAGAGTTTTGGACCAAAGAAAGCCTAGCAGTTTTGCTAAAGGACTATTTGCAAGAGAAAGATGAGACCACATTAGTAAAGCAGAGAACAAAGGAAATTATGCAAGCGGCACCGATTCCAGAAGACATTAATGCAGATCAACTGAATATGGGAACATTAGATGAATGGATAGGAGAGTTCATGCAGTCAGCCAACCAGGATACGCAAGAGGTCCAGATGTTACAACAAGCACATTTAGAGAAATGGGAGAGATACATGTGGAAGAACGATAGACAATCAAACAAGATGGATGCGTCTATTCACAGGATTGAGTTCCAAATAGGTCATTTGGTTGAATTGTTACAAGAAAGAGAAAAAGGAAAATTCCCAAGTCAACCGGAACAGGCTAGTGCAAAGGCAGTTCTCAGAAGCGGAAGGGTTTTGAAGGAAAAGGATAAGGACACCATCACAGAAGAAGAAGATGAGGTGGTTCATACGGAGGGGGAGAGTGAGAAAGAGTTAGAAAAGGAAAAAGGTGTTCAGTTAGCAGACCTAGAACCAAGACCTCAGCTCCATAAGTCATCAAACCCATATGTGCCGCCTATACCCTTTCCAGGGAGGCTGAAAAACTCTAAGTTGGAGAGATCACATCAGGAAATCTATGAACTCCTTTCCATGGTGACCGTCAACTTACCACTCTTAGATGCCATTGAGAAAATGCCGGCTTATGGTAAATTTTTCAAGGATTTGAGTAAGGATAAAGAGCGGTTTAGGCCGAAACAACATGAGCGTCTAAACGAGAATGTCAGTGCAGTAATCCAATGGTCATTGCCCCAGAAAATGAAAGACCCAGGGAGTTTAATAATTGACATTACGATTGGTGGGTCAAATCGTGAAAGAGCGATTTTAGACTCAGGAGCAAGCATTAACCTCATGCCATTTTCGGTTTATAAGAAGCTAGGTTTGAATGACCTCAGGAAAACCACCATGTCTCTTGTCTTAGCGGATGCTTTTGCAAGAAGCCCTAAGGGCATTGTCGAAGATGTGTTAATACAGATAGAAAAGTTAATCATACCTGCTGACTTTGTGGTGATTGACATGGATGAAGGAAGAGACGAAAGAGATGTGAAGTTACTTTTGGGTAGACCTTTCATGGTAATAGCTAGGGTTGTGATTAATATGCATGCAGGGAAGCTTACCATGAAGGTAGTAGACGAAACAGTGGAGTTCAACATCTTTGACTCTTTATCATACCTAGTGGGTTCCCACGATTGTAACACTGTAGATTTCTTAGAGGAGAAGTTAGATATCATTGTTGAGGAGGAATTCAAAAGATAAGGAAATGCAGATGACCTGGTACCATTAGAAGAACTTCCTCCAAGAGTTGAGTTGAAAGCACTCCCGTCGAATTTGAAGTATGTGTTTCTCGACGAAGAAACGTTAAACCCAGTGATCACTGCCGCTAATTTGGAGGCAAGTCAAGAAGATGAGTTACTTGGAGTGTTGAAAGAGTACAGAGAAGCCATAGGATGGTTCATAGATGATATAAAGGGAATAAGTCCTACCATGTGTATGCATAAGATTTTGCTAGTAGAAGACGCCAAACCGACACGGGAGGCACAAAAGAGGCTGAATCCGATAAAGCAAGAGGTGGTAAAAAAGAACATATTGAAGCTTCTTGATACGGGGATTATCTACCCCATATCATATAGTAGATAAGTTAGTCCCATTCATGTCATCCCAAAGAAATCCGGAGTTACAGTAGTAAAGAATGAGAGAAGTGAGTTAGTAGCACAAAGGCTCTAGACAAGGTGGCGCGTTTGTGTAAACTACCGCAAGTTGAATGTGGTCACCAAGAAGGACCATTTTCCCTTACCTTTCATTGATCATGTCCTAGAGCGGTTGGCAGGGCATCAGTTCTACTGCTTCCTAGATGGATATTCTGGGTACAATCAGATAGTTATTGCTCCAGAAGACCAAGAGAAAACCACTTTTACCTGTCCCTATGGAACATATGCCTTCCGAAGAATGCCTTTTGGCCCTTGCAATGCCCCAGGTGCGTTTCAAAGGTGTATGGTTTGATTGTTTTCGAATATGGTGGGAGAGATTATTGAAGTCTTCATGGACGAATTCTCAGTATTTGGGGACTCCTTCAAGTTGTGCCTTGATAACTTATCGTTAGTGCTACAAAGATGTATGAAAAACAACTTAGTTTTGAACTGGGAGAAGTGCCACTTCATGGTGCAACACGGGATTGTCTTGGGTCACATAATATCTGAAAAAGGGATTAAAGTAGACAAGGCAAAGGTTGAAGTGATCAAGAGTTTGCCACCTCCTCGCAATGTCAAAGACATCCGGTCGTTTCTTGGTCATACAGGTTTCTACAGGAGATTCATCAAGGATTTTTCGAAGATCTCCAGACCGCTATGCTTGTTGCTACAAAAGGACAAAGATTTTGTGTTTAGTTCAGAATGTGTGGTGGCTTTTGAATCTTTAAATGAGGCTCTGACCTCATCTCCGGTAATTGCACCACCAGTTTGGGATTTACCATTTGAAATAATGTGTGATGCATCTGACTTTGATGTAGGTGCAGTTTTGGGTCAAAGGGTTGGAAAAGATCCACATGTCATATATTACTCATCCCGGATTTTGAATGACGCACAGATGAACTATTCAACAACAGAGAAAGAATTACATGAGGTAATTTTTGCTCTTGAGAAATTCAGACAGTACTTGGTAGGTGCCAAGGTTGTGGTATACTCAGACCACGCGGCTTTGCGATATCTATTCCAAAAGAAAGATGCAAAGCCCAGGCTGATTAGGTGGGTGTTGTTGTTGCAAGAGTTTGATTTAGAAATTCGGGACAAGAAGGGGTGCGAGAATGTGGTCGCAGATCACCTTAGCAGGATAGTTCATGATAGTCAAATAGATAGGGACGAGATTCCGTTGAGAGAAAATTTCCCTGATGAACATCTGTGGGCCGTACAGGATAAGGAACCCTGGTATGCGGATCTGGCAAACTATCTGACACATGGGGTTTTCCCCCCTGATCTAGATTGGCAGGGTAAGAAAAGGTTTGCTAGGAGATCAAGGTAATACTTCTAGGATGAGCCTTACCTTTTCAAACATAGGGCAGATCAGGTAATTAGGAGGTGTAGTGCCAGAAAATGAGCAATATGATGTGTTGCGATTCTGTCATAACTTGCAATGTGGAGGCCATTTCAACGCATGGAAGACAGCACTGAAGGTGCTGCAATCAGGTTTCTTCTGGGTATCACTTTTTAAAGATGCTTATCAGTTTTGTGTAGCATGTGATAGATGCCAGCGCACGGGGAACATTGGTAAACGGAATGAGATGCCACAAACTGGAATTTTGGTGGTTGAAGTATTTGACACTTGGGGTCTTGATTTTATGGGGACCGTTCCCACCTTCTTGTGGTAACAGCTATATTTTAGTAAGGGTTGACTATGTTTCCAAATGGGTTGAGGTCATTGCCACAAAGACCAATGATAGTAATGTAGTGGTTAAATTCGTAAAGGAACATATTCTGACCCGATTTGGGATCCCAAGGGTGATCATTAGTGATAGAGGGAGTCATTTCTGTAACAAAGTCTTAGGATATCTATTGAAGAAGTATGGGGTGCGTCACAAGGTGGCCACACCATACCACCCTCAGACATCAGGACAGGTTGAAGTAAGTAACAGGCACATCAAGCAGATTCTGGAGAAGACATTCTCCTCCACTAGGAAGGATTGGGCATTTAAACTATCTGACGCCTTATGGGCGTACCGAACGGCTTTTAAAACTCATATTGGGATGAGCCCGTATAGGTTGGTTTTCGGTAAGGCTTGCCACCTTCCGGTAGAACTAGAACATAAAGCTTGGTGGGCAATTAAGAAGTTGAATTGGGAGTATGACAAAGCAGGCGAAGAAAAATGCAATTAGTTGAACGAGTTAGATGAATTCAAATTGGAAGCCTATGAGAGTTCACGACTCTACAAAGAAAAAACAAAAACTATTCATGACAAACAATTGGTAACGAAAGAGTTCCAACCTGGCATGCTGGTGTTACTTTATAAGTCTCGTTTGAAGTTGTTCCCTGGGAAGTTGAAATCGAGATGGTTAGGCCCACACCGTGTTATTAATGTCTCTCCTAACAGAGCTGTAGACATTCAGAATTTGAGGAACGATGGGACATTCAAAGTTAATGGGCATAGGCTAAAACCTTATTTTGGACCAGAGACTTGCTGCAAGGGTGTTGATTCCACGGAACTTACTGAGCCATAGCACATCTATCATGTCTGAGCACCGGTGGGAGGCAGCCCGCTCAGGTCATCTTAAAACTTTTAGCCTTCTGAGTTTTATTTCAGTTTGTATTTTGGTTTTTCTTTTCTTTTCGCATTTGATTTTCGTTTGGTAGAGTTGTTGTGTGGTTTTAAGCTAGGTTGTGCATCTTTTGGGAAGCACACAACAACGCGCATGGACAACGAACTAGCTTCCTTCTAATGGAGTTTTCTACCTTCGATTTTGTACTTCAATGCATTAAGCTTTCAATGAATGCGAATTTAGATTTTGTTAGCATGAATGAGCATGGTTGAGTGCATATTGATCATATACTTGTACAAGTGTTGAGCTTGTGTCTAGATCCGGTTTGGGGGTGTTGAACCCTCATTCCACAATGCGTGTTATTGGTTGCGCTTTATGCATGTTCTTCATGTTTGAGTCGTCTATGGTGTTTCTCCCCCTTTAGGACATACCTTGTGGTTTCCAACAATGGGGACATTGTTGAGTTTTGGTTTGGGGGTGTGTTACGCCTTGTACAGTTGTTATTATAGTTTTATAGTGTTCAACATTGTATAGTTGTTATTACAGTTTTATAGTGTCCAACCTTGTACAGTTTTTATTACAGTTTTATAGTGTCCAAATTTTCAATTTTGTCGCTTGTCCATTTTTCAAACTGTATCCAGTATGGGTATGATGCCTCTAGAGTGTGCTTTTGGCGAGTTCCTTGTATGTGCTTTGACCTTGTGACATAGTTTGGTGCTACTTGAGGGTTCACTTGCACCACCATGGGGTCGTCCCACCCGTTGGTGTTAAGTATTGGGGACTCAATGTTCCCATGTCTTGTTCTAATAGTGGAGATACCCGTGAGATCACAAACACAAGCATTAAAGTGCATTTTCTGAGTGCATTATTGATTATTCTTAAACACGCCTCTCGTCATTTATGTCATGTGCCATAGGACTTGCATATCATTTTGTGAATTGCGTGATGGATGCTTTCATTCCCTTTTTAGATAGTCGTGGAAGTGATATTGGGGAATGTATGTGTATTGAATTACCTCTATAGCCTAAACACCACATACCATATTGTGTGCTCCAAAGCCAAGTTGAGGCCAAACACTTACTCTTTCATTTGGTACCACATTCAACCATATACCCAATAGCCTAAACACATGCCTACCCTTGTACTAATCATGTTAGGATGTGAAATGGTAGTGATGAAAGGAGTTAAGCTCTAAATGGTCCAACAGTGGGTAAAATGAAATAATTGCTAAAAATATGCAAGGAAAGGGGTAAGAACCGTAGTTGTGTGCCATAAATGCCAAAGAAAGGGAAATTGTAACAACTCAAAATGGAGTACAACATTGTGATTGGGAAATTGTAAAAAGGAAATTAAAAGAGAAATTGTACTTGAAGTGCCATAATGAGGATTGTATTATGCTAAATACGCTCAAAGGAAATGCAAAATTGAAGGCAAAAATGTGGGTTAAATGATTTCCTAGAGGGTTGCGTTTAAGTGATAAAAGAACATGGTATGTTAGTAGGGATATATTCTAGCATGATTGGTGTGTTTGAACTCCAAATGCCCATATCCTTTGTGTAACCTCATTCAACCCCACAACCACACTATAACCGGTTGAAAAGCCCTATTTGATCCATATAAGTCTAGTTTGGGAATGTCGGTTGAAGCACGATTTATCATATCCATGGCATGGTGACTCGTTCCTAGGATAGTTCATTGCTTAAATTCTGTGCAGAATCTTCTTTGCATACTTGTTTGTGTGGAACTTAGGACTCTGTGAGGAAAGAAAAGAGAGAATCCATGTGAGTTTTAGAATTGAAGCGAATTATGCTCAATGTATGGGAGTAAGTTGTCCCTAATTCATGAATGCCTTTAGGTGTGGGATTCGTGTTCGTACGAGCCTCCCTTGGGTGTCTCCAAATTGCTCTTGATCTTGTGCATATATTTTTCTCCTCTCTATCACACCTATTTGTACCATATCACACATTGGACTTGCGGCATTGTTGAATTATTGTTTAGGTGTCTAGAAATTTCAATCTGTTGGCGTCTTATTGTTTTAGATTATGTTTGCTCGAGGACGAGCAAAGGTTTGGTTTGGGGATGTTTGATCGGGCCAAATATGTAGTATATTTAGGCCCTCATATCCTTACCTTGTGTTCTGTTTTTGTACGTTTTTGTATCTCTTATGGGTTGTTTTGTGCGTAATTGTAGGAAATGGTGCAATGAGGGGTTTGGAAGCGTGTTACAGTGGTTCCGGTAGAAAAAGGGCAAAAGGAAAGACAAAGGACCACAAACAGCTCAGAGTGCGGGTCAAGTGCGGGTTGCAACCGCACTCCAGCCGCACTCATGCTCATAACCGGGACTTGATGCAAAGTGAAGAGTTAAAGTGCGGGTATAGTGCGGGTCATCCAACCGCACTCCACTTGCACTCTTGCCAAACCAGAGAAGCTGAAGTTGCACCTGACTTTAAAGCGCGGGTACTGTGTGGGTCATCCAACCGCACTCTACCCGCACTAATGCCAAACAAGAGAAGTTGAAGACGCATCTGACATTAGAGTGCGGGTACTGTGCGGGTCATCCAACCGCACTCCACCCGTACTGTTACCAACACCAGAAGAGCGGATTTGCACCTAACACTAGAGTAGGGGTAGAGTGCGGGTAGAGTGCGGGTCATCCAACCGCACTATGCCCGCACTATTGCTCAAGGCAGAAGGTAGATTTTGCACCTGACAGTGTAGTGTGAGCACAGTGCGGTTCCAGGTGCTGGTCAAGTGCGGGTAATCCAACCGCACTCCACCCGCACTAGTTCCAGATCTGAGAGCTGAAGATCATACAATGCGGGTACAGTGCGGGTAATTCACCCGCACTCCGCGCGCGCCAGATTGATATTTAAAGCTTAAGTGACCTATTTTTGTATGTAATATAAATAGAGTAGTATGGAAAACTTTAGGAACCCTTTGACTCCGTTTTTCAGAGGTTTTACACACTTAGATCTAGAATCTCTCTCTCTCTCTCTCTCTCTCTCTCTCTCTCATCCTTACATTCTCTACTCAACTTCAAGGAAGTTAGGAGATTGAAGCCACTTCAAGGAAGGATATGTTCTCCAAGGGTTCTTTCTCTTTCCTTTCTCTTATTTTCCTAGTTGTAATGAGTAGTTAAATCCCCTCTAAGGGGTTGATGGAGTAGTTAGTTGAATATTGGGCTTGTACATAAACTTGATATTATATTGATATTCATGTCTATCTTTCATTGATCTATTCTTGTTGTGAATCTTTACCATTGATTTCTTGTGTAGATACATTCTCTTTGCAAGATATCTTTGTTTTATATATGAGTATTACATCTAGATATACATCATATTTAGTTGTTTAATGCTCTAAAGAATAGATGGAATGTCATGAATTCCGACTCTTAAACCGCAATCTTAATCTAACCTCGATCGAGTTTCTAGCACTATACATCCTAGGTCAGGAGCCTGTGAGAGAGTTAGAAGTCATCACTATACATCCTAGGGTGACTGCGTTTAATCGGTTCAGTCATTGTTAGGTAGACGAGCTTCATTTCCAGAATCTGATAAACAACCAACACTATACATCCTAGGTTGGTAGTTTACGCCGGATTAATCCCTAATCGGTGGTCCGCACTATACATCCTAGGTTGGCCACCGTCTAAGGATAAATAACCGACTCTATACATCCTAGGTCGGTTACCTTGAATAGCCGTGCTATTGACAAGTTTGTTGCATTGCCCAGTATTTACTTTCGTATCCATTAACTCCTTAGTTTCCATCATCTATATATATCCTTCATCCCATTTCCCCCTTCATTTAGTTTGCATATTTAGTTTAGTGTTATAATAGGACATTTCACCATCTAGATCTTCATCATTTATGTTTCGTTTATTATATATATATATATACATCAGCATTACTTTAGCAACAACCAATTTTAGCTAACTCCGCTCCTTGTGGACGATCCCCCACTTGCCACCATATTTGTGTTTTTAAATCATTTTAGGCTTAGTGAGGTTTTTACATTATTGTTGATGGACTGATCTTTAAAACTACACTAGAAAAATGTCTTGTCAAATGGCGCCGCTGCCGGGGAGCGGCATGTTTAGTTTGATTAGTTTTGCATAAGTAATTTTTATAGTTATTTATTTTCCCTGCCATTACTTTGTTTGTATATTTCTACATTGTGGGTAGTTTTTGATTCTTGATAATGTAGGTTCATGGATGCCCTCTGGAAAAATTCAGGATCCAAGTACGAACTTGATATTGACCCATTTAGTCAAGAATGGGGATGTGAGCAGGATTTCCAGGAGGGATGCAATGTGGGTGAAGTAAGCCACTGTGTCACTTCTTTTACCGGGCTAGTCGAAGCCCAAGTAAGCCACTGTGTCCCGATTCATTCCAGGATGGTCTAGAGCCACATTTCAGTTGCTGAGGACTTCTAGGATCCCAAGCATGCCTCTGGACCAGTATCATGCAGGTGGCTCCCTACTTCTTATACCGTGCCCTTCAACGACCCCAGTGAGCTACCTATGTCCTGATCTGTTCTGGTACAGCTCAGAGGCTTCCCACTTTGCTGGGGCTTTCTACATACCTTGGCAAGCCTCTGGAGCAACAGCCCCGCTTCATGGCTCAGTGGCTACTCACTTCTTTACCGGGCTAGTCGTCGCCCAAGTAAGCCACTGTGTCCCGATTCATTCCAGGATGGTCTAGAGCCACATTTCAGTTGCTGAGGACTTCTAGGATCCCAAGCATGCCTCTGGACCAGTATCATGCAGGTGGCTTCCTACTTCCTATACCGGGCCCTTCAAAGCCTGAGTGAGCCAACTATGTCCCGATCCGTTCAGGTAGAGTTCAGAGGCTTCCCACTTTGCTGAGGCCTTCTACATACCTTGGCAAGCCTCTGGAGTAGTGGCCCCGCTGCATGGACTAGTGGCTACTCACTCATGGTACCGGGCTAGTCAACGCCTTAGTGAGCCACTGTGTCCAGATTCATTCTAGGATGGTCCAAAGCCACACTTCAGTTGCTGGGGACTTCTAGGATCCCAAGCATGCCTTTGGACCAGTACCATTCCGGTGGCTCCCTACCTCTTGTATCGGGCTCCTCAACGCCCTAGTGAGCCACCTATGTCCCGATCCGCTTGGGTAGAGCCTAGAGGCTTCACGCATTACTGAGGCCTCATACATGCCTAATCAAGCCTCTAGAGCAGCAACCCGATGCATGGCCCAGTGGCTTCCTCACTTATTATACCAGGCCGGTCAACGCCCAAGTGAGCCACTGTGTCCCGATTCATCCCAGGAGGGTCCAGAGCTTCATTTCAGCTGCTGGGGACTTCAAGGATCCCACGCATGCCTCTGGACCTAGTATCATGCAAGTGGCTCTCTACTTCTTATACCGGGCCCTTCAATGCCCTAGTGAGCCACCTATGTCTCCATTCGTTCGAGTAGAGCTCAGAGGCTTCCCACTTTGCTGAGGACTTCTATATACCTTGGCAAGCCTCTGGAGCAGCAGCCTCGCTATATGGCCCAGTGGTTCCTCACTCCTGATACCAGGCTAGTCAATGCCCGAGTGAGCCACTGTGTCCAGATTCATTCCAGGATTGTCCAGAGCCACACTTCAGTTGATGGGGACTTCTAGGATCCCAAGCATGCCTCTGGACCAACATCACACCAGTGGCACCCTACCTTCTGTACCGGGCTCCTCAACGCCCTAGTGAGCCACCGATGTCCCGATCCGTTCAGGGAGAGCTTAGAGGCTTCCCACATTGCTATGGCCTCCTACATGCCTAAGCAAGCCTCTAGAGCAGCAGGCCCGCTGCATGGCCCTGTGGCTCCTCACTTATTATACCGGGCCATTCAACGCCCAAGTAAGGCACTGTGTCCCGATTCATTCCAGGATTGTCCGGAGCCACACTTCAGTTGCTGGGGACTTCTAGGATCCTAAGCATGCCTCTGGACCAGCATCACACCGGTGGCACCCTACCTCTTGTACCGGGCTCTTCAACGCCCTAGTGAGTCACTAATGTCCCGATCCGTTCTGGGAGAGCTCAGAGGCTTCCCACATTGCTATGGCCTCCTACATGCCTAAGCAAGCCTCTAGAGCAGTAGCCCCGCTGCATGGCCTAGTGGCTCCTCACTTATTATACCGGGTAGTTCAACGCCCAAGTGAGCCACTGTGTCCCGATTCATTCGAAGGCGGACCAGAGACACAGTTCAGTTGCTGGAGACTTCTAGGATCCCAAGCATGCCTCTAGACCAGTATCATATAGGTGGCTGCCTACCTCTTGTACCTGGCCCTTCAACGCCCTAGTGAGCCACCTATGTCTTGATCCGTTCGGGTAGAGCTTAGAGGCTTCACGCATTACTGAGGCCTCCTACATGCCTAAGTAAGCCTCTAGAGCAGCAACATTGCTGCAAGATCAGAAGTTCCTCACTTATCATATTGGGCCTTTCACAGCGCCTATGTGAGCTACCTAGATAACAGCTGCATCATTGTCAGTTTCTGATCTTTTATACTAGGCTACTCAATGCCCCAGCGAGCTGCAGAGGTCCAGGTTTGTTCGAGCGGAGTCTCGAGTCCCATTATGATTTGTGAAGACTTCTATTCACTCCAAGTAAGCTCCTAAACTGGTTACTTCACTTCGGGACTATAAGCTCACCAGTCTCCACAGTACACATGTGGGAGTGGTAGTAACCTCAACATGAGAAGAGTTCTCCTAGTGGTCCGTCCACAATAAAGCTCATTTGCGGAAGGTCGCTCTATTACTTATACATGTAACGTGGATCGCCTCAGAAGGTTTTACCCATGAAGCCTGCGGGTTGAGCATTGACCCATATCGCCTTGAGTATGATTGCCTTGGTAGTTCTCCTATGATTGCCTTGGTAGTTCTCCTACGATTGCCTTGATAGTTCTCATTTGATCGCTTTTCACCTATGATCGAGACCAGGATAGCCACATGGCACTCTTGATCCTTTGGCTGGGTACCACCCCCCACTAAGAAAAACCTGGTGCTAAAGTGGCCTTAGTTGCCTACCGGGACCATCGCTTGAAGACCGGGAATCCTTGTACAGGAATGCCCGATGCCCTGGACCGGATTAATCCCTCAAGGAGGATCGCCATAAAACCAGGAGAGCTACACAGCACTCCTGATGCCCTAGACCAGATTAATCCCTCTAGGAGGATCGCCATAAATCCAGAAGAGCTACACAGCACTCCTGATGCCCTGGACCGGATAAATCCCTCCGGGAGGATCGTCGTAAATCCAGGAGCGCTACATAGCACTCCTGATGCCTTGGACCGGATTAATCCCTCCAAGAGGACTGCTTTAAAGACAAGGATAGCTAGATAGCTCTCCTGATACCCTAGATCGGGTCAATCCCTCCAGGAGGATCGCCTTAAAGACCAGGAAAAGCCACATGGCATTCCTGCTGCCGTGGCCAGGCACCACCCCCCCTCCTCCCGCTAGGAAGGATCTGGTATGTAAGAGCATAATTGCCCGACGGATCAAACCTCGGTCGGGAACCACCCCCCGCTGAGAAGGGTCTGGATAGTAAAAGCATAGTTGCCAGCCAGATCAAGGCCTTGGCCGGGCACCACCCCCCGCTAAAAAAAACCTGGTGCTAAAGTGGCCTTACTTGCCTACCAGGATCTTGTTGCCAGAATGTTCGCCATGTGTTCGCCAAGGTACCAAGATTCCTAGAACAGGAATGCGAGGTACCCAGTTTCTCCAGAATGTTCTCCATATGTTAGCCAAGGTACCAAGATTCCTAGAACAGGAATGCGAGGTACCCAGATTCGCCAAAGTCAAGAGTGTTGTAAGCGTTTTCTCTTTTCAAGTAATAGCTACAAGTAAGAAACGATGAGAAAAATTCTTCAAGCAGTATAAGATCCTGACTCCAACCCCAACTTAATAGCGGTGTTCAAGTCAGGGGGGACTTCTATTAACAGTCCTTTTCGGCAGGGGTCCAAAGAAGAATTTTCCATCTGACAGGTACCTGGTAGGACCTAGATTGAGACCGGTACCTAGATACAGGAGATGCTCTACACCATGAATCGGAAAGAAGTCAGTACCATATCTCACAGTCTACCAGGTACCAAGCAAGGCTATACCATGATACCTCCTACCTGGTTTCTAGGTACCACGATACCTCCTACCTGGTACCTAGGTACCGCGACATCTACCGGTACCCAAGTACCGCGATATCAGTCCAGGATCTAACCAGAATGTATATCCTACCCACCAAGTAAGAAGAATGGAACCAGGAAGAGGTACCAGCATGCTAGAACAAGCGCCACGCCAGCGAGCACTCCGGTACACCAGCATACTATACCACCAGGATACAAAGTCAGAATTCTCCTTCAAGCAACGTAAAAGAGAAAGTTGACCTCTCTAGTAATTAATGGAGATAATCAACACCATTAATGAGGGAATCAGTCAACTCCATTAATGGCCATTCAAAGCCCCATTAATGAGAAGATCAGTCAACTCTTTAATGGTCATTCACAACGCCATTAATGAGGGAGTCAACTTCATTAATGAAGATAATCATACTCCATTAATGAGAAGATATTCAACTCCATTAATGAGAATATATTCAACTCATTAATGTCGATAAACCAATGGAGTGGGCAACAAGGATGAAGAGACATAAGTATAACAAGTGACTCTCCAAGAAAAAGGGTCGATTCCTTAATATATTTCTCCAGTCGGACATTTCTCCAACACGGGGTTCGAACAATAGACACAGTCCATTAGCCCTCCAGTATCTCCATATCTCCAACAGCTCTCCAACATCTCCATGTCTCCGATCCCATATTTCACCCACTTCTCCACTAGAAATATGAGTTCGTCATCGCCTAGAGTGTAAAAGGGACCCTGCTCGAATTCCTTCTACACCACCATTGTATCGACTGCTATGTATGTCAATTTTCGCCATGAATGTACCGTTACCAAATGGTACCCCTCTAACTGTGACCTACCAGGACTCAGTTTGTATTAATGTAAGCTCTCCGGAGCACCTCTCGAGATATATAAATATAAAAAAGGGTCTTTCTCCCTTCCAATGGATACTACCTGGGGGTTTTTCAGCATGTGATCAATAGTGATGTTTTTTCCCCCTAGGTCAGTCCGCCACCACTACTAAAAGAGTTGTCATTTTCCCATCTATCTCTTTGTTATGAATGCATGAATGTGAGCTAGGTACTAACCCCGCTGATCCTAGCTCTCATGTACCCCACCTTGCACATTATCTTGGTCGGGGAATTATGGAGGGCACCTAGAGAGGTGACCATGTATCAGGATCAGATACCTTGACCGGATACCAGCCTACTGCACCAGATGGGTGGGATGATTGTTCTCCTACTAACCTTACCTCTCTTGCGGTATCTACCCCATTTGAGAACGATGATCGATCAAATACCTCTCCTTCACTCTTACCAGAATCACGGTACGAAGTACCTACCCACCCGCTACGACCTCCGGGGTAGCGGGTCGAGGGTGTTAATTGAGATTTCGCTCCCGAGTGATTTTTCTGTTAACAGTAATTAATAATCATATTATATCAAATGTGTATATGTTGGAGCTTTTTGTATGAAAGTCTTGTTACAACTTGAGTTTGTATCACATACATGTTATAGCTTATATTGACTTTGTTTGAACAAGCATATCTTTAATTGAATTGATATTGCTTGTACTTGTACTTGTTTTTGGAGTGTAAGGGACAAACTTGTGTTTGTTTCAAGGGAGCAAAAAAGGTATAGTAACCTATTCACCCTCCCACCCTCCCACCCTTCTTCTAGGTTAGCTTAAGGAAAATTAACCGTGTTTGTATTTTTTTCTGAGAATGATGCAGATCAGCTTAAGGCAAAAGGGTAATTGGCGATGAGATTGTACTTGGCAAAGCAAGGGTAAATTTTGGGGAGCTCTTGATGGGGCAAACAGATTCAAAATCGATATTATAATATGTTTCCAGAAAGCCCAATACAAGCCCTACAAATGTTATGAAAACTTCATCTTCCGTAATTGGCTGCATCATGCCCAAATTTGGCTGTTTAATTTTGTACGCAACAAGACAGTTGTTTCCTATTTCATTTACAATTCAGTTTTTCTTTGTTTTGAGATTCTTTCCCAATTTAGTTTAGTTGTTTTAGACCTCTTGTTTAGGAGTTTTAAGAAATATTGAATCCTAGAGATAGGTTGTTTTTCCTTATTTAATAATCGGTATTAAGGTTTAAGTTTTCAGAGTTGAATTAATAAAACAAAAAAAGATTATTTGAGTGTGACTCAAATTTATCGTTCTTTTCCTGGTATTCTACAGAATCTGCGGGTTTCGAATAAACTGGTATTTGCTTGTCATGTGTTTCATTCAATTATACGCTTCCGTTTACATCAATGTTACTAGTCAATATCCTCTGATTGACTAGTTGACTTCTTAATGACATGACGTTACCGTTCTACTGTTATTTCTGTCTCTCTAGCAGACGTGTCTTCTAGCCAAATTATACGCATAACACTTACAAATGATGATGATATAATAACATATACTATACAGTGAACCTAACCGATATCAGATATTCTGATCAAACCGGCCATGAGTAAATTTGAACCACAAATCACCTTTGGTAGCCACTATAGATGAAATGCTCCACTTTTGAAGTGCCATACTATGACTGTAGCTGCATAGCAATTGAAGACATTGAATATCTATAAAATGTAATGATAATGTCCACTAGCTAGGCCTTGACTTAAATTAGTGCAAAACCTGAAATGTAGCCACGCCATCATCCTCGTGTCACTTTCCACTCGCATAGTGTGCTCCAATATCTTTCATATATATATATATATATATATTATATATATATATATAGATTTATATATGTGTTTTTTAATACCATTAACTTTTTTGATATCAGCAAAATAAACCTTGATCACTATATATAGGATATATATTCACATAATCTATTGTTCATATTCTAGACTTTTGACAAAATGTGGTGTTACTATCACCTTTTTGACTCTGGACAATGCATATATGATTGTTCCCTCCCAACATCATAAACATTTTGAAAAATCTTTTACATGTAAATGTATATAAATTGGCTGTATTACAATTTAAAAACAGCATACACTCAAGTTTGACAAGAAGATCGAAGATTGTTGCGCGCAGGAATGGAAAGAAGTAGTCTTCGTCTACTAGTTGTAACTTCATTGCTGTTTTTTCAACTTAATGAAGCTGTCCCAGTTACAAGTAAATGATATTCAATTCTCCGATATCTTAATTAGTTTTTCTTGTTTTTCTTCTTCATCTGCCTATATATAAATAATTATATGAATACCCACCTGGCCATTCTGGTATATATTTGCAGGAATTGGAAACTTAATGCATGAACCTCAACTTCATCATCATCAGAATACCCACCTGGTACTTAGAAATAGCTTTTTCTTGAGTCATGATCGATGATGATGTTATGTACTATATATATGCTAATTAATTAGACTTTGAATTGGTGATGATTATGATGATATATACATGTGAGTCCAGGTAATTGCAGAGACAAGTTTGGAGGAGAAAACAATGAGCAGAAGGATGGGTGTGGAACTCAACGATTATCCAGGATCAGGGGCCAACAACCGCCACACTCCAAGGCAACAATTTGGGAGGGGATGTGTTGATTGTTAGCTCTATTTGATTAGCTATATTTCAAGTGCTCATTCAAGCTCTCTCATTGAAGTTGTTGGGAGCAACTTCTTTATCCCCTTTTTTCTTTTCTTTTATTGTTGGAGGTGGAAGAGTTGATAAATTAGCTAGTATATGTTATAGGACTAATTATGGAGTAATTATAGTATACGGAATATTATTGTTTAATTTATTAATTATATGCGTGCTGATCTATTCAGTTTTTACTCCTCTGCTTCAATTGGTTGCCATGTGTGAGTATTGAGTAATTTTATCATCTGTTTAATGTCGAGCTGTTTCATTTGTGTGATGCATATATATGTAACCTATGTGACTTCTGTGAACAGCCCATTAACATTTCCAAAAAAAGGAAAAACAAGATAAAAATGATTGATTATAAATGATTCTCTAAGGAAACTGGAATTGGGCTTGAATTTGTTTGTCTTTGCAATGCACTTTACCCAATTATTTAAGGGAAAAAGACAGGTTGGTAGTATTGGAGAACCAAGTATCCCAGAAGGTCCATTTCAACTACTTTGCATTATTTTATATAAACATGTTGTTAGGTAAACCACTCAGACTTCGGAAATGAGAAACCCTTGCAAAAATATCTGAAAGCATTCTTATATGAGCTTTGTTTCAGTGAAGAAAGTGGACTATGAGGTGGTAGCCATTCACTTTCTCACCACTAACTTTTTATGTCCAAGAGGGTCAGGACTCAAATGGAAAATATACAAATGTTTCAATCACCTTCCAGAGATTTAAAGAGATTTCATTGATTTATTGATAATTAAGAAAATACTGAAGGAAAATAATAAGATATTTGTAGCATATATATATATATATATATATATATATCAGTTATAGTCTGGTGCTGGAGACGGAGCATCTGTTTGATTAACACCCATAAATCCAAATTTCTTAATGAGCTCATTTGCTATCAACTCATTAGCACTATCTGATGGGTGGTACTCGTCCCAAAACACATACTTGCTTCTGTCTTCACACAATGTCGATGCAGGTAAACACGTAAGAGCTGGCCGGATACTCCCAAACGAGCAACATGGCGAATCAGAGTTGCTAAATCCTACAAATAAACATTCAATGAATATTACTAATTAGTAATTACTATATATGCAAGTTTTGATCTTACTAATAGTAATTAGAAAGGGGAAGCTGATGAGAATATTTACATACCATAGTTGCCTGGATTAGTAATCACATCATTGACAACACCATAAGCATCTCCAAATTTAAAGCTAGCATTAGCAAGTTTAGTAGATATGTTGTCTAATAACTTGGTCCCAGCTTGATTGAAACTCAGAGCTAGTTTGTTGGTTCTCTCCTGACAGTTCCCATCACTACTTAAAACCCTTTGTAGCGGAATACAACCCATCGGTCCTAGACCAAACACCATCAACTGTCGCGCTCCTAAGCTATGGAGCAGCTATACAAAATAAGAATTTAATTAGGAGTTGAAAAAAATAGATTATATATTAACAATTATTTACCTTCAGTTGTGCTCCAAGTGTTTCCATTAAATAGTCGATGAAACTTTGATCATTGTAGTTCCATGAATCACTGTAAACTCCTGTCAAGTAATTGTTTATGAAGTCGTTGCTTCCTAAAGCAACCACATACCTGGCCTCTTGAAAGAATTTCTCTGCTTCTGTTGTACCAATTTTGTTCTTTATCAGTTGTTGTGTCCCTTGAAACAGCTCAATTTGCTTATATAGAGACAACCTTTGAATCTGCAACAATAATATTAATGGAGTCATCAGTCTGATCAATTAATGTTACAGCTAGCTAGCTAGTTTTCTAATACATTCAAATGTCCATGATTGCAACTTACAAAGTAGCCGCCAGTTTCGTTCAAAATCCCGCCACCACCAGATGCGTAATTCACTCCGTTGTCCAATATTACGTCTTCTGTCAAAGATGGATCCAAAAAAGCTGGCGGTCTTGGGAGACCTGTCCTGTCACCTGTTCAATGGATGAGTTTGTTAGTAACGTTTATACCTAAAAGCTTAAGTCGACAGGAAAGGGCCCAAAATAAAAGTTTAAGCACTCTGACATAAATAACAGAAACGGAAAAAGACAAGTGAGTTTTATTACATGAATGACTGAATGTGTACCTATAATATCTGCAACAGTACGGCCGTTACTGAACCTGCCATTAGGGAGTCCATTGCCAAAATCAATACCATACCATGGGAGGTTTGCCTGAGCAAGGCTCCTGGAGAGGTACCTGTTGTTTCCGACATCCGAGAGAGAGTCCCCAAAAATGAACTGCACAACCTTGCAATGATATCCATCAATGGAAATCCCCACAAGGGTCAAGATCATTATTGTTAGTGACGCTGCAGCCATCTTCATTTTTAATGAACAAACTAGTATTTGAGTTCTGTTTTGGAAACAATATATTGAATTTAAATTTAAGAATACAAAGCTAATTAAAGGGAGGTGATTATATAGTTGGATGAACCACTGTGTTAAACATTCAAACCTACTGCATCTACTTTGTATGTTGTTGTTACAACGGTTTATTTTGAGTTTGGAATCAATCATCGCAACTGGGTATAGAGAAAATTGAAAGCGTGAGAAACAATGGTGGTTTTTGTGAGTTGTTATGGTGAGTTCACCTACTATCTCATTTCATTTCAGCATTTCTTTCCAAGCTTTGTTAGGCAAACGTTTCTTAAGAGTTAAGACAGTGAAAAATACTTGGATATTCATCTGATTATATACTTGTTTTTCCACTAATCTCAACTCCTATCGATATATGTAAGTTGGTTCCCCAAGGAATTTGAACATTATCAATCATGAAAGATATATATATATATATAATAATTTTCACATAAGTGCGTACTGATAAAATTATATAAGGACATTGAATGTGAACCACTCATTTTACATATTTTGACTTGGTATGTAAGCACTTGTCAAAACTCTTTTATAAATGAGTGGCTCACATTCAATGTCCTTATATAATTCTATCAGTGTGCACCGATAGGAAAAGGAATATATATATATATATATGGGACAGGATCCCCAGTCCCTAAACATTACACAATTTGTTACACCATTTGTGGACCATTGGATGATGGTGATTTGGATGGTAGAGATGCACTTATATCCAAAATCACCATCAGATATATACACCTTATCTTGCTCCCTTTTCTCTCTCAATCATCAACCTCAAACCTCGATCATCAACCAAACCCATCTCATCATCATCTCCCTCAATCTCATCTCTCTTGATCCACCATCCACCATCCTCCATCACTCACCACCATCCACATCACTACCAAATTCAATTCCATTAAATTCCACACAAAAAAAATGGAATCAATTAAAAAAAAACCACAAATCTCATCAATAATCCATATGTTTCAATCCAAACAAAAAAAAATCTTGAAAAATATCAAAAATCTAAAAATCTGGAAAATCTGAAGAAAAAAAAATGAAACAAGATCAAGACAACAACTGCAACGAAGGAATCAAACCACCATCGTACAAAGCTGGGCCATAATTGCTCAAATTGACGGCATGGTAGGTGACGCCGATGAACGCCGAGAACCAACAAGATCATGATCGAGCTCAGACCACGCAAGGCCGTACAAAACTTGAATACATTCCAGGCCATCATAGCTCCAGATCTATGCATACTAAGAAACCAAAACCCCAAAATTTTCCTTAAAAAAAATAAACAGTCTACTTAGATTTTTATTGTGATTTCTTCTACACAAAAAAAATGCAAATAATTTAAGGTTTCGAATAAAGTTGGTGGGTGGAAAAAGAAAACATTTTTCCTTTGATGTGAATACTCTTATCTAGGAAAATTTTTGAATCAACTCTTCTCGGTGTGTTTTGGGTTGAATTATGGTATTCCCTTTTTTTCGTCTTGTTGTGGTGTTGTTGGTTGCTGTTCTCTTGGTCTTCTGGTGTGGATGATGTTTTGGGTGCCTTGGTCTATTTCGTTTTTCTGTTCTGTCTACTCTGTTTCTGGGCTCTGCTTCGATTTTGTTTCTCTGTTTTAGTGTTGCATTTTTGTGTTTCGTGAATCGTGAAGTGATTTGATTGAATCTTGGTTGGGTTTAGGAGATTTGGGATTCCAGGTGGGGCGTGGTGTTGAAATTCCAGGTGGGGTGTTGGATGAAATTCTAGGTGGGGTGTTAGGAAGAGATTCCAGCTCTTGAATATGGATTATTGGATGAAATTCCAGTTGGGGTGTTGAATCAATGATTTGAATTTTTTTTCCAGATTTGTTTTTGGTTTGGATTGAAACATATGGATTATTGATGAGATTTGTGGTTTTTTTTTAATTGATTCAATTTGTTTTTTTTTTCTAGTGGAATTTAATGGAATTGAATTTGGAAGTGATGTGGATGCTGGTGAGTGATGAAGGATGGTGGATCGAGAGGGATGAGATTGAGGGAGATGATGATGATCTGGGTTTGGCGATGATGGTGGCGGATTGAGGTTTGAGGTTGATGATCGAGAAAGAAAAGGGAGCAAGATAAGGTGTATATATCTGATGGTGATTTTGGGTATGAGTGCATCTCTACCATCCAAATCACCATCATCCAATGGTCCACAAATGGTGTAACAAATTGTGTAATGTTTAGGGGCTGGGGATCCTGCCCATATATATATATATATATATATATATATATATATATATATATATATATATATATGTGAGGAAATTGCAAGAAACGATCATAAAGTTTATGAGTTTATTGTTTTCAGCCAAATATTTACTTTTTACTATACTTTTCATTTTTAGGCTTGAATTGACAAGTATACCCTTATTCTTGTCTTTACTTCACCCAAAATTTCCCCCTAAAATTTTGCTCTCTCCTATTTTCAAATCCCTCCATTTTGTTTTCATTTCAAATATTCTCTCTCTCTCTCTCTATATATATATATATATATATCTCTTTTTGTGTGTTGAAATCAGACGAATTGGGCAAGAGCAGCTTCATTTCTGTTCTTTTCTAGGCAAGACAAAGTGGCAACTGACGGCGAAATTTCTGGGCAAGAAGCTGAAATTTGCGACAGCTGAAATTTCTGGGCAAGAAGTTGGCAATGACAGCTGAAATTTTCTGCTGTGAAGAAGAAGAAAACTACCGTGAAGACGAAGAAAACCACTATGAAGAAGACAACCACCATTTGAAATTTTCTGCTTTGAAGAATAAAATTTTGCTCGTCAACATTCCAACATTTCTGCTCATCTAGATCCGAAACCCAACAACAATTTTGTGTGTGTGTCTCTCTGTCATGAATTAGATCTCTCTCTTGTGTAGTAGATCCGGAGTCAAACGACACTTTTCAACGGTATGTATCCCTTACCCACTTGTTTTTTACAAGGATCATCATTTAATTACCATATTTGGAAGACTGATTTTAAAACAAAATTATATTTGTTTTACATGCTAGAAGTTACATGCCAGTTGGTAATGAAGTTGCATGCCAGTTAATAATGAAGTTACATGCCAGTTCATTTAATTACCATATTTGGAAGACTGATTTCAAAGCAAAATTCCAGTAGTTTTACATGGTAGAAGTTACATGCCAGTTGGTAATGAAGTTACATGCCAGTTAATAATGAAGTTACATGCTGATTCATTTAATTACCATATTTGGAAGACTGATTTGAAGTTTTACATGCTAGAAGTTACATGTCAGTTGGTAATGAAGTTACATGCCAGTTAATAATGAAGTTACATGCCAGTTCCTTTAATTACAATATTTGGAAGACTGATTTCAAAACAAAATTCCAATAGTTTTACATGATATAAGTTACATGCCAGTTGGTAATGAAGTTACATGCCAGTTAATAATGAAGTTACATGCCAATTCATTTAATTACCATATTTGGAAGACTCATTTGAAAACAAAATTCCAATAATTTTACATGCTAGAAGTTACATGTCAATTGGTAATAAAGTTATATGTCAGTTAATAATGAAGTTATATGCCAATTCATTTAATTACCATATTTGGAAGACTGATTTGAAAACAAAATTTCAGTAGTTTTAAATGCTAGAAGTTACAAGATTCATTATATACATGCATATTTTAGATAAAAACGTGATTTGTTTTAAGGTAAAGGAGTTCGGCTGATTCTGATCTTTGGACTAAAGCTTGTAATTACATGTCTTCTGTTGCAGATGCTTTAAATTGTGAAAATAAGGAAAATGGAAGTGGGACCATTGTACAAAGATGGAGAGCTCCTCCTGTTGGATCTTTCAAAGTAAATGTTGATGTAGAGTAAGTGTTGCACTTGTTTTTGAAGGAATATTCTCTGTTGAAGTCGGCTAAAGCAAGAGCAGTTTCAGAAGGTCTTTTATTGGCTGTTGACAAGGGGTGGTTTCCAGTTTTGATTGAATCGGATGTTTTTGGTATTGTTAATTTGGGTACATAAAAATTTGATAGTTGGAGTGATGTGAATAACAATTTCTTTTTGATATTCATTTGTCGATAGATCGATACATAGATATATAGATACATGCAGGTGAATATTTCTTCTGCTCATAGGAGTTGTAACAGAATTGCGCATGAATTGGCTAGGCATGCTAATAGTCTGGATAGGTACTGTTATTGGGAAGATTTGTTCCCATGGGTGATGATTTTAGCTTGTATCGAAGCTTGTTTTCTTCCCTTTTTTGAGGTTTGAATAAATTGACATGTACCTTGAAATGTTGGTGGTGGCTTTCGACATGAAACTTGGTATTTAACTTATATGGAAGTTGGAAACTAATTAGCATGTAACTTCAACTTGCAAGCTAATTGAAGGTATCATTCAAATCCATACTAAGAAGAAAAGTTAGTGTCATTTGCCAATGACTTTTCTTGCTCTTCCACTAAACAAAAACAAAAGAAAAATAGCATTTACTTTGATTCACAACACAAAACATGCACAAATTAAAGGCATCACTTGCAAGTTAATACCACTCATTATTATCTCTTTCCATTGAAATCCCAAAAAATACAAAAATATTTTATACCTCATCTCAAACGAAGTATATGATATAATCCTCTATCAATACTATAAAATCATGTAATGTAATAAGAAAATAATACTGCTTATAAAATACTACTTTATCTTATCAAAGTCAAAACTCTTAACTACATGGCATGATCACGTCGAAACCGATCAATCTCTCTATAGAAAGAGACTTGATTAACACTTGACTTCCTTCAACCCTTAGGCAAAGTATAGAAAAGTTGGATTGGTAGCACCTTCCTTGTCGTATGCAAACATCCCATCGTGCACGCTCTCACCCTTAAAACTGAGAAAAGAACTTAACCAGTCAAAATACTTGATATCAATACTACTACGAATTTATTAGAATAAATAACACAAATTCATGTATCAAGTGACATATGCTACTAATAACAAATAAAACTACTGACTGAGAAGAACACAGGGCACATACAATTGAAGGTCTTTGAGCTTTGCAAGCAAGAACTTGATTGCTCCTTCACAAAGGTAACAAACTGCTTCTTGTCGAAACGTTGTTCCTATCGATTACAGGACACAAGTTACAACAATTCAGAAAAGAAAAAAAAAACTCCACAAAAGCAAAATTTTCCAAACCCAGAACAAAACTGATTAAAAATTGTAAGTAAATAGTCCAAATATTCCAGTAACTTTTAACAAAAATTCATTACTTTTGAAATAGAATCATTTTTTATTTATTACAAACAAACTATTTGATTAGAAAGGTTTACAAACAAATGCACTGATTCAACATCATATTCATTAGTAATTCTTGAAAAGGATCAGGGCAACACATAGATAAATAAAAACTATCTAATTGTTCAATTTATACAACAAATATAAACGTACAATGAAAATGAAAATCCAATACGAAATCCAAAATGAAAATCCAAAAATGCAGAAACAAAATAAGCAACCTACAATGAAAATGAAAATCACTAAGTAAGAACATAATTTTAGAGGTTGAAGTTCATGGCAGTACAATGAAAATGAAAATCTCTCCTGTTATTGGTATAGTTTGGAGAGATGACAAGTCATCATAAGCATCGTGTTACATGGGGACTGCATGTCAACAAATGTCAACTAAATTGAATCAACCTAAAATGATCAGAAAATAACCCTACAATACTGATCAGAGTTACTTAGATGGTCGGGTTAGGAATACCCGACCAAGGTAATTAGATTGATCGGGTTATCAATACAACGATCGGGGGAAACCTGAATGATCGGGTAAAATTACTTGATCAGGTGCAGATCCCTGGTCGGGGGTAAAAGAGATATGATCAAGTTTGTACGACGGTCGGCTAAGCGACACGTGGACAATGTCTAGATACGCTCGGATGCTTAGCATGTTGATAACATTATTACGACTCAAACACGTAAAGAAGAATCCTCTTCAAATAAGGTTGCAAGAAGCATACTTTGATAAGGAAACAGATTTCCTTATGAATTATCAGAACTCAAAACAGGCAAAGTCTTGATGCCATTGAAACGACTCCAACAAGTCAGAGTTTTATTAAATCACTGCCACTTTTCTTTTACTTGTACAAAAAGAATTAGGGTTTATACATGTATAAATAGACCTTAAAAATACCCAACAAGGGTTCACGAATCATTAGACATCCAGGAGAGCAAGAAAGGTCGAGTGTGTAAGTCATATTATTCATAGTGAATTTCCCTTCTTGCCGTGGCCGGCAACCGTGGTTTTTTCCCTTTTGGGTTTTCCACGTAAAAACTTGTTTGCGTGATTTCTTTTATTTCTTCTTGATTCGATTATATAATTACAAATCCTACATACCTTGTGTGACATGTGATTGAATTTACATAATCCAAAAATCACCGTCAACAATTGGCGCTAGAAGAAGGGGGTGAACCTTTGAAGGCTTGTGAAGTAGTAACATGGCAGATAATAGGGATGGAAGCCGATCCCCGCATGAAACTGGTACTCCCCGTGATACCGACGATGTTGGTATAGTAAACATCAGAGGGGACCCACCGTTTAGAACTCCACCTTCCATCAGAAAAGACGTAACCACCTCAGAAAATACCCTTCCCAACATCTCCCTATGCGCCTTTCGGGAAGTTCAGGAATCCCTGCGAAGAGTCATCGAGGACGCTGCTAAACAAGGGATCAATATAACCGCTACTGCAAATTTGACCTCACCATTCCAGTTATCTACACCAGCGGTGGCACGGGACCCCAGGATACGATCTGAGATAGTAATCCCTACTCCCGACGCTCTACAGAAAACTGGTAAGAGTAAGGTGAATCGCCACGAAAAAAGGGAGCGATCTCAAAAAGGCGACAATCGACAAGATTACCAGGATCACAGGAGGAGTGGGGACCAAGCCAGCCAAAGAAGAAGGCAGCATAGTCTGCATGATGATGTTACAAGAGATCACGGACGGGAAGCGAGTTATGACCGGGGCAATAGGTATGACGGCCATAGGAGGGGATCTCGTTCAACTTCAACGGATAGAGAGGAACCCCCTAGGAGGCATAAAGAGACAACTCCCACTTCCAGATATAATATCGGAGACACCCAAGTTACGGGGCGAGCTTCAAAAGACCCTTATGGTATCATCATCCGGTAAAAGTTTGATGAGCTAGATGAACCAGAAGGAGAATGAGAAGTTCTACTAAGAAAGATAGAAGCGTTGGGACGGAGGCAAGGAAGAGGGAACCTGTTGATCGGTAATTCCAACAGTCCATTCACTGCACCCATAAGACAGGTCAATTTCTCGAAAAAATTCTGAATCCCGCATGTGGAACAATTTAAGGCCAACACCGACCCTCATGAGCACGTCAGAAGGTATCAAAGTACAATGGCGCAGTATGATTACGATGATGTACTCCTGTGCAGAATGTTCCCTCAGACACTAGGGGATCAGAGGTCCAAATGGTTTGGTGGCCCTGCAAGGGGATCGGTCGGGAACTTCGAGGAATTGATACAGGCCTTCTTCAGGTAGTTCATGGGAAATATCCAATGGAAGAAGTCGATATCCGTCCTCTCGACCCTGAAGCAAAGAAAGGATAAGAAGTTAAAATACTACCTTGCCCGATTTTCGTAAGAAGTCTCTGAAGTGCAGGACCCTAATGATGATGCAATTGTAGCTGCATTTGTCATCAGCTTGCAACACAGCCAATTGTCACTCAGTCTAAGACAGAAGGGACCAATCATGGCTCGAAGGGAAACCCCAAAGGTGACCAAAAGAATAACTCTGGGAAAGGCAAGGAAGGTCGTAAGGAAGATAACCAAAAGGGTAACAAGACCTGTAAGAGGCAGTATTCAAATTATACTCCTCTGACACAGAAACAAGAAGAAGTTCTGAATGTAATCAAAGACAAGAACTTATATAAAAAGCCTCCAAAGCAATCCAGTTTTGCTCGAAGAGAAACCTTGAATTATTGCTGTTTTCATCGAGAGAATGGCCATGAAACCTCTAAATGTTACCAGTTAAGGGATTACATTGAAAAGTTAATTAGATAAGGGCATCTAAAGGATGTGGTTCTTAAAGGAAATGATGATCGGCAGAACGATCTCACAAAGCCCGACTAGAATAAAATGGGTACTCCAAGGGAAAGTTCAGATGTCGGAGCTATTTACACCATTTTTAGGGGGCCATGTACAAGAAGAAGTAGCAGGGAGAGAATGTCAGAAGTTCATGACGAGATAGATGGCCAGAGAAACTTCTAAGTGAACTCGGTGGGTCCCAATCAGAAAAAGCTCAAGCAAGGGTGGAATGCAATCATTTTTTCCGAAGCTGACTCTTACGGATTGGAGGTTAAGCCAAACGACGCGATCGTTGGGACGGCTCGTATCGGACATGGAGAAGTAAGAAGAATACTGATCAATAATGGGAGCTTGGCGGATATCCTGAGCGCCGGAGTGTTCAATCAGTTAGGGCTTCATAGGAAGGATTTGCAACCACTAGTCATCCCTCTCAAAGGATTTGGAGGAACAGAAGTGAGATCTCTAGGGACAGTCAAACTTTCGATCGAGGTAGGAAGTTTTCCATGCCAAAAAATAGTACTGCTTGACTTTGTGGTTGTTGATACCGAGAATTGGTCATACAATGCCTTATTAGGCAGACCATTCTTGAACAAAACAAATGCAGTTACGGCAACCTATGCCCTGACCGTCAAGTTCCTGACTAAAGCTGGGGTTGGAGTATTGAAGGGATCACAAGAATGGGCGAGGAGAGCCAATTTGGCTGTTTACAGAGAAAAAGCCGAGCCAGACGTAATGCAGATAGAATCCACCGAGAAAAAGAAATACTCAGAAGAAAATGAGAGCGAGGAAAAGGCGGAAATGCCGAATCATTTCGACCTAGACCCAAAGGAGTCACCTCTAGAAGATGGAAAAGATCAGGAAGGGGAGCCGACCGTTGAGGTCGTTATAGATGACAAGAATCCTAAACAAACAGTAAAATTAGGAACACATCTAACCAAACTTGTATAGGATCAACTAGTCAATCTATTGAAAGAATACAAGGACATATTTGCCTGGAAACATGAAGACATGTCTGGAATCGACGCCAAGATAATTTCCCACGCCTTGACTGTTGACCCCGAGCAGAAACCGGTAATACAAAAAAGGCAAAGGTTCAACCCTGAGAGAAGCCAAGCAATTAAAGAAGAGGTTCACAAGTTATTGGCAGCAGGATCGATCAGGGAAGTTCAGTATCCCGAATGGGTCGCCAAAGCGGTACTCGTCCAGAAAAATAATGGACAGTGGAGAATGTTTGTGGATTTTACAGATCTGAACAAAGCATGCCCGAAAGATAGTTTCCCACTACCCAGAATAGATCAGTTGGTTGATGCAACTGCAGGGCATGAGTAGTTGAGTTTCATGGACGCCTATTCAGGCTACAACCAGATCAGGATGTTTGGCCCATATGAGGAAAATACCGCTTTCATAACGGATCAAAGAATTTATTGCTACAAGGTAATGCCTTTTGGACTAAAATATGACGGGGTAACTTACCAAAGATTGGTAAATAAGATGTTCACCCTACAGATGACAGAAACATGAAAATCTATATAGACAACATGTTAACCAAAAGTGTCACAGCCGTCCAGCATGCAACCGACCTCCAGGAAACATTTGGAATATTGAGAAGATATGGGATGAAGCTCAACCCGAACAAATGTGTGTTTGGGGTGCCATCGGGAAAATTCCTTGGATTCCAAATGCACCAAAGGGGTATCGAAGCGAACCCTGAAAAAATAAAAGCACTAAAAAATATGAGGTCTCTGGTCACCCTGAAAGATATCCAAAGGTTGATAGGTTGTTTAGCCTCTCTAAACCGGTTCATCAGCTAATCAACCGACAGGTGCTTACCTTTCTTCAAAGCAATAAGGAAAGGTAAGGGGGTAGAATGGAACGAGGAATGTGAGCAAGTGTTTCAGAAGATCAAAGAGTACTTGGGTAAGGTTCATATCTTGTCAAAGCCATAGGTGGGAGAAACGTTGTACCTATACCTATCTGTCACAGCTGTGGCCACAGGGTCGGTATTGGTCAGGAAGGATGAAGGAGTTCAGAAACCAGTGTATTATACTAGCAAAGCTTTGTTGTCAGTAGAAACAAGGTACTCAGTAGCCGAACAGATGGCCCTAGCATTAGTTACAGCCGCAAGAAAGCTAAGACCTTATTTCCAGGCACAGAAGATTGAGGTATACACAGATTGTCCTTTAATGAAAATCATGTCCAAGCCAGAAGTGTCGGGAAGGCTGAAAAAATGGACGGTCGAGCTGAGTGAGTTTGGTATCACTTACTTGCCAAGGGCTGAAATAAAGGGTCAAGTTATGGCAGACGTGATTGCTGAGTTCATTAAACCAAACAGAGAGGTGATAAGGATACTAGAAGAAAAGGAAAATAAGGTTTTTAATTGGAGGCTACACGTTCATGGGTCATCAAATATGCATGGCAGCGGGGCTGGCATAGTGGTGTCAACTCTCGAAGGTGATCAGGTGGAATGTGCCTTGCAATTTGACTTTAAAGCTACCAACAACATGGCCGAGTATGAAGCACTGTTGGCTAGACTCAGAGTGTGCACGACATTGGGAGCAGACGAAATAGAGATATTCTGTGACTCCCAGGTCTTGGATGAGTACCAGGCAAAAGACTCTAATATGGCGGCATATTTAGAGATAGCTAAGGTACTTCTCAGGAGATTCAAGGATTATAGAATCACTCAAATCCTGAGAGAAAAGAATAAAAAGGGTGATGCATTGTCAAGGCTGGGATGTGGTCTAAGATGATTCCAGTGGCTCATCTCGAAAAGCCCAGCATTGAGGAAGGAGAAAAGCTGACAGTGGAGACAATAGAAGTAGAGCAGGTCACTTGGATTACCCCGATCAAGCAATACCTAGAAGATGGCACGCTCCCGGAAGATGCAACCGAAGCAAAGCGCATTAGATACAGGGCAACCCGTTATTCAATATTATGAGGAGAGCTCTACAAAAGGGGGTTTTCCAAAGCTCTACAGAGATGTGTCAGCCAGGATGAGGGAGATAAAATTCTAGCTAGTATACACGGAGGTACATACGGGAACCATACTGGGGGAATAATTTTGGCCCAAAAAACCCTCAGGCAGGGTTTCTATTGGCCGACTATGTTTCAAAATGCCAAGACGGTGACCACAAAATGTGGTACCTGTTAAAGAATCGCAAATGACATCAAACAGCCACCTGAGAACTTGAAGAATCTGACTTCACCATAGCCGTTTGCGATGTGGGGATTAGACCTGATCGGCCCAATGCCTACAACAACTAAGGGAGGCGCAACGCATGCTATTGTGGGAGTTGACTATCTCACAAAATGGGCTGAAGCGGAAGCATTGGTACATATCACTGAAGCTAACACCACCAGCTTTGTAAAGAGGAACATCATCTATCAATTATGAATCCCAAACACAATCATCACGGACAATGAGACTCAATTCTATAGTGATAATTTTAGGGAAATGTGTCAAAAGTACCATATTAAAAATTATTATGCTACGCCGGCTCATCCTCAGACAAATGGTCAAACTGAAGCTGTCAACAAGATCATTAAGCACACCTTAAAAGCCAAGCTTGACAGCAAAAAATGAAATTGGGCGAATAAATTGCATGAAGTACTCTGAGCAAACCGAACAACTCAAAGAACTTCGACAGGAGAAACACCTTATTCCTTAGCATTTGAAATTGAGGCTGTCATCCCAGTCGAGGTCGCATATACTTCCCTAAAAGTCCAGTTATATCAGCCTGATACCAATATAGGGGCCTAGAACAGAACCTAGATGAGTTAGAAGAAAAAAGGGACATGGCAAGAGTGAAGAATACGACCTATCAACAAAAGGTTGCAAGGTACTATAACTCACATGTCCGGCAAAGAAAGTTCCAACTCGGAGATCTGGTCCTTAGAAGGGTATCCCCGAACACAAGGGATAATGTGGCTGGGTCGCTAGCAGATAAGTGGGAAGGACCTTATCAGGTGATCGAACTAGCTGGGCATGGTGCATATCGTCTTGGACGACCAGAAGAAGAAGAGTTACCCATGCCATGCAACGCTCAATATTTGAAGACATTTTACCCCCAACGGATTTTCCCTTTTTCTGTTCTTTCTCTGAATTTTTAGATATTCTGTTAAAATTAGGATGATTACAGATTTCGATTATATTAATCATTTGTTTCTTCTTATAGTTTTTTCAAAGATATTAATAAAAGCCCTTCAAGGGAAGCATAGTTCAAGGAAAAGTGTTCTAAATTTTGCTTTCGTTTACAAAAGCAAATCTCGATTGAATTCCGAACAAGTTCTCGGGGGGGCCTAGTGATGGGGCAGAAAGCATATGTCGCAAAGACAGTGCAGTTTCACCAAAACTAACTAGATGCATTAAAAGCACTGTTAGAGCGCCTTCAGGTGATCTGCACCCGATAGGATACGTAGAAAGTTGAATGAGATAATCAAATTCTCATGCTTGAATGCCAGTCAATCAGATACTTGGCTAAGGCAAGCAAAGTTAATGAGATATAGAAAAAACCCTCGTTGCAACGAATCTTGAGCAACAGACTATGGAGACGTCCTAGCGACTTAGTTTCCAGATAAAAGACAAGAGTCTATAAACTAGATGCCATATAAATGGTCCATTAAAAGAACACTACTCGGACGAATATACAATGTAACTACAAGTAAAACCAGATCTGGTCAGTTGATGAAGTAACTGATCGATATAACAAAAGGCTAGGCAGTGCATAAACTGATCAGACTAAGTTTAGCTGATCAAAAAGATAATCGACTAGGTTGAAAACCCAAAATGATAAACTGAACGGATCAAAGATAATTGGTAGTTAGTTTAGCCAAGATTGCTCAGTTAACTAAGAGAATTGGGCAGGTTAGTAGTCAATTGAATTCGTTCAGCTGAAAAGTTAATCAAACATGAAAATACACTCTAAGCGTGTGTCTAATTAACCTAGAGGGGGGGTGAATAGGTTTTAATCAAGTTAATTACCAACTTTTCTTGATTAGCCAATATTAAAATTCACCCCATAAACAAACATAAAAAATCAAGTATAAATGCGAAAAATTAAAAGACACTTGATTCTTACGTGGAAACCCTTCAACAAGGGAAAAACCACGAGCTATCCTTCTAGCCACACCGATCCTCAAATCCACTATTGTAATGATGTTTACAACCTAGGTTGACCTCTAACCACACCATTCTCGGTCACTAACCCACCACTACTACCCAACGGGCCTTTATAGTGAATTCTCGATCACTTTGCTTGCCAACCACACCTTGGTTGCAAGACTTCACTTGCTTGTGCACTACACCTTGTACTCACAAGACTTAACTCTCAAGAAGAAATAAACAACCTATGTGAATATATGAATATTCAAAATGCAAATAATGCTAGGCAACACTAAATGCTTATCTAAGGATTATATGATGTCAATAAGTACAAATCACATATATCAATGTCTATATGAAAACATAGAGACTTAACTAGATAAAGATATGTAAATATAAACTCTAGTTATCTAACAAATGCAAATCAACACAAGTTGTCATTAAACATGGCAAGGACAATAAATGCAATCAAAAAATGCAATTAATGAGATCCTAAACAATAATATCTAAATGCAAAGCATGTAGATTTAGCTAGAGGGAAAAATGGTCCTAAATGCTAGCTATCACAATACAAACCTAATCATGTTATCAAGACTCACAAATATATGCAATAAAGTAGAGCCCTAGCATTTAATCAACTAATAAATGCAATAAAGACATCATCTTGGAATGTATGAACAAATAACAAAGAGGGATTTTTTTTCAACTTACCAAGTTAACTCAAAGATGAAGACCCATGTCTTAATGATGCTTAATGATGCATGAAGGATATATGGGTTTTGGGTTTGGAGAGTTAAACAAGCTTCAATGGAGCTTTCTCTCTCAAGATTCTCTCTCTCTCTCTCTAGGGTTCATTCTTTTTAGAGTCATTGAATTAAGAAGATAAGAAAGTGATAAATATATAGTGTTTAGATGATAGCCCTATAAATTTCATGAATTGCCCTTCAAAAATGAGCCAAATCGGACTCCAAATGAGTGAGATATGACCAAATTACGAAACAGGGGCGGAAGGGAACTGGACCAAAAGTGTTGGTCAAGCAGCGCCACACCAGTGCAACACCACTGGAGGGCATGTGCTTGACGAGCAGCACAATAAGGGCGCTTGACAACCAGTGCATAGGCACAACAGCACTACAGCTTGATGTTCGAGTGCTTCAAAACATGACCAAACGACATCAAAATTTATCAAATAGTATACCGTTGGAAAGGTATGGATGCGTACTTTCTATTCCTTTTTATGGAATGATGTTTCAATGTGTGTAAAAAGAGATATGGTTATTTGAGTTACCAAAGGTCAAAAACGGACAGCAACAAAGTTGTCCTATTTTAGTGGTCACTTTGGAGAAATCAAAACCAATCCAAACGGTCATGAAATATTACGAATAGTATACCGTTGGAAAGGTATGATTGTCTAGTTTGTACATAAATTTTCAAAACTCATTTTGAAGCTTTGTATAAAATGTTATGGTCATAAGACCATACAAATGTCAGTTTTGAAAAACATTTAAATCATTGAAATCCTCTCTTTTGAAATTAAACACTTTACTCCAAACAACCAAACCGAAACAAACACTTAACTAAGAGAAGAATGAGACCTTCTTGAATGGTCAACCATCACGCTAAGAAAAGCATACCATCATGCAAGCGCGAACGTTTCCGATCACACAAATGGAAACGAATTACACCACACTTAGATCTAACAATGAGGTGCAAGTGTGAAGTGTGTTAAGGATGCACACATATGAACAATAAAGAACACAAATGCATAACAAATCAAATGCAAGTAAGAGTGTAAGTGTGTGCAACAACAAATGCATGTCACTACAAATGCATGAGATGTGAGTGTGTGCAACTAGATCTCTTCAAGGAGAATTAAGCATAAGTGAACTACCTCTTGAGGCTCATGAGATGACCGAAAGCATGTCTTCGAGATAACCAACTTGGAGAACCTATGCTACCCATTACATAAATATTCCCAATGTGATTTGTCATGAAATAAGCCAATCATAAAAATGAGGTTCTTACAAAACATATTAGTTACAATCGGTTAATAAGATAACTGATTAAATCAAAAAAACGTCAATATGTTTGTTTAAAATAAAAGATCACATGAGTAAATTAAAGATTTGTATCATTAAGAAGATGAATGAATCATCAATATACCATTACAAGAAGAATTTATAAGGTATGAGGTGTAACAGAAATTGTATAAAGACAAAAGAGCGACCAAACTCTTGAAGTGCTTGAAGGGCCACTGGGTCCGGAGGTATCAAGGGGATTAATTTCTTCTTCATAGCCCTTGGTCGAGTCCCTAAATTCTGGCTAACATATGTCATCTTTAGGACATTCAACCATAAAAGGAGAGTAAACAGCCTCAGGCAAAGGGCCAGCATCAAAGCCCTTGGTCAGTGCACCGTTTTCCCCGACCGCATGAAAAGTCACTAAAGAAGATCGAGATGGGAGCTCTATATGCATCTGGTGAGGATCCTTTCCAACAGATCTGCAGTAAGCTCTCCACCTCATCCTTTGATTTTTTATCGCCTTAAGGGACTCGGCCTTGTGCTTCTCAATTTTTCAGTCCCACTTACGGCGAGCCTCCTTAGTTGACCTCTCCTTACCCCCAAAGAACGTTCAAGCAGTGGCCAAACACCTTTCCAACTCCCTCAGCATAACTGTCTCAAATGCTGGGGACCTCTTGTAGAGATCAACGCTCTGAACTTCAGGGGATAATTTGGCCTCCTAGGAGAGCACCTCCATGCTGACCTTCTATTGCTTCAGATCTTTGACCTGCCTTTCGTAACGAAGTTTGGCCTACTCAGACCTCTGCTGGGCTTTAAGCATAGATTGTTGGGAGGCGGCCATAACTTTTTTGGTAGCCCAATCTTCTGCTTCCTGATTAGCTGCAGCTTGTTCAGCCAGAAGTAACTTTTGTTCCAGATCAGCACTCTGTTGTCCAGCTCTGACTAGATTTGCTTCAAGCTGGGTACTTTTTGTAGCAAGTTCTGTCAGGCTGGTCATGGCATTGTCAGCTTTAATTTTCGCAGCAGCAATAGACTTCCTCAAAGCTGCCTCAGTTGCATCGCGCTGTTTTTGTTTCTCTTCGAAAAAAGCCTTCAACTTTGATTCACCTGCTGAGGCCGAACTAACTACTTTCTTTCTCTTCTCAAGCTCCTTGTTCAGCTGAGAGATTTCAGCAGCCATTTCTTCTAAGCCATCATGGCCCTAGTTATCTCTTCTACGACCTTGAAAAAGAGAAAAAAAAATAGGTTAAGTTAATATATACACTTGAAGTGTAAAGAATGAGCAAGAGGATGAAAAATACATATATAAATGCCGTTATTATAAATAACACAGACTCTTTCCGCATCATTAGCATTTCAGGAAGTCATTCCAGTAACCCTCACCAACATAGCCCTATCCAGCGGACATGGATTTCAGCATATCGAGGGGGTCGGGTAACGTCTCATTCGAGCCACGAATACCGGCCACAGTGGGAAGTATTGTCATCCTCGGATCATGAGGTAGTTGGTCAGTCGAGACTGAATGCGGAACCGGAATTGTTTTGGGAGAAGCCACTGGGGGTATGGCAGCAGTTTTCTCCTGAATTTGTTCCTGATTAGTGGCTCTTCATGGGCCTGCTTTTGCACCACTTACGATGGGAGCCAAGACAGCAGTTAGACAAAGGCCTAGAGGGACGATTCAGCCGTAAAGAGACTTTATAAACATGATTTATCTCATGATCAGATAAGTTATCCTCAGGAACGGGTGGGTAGATTGATACCTTGTCAGGACTGGCTTGACCCTCATTAGAATCCAAGTCAGTGAAGACTATCTGACGTTTGATAGAGAATTGCATTAGGGCCTTGTCAGCTTGTTATATCGAAGAACAGGTAGGATCTTGACCAGTTTGGAAAGAAAGTGGTTCGGCCAGAGATGGGGGCTGAGTTTGTTGATAGGCAGCTTGCCTAATAGCCACAGCAATAGTCTGATCATCCGTTCCGGGTTGATCAGATTGCAGAGCATCGGATGGAGCTAAAGAACGATCATTTCCCTTTTTGGATCGATGCTCTTTACGGATCAAGTCAGTTAACGTATCATGATCATCATCATCCTCATCAATTATGACCGGCTTGACTCCAGTCTGATGAGCTCCTAGATCTATTGCTGGCTCGGTCTTCTTTTTTCCACAGGCAGCCTCAGGAGCGGAAGACCCCACCACAATTTTTGTCACTTTACTGACAGGTGATCTCTGAGTAGTTTTGGTCGTATGACGACCAGCCGTTTCTATGACATATCTCCTTTTTTATCCCCTAGGAGATCTTTTCTGCTCACCCCAATCAGAAGATTTCTTCTCTCTTTCCCGATCGGGAACTTCAGAAGACGTATTGGGGTCAGGTTCGTAAATATGTTCAACCATGACCTGTTGGGGAGGAGCAATCCCCTGGGCCAGTTGGGCAGTAGCCTCTGCTTGACTAACCTTATCGAGATTTTTAATCCTCTCAGTATGTTCCCCCGCCACGATGTCCATCTCATATACTGAACCATGGAAAGAATGTCAGAGGGTAAAACCTAACTCTGGAGAAAATCAAGCTTTGGGGAAAATGGATGATACTTACAGTGTTTGCGCCCACTCGAGATTGGAGGAAACAGACCCAAATCATGGAGGTCTATCTCGGCAAACAGTGCGCCTCGATCCATGGCCTCCCAAGTTGTCTGAGCGGCTTTGATTATGTTCCTAGCCTGATCTTCTGTGAGGGTTGCAGGGGTCTGATTCCACAGCTCAGGACTGAAAAAATGCCTGGGGACAGAATTCCTAGCTAGTTCCTGACGAGGGTCAGCAACAATTATCTCGCCCCACTCACCCCGAACGAAGAACCAATTGTTCTTACAAAGCTTGTTGGAGGTGGGGAACCACCAGATAAAACCTTTATGATCCTTAATGGATAGGGGAGTGGGTATTTGGTTGTATCCTTCAGGAATCCAATGATTAATGGAGATGGACTGAAGATAAAAAGTATCCCCATTGTCTGACCGATCCAAACTGTAAAAGTTACTGATATCTTATGGGGTCTGGGGGTTCTTGGCACCGATTTGCTTCCGCATGTGCCATAAGCTCATCAACACCCTATAGGAGTTCGGTGAACGTTGAGCGGGGCAATCCCAGCCTCGGCTAGGAATCAGGCGATGAAGGGTTGAAGGGGCAGTCATGTATTGTAATAAGAAAATAATACTGCTTATAAAATACTACTTTATCTTATCAAAGTCAAAACTGTTAACTACAGGGCATGATCACGTCAAAACCGATTAGTCTCTCTATAGAAAGAGACTTGATTAACACTTGACTTCCTTTGGCAAAGACATGATTAACACTTGACTTCCTTCAACCCTTAAGCAAAGCAAAGAAAAGTTGGATCGGTAACACCTTCTTTGTTGTATGCAAACACCCCATCGTGCATGCTCTCACCCTTAAAACCGAGAAAAGAACTTAACCAGTCAAAATACTTGATATCAATACTACTACGAATTTATTAAAATAAATAACACAAATTCATGTATCAAGTGACATATGCTACTAATAACAAATAAAATTACTGACTGAGAAGAACACGGGGAACATACAATTGAAGGTTTTTGAGCTTTGCAAGCAAGAACTTGGTTGCTCCTTCACAAAGGTAAACATACAATAAAATCCAAGACGAAATCCAAAATGAAAATGGATCAGGACAACACATAGATAAATAAAAACTATCTAATTGTTCAATTTATACAACAAATATAAACATACAATGAAAATGAAAATCCAAGACGAAATCCACAATGAAAATCCAAAAATGCAGAAACAAAATAAGCAACCTACAATGAAATTGAAAATCACTAAGTAAGAACATAATTTTAAGGTTGAAATTCATGGCAGTACAATGAAAATGAAAATCTCTCCTGTTATTGGTATAGTTTGGAGAGATGACAAGTCAGCATAAGCATCGTGTTACATAGGGACTACGTGTCAACAAATGTCAACTAAATTGAATCAACCTAAAATGATCAGAAAATAACCCTACAATACTGATCAGAGTTACTTAGATGGTCGGGTTGGGAATACCCGACCAAGGTAATTAGATTGATCGGGTTATCAAAACAACGATCGAGGGAAACCGGAATGATCGAGTATAATTACTTGATCAGGTGAAGATCCTTGGTCGGGGGTGAAAGAGATATGATTAGGTTTGTAAGACGGTCGGCTAAGCGACACGTGGACAATGTCTAGATACGCTCAGATGCTTAGCATGTTGATAACATTATTACTACTCAAACACGTAAAGAAGAATCCTCTTCAAATAAGGTTGCAAGAAGCATACTTTGATAAGGAAACAGATTTCCTTATGAATTATCAGAACTCAAAACAGGCAAAATCCTGATGCGATTGAAACGACTCCAACAAGTCAGAGTTTTATTAAATCACTACCACATTTCTTTTACTTGTACAAAAAGAATTAGGGTTTGTATATGTATAAATAGACCTTAAAAATACCTAACAAGGGTTCACGAATCATTAGACATTCATGAGAGCAAGAAAGGTTGAGTGTGTAAGTCATATTATTTATAGTGAATCTCTCTTCTTACTGTCGTCGGCAACCGTGGTTTTTCCCCTTTTCGGTTTTCCACGTAAAAACTTATTTGCGTGATTTCTTTTATTTCTTCTTGATTTGATTATATAATTGCAAATCCTACATACCTTGTGTAACGTGTGATTGAATTTACATAATCCAAAAATCACCGTCAACATCTCTTTATTTCCTAAACTAACTGATGTGTAATCAAGGATAAACAACCAATTTTTTTATTTAAAGAAACCCTATTTCTTAATAAATTAATTGTTCTAGTATCAATGTCAGTTAACTCACTGATAGTTGAAGACGTTGTCGACAAGCGAAGGCGCGGGCGTCGAGAGTAAAGGTGACAGAGCAGACGGCGAGAGCAATGGCTTCGATGAGCGAGAAGCTAGAGCGACGTCCTTAACTAGCGCGAAGCGAGACCCAAGGTGGGCGGTAGCTGTAAATGACGCTGGCGTCGACGAGTGAGGGTGACGGGGTCGACAAGCGAAGGCAATAGCAACGGCAGATTTGAGGACATCGCTTTTTCTCTTCCCTTCTCTCTATTTCTCTGTTTGTTGCTGGATAAAAGCCCTAACGAAACAAAACCATTTTTTATTCAACCATCTTTTTTATTTTTTAAATTTAATTTAGGTGTCTTTTGGTCCAAAAGTGGTCAAAAATGATGAATACAATAAAAAATAAATTTGTGGCTAAAAACAATAAAACGATAAATTTTTTGGCTCTTTATGAATTTACCCCTATATATATACATAATTTTTCAAGTCAGTAGGCACTGATATAACTTCATCAGTGTGTTGGATGTGGACCATTAGATTTACATACTTTGACTCAAAGTGTATGCACTTGTCAAAACTTCTCCATAATCAGTGGTCCAGATGCAACGCACTGATATAAGTTATATCAGTACGCAATGAGGAGAAAATGACTGTATAAATATATATCCATATATATATATGGGTCAAGCTAAATCAACTTAAATTTGTGACTTAAAACTTTGACTTCAACATCTCAACCACTCATGTGCTCTTAATCCAATGGTTGAAATTTGAATGCATTTGTAACTCTTGGATTAAAAGAATATGGGTGGTTGAGATGTTAAAGTCAAAATTTTAAGTCGCAAATTTAGGTTGTTTTAGCCTAACCATAAATATATAAATATATATATATATATATAAAAATGCTCATATCCTTCCTAACTCATATAAATCCTCAATTCGACTAAAATAATTTTCAAAAAATTATAATATTTAACTATGCGTAATAATAAAAATATTAAAATTTAAATTTCAAGTACGGGATCTCACGCGTAATTCTCGTACAGAAACACTGATTATCACATGTGGTAATCAGTTTTTTAGTACTACAGACTATGATAATTAATGATCCCGTACGAGAATTATATAGACTAGCGTGTCAACCCGTGCGATGCACGGGTTTTGTTTAATAAGATTATTTAAAATATTGTGTTTAATATTGTTTTATTTTATGGTAGATAAACTTTTTTACAAATTAATAATTAAGCAAATTGAACGTAAAATAAGATTTATTTTCAATCCATCGTCCCTTCTTTATAGTGTTGTGCTGAGAAAAAGTCTAGTGGTGTGCGACGGATTGGATCTGATGGATTTGCTATGATCCAATATCCGATCTGATCTGATTGTAAAATACTTCAATCCATTCCGACCCAATCCAATATGATCTGATGGATTGAGTTAATATAGTGTTGTTCGTAATATATAAAAGTTATAATTTAAAATAAATAAAATCAAAGAAATTATTCAAACATTACTTATTAATTCAAATAAAATTAACATTAAAAAAATACATAACATAACTTGCAAACTTTATATAATTCAAAAAGTTAATAAGCATTAAACATCAGCTCCAAATGTAAACTTAATAAGCCGTGATGTTGATGAAGAAGAGTAGAAGAAAAGAAGATGGCAGATTGTTGGCTGTAGAGAAATTAAGAAAGAAAACCCAAAATAGTAACATTAGAACTTGTATCTGGGTTGAGCCTTTACAGATATTCAGAGAATCAAATTGTATTTGGGTTGGGCCTGCATTAGAAAGTAGTGGATAAAATAAATTGCCCAATAATAAGAATAAGGCCTAATATTTTAAGCGGATTGGCGGATTTCCAAACAGAAATCCAAGATCTGACCTAATCCAATGGATTTAAGAATTTAAAATCCAATCCGATCCAATCATCTCCCTAGATCCGATCAAATGGATCGTATTGGATTGGATCGGATCCTGCATACCCCTAAGAGCAACAACAATTTATAGATTTAATCACATGTTTAAAATTGTATATTGACATTAAAAAATATCAATTACATTAAGTAATTCACAAAAAATAAAATAGGGAAACTAATATATATATATATAGATATATATATATATATATATATATATTAAAGCAATAATGTACTAAAATACTAATGATTAAAAATACACGCTTAGTGGATGTAATGAAAATCCAGTAGCAGGAACCAAAAGGGAAAACTGATCAACTCTTGAGGCATAGGCTGATAGTTTGATACAAAGGAAGACATGATTGTAACGACCTATAATTAGTTGAAAAAATTGTTATCATATATTAATATATAGAAAAACAAATCAAAATCATATTTAAAAACTGTTGGTCAAAAATTCGCTCTAGGTGAGGAATTTCAATTAACACCCTAAGACCGCTACCAGGTAGGTTGCAGTCGGGGAGATATCTCTCCCATGTGGTGGTGTCAATGGAATGGATGTAATAGAGAAAAAAAGGGGGGGAACAGTATGAAACATACAATAAAGGTGATACTGTTTTATTAATCACTGGATTCAATACCAGATCACAAAGTTATTGTTCCTCTCTCTTTCTCTCTGTGTTACACAAACCAGCGATGAAGAGCACGTGTGTGTCGATAAGTGGATATTTTCTCTCAATGGTGGTCCCAAAACTCTCATTGTTTCAGGAACCAAAAATGCCCTAAGAATCCCCCATCTCTTCTTCCTTTATAGCCATATTTATGGACCCATGTTATTTCTGAGAATCCGGTCATTTTATTGAGAATTATTTGGAGTTCTTTTTAGGCATTGAAAGACATTGAGTGAGGCTAAAGGAGCGGGATTGGATCCCTCCACTTACTGTAGCATTTAAAATCTGATTCGGTTAACCGTTTGGTCTCATTTATGGCGCTTTAAATGGTGAAAAAGTCCAATTTTCCCTCCCACATCGTTTGGAGGAGAATACTGACTATGTATCCATATACACTGATGTACCGGTCTTCTCTTGTTGGCGAGGCGCTTGTTCTAGCATGTTGGTATCTTCATGGCGACATTCTTCTCGCATGGAGGGTAGGATGCCTATCTTCGTTGGATTATTGGCTGATGTTGAGGTACTTGGGTACCAGGTATATGTGGCAGGACCTAGGTGCCAGGTAGGAGGCATCGGGTATATGTGAGGTACTGAGTATGTGGTATCGTGGTACCGGCTTCACTTGGTATCAGGAGTAATGGCATGGTGTGGTACCTATTCTTCTTGGGTCGTAGTTCTGGTGCTTCATCTGGTACCAGGTAGACAAGGCCATCACAGTTCTTGCCACACCAGATATCGATCCTTTTTAGATAGCGTAACTGATGCTTCCGGGCAAGGAACTTAAAATTGATATATCCACCGATATATCCATATTTTTGAGGGACTGATATCGAAACATGGGTAATATCCAATGTCTAGCAAATATCCTATCGATTTCGAAATATCCTTTAAAATCTCGCAATATTCCCGAAATATCCCGATATTCCCGAAATATTGTGAATTTCATCCAGAAATCCAGGGATATTTGGTAAATTATTTTTCTTAAAAAAATTAATCTTAAACACTTAAATTATTAATCACCCACTACATGTTACAGGTAAATTTTATTTCGGATTGTTTGTCATTCATAATTAATATTTAGTATAATATTTAATTATTTATACTATTTTTTTTTATTCTTCTAACTTACTATTTGAACCCAAAGTACCAATATAGAGACAATATTGGGGATAATTCAGATCTTTTCAAAGCCGTACATATTGTCTAAACGCAATTAGACCCTGAAGCTGCATGGATTGCTAATTTTGGAAATAAGGTAAAAAGTTACAACTTACAATCAATTTTATAATTCCAATATTATAACTCCTTTGCATAGGAGTATTGTGTCCTATACTCATATTTATATATATATATATATATATATATAATTTACATACTGATCTCATGAGTCATGAATGTAGCTCATATACTTTAAGGATGGAAATAAAAGTTTTGGTAAACGAGCAGCCATGGCAGCTAGAAGCAAAATGCAATCGGGTATATAAGTTTTATTACAAAAATATATGTAATAATAATTAATAATAATATCCTTGAAATGGTATTCATACTAACAATACTTAATAATTTTTATTGCAGATGATTGGTGGGTAATGTATGGAAATTGTGCTCCATCATTGCGTACAATAGCAATTTGCATACTGTCACCAACATCATCATCTTCTGCCTGCGAAAGAAATTGGTCTATATTTGCTTTAATCCACACAAAACAAAGAAATTGTATTGCCTATTCTAAGCTTGAACAACTTGTTTATTGTTATTAAAATATAAAGTTGAAACTTAGGGATATGGCAGCTGAAAAAGATAAAGTAGATGAAACTGATTTTATGGATCTACTTCAAGTAGCTGCTGAAGCAGGGGACGATAATGAGAATCCTTTTTTTTACTGGGTTAGACCATCCTATTTGGATGATAATAAGGGAAATCATGATCCACAAATTGCTTCTCATGCTCGAGACATGGGAATAAATGTTGACTAAGTGATTAGAGAAGAAGTTAGTGTAAATCGTGGAGTCACTGTTAGCAGCTCTTCCAACGACCAACATACCTCTGATGGAAATAGTGGAGGAAAAGATGATGGAGATGATGGAGATGAGGGAGGAGGTTGGGATTCTGGTGCAACGGGTTGGAATGCTAGTGCGGCAGGTTGGGATGCTCATGCAGGTAATTTTGATCGAAATCGTGGTAGACAACATGGAGGAACAAATCAAATTGATGAAGATTCTTTGAATATGACTCTCCTCAATGAGTATGGACACAAAAAATAGTTCTTTGGGTGGCAGACAAAGTCAGGTTCTCATGTACCATATTATAGTAGTTATGGTCACTGCAATATATTTGATTATGCTTCTCCACAAATGCCATATGCAATACTCATGCATGCATATCAACAATATCCACCAAATTGTGTAAATCCAAACTACCCAATTCATGGATCAGTTGGAAGAGATCAAGCAACATACGTGTGACTTATTAATAACTAACTTGAAAACTATGTTAGCACATTTTCCTGAGAAAATTATTGTTCGAATCAAGATAGAAATGTATCTTATGTATTTGAACCAGTAAGGAATTCATTTTGGATTTTAAATTCCAGACATGCAATATATTATTATGTATGAATTATGATTTATGATAGAATCTTGGAAATATGGAACTATATATATTTTTTAATGATGATTTTGTTTATTAAATATTTAATCTCTTTATATTGTATATAATATTGTAAAAGTGAAACAAAATATTATTCTCTTAAATACTCAATTTTTAAAAATTATATACATACTCTATCTATATTATAATTTATAATTAACTCAAAACTATGCTAATTTATCATTGAAATATGATTTATTTGATGTAAAATTACTTGTTTAAGTTTGTCCTAAAGTTTCACAAAACAATTCTAACTTTAGATGTAAATATCCATCATTTTTTTAATTTTTTACCGAATATCCACCGATATCGATAATATCCCCGATATATCCATAAATTTAGAAGCCCGATATCGATATTTTATTCCTTGCTTCCGGGTACCTGGGAGGAGCTGGGAATAGTCCACCCCCCCCCCCCCCCCCCCCCCCCCCCCCCCCAAGGTCCTACCAGGTATCAATACGATGGAAAATTCTTCTTTGGATCTTTGTCAAAAAAGGCTACTAACAAAAACTAATTAAGATCATAGTTTTAATACCCCAACAAACACTCTTCTAGCCGGTGTTACCATCTTGATTAGTTTTACATGATATACCTATAAAACCAAAAACTAAAACACATAAAAATCAAATAGCATAAGCATAATTTAAAAGAAAGAGCAATAGAAGATTTTTACCTATTAAAATGGGTTTTAAATCCATCATTTACTTGTACCTTGAAAAAGAAAGTATTATCGTGTAGAATAACCAAAAGAATGAATTTTTATAAACTCTTTAATAGGAACCTAAAGGGTAGACCGATTGACTATTGAGGCATAGGATGATAGTTTGATACAATAGAAGACATGAACGTAACGACCTGTAATTAGTAGAAAAAAATTGTTATAAGAGATTAATGTATAGAAAAACAAATCAAAATCATATTTAAAAACTAATTAAGATCATAGTTTTAAGGTTTTGAAGATACCCCAACAAACACACTTCTAGTTGGTGTTACCATCTTGATTAGTTTGACATGATATACCTATAAAACCAAAAACTAAAACACATAAAATCAAAGAGCATAAGCATAATTCAAAAGAAAGAGCAATAGGAGATTTTTACGAGTTTTCAATCTATCATTTACTTGTGCCCGGAAAAAAAAGTATTATTGTGTAGAACAACTAAAGAACGAGTTTATATAAACTCTTTAATCAACTATCGAAGAGAGAAACGGATATGAAGATGAAATAAGAGGAAGAATACAAATTATATATATGACACGCATTTGCCGTATATGCAATATCAAAACAAATTTATAAGAACCGCAACTATGCACTCAAAATGTATGAAAACAAGTAAGGTGGCAAGTCGGGTATCGTTCCACAAGGATCGATCTAACTAGCAATGATTAAATCAAACTCTAGCACTAAAAATGCGATAAAGTAAATTGATTGATTGGTTTGGAAATTTTGATTAACTAAAGGTAAGCCCACAATTAAACTAATTAGACTAAGTTAAACTAAATGCAACTAAGTTAGTATGAATGTAAATAAACTGATGATGGAACCAAGGACTTGATGGATCCAACAAGCAAACGATGGGCAATCAAGAACTCTCACAAAAATACATCAATCTATTTTAATCAATTTAAAGGGTATATAATTGGTTGTATATCCCTTATGAGTGTTCAACATAAAGTGTATAGCATTAACCACTCACAAGTGATTATCCATGAATGCACATCTATCAAATTAAGGGACCAATCTCTTTATAATGTCACCAACCTAGAGGGTATAGTATCGATGTTTAATCTCTCACAAGTTATCAACCTAGAGTGTATAGAATTGATTACCCATTTGAGATTAGATAGAGATTGAGATTATTAAGTCTGGATTTCACTTGAGGATGGTACTCTTGTTTGATCCTTCCATTCAATTAAGCTTTAGAAAACCAAGTATAGTGTAAACCTAGCAATCTGCTCAAATGATTTCTCAACAAACTAGCAAAGAGAGTAGGGTTCAATCAAATACCAATTCATTTTTGAAAGCAATTAAAACAATGAATGAAACTTAATTGATAGATTAAATGAATTAATAGAGTTCATTACAAAGCCCAAAGTTCACAAATGAATCACATCAACCCCTTAGTGGGTATTTAGCTACTCATGTCTATTACAATAATAAAGCAAAGAGAAGAGAATAGAAGATAACCCATAAGACAATCCCCTTCCTTAAGCTCCAATTTGATCTATTTGGTTGATTTGTTTAGTAGTGAAACAAGAAATGGATATGGTTTTTGGATATAGTAGGGAGAGTTAAATTCCTAGATCTATAGAGAGAAAATGATGTAGAAATGTCAGTGTGGGCATGTGGGAATAATCAAAAGAGAGTCTATTTAAATATTTTCCCAAAATGGGTCTAAAAAGCTGATGTAAGTGACTTTTCTGGTGCAGTGTTAGGGTCTGATTTCCAGATGTGTGCAAGTGTGACCCGCACACCTACTTCTAAGCTCCTGTTGATGTTCGGATTGCGGGTAGTGTGCGGGTCCTTACCCACACACTGAGCTGCCTCTTGCCATCATATTCTCAAGTTGCGGGTTATGTGCGGGTTCGTACCCGCACATTGAGCTTTTTGCATTTTCGATTTTCAGTTTGTGGGTTGTGTACGGGTCCTTACTTGCACACTGAGTCTTCTTCCCTCAACTTTTACCTATTTAGCAACGAGAATCCTGCTTTGCGCCTCCAGCAATTTAATCACATCGAAAACCTGCAAACACTATAAAAGAGCTCATAAGACACACACAATTACACGAAAACGAGACAAAAGACATGGATATGAGGGACAAAATATAGCACAATTTTGGCATGATCAATATGATATATGAACAAATTAAAAAATATCTAAAAAAAGTAAAACAAATCCTGAACTTGGTACATTCCTCACATGAAATGGATAATTTAGGTTTTCTCTTATAAATCCATTAATTCTTCTTATTCTTCTTATATAAATCAATTACCGAAATTAATTAAGTCAAAAACCATTAAACTTGTTACATTCCTACATTAAATGGATAATTTCGGTTTTCTTGTATTAATCCATTAATTATTCTTATTCATCTTATAGTGATCAATTACTATATTAACCAAGTCAAATCCATTGAATTTGGAAATATAAATTATATAAATGGAAAATAATTTTAAAAAAATTAATTACATTGAATGCATAATTTCGGTTTTCTCATATTAATACATTAATCCTTCTTATTCTTCTTATATTAATCAATTACTGATATTAACTAAGTCAAAATCCATTGAACTTGGAAATATGAATAATATAAATGGAAAAGAATTTCAAAAAATTAATAACATATAATGCATAATTTCGGTTTTCTCATATTAATCAATTAATTCTCCTTATTCTTCATATATTAATCAATTACTAATATTAACTAAGTCAAAATATATTGAACTTGGAAATATAAATAATAAAAATGGAAATCTTTAAAAAAAAATTAATAACATTTAATGCATGCCACGTGTCGCAACCATATCAAAAGTAGCTATTTTTCTTATATGATAATTTGATATGATATATTATTATATATAATAAAATTAATAAAAATAATAATATTTAATGAAGGATACATGTCGCAACCACATCAAAAGTAGGAAAAAATCTATTATTATACATAAGAGTTTGTAGCCTACACAATGTGCACGCATTGTAAAATATATATTGAAAATTATATTTATGAAGTTTTTTTATAAATCATAGAACGAATTACACCAACCTCCCCTGAGGTTTGCTCTTTTCCACATGGAAACAACTTTATCGTTAATTGACACCCACCTCTCCTGTTGTCAGTCAACGTCCGTTACATTTAACCTTTGACCATATCACCAAGGGTAATATTGTCTTTCGACTTAAATGCTAATATTAAATATTTCAGATAAAAAAAACAAAACAAATTAAATTTAAAACTAAAATATATAAAAAAAACTAATTAATAATAGTAATAATAATAATATTTCTCTCTCTCTCTCTCTCACACCCGTTCATCATCACCAAACCCTAATAAAAAAAATTATGTATCTCTTTCACTCCATCATCAACATCAAACCTCCAGATACCGGAACCATCATCAACAACCCAGATCATCGAAAAATTCTGGAACCATCATCATCAACAACCCAGAAACTCAAACCTCTCTGGATCTTCATCAACATCAACAACAAATCTCTCTCTGGATCTCCTTCCAATCCAACCCCAAAATGAAACACCTAGAAACCCAAAAATCCTCTCTGGATCTCCATGGCCTCAACACCCAAGACTTAAATGAAACCCGGGAATTCATAACACCAAACCAAAATCGAAAAACCAATCGAATCAAACCCAAAACAAATGGAACCGAAAAACAAAATTGAATCAAACCCAGAAGCCTGAAAAACAAAATCGAATCAAACACAAAACCTAGAAACGTTTTTGATGGTCATCGAACTCAGAAGCCCACCACCGACTCAAAATCGAACCCAAAAACCTCCCCAAAAATCTCCATCAACATCATCGAGGGTTGGTGGGGTTGGTGGGGTTCGATTTTGTGATGGGAGGGGCGGCTAGGGTTCGCCGGTTTCGCAGCGGCCAACGGGAGATGGATTCGAGTAGCTTCTTGGATTTCATGGAGGTCAAAGAGAGACGGAGAAAGGAGAAGAGAGAGATCGAGAAAGAGGGAGATGGTCTCTGGTGTGTGAGAGATGATGATCGAGTGATAGAGAGAAAAAGATTTAGTTTTTTATATATTTTAATTTTAATTATTTGTAATATTAAAAAAATTTTTAATTTTTTTTTGTTTAAATGAATGAATCTCCACCATCCATTTATGTGATGGATGGTTGAGATCCATCTTCGTTTATTTTAATTTTAAAAAAAGTTTCCAAAATTTGTTTGGTTTTTTTTTTAAAAAATTAGTTTTTGTCTTTTTCTGGGGTTATAAAAGTAAATAGACATACTTAGGGTTAGTTTGGACTTTTACATGGTTTTACATGGGCAAAGGTTAAATGTAACGGACGTTGACTGATGACAGGGGAGATGGGTGTCAATTAACGATAAAGTTATTTCCATGTGTAAAAGAGCAAACCTCAGGGGAGGTTGGTGTAATTCGTTCTAAATCAAATTATTATGGTTGCTTTGAAAAAAAAATATGGTTAAAATAATTTTTTTTTTAAATATTTCTAAACAAAATGTAATAAAATTTTGATACAACAAAATTGACCAACTTCATTGTTGCTTTATTTAAAAATTATAACATGGGAGTATGATTATTGCGGTAGACTGACACAATGAAATGATTGTTAAGCATGAACTTAACAATACGAAAAAAAATATTAATGAAATCAAAGCATTTTCGTTATATATGTCAGAAGAAGGAGTTCCAGAAGACTTTCGATTATGATTTTATTTCATATTTTTTTCATCTAATACAAAGTACATAGCACACATACTCATCATCTATTACTTAGTACATAGGATATATACTCATCTCCATGCATATACATATACTTATTACAAATTTGGTACACTTTATACTTTATAATTTATATTAAGTCAAGTTGTTAGAATAAACCATAGCAATCAGTTAAGCAATCTCCTTGAAGTCAACACATCTAGCAACCATCAGTCGAATTCAAATATTGTAGCCCCTGCAACATATATAACATCAAATGAAAATGGTCTTAATCTCTATTGTATAATGTAGTTGCTTCAGAATTCCATTAAATTTCGACGATAACAAAAACACTTAGACTGATTATGTAAATAAGTTTGAACAAAACAAACAAAAAATTATAGTACATTCCTAAAACAGAACTGGTTAATTCAAACTTGTTCTTGAGATAGAAATTAATATAATGTCTCCAACTATTTAAACACTTCAGTTCAAGAATTTACCTTGTCATGATATCGTAAAATTTTGGTTGTTCAATCTTCTTTATTTGATCAAACAAAAAATGGATATACGAAAAAGTTCTTTCAACTAATAATTAAGAAAGAACATTTTTGAGTTACATTTTACTTGCTATGAATCAAAATTATACTTATAAAATTAAATATTAAATAATCTAAGGACGCTATAATCCTATAACAATCCAATAAGAGCATTTCCATAACAGTTATTTGTCAGTTTTCTCATAAGGCACTTCAAACTAAATCCAAGAAAGTGTCAGCTATGAAATTGATCTCTCAGAAAAGAGTTGTGTTTTAAAGGAAAACAAAACAAATCAGAAATGGGGTTCTACACAAAAAGAGAAATCGGAACAATGAGTCATTTATGAGTATAATCATCTGAGATAGTACACAAAAATCAGCATGTCAAATCAAAACGCATAAACAAAAGAAAAACAACAGGTGTAAGAAATCATAGTTGAATGAGACCCTAAAGAGTGATAAATGAAAAGTAGAGATTCTTTCAGGAAGAGAGAGTTGTGTTGAAAATTGCAGGTTGATGATCCATGCATAAGGAACAATGTCGTAAGTAGAAATCGTTGGAAAACTTGAGAATAAAGTATTTGATGTTGTGATCCGTCGGCAAGCTTGAGACTAAAGTATTTGATGTTGTGATCCGAAAGTTTGAATCTTTCGGAATGCTAGATTCTGAAGCTAGAGTCTGATGGTGCAAACTGATTGCCTAAAACCATATCAATTTATTTTTACTCAATACTGCTTGTGAATTAAGGATTTTATGCTTGCTATATATAGAACCAATGAATCAATTCATCTAAACAGGCTTGATAGTAGTGGAAATAGGGAGTCTTTGTTTATTAATGAAATTAGATACCTAATAATTTTCTCATAATGACATTGGATATCTAAGAGTTTCCTAAAGATAATAACCATATTATAACTGATGGTCAAATTCATTTATAAGCAATTTGTTTTTTTGAAATGAATATAAAAGTAATTAAACATTGTATAGAATTTAAGGAGGGGCTTAAGAGTTTCCTAATAATGTCATTAGATACCTAAGGGTTTCCTAGAGATAATCACCTCATTATAATTGATGATCAAATTCATTTATAAGCACTTTATTTTTTGAAAATAATATAAAACTAATTAAACATTATATAGAATTTAAAGCAGAAACTCCCTCACGGCGACACGTGGCTCCTTGAGGGTCAGGTTTAGTATATTACTAGTTTTCATCCCACACGATGTGTGGGCACGGCAAAACATAATGTAATCGTCATTGAATTTAAATTTAACAAAAAAATCGTGTGTATGCTTGTTTTTACTTTCGTTTATAATCTTTCCATTGGAATTAACATATATTAGAAAAAGAAAAGGCATTAAAAAATCAATCGACTACAAAATTTTGCAATTACATTTGAAATATACAAAATAAAGTTTTCAACCACAAATTTAACAATTTTCTGAAATTTTGACTTCAAATCATTCAAACCGTTGCTTTATACTCTCTAAATTGATGTTCTAATTCAATCATAGATCTATGAAGAAATAAGACTGCAAAGAAAATCAAGTTAAACAAATTTATCGCAACTTAATAATAATAATAATAATAATAATAAATAAGAGCTGTGTATATTAAAACCTATCTTATTTGTATAAATACCTAAATACATTGGTAGGTAGAGCACCTGTTGAATACATACATCAACACTGTAGTTTTAACTGAAGCCGAAATTTAAAAAAAAAATACCAAGATGATTTTGCGATGAGCAATACCCAAAACCATTTCTTTGATTTCTCTAGCTGATCTGAATCTGAAATTTTAAAGATGAAGTCTAATGAACATGATTCAATACAAAACAGATATGAGATATTACACAGAGAGAAGCGTTACAATGTATTGTAATTTGTATTACATGAATTATACACATATATATAAAGTAAAATAACTCAAATACTCAAATCAAATCACATACTTACACTTAGAACTTACCATGGAGATCAATTAATCAAAAATATTCCAAAAAAGAAGGATACAACGGAATATAACACGTCAAAATATAAGTGTTCAAAAAAATTGAAATAGAAAAATGTGAAATCATAAATTACGAGCCTTTATTAGATTTCCTGGGTTGTGGGATTTGGACAGGTGGTGACCGGAAGAGGTGGAACCATGAGATGACTGATAAACATTGGCGTCAAAGTGTATAAATTGAGTGATAAACAAACAAAGAAAAAACCCAACAATAGAGAAAGAGAGTTTTTGACATTTTATTTTTTATAGAAATTAGCAGGATTTTCAAACCCAACAAAAATTATATAAAAGGTAATAAAAATGAGATAATTGAATAGGAAATGTTTTATTTTTTACTAAATTGAATATGAAGGGTTAGCTTGGGATTTATTATTTTTAATTTATTAATGGGACAATAAATAAAAATTAAGTGTCAATTCTATAACTACTGAGATAATGAATAAATTCGCTTAATTAACCAAAAAAAAAATAACTTACCAAATATTATAAGATTAATGCTACTTTACCCAAATTTGGTGTCCAAGTGATTTGACAACACTATAATCCATTCATTTAAATTATCCAAATCTAATACAATTTAAATGAATCATATAGATAACTAATTAACAATATTTTTTTGGGTTTTTAGCAAAACTGCCCTATTTCAGGGGCTGAATTGCAAATCTACCCTAAAACCAAAAGGAATTGCAAAAATACCCTAAAATGACGTTGTTACCCTTGTGTTAAAATAAAATTCAATTTCACTCACAGTTGCCCCAAATCCCAAATCCTCTGGTCACCCAAATCCTCTGGCCACCCTATCCCGATCCCACTCCATCCCGTTCCAGCCACCATCGCCAGCATTGCCATCGTGCTCGAGCCAGCCGCCATCGTTGCCTCCCTTACCGTGGTTTCGATTTTAATTAGAGGTAATTTCAGTTTCAAACCCACCCAAATCCCCTCGCCACCATGTCTCGATCCCACTCCATCCCGTTCCAACCACCATCGCCGGCATCGCCATCGAGTTCGGGCCAGCCGCCGTCGTTACCTTAGCGTGGTTTTGATTTTAATTCGAATTAATTTCAGTTTCAAACCCACCCAAATCCTCTGGCCACCCTATCCCGATCAACACACAAAAACCAATTTCACTCACATTTGCCCTAAAATCCCAAATCATCTAGCCACCCTATCACGATCCCACTCCATCTAGTTCGCGCCAGCTGCTGTCGTTGCCTTCGTCAGCGTGGTTTCGAGTTTAATTCGAGGTAATTTGATTTTGGAACCCTATTATGGTTTTGAGTTGAAATTGTTGTTTGAGTTTTAAATTTTTTTAGTTTGATTGGTTTGATTTAGTGGATTGAATTAGGATTTTATGGTTTTATAGTTGAAATTGTTTGGTTTTCAATTTTCGAACCCTAACAAAAGATTCGAAAAACTGCTGAATTGATTCGATTGTATTGTGATTGGATTGTATGGGATTCGATTTGTATAATGATTCGATTGTATTGTGATTCGATTGTGTAGGATTCGAAAAACTGCTGAATTTTCAATATGGGATTCGATTGTATTGTGATTGGATTGTATGGGATTCAAAAAACTGATGAATTTTCAATATGGGATTCGACTGTATTGAGATTGGATTGTATGGGATTCGATTTGTATTCTGATTTGATTGTATTGTGATTCGATTGTATTATGATTCGAAAAACTGCTGAAATTTCAATATGGGATTCGAATGTATTGTGATTAAAATTTGATGGAATGATGAAAGTAGTCAGAATAATCAGTTGTTTCAAATTTGATATCATATGCAAGTAGTCGGACTAAAGCTTGGAAAAAAATTTTAAGTAAACATGTTCCCCTTTTTCAAGTTTGTGAAACTTTATGTACTGTTTGTCACTTGAACATGTTATTACATGGTATTAAGTCTAGGTGTTTATGATCACGTGTAGCTTGAATACAGAGTTTGTTAGTCTGAGAGTTTGGATTTTTGCAGCACTTAGTTAAGAAAATATTGTGCATTTTATTGCCATGTACCTTCCGGTTACTTGGCATATTGTCTCAATTGCCCCAGACAGATTGCAACCTATTTTATTTGGATAATAAAATAATAAATACGAACAAGAGCGAAACCAAAATCTTTTAACTGTTGCGAGTAAAGATGATAATTGTCTTTTATATTAGTTTTGTTTTAATAATTAACATTTTTCGAATATAATTATGAAATGTGTTTAGGTAAATACACATGGGTGGAACGAAATTACTTGAATCACTCAAGATCAAGGAGTGCGATCGTTTTCCTTCTCGAGTTTCTGGGTACTGTAATTGGGAAAGTATAAGACTTATTAAGTCACGTCTCACACCAAAACAACTCGAGTTGTTTAGAGTTACATGTTTCGGTCATTTTTTAAATGTGAGTGATATGGTGTTGTCCGGGCAATTTTCTCACCATATCTTGCTTAGGGTGTTTCATGTTAAGAATTCCAATGAGAATACATCTTTGTGGTACCATGTTGGTAACGGGGTGATACGGTTCAGCCATGTGGAGTTCTGTTTGGTTACTGGGCCAACCTTCGGAGAATACTCTGAATCCTCATTAGAACATTTCAAACGAAAGGACAGTAGACTCCGGCGATCCTACTTCCAAGATAGTAAAGTCCATGTTAAAATGATTGTTGATTGGTTTAGGAATTTGGATCCTAATAATAAAAATAGTGATGATGATATTGTAAAGTTAGCTTTAATCCTTATATTGGAGATGACGTTGGTTGGAAAAGATGATAGGACTAGCATTCTCTATTGGGCATTGGAATTAGTGGATGACTTAGATGCTTTTAATAAGTTTCAGTGGGGATCATTCTTATACGATAGGACATTTAACTCTCTTTCTACTTGCCTTCTTGGTCATGATGATAAATTCAAGAATAAGTTCAGTGATAAGTTGAAGGAGAAGGTCGATGCTCCAGTGAAACGGAAAGTGGAGAGGTACAATGTTTATGGATTTGTGACGGCTTTCCAGGTGATGTGTTAATTGATGAATTTTATTAAAATACATTTTAGGGAACAAGCATGTTTCTATACACTAACATAAATATCATTTTTTGTTCGTTTTCAGGTGTGGGCAATCGAAGCAATACCAAAATGGGTCACACTTGGCTATGCCGTTAGGGTGAATAATGTCGCCCCCAGAATTTTGAATTGGCAATGCACGGAAACTCCCACGTTTGTAGAAATTCAGAAAACCATATTTAAGTTCAAAAACGTAAGTTTTGTTTTAAGTTTATTGTTTTTATTTGTTATAATTTAGGGATTATATTGTAATGCTGTTTTTTAAAATAATTTCAGCTTACCATATACAAAAATCTTGGCCCTTCTGATGAAGAAGCAAGGAAACCGTATTGGATGGGTATGGATCAACTGCAGTATGTATCACCCGATGTGGACGGTTGTGGCGGTGAGGATGATGTTGAGGATGACGATGAGGATGAGGATGATAATGAGGATGATGTTGAGGATGACATGGATGATGTTAATCATGATGATATTGGGGGAGATCATCTAACCAAAACATTTAAAAAAGTTGAAGTCGGAGGAAAGAAGAAAGAATTGAGTAAACTTGAGCAGCTCCAAAAAAAATGGATGTTATACAAGTACAACAAAATGCTTTACAAGATAAGATGACTTCGATGCAGAATTCACTGATGGACGAGATGCGAATGGGATTCCTTCGTTTGACGGAGCTTATATGTTTGAACAAAGTAGCTGATAAGGTACATGTTGGTCTAATTTGTAAATTCCTCTAATTCGTAACTGGTTCTAACAAATGTGATTTTTATTTGAAGCAGTTAAATGAAGAAAATACCACCGATTTTAGCCAAAATGAGAACATCCAAGATTATCAACCTTCAGTTCCCCGTGTTATAAAGTCTCCAGAATTTGTTGTTGTGTCCGAGACAAGTGAAGATGTCAAACAATTGACAAGACCACCAAAGTTGACCATAAAAGTACCTAGGGATCGTAAACGGTCCGCCTTTATTATGAGTCCGTACGTTGATCCCACTGCAAAGAGGCCTAGGAAATCGAAAATGCCGGAATTTGGAAGCATTAGCCAAGTGGATGAGGAAATTGTACGTTCAATGCAATCATGGATAAACGAAAACAAGAACACAAGGTATGTTAAATCATTTATTATTATTGTAATCGCCACTCAGAATTCTTTAATAAGTTTTTATTGTTGAACCTCTATAGCATGTACACGGGTTTGCTCAAAGCAAAACCTGCTTGGTTTGAGCTGTTGCTATCTGCAAACGGGTGGTTAGAGGGAGATGTAAGTTGTACACCTTTTACTACATTTCTTTACTATACTGTATGTATTTTTTGGTAACACGCATTGTTTTCATGACAGCATATAGAGACATATTGTCGTTTAATGCGGAGGCGTGGCTGTTACTATCATCAGTTATACAAGCAGGACAGTGTGTTATTGGATTACTCATTCATGGTATTCAAATACATTTTTGACAACAACGTTTATCATTTCTTGTTTGCATTAACCAAGTCTAACCATATTTGAGCCTATATGTTTTGTAGGTTAAAATTCAAGGAAGGTGGTCAACTGTAACTCAGGGTAAAAAACAATTCAAGCATGAAACCTACCAATAGGATAACACAATGATAGACTACGTGATTGGAAAATCCCCTATGCATGCTTCAGTACATTGGCGGTCAGTCAACAGAGTAAGTAATTTTCAGATTAATATGGCAAGTGATTCAACCTTTTCATAGACATTCATGCTTCAATACATCTGACTGTTTCTTGAATTCTCAGATTTTGTTTCCTGCGAATGTGAATGGAAATCATTGGATTGCGGTAGAGGTGGACTTGAAAGAGCGGGTCATCAAAGTATTTGACTCAAAGCTGGACGCTTATAGTGTTGATCAGATACTAAAGTGGGCAACCTGTCTTAGAAAGATGTTGCCATCTTTGTTGGCATATGCGATGCCAGATACTTATACCGATCCTTCGTCATTTACGGTCGAAAGACCCGAAGAAGGAGTTCCACATCAACAAAATCAGTATGTCTTTATTTATTTGTTATAGGTTATAGTTTAACTTACGTGATGGTTGTTATTACTAACTGTTTTTATTGACAATAGTTTGACTTTCCCGATACACCATGGCTGCCCGTCGGAAGTACTGTTTAAGTGCCTTATTCCTGCCATAATGACCAACCATGTTCCGTTCTAAATGTACACCACATGCACCGTGGAATGAATTTGTGAACACTTTTTCTACACCAGTTGTGATACTGGCTTTTCTGTCGGAAACGATAACCAAATCATCAACTTCACCAACGGCTTTATGCAACCTAGTTAAAAACTATTCCCAAGCTTCATTTGTCTTCGAATCACCAACACCAAAAGCTAGAGGAAATATTTGATCATTGCCATCCATACACACAGCAACAAATAAGACCCCTCTATGAGGACCTTTCAAAAATGTCCCGTCAATAGCAATGACCGGTCTAATCAAAGACAGAAAACCATCTATACAAGCTTTTAAGCAAAAGAACATATACATGAACCTGTTAGACGAATCTGTGTGAAGGTCTGTAACAGTTCCGGGATTTGCTTGCTCTAACATGTACAAGTATGATGGCAAAATACTGTATGACTCAACTGGTGATCCTTGAATCTCTTCTAGGGCAATATGTCTAGCTCGGTACCCTTTGTGGTAGTTACAAGAGATGTCAAACTCCCTTTGCATGTCGTGTATAATTTCCTTAGGCTTGTATAAACGATGATTACGGAATTTCTCTTGTATGTGTTCCCCTATAACCCGTGCGCTTACTTGCCTCTGATGGGGAAATCGTGCTTCTGTAGAGCATGTGTGCTGATTGTCAAATTTTCTAATCTGGAAATAATCTGAATTGTGAACCTTAGTTGCACGCAATCGCCAATTACAATCCTCAACAATGCACCGAACTTGATACCTTGTTGTATCGGACTTGAACACCCTAATCTGGAACCGGTTGGCAAGGGCATAACTACCTACTTGCGATTGTAGCTGTTTCTTGCTTGGAAACAATTCTCCCACTTCAAGACGCATAGTAACAGGTCTGGGTGGAACTTCACCAGAATTAATAGAATAAAATACACATGGAGGTGGAACAAGCCTTTGGACATGGGCAAACTGCTCATCATACCGATTGGGAACTCGCTCACCATAGTAATTAAACGGTGGTCTTGTTTCATCATGCACGGGAATGTGTTGATTACTCGTCGTACCTTGAAAACTAAAATGACGAGGAGGAGATGTATCAATGTTGGCAATTTGTGTGAATCCTTCTCGAATATCATCCAAACAAGCAACCTTAGGTACATCTGACCTTTGAAACTCATCCATAATACTGACATGTATATTGCTTCGTGTGTATGGTGAGATTCATGACGAGGAGTTGCATGGTGTAGGTTGTGAGAGAACTCTGGTGGTTTATGTTTCATTTCTAGAGACTCATGACCGATTTCCTCAACACTGATGCAAACTAATGGGTCAACATTCTCTCGACAAAGCAACAATGCAACGTCCTCATCATCAACAATCTCAATTGGCATGCTAGGACGAAAGGTTTGTGGAAGAGTCGTCATACTAACTCGATAATGATCTCTATCAATTCCGGTGACGTTGTATACCTTATCTAACAATTGATCATAATTTGAATCCCTTGAAAAATCAAACGCCTTCACTCTTCGACCTTCATACCAATACTCACCTGATGACTTTTCCATCCTCCCCCCCCCCCAATTCAAAACCAAATGCACACTTTTCATCATCAATTCTGAAAAATAATTCAACAAATATTATCCATCATTAAAATAATCATTATTTAAAAGAATGTAAATGGGAAAAAAAATTATCCATAACAAAAATAAAATTCGGACTTTTCCTCGGGACAGGGCGACCCGACATCGGGTCACCCTGACCAAATGGTTTTCTAACCTCAGGAAAAAACCATCGGGTCAGGGTGAGCCGATGTCGGGTCGCCCTGTCCCGAGGAAAAACACCATCGGGTCACGGGGACCCAATATCGGGTCATGGTGATCCGATTTCGGGTCACCGTGACCCGATGGTTTTTTTCCTCGGGACAGGGCGACCCGACATCAGGTCACCCTGACCCAATGGTTTTTTCCTAAGGTTTACCTCATTCGAATTTTTTAAAAAAAAAATGAAAGGAAGAAGTAAAGCTATATGAATACCATCCTCAAAATAAGGATTAGGATGTTGGAAAAATAATTTTACAATGTAATACTTACCTTTTAAACACCTTTATATAAATTCACTAATATTTTTAAAACTTAAAATATAAAAAGGAAATGTGAGGTAGAGAAAAAAAAGGTTAGATGTTGTTTTGTTAAGGGTTTTATGAGTTAGTTGGTAAATTGTTAGTTGAAGGTTGGTAAATGTAATAAATAAGATTAATAAATTGGGTGTAGTTAAAAGAGAGGGCATTTTGGGAATTTTAGGGCATTTTTGCAATTCTTTTTGGTTTTAGGGTATATTTGCAATTCAGCCCCTGAAATAAGGCAGTTTTGCTAAAAACCCTATTTTTTTATAAATATTACAACTAATAAACAATACTTAAAAAAAACTAATTAATACGAATTTTTGGCTAGTTGACAAAAAAAATATATGGCTTGTCTTTTAAACTTACCAAATGTAATACTTCAAAATAAAAACTTAATAATTAAAAATCAGTTATGAGATTGGTTAAGAGAATTTATTCACCATCCCATTAATTACGTGATTGCCTCTTGATTATCTATATATTTTTTATTTAGTAAAAAAATTATATTATTAAAAATTATTACAATTAATAACTTACAAATATTATAATATATATTATATAGATAACTAATTAACAATACTTTTGTTTTGAAATATTACAACTACTACAATTAACAATACTTAAAAAAAAAAACTAATTAATACTAATTTATGGCTTGTTGGCAAAATAAAATAAAATAAAATTATGGCATGCTTTTTAAACTTACCAAATAATATAATACTTCAAAAAAAAAAATAATACGTAATAATTAAAAATGAGATTGGTCAAGAGAATTTATTTATTATCTCATTAATTATGTAATTGTCTTTTGATTACCTATAGATTTTTGATTTAGGAAAAAAAATTATATTATTAAAAATTAATACAATTAATAACATACCAAATATTAGAATATATATTATATAGATAACTGATTAACAATGCCTTTTTTTTTGAAATATTACGACTACTGTAATTAACAATACTTAAAAAAAACTAATTAATATGAATTTATGGCTTTTTGTTAAAAAATAAACTAATTTATGGCTTGTCATTTAAACTTACCAAATAATGTAATACTTAAAATACTTAAAAATTAAAAATCAACTATGAGACTGGTCAAGAGAATTTATTCACTATCCCATTAATTAAATGATTTTTTATTTAGGAAAAAAAAATTATTATAAAAAATTATTACAATGAATAACTTACCAAATATTATAATACATATTATATAGATAACTAATTAGCAATATTTTTTTAATATTACAAATAATTAACAAATTAATATTAATGTATGGCATGTTGGCAAAAAAAATTACGGCTTGTCTTTTAAACTTACCAAATAACGTAATACTCCAAAAAAAAACTTAATAAATAAAAATCAATTATGAGATTGGTTAAGAGAATTTATTCAATACCCCATTAATTACATGATTATCTCTTGATTACCTATAGATTCTTGATTTAGGAAAAGAAAATTATTATTAAAAATCATTAAAATTAATATCCATTTATTACCTATTGATTTGTGACTTATGGATTAAAAAATATATTTATTTTATTAATTAACTTCCTATTAATTAGTATATATAAATCAAGAGTCAATCCCATTTTTAATGGGATAAGGAATAAAAATCAAGAATGAATTCCATAAATAATATATAGAAATCAAGAGTCAATCTCATTTTATGGGTTGGCTTTTAAACTTACCAAATATTACAATATATAAAACTAATTAATAGTACTTAATAATTAAAAATCATTTATGGAAAAAGTTAAGAGAGTTATCCATTAATTACAGGATTGCCACTTGATTACCTATTGATTTTTTATTTACTGATTAAAAAAATCATAATAATTAAAAATTATTGCAATTAATAACAATATATATAACCTCTAATTACAAATTTACGAGAAATTGGCACCTATTTTAATAAGTAGTTATACCACTAACCAAATGTTGATTCTCCACTAATCATTTTAATAAATTAAAATTTTAAAACCTCTAAATACACCCAAATTAACTCGAATATACCATTTTTATATTTATTTTTATATAAAAATGCGTATTGTAGAAATACTTGTAGAAGTACTCAATTTTTTAATTAAAAAAACTCCATAGAGGTTATTGTCAAGCCTAGTGATAAATTAATTATTTTTCAACACATATTTTCTGAAGACATGTCATTTGTTTTTTAATAAACTCAATTCTAAATTTTTTTTTCACGCGTCTGTGTCATAGATGATTCAATAAAAAATATATTAAGGTGATGACTTTTATGGAGATATAAATAGCAGAAGTTGTTTTTTTATTATCTTACAAAAAAAATTATTTATTACCATTAATGAAAAAAAATTATGAGTGAATTTCATATATTTAGAAAAAGAATCTATTGAATTGAATGAAATAATTAATGTTTTTATTATGTTACCATGGATTACCATTAATTTGGTATTGCATTGATATTTTATTTTTTTTAAATATTTTTTAGGATATAATCGGATTGTATTTAATGTATATTTAATACATTCTTAAAAACAAAAAACAAAAAAAATAGAAAAAAAAATAGAAAGAAAAAAAAAACGGAAAAAATGGGTGTAAATTTCATTTAAAAGAAATTACGGTATTGGATACACGAAAACCCGTGTAGGTACAATGTCTTTTTTTTTTTAAATGAACCAAAGACTATAACTCTAACATTTAACTGTTATAATTGTTTGTCTATCTATTGAATCCATCATCCAAGTATATAGCACCTCACAATTATAAACCGATCTATTAATTTTCTGCATTTGTAGTGATGAGTCAGATGCTAGCGTTATCAGAGGATTGCATAACACAACAATAAACACATTAGTAAAGATATCAACAATCAATCAAAAATTACATTTTAAACTACTAAAGTATTTCCTAAAAAAAACAATAAACAAAAAAATTATAAAGTGTTTGAATTAAAAAACATATAGAGATGCTTCATTTTCATAAGAAAATGACATATGAGAATGATGTAAGGCTAAAGATACATTTGGCGGTCATCATAAAATGAACAAAAAAAAACAAAAACTAAAATATTAAAATTAATCAACCAAATATATACATAAAAAATATATAGAAATTACTCTCACCACTTAACGCCATCCAATTTCCCACAGTTTGGGTGTTTTCAGTTTGTCTGTGAGGAAGAGTCGATTGAATGAGATGGAAATAAAAAGTGAGATTTTTGATGGTTTTTATAGAGAAAATTGAGAGAGATGTGAGGGCTTTTAAGTCTGATTTAAAAGAGAATATGATGAGGTTTAAATTGATTTAGCGTGAGTAACATAATCTTTGCAATTAATTTATGAATTATGAAATTAGGCCAAGTGTCTATTCATCCGGTTTGTTATTATAGATTGAAGTCAATGCATTTAAATAAATTTCAATGATTTTAGTTTTAAATTATCGAGAAGACATAAGTTTGGAAGAAATCATTTATAACGTAATCTTTGCATTTAATTACAGAATCATGCAATTAGACCACACATTCATCTAGTTTTGTTAATATATTTTGTTAATATAGATTGAAATTAATGCTAACTAATAGAAGCCAAATTAATCAATTAATTCCAAAGCTCTCTCACGGCTACACGTGACGTCATGAGGGTCAGCTTTTATATATTATATAGATATATATCAAAAGAAAAATATTAAATTAAAAATATCAGCAAATATTTTTCCATTGTATTTCAAAAACTATTTTAATAATTTTTTTTATAAAAAAAACATGAATATCCACAAAGTTGTAAAGTTGTGGAGAAAAGATGACAGTTCCTCGTTTTGATGATCCAAGTCTTCAAATTCTCCTCGAAATATATATTTTCCGGACTAAAAAATTACTTGTGGATTAATAAAAATTCAACAATCTGATTTCAAACTTCAAACCCATAAATAAATACATTTCTAACCATTATTAAAAAAAAAATACAAAGAGTGTTCATTATCAATACTTTACCTGGCTCCTATCACCGACTCCCTTAAAGAAAGAATTAAAAAATGCATGTAAAATAGACATGGGAAAATTCAAAAATTTGATATCAAACTTCGAACCCATAAACATATACATTCTTGATTATTAATAAAACAAAAATGAAAAGAAACAAAGAGGCTCGGTATATATATATATTAGAAACTTTCCAATAAGAACTTTTTACGATACACACTTTAAGCACCTTTGATTAAATTTAATTGAATATATTGAATCTTGATGTGATTTTTTGTATGGATAATAAAAAATTTAAATATATTTGCGGAAAAAATATTAAAAAACTTTCGGGTACAAGAACTAATTTTTTCTAACTTTTTTGAAGATAAAACATTTAAAAATAGGAAAATATAAGAAAAAAATAGTTCTCAATTCCAAATATTTTCCAAAATTTTACTAAATGTGTATTTTAATTTTCATAGGCCACATACAAAAAATCTCATCAAAAAACATTCAATTGCATGTCATTTCATCAAATGTATTCATTGTATTAAAATAAGGGGGTGTTAATAGGAAAAGCCCATATATATATAATCTTTTTCTTGTCTGTTCGTCCTGATATAAAATATATCAGTTATTTGAATGTGGGCCATTAGATTTAATTACTTTGATCCAGCGAGTATGCACTTGTTAAGACTTCTTCGTATTCTATGACCCACATTCAAGGATGTTAGAACCTCATTTTTATGATTGGCTTATTTCATGACAAATCACATTGGGGATGTTTATGTAACGGGTAGCATAGGTTCTCCAAGTGTGGTTTTCTCGAAGACATGCTTCCGGTTATCCTAAAGAGCTTCAAGTGAGGTAGTTCACCTGTTCTTAACTCTTAAAGAGATTTAGTTGCATACACTCACATCTTATGCATTTATATTGACATGCATTTGTTGTTGCACACACACACACACACACACACACACACACACACTTACATGCATTTTAGTTGTTATGAATGTGTGCGTTCCTTCACAATCACACTTGCACTTCAATTCTAGAATTAAGTGTGGTTTTGTGTTGTGTTCGCGCTTGCACGATGGTGTGCTTGTTTTAGCACGTTGAGTGACCATTTGAGAAGGTCTCATTCTTCTCGTGTTTTCATCCTTGGTCACATGGTTTTTTTCCATGAGTTTGGGCATTCTTGTTGTTGTCCAAAACTGACCTTTGGTCACTCAAATGACCGTAACCCTTTCTATAGAAATCAAAAACTCATTCTGTAAAAAGGAGTATAAAGTAGACATCCATACCTTTCCATCGGTATATCTTACGAAAGGTTTCAATCTTGTTTGGTCAAGTTTTAAGGTGCTCAAAACTGGAGCAAATGTGCTGTCTCAGGCCATTCTAGTCCAATCCGCTGTACACTCGCCCTACGTACAGCTGGTGAATAGTGGTTTTTGGGTAGTATGTCTCCGCTGGAAAGTTCCTTGTGAGTCACCTTTCGTACAACCATTTTCTGGAAATTTCCAGGTGACCTGCTGTACACCCGCTATACGTACAGTGTGTGTACAGCGGCCAAGGCAAACTTTTTGCAAACTTTTCCAAAACGATGTCGTTTCATTTAGGGTTGTTATATATACATTCTTTCATATCCCTTTCATGTAAGAGCTCAAAAATATAGACCTAAGAGAGAGAAAGAGATTTCTTGAGAGAGAAAGCTTCATTCAAGCTTCATTAACTCTCTAAACCCAAAACCCATCATCCTTCATGCATCATTAAGCATCATTAAGGCATGAGTCTTCATCTTTAGTTGACTTGGTAAGTTAAACAAAAATCTCATCTTTGTTATTTGTTTATACTTTCCAAGATGATGTTTTTAATGCATTTTTTAGTTGATTAAATGCTAGGACATCTTTATTGCATATATTTGTGAGTCTTGATAACATGATTGGGTTTGTATTGTGATAGCTTGCATTTAGGACATATTTGGCCGCTAGCTAATTAGGACTCATTGATTGCATTTGTTAATTGCATTTATTGTCCTTGCCATTTTATGCGACAAATTGTGTTGATATGGCTTTGTTTGATGACTAGATTTTAGAATTGCATATCTATATCTAGTTAGGTCTTTATGAGCATTCATATAGACATTGATATCTAGGATTGCATTTATCGCCATCATATAATTCTAGATAAGCATTTAGTGTTGCCTAGCATTAATTGCATTTTGAATATTCATATATTCACATAGGTTGTTAATCTCTTCTTGAGAGTTAAGTCTTGTGACTACAAGGTGTAGTGCACAAGCAAGTTAAGTCTTGCAACCAAGGTGTGGTTGGCAAGCAAAGTGATCAAGGATTCACTATAAAGGCCCGTTGGGTAGTAGTGGTGGGTTAGTGACCGAGAATGGTGTGACTAGAGGTCAACCTAGGTTGTAAACATCATTAGAATAGTGGATTTGAGGATCGTGTGTGGCTAGAAGGATAGCTCGTGGTTTTTCCCTTGTTGAAGGGTTTCCACGTAAAATCAAGTGTTATTTATATTTTCTGCACTTTACACTTGATTTTGTATGTTTGTTTATGAGGTGAATTTTTAATATTGACTAATTAAGAAAAGTTGTAATTAACTTGATTAAACCCCCCCCTCTAAGTTATTAGACACACGCTTTAGATGGTATTTTTAATTTGTATCAGAGCGGGTTCCTAGACATACATAGGAGATCCTTGCTATTTTTATGTGTCTTGCATTTGTGTGCGTTTTGATCTTTGCATTTCATTTGCATTCATTTATTCACTAAACACCATGTGTGAGAGTGAAACACTTAGAGTGGGTATTGCTTCGATGACCTCTAATGTTGAGAGGAAGATAGATGATTCCGATAAGGAGATAACTCTCATGATGGAGAGATTTAAAAGATTTGTGAAATCTCAAAAGAAGGGTTTGGCCTCCAAAGTGAAGGAGGAGAAGTGTATGACCTCCAAAGTCAAGGAGGAAAAGAAAATGTCAAGGAAAAGTGACACATGCCTTGAATGTGGTGGAATTGGTCATATTGCCTCCAATTGTGGCAACTTTAAATGCAAGAAGGGAGGAATTAGTATGATCTCTAATCAGTGTGATAGCGAAGTTGAAGTAGTTAAAGGAAGTTCCACAAGCACGGTTGAGTGTGAGAACAAATACTCCGCCTTTTCGGTCTCCTACCATGAAAAAGCTCAAGTTGTCACCTAGTGTTTGTCACTTGAAGGATTCAAGAAGGATGACTTGAAGTGTGAAGGCCAAAGTGGAGCAAGATTAAGAGAAGCTAGTTTTGAGGATATGACTCTCACAAGCACAAGTGGAAGAAGCTACGATAGTGATAACTTATGCTCCGAGAACTCTTATGATAATGTGGTTATTTATCAAGAGTTAGTTGATTATTTTCAAAAGTCTTTGAAGGAGAAAGATAATGATATCCTTAGATTGGAAAAGGATAACTTTCAACTAGAAGCTAAGGTGACTCACTTGGATGATGAAGTGAGGAGAGTCAAAGAAAGTGAAGACTTGTTGAAGAAGGAAAACCTTCACCTAAAGACCAAGTTAGATGACTCCTTGAAGATGGACATGGTTTATGTGTCCAAATATGAGAAGGAGATTGAAGATTGTCACCAAAGGATGAAGGCAATGAAAGTTCAGCTTGCCAACAAAGACATCACCATAAAGATTTTCAAGGATAAAGAGATGAGGTACCTTCAAGATTTGATGAAGGATAAGATCAAGCAACCTCAAGCTCAAGGCAAAATCAAAGCTTCACCTCCTCAACATCCTAGGAGGAAGATTGATCTTGGAGAGTAATCCAAGAATGGCCAAGTGAAGATACCAACAAAGATTGGAGCTCAACCTCAACAACCAAGAGCTCCACATCCAAGCTTTCCTAAGCCAAGAGTTCCCCAACCAAGAAGGCAAGACAAGCAAACTCAACCAAGGAAGCATGGCAATCCGGTTCAACAACATAGAAGGAGAGAACCGGCTCAACACCAAAGGCAACATCAAATGCATGACAAGTCTTTAATGACCTCACAAGGATATGGTATGACTTCTATTTTTATACCTACTTGTCATTTTTGTGGTGTTGATGGGCTCATTAGGCCAAATTGCCATAAGTATGTTAAGATATGTAGGGTTGAGAGCATGATTGAGAGGAATAGGCTTAGAAAAGCCAATATGCATGTGCCTAGGAAATTTAGAGTTATTGATCCTAGAAAATCTAGTAACATGATGACCATGACCACTAGGAATGAAAATGTGTCACCTAAATGGATTAGGAAAAATGAACCCGCATGCTATTGTGCCAACATGCCTCTCATAGATTCAACTAGTTCTAATGGACTTGGTAGGTCTATAAGAGCTTATGTCTCCCGTTGACGTGGTTGGTATTGACCCCATTTGGGGAGCTCACGTAAAGAGAGCGAACTTGCATTCATGATATGTGCAAAAATTTGATATACTTTATGCCTTTTTATTAATTGCTTGAGATACTTGGTTGCACATATATGTTTATATGGTATTTTATTCAATAAGTGTGTAACCTTGTTTTGCTTGTAATCCATGTCACATTTATGTTCAAACATGCATTTTTGGACTAGGAGATTTGATTGGGAAGTACTTTTGAATGACCTATAATTTATCTCCATGACATGTGAACTTGATTATGACATGCTTTATATGATGTGCATGAAATGTGTTTGATTGATTTAATGCAAATATGTGTGAATGCAAATGAGAAGACTAATCAATAAGGATCTTGTATCCATGCAATCAATAAGGATTTTATATCCAAATTAGTCTTCTCTCTCTTCTTAAAGGTTAAGCAAGACTACTATCATACAGATAATTATCCAGAAAATTCTAAAAAGATCTCTTGATCAAATGTCTTGATTTGCCATTAAGGATTGATATAGTTGTTGTGTGCTAAAATATTTATTCTTAGAACTATATCATGTTTGATTATAACAAAAGGGTACAAATTGGTTTGAATTCTTATGGAAACCCTTTTGAGGTTTGCTTTGCCAAATACCATTGCTTGAACTTTGATTTTATATGTCATGCATGCAAAGCAACACCTTCACACATTCTAGTTATAATAAACCTCCTTGAATCTCTCTCACTTAATTAAGATGCATAAAGTTTATGTATATGATTATGCAATCGTCTTTTGTGCGATTATCTCTCTTTGCTAAAGCAACCCGATAGGGGGAGCTCCTTTGCCTATCTCATGACAAAAAGGGGGAGAAGTCTTGAGAGATATATAGGGAGAAATTTTATGCTTTGGGGAGAAGTCTTGGGAGAAAGTAACCATTTAGGGGGAGCATTGCATTGCACTACATTATATTGATTGTATTGCTTTCATAATGCAAGTGCTTAATTTTATTTGATCACCTCACATACACTTGTTCTTGGAAAGTGCTTTCTTGCTATTGTGTGTAGGTATCGATGATCTACGAAGAGAATGAAGGCCTTGAAACTTTAGATCCTAGGTCTCTCTTAATGTAACGTAGAATTACTTGTTGACTAATAGCTTTGTTTTCTTTGTGTAAGGATTTATTATGAGTGGTGAATTTGCCATGAAATAGCCAAAGGGGGAGATTTTAAGAACCTCACTTTTATGATTGGCTTATTTCATGACAAATCACATTGGGGATGTTTATGTAACAGGTAGCATAGGTCCTCCAAGTGTGGTTTTCTCGAAGACATGCTTCTGGTCATCCCAAAGAGCTTCAAGGGAAGTAGTTCACTTAGTCTTAACTCTTGAAGAGATTTAGTTGCACACACTCACATCGTATGCATTTATATTGACATGCATTTGTTGTTGCACACATACACACACACACACACACACACACACACACACACACACACACACACACACACACACACACACACACACACACACATACACACATACATGCATTTGAGTTATTATGCATGTGTGCATTCCTTCACAATCACACTTGCACTTCAATTCTAGAATTAAGTGTGGTTTTGTGTTGTGCTCGCGTTTGCACGATGGTGTGCTTTTTTTAGTGCGTTGAGTGACCATTTGAGAAGGTCGCATTCTTCTCTTGTTTTGGTCTTTGGTCACATGGTTTTTTTCCATGAGTTTGGGCATTCTTGTTGTTGTCCAAAACTGACCTTTGGTCACTCAAATGACCATAACTCTTTCTACAGAAATCAAAACTTCATTCTGTAGAAAGGGGTAGAAAGTATACATCCATACCTTTCTATCGGTATATCATACGAAAGGTTTTGATGTCGTTTGGTCATGTTTTGAGGTGCTCGAATCTGGAGCAGATGTGCTGTCTCAAGCCATTCCAGTCCAATCCGATGTGCACTCGCCCTACGTACAGCCGGTGAACAGCAGTTTTCAGGCAGTATGTCTCCGTTGGAAATTCGCTTGTGAGTAGCCTTTCTTACAGCCGTTTTCTAGAAATTTTCAGGTGACCCACTGTACACCCGCTGTACGTACAGCGTGTGTACAGCGGCCAAGGAAAATTTTTTACAAACTTTTCCAAAACGATGCCGTTTCATTTAGGGTTGTTATATATACATTCTTTCATATCCCTTTCATGTAAGAGCTTAAAAATACAGACCTAAGAGAGAGAAAGAGATTTCTTGAGAGAGAAAGCTTCATTAACTCTCTAAATCCAAAACCCATCATCCCTCATGCATCATTAAGCATCATTAAGGCATGGGACTTCATCTTTACTTGACTTGGTAAGTTTAACAAAAATCTCATCTTTGTTATTTGTTTATATTTTCCAAGATGATGTTTTTAATGCATTTATTAGTTGATTATATGCTGGGACTTCTTTATTGCATATATTTGTGAGTCTTGATAACATGATTGGGTTTGTATTGTGATAGCTTGCATTTAGGACATCTAGCTAATTAGGACTCATTAATTGCATTTGTTAATTTCATTTATTGTCCTTGCCATTTTATGTGACAAATTGTGTTGATATGGCTTTGTTTGATGACTAGATTTTAGACTTGCATATTTATATATAGTTAGGTCTTTATGAGCATTCATATAGACATTGATAACTAGGATTGCATCTATTGCCATCATATAATTCTAGATAAGCATTTAGTGTTGCCTAGCATTAATTGCATTTTGAATATTCATATATTCACATAGGTTGTTAATCTCTTCTTGAGAGTTAAGTCTTATGACTACAAGGTGTAGTGTACAAGCAAGTGAAGTCTTGCAACCAAGGTATGGTTGGCAAGCAAAGTGATCAAGGATTCATTATAAAGGCCCATTGGGTAGTAGTGGTGGGTTAGTGACCGAGAATGGTGTGACTAGAGGTCAACCTAGATTGTAAACATCATTACAATAGTGGATTTGAGGATCGTGTGTGATTAGAAGGATAGCCCGTGGTTTTTCCCTTGTTGAAGGGTTTCTACGTAAAAATCAAGTGTTATTTATATTTCCGCACTTTACACTTGATTTTGTATGTTTGTTTATGAGGTGAATTTCTAATATTGACTAATCAAGAAAAGTTGGTAATTAATTTGATTAAACCTATTCACCCCCCCTAGGTTATTAGTCACACGCTTTATAGTGTATTTTCAAAGGAACTGATATATTTAATATCAGGATGAACTGACGGGAGAAAGACTGTATACATATAGGAAACTGTTCAACTCTGTGTGCACCGATAAATATTTATTAGTGCGTTGCATGTGGCCAACATGCAATGCACTGATGTATTTTATATCTGTGCGTATTGAGGAGAAAATGACTGTATATATATATAATATAGAGACCTTTCATTTTACATCTATTATTTAGGTTGATCATTAATACTGTCATGCAATTAAATAAGTGAGTCATTAATTCGGAGAAGTTCAATGGATAAATAAGATAGCCTTTCATTTCATTTTGATTAAATATGTGGATGAATAATAAGAGAACTTAATATAAAAGCTGTTATATATAATTTCAGGCAAAAGTTAATGTTAATTTTTTTAAAAAATAACTTAAAAACAACCCATCCACTTCTAGGTTCAACCGTACCTTTAAGCCCATTAATGCATAATTTCAGTTTTATCTCATTAATCATATTAATTCTTCTTATTCTTCTTATATTAATATTATGTAATAATAACAATTATAACAAATACAAACATGTTTCTAATCTAAAACAATTTTAGAATAGAATATGTATGCATGTCATGTCATAACGATTCCAGTAGGCACTTATTAACTAAGATGACATTTTATATGCATGAACATATTATATAATTATCGCATAAAATATTGACCGAACCAAAAATGTTATACTTTTTGGCCTTCATATCCTTTCCCTTTATCTCGTTCTTGGGTATTTTTATATGTATTTATGGCTATTTTGGTTGTTATTGCAGGTATTAGGTGAAAAGGCATGAAGAGGGACAAAAAGAACAAATGGTGCAAAAATGTGGTGAAGTAGGCCAAACTGCACGGGTAGAACACTCATGCACTACCCGTGCATCAACCCGTGCACCGGAAGAGGAAATTGGAGCAGACCTTAGTGCACGGGTATTACCCATGCACTACCCGTGCAATCCACCAGACCAGGGAGCAGAGCCTTAGGCAAGAACCACCTGCATGAGTTACTTACTCATGCACAACCCGTGCACATTGCACAAATCAGGAAGGAAAATGAAGATTGCACGGGTACTGCACATGTACCTTACCCGTGCTATACGAGCATCAGTTAGAGCCACATCAACATTCTGACCTATTTTTGGAGAGGGTATATAAGGACCCACATCCGATTTTTAAAAGGGCGACCATACCATCCTTACCTCATCTTTCTCTCTCTAAATCTCAAAATCCATTCTCTCCCAAATCATCCAAAAACCCATCATTATCTTCTTCAATTTGCTACTCAAGAGGACATTGGAGGTGGAATCAAGTTTGAAGAAAGAAAGGTCTCATATGGGTCTTCTATATTTCCCTCTTTTCTTTCATTTTAATACTTTTGTCATGAGTAGCTAAATCCAATTTGGGGGTTGATGTAATTAATTCATAGATTGTCGGATTTTTACCATTTTGACTTGATTAATATATTTCCATTCAATTCACTTAATTGTGTTTGATTGTCCCTTGAATTAAGTAGGCATTACAACTCTTGATTTTTGTGAATTAATTAAACTTATTAGAGTCATTAATCATTAATTGAAATCTTTGTGAAAATGAGTAGGCATTCTAACTCCCATTCAACTTAATGGTTGATTTGATCTTAAATGAATTTAATACTCACTTTGGGTTTGGTAGGCATTCCAACTCCTAATCCTTTGTGAAGAATTGAATTATGGGTTCTTTTTAAGCTAAGTAGGCATTCCAACTCATAATCCTTTGTAGAGAATTGAATTATGGGTTCTTTGTAATCCAAGTAGGCATTCCAACTCTTGGTTTTCATTAGAGAACAAACTTAATTTTTAACCATCTACACTTAAGGTGTATAATTAAGCTCAATTGAATTGGAAAATGGTATGTTGTGAGCATTCCAATCCAACATATCTTGGCTAGGAGAAGGGGTAGATTGTGAGCATTCCAATCTAAGCCATCCTGACTTCCCATATCAACCCAAGGCAAAAGTGAAAGGGGTGGATTGTGAGCATTCCAATCCAAGCCACTCAGGAAACTCAAGCTAGGAAGATAAGCCATATGTTAAATCAAATCGGTCTTCATATGTGAATTCCCACAATTTGTGTCTACATTGCATCAACTCCTATATCTATCATCATACCTTTCACATACATTTCTATTATCTTAGTTCTATTAGTTTCATTAATTTAGTAGTAATTGCATGTTCATTTAGATTCTATAATCATTTCAAATCAACATTTATTTAGTTTTAGTACTTTCAACACTAGAGTAGTAGTTTAATAACAACTATTTCATGATCTCTATGAAACGATACATCTATTTGCTATATACTAGGTTTATTTGTATTAGTACATTTTGGGATCTTTAAATTTGTTTGGATTGTATTCACGACAAAATGCGTGTTCAACTATAATATGAAAAAGCAAAATAAAAACTAAATAAATTTTGGCCGAGTTCCTTTGGATAGTTAAATTACAACCCAAAAATTAATCAAATTACATAATTGGTCATGTTGTAATTTTCCTCCATGATGCGATCCAATCCCATCAATTTGTTGATTACACCGTCTTCTTCAATATCACAATTTACAAAATTCCTATACCCATCGGGTTTACAAATTTTAATCTAAAAAATGAAGAAATGATAAAACAAAAGAAAAATTCCAAAGGAACCATATAATTAACGACCAAAAAACATTTTATTTATCATTCATCACATGAATAAAAATAAGCATTAAATCACATAATGCAAAGTGCCTACCGCCAGAATCAATTCTAATATTAAAATAAATATGAATTACAAACGTGGCTCTGATACCATTGATGGTTCCGGGAACCAAAAGCAGCGGAAGGGCGGTGTGCCCGGTTTTAAAATTTTTCAATAAAACAAAACCGTTTTAGCCGGATCGTTGTGATTATATTGATTCTAATATTAATATAAATAGTAGGGAAAGAAATAGTTACCCTTTTAGACTTTTCATGATTCCCTATAACCGAGTTCTTCCACTGTAGAATCTTCGTGATTCCCTCGAACCAAGTTCTTCCACACCGAATCTCCAACACTAAAGAACCGACGGGTGAGCCTCTCGATATTGAACAGAATAATTTCGACTCTCGAATTTCTGTTCTTATTGCGTACTTATCAAATGAGACAACAAGAAAAATATTGAGAGACTTTCTCACAATATTCTCGAGAGGCTTGGTAAAAAAAAACTTTATTTTTCTTTCTATATATATGACTTTTGATACAAAGGACCAAGAACTCTTCTTTGATCCTCGCTCTCTCACATGTAAAAAATCCAAGAACCCTTGTAGACTTTTCGTTATTCCCTAGAACCGAGTCCTTCCACTGTAGAATCTTCGTGATTCCTTAGAACCAAGTTCTTCCACACCAAATCTCCAACACTAAAGAACCGACGGGTGGGCCTCTCAGTATTGTACAAAATAGTTTCGTCTCTCGAATTTCTATTCTTATTGCATACTCATCACATGAGACAACAAGAAAAATATTGAGAGACTCTCTCACAATATTCTCTAGAGGCTTAGTAAAAAAACTTTAGTTTTCTTTCTATATATAACTCTCGATACAAATGACCAAAAACCCTTCTTTGTTCCTCTCTCTTTCACATGTAAAAATCCAAGAACACTTCGTTGTTCTTTCTTTTTTGTGGTTTTTATAAAACGAGAGAGAGCAAGGGTGGTGACGATTATCATAGAGTAGGAGCTGCAATTCAACATTGTGTTTAATGTCTGTGAAGAAAACAAAACTAAAACTTTTTATATTGTCAAAAGCAAGAAGACTTCATGGAGTTGTTGTGAAACAAAAACTAGAGCAATTATCCCTTGCTTTTATTTTTGTTGTTTTTCTTCACCTGCCTCTCACAAGAACCGAGCTTCATAATTCTTAGTCTTTGCTCTTTATAAAACAAATAATAAGTGGTACAACCACTAAAAAGAAAATATTAAAAAATATTTACTAACTAATAAAACTTAATAATTGTAACCACTCCATTAAACAAATATTCAATGAGTGGTGCACTCTCATTAAGAACATTACATAAACTACTTTATGTATATATGATTAATTCCAAATTAATCACTAAGCCTAATTATATTTTAATGTTCAGTTCAGTGTTATGAAAATAGTATGTGGACACATAAACCTATAATTTCAAGCTCCAATAAACTTTTAATAATTAATTAAACTCTTTAATTTAATATTAGATTTATTAATTCCAGATTTATTCTACTAAAAAACTGGAACTGCACTCTTGTTATTATAGAATTAATTACTCGAATAGGAATCGAACAGTCCATGGATATAATCACTACATATAGATCAATCCTCCATAAACAGTTCATAATATGAGCTAGGTTTAAATCTGTTGACCTCTCAATTACATCTATTTCCCTGAGTGCCCGTGATTCTCTATTGAACAATTATTTATGATCTTCTCATAAATTGAACGCTTTATTATTCAAGACCTGAATCATTTACTCAAGAGAACTGTTTGTCTACTTCAATTAAGAATGAATGGATTCCATCATGTATATTATCATTCCCAGCTAAGTTTATCATTATGCCTCCAAGATACAAGGTTTTAGGTTTGGAAATTTGAGCAAACCATACCGAGTAAGTCAAAAGACACAATTCTGTAAGTAGGAGTCTGTTAAATACTCAAGATTAAGATCGTTCCATTTATGACCATCTATTTGATAAATGGGAATACTTTGTTTCAAGACGGATATTAATAAAGATTTCAATTTATCGTGTCCACGTCTTGTGTAATCTTATTATACAAAGTATCTTCATTCTAATGTCACTACATCAACAGTTCGGATAAAACTGTTCCATTCTTAATGAGATTGAACCGCACTAGTAATTTAATTAATTAAAGATCCCAACTTTAATTATCAATTACAATAATTAAGATTATTATATTATACATAATCCTCACGTATATAACAACTTATATTCTATGTTTACTATTACATTTAATAATCATGGAATTTTATTTTTATAACATTAAAAATACATAAATATAAAATGAAATGTCAATCTAATTATTAATTCAGCGTAAAGATTAACAACATTTATTTTTAGGGAACTTTCCCCAACATAAACATTGTTGAGGAAAAGGTTTGACAAAGGATGATTACTGGTTATGATTCCTCGTAATCGTCGTTGTCTTAACAAGATTATGGTGGTAGACGGCAAGAAAGAAAGAATTTTTGGTGTCAACCATGGAAGATGCACTGCCGGTTGATGTCTTTTGGTTGCAGAAGTTTTTTGGTTATTAATGTGTAAGTGAGATAAATCATTATTAATGTGTATCCATTCACCAATTTATATATCAGCTGCCATATGTGTTGTGATTGAAATTGTGTGATATTAGGTGTGGGGTGTGGATATGTGGGAATGGTGAGAAATGTCACATTTTTGGGTATGAGTTGCATCGACGTCACTGCTTTAATAAGTTATTTTTAAAAGGCACCTATTATGGTGAACTACCAAAATTGCCCTTAAATAATCATTTTTCTATTGTCTTTGTACTTTCATCTCCATACTTAGAACACTGAACTTGTCTGTTTCTCTCTCTACAATAAACTTGTCTGAAAATAAACTTCTCGACATCCTTCAGCACAACAAGATAACATATTTCTGAAATACTTCTTTTTTATCCTGCAGTTCTGAGTATGAGTCTTGTAACACTTTAACCGTTCCTTTTGTAAACATGAAGGTCGTTTTGTGAAGTTTGAATCTGGGAATTTTGAATCTCCGAGCTTTTTCTAAAGGCTCCGAGCTTTTTTTAAAAGGTCTTCGAGTTTTTAAAAAAAGCTCGGAGCCTTTTTAAAAAAGCACGAAAGAAAGACCTTCGAGCTTTTTTAACTTTCTTTTGAGCTATTTTAGCTCCGAGCTTTTTTAAAAAGGCTCTAAGCAGCTCGACCACCGCGAGCTCGACGGGGAGCTCGACCCCCGAATGCGTCTGCATAGCGCCACTCCATCACCGTTAGAGTGATTGTCTGAGTTTCAACCGGACTTTCTCTCTCTACTTCACAACTTTGTCACTTTAAACTGAATGAAAGAAATCTGATGTGAAACAACTATTGGGGGTATTTTTGTTCGTTCACCATAATAGGTGCCTTTTAAACATAAGTTATTAAAGCAGTGACATTGTTGAAATACCACCTCCAAAAAGTGCTATTTATTTTTTGAGCCCGTGCAGATATTGACACCCATAAATATGATAAACACACCCATATTTCTAAATACACCAATGTCTAAAATTTAAAATTAAAACATTACTGTAACACTCATCTTAATGCCAATAATACCCTTATTTAAATGAATGTTTTAATTTTAATACAATTTATTTATAAACCCTAATAAGTTATTAACACACCCAATTCACAAATGATAAATTCTTAAGTTCTGTAGGCTCAAAAACACAGTCTGGAGAATTCTTAAATTCTTATATTTCAGAAGCTCTACTTTAGAGAATTAAAAACAACAAAAACTCAACTCTATCAAGTTGTTGATATCTATTACAATATATTTCAAATCCTTATACTATTGTTGATCTTTTGGATACACAATGGTGCTTAAAGTTTCTGATACGTGCAAGCTTGATTAAATCCCACTTGAAATCAATTTATGTGGCAGTTTAATTAGTCAGGTCATTAATTGAACTATAAAAAACCAGAACACTTCCAATTGCAGGAATAGAATGATTGGTCTTCACTCAAGAGACAGCAAATCTGAATATGATCTGTTCCTATATCAAATATCATAGGGTGCCCAATCTTTAGATTTTTCGTTTCGATAATTCGGTCCCTGCCAAGAGATGATGCATGACAGATGCATGACAAGATTATTATTGTTAACAATTCAGTGTCCTAACACTTTATAATTCAACCTGAACTCCCAAGTATTTGTATGACTGATGTAGTTCATAGTACACTCAACTCCAACATAACTCACGTTCAGTTGAGAATTTGCAAAAATTCGATCATTGTTATGTATTGTTATCTATTTTTTCTTTTTAAATACTTCTTACTTTTTGTTTAGTGGTATAGTTCATAACAAAAAAATATATATGTATCCATGTATGATCAGAATCCTCTAGAAATTCTATTTTCATTACTTTGTTGTTGTTAGATGATAATATGAGATTTTGATACTTGAAATAGAATTAAAGTTTATTTTTATTTTATTTTATTTTAATAAAATGATATAGTTGAAAATATGAGTGTAATTAATAAGTGTACATAGTATTTGGTTTACTTTTAATTAAACTAATTTATCCTTATTGGTAAATTCCTATTGAGATATTTTTGTAATTAATTTTTTTTATTAAAATATGGATATATTTATCATATTTATTGGTATCAATATCAGGACCCTGATATCTATCATTATTCTTAAAAAAATTCAAGTTTCTTTATGCAAGTAAACAGTGAAATTAGTAGCGATTAGGTTGGACCGATGGAAAACTCTGCACATTTCGATAATATCGTGGGTTCGAATCTTTCCTTTAAAAAAAAATTAATAAATAAAATAATAGAAAACAGTAGAAATCTTGCTTATCCGAGTGATGTTAAATATTCTACGTGGGACAATAAGAGCCATTCACTCTGTTTAAGGCAAACACAAAGCATACTTTTTTGATCCGAAGAGTCTATCTCATTATCCATATCATATCTGGACTGTCCATTTGGTGAATCCGACGGCAATTATCCTTCCAAAATCTGTAACCATATCCAGCAATAAAATTAAAAAACAACGAAAACACGACACTGGAGAGTTGAGTCCCACTCTCCACTGAAACAACAAAGATGGCTTCCATTGCTCTCAAATCCTTCACCGGACTCCGCCACTCCACTCCGGAACCCTCCCACTTCCACGTCCCTCTTCCACTTGCACGTCACCAACGCTTCAAAGTCTCTGCCAGTAAATCTGGCCCAAAACTGACCAACCGCAATCTCCGGGTCGCCGTCATCGGAGGCGGTCCGGCGGGGGGATGCGCTGCGGAGACGCTGGCAAAGAACGGGATTGAGACGTTCCTGATAGAGCGGAAGATGGACAACTGTAAGCCATGCGGTGGTGCGATCCCTCTGTGCATGGTTGGAGAATTCGATCTACCGTTGGACATCATAGACCGGAAAGTGACGAAAATGAAGATGATTTCTCCGTCGAACGTAGCGGTGGACATTGGACAGACTCTGAAACCGCATGAGTATATAGGGATGGTTAGGAGAGAAGTTCTTGATGCTTATTTGAGAGAGAGGGCTGAGAAGAACGGAGCTAGGGTTATAAATGGGCTTTTTTTGAAGATGGATTTGCCCAAAAACCGGGAGCAGCCCTACGTTTTGCATTTCACTGAATATGATGGTAAAAAGGGAGGCCTTGGTGAGAAGAAGACATTGGAGGTTGATGCTGTCATTGGTGCTGATGGTGCCAATTCTAAGGTCGCCAAATCCATCAATGCTGGTGATTATGATTACGCTATTGCCTTCCAGGTACACAATTAATTAATTAAGCTTTCTTTTCCTTTCTAACTTGATTGATTAAATTTGTTTTAAAGTTTGAATTTATGTTTGATTTTTTAGGAAAGAGTTCGAATCCCAGATGAGAAAATGGTTTACTATGAAAACCTTGCCGAGATGTATGTTGGTGATGATGTCTCACCGGACTTTTATGGGTGGGTGTTTCCCAAATGTGATCATGTGGCTGTTGGTACTGGCACAGTTACTCACAAGGGTGATATCAAGAAGTTCCAACTAGCAACTAGAAACAGAGCCAAGGACAAAATCCTTGGTGGTAAGATCATAAGAGTGGAGGCACACCCGATACCAGAACACCCCCGCCCACGTAGGTTATCTGACAGAGTAGCATTGGTCGGAGATGCTGCTGGGTATGTAACAAAATGCTCAGGCGAAGGAATTTACTTTGCCGCAAAGAGTGGGAGAATGTGTGCAGAGGCAATTGTTCAAGGGTCGGAGAATGGGACCAGAATGATTGGTGAAGGGGACTTGAGGAATTACTTAGACAAGTGGGATAAGACATATTGGCCAACGTACAAGGTACTGGATGTGTTGCAGAAGGTGTTTTACAGATCAAACCCTGCAAGGGAAGCGTTTGTGGAAATGTGCGCAGATGAGTATGTGCAGAAGATGACATTTGATAGTTATTTGTACAAGAAGGTGGCGCCTGGGAATCCACTGCAAGATTTGAAGTTGGCTGTCAATACCATTGGAAGTCTGGTTAGAGCTAATGCACTTAGAAACGAAATGGAAAAGCTCAGAGTATGAGTATGAAAACAAAAACGACTCTCCCCTTTGTTTGCCTCGACCTTCATTATATATGATATGTAAGACGTTAATTGCTCTCTGTATTTACAAAATTATGGACTTGGATTCTCCTGTTCTGTTGTTTTGCAATGCTGTTTTATAATATATATATATATATATATATATGTATTTTTTTTTCTATTCATGCTGCCCCTGCTTGATCGGATACTTATGCTTATACTTTGGTTCAATTTGCTCTCAAATTTGATCATGCTCTTTTTGGATTGAGGAGAGGAGGTTGGCAAGGATGTTTTGACAAATGTTCGACTTCTGGAATTGTTTTGTTGCAATCATATTGCTTTTCGTAATATAAAATATGTATTTTTTTTATCAAATATTGTAAAGAACCGTTATCCATTCCCTTACTAATATACATGTTGTCATGTTGATGTATTCAAATGATCATGATCTAATGATGTAAAAATCACTGCTGTTGATGATGAATGATGATGTAAACATCGCTTAATGGATACCGTTGATCACCATCAACAGTAACGGCTTCTCTGATGCTTCGTAGAGAGCTGCTCTATAAGTTTGTTATTTAACAAACTCTTAGGGACTGTTTGTTTTTTTTACACTTATGACACCTAGAGCATGTTTGGTGTATGAGATGTGATGAGATATGATTAATTTTAGTCAATTTCCCATGATTGTTGTTTGTATTGGATGAGGTTTTTTAACCCCGTGCAAGCAACTTATCCCACATTGTGGTGGGATTAATTAGTCCCATCGCTTCATATATATATATATATATATATATAATATATAAAAGCTGACTCTCACAGCGCCACATGTCGCGGTGAGGGAGCTTTAGATATAAATATATTAAATTCTATCAATATTAACAAAACTAAAATAATAGGTATATGGATTTAAATTCTTCCCACCTCCCCCCTTTTTTTTGTCACCCTCCCTTGCTATACTCTTCTTTCCTTTTTTTTTTAGTGCTTTGTTATTAAATTCAAGATATTTATTACTTAATTATAATAACTAATTGATTTCTCTTCCTTTTTCTCTATTTTTTTTATAACTTTAGATTTAAATGCATTAATGTATTTATTTGGAAGCATTGGTTTTAAATTATATATAGTTTTTTTATATTCGTTTTAATTCTCCATTAATTAAACAACCCTTCAATTTTTTTTGAACTGAAAAAACCTTTGGTTTTCAAGGTTCATCTCCCTTGCATAATATGATTTGTCCTATTTAATATATATTGTTAATTAGTTATATACGAATATAAGGTAATATGAAGAGTTCTTAAAGAATTCATTACAATCTTTGACTCATTCTCTCCAACATTTCTCTATATATCGGCCGCCACCCCATATATTTGCCTCGAACTTTTAAGGTCCCCATCTCTCTATTTAATCCATGTTTTTCTTCTGTTTTCTTTTACTTTATCAAGTACCATTTTTTCCTTTTATATTTTTGTCGTTACAAAATTATCATTTCTAATTTTGCTATATTAGGTTATGCAAATTAACTTATGTCTTTGGGTGTTGATTTGCAGATTATGGTTTTCACAAAGAGCCGGCTCTTTGAGGATTAATTATGGTTAAGTTGACACAACCAAACAAGGTTCTCAATCTTTGAACGCACTTAGGTTTACAAAAGCAAGAATTTACAACATTTACCAATTTTAGCGTCCAGCTTATTGTAAATAAGGGTTTAGTTATGGGTGTTTTATTCATTGGAGTTTTCTGTGAATTTAAAAGGATAAGGAGTCCATTTTATATCGAAAAAAATTTAGATCAATTTTTATGTGTTTTTTTTACTGCATTTTGATGCATCCTCCATCTTTTTTATTTTATTTTTTGTGTTATTATTTAATATAATGCAAGGGTGTTTTGGACTTCTTATAATCCAGACTTGGTAATTTGATAGATTCTTCGATGATGTGTTAATTTTTTAGGGATGTCTCTATAAAGCACCATTTTAGCTCATTTTAATGCAATAATGTCAAAAGTCAACAACGAAATTCTATCAAATATTTGGTATATTTATTTTATTATGATATTCATCAAATCAAGAGGCAATCCCATATTTGTTGGGATAATGATTAAATTCTCTTAACCAATCCCTATTCCACTGTTATCTCATTTTTTTCGTCTTTTATATGTTTTTTTTGTTAATATTTCATAGATTTGGTATTTATTTTATTATTATATTCATTAAATCAAGAGGCAATCCCATATTTGTTGGGATAATGATTAAATTCTCATAACCAATCCCTATTCCACTATTATCTCATTTTTAAATTCTTTTATATGTTTTTTTTATATTTTATAGATTTAGTAAGAATAAAAGACGTGCCATAATTTTTTTTTTAAAAAAAATAACAGATCAATAGGTAATTAAAAGGCAATCTCAATGGGATAGTGAATTTTTTTTTAAAAGTATTACATTATTTGAGAAGTTTAAAAACAAGTCATAAATTTTTATTTTTTTGCCAAAGATATTAAGTAGTTATTAATTGTAATATTTTTTCATAATTTAATTTTTTTCCCAAATCAAAACTATATAGATAATCAAGAGGCAATCACGTAATTAATGCGATAGTGAATAAATTATTTTAATCAATCTCATAATTGAATTTAAAATTTTAATTATTATTATTATTTGTTAATTATTACATTATTTGGTAAATTTAAAAGATAAGCCATAATTCTTTTTACCAATATTTTTTTCGAAAATAACAGATCAATAGGTAATCAAAAGGAAATCTCATAATCAATTGGATTGTGAATAACTTTTTTTTTTGAAGTATTGCTTTATTTGGGAAATTTAAAAGAGAACCATAACTTCTTTTTATTTGGTTATTAATTGTAATAATATAATTTAATTTTTTTTCTAAATCAAAAGACTAGATATTCAAGAGGCAATCACATCATTAATGAGATAGTTAATAAATTATTTTAACGAATCTCATAATTGATTTTTTATTTTTTATTATTTTAAAGAAGTATTATATTACTTGGTAAGTTTAAAAGACAAACCATAATTTCTCTCAGGGGTATCTCTATAAAACACCATTTTGGCTAATCTTGATGGAGTAATGTAGTAATATCACTAATCGGAATATGTTTCATCATTAATTGAAAATTTGTATTAGCTGGGAAAGATTTTGTCATAAATCACAAATCGAGAGGCAATCACATATTTATTGAGATAATAATTTAATTCTCTTAACCAATCTCTATTCCATTGTTATCTCATTCTTATTTTCTTTTATATTATTTTTGATTTGTTTTAAAAGGTTAAAAAAAAAATTCGTATTTTTATAATGGAGGCACAAGTGTAAAAAATCTTGGCCATTAATTAGTTTTTTAAAAATTAAATTAAATTATATTGAACTAATTAATTAATAATTGATAAATTCAAAAGACACTACATTAATGACTTTTTTTTCAAAATGCAAAAGACACTCAATTAATAGTTAATAAAATACATTAATCTATATCTATAGGTAATCAATAGGAAATCCCGTAATTAATGAGATGGTGAATAAATTCTCTTAACCAATATCATAATTGAGCATTAATTATTATTATTTTTTAAATATTACATTTTTGGTAGGATTAAAAGACAAGTCAATTTTGTTTTTTGAAATAACTTATCAATAGGTAATCAAAAGACAATCCCGTAATCAATGAGATAGTGAATAACTTTCTTTTTTTGAAGTATTACATTGTTTGGGAAGTTTAAAGGAAAAACCATAAATTCTTTTTTTTTTCTCAAAACTATTAAGTAGTTATTAATTGTAATAATTTGTATAATTTTTTTTTCCTTAATCAAAAATTTATAGATAATCCATGGGCAATCACGTAATTAAAATGTAGTGAATAAATTATTTTAATCAATCGCATAATTGATTTTTAATTTTTAATTATTATTTTTTTAAGTATTATATTATTTGGTAAGTTCAAAAGACATACCATAATTTTTTTTGCCACTTTTTTTTGGTAAATAATAGATCAATAGGTAATCAAAAGACAATTTCATTATCAATGGGATATTGAGTATTTTTTTTGAAGTATTACATTATTTGGAAAGTTTAAAAGACAAGACATAATTATTTTTTGCCAATAAGCCATAAATTCTTATTAATTATTTTTTTAAGTATTGTTAATTAGTTGTAATATTTCAAAAAAAAGTATTGTTAATTATTTATCTATATAATATATATTATAATATTTGATGAGTTATTAGTTGTAATAATTTTAATATTATAATTTTTTTCCTAAATCAAAAACTAATGGTAATTAAGAATCAATCAAGTAATTAATCGAATAGTGAACCCTAACCAATCTCATAATTGATTTTTAATTATTAAGTTTTTTTTGAAGCATTACATTATTTGGTAAGTTTAAAAGATAAGCCATAAATATTTTTTTTTCTAACAAGCCATAAATTTCATATTATTTAGTTTTGTTTTCTTAAGTATTGTTAATTAGTCGCAATATTTCAAAAAAAAAGTATAGTTAATTAGTTATCTGCATAATATATATTATAATATTTGGTAAGTTATTAATTATAATAATTTTTAATAATTTTTTTAGTAAATCAAAAATCAAAAGGTAGTCAAAAGATATTCACGTAATTAATGGGATAGATTTTCTTAACCAATCTCATAATTGATTTTAATTATTAAGTATTATTTTCTTTTTGAAGTAGTGTTAACACGTGCCCTATTAAAAACACAAAAGTTTATCTTATGCATTTTAACCTTTAAGCTTTTTTTTGGCTTCCACGGTATCCGCATGAAACTGAAGAAAAAAAAATAACATAACTTCATATCTTTATTTTTTAAAAACAAATGTTCATTTTAAATCATATAAACTTTTCTCTTCATCGTTTTTTTAAGTTACAAAAATGTTTTTATTTTTTAAGAATGCTTTTCCTTTTAAGAAAATCTTTGTTGGATATTCTTATTAGATCAATCTTTAAAAAATGGCATAGTATTAAGATAGATAAATCTAGAGCATGAATATTGATAAAATAAAATATGTAGTTTTTCTATCCAACTCATGAAGAGAGGCTTGAATGAGTAGTAGAAGAGAGAAAATCTGTTGCTAGCACCGTCAGCATATCATCGCCCTAGAACTGGTAGGTAACAATAAAGAAGAAAAAAAAAACATAAAAATAATTGCTAAGAGAGACAAAATGGTTAAATTTAATGGAGGGAGAGGGGTTAAATTTAATTAAAGAATTAATTAGAGAGCGAGAGGAGAGTGAATAAATCATAAAATCTAAACATTCCAATATTATTAGATCTTAAGATTATAAAAATATGTCAAAATTTGTTTAAAAAATTGGGGCCATGAATCCTGCCCCACAATTTACGTTATATTATTTGGTAAGTTATTAATTGTAATAATTTTAATAATATATTTTTCTTGAATCAAGATATAATCATGTAATTAATGGGTTAGTGAATAAATTTTCTTAACCAATCTTTAAATTGATTTTAATTATTATTATTATTATTTTGAAGTACTACATTATTTGGTAAGTTTAAAAGACAAGACATAATATTTTTTCCAACAAACCATAAATTATTAGTTTTTTTAAAGTATTGTAAATTTATTGTAATATTTAAAAAAAATATTGTTAATTAGTTACCTATATCAGATATATATATATATATATATTATAATATTTGGTACGTTATTTTATTTTAAGTTCATTAAGGAAATTTATTCATTATCTCATTTGTTTTGGGAATCTTTTTTAAGGGACATTTATTATGGAATTGACTTTTCATTTTTATTCATTATCCCATTAATTAATTAAAAATAAAAAATCACAAGCTAACATTTCATATTCAATTTAGTAAAAATATAAACATTTCATATTCAATTATCTCATTTATGTCACCTTTTATATAATTTTTGTTGAGTTTGAACAGTCTGGTAATTTCTACCCAAAATAAAAGGTCAACAACACTTCTTCTCTTTTGCTATGTTTATCTCTTTGTTTGTTTATCATTCAATCCAGGTACTCTAACGCCAATGTTTATATGCCATCTTAGGGTTCCTCCTCTTTCGGTCACCATCGTCCAAACCAACTCTAATATTACACACAAAAATAAAAACAGAAGAATACACACGGAAATTTTAAAAATATAAATTTGATAACGATTACGAAATGTTTTAACGTGCCCGCACATCGTGCGGGCTGCATACTAGTGTATATTAATAATTGTAGTCGATTGGATCTACAATTGATTTTTGATCGTCGAGGTGGGCACTGACAACCTGTAAAACAATAGAAAAGAGTGTTGGCGGGCCACATGAGAGGGTGTTCCCTTAGGGGGACTCTCCGACGCTCAAGTCAGTATAGGTTCGATTAATGAGAAAGAAAAGTAAGGAAATGACAAATTGTATCGCTCGATTGTTTAGGTCAAGCTACGGGTCGATCTTGCTGGTTCGAATTTGGATAATGGTGATATGAGTGTATCGACTCCCTATGGATTCGTTGGGTAGTTGTAGGTCTAACGAGGGTTGGGTCGATAGTGGATAAAGAAAGTTTGCTTGATCGATGACCCGGTGAGTTCCTTCTTTCGATGGTGTCCAATCGCGGGTTGGGTTGGTCGATTTTTGAGTGCAATCGAGTTGGTCCCAGTCGAGAGGTGTTAGCAATCAATGTGGAGGAAAGCATCGTAATTAATGTAAAAATGATATATTGTAGGGTTGAGAGAGAGTGAGAGCTTTCGCGTGACTTAAGAGAGAATAATTCAGGATCTTTTCATTGAGGAGGAATCTGGTTTTTGACAAGGACGCTTTTCCCTTATGTCGTTTTAAAAGATCAGTCCGTCAATAATATTTTAAGAAACCTCACAAAGCCTAAATCAGTTTACAAACATAAATATAACGGCAAGTGGGTGTCGTCCACAGGGAGCGGAGTTAGCCAAATTAGTTAAAGCTAAAGCAATGGTATGTATATATATATATATATATATATATATATAATAGCAAAACCTGAGTTGGTGAAAATTTAGATTGTGAACCAACTCTAAATAACACTAAATTAAATAAGTAAATAAAATGAAAGGGGAATATGGAGTGAAGGATATATAGATGATGGAAACTAAGGAGCTAATGGATTCGAAAGCAAATACTGGGCAATGTAACAAACTTGTCAATAGCACGGCTCTTCAAGGTAACCGACCTAGGATGTATAGAGTCGGTTATTTATCCCTAGAAGGTGGCCAACCTAGGATGTATAGTGCGGACCACCTATTAGGGATTAGTCCTTGTAAACTACCAACCTAGGATGTATAGAGTTGATTGTTTACCGGATTCTAGAAATGAAGCTCGTCTACCTAACATTGACTCAACCGATTACAAATAGTCACCCTAGGATCTATAATGATGACTTCTAACTCTTTCACGGATTCTGACCTAGGATGTATAGTGCCGGAAACACGATCGATGTTAGATTAAAACCGCGGTTCAAGAGTCGGAATTCGTGACTTTCCGCCTATTCTTTAGAGCATTAAACAACCAAATAGGATGTATATCTAAATGCAATACTCATTCATAATATAAAGACATCTTGCAAAGATCATGTATCTACACAAGAAATCAATGATAAACACTCACAACAAGAATAGATCAATGGAAGATAGACATGAATATCAATATAATATCAAGTTTATGTACAAGCCCAATATTAAACTAACTACTCCATCAACCCCTTAAAGGGGATTTAGCTACTCATTACAACTAGGAAATCAGTAGAGAGGAGAAAGAAATAACCCTTTGAGAACATCTCCTTCCTAGAAGTGGCTCCAATCTCCTAACTTCCTTGAAGTTGAGTAGAGAATGTGTGGATGAGAGGTAGAGAGAGAAACTAGATCTAAGAATGCCTAATCTGTCTAAAACGGAGTTAAAAGCTCCTTAAAACGTTTCTATACTTTTATATTTATACTAAATACAAAAATAGGTCACTTAAGCTTTGAAAATCAGACTGGTGCGCTCGGAGTGCGGGTGGAGTGCGGGTGGTTTACCCGCACTATACCCGCACTGTATGGGTTGCCTGCAACTTCAGTTCTCGGATCAGGACATTAGTGCGGGTGGAGTGCGGGTGAATTACCCGCACTTGACCCGCACTTAGCCCGCACTTGGCATCGCACTGTGACCGCACTTCCTTCTCAGGTGTAAAATCTATCTTCTGTCTTGAGAAACAGTACGGGTAGAGTGCGGTTGGATTACCCGCACAGTACCTGCACTATAATGTCAGGTGCAATTCTGCTCTTCTGTTCTTGATGCAAGTGCGGGTAGAGTGCGGTTCGATGAACCGCACAGTACCCGTACTCTAGTGTCAGGTGCGATTCTGTTCTTCTGTTCTTGGTGCAAATGCGAGTGGAGTGCGGTTTGCTGACCTGCACAGAACCCGCACTCTAATGTCAGGTGACTGCGCAGCTTCTCTGGTTTGGCAATAGTGCGGGTGGAGTGCGGTTAGCTGACCCGCACTGTACCCGCACTTTATCTCTGTACTTGCATTCTGCCCCGGCTATGCACATAAGTGCGGCTGGAGTGCGGCTGGAGTACGGTTGCGACCCGCACTGGACCCGCACTATAGACCTGTTTGTGCTCCTTTTCTGCTGGAATCATCACAATGTGCTTCCAAGCCTGTCTCTGCATCATTTCCTTCAAATAAGCACAAAACAACCCATAAGAGACACAAAAACGCACGAAAACAGAACATAAGGTAAGGATCTGAGGGCCTAAATATAGTACATATTTGGCCCGATCAAACACCCCCAAACCAAACCTTTGCTCGTCCTCGAGCAAATCTATTCAAAACAGTAAGACGCCAGCTGAAAGTAATTTCTAAATACCTAAACAATACATCAACAATGTCGCAAGTCCCATGTGTGATATGATACAAATAGATGTGATCGAGAGGAGAAAAACATATGCACAAGATCAAGAGCAATTTGGAGACACCTAAGGGAGGCTCGTACGAACACGAATCCCACACCTAAAGGCATTCATGAATTTAGGACCACTTACTCCCATACCTTGAACATAATTCGCTTCAATTCTAAAGCTCACATGGATTCCCTCTTTTCTTTCCTCAAGAGTCCTAAGTTCCACACAACAAATATGCAAAGAAGATTCTGCATAAGATTTAAGCAATGAACTATCCTAGGAACGAGTCACCATGCCATGGATGCGAAAGATCGTGCTTCAACCTACATTCCCAAACTAGACTTACATGGATCAAATAGGGCTTTTCAACCGGTTATAGTGTGGCTGTGGGGTTGAATGAGTTTACACAAAACAGAATATGGAATTTTTAGGAGTTCAACTCACCAATCATGCTAGAATAAAATCCCTACTCCCACACCATGTTCTTTTCTTGCTTTAAATGCAACCCTCTAGGAAACCATTTAACCCACATTTTTCCCTCAACATTTGCATTCCATTTGGGCGTGTTTAGCATAAAACACTCTCATTATGGCACTTCAAGTACAATCTTTCTTTAAATTTTTCTTTTAACAATTTCCAAATAACAATGTTGTACTCCATTTGAGTTGTTACCATCTTCCCTTTTTTAGGCATTTAGAGTGCATAACTTACCATTTTCTTTCATATTTTCAACATCTATCTCATTTTACCCACTATGGGATCATTTTAACCCTTTTTCTCACTACCATTTCCCATCCTAACATGATTAGTACAAGGGTAGGCATGTGTTTAGGCTATTAGGTATATGGTTGAATGTTGTACCAATGAAGAGGTAAGTGTTTGGCCTCAAATCGGCTTTGGAACACACAATATGGTAAGTGGTGTTTAGGCTATAGAGGTACTTCAATAAACATGCATTCCCTACTATCACTTCCAAAACCATCTAAAAAGGGAATGAAAACATCCATCAGGCATTCACAAAATAATGCAAGTCCTATGGCACATGACATACATGACGGGAGGCGTGTTTAAGAATAATCAATAATACACTCAGAAAATGCACTTTCATGCTTGTGTTTGTGATCTCACAGGTATCTCCACTATTAGAACAAGACATGGGAACAATGAGTCCCCAATACTTCATACCAACGGGTGAGACTAACCCATGATGGTGCAAGCTAAGCCTTAAGTGGCACCAAAAAATATCACAAGGTCAGAGCACATATAAGAGACTCGTCAAAAACACATTCTAGAAGCATCATACCCATATTGGATTACAGTTTGAAAAATGGACAAGCGACAAAATTGAAAAATTGGACACTAAACTGTACACGGCGGAGGCGTGATGCACCCCCAAACCAAAACTCAACAATGCCCTCATTGTCGTAAAGAACAAGCAAAATCACAATAAATGGCGGAATGAGGGATCAATACCCCCAAAACGAATCTAGACATACATTCGACCAAGCTCATTCAGTATAACAAAAACTAACTCGCATTCATTAAAAATTTAAGTACAAAACCGAAGGTAGAAAACTCCCTTTAGAAGGAAGATAGGTCGATGTCGATGCGTGTTGTTGTGTGCTTCCCAAAAGATGCACAACCTAGCTTAAAACCACACAACAACTCTACCAATGAAAATTAAATGCGAAAAGAAAAGAAAAATAAGTCTAAGCCGTTTAAAAGATAATACAAATACAGATACAAGCAGTAAAAGTTCTGATCAATAATAAAGAAAAAGAAAGGATGGTCAATCATCGTCGGAAAACTCCCTCTCCGGTTCATTGGCGATCCCTTTGTCTTTGGGGTCGATCTCTGATCTGATCCGCTCTTCCTGCTCCCTCCTGGATCTCTCCATAGCAGCTCTGAGCTCTTCCCCATATGGGTCAATGGCTGGGCCCCCTGAAGGAGGTGAGAAAGCAGCTGACCTCTTCTTTTTATGTGGATAACTCGGAAGACTGAGTGCCTCCCTCATGTCTGTGAGGTTGCCCCAAATGTCCGTGAAGTACTCATTTGCTTCTGCCCTGCTCTCAGTGATCTGCCTCCTGTTTTCGGCTGACCTCGGTCCTAAGGTTCTCCAATCCAGTAAGCAAAGTCTGCCAAGGAACCTCTCCATATGTCTCCTGTGGGGGTGAGGAAGCTGCGGGCCTATAATCACCATAATCGATGTAAACCGGCTCCACATCCGGTGGTTCCGGGATGTCTTCCGGCTGTCTGCTCGTGCTGCCCCCTCGAGCAGGTTTTCTCCTCCCTGTTCAGACCCTGACACCAGAGGGGTCCCTACTCTCTGATCTGGTCGTTCCATGTGAATCGCCCAACCGGCCCCAAACCGCATTCGAAAGGATCGGATCCGAAATCTACTCCGGCGGTTCTGCAGAATGCGGTGATGAGGCTAGGGAAAATGAGTGGCTGCTTGTCCACCCTGACCCCTCCCATCTCAAGGATCTCTCTCTTGATCAGAAAGCCTATGTCGACCAACTGATTCTGCAGTATACAGTACAGGATCATGGTTGCATTGAAGTTCACTGAGGTCCTGTGCTTTCTGGGGATCAAGGAATGGGAAATGAATACATGCCAGAAACCCAACTCACTCCTTAAGTTGGTGTGCTTCATACGGTGATCAGGGGCCACCCAAAAATCCATCGGACGGATCACTAACTGATTTGCAAAGTCCACATTTTGGGTCACAAAAAATTCGCTCCAAGTCACCCCTTGCCTTAGACGTCCGACTGCTTCGGGATCAACTGGAAGCTCAGTCCTATAATACCTGTTTATGTCCGCTATAGTCATCCGGACTTCTATCCCACGGACCAGAACCGAAGAAGAGCGTTGAAAAGCTTTAGGTACCAACCCAGCAAAGAACTCTTCGACCACACGTCGACAATACATTGGGGGGGGAGGGGGGGCTAACAAAGGTTTCCCATCCCCTTGCTTCAATCATTAGAGGAATTGGGGTGCCTTCCAGTTCTTCAACTGCTATCCCCCTCTCTACCACTATGTCACGCTCCCTGAAATATTCTAAGCATTCCTCGAAATCTGGGTGCCTGATGCACGGTGGTGGAACTTGGGGGCCTCGCCTCGGTCTTCGTTCGGAACCCTGACTGCTTTGCCTAGGTGTTCTCCTGGGTCTTCCTGACATCTGCACATAAACACAGTTTTAAGGCAATATTCGGATCAAAGAAACAAGAGGTTATGATGCAGGAATTTGAAAGGACAAAAATTCTGCCAAGAGGATAAAGTGCGGGTGGAGTGCGGGTGAGTGACCCGCACTGTACCCGCACTCTAACTCGTCACCAGACACCAGCAAATGTAGAGTTCAATTCATGTATACATCTCAAAATTCCAGTTCAGTCATCAAACGAATCAACAACAAAATGACTCTAACTCATGTACAGGCTTCCATTCAACCATATAATCCCAACTCATAGTTAGAAAATCTAATTGCAATAGAAAATCAATTAACAATGAATACATCACATGCAAAATAGATAACACCCAACATTCCATTCTCTTAGACATTAGCAAAAGCAAAAACAAGGGGTCAAAACCCTAACTAATGAAGTTCATGCATAAGAGGCAAAAAAATCGTGATAAAGAGGGTTCGGGTTTTGGATTAGAGATATGTGAAATGAAATTAGAGTAAGAATTCATACCTTAGTTGCCGAAAAATCGAAAATGTGGCACACACGATATACCTTTAGTTGGGAAGAGGGAAAAATTTGAAGTTTGCAGTTGGTTTTGCTCTTTTGTGGCAAGTGGAGCCCTAGAAAACGACAGGCATATATATACTGCGCGACAAAAGTGCGGGTGGAGTGCGGGTGACTGACCCGCACTTTACCCGCACTCTATTACCTGATGCCCTCAGAGTGTGGGATAAGTGCGGGTGACTGACCCGCACTCTAACCACACTGTTCCCCTGGACAGACTCCTGAATTCTGCCCTACAACTGTATCTGTAGCAAAACAAACTCAAACTAGTCTCAAAAGTTTACAACAACAAAACTAACCATCCGAAAAGTAAAAATAAAAATAAAAACAATAAAATAAATTCAAAAACGAGTGCAATGCACTCAAAGTGGGACCCGGTCAACCAAATGAGGTTTGACCGGAATGGGGAGCATATTCAACTTGGCCACCCAAACCGGTGCCAAATGCCTATGCACTGCATCTCTCCCCACTCTCCTCATTTGTCCCACTAAGTCCTTTCGAACCCATATTTGTTTAACCTTTGGTGGGTTCATCCTAGAACTAACTCTACTTGCTTTTAATCTTTGGAAACTAAAGCAATAAGCTTTAGTATGCCCTTTTTTGGCACAAAAGTAGCAAGTAATAGGACGGTTAGGGAAACTCCCTGTTCGATCGTTGGCATGGGCCACTTTTTGTTGTCCGAATCTGAGGGATTTGACATTGTTTTCCATCACGGCGAGTTGTTCAATCAAATCCCCCTCCTTGACCTTAGCCCGTTTCAACTCATCATCTTTTGAGCTCAACTGTTCATGCAATTCCCTTACCGCTTTTGCGGACTCCTCCACACCTAGTTGAAATTTCCTTGTCCTTCTCCCATAGTCTTCCTCAAACTCTTCTGAGAGTCTCACCAATGCATCTAAGTTCTTGGAGACTAACTCCTTTTTGGTGGCAAGCTCCACTACTTGTTCAGTTAACCCGTTGTTGACCGATGAGAGATCATGCAATTTAGTCTTCAACTGTACATTCTCTGTCTTCAGCAAATAAACCTCCAGTTTGAGCTTTGTGTTGTCTTGTTCAAGCTCACCTAATTGATCGAAGAGTTCAATATTTGCTTCCTCCTCTTCGAATTCTGATTCTTGCCTCTCCTTGATGCAGTCTTGGTTTCCCAATTCCATCTCCTTGACACCCTCAAAGGCTTGTACAAGGGTGAGCACCCGGCTCCTTTTCTTTCTGGAATTTGGTGCCTCCAAGACTAAACAATCTCTAACTTGGCTTGTTCCGGGGGATATTACCTTGAAGTTCACACTCTTCCCTCCACAGCTGAAGGAAATGTCCCTAGAACAAATATCAATCACCATACTTGCTGTGGCTATGAATGGCCTCCCTAACAGTAGTTTCCAGTCTCTACCACTGGATTCTCATCTTTTGCAATCCAACACAACAAATTCTGCCGGCACCATCAAACCATGCACATTCACATACATTTCCTCCACAATACCAACTGGGGTGATGGGAGAATTGTCAGCCATGATGAGAGTCTGGGAGGTGGGCTTGATTGACTGAATCTTCAGCTGTTTGTAGACCTCCAATGGCATCATATTGATGCTAGCCCCCATATCAAGGACCGCTCCCATCTTTGGTGAATCCTCAATTTGTACATCTATGACGAAACTCCCGGGGTCTTCAAGTTTAATGGGGGAGTCTATGTCACTTCCCCTATCTTCCTTAACCGCGACCTCTACCATACTTGCTTCGGTTTCCTCACTTCCCAACTGGACAACCTCTAACATGTTAACATGTTCATCGGAGCTTGATGCCTTCTCCTTGTTCTTCATCAATGCAACAAAAATCTGTGCCAACTGAGTTTCCATCTTCTTCAGTGACGCTCCATGACTGTTGGCTCTCTGATCATTGGATTGCATGTAAGCTGACATTCGTTGCTCAGAGGCATGCAAGGTGTTCTTAAGGGCTTCCGACCCGATACCAACAGTTTTGATAACTGTACTCACTATCTCCTCTAGAGACTTGTCCTTTGGTTGGCTAGCCGAAGTGTGGGAATTGAAGTTGGATGGTGGGTTACTACTTGAACCCCTCCATTGATTGTTGTTGTTTCCCCCTTGATTGTATCTATTATACCCCCGGTTTTGGTACCCTTGGTTGTTGTTTCCACCTTGGTAATTGTTGTTGCCACCTTGGTGAGTGGTTGCTCCTAGGTGGTTGTTGTTGGACCAAGATAAGTTTGGGTGATTTCTCAACCCTGGATTGTATGTATTCGAATATGGGTCATTCCTAGGCTGCCTTGGAAATTCTCCAAGGGCTTGGGCTTGCTCTTCCTGACTAAAATGCCCTTCTCCCCCTTCAATCTCCCCCATGACTTGACTAACTCCTTGGGAGGACCCTGGTTTTCCGGTTATTAACTCCTTGATTGATTGAAGCTCCTTGTTCATTCTGGACATCTGGATTTGCACTTGGGTATCCTGACCCACTTCTATTCTTCCACCCCTCCTCACATGTGATGTCCTCTGTTGTGAGTTCTGGGCAATCTTCTCTAGAATGTCATAAGCTTCAACTGCCCTCTTGTCTGCAATGGTGCCTCCACATGCATTATCCACCATCATTTGGGTTATCGATGAAAGTCCACTATAGAAGGAGTTAACCTTCAGTTCTGGATGGTATGTATGCGGTGGCATTTGAGCTAACAATAAATTGAACCTCTCCCATGCCTCATGGAATGGTTCACCGTCCTCTTCGACAAAGGAAGTTATCTTTAACCTTAGGTCTTTAGCCTTCTGTGACGAAAAATACTTGTTGAAGAAAACCTTGCAGACTTGGCTCCATGTCACCACTGATCCCGGCCTCAAGTTCATGTACCAAGTCATGGCTGCATCTTTCAGACAATATTGGAAACACCTTAGATGGAGCTGCTCCCTTGTCAATACTGCTTGGCGAGCCATTACAGGGAAGGTTTCTAGGGTGGCTCCATATTGTTTCATAAATTGGAGGCAATCCTCGGTACTTCGCCCACTAAACGACGGTAGGAGGCTGATGTGCATAGTTTTCAACTCGTACTGCCTTGTTACATCATCCAGTACTATAGCAGTGGGCACATTCCCTACAAACGGGAGAGTGTACTCGCCCATAGTGAGGCCTAGCTCTTCATCCCCATGTACACTTCCCTCATTCTCCCGAGCTTGTTGCTCATTCTCTCTAGCATGCTGCTCATGCTGATTATGATCGTCCATATTTTCCTCTAACTGCTTTATTCTTCTACCAAACCGATTGATGATTATCGATAACTGGCAACACTGTTCCTCTCAACGATCTTCGTCCGTGCATATACCTAAAATCCTGAAATTTAACAACAAATAAAGCACAACGTAAAACGAGAAACAGATAGGGCAGAGCAGGAATATTACTAGACTAGCCGTACTCATGCAAAACTAATTAAACTAACATGCCGCTCCCCGGCAGCGGCGCCATTTGACAAGGACGCTTTTCCCTTATGTCGTTTTAAAAGATCAGTTCGTCAATAATATTTTAAGAAACCTCACAAAGCCTAAATCAGTTTACAAACATAAATATAGCGGCAAGTGGGTGTCGTCCACAGGGAGCGGAGTTAGCCAAATTAGTTAAAGCTAAAGCAATGGTATGTATATATATATATATATATATATAATAGCAAAACCTGAATTGGTGAAAATGTAGATTGTGAACCAACTCTAAATACCACTAAATTAAATAAGTAAATAAAATGAAAGGGGAATATGGAGTGAAGGATATATAGATGATGGAAACTAAGGAGCTAATGGATTCGAAAGCAAATACTGGGCAATGTAACAAACTTGTCAATAGCACAGCTCTTCAAGGTAACCGACCTAGGATGTATAGAGTCGGTTATTTATCCCTAGAAGGTGGCCAACCTAGGATGTATAGTGTGGACCACCTATTAGGGATTAATCCTTGTAAACTACCAACCTAGGATGTATAGAGTTGATTATTTACCGGATTCTAGAAATGAAGCTCGTCTACCTAACATTGACTCAACCGATTACAAATAGTCACCCTAAGATGTATAGTGATGACTTCTAACTCTTACACGGATTCCGACCTAGGATGTATAGTGCCGGAAACACGATCGAGATTAGATTAAAACCGCGGTTCAAGAGTCAGAATTCATGACTTTCCGCCTATTCTTTAGAGCATTAAACAACCAAATAGGATGTATATCTAGATGCAATACTCATTCATAATATAAAGACATCTTGCAAAGATCATGTATCTACACAAGAAATCAATGATAAACACTCACAACAAGAATAGATCAATGGAAGATAGACATGAATATCAATATAATATCAAGTTTATGTACAAGCCCAATATTAAACTAACTACTCTATCAACCCCTTAGAGGGGATTTAGCTACTCATTACAACTAGGAAATCAGTAGAGAGGAGAAAGAAATAACCCTTGGAGAACATCTCCTTCCTTGAAGTGGCTCCAATCTCCTAACTTCCTTGAAGTTGAGTAGAGAATGTGTGGATGAGAGGTAGAGAGAGAAACTAGATCTAAGAATGCCTAATCTGTCTAAAACAGAGTTAAAAGCTCCTTAAAACGTTTATATACTTTTATATTTATACTAAATACAAAAATAGGTCACTTAAGCTTTAAAAATCAGACTGGCGCGCTCGGAGTGCGGGTGGAGTGCGGGTGGTTTACCCGCACTGTATGGGTTGCCTGCAACTTCAGTTCTCGGATCAGGACATTAGTGCGGGTGGAGTGCGGTTGAATTACTCGTACTTGACCCGCACTTAGCCCGCAGTTGGCATCGCACTGTGATCGCACTTCCTTCTCAGGTGCAAAATCTACCTTCTGTCTTGAGAAACAGTGCGGGTAGAGTGCTGTTTGCTGACCCGCACAGAACCCACACTCTAATGTCAGGTGACTGCGTAGCTTCTCTGGTTTGGCAATAATGCGGGTGGAGTGCGGTTAGCTGACCCGCACTGTACCCGCACTTTATCTCTGTACTTGCATTCTGCCCCGGCTATGCACATAAGTGCGGTTGTGACCCGTACTGGACCCGCACTATAGACCTGTTTGTGCTCCTTTTCTGCTGGAATCATCACAATGTGCTTCCAAGCCTGTCTCTGCATCATTTCCTTCAAATAAGCACAAAACAACCCATAAGAGACACAAAAACGCACGAAAACAGAACATAAGGTAAGGATCTGAGGGCCTAAATATAGTACATATTTGGTCCAATCAGCTTTTATAGTGAAAACCAAGAGCCTTCAATGTTCGGGCTTATTATGAGTGCGTGGATCATGGGCTTTCAATTGTCCATTTTGATTCAAATGAGTCAGACCATGAAGGCTTTGTCAGGCGTTGGAATTTGTGCAAAGCCTGACTTGTTGCATTAATGTTGATCATGTGTTTTCAATGGTCTAATACTCTGATGGATTAAGCCTGGCTTTGGGCCCACCTTAGTTCAATCGATTTGACTTCTTTAGGCTTTAGACACTTTTTGACCATTACAGTTTGTTCCTCACTCTTCAAACTTGAAGTCTTCAAGTTGGAGAGTTGATAGGATGAAGGCTTAAAGTCGATAGATTATCGAGCTAGACTAGTGATTCCATTAGATTGATCTTAGGTGTCGAGCGAAGATCTCTTATCATGATTTTGGTTGAGTTTGACTATCGAGCCACTAGCTGTTTGTCGAATGACCTCACTTGGAGTTTCTAAGGTTTTAGTTGATATGGAATATCGAGCGACGCTCTACTGGTGGAGTATGGTCGAGCTTTTTTCATTCGTGAATTGGATTAGGGATGACATGGCAGGACCTTCTAATGGGTGCTTTCATCTAAGCAAAGGAATTTGAATTGGCGCATTTTCAGTTTCCAAAGGTAGTATGTGTCTCTTTGGATGATGTCATCTGAAACGACGTGCCCCATTGCATCGCGACTCGTGTGTTGAATCCTTATAAGTTTTGAAACACACTATTTCTTTCTCACTTTGTCCTGACAAGAAATTTCTTCATTTTCGTTGTTCAAGCATTCCAGGCATCCGTTTGAGTTACTTCAAGTATTTCTGGCGAGCTCCCGATGATTTTTCATGTCTTCCCTATTCATTTCCGGTAGGTCTTTCGTTTCTTAGTCTAGTTTTTTTGTGTTGGATGCTTTTTTGGGTGCATTTGTCAAATTTATGGATATCAATTTCCTCTGCGTTTTGAACTTTGAATGAGTTTCAAGTTTTCTTTGGTGTTTAATCCATATTCTTCTTTGGTGTTTGATCCATATTCTGTGAGTTTTTTCTTGGCAAATATGTTTGAGAGATTTTACTTAGGGAAAATAGAGCCTTAACTCTAATTGCAATGTTGGCATAGGCTTAGTCGATTATTTGATCTAGGATAGTTCGATCTAGTCAACCTTAGATTTTGGATCGCTGTGGTCGCCCTGTTTGAGATAGTTCTGTTCATTCGATTTTTCTTGTTCGACAGTGTTTGGAGGTATGTCGAGTCAAAGTGAAGACTCGTTGAATTTCTCATTGGCGAGGATGATTGATGAATATTAGAGTGACCCAACCTAAGTCGACCTCGAGTCAACAAATTCGACATCTAACTCGAGCCATCATGACGGGGTGACAGTTGCTGGACCCTCTGTTGATTCGAGCATAGGCGAGGTTGGAATCAATCTGCCAAAATCTATGATGGTAGGTCGTTTGGCGGCCCCTGGTGAGCTAAACGTGGAACTACCATGGACCTCCAAGATTGAAGCGGGGCGGTTTTTATCTGAGAATCCTGTTTTGAAGCTGTCGTATCAGGATGTCAAAAATTTGGAGTTCGAACTAGGAATTCTTAAGTCGATCAAATTATGGGCAACGGCCCCGTTTGAGCGTGTTGATTGGACGATCCAGGGCTGGACTTGTTTATACTATCTACCTTTCAAAATAGGACTAAGGCTCACTATTCCGCCGCTAGCTCGATAGCTGTTAAACTTCTTCGATCTCTGTCCAAGCCAGTTGATTCCCAATGGATGGAGAAGTCTTTTATCATTTGAGGTTTTGATCGAAAGAGAAAAGTTGGACTTTTCTTTTGAAAACTTGATATATACGTACCATTTGAAGGAACATGATACCGACTGTGGGAGGTATTTTATCGCGGCCAGACATCATCGAGGCCATCTGATCTTTGAGCTTACAACCAGGGACCCTAATTGGAAACCGAAGTTCTTCTTTGCTCAAGAGGATTTGGTCGATGGGGTTAGGACGACCTGAAATAACGCTGGTGGGTGTTCGACCTCATTGAGTGTGTACTATTTTGTATAATTATTTAGACTTGATTCTTTTCTTTTTAGTGGGCCTTGACAGGAAGCCAAAGTCGATTCAAGGGGTGGACAACATGAGCAAGACTCAGAGAATTCTCTATATCGACCTAAATGGTAGGAGTTGGAAGAACTTTCTCCGATAAGATTTGACCACGTTCGCCCAGTCAGGTAACCCTTATCCTTGTCTTAAAGATTTGACCAAGTACTCTTGGATAAGGCACTGACGTGTACGTTTTAGTCGTTAGAAAACGTCCGTCAAAGAAATTTATAAAAGACCTTAGCTATGTGCTTGAAATTGCTCTAAACAAGTATAACGATAAGTTAGGGTATTGTCCATAGGGATCAGAGATAGCAATGATCAGATTAGGATTAATATTATTAGCATTAGTGGTGCCCACGGTTTTGTTTCCTTTTTTTTAACATACAAAACATAATTGAAATAATGGGGAAAAAATTTCTAGCAAAAACAAGTTGAACAAATTAAGAAAATAAATGGGGCTAACATTTTCATTTGTAATAAAATTTAACATATAAGTTCTAATGTAATTAATATAAAATATTCAGTACAATTATATAAATATACAATTGAAGCATTTAACAATGTTGAAAATAAAAGAAATTGACATTGATTAATGGATACAAAATTACAATTGCATATAAATTTTTTTTAAAAAAAATTATAAATGGGCATTGAATTCAAATATACAATGTAACAAAGTTGAATTTGTTTTTTTTTTTAAAAAAAATTGACCTTGCACTTAATTTGACCTCAATTAAGTTGTCTACGTATCCTCCACCAATGTAGAGAAATCAAAGGCCACGTAGTTCGTTTACCTTTAATTAGATCATTGGTGTTGAAGGTTGGAAGTTGGAACGAAATCTATTCACTGCTTTTCGTTCCCGTGGTTTGGTCATCTTTGAAGAAATCATTCACTATCTCTGGCTCAAGTTCTTGTTGTATGTATTTTACCTTTGTCCAATCATCAACACACACTTAAGCTTCAAGTGTTTGCGGACACATAACCGACCGTCTTGGTTCCAAAAATATTTCCACCTACACTAAATTCTTGTTCCACAGCAACGGTACAAACCGGCGTTCCCATAATTTGTTTGGCAATAATAGCCAAAATTGGAAAAATCTGTTTATGATCCTTCCACCAAACCTGGATACTAAATTGACTATCTTCTAAAAATTTATGAGATGTTTCTATATACCGGTCAAGCTCAGAAATTAAGCCAGATGAGGATGAAGAAGATGTTCGTAATTTTTTAGCTATTTGGGAAAACAATAGATCCCCTAAACCCTTTAATTTAAAAGTTAAGGAAGTACCGGTACCATTAGATGTGGGTTGAGGTTGTGAAACCGACATGTTCAAAGATGGACTATATATTCTAAGATATTCATCATATAATTCATAAAGCAAAGTCTTAGTGGAATTACAATAACTAAGAACATAAACTTTTAAATCTAAACTTTTGTAATAATGAGTTAAATAATCATGCAAATATTCTAATTTAAAGCATGGATCAAAAAATGATGCAAGTAAATAAATATTTGGAATCTCCTTATAATATTGTAACCATTGTGTTCTCATGACAGCAACACATTCACTCAATTGAACATCGAATTCACACTCAGTGAATGCACCAGTAGTATTAACACTTTGAATAAGAAATAAATGAGTAGTGAGACAGTAAACAAAAGATAAAGCATTAGTAGCATCATTAAAAACACGTAACAATTCAAGAATTTTTATACATGCATCTCAATGCTTCAATTGAAGGGAAATTGATGGAACGTTATAAGTAATAAAAAGAAACAAATAATTCCTTATATTCAACACTTTCATTAAGCAACTTATAAGTAGAATTCCAACGAGTACTAATATCCCGAGAAAATTTAATAGGACGCATACCATTTTTAGAGCAATATTTTAACCATAGTTTCTGGATTTTGTTATGCCTCCAGATATAGTTAATACTATCTCTAATTGGTCTTACATAAACAGAAAGAATTTATAATCCAGCTTGAATACACAAATTTAAAATATGGCATGCACGTCTTTGATAAAATAATTTATCCCCAAAATAGGGATTGCACAAATCCTGTAACATAGGAATAGATGAGGTATTGCTTGCAGCATTATAAAAACCGTTTGTGAAATTCTTCAAAAATAATTTTAAGGAGTCGAAAAATATTTTGAGTTGTATGTAATTCATCGAAAACACGAAATGCAATAATTCTTTTTTGCATGACCCAGTCATTATCCATATAATGACATGTCACACCCATACAATGGTGACTACCAAAATTGTCGGTCCATATGTCTGCACATACGGAAACGCGACCTTTGTTGTTTTTTTTTGTAAATGGAAAACAGTGTACGTGTGAGAGTGGATCTAGGAATATGTTGCATTGCAGAATTTAATGCAGTTTGACAATAATTAACAAAACCTACTTTCTCACCAAAACTAAAAGGTAAATGTTCTACTGCAACCATTACTGCTAATTCTTCCTTATTTTTTTTCTTCAGATGTATAATGAAATAGTTAATTAGTAGGGGTTCCGTACCTGGAGATTTGGGATTGGTTACTAGCCTTCACCAATTCGGACATGTGATTTTCCTAATATGGGTCTAGTACGTGCCATATCCGAAGGATTTATTAGTGTTGTATGTTATGGAGCAGTAGTTGCACTTGATTTTGATCATTCCGTCATCTAACTGAATTTTCTTCATATGCAATTTGAAGAGATCAGACTTCATCGACTTTTCTTCTTCACCTGCAACAAATTCATTTGAAGGGGGTAGGGGGTTAGATAGATTTTCATTAATATCAGGGTTATAGGGATTGGGGTCGGGAATTATTAGAGGGAGATTAGGACTAGGAGGGAGATCGGATCCCAATTTATATTGAAGGAACTCGTGGTAAAGTCAGTCGTTATAATTGACATCATCACCTTCGTGTTCCAACAAATCTTGCAATGAACCCTTTTCTTTATTCAAATTTCTTGAACCTTCTCCCCCACTTGCCATTATAATTAATTATAAATACTAATAGTAAAAAAATATATAAATATGTGAGAAAGTCAAAATATTGTTGGAATAATAGTGGTAATGCTAAAAAAAATAAATGATTGTAAATAAACAATAGATGATTTTAAAAAATAGAAGAAATAAATAGATATTAATTTCTATAAGAAATGAGAATTAAAGAAAATTGTACAATAGATAATTGAAAATAAATAATAGATGATTAAAAAATAGAAGAAATAAATATACATTAATTTCTATGAGAAATGAGAATTAAAGAAAATTGTAGAATGTAGAGAGAATTGAGAATTTGAGATTGAGAGATATTGAGAGAAGTTGAGAGTGATGTGAAGAATATTGAAATGTGTGTGTGTGTGTGTGTGTGTGTGTGTGGGGGGGGGGGGGGGGGGGGGGGGGGTATTTATAGGATTATAGGATTAGAGTAGAGGGGCTAATTTGCAATTTCAAATAATTAAGGGGAAATATATATATATATATATATATATATATATATGAAAATACTGCAAATTGCGTGTCTAATACAACCTGGGGAAGGGTGCATGAGTTGTTAATCAATTATTACCAATATTTCGATTAGTCAATATTAATAACAATTAACCCAATACAAGCATACATACAAAATCAAGTAAAAGTGCGGAAAGTATAGAACACTTGATTTTTACATGGAAACCCTTCAACAAGGGAAAAACCACGGACTAGCCAAGCTAGTCACCTACGCCACCAAATCCACTATATGAAGAGAAAGTTACACCCTCAAGTGATACACGAACTCTCACTTTAGATAACCTCAGTCCATGAACACTACCACTCACCACTCTTGGTTCAATCCTTAGTGATATTCCCAGATCCACTACTCTTGGCATGAACATCTCCTAATCAACCCACAGACCTTTTACAATGGATTCCCGACACAATGCTTGCCAACCACACCCTTGGTTGCAAGGCTTCTCTTGCTTGTGCAACTACCACCCATAGCAACAAGACTTTGACTCAATGAAGAGAATTATGTGTCTATGTGATCATGTAAATGATGCTCAATGCAAATTATGATAGACAACACAAATTTCTCAACTAGGAGTTTGTAGAAACAAATCCAAGTTGTCAAATGTCTAAATGCAAGACATAAAGACTTAGCTAGATGCAGGGGCGGATCCATCTTAAGGCCAGGTGGGGCTCGTACCCTACCTCAAAATTAAAAAAAAACAATTATTTTGCTTTGAATATATATATATATTATATTATATTATATATATATTATATTATATACTTGTAATGATAGCAAAACGCCTTTCAATAAAACTGGTATTCTGTCTCCCTTATTTATTGATGAACTTGGTTCAAGTCCCACAAATTACTTTTTTCAAGGAAAATGAATACCTTATTTTACAAATTAAATTTTATAATGTAATTTTAATTAATTTTATGCATTTTTTATTTTACCATATTTTCCAATTTCTTTCTCAAATTTTCATCTTATTCCGAAACAAAACAATTTATTTTATCTTTTCCATTATTGTCAACTTCTTATCTACTTTCAATTAGTGGTTACTTAATTCAATTTATTTTATTTTAAATTATCTATTATTATTTTGAACTTTTATTATTTCTAATAGTTTTAGTTTCCAATTAATAAACCCTAAATTCTCAAATTTTAATTTATTATATTAAAATAGTTCATCTATTATTATGATTCATTTTATTTTATCATTAGTATTTTTCTTTATTTTATATATTTAATTTATTTCGAATCAATAAATCAATAATTTACCAACAATTAGAAGAATTAAAAAAAATCAAAAACATGTCTAGTAATATTTATTAATCAATTATTTTTGTATAAATTTAAAGTGAATTGATTATAAATATAAAACAAAATTTCTTAAATTAAAATTATATTGTAATTTATTATTTTAAGAAGAATAAATATTGCAATTTTATTGTTTATGTTGTTTTTCTTATTAATATTTAATTTTTAATATCGTGTTTTTTGTTTTTACTTTTATTTTTTTGAAGATTATTTAGTTCATCTTGAATATGTGATCTATTTGTTTTTATTTTATATAAACTTCAGTATATCATCAATTTTTCTTTATGTAGAAAAAAAAACTCATTTTTTGTTAAAGAAAAACTCATTTTAATATGATCTTAATTTTTAATATTTTTATAATATAATTGTTATTTTGTTCAAGTGCCCTACCTGGTTAAAATTTCTGAATCCGCCACTGGCTAGATGTTATCAATAACAACAATCCTAGCTATCACAAGCAATCACAATGAATTAACAAATACTTAGCATATATTCATGTGATAGAGGCAAACATTTAATCATTTACTAAATGCAAGTCTTAGACCAAAGTCTATCACAAGCAAACTCAATTAGTTGTGTAGAAAAACTCAATTAGTTGTGTAGAGATTTCCAACAACCTAATTGTCAACAAACAACCTTGAATATTCAAGAGAGCTTAATCAGATTGATAAACACAAATCCATCAATCTAATTATCAATTAATCTCTCAAGAACATTCAAGTCTTAGCAATTTAGGCAAAGACAACCTAATCAATGCAAGCTATCAAAATACAACACAAACAAATATTCATGAACATTAACTAGTTGATTAAAAGACCATCTATCAACCTAGTCATCAATAAATCACACATGAATATTTATGACCTAGCCTTTAGGCAAAAATGACCTAATCAATTAAGCTAGCAAAATACAAACCCAATCATGTTATCACTCAACACAATAATGCATTCAAAAATGATTTCTACAAATCCTATGAATTAAAAACGAAATCTTGGACTTAAAGAATAATAAATGAAGATGAGATGTTTGTTCTTACTTACCAAGTCAAGAATGATGAAGACCCATGAATGATTGATGCAATGGATGCATGGGTCTACAAATCCTATGCATTAAAAATGAAATCTTGGACTTAAAGAACAATAAATGAAGATGAGATGTTTGTTCTTACTTACCAAGTCAAGAATGATGAAGACCCATGAATGATGGATGCAATGGATGCATGGGTTTTTGGTTTGGAGAGTTAAAGAAGCAATCTTGGTGATTTCTCTCACTAAGGGAACTCTTTCTCTCACTAGGATATGAATTTGTGAGCTCTAGGTCGAAATAGGGAAGAAAATGAAGTACGTATATGATCCAAATGAAACAACGTTGTTTTGAGATGTTTTAAAACATAAATGTTTGGAAAAAAACAACGCAGTGTGCGGGTCTATTGCGCTTGTAGGTGGTACCTGCGCACTGGCAAATCAGCCAACAACTTGATTTTCAAACGGCTCAAAACATTACCAAACGACATCTAAATTTATCAAAAAATATACCATTGGAAAGGTATGGATGTCTACTTTCTACATATACCTTTGGAAATGTATGGATGTCTACTTTCTACTCCAATTTACAAAATAAGGTTTTGATGTCTATAGAAACAGTTATGGTCATTTGAGTGACCAAAGGTAAAAACGGGCAGCAACAGAGTTGTCCTGTTTTGGTGGTCACTTTGGAGATTTCAAAACCAATCCAAACGATCATGAAATATTGCGAATAATATATCGTTGGAAAGGTATGGGTGTCTAGTTTGTACAGAAATTTTCAAAACTCATTTTGAAGCTTTGTATAAAATGTTATGGTCACAAGACTATACAAATGTCAGTTTTGAAAAACATTTAAATCTTTGAAATCCACTCTTTTGAAACTATACGCTTTACTCCAAACAATAAAACCAAAACTAACACTTAACCAAGAGAAGAATGGGACCTTCTAGAATGGTCAACCATTGTGCTAAGATATGCACACCATCGTGCAAGCGCGGACGTTTCCGATCACACAAACGGAAACAAATTACACCACACAAGACGACACTTAGATCTAACAATGAGGTGTAAGTGTGAAGTGTGTAAAGGATGCACACATATAAACAATAAAGAACACAAATGGAAGATGAAAAAAACATGCATGAAGTGTGTGTGCACACTTAAACTCTTTAAGAGACAAAGTCAAATGAATATACCTTTTTGCTCTTGAAGTTGTGGAGATGCTTGGAAGCTTGCCAACGAAGACCTAAGCTACCCATTACAAAATCATCCGCAATGTGGTGTGGTTTATCATGAAATAAGCCAATCATAAAATAGAGATCCTTATAGTCTCCCCCTTTGGCTATTTCATGAAAAAACAACCACTCACAAACAATCATCATAAAATAAAACAAAGCTATTGTCCATGATCACTTCTACTTTATAGAAGAGATACAAGAAACTAAGTCTTCAATGTCTTCAATCTCTTCGTAGATCATATACCTACACACAATAGCAAGAAAACACTTTCCAAGAACAAGTGCATGTGAGGTGAACAAATAAACACAAGCATTGCACTCAAATACAAACAAAGCAATACAAAAATGCATGTGCAATGCTCACCCTAAAAGGTTACTCTCCTTCAAATAGCTAATTCCCCAAAAATGCCCATGGCTAATCAAAACATATAGCTCTCCCTATATCCATACTACTCCCATTTTTTGTCATGAGATAGGTAAAGGAGCTCCTCCTATCGGGTTGCTTTAGCAAAAAGAGCTATTAGCACAAATACGATGCAAAATCATATACACAAATTTTATGCAACTTGAGTAAATGAGAGAGATTCAAGGAGTTTTATTTCAAAGAGAATGTGTGAAGGTATTGCTTTGCATGCAAGACATGTAATATCAAGGTTCAAGCAATGGTATTTGGCAAAGCAAACATCAAAAGGGTTTCCATAAAAATTCAAACCAATTTGTACCCTTTTGTCATAAGCAAACAAGATATGGTTTTTCAAAAGATATTTACGAGTTAAGAGCAACTATATCAATCATTAAAAGGAAACCAAGACATTGGATCAAAAGATCCTATTAGATTTTTCCGGATAAATATCCATATGATAATAGTCTTGTTTAACCATTAAGAAGAGAGAGAAGACTAATTTGGATATGAAATCCTTATTGATTCAATAGATACTAGATCCTTATTGATTTTAGTCTTCTCATTTTCTTTCACACATATTTTGCATATAAGCAATCAAAAACAATTCATGCATATCAATTTAAGCATGTCATAAAAATTTCTCATGTCATGGAGATAAATTATGGATTATTCAAATGTACATTCCCAATCAAATCTCCTAGTCTAAAAATGCACCGTTGAACTAAAATATGACATGGATTGCAAGTAAAGCAATGTTGCACACTTATTAAGAAAATAACATATAAACATATATGTGCAACCAAGAATCTCAAGCAATTATCAAAAGATCATAAAATAAATCAACTTTTTACACATAGCAAATCATGCAAGTTCGCTCTCTTTGCTTGAGTGATATAGCAAGTCTATTTGACTCAATAGTATCTATGGGTGATATTTTAGCACAAAGAAAAGGATGCACATTTTCCTTATCCAACCTAGTTTCCACTATATCATTTTTAGTGTCAAAATATTCAATTCACTAGGTTTCCTAAGATCTTTCAAATTTGCCCTACGGTTCATTTTCTTTTCTCTCATGCTTTTAATTCTACACAACCTAATGTAGTTAAAACAATTTGGTCGAATGTGACCAATCATACCACAATAATGTTGTAGGTATAAAAGAAGAATTCATACCATTGCATTTAGCTCTCATCGAGGCATGGCCATGTTGATGAGATTGTCTTTGATGGTGCACCGGTTGGCTTCTCCTTGGAGTTTGAGCCGATTGGTGGCTTTGTGGTTGAGCATGATTAACTTTATGTACTTGCATCAAAAGTTGGTGGTGCTTTGGTTGAGGCATCCTCAAGGGTTGAGGTGAAACTTGTTTCCTTGGAAGGATCTTCAAGGAAGCATTCTTGGAAGACTCACCCACAACAAGATTTTTCTTGGGTGATGAAGGCGGACAATTAGGAGAAATCTCCTTCACAAACGTAGTCTTGCCCAAGGATGGAGTGGACTCATCATCAATGAAACCAAGCCCTCACTTGTCATTTGGCACCTTGCCATTACTTAACATCTTGTTAATATCCCGAAGTCAACTTAGCAAGAGTCTTGCTTCATCAAGTTCCATCTTCAACTTGCCTTCATTATCTTTTAAACATCTCACTTCATCATCCAAATGAGTCACTTTGGCTTCTAGTTGAAAGTTATCCTTTTTCATGTCAAGGATATCATTTTGTTTCATCTTTAAACAATTTCGAAGAGAATCAACCAACTCTTGATAATCCACCTCATTATCATAAGAGTTCCAAGAGCATGAGCTATCATGATCGAAGCTTGTACAACTTGTGGATTCATGGTTCATATCATCACAACTTGCTTCTCTCAAGTGTGCTCCACTTCGGTTTCCAAAATCTAAGTCACCAATCTTGAAATCTTCAAATGACACACATTTGGTGATGGCTTATGTTTCTTTATGGTAGGAAACCGGAAAAGCAAAGTAGTTGTTCACACACTCACCCGAGCTTGTGGAACAACATTCAACCACTTCAATTTCGCTATTACAATGATTAGCGATCATCTCAACTCCTCATTTCTTGTACTTCAAGTTACCACACTTGGAGGCAATGTGGCCAATTCCACCACACTCAACGCAATGGTCATCTTTCCCTGACATTTTCTTTTCCTCATTGACTTTGGAGGTCATACCTTTCTTTTGAGATTTTGTGAATATCCTAAATCTCTCAACCATAAGATTCATCTCCTCATTGGAATCACTTTCCTCCCTCTCAACTTTGGAGGTCAAATCACCCTCTAACATCTCAATGCTACTCATAGAGTTTAAAGAATGAGATGAATGCAAATGAATGCAACAAACTAAATGCACACAAATGCAAGACACACAATCAAGAGCAAGGATCACCTAAGTATGTCTAGGAACCCGCACTGATACCAATTGAAAATACAGCAAAATGCGTGTCTAATACAACCTGGGGGGGGGAAGGGGGTGAATGGGTTGTTAATCGATTATTACCAATTTTTTGATTAGTCAATATTAATAACAATTAATCCAATACAAGCATACATACAAAATCAAGTAAATGTACGGAAAGTAAAGAACACTTGATTTTTACGTGGAAACCCTTCAACAAGGGAAAAACCACGGACCAGCCAAGCTAGTCACCTACGTCACCAAATCCACTATATGAAGAGAAAGTTACACCTTCAAGTGATACACAAAATCTCACTCTAGATAACCTTAGGCTATGGACACTAACACATACTACTCTTGGTTCAATCCCTAGTGATAATCTAGGATCCACTACTCTCGGCGTGAGCACCTCCTAATTTACCCACAGGCCTTTTACAATGGATTCCCAACACAATGCTTGCCAACCACACCTTTGGTTGCAAGGCTCATCTTGCTTGTGCAACTACCACCTGTAGCCATAAGACTTTGACTCAATGAAGAGAATTATGTGTCTATGTGATCATGTAAATGATGCTCAATGCAAATTATGCTAGACAACACAAATTGCTTAACTAGGAGTTTGTAGAAAAAAATCCAAGTTGTCAAATGTCTAAATGCAAGGCTTAAAGACTTAGCTAGATGTTATCAATAACAACAACCCTAGCTATCACAAGCAATCACAATGAATCAAAAAATATGCTCACAATGTATTCAACATATACTTAGCATATATTCATGTGATAGAGACAAAAAAATTAATCATTTACTAAATGTAAGTCTTAGATCAAAGTCTATCACAAACAAACTCAATTAGTTGTGTAGAGATTTTCCAACAACCTAATTGTCAACAAACAACATTGAATATTCATGAACATTAACTAGTTGATTAAAAGACCATCTATCAACATAGTCATCAATAAATCACACATGAATATTTATGACCTAGCTTTTAGGCAAAAATGACCTAATCAATTAAGCTCGCAAAATACAAACCCAATCATGTTATCAATCACACAATAATGCATTCAAATTTGATTTCTACAAATCCTATGCATTAAAAACGAAATCTTGGACTTAAAGAACAATAAATGAAGATGAGATGTTTGTTCTTGCTTACCAAGTCAAGAATGATGAAGACCCATGAATGATTGATGCAATGGATGCATGGGTTTTGGGTTTGGAGACTTAAAGAAGCAATCTTTGTGCTTTCTCTCACTAGGGGAGCTCTTTCTCTCACTAGGATCTGAATTTATGAGATTTAGGTCGAAATGGGGATGAAGATGAAATATATATATGATCGAAATGAAACAACGTCATTTTGAGAAGTTTTTAAACACCATTTTCTGGGCAAAAATGACGCAGTGCATGGGTCTCATGCGCTGGTAGGTGGTACTTGCGCAGTACCAGTGCACTGGTAAATCAGACAACAACCTGATTTTCAAACGGCTCAAAACATGACCAAACGACATTGAAATTCATCAAAAATATAACGTTGAAAAAGTATGGATGTCTACTTTCTACTCCAACTAACAAAACAAGGTTTCGATGTATGTAGAAATAGTTATGGTCATTTGAGTGACCAAAGGTCAAAAACAGACAGCAACAAAGTTGTCCAGTTTTAGTGGTCACTTTGGAGATTTCTAAACCAATCCAAACGGTCATGAAATATTGCGAATAGTATACCGTTGGAAAGGTATGGGTGTCTAGTTTGTATTAAAACTTTTGAATCTCATTTTGAAGTTTGTATAAAACGTTATGGTCATAAGACCATACAAAGGTCAGTTTTGAAAAACATTTAAATTATTGAAATCCACTCTTTTGAAACTAGACACTTTACTCCAAACAACCAAACCAAAACTAACACTTAACTAAGAGAAAAATGAGACCTTCTCGAATGGTCAACCATCGTGCTAAGACAAGCGCACCATTGTGCAAGCGCAGATATTTTTGATCACACAAACGGAAACGAATTACACCATACAAAACCACACTTAGATCTAACAGTGAGGTGCGAGTGTGAAGTGTGTAAAGGATGCACACATATAAACAATAAAGAACACAAATGTAAGATGAACAAAGCATGCATGAAGTGTGTGTGTGCATCTAAACTCTTCAAGAGACAAAGTCAAGTGAATATACTTTTTGCTCTTGAAGTTATGGAGATGCTTGGAAGCTTGTCAATGAGGACCTAAGCTACCCATTACAAAATCATCCACAATGTGGTGTGGTTTGTCATGAAATAAGCCAATCATAAAATAGAGGTCCTTACAATATATATATATATATATATATATATATATGGCCGTTGAGGTGGCCGTTGGAGAAGATGACTGTTGGTCATCTGTCTCTAAATGGTCACCATATTTTTTTTTCAATTTTTTCGTCCACGCGGCAGTCTTCTATTGGTCCATTTTTTTTATATAAATAGTCTCCAACAGTCCAACACTCCAACGGTCACCCACTCACCCTATTTTTTTTTCAATTTTTGTGTCCACGTGGCACTCTTCTAGTGGTTGGAAATTTTATTATTTTTTTTAATATCTAAACCGCTCAAAACTGATGGTTTGGGGACACCCCTAACCATAACTAACGGTTTCGGTTACAGTTTCGATTTCGATTTTGAGTGGCCGGTTTCGGTTTGGTTCCCATGGTTTAACCGAAAGGTGGGCGCCTCTAACTAGTATGCATAAAAGTAAAGTTTCATTGGTTGAGTTTGTATTATACTAAATGCAACTAAGTTAGCAAGAATGTGATGTTATAAGATAATGGGATGAGTGGGAGTCAATGCAATCTTACACAAATGGTTGGCCTTACATTTATTAATTAAGAACTAATTCAATTTATTATGACAAAATCTATCTTTAAATGTGATTCTAGGATCACTTAACTCCTTCTACACACCAATGACTGTGAAAATACTCTAAGAGTGATAAAACTAACCTAGAAGGGGGACGGGGGACGGGGGACATGAGGGGGGGGGGGGGGGGGGGGGTGAATAGGTTTTAACTAAATTAATTAATTTCCATCTTTTGGTTAGTCAAAATTAATCACAACAAAAACCTAACAAACAATCATTGTAACAAGATACGGAAAATAAGATAAAGACACAATGATTTGTTTTACGTGAGAAAACCCCAAAAGGGTAAAAACTCATGGGCTTAAAAGCCACTCAAACCCTCAAATCCACTATTTGCAAATACGATTACAACCTAGGTTGACCACATCACACCTAATCGGTTACTAATCTGTCTTTACTACCCGTGAGCCTTTAATAGTGATTTTAGGCTCTTGCTTGTACACTACCAACAGCACACACAAGACTCAACTCTTAATAGAAGAGATATGCAACCTAATGTGAATATTCAAAATATTCAAAATGCACAAATGCTAGGTCAACACATTTAATGCTTATCTAGGAACTAATAATGACATGTAGAACATTCCTAGATATCATGTTGCTATATGACATGCTCATACTCTAGCTATATGAAATCAAAGCATTCCTAGATGCAATAGCTATCACAATACAACAACCCAAACATCAACAAACATCTCTATTTGTAATAAAAATTCTAATCTAGATGCAAACAAGTATAAAAGAGATTTCTTTTAAGCAAGAACACAAAGATAGATGAGAATGGTGTTCTACATACCAAGTCAACTATGTTGAAGAAGACCCATGCTTAGAAACACCCTAGATGAAGCTAGATGATGCTTGAATCATGAATGAATGGTGGGTAATTGGGTTTAGGTCAATAAAAATGGTATCTTGTTAACTTTTCTTCCAAGACACTCTTGAGCTCTAAAGGGATGAGAGATAATGGATTCTGAAGCTCTAAAGAGGCAAAGAAGATAAAAGAACATATATATACATATATATATATATATGGAGCCCTAGACGAAATGACACTGTTTTGAAAAACATCAACATCAGTTTGGAAATTTGAGCTCACTAAGCTCATGGGTCAGTACAACCTTTGGAAGCTGGATCCCGATTCAGCCGCCTCTGTTTCCTGTATATGGATTCTCCATTGGCCATACCGCTCCAATCCTCAGCAGAAGCTTCTGTGGTCCTCCAACGTCAGCTATGAATGGCAGACCACTTTTGATTACCAGACCTTCTATCCCAGGACGCTCCAAACTGGTCTTCTGAACTTCTTGCTCGATGTCAACAGAGTCTCCATTACTGAGACCTTCATCCTTCCTGGTATACCCAGAGACCCCTTATTAAGTTGGCATTCTTTCCAGGATTCCTTCCTGCTTAATTCTCAGGATCCTATGGCCATGGACACTTGGCCTTGTTTCATTTGTGGTGCTCAAGACTCTGACGATGAAGATCATGCCAATTGTAATCTTCACAGCCCATAGCTCATCTGCTTGCTGGCCACCTGTTGGGCCCTGTTTCTGTTTTCTTTTACATAATCGGCCACCTGTTAGGCCCTGTTTGCTTTTAAATAATCGGCCACCTGTTAGGCCCTGTTTGCTTTTAAATAATCGGCCACATGTTAGGCCCTGTTTGCTTTATAAGTGTCAGCCACCTGTTAGGCCCTGTTTACTTTAGACGACTGTCGGCTCTTCCTTATCCAGACTCGTCTCTCCTTTTCCTATAAAGGGAGCTCGTGTCTCTCTTGTAAATCAGATCGAAAAAATAAATAAAACCTCTGTTTATCATCATGTCTAACTAAGTCTTCTTCTTCCTTCTTTATATTACTCTAGCCGAGGACTCTCAGCCTGTAATATCAGTGTATGCTCTGTGCTTGCCTCTAGTTGAGGATCCTGCACATCAAAATTTTGATATTGGTCCACTAGCTTAAGGTCCTTATCTGTCTCTAGTATGTCCAGCAGCTTTTGTGTCCCGTTCAGGCTAGGGTTGTCGTTTTAGGGAAAATATAATTGCTGAGTGACTAAGAGAGAGACGGGTTAAGGCTCCCTGCCACCGCCATATGACCTCCAATTTTAATAATAAATAAATAAATGAGATATTATCATTTGAGTCCTTATATTTTTTTTAATTATCTATTATTTACTCACTTATTCATTTTTCAGTAAATTGGTCCCTAAGTTTTTAAAAACCACTCAATTTGGTTCATCTGACCAGATTATTAACTGTCAACCCAAACAGAAAAAGTAGATTGATGATTTTCCCTTAACTTAAAACAAATGACCATTTCACCCTGTAACTTTGTCAGTTTTACAATTTAACCTAACTTGTAATCTAATCATAATATGACATGTGTTACCAAAATTTTAAAAATTAAAAAATAAAACTAAATTAATTAAAATTGAATAATAAATAAATTTAATTTAATTTAACAAAACCCTAGCTTCATCAATAATAAATAAAATTAAAAACCCTACCACTTTCTCTCTCCTCACAGTTTTCTCACATTTACCATCATCAGCTCACCAACACCAATCACTAGTTCACGCCATCACCAAGCACACACACCCAGACCAACACCAACAAACAAACACATCAAGAACCAAGAACACAAACACAATACCTAGAAACCCAAACCCAAACCAAAAACACCACCACCACACAATACCCAAAAACAGTCTGTGGATCTTCCTACCGATCTCCTCCTGTGAGAGGAGATCGACTCTCTCTTATTTCTCTCTCGTTGCTTGGTGGTGGTTGGAGGAGATTGTCATGCCTAACTTTTCTATTACTTGATTTGGTGGATTTCTGGTGGTGTGTTAATTGTAGAGTTGATTTTCTGGTGTGACTTAATTGTTATGGATATGTTTTTGCAAGTTTAATGGAGGATTTCTAGGGATTTGTTAAAGAAGACTGGGTTGAAGAAGAACTAATTTTCTGGGGATGTTGTTGAAGAAGAAGACTGTGTTAATTGAAGAACTGATTTATAGGGATTTTGTTGAAGAAGAAGACTTTGTTAATTGTACAGTTGATTTTCTGGTGTGATTTAATTGTCATGGTTTGATTTGTTAGGTTTTTGAGTCATGTTGGCATTAATTCCATATCAAAACAATGTTTCACTTGTATTGATTAGTTGTCTTAGATTGATGATGATTCAAGCTTCAAAGAAGATTTAGCAACTTATCAAGCAAGATTGAGTTTTCAAAGAGAAATATACTTCATTGCTCAACAAAGGTATATTAGACCTCATTTCTCTTATAAGGCTTAGGCACACACACACACACACACACACACACATTGCATTCATATGTGTCCCTGCATCGTTGTGCTCAATTTGTATAATACATTCACACAGTTGATATTGAAAGCTCACACATTAGCTTTAAATTGACAAGTTTTGTAAATTGCATGTTCTAGGACTATATCTAGGAAATAACATTCTTGTGTGTTCATGTATTTTTTTTTCTTTATGTTTTATGGACTTCGGATTTGAATTTGGTCTTATATTATTCCTTATTGAGTTCCGGTCATTTCAGTTACTCATTTATTAGTTTTCAAGTTCCGAGTAAAAAGTTACGAAACTTTCTGGTCACTTACCATGCATTGTCTTCGTCTTCGTGTATCAAGTCGAATTATTATTTTCTGGTCAAAGTTTCATAGTTGTCCATGTTCATGACAGAGTCCTAGTTCGTAATCCGAAAACGGGTTCGAATTCGAAGTTCGGAGTCCGGAGAACGGTCGAAGAACGCGAAGGTGCACGAGGGAGGAAGCAAGTGGCCAAAGGCCACATGCCACCCATCCCCAAGGAGGCGCGTGGCCATTGGTCCTCCTATTTTCCTCTCTCTCCCTCTCATTTAATAACACTTTCCCTCTCTCATTTCATTTTAGGAAGAAAATTTTCAAAGCAAGTGCAGAATTTTCTCTCAAGAATTTCCCAACTTCCAAACACAATATCTCTCTCATTTCTTGTCTGATTTGAGTGATTCAAGTTGGAGAATCTTTGTATTGAAGTCCCCTACCTTCTCCAAGTTATGTTTCTGTCATATTTTCAAGTTCTGTGGTGGTTTTATACTCAAAACCGAAACTGCACGAGATTACAAGGTATTGTTCTATTCTTTGTGTTTTGATCTTCAAAGTCTTCAATTACCTTGGGTTTTCTTCTTCTATATGTATGTGTTTCTTGGAAACATGCATTTGAGAAGTAGAGCTTAAATTATAGGCTAATCTTGTCTAATTGGAGACTTTAATGTGAACTAGTTTTCTTGAAATCTAGGTTTTCACATGTTTGTGAGTTGTATTGTGATTAGCTTATTACCTAGGGCTATTTGTTCTTTGATTGACCTTATTTTCATGATTGACAGCCTTATCATGTGCTAGGACTTATTAGTTGAACATATTTAGGATTAGCACATTTGATTTCATCTTTAGAGCTAATTAGGTTTTAATTAATTTGTTCATAAATACATGCTCTAAATATTTGTTAGAATATTCATTGATCATATCTTATGAATCTAGCATGTTTATGTTTGTTACTAAAATCTTGAATGTGTGCTTAATGTTTATAATTGATTCAAGTTTTAGTTACATGAATGATTCTAGGAATTTAATGTGTTTAGGTGTTTCACATGTTCTAGAATTTATTCATGTTTAGTAACTAGATAATTTGATTTATGAACTCACATGCTTGTGTCTAGTTCCCATAGAATGTATTGATCTCGTATTCTATGTTGAGTGCTTGTTTGCATTTTGCATTCATTGATCACACTAGGAAGTCCTTGTAAAAGGCATGAAGTCTTGGCTAGGACATGTGGTCCGGATAGCTAAGCCAGAAGTCTTGATTAGGACATGTGGTCTGGATAATCAATCAAGGGAGACTTTCTAGAGGCAAGAGTTCCTTGGATAGAAAGTAGACTATATTATTGGTAGACCCGGGATATTAAGGTGCGATGGAGTCCAATAGAGAGTGTGTCATTTGTTGATCACTCTTGAGGAATTTCCAACTTGTGAATAGTGTTATGTAGAAATGGAGTCCAATAGAAAGTTTGTCATTTGTTGATCACTTTTGTGGAATTTCCAATCTACCAATAGGGATTAGGTAGACGTCGAGTCCAATATAGGGTGTGTCATTTGTTGGTCACTTTTGAAAAATGTCTTGTCTACTTTCCAATAATAAAAGTATCTGATGGTTGTATTCAACCCGTGGATATTTCCTCTTAGGAGGTTTTACCAAGTTAAAAAAATCCTTGTGTCAATTCTTCATATCTCTCTTTTATACTTGTATGTGTATGTTTGTATCTTGTTTCACAAACTTCATTTCTAGATATTCTTGTAAATAAGATTGTTGTAATATGTGAGATGCAAGCACTTCATTTGATCAAAGTTGTAAATATCCTTTTTATTTATACTTAGATTTATTTGTATATAATTATCTTTGATTAGTACTTGTACATATTGAACATTATTGAGAAAACAAGTATTCTTTGTTTTTAGTTTTATTATAATTCCTTCACTAATAAATTGCAAGCTTGATTGACAATACTTTATTTGAGAATACATATTGATTGTGTATATATGCTTTATTATCTAAAGTGTTGTGATTCAAGCTAGCTAGAGGGAAAAACTCTTGTTTGTTTCAAGGGATTGAAAAAAGGTGTAAAAACCTATTCACACCCCCTAAGTTAGCTTAAGGCAATTTAACCACGTTTGTATATTTTCATGTTTTTGCAGGTTTAATAGAGGATTCCTGGGGATTTTGTTGAAGAAGAAGACTGTTAATTGAAGAACTGATTTCTGAGGATTTTGTTGAAGAAGACTGTGTTAATTGTAGAGTTGATTTTCTGGTGTGATTTAAATTTCTTTTTTTTTATTGGATTTGAATCTCCACCAAATCCATTTTAAATCTAAGAAAAACAATCTTTATTTCATTTCTTTGATTTTTTTCCTTTAATTGATATTGATGATCGAAGAGGAGAGAGAAGATGGAGAACTGAGAGATCTCTTCCAAAGAATAAAGATACTGATGTTAATTTCTAATTTTTTTGTAGTATTTTTTTATTATAGAAGTATTTAATTGTTTTTTTTTGTTTTTCAATTTATGGTGTTGACACATGGAATGTTCTTTATTTAAATACGAAAATAACCCTTATTCCGTTAACTTTGACTAACATCTAAATCACAGAGGGACCAAATTGAGTGAGTTTTAAAAACATAGGGATCAATCCAGTGAAAAATGAATAAGTGAGTAAAAACAGATAATTTAAAAAAAATATAGGGGCTCAAATGATAATATCCCATATATATATATATATATATATATATATATATATGCAGTAGAACCCCTATAAATTAATCTCCTATAAATTAATATCCTCTCTAAATTAATAAAAAATCTCAGTCCCGACTCGAGCCAGTGTAAAAAATTAATAAAACTCTCTATTGTAATAATTAATAATTTCTTTTTAAAACCTAGTGTAAAGTTTCGGTCCCGACTGTCGCATAAATTAATAATTTCAAAAAAGTACAAAATATATGACATATTATTCAAGAACTAGAAAAGTACTTCAAGATACTAGTTTACACTAGACCACCATGTTTGATATTTTGACTTCATCCTTCATCTTTTGAATTGTCTTCAATAAGCTATTGTGATCACTTTCTTGTTGTAGTTTCAATTAAATTTAGCATTTCAATAGCCTTACTTGTAGAGATTTTAGATACCACATGACTATCGTCGTTGTTTTCATCATCTATCTCAAGCATATTATCATTACCATGTCTTGTGATATTACTGATGAGATCATCTTCCGTTGGAATGTAGCACACTTCTTCCTCAAATTTGGTGGCAGATAGTGCACTATGGTGTTTATGAGTTGGATGTGATTATGTAACTTTGTAAGTGGTACATGGGCAGTGCAATTGTCAAGAAGAATCAAAACCTTTCGATTTCCTATGGGCAGTGCCATTGTGATTACAAATCCTAAAAAAAGAACTTTCCCTAAAGAAGAAAACCGATTAAATGAGAAATCTCGAAAAGGAACATTTATTAAACAAGAAAACCGACTTCCACATATTTTCTAAGACAAAATAATACTTTACAAGGTAAAACTCTTCAAATTAATAACCTCTGTAAATTAATACTCAATGGTGGGTCCCAAGAATATTAATTTAGAGGGGTTCTACTGTATATAATCCTTATTCTATCAGTGTGCACTCATAGAATTATATAAGGACATTGAATGTGAGTCACTCATTTATAAAAGAGCTTTGACAAGTGTATACATACCAAGTCAAAGTATGTAAAACGAGTGGCTCACATTCAATGTCCTTATATAATTCCATCAGTGTGCACTTATGTGAAAATTTTCATATATATATATATATTTGATAAAGGGAATTTACAATCTAGTCCCAAAGTCTTATATTTGCCTTTTGTTAAGACAACGTGACTCTTTTTATGATTGAATGGACAAATAAGGGTTGAATCCTGGGCGTTGAAAAAACAAGCGGCCAGGATTTAAAGAAGAGCAAAAAGGGTAGTCGGAATTAGGTGGGGTTTTGGTGATATCAACGCACTTGTAAACCTTGAAAACATAGCCCATTGGCGGAGAAACCCAATTCACAAAATCAACCAAATCTCCCGTATATTCTCTCCTTCTTCTCCTCCTCCTCTGCCAAAACCCACAGATTTGCTCACTCTTCAACATCTTCAAGGTTCCATTCTTCCCTCTCTTCCATTTCCCTTTTATTTCAGCTATTTTCATCATATTTAATGAATACTTATGTAGCTTTAGATCTGTTAGTTTCAATTTCTGTTTCTTTCATTTTTTGAGATATTATTACCAGTCTTTTTCTTTCATTAGTTTGCTGATGGTATTTTCAAATCCAGTAATTCCATGTATTGATGATCTGAATTTAGTGCTTGTAGGCTAGTTGCTGCAGTTGTTATCAAATAATTTTGTTAACTCATTAATCTGTTTATTGTATAAGAATAGGAATCTAATTTTTAATCCACAATATCAGAGGATATTTAACATCTATTGCTTTTTCCTCGAAGATTCATTTTGTCCTTAGTTTGGTTTGACAATTTTTTAATTTGTTGTGGGGCGATGAGCTATATTGCAATTGAGACTTGGGATATATGCAGCTGATGGAACAATGAACACCTCATGCTTATGCTTGTCTCTCCTTTGAAACTTAAGTAGTTAGTGTATGAGATCATTTTTAAAGTCAAATGAAAGATTTGCATGCCTCTATGAAATTGGTTTGTAGGTGTTATCATAGTTTTGATTACGCCATCGTTAGTCCTCTGCGATACTTGTGAATTTTAAGGCCCTGATATACTTTTCTTGTTTTGCAGAGTGTGAGATGGCAGCGACTACCTTTTCAATTGGATCGTCTGTCTCTTTTAGCCCCAAAGCAAGCCAACTTCCACAGTCAAAGCCCTCCTTTGCATTGAGATTCAACTCCAGGTTTTCACTTGCAAGCTTCAGTGGCCTCAAGGCAGTGAGCTGTGAATCAGAGACCTCCTTTTTAAGCAAAGAGAGTAGTGCAGCTCTTCGAGATACTTTTGCACGAAAAGCCCACATATCAGACCAGAGACCTCAGTATGGGCTACACCCTCAGGCTTCTTTCAAAGTGGCAATTCTGGGGGCTTCTGGTGGAATAGGTCAACCCCTAGCACTTCTAGTCAAGATGTCCCCATTGGTATCAGCCCTGCACCTCTACGATATAGCAAATGTCAAGGGAGTAGCTGCAGATCTCGGTCACTGCAACACACCCTCGCAAGTTTTGGATTTCACTGGAGCTTCTGAATTAGCTAACTGTTTGAAAGGTGTGAATCTTGTTGTCATACCTGCTGGAGTTCCTAGAAAGCCTGGGATGACCCGCGACGACCTCTTCAACATCAATGCCAACATAGTGAAGACCTTGGTTGAGGCTGTTGCTGACAACTGCCCTGATACTTTTATCCATATTATCAGCAATCCAGTCAACTCTACGGTGCCAATTGCTGCTGAAGTTCTTAAGCAGAAGGGTGTTTATGATCCAAAGAAGCTTTTTGGTGTTACCACATTGGATGTTGTGAGAGCAAATACATTTGTTGCTCAAAAGAAGAACCTTAAGCTGATTGACGTGGATGTTCCAGTTGTTGGTGGACATGCTGGGATAACCATTTTACCCCTGCTGTCAAAGACGAAACCCACTGTTAATTTTACTGATGAAGAAGTGGTAGAGCTAACTGTAAGGATCCAAAACGCTGGGACAGAAGTTGTGGAGGCCAAGGCTGGTGCAGGATCTGCTACCCTTTCAATGGCATATGCAGCCGCAAGATTTGTTGAGTCATCTCTTCGTGCACTGGATGGAGATGGGGATGTCTATGAGTGTGCTTATGTGGAGTCAAACCTAACCGAGCTTCCATTCTTTGCATCAAGGATTAAGCTTGGAAGAAATGGTGTTGAAGCTTTGATTTCATCTGAGATTCACGGGTTGACCGAGTATGAACACAAGGCTCTGGAATCCCTTAAGCCCGAACTTAAGGCCAGCATTGAGAAAGGAGTTGCATTTGCACAGAAGCAAGCAGTGGCTGCTTAGGACTCAACTTACGAATTGATTTTCATTTCTTTCTTCCTTTTTCTTGCAATATATCAAGTCTTGAGCTGGTATGCTAATGTTGTAGATTCGAAGCATTCTCATCATCGGAGCATTGTACTAGTTGACAATTTTGAATAACATGGCAGCTAGTGTGCAACATTTCGTAAATACTGCGAAAGAAAGCCAAGCTTGTCCTAGCTGATGAATGGATCTTTTTTGCAATACAGAGGGAGGATGACTGATCAAAATCTTTGATGATTTTTCTGTCGCAAAAATAAATTTATATTCTTTCCACCTCAAGCTTGTAAGAGATGATTAGCGTAAATGAACTAAAGAAATAATCGATTTTTTAGTTGAACTATAATGACCAAAATAGAGACCGTATTGAAATGCTTCAATTTTTTTATTATATTCTTTATTTAAAAAAAAAGAATCGAATATACTGGCATTTTTTATATTAAATAAAATAGATTAAAATGTGAAAAGGTTAAATTTTATATCATTCACATAAATTATAAATCATTATTAGTGTTAAAGGTGTAAAAAGAGGCTGGCCCGGCCCATTTCAGCACGGCCCATAGGGTCCGTTTTTCTGAATGGGGGTCTGGCACGGCCCCCTCATGCTGTGCCGGCGTGCCGGGCCGGGCCGGTCTGTGGGCTTCAGTCGGCGGGCCAAAGGGGCCGGCCTATGCCCATATCCACTTATTTTTTTTACACATTTTAATATAATTGTCATAACTATTATATTGTTTTAACAATTTATTTTATGTATTTCTAATTGTAATTTGTTTATATTAATTATTATTTTAGTATAATAAAAAAATGTATAGATTATAGATACATTTATTATTTTATTTAATGAATTAATTCAAAGAATAAATAAAGATAAAACATGAAAGAAAATTAAAGTAGATAAAAATATGAAATGAAGAATTCTTTATTTATTTCGGACTTTCAGTATTACATATTTACATGATTGTCTCATTAAAAACCTTACCAAGAAAACCCAGTGATATAAAAACTTGGTAAGGGAAAAAGAGTGCAATCGTATTACAAGTAAATGTACATGTACAACCTAGTTCTGGACCTGGTTACTGTCAGAACCCTCATCGACATATAAATTACAGAAACTTTGAATAAATTGTTTGTCTACTGTTTCATTTTGCATCCTCTTTCGAGTATGCTCCCAATCCCGAACGAATATTAATCCCTCCACCATCTCTAGAGTCAAACAACTTCTTCTTGGTTCAATAATTCATTCACTCGTGTTCAATGCCTGTTCTGAAGACACAATGAACACGGGGATAACCAGTATGTCACGTGCTAGGTGTGACAAGACCGAATACCTGTAGCTATAGGTCTTCCACCATAACAACAGATCAAAATTCTCCGTGTTTTCGTTGGCATCGAACTGTGCTTCAAGGAACCTATTCAGTTCGGCACCAGAAGATGCAGCAGATCGTGTATTTGAAGAAGAAGAACTTGTTGATTTGTCTTTTTTCTGGCATTCGAGAATGCTCTAACTTGTCGGCAACGGTTGTGTGTCCGGTTCTGGTGATGGTTTGGTGTCAACGCCGCCAAACCTGCGCTCATAAATACTAAAAACTTCGAACAACTTGTTTCGAATGTCAGTAATCTGGTTGGAATAATCTACTGACAATTTATTACAAATAAACTCAAGCAAATATTTTAAACCAGATAATTTAATTCTAGAATCTACTATAACACCTAAGGCATAAAAGAAAGGCATTTCAGACCAGTATTTTTTAAACTTGGTCTCCATGGCAACAACTGTAGGGCCAAGCATGTCATCTTCCCTATAAGTGTTTAACAGGTCAGACATTTCCACAATCTAATGGATTGCCTGGGAAGATGTGGGGTAATAGACCCCAAAAAGAGTTACAATGGTATTGTAAAAAACCTTTAAAAATTCAACAAAAATCCTAGCCACATACCAATCGTCTAGTGTTAGTGATTAAGCAGGTGGACGGCCACTTACGGCCAATTTCATGTTATAAAAACCTGAAATAGTTGTATCATATTCCAAACAATTTTTCAGCATTAAGTAAGTAGAGTCCCACCTTACCGGCATATCAGTTTGGAATCGTCGGGTCTTAGACCGTTTAATATACACTGTCTGCCAAATTCTTAAATCTTGGATTAGAGCTACCGATCGAAGAAATGGCATCTTTGATGTGTTCTATACGATCGCTTACTTCCTTCAAACCAGACTGTACAACTAAATTTATGATATGACATGCACAGCGTTGATGGAAAAAATAACCCCCAACTTGCGAGATGTTTTTTTTCAGTAAACAATGCAATAGACTTAGTATTTGCCGATGCATTATCTAATGTGATAGAGATGATGCGATGAGTTATGTCATATGTTTCTAAAACAGAAAGAATGACAACAAAAATATTTTCTGCGGTATGTGCAAAATCCATAGGACGAAAACCAATAATGTTTTTTTGTATCCTACATTCAGAGTCTAAATAGTGTCCTATGACACATAAATAGTCATGTTTAGAACAAGCGTTCCAAATATCGGAAGTTAATGCAATAGAGACAGTTAGATGCTATAATTCAGCCGTCAAGTCATCTCGTTGGGTTTTAAACATTCTTATCAAATCGTTCCTAGTGGTGGTTCTAGAAACAATTTGCATTTGGGGGTTGTATGCAGATGTCATAAATTCTTGAAAAAAAACACAGTCACCGAAATTAATAGGTTGATCAATTTGTGCAGTGTACCGTGCCAAGCATTCTCTAGCATGTGCGGCGTCGTAATGCCACGTCGTAACGGACCTGTCTGGGTGCCGTTGTAGTTGTGTCTGGGTTGTAGTGTCTACATGTACGTGTGCATGCATGCATTTTAGCATATGCCTTCTCAAATGACCGGTTCCACCCCTAGTAGTGGTATAGTTCTTAGGACAAAACTTACATTTAGCTCTGGGGCCGACAGTACCGTTTGAGAGTGTCATTTCTACTATGTCAAAACACTGCCGTACGTCTGATATTAACCTCTTAGATTTGGTACATGATGTCGGTGTGGCACCGGAACCAAAAGGTCCCACTACAATTTTCGCCGGTCCGGAGAGATCAAAATCATCGTTCACCATGTTCAGACCGTCTGGAAAATAAGGATGGTTATGATCCATTGCCTAAAAAAAAAATATCAGGTCATTAGTCATTAATAAATATTAAAATTAAAATGATAAATTAACTAACAAATAATATTAAAATTAACTCCTACATATAAAAAGCTTAATTTACTGACAAAATATATTAAAATTAACTCACACACATAAAAATGATTATTTTACTAACATAAAATATTAAAATGAACTCCTACACATAAAATAATTATTTTACTAACATAAAATATTAAAATTAACTCCTACACATAAAAAGCTTAATTTACTAACAAAATATATTAAAATTAACTCCTACACATAAAATAATTATTTTACTAACATAAAATATTAAAATTAACTCCTACACATAAAAAAATTAATTTACTAACAAAATATATTAAAATTAATTCACACACATAAAAATAATTATTTTACTAACATAAAATATTAAAATCAACTCCTAAACATAAAAAGCTTAATTTACTAACAAAATATATTAAAATTAACTCACACACATAAAAATTATTATTTTACTAACAAAAAATATTAAAATATACTCCTACACATAAAATGATTATTTTACTAACATAAAATATTAAAATGAACTCCTACACATAAAATGATTATTTTACTAACATAAAATATTAAAATTAACTCCTACACATAAAAAGCTTAATTTACTAACAAAATATATGAAAATTAACTCACACACATAAAAATGATTATTTTACTAACAAAATATATTAAAATTAACTCACACACATAAAAATGATTATTTTACTAACAAAACATATTAAAATTAACTCACACACATAAAAATGAATATTTTACTAACAAAATATATTAAAATTAACTCCTATACATAAAATAATTATTTTACTAACATAAAATATTAAAATTAACTCCTACACATAAAAAGCTTAATTTACTAACAAAATATGTTTAAATTAACTCACACATAAAAATGATTATTTTACTAACAAAAAAATTAAAATTAACTTCTACACATAAAATGATTATTTTACTAACATAAAATATTAAAATTAACTCCTACACATAAAAATCCTTAATTTACTAACAAATTTTTTTAAAGTTAATTACTAAACATAAAATGCTTAATTTACTAAAAATTAAAATTAAAATTAACCCCTACACATAAAAATGATAAATTTACTAACTAAATAAAATTAATAACTAAAGTATAAACAAAAAATGATGAATTTACTAACTAAACAAACATATTAAATTTAAAACATTAAATTAAATAATAACACTTAAAGAAAAATGTACCTTTGAACTTTGGTGTCTTGGTGGAGAGATTGGAGAATAATAGTTATATAATAGTAAATTACTAATAAAGTATTATAATAATATATTAGTAGTGTAGAATAGTAGAGAGAGAAAGAATGAAATTATGAAAAATTGAAATTGTGTAGAGAGTTTGAGAATGGAGAGATTGAGAGAATTAGAGAAAGTAAATGAAAAGTGGAATGTGTGGAAGTATTTATAGAAAAATTAGAAAAGTGGGTAAAAATATAAAAGACAAGAGTTAAGGGGACCACAACCCGCCTCACTTGCGGGCCGGGCCAGGCACGACCTGCCATCCTTGGCAGGCCGGCCGTGCCGGGCTCTCCAGGTCTGACCCATATTTACACCTCTAATTAGTGTATATACTAGGGTAAAATTTATAAGTAACCATAAAATTATGGATTTTTTTAAATGTCCAAGATTAGCATTTTGATTGTTTGTAGCAAACAATCCACTATTGGGACAAAAATGCTCTTCAATTAAACTGAATTAAAACATAAAAAGGAAATAAAGAAAAAAAGAAAGAAAAGGAAAAAAGAAATAAGAAAACTAGAAATAATAAAGCAAAACTAAAAGTAAAGAAGTTGTTTCAGTGTTTGAACAAAACAGGGAGTGACCAGGGCCGATGACGACCAAGCAAGGCCAGACGATGACCAAGCCAAGATCGGCCGGAGGACGACGACGGAAAGTCGAGCAAGACTCATTAGACCACGGAGACACGACCCGATGAGCGTAGACACCATCGAGAGACTACGGAGAGTGACCACCGGAGAGAGACGAGAGGCGTCTGGCTTTGATTCGATTCACCGGAGTGAAACACGGCGGCATGAGAGAATTGAAAAGGTTTACAGTCACCGTACATATGTTTTTTGGGCTCTTATTTTTTATGTTGTGGTCGATTAGGGTTGTTTTTTAATCTGATTTTGATTTTGATATCGAATCCGAAATTGGTTTTGAATTCGAACTTGATTTTGTTTACGATTTCGATATCGTACATATGAACCTATTGTTGTTATTGATGCCCACTTGTTTGTGTCGTGTGTGTACTGTGTAGGCGTGAGATATTTCTCACTTGTTTATTTTTCATTGAATAATGTTATGGTAAAGGTGGTGTGTTTTATTATTGGGTAGTACTAGGAAAGGGTGGTGTGTTTTATTATTGGGTAGTACTAGGAAAGGGTGGTGTGTTTTATTGGGTAGGAAAAGGGGGTGTGTTTAACTGTGGTGCACCGGTCTGTTTAATTGTTGTGCACTGATGTGTTTAATTGTGATGCACTGGTGTGTTTAAATTGTGCAGATGGAAAATATAGATTATGACCGGTATTTTAAGGTGCAAAGGAATACATGGAATCTGGAGGCATTAATCAACGTGGGTTGTAGGTTGAAGAACCTGGCTACTTATAGAGAATATCTTATGTAAGGAAGGGAGGCACACGGAATTCATGTCAAGTTGTTTTAAACAATTCAACAACTTCCCTACAAACCGGTTGTTCTCAGCTAGGATTGTGCACATCGTACTGTTGAGGGAAATTACCACAGATGGCGCATCCGAGAACGAACTAATAATTTCGTTGGTAAAATGATAGTGTTATATATCAGTCTCCTATAGAGATGTAGACTAATTTCCAGATTTGAATTTGTGATATGTTTTGCATTAGTTGTTGGCACTTTCTTTAATACCATTCCATATATATAACAATTGTTGAATTTCCAGATTTGGATCTATAACTTATCTGCAAGAATTTCGACGTGTTGGATTATGGTTCTTGGATTGTTGGATGTGAATACATTTATTATTAAACACACCAGTCATTCTCAATTAAACACACCAGATGGCATAATCTGTTCCATCACAATATCAACTCAAAGTGGTAGTCACATATTCAGAGCGTAAACCTGTTTCATCACAATTTCAACACTAGTTTTTTCAACAAAATGCAAAATCATTGCTAACAGTTCATGAAATCCAATTTCAACATAATTCCAACATAGTTCATGAAATTCAACTAAATCCATACCATTTTAAACATAATCCTTACTAACACAACACAATTTAGATGTCATCATTGGCTGGCTCCGTAGGGTTATCATATGGTCGTGTTGAACACGTCCTTATGTTGTGTCCCTCTTGTCCACATAACTTGCACTTACGACGTCAGGACGGTGGTGGATCTATTTGTGAGTCTGGAACAATTCCTTGCTGATCGGCCGGGGGGTTTGAACAATTTTGTTTGTTGTGACCAGATTTCTTGCATATGGTACAATACCTGAGCCTAACACCGGTATCAACCAAAGTTCTTAACTCACAGGTACACCTTGTTAAGTCAACATTCGCAACTGCCTTGTACCACCATTGACAACTCAGCATACGTCAAATTTCTATGAACTTTGACAAACTCTGTTTCACCACCCTTGTAAAAGTTTCCCACCCATTTGCCACCTTAAGTGATAACCAATTTTGTTAGATCCATTCCTACATTTCGACCAATAAAAAACTCACTTTAAGATTTCAATTTATCACAAGAAAACAAGGTGCAACCAAATCAAACACACCAGGCTTTGTTGAAATTAAACAAATTAAACACACCATGCTTTGTCAATTAAACACACCAGACATTGTCAATTAAATACACCTGGCTTTGTCAATTAAACACACCATGCATTGTCAATTAAACACACCAGGAAATGTCAATTAAACACACCGGGCAATGTCAATTAAAACACACCAGGCAATGTCGGGCAATGGCAATTAAACACACCAGACAATGACAATTAAACACACCAGGCATCGTCATTTAAACACACCAGGCAACGTCATTTAAACACACCGGGCATAGTCAATTAAACACACCGGGAATAGTCAATTAAACACACCAGACAACGACAATTAAACACACCAGGCATTCTCATTTAAACACACCAGACATTCTCAATTATACACACCATGCAATGTCAATTAAACACACGGGGCATTCTCAATTACCATGCAATGAGAATTAAACACACAAAGCTTTGACAATTAAACACAACGGGCTTTGTCAATTAAACACACCAGACAAAACATACCAGACAATGACAATTAAACACATCAGCCATTGACAACTAAACACACCAGGCTTTGACAATTAAACATACCAGACAATGTCAATTAAACACACCAATTCAAACCATCTTTTTCAACCTAAAAGCATCAACATATCTGTAACTATAACAAATCAAATTAGGGTATGTACCTCGACAACAATGACCTGAATCATCTCTATTCATCATCAATTTCGCACACAATTCCGTTAAAATCGACACTGAATCCGTCAAAAACGAATCCAAATCCTAATTAAATGGGTTTGATGTTTTAACAATGGTGTTGTAATAGTTTCCAACAACAATGGTACAAACTTAAAGGGGTTATTCACACAGATATTAGTTCGAACAAATTTTTTTTTGTGTGGAGATTGAAAAGAGAGAAGGCATCTGAAGAGAGAGAACGTGGTGGAGAGAGACTGAAGAGAGAGAAGAGAGAAAAAGTAAAGAAAATGTTTTGATTATTTGTGGAGATTGAAAAGAGAGAAATGGAATCGGTAGAGAGAAAGAGAACAAACATTAAAGAAGAGAGAGAATGTGTTGGAGAGAGAACGAAGAGAGAGAGGAGTTAAAAAGTCAAGAAAATAATGATTATTGGAAGAGAGAATGTGTAATTGAAGACAAACTAAAGCAGAGAAAATAATGAAAATTGGAAATAGATGGGCTATTTAGTCCATTCAGTGGATTGTTTGACAAAAACAATCATTCTACTGATTCTTGATAAATTTAATAAAACCCATATTGTTTTTATTAAAAAGGGCTATTTCCTCTATATACTATATATAAATTAATGTGTATCACAAATTGTTTTTGATGTTCATTCTACAACATCATCAGTATAATTTAAAGGACTTTTAATGCATGGATACTGTTAAAAGAATGCAAATTATACAACAAATTATTATTTTTGAAAAATGATAATTAATAAACTCATGTAACGAAGAAAAGCACTACTCTGTGCATTGGTAATGAGACTAGAGAGCAGTTGTTCCAATTGTATATGAAGTTGATGAAATCTTTCTCTTCATATTTAGAGAGCCTAGAAAACTCAACTCTTTTGCCACCTTAGAAATTAGAATACATATCCTCACCAAAAATCATTGCAAGAGCAGCATCCATTTCGGAAATGATGAAACCGTGTTCGATCTCGAATAATTACTTGCCTATTGTATACCTCCGAAAGAAGTTTAGCAAAATTATGACAGTCAACACAGGTTCGAAGATTCTTAGCCACTCGGATTGTTGTTCCAGGTGGAGTTGCAAGAATCCCCAAAGCGATAGCCAACTTTTCACTGTGATAAGAGAGCACATGCTCCTTTTCTTCACTAGTCATATTGTGCAATTCAGATGTTATTTCAGCAACATAACCGGCAATTTTGAGCTGCTGATTAATTTCATCCAGCATCTCATAGATTTCATCCTTTCGCGGATGTGTAACATCATCCACCACAAACTTATGTAATACTCCTTTCAATTCAATTGAACTAGAGCCAGGACTAGTTTGGATTCCTTTCTCTTTCATAAACTTCCTCAATTCCTTCACCTTTTCCCACTTTGCAGCTGTAGAATATATGTTCAATAACAATACATAATCTCCAGCTTCTTCAGCTTTAAGTTCAATCAAATGTCCCATCACTTTTTCACCAAGAGTGACGTGACCTTGAACCCTGCAAGCCCCAAGCAACGTCCTCCATATTGTTGAATCAGGCTTGACTGTCATTGACTTTATAAGTTGATAGGCCTGATCAAGCAAACCAGCACGACCCAAAAGATCAACCATGCATCCGTAATGGTGTATGTTAGGCACTATCCCAAACTCTTTGGTCATGCGGCCAAAAAAGGTCATTCCTTCATCAACCAATCCACAGTGACTGCAAGCAGAAAGAACTCCAGTGACAGTCTGATCATCCGGCAAAACACTGCTTCTTTGCATCTCTTCAAATGCTCCAATAGCCTCTCTTCCATGTCCATTCACTGCAAAACCAGAAATCATGGCACTCCACGAAACCACATTCTTCTGTCGGATACTCATACCCTTAAACACCCCATATGCCTTGTCCAAACTCCCACACCGTGAATACATTGTTATAAGAGAATTAGAAAGATTTATAGCATCACTATAGCCATGTTCCTCAATGTACCTATGAACTTTCTCACCAAATTCTAAAGCGCCCAAATGTGCACAAGCTTGAAGCACAAGCAGGCAAGTAACATTATCCGGTTCACACCCATTTACCTCAAAGTTCATATTATCAAACAAACACAGCACATCTCGCGTACGTTGATTACGTATATAACAAGAAAGCAAAACATTCCACGCAACAGTATCTCTTTGGGGAATCTCATCAAACACCCTACAGGCTTCAACAGGCTTCTCACTATTCGAGTACAAGTCCATCAAAGTAGTCATTAAAAGGCTATCTGATTGATAACCCTCTCTGGTGATCCTGGCATGAATTTGTAGGCCACAAACTAACGAAGAAAATCTAATGCAAGACTTAATAGCAAAAGAACAGGACAAGGGATTTGTGGGTATGCCATTCAGTCTCATTTTTCGATACAAATGGAAACCTTGTTCGGGTGAGTTACTGACAGAGTAAGCTCTAATCATTGTGTTGTAATGAGACACGTTTGGGTTGGGCATTTGATCGAACACTTGGCGGGAATAACCGGTTTGGCGGAAAATGCGGGACAAAAAGTGAAGAGAAAGAATCGGGTCTTGCATAAGAGATGTAATGATGAGATGGGTATGTATTTGGAGCAGATGAGGTTTTTGGGTACAGGATTTGATGAGTGAAATGAAATGATTTTGTATTTTTTTCAAGGAGTTTGAGGGTGGTTTTGTTGTTAGATTAGTTAAGGAGGCAAAACAAGAAAGAAAAAGGTGGCAATAAGAATTTGGAGAGGGGCGATGGGAGTTCATTTTGGTTGAGCTAGAAAAAGATCGAGACACCATCTTACAATTTCTTTATTTCATAGTACGGGTGTCAAAGGGAAGGACTGGTGCAACACCCGCCCGGCTCACTGTCGTAGAGAACTGATCCGGTCAGGACCAGAAAATACCGTAAATTATTACTATTTCCACTTAGTTATTATTATGAGTAATAAGATACTACCCACATGTTATAATTCGGCTTCCCATCGCCTCACACCTCCAACTTCTCTCACCGCCTATGCACTTGGCTGACATCATCACTCCTCATCTCCCTCTTGCTTTTTCATCATTGCTTTGCTTTCATCTTCACGACCTCATTTGTATATGTAGGGGCAGGCACGGTTCATTGAACCAAACCGAACCGAATTATGGTGTTTGGTTCGGTTTTAAGGTTGAGTTCGGTTCAATTCGGTTCGAACCGAATGAACCGTATAGAATATGGTTCGGTTTCGGTTTTGGACTTTTCAAAACCGAACCGAACCGACGAACTGAACTATAAATACAAAAAAAATACAAATTTTATTATGGATTGTATGTTGGATTTTTTATGTATGATCTTATTTTATTTTGGACTTCTATCATTCTATGTAATGAGTCAAATAGACTGAATTTGGTAGAATGGTAGCTATTAAGCAGGTACTTATGATTGAAATGCACTAAATTTGATTAGTTAAACAGTAATATGGTCTATTTAGATGTATTTTGAATGTAAGAGATTGTTAAAAAAAAAAACCCAAAATCAATTGTCCAAAGGCCAAAGGTTTAAATACAAAAATAAGGATGTTAAAGGATACAAAAAATGAAAAAATACATAAAAAAAACCTCAAAGCCCAATAGGCCAAATAAGCCCAAAACCAAATTGAACCGAACCGAGATAAAGGTTTCCGGTTCAATTCGGTTGTGTGGTCCAATACGGTTCAAACCGATTCAAGTTTTCAAAAACCGAAAATATAACGGTTCAATACGGTTTTGGCTAAAACCGAACCGAACCGAACCGCGCCCACCCCTATGTATATGTATAGATCCTTCTCATTTGATTGTTGCTGTTGATGAGCTGATGCTCAAATCAATAAAAGCAAATATCTTGCTCACTCTCTCTTTCTCTTGTATCTGTCTCTCGCCTTATATATTCATCTCTTATTTATTTCTTCTGATCTCACTTTGTTCTTCATATATTCACAACACGTTATCAACACGATCACGATGGGATAATGGAGGGCTCACTCTCTCTTTCTCTTGTATCTGTCTCTCGCCCTATATATATTCATCTCTTATTTATTTCTTCTGATCTCACTTTGTTCTTCATATATTTACAACACGTTATCAGCACGATCACGATGGGATAATTGGGGGGGGGGGGGGTTGAGGGGTGTGTGTTGTGATCCTAAAGGATCCCACATCGCTCCTACACAATCTACTAAGTGGTTTAAATAGGGGGTGTGGGGGTATGGGTGGGCGGGGTGCACCCCTTCCTAGTATGACACGTTTTAAACCCGTGAGGCCCAGTAATGCCAAAGCGGACAATATCATGACAAACCCACAGACCCATTTACAACACGTTATAGACTAAGCAAGTAGCAATTTTGTTCCAGAGAAAGTTCGTGACAGTTTTTAGCTTGGTTTTGATTGAGTACAGAAAATTAGAAGTGCTCGAATCGTTGTTCGGAGGATACCGTTGTGTTCATCTCAGAAATACAATTCCGATGCCGCTGACTGCGTCTCAAACGGAGCTCTAACGAACCCTCTAGCTCTAATCAAAGGTTTGTCAAACCTAGAAAAGTTTCTAGAAATTTTCTACAGGTTTCCAAAGAAGAAGACGATACTGTAGCGCCACATCATCGCTACGTTGTCGCCACGTCAGCAGTGGTCAGTGCCACATCAGCAGTGGTCAATGCCACGTCAATAGTGGTCTGCCACGTCAACAGTGGGCTGCCACAACAGCACCATGTCAGCATGTAATTTTTGCCCGTTTTTAACTGAGTCGGACCTATATCCAGCTATTTCGATCGTTTCGGTCGCAACCATGCCATTAGTTTCAGCTAATTCCACTTGTAAGTACTATTTTGACTTATTCAAGCTTTATTAACTCTGTTTTCAAGCGCGATGGAAGATCCTGATCTCCAGCACTATTGCGTATAAGTAAAAGGAATCCCCTGATGAGTAATTTACTTACATCTCTACATTCTAGATATATATATAGCTCTGTTTAACAAGAAGGCTTATGCCGTCAACGGAACTTATATATTATAGTTCTGAATTTATTTTTATGCACATATCAGGTGATCTCATGACCCTTTAAGGTGATCTTATGACCCTGAAATCATTTATTTTTATGCACATATCAGGTGATCTCATGACCCTTTAAGGTGATCTTATGACCCTGAAATCATTTATTTTTATGCAATATATGAGACTGGCTTATGCTGTGTCTCGGGACTGGCTTATGCTGTGTCTCTAGATAAATTGTTTAAATATTCATATGATATAATTATATGCAATACATGAGATCTGCAAGATCGACTAAATAGAACTTAAAGTTTCTAGAATTATGATATTTAAGTTGGCACGGTTTTGAAAACCGATGAGAACCTGGAGTTCTGGATCCAGTTTTATTTACATAAATGCCATACTTCATTATTTGGAACCTGGGGTTTTCAAATCCGTTCAGAATCTGAAGTTATCTCATATATATCAAGTGATATATTTACATGTTATTTATTTGAGAGAATGATTTACACATCCAACAGGATGTTGTGAGTATCATAAAAGGGATTTAAGATCCTAACTTATAATGAAATTGGAAATAATTATATTTTATCCATTTCATACACATCCAGGAGGATGCTATGAGTATCATAAAAGGATATAAGATCCTAATATCACGTATAATGAGATTGTAAAGGATATTTTATCCATTTTATACTTGCTCCTGAAGGAGCAATATCAAGAGAGTAAATTTAGATATATTTATATTCATGAGATATCAAAACATACCCTAAGAGTGCATGTTTGTAAATGACAAGAAAAAAGGCTTATAGAATAAACCTATTGTAAAGATTACTATCATTTCAGATGTATCATTTCAGATGAGATATAAAATGGCATTACACATAATGTCTATAAATTTCCTAGAAGGGAAATATATGTCTTGCCGAGAGTGCAACGACTCATACAGTTCCGCGGAGTCAGATATATTTTTATGAATTTGACTTTGCTATGAGCAAATATTAATACTGTATCAACGGATCTGATAGAAAGCTCTGGAAAAGTCAGGATATTGTAATCAAACATTACTAGATTATGTATCAATGATACTTGATATTATTCAAGCAGAAAGAAATATGCTTAGTTCAAAGACATATAAAGTTAATACCAGATCAGATCCAACGAATTTGATTAAAAGCTCTAGAAGAGCTAGAATCTTATTACCAGATGGTATTAAATTGTGTATCAATGATACTTTATATCATTCAAATAGAATATAAAGTAATCTGCTTATTTTCAAAGATATACGGAGGAATGGATATCATATTAAAACTATGAGTAATGAGAATGTTTAATATATATGCATTACTTCACATGATTCAGGCCAGAAACTCATTATAGAAAAGCTGCATGTTTTATCATCTGGATTATATTACACTATTATAAAAAATATAGATGTTTATGTTAGGATTATGCTCAATAGCAAGAGTGTAATATTGTAATTGACAATCTTTTCATATAAATAAAGTGATTTCTGATTCTATAAAATCTTATAGCATTTATAATTATAATTGTCAAGGTAAATAATCATAAGGTCAAAAGATTATGAGATATGAAGAATTGTTTGTACATCCGGATATGTATGAGGTAGACACAATTCTTTAGTTAGTCTTGAATAACGTTCACAACTTAAGTTAAAGGTTGGGCACCTCTATCTTGATAAAGTTGTAGAATTCTTTTACTAGCATTTGAGTGGGATCAAATGAGTTATGATGAGTCTAAAATCATCGAAAGGTTTTCGAGTAAAAGAATCTAGTGCACTGGGTGCATTGAACATGATCACAATGAAATACTTTATCTAGAACCGTCACTAGATATAAGTCTTTTCATTATCAGGACAATCAGAGAGTCTATCTAAATCCTGAGATAAATGATGGACTTATGGTTGCAAGTGTTATCATTTGAGCTATCAATGAGTACGATTATATAGCATAGTCTATCCTCGATAGTTTGGTGGTATTCATTTGTTAATCGATAGAGGACTTCATTTATAGATATGGACATCGTGGCTCCATTTATTAAATGAGAGTATAATATCATTATATGGATGTTTTGAGGTATTGGATATTAAATGTCAACGTTGAGTTTTCAATAATGATTATTGAAGACATGGCTTCTGGACAAGTCAAAATATCCAAGTTCAAAATGTGGTCATATGAGGAAATATGGTAACTTGGAGAGCTATAGGCGGTCTATGAGCTCTTGGCGATTACTGATATTATTCACGAGGATACACCACCTCCTATAAGATTGTCTAGGGTATGAATGAGAAACATCTCTTTATTCTATCTTTATTTAAGAGTTCAATTTTAGCTCTTTAGTGGAATGAGTTAAAATTAATAGATCGGACCTAAGTGAATCATTTGTTGATTGTGATTAGGTTATGTCTATTGAAGCCTAAATTTAGATAGCCCGCCAAGATCCACAATCCACACGTACTTGCATGGATCACTTGATATATTCTACCGGACCAATTTATGGGTCCATCTAGAATTGCATTTAATATATTAAGAATATAATATGTCTATTATTTATTTAATGGGCTGCACTATTATATTAATATATTAAAAGGAGACATGTAGGCTTGTTTCTTTTAGTAAGAATAAGTCTGGTTCACATGTGGGCTTTTATTTAAAGTCTAATGGATTAAATAAAATAAGAAAAATAATATTGGGCCCATATATACATGGTGTGGGCGGCAAGGCTAAATAAAATAGCCCAAGATATTATTTTATTTTATTGTTTTGATTAAATGGGAATTAATTAATTATTTAATTAATTAATAGTGTAAATCAAAATCTTTTCCTGATCAGTAAAATAAATACTATGTGTTGGAATTCTTTTAAGTGATAGGAGTCCTAATGTGGTAAGGATTAAGTCCACATACACTCCTTATTATACAAAAAATTCGGCCACCACTAGCCCTACAAGGGTTAGGATTCTTGAATTGATAGGAATTAGGGAAAAGGACAATTCCTTTTCAAGTAAGGAAATTAACCAACCCTAGATTTCCTATTCAATGAATTCGGCCAACCCTACTTGGTGAAGGAGAAAATTCGGCCAACCTATAAATATAAGGTTATGAATTTTCGGCCACCTAGAAGCAAAATAGAGAGAGAGATTTTTGTTTGTTTTGAAAATAAAAAATCCTACTCTATACACATAGATTTTCGGCCAAGAGAGAAAAAGAAAATAAGTTCTCATTCGATAGTGCACTTACAAGCCTTCAACATCAAAAGGTTTTGTGCACACTTTCGATTTAGGGTTACGCGAGTTTCAATCATATTGATTGTGAATTCAAAAGTGACAGGAACTATTTTTTTAGGCTCTTGGTGTTTTACTATTGAAGATCAAGATCAGAAATTCCATACATCCATTCTAAGGTAAGCAATTCAAAGAAAAAGGGAGACCACACTCCTAGGTGATTCACGTACGTGCTAGGATTGAAGATCTTGCGGATTACCATCGATGTTAGTTAATCGGATCACGCGACAAGAGGTATTTAACTCTAACCATATATTTGAGTTTAATTAATTGAAGGGTTAAGGTTCAAATCTTTAGAAAAATTTTAAACTATACGAAAATTATTTTTTCGCCTTCCGCTGCAGTTTTAAGCAATTTTCCCTATAGTTTATACAGTTATGAATCAAAAGTTCCTAGATCCAAAAATTTTATACTTTGGCATGACCGTATTGGTCACCCAGGATCTACAATGATGCATATAATCATTGAAAATTCTCATGGATATCCATTAAAGAACAAGAAGATTCTTTATCCAATGAGAACTTATGTACTGCATGTTCATAGGGAAAACTAATAGTAAAACCATCTTATTCAAAAAATTGGTTTTGAATCCTCATTGTTCTTACAAAGAATTCAAGAGGATATATGTGGACATATTCATCCACCAAATGATCCCTTTCATTATTATATGGTTCTAATTGATTCATCTACTAGATGATCATATATTTGTTTATTATCAAACATCTCCATATTACTTGCACTGATTATTAATTTTTTCAGGCATAATAACTTGGTTGAACTTACAAGATATTTGATGAATATCGCTAAAGCAGCTGGGATTGATGTTCAACATCTAGTTTTCAGATATACTCATAATCAAAATGGATCAGGGGAACCACTTATCACACGTCTCCAGGTAATTGCGAGAACTTCATATTTCGGTATAATTACTAAATTCCATATAGGGACTTACTCACTTTTAAGATATTTGATTGTGTTGTATATCTTCTTATTGCATCTCTGGCATGATCTAAGATAAGGCTTCTATACATTATGAGATGAATATTGATTTTGATTAATCTGCTATTATATCATTTAAACTTCTGATAGTTTATATTTTTACGCACAATCTGCATATTATCATATTGATTAATTTCCAAATGGGAAAGTTTCTCTAAAAGATAAAAGTAAATGAAAAGTTACTTATATACAAAATAGAGATACCAGTTCGGTTCTCTATATATATGTGTGTGTCTCATTTCAATCTTCGTATCTCTCAAATACAAAAGATAATTGATCATCAGATGATTATTAATATTGTTAACAGGTTTTTCTGGCAATGGACCAAAGGAGAATTTTCCAAACAGAGACCTATTTAGGAAGAGTCATCCAGATACTCCAAGAGACCTGGGAGATCGGTACAATCACCTAGATGGAATCGATATCCGACGAGATTGGAACCTCGACTATCCACTTACCTAGATAGGATATCAGCTCCGAAAGTATGTGTCTCGCCCTACTAAAGCTCATGATACCAGTTCAAGACCAATACGATGATAGCTTGCATGCCCAGCACCCCGCAAGCATCTCGACGTTGATCAAGGTACCAAGTACCTCGATGCCTACCTCGGTACCACCTCGATACCTGCCTTGATACCACCCTGACTCCCTCCTGGTACTTAGTAGGCTTATCCAAAGCTCCTTCAAGGCAAGTATCCTACCCCCCTAGGCAATACGATGGGGTATACGAAGACACAAGCACCATTCCAGCAGGAGGCAGAACAAGCTCATCAAAATGAGGTATCAACACTACCCTCCGTCAGAACTCAAAGTTAGAATTTTCATCCAAGCTCCACGAAGAAGGAAAGTTGATTCCATCACCATCAAGCTCCACGAAGAAGGAAAGTTGACTCCATCACCAAAATAAAGCGCCATTAATGACCCAATGGTCGACCGAATCAGAATTTAAATTCACCATTGATTAACAGTATCTAATCCCACGCCTTCAGCTTCACGCAAATGCCTTTCAACGCTTAAAATATGATTCTTTATAATCTTTATTAAGACAACCGGATTTTGGGGAGATTCTGGAGAGTGCTATATATACGGCATTGAAGGGTAAAGTAAAGGGGACGATTTTTGAGTATTCTTGATCCCCAGAACCAGAGAGAGATCCCGGGAGATTCCCGAAAGCCAGTGAGAGTCCATTGACAATCACTGGAGGAAAAATATCCACTTATCGACACGAACGTTTCCTCCATCTCCATCCTGTGTAAAAGAGTGAAAAAAGAGAGAGATATGCATGTATACATATTGTAAACCCACCGTAATGATTGAATGAATAAAACAATATTTATTTTTCATCTCCCGGTCCCTTTGTGTTCTTTATCCATTCTTTGATCTATCGATCTCGATCATATTACAAGAGAGACCCCGGTACCGAGGGTACCTACCCCGCTGCTACCGGTAGTGGGTGGGGGTGTTAACTGAGATTTTCACCCCGAGTGAATTTTTCTGTTAACAAATATATTACCTGGTTTATTAAAGGTAACATGATTTTATAAGTTGCTATCTCATAAACCCCAGCCGAGTGATTGTTTTTGAAGAATAATCAGAGAAAAAGGCAGCAAATAAATCATCTGATACATATTACAAGCTTATGAACTTTTTGAAAGGTATTGTAATTGGGATCCCAAAAGTAAACAAAACTCGAGTTATAAATAAATCTACTTTCTCTAAATCAACTCTATAAGAGTCTGATATATCTAAAGAGACATAAGTCTATGAAATGACTAAATCCATTGAAATGGAAGAAATCTCAACAGAGATACAATAATATAGAAATTGAGAGAAGTTTTATAAATCATACAGAGTATATGAAATGACTAAATCCATTGAAATGGAAGAAATCTCAACAGAGATAAAAGAATATAGAAATTGAGAGAAATTCTATAAATCATACAGAGTCTTTGAAATGACAAAAATCCATTGAAATGGAAGTAATCTCAACAGAGATACAAAAGTATAGGAATTGAAAAAATTTATGTAAGTTATATAAGAGAAATGTGGAATCATAAGGAAACAATCATTGATAATGTATTTTTATACACAGTAGCGCTACTGAAATTATAAATGATAATTATTATATTCATAATATCAATGATTGTAGATAAAATGCATGATTGGACTAGATGAAAGAAGGAATTCAAGAAGAAATGACTTCATAAGCCAGGCATAAAGTATTTAGATCAATAGTACTCTGGTGACCTCGGCGAGAAAGCTCCGTCCCTAATTTCAAGCTCATTCAATAGCAGTGGTGACGGACCAACCTCTCCTCCAATTCTTACAAATACTGGATGTGTCCAGAAGGCTAGTCTTATAGGCCCTAGAGCTCACTCAGTTCTACTTAAAATATAAGCCCAAGACCATGATTAAAGTGCAGGCTTTGGCAGACTTCGTTGCAGAGTTTTTAGCGCTCCCAGGCCAAGTGAACAAGTGAATCCCGCAGCACTGAATGAGATCCCTGAGAAGACTTCCGAGATCGATAATTGACCAGAAGTCTACAAGTCCTGGACCCTCTATATAGATGGAGCATCTGGGCAAGCTGGGGGAGAAGCTGACATAGTTTTAATAGACCCAGAGGGGACTGAATTCTGTTACTGCTTCAGATTCGAGTTTAAAGCCATAAATAATGAAGCGGAATACGAAGCCCTCCTAGCCGGGATGAAGGCATCCATCAAACTGGAGGCCGACTACCTGCAAATCAAGAGTGACTCATTACTTGTAGTCAATCAGGTGTCTGGGGTATACCAGGCAAAAGGAGATAACATGGCCGCTTACCTAAAGCTAGCTCAGTCGCTTAAAAATAAATTTAAGGGATTCAAGATCGATCAGGTGCCTCGACACCAAAACCACCGCGCGGATGTTCTAGCCAAAATAGCCGCAAATGGAGGCCAATCTTTACCACAGGGAGTTCCACTCCAAGTGATCTCCTAACTAAGCATAGCTGCAAGTAAGGAAATATGTTCCCTGGATTGTCAGCCTTGTTGGATAGACCTGATTGTTGCCTACCTCCAAGAGGGAAAGCTTCCCGAGGAGCCCGATCAAGCCCGAAGAATTAAAAGGCTCTATGTCCGATATTGCCTTGTAGATGGGTACCTCTACAGAAGGGGTAGATCCCTCCTCTTACTTCGATGTTTACATCCTGATGACGCTAAATGGGCGCTAAGAGAGGCTCATTCTGGGGATTGCAGGAACCACATCGGTAGAGAAGCTTTAGCGTATCAAGTGCTCTGTATGGGGTACTATTGGCCGACCATCCACCAAGACGCAGTAAGCTTTGTACGATCTTGCGAGCCATGTCAAAGGACTTCGAACTTGAACCATTTGCCACCAGAGCGACTGTCCTCTCTCAGTTCACCCTACCCCTTTGCCATGTGGGGGATCGACCTGATTGGACCGCTTCCCACCACTCCTGGACAAGTTAAATATGCTATCGTGGCTATCGATTATTTCACAAGATGGGTTGAGGCAGGGCCTCTTTCTCGAATATCAGAAAAGAATACGACCAAGTTCATCAAAACTAACGCAGTCTGTAGATTCGGGACCCCTCTCATAATTTTAGCCGACCTAGGTAAGCAGTTTAATAACGCCCGATTCAAAGACTTCTGCAAAGGATTGGGAATCGACCTCATGCTCGCTTCAATAGCCCATCCTCAGACCAACGGGTTGGTGGAATCCACCAACAAGACTATTAAGAAGCTTTTGAAGAAGAAACTACAACAGAAAAAAGGCAAATGGGCCGAAGAACTGCCCAAGGTCCTCTGGGCATATCGAACTGCAAAAAGGACAGCTACCAGAGAGACACCTTACTCCCTGGCTTTCGGAGTTAAAGCGGTCCTCCCCATCGAGAATAAATTGACCTCATTCAGGGTGCAGCATTTTGAACCCGAAAGCAATGAAGTCAAGCTCCGAGCTAACCTAGACCTCATAGAAGAGAAACAAGACCGGGTAGCTGAGAAAGTAGCGATCTACCAGAGCAAGATCGCTAGGTATTTCAACCCAAAGGTTAGAGCCAGGAATTTCAAAGAAGGGGATCTGGTGCTAAGAAAAGTGACATCGAATACTCGGGAAATGTCAGATGGAGTGCTAGGCCCCAATTGGGAAGGGCCATACTTGATAAAGGTAGTTGCTCGCAATGAAGCCTACAAACTCGAAGACATGAATGGAAAACCCATCAACCACACCTGGAACGCAGATCATTTGAGGAAATTCTACCCCTGAGCAGAGAGCTGTCAAGCAGATTACCCCCATTTAGGTTTCAATAAAATCCCTAATAACGATGTACTACATCTCGATCATCAATAAAGTCTGTGTTTTTTTCTTTATCTCCGATTATGTTTAACCTTAGTATCTACATATTCGACTGGAAAATTGGACATCATCACTTCAAAATCAGAGGTGAGCCGGGGAAACCCCCTCGTTTCCTCTGATGCCTAGGCCGAGCACCACCCCCCGCCAAGAAGGGTCCAAGTGTAAGAGCATAGTTACCAGTAGGACCTCGAGACCAGGGACTAGCCGGGGAAGCCCCCTCATTACCCCTGATGCCCTGGTCGGGCTATCACCCCCAAGAAGGGTATGAGTATAAGAGCATAGTTGCCATCCAGACCTCGAGACCAGAAAATAGCTAGAGAGCCCTCCTGATGCCTTGGTCGGGCTACCACCCCTAAGAAGAGTCTGAATATAAGAGCATAGTTGCCATCCAGACCTCGAGACTAGGAAATAGCTAGACAATGTTAGGATTATGCTCAATGGCAAGAGTGTAATATTGTAATTGACAATCTTCTCATATAAATAAAGTGAATTCTGATTCTTACAATTATCTATAGCATTTATTGTTATAATTGTCAAGGTAAATAATCATAAGGTCAAAAGACTATGAGACATGAAGAATTGTTCATATAGCCGGATATGTATGAGGTAGACACAATTCTTTAGTTAGTCTTGAATAACGTTCACAACTTAAGTTAAAGGTTGGGCACCTCTATCTTGTTAAAGTTGTAGAATTCTTTTACTAGCATTTGAGTGGGATCAAATGAATATGATGAGTCTAAAATCATCGAAAGGTTTTTGAGTAAAAGAATCTAGTGCACTAGGTGCATTGAACTGGATCACAATGAAATACTTTATCTAGAACCGTCACTAGATATAAGTCTTTTCATTAAAGAGGAAAATCGGAGAGTCTATCTTAATCTTGAGATAAATGATGGACTTATGGTTGCAAGTGTTATCATTAGAGCTATCAATGAGTACGATTATATAGCATAGTCTATCCTCGATAGTTTGGTGGTATACATTTGTTAATCGATAGAGGACTTCATTTATAGATATGGACATCGTGGCTCCATTTATTAAATGAGAGTATAATATCATCAAATGGATGTTTTGAGGTATTGGATATTAAATGTCAACGTTGAGTTTTCAATAATGATTATTGAAAACATGGCTTCTGGACAAGTCAAAGTATCCAAGTTTGAAATGTGGTCATATGAGGAAATATGGTAACTTGGAGAGCTATAGGCGGTCTATGAGCTCTTGGCGATTACTGATATTATTCACGAGGATACACCATCTCCTATAAGATTGTCTAGGGTATGAATGAGAAACATCTCCTTATTCTATCTTTATTTAAGAGTTCAATTTTAGCTCTTTAGTGGAATGAGTTAAAATTAATAGATTGAACCTAAGTGAATCATTTGTTGATTGTGATTAGGTTGTGTCTATTGAAGTTTAAATTTAGATAGCCCACCAAAATACCCAATCCACACGTATTTGCATGGATCACTTGATATATTCTACTAGGCCGATTTAAGGGTCTATCTAGAATTGTTTTTAATATATCAAGAATATAATATGTCTAATATTTAATTAATGGGCTGCACTATTATATTAATATATTAAAAGGAGACATGTGGGCTTGTTTCTTTTAGTAAGAATGAGTCTGGTTCACATGTGGGCTTTTATTTAAAGTCCAATGGATTAAATGAAATAAGAAAATAATATATGGCCCATTTATATAAGTGGGGCGGCAAGGTGTATATATTAACCTAATATATTATTTTGTTTCATTGTTTTAATTAAATAAGAATTAGTTAATTTATTAATTAATTGTTTAATTAAGAAACAAATCTTTTTCTGATCAGGAAATATATTTCCTAAAGTTATACTATTGGTAGTAGTATATTAAAAGTAAAAGACTTGTTTGATAAGGAAATAAATAATTAATTTTATTTATTTAATCAAATAAGAAGTCTTTTTATTTAGTCAATAAAAGAATAAAAATATCTATGAGTTGGATTAGGTTTTGAAGTCTAAAGGTTGATGGAAATTAGGGTGCAACACAAACTCTTTTTGGTATGTGATTTGCATCAACCCTAGTCCATTTAGAGGAAGATTTCAGCAATCCTAAATAGAAGAGGAAGCAAAATTCCGGCCACCTATATAATACCACATATAGAATTCAGCCACTATAGTTGATTAAATGATTTATTTTTTCTTCTTCTTCTCAATTCATAGAAAATGATAATTTTTATTCTACTAAACATAAAAGAGAGAAGAGATTATTCTTTGATAGTACACTGATTGCTTGTTCATCAATAAGCTTGTGTGTACAACATCGAATTAGGTTCACGCGAGTTTCGATCATTAGATTGAGAACTCAAAAGTGACCGGAATAATTTTTGTCTTCTTTTGATTGTTTTGTGACTAACAAAAGAAAAAGAAAACTTTGTTCATCCATTCTCAGGTTTGCAATTCAAAGAAAAAGGGAGACCACGCGCCTAGGTGATTCACCTACGTTTTCGGATTGGAAGATCTCGCGGTACTGTTCATGATCACTGTTCACGATCATTGTTCACACGGTACTGTTCACGATCACTGTTCACGTGGGTACTGTTCACAATCACTGTTCACGCGGGTACTGTTCACGGGCATTGGAAAAGATTTTACGGATTACCAATCGATGTAAGTCAATCGGATCATGCGTCAAGAGGTATTTAACTCTAACCGTATATATTTGAGTTTAATTAATTAAAAGGTTAAGGTTTAACTTTGAGAAAAAAATTTAAAACCATACGAAATCTATTTTTCGTTTCTTCCGCTGCGTTTTATATCCATTTTTCCCTACAATTGGTATCAGAGCCTTGGTTGTACCTTTTAATTAATTAACGTATATATACGTGAATCTATTTCTTTTTTTTTGTGATTATACATGTTTTAGAAAGAGATAGCACTCTAGGTATTCGCATATATAATTACATGTTGAATGTATGGATTTATATATGTTTTATAAAGTGAATTGTTATTGCTCTATTTTGGTCTTAGAATTTCAATGTAATTTTTGTTTCGGATTTGTAATAAGAAGGGTGGTCTATTAACGCCATAATTCCTTCTTGGTAGTTGCTAGGGTTTTATTTTTTTTGTATGTAAAATAAGTGCAGTATTTTTTTTGTAATCAGGTGCAGTATTTTTTTTTTGTAAATCTTACTGCAGTAAAATAATAATAAAAAAATTTGCTGCAGTAATTTATTCGTAATATGATGTAATGTATTCGAGTATTGAAAATTCGAAGACACGAAGAAAAACGAAGCAGCCGGAACCGAGAACGAGCACCGTGCGCACCCTAGGACTGGATTAGGCTGCGCAGGGCAAGCCCAATCCTTGGTGGGCTGCGCACGGCAGCCTTGTGTGGCCTTATGGGCTGCGCAAGGCAGCCCCTTTGTGGGGTTGTGGGCTGTGCACGTCCATGGGAGGAGGCCGAGGGATGAGCGTATGGTTGATGGCCACCTGAAGATCTTGTATTCCTAACAATTGTAGTTTACTTGCTTTTCTAGGATGGGCCAAAATTGTTGCTATTTAATTTTTGCTTAAATATTACAATATTTGTTGTTGTATGGTAACATGACATTTTAGAATAGGAGTGCCACTTATATATCTCTTTTGGTATGAACATGCATTGAATGATTTAGGTATCTAATTGGCATCTAGATAACTTGGTAAAAATCATTCTTTGGGATTTAATCACACGCCTTAAATAATTGAGTGGGAGAAGGTGTGCAAGAACGCCTATGGCCTCCAAGATTAGTTGAGTTTTATTATTTTTGGTAATCCCCCCAAGGGGCGTCCATAAATGGAATTTAACAATATACTTCCTTACAAGGATAGACTAGATAATTGACTTAAACGAAATCTACTCCCCAAGGAGGGATTTTCGTGAGAGAAAATTGAGGGTCGATATCTTGGTAACACACTCAATGTAATTTTATTAATATCCTCCCAAGAGTTCTTGTTAATAAAAATTACAAGGCTAAAATTAAAAACGCTGGTTGTTATGTTAACAATTAGGTGGGACCTAGTCTAACTAGTAAATAGTGCGAACTCCCAAAGGAGGCGTAATATTTATGGGTGTTGGATCACCGTTGAATTTTTATGATTGAATTATTTATTTTAATTCAAGATAAATTTTTAAAAGTGCTATTATCATGATTATTTACTTATATATGTTTTTGTTTTAATCAGAAATCATGACCCCATCACTTATGAACATCCTGAAAGATAACACCTTAACTGGAGATAACTACGTAACATGGAAAAGGAAAATTGGGTTGTTGCTGCAAAGTGAAAAACATAAGTTTGTTCTGACCACTCCTAAACCACCCCTTCCTAATAATGAATCTAATGTGATGCAAAGAGATGAGTATGAGCAGTGGAAGACTTCTGATGATATGGCAAAATGTTACATTATGGCCACTATCTCCGACGTGTTGCAACAGCAACATGAAGGAATGGAGTCCGCTGCTGATATAATGATGTCTCTAGAGGAAATGTTTGCTATGAGGTCTATGAGGACTAAGAGAGAGGCAGTGACTGCTTTTATGAATCTTAGGATAAAACCTGGACAATCTGTGAAAGATCACATGATGAAAGTCATAGCACATCTCAATATTGCTGAACTAAATGGTGCTGAGATTGATGGTGAGACCAAAATTGATATGGTAGTTAACTCACTGTCAGATTCCTTTGATCAGTTCAAGTTGGACTACACCTTGAACAAAAAGGAATACACCTTGCAGGGCCTGATGCAAGATGTTTAAAGCGCTGAAAAGATCCTTGTGAAAAACAAAGGTCAAGAGATTCATTTTGTTGGTAAAGTTGCTACTGTTAAGACCCGTAAGAAGGTCAAGAAACAACAGAAGAAAAAGCAACTTGGGCCTACCAAGAAGGAAACCAAGAAAGTAACTAAGATCAAAGGGAAATGCTTCCTTTGTGGTGAAAAGGGACATTGGAAAAGAGATTGCCCAAAGTCCCAGAAAAAGAAGGAAGAAGGTAATGTTAATTATCTAGAAACATGTTTTCTGGCAGATTCTACTGATTCTTGGATCATAGACTCTGGAGCCACTAATCATGTTTGTTATTCCTTGCAGAGGTTTCAGGAAAAGAGAAGGTTGAATGAAGATGAAGTCAATTTGCGCTTGGGCAACAGAACGTTAGTGTCTGCAAGTGCAATGGGAGATATTAGAGTTATTTTAGATTCTAGTAGGTATTTAGATTTAATAGACGTTTATTACGTACCTCAATTCAAGAGGAATTTAATTTCAGTTTCTTGTTTAAATAAGTTTGGATATTCGGTTACTTTTAATAAAACTTTTATTATTAGTAAGAATGACAAAGTTGTTTGCAAAGGTAGATTGGAAAACGGTTTATTCTTTGTGCATAGAAATATCTCTCACTCGTTAGAAATGGAAATAATGGAACCTAATCATAAAAGAGTAAAATTATCAAAAGATGAAACCTATCTTTGGTATTTATGCCTAGGTCACATTAACCTTAATAGGATTAAAAGATTGGTATGTGACGGACCTTTAAGTGACTTAAAGGTTGATGATCTACCAACTTGTGAATCTTGTTTGGAAGGCAAAATGACCAAAAGGCCGTTCAATACCAAAGGTGCAAGAGCCACTGAATGTTTAGGACTAGTACACACTGATGTATGTGGTCCTATGAGCATTCAAGCTAGAGGTTGATATGAGTACTTCATCACCTTCACAGATGATTACTCAAGATTTGGTTACGTGTATCTCATGAGACATAAGTCGGATGCATTTGATATGTTCAAAGCATTCAAAGCTGAAGTAGAAAATCAGCTTGAGAAACATATAAAAATCTTGAGATCTGATCGTGGTGGAGAATATCTATCTTGAGAGTTTCAGCAATATCTTATTGATAATGGGATAGTTTCTCAGCTTTCTGCACCAGGTACACCTCAACAAAATGGGGTAGCAGAAAGGAGAAATAGGACTCTTTTAGAGATGGTTAGATCAATGTTGAGTTATTCAACACTTCCTATTTGTTTTTGGGGATATGCTCTACAAACATCAATATATATTCTAAACGATGTACCATCTAAATCTGTCCCTAAAACCCCACATGAATTGTGGACTGGGCGAAAGCCTAGTTTACAACACATGAGGATATTTGGTTGTCCTGCACATGTGTTGAAAGGAAAGACAGAAAAGATGGAGTCCCATTCGGAAACATGTATATTTGTGGGGTATCCAAAAGGAACTAAAGGATATTATTTCTATAGTCCTTCTGATCTAAAAGTATTTGTTTCAACAAATGCTTCATTTTTAGAAAAGGACTATATGAATAATTTTGTGCCCAAAAGTAGAATTGTCCTGAATGAGATGTCAGGAGATACAATTCCACAAGAGGTTTCACAACCCAGCCCAATTGTAAGTTCCACTCCAACACAAGATCAACAACCTACCATTCCTCGTCGTAGTGGGAGGGTTAGAACACAACCCGAAAGATATATCAGTCTAGGAGAATCTATTGAGAATCTCCCGGACGACGATGATCCCTACACGTACAAGGAAGCTATGGAGGATGTTGATTGTCGTCATTGGCAAAAGGCAATGCAATCCGAGATTGAATCGATGTTCAATAACAAAGTCTGGTCCCTTGTAGACTTGCCTAAAGGGATAAAACCCATTGGGTGCAAGTGAGTATACAAGAGGAAAAGAGGTATGGATGGTAAGGTGGAAACCTTTAAAGCTAGACTAGTAGCTAAATGTTATACACAGAAAGAAGGTATCGATTACGAGGAAACCTTCTCACATGTGGCCATGCTTAAATCCATTAGGATACTCTTATCCATTGTAGCATCTCTAGACCTAGAGATTTGGCAAATGGACGTCAAGACAGCTTTCCTTAATTGAAGTCTTGACGAGAGCATCTACATGATGCAACCAGAGGGATTCATTGAAAAAGGCCAAGAAGAAAGAGTATGCAAGTTGCAAAAGTCCATATATGGACTAAAGCAAGCATCCAGATCCTGGAATATAAGGTTCGATCAAGCTGTAAAAGGTTTTGGATTTATTCAAAACCCTGACGAACCTTGTGTATACAAGAGGATCAAATGCGACAAGTTGGTTTTCCTCATTCTTTATGTTGATGATATACTACTTATTGGAAACGATGTAGGTGTATTGACATCAGTGAAAAAATGGTTAGCAAAACATTTTGATATGAAGGACTTAGGAGAAGCAAGTTATATTCTTGGTATCCAAGTAATAAGTGATAGAAAGAATAGAACGATTGCATTATCCCAAACTTCATACATTGATAAAATCTTGTCTAGATTCACCATGCAAGATTCCAAGAAAGGTATGTTACCTTTTAGACATGGAATCAAACTTTCTAAGGGTCAAGCACCTAAGAATGTGCATGAAGAGCAATTAATGAGTAGAGTTCCATATGCCTCGGCAGTTGGAAGTCTCATGTATGCAATGCTCTGTACTAGACCAGATATTTGTTTTGCTATTGGCATAGTTAGCAGGTTTCAATCGAAACCTGGTCCTGATCATTGGATGGCAGTCAAGCATATTTTCAAGTATCTCAAGAGAACTATAGATTATATGCTTGTATACTCTGGAGGGAATTTAATTCCCGTTGGGGATACAGATTCTGATTTCCAGTCGGATTCTGACTCCAGAAAATCCACATCAGGATCTGTGTTTACCATTGGAGGAGGAGCAGTCATATGGAGGAGTATCAAGCAATCTTGTATTGCTGATTCCACCATGGAAGCTGAGTATGTTGCTGCATGCAAAGCTGCCAAAGAGGCTGTTTGGCTCCCCCAATTCTTGATTGACTTAGAAGTGGTTCCTAGTGCGAATAAGTAGATCACTATACACTGTGACAACAGTGGTGCAGTGGCTAATTTGAAAGAACCAAGAAGTCATAAGAGAGGTAAACACATTGAAAGGAAATATCACCTTTTGAGGGAAATTGTTCATAGGGGAGACGTGACGATCACCAAAATCGCGTCAGCAGAAAATCTAGCGGATCCTTTCACAAAGGCTCTACCTCAGAAGTGCTTTGATGGACATCTAGAGAACAAGGGAATGAGAGATATGATACACTTGCTATAGAGCAAGTGGGAGATTGTTAGGATTATGCTCAATGGCAAGAGTGTAATATTGTAATTGACAATCTTCTCATATTAATAAAGTGAATTCTGATTCTTACAATTATTTATAGCATTTATTATTATAATTGTCAAGGTAAATAATCATAAGGTCAAAAGACTATGAGACATGAAGAATTGTTCATACATCCAGATATGTATGAGGTAGACACAATTCTTTAGTTAGTCTTGAATAACGTTCACAACTTAAGCTAAAGGTTGGGCACCTCTATCTTGTTAAAGTTGTAGAATTCTTTTACTAGCATTTGAGTGGGATCAAATGAATATGATGAGTCTAAAATCATCGAAAGGTTTTCGAGTAAAAGAATCTAGTGCACTTGGTGCATTGAACTGGATCACAATGAAATACTTTATCTAGAACCGTCACTAGATATAAATCTTTTCAATAAAGAGGATAATCGGAGAGTCTATCTTAATCCTGAGATAAATGATGGACTTATGGTTGCAAATGTTATCATTAGAGCTATCAATGAGTATGATTATATAGCATAGTCTATCCTCGATAGTTTGGTGGTATACATTTGTTAATCGATAGAGGACATCATTTATAGATATGGACATCGTGGCTCCATTTATTAAATGAGAGTATAATACCATCATATGGATGTTTTGAGGTATTGGATATTAAATCTCAACGTTGAGTTTTCAATAATAATTATTGAAAACATGGCTTTTGGACAAGTTAAAGTATCCAAGTTCGAAATGTGGTCATATGAGGAAATATGGTAACTTGGAGAGCTATAGGTGGTCTATGAGCTCTTGGCGATTACTGATATTATTCACGAGGATACACCATCTCCTATAAGATTGTCTAGGGTATGAATGAGAAACATCTCCTTATTCTATCTTTATTTAAGAGTTCAATTTTAGCTTTTTAGTGGAATGAGTTAAAATTAATAGATTGGATCTAAGTGAATCATTTGTTGATTGTGATTAGGTTGTGTCTATTGAAGCTTAAATTTAGATAGCCCGCCAAGATCCCCAATCCACACGTATTTGTATGGATCACTTGATATATTCTACCGGGCCGATTTAAGGGTCCATCAAGAATTGTTTTTAATATATCAAGAATATAATATGTCTAATATTTAATTAATGGGCTGCACTATTATATTAATATATTAAAAGGAGACATGTGGGCTTGTTTCTTTTGGTAAGAATGGGTCTGGTTCACATGTGGGCTTTTATTTAAAGTCCAATGGATTAAATGAAATAAGAAAATAATATATGGCCCATTTATATAAGTGGGGCGGCAAGGTGTATATATTAACCTAATATATTATTTTGTTTCATTGTTTTAATTAAATAAGAATTAGTTAATTTATTAATTAATTGTTTAATTAAGAAACAAATCTTTTTCTGATCAGGAATATATTTCCTAAAGTTATACTATTGGTAGTAGTATATTAAAAGTAAAAGACTTGTTTGATAAGAAAATAAATAATTAATTTTATTTATTTAATCAAATAAGAAGTCTTTTTATTTAGTCAATAAAAGAATAAAAATATCTATGAGTTGGATTAGGTTTTGAAGTCTAAAGGTTGATGGAAATTAGGGTGCAACACAAACACTTTTTGGTATGTGATTTGCGGCAACCCTAGTCCATTTAGAGGAAGATTTCGGCAATCCTAAATAGAAGAGGAAGCAAAATTTCGGCCACCTATATAATACCACATATAGAATTCGGCCACTATAGTTGATTGAATGATTTAATTTTTCTTCTTCTTCTCAATTCATAGAAAAGGATAATTTTTATTTTACTAAACATAAAAGAGAGAAGAGATTATTCTTTGATAGTACACTGATTGCTTGTTCATCAATAAGCTTGTGTGTACAACATCGAATTAGGTTCACGCGAGTTTCGATCATTAGATTGAGAACTCAAAAGTGACCGGAATAATTTTTGTCTTCTTTTGATTGTTTTGTGACTAACAAAAGAAAAAGAAAACTTTGTTCATCCATTCTCAGGTTTGCAATTCAAAGAAAAAGGGAGACCACGCTCCTAGGTGATTCACGTACGTGTTCGGATTGGAAGATCTTGCGGTACTGTTCACGGGGGTACTGTTCACGATACCTGTTCAAGCGGGTACTGTTCATAATCACTGTTCACGCGGGTACTATTCATGGGCATCAGAAAAGATTTTGCGGATTACCAATCGACGTAAGTCAATTGGATCACGCGTCAAGAGGTATTTAACTCGAACCGTATATATTTGAGTTTAATTAATTAAAAGGTTAAGGTTCAACTTTGAGAAAAAATTTAAAACCATACGAAATCTATTTTTCGTTTCTTCCGCTGCGTTTTATATCGATTTTTCCCTACAGACAGTCCTTCTGATGCCTTGGCCGGGCTACCACCCCCAAGAAGGGTCTGAGTATAAGAGCATATTTGCCATCCAGACTCAAAACCAGGAAATACCTGGACAGCCCCCCCCCCCCCCCCCCCCCCCCCCCCCCTCCGACGCCTCGATCGGGCTACCTCTCCTACAATGGATTTTAACATAAATATTTGTGTCGTTTGCAGGATTAAGGTCACCATAATAAGAGTTTCCTACGAAGCCTGATTAAAGTATGATCAAAGAGATATTGTCGATTCACGGTCGGGATCAGAAATAAAGTAAGGAGTTCTACATCAAGATGGAAGCTCGTTATCGGGAATGGTCAAAACAAATGCGAATGAAATCATAACTAAACTTTTATTAACCATAATGGAGCCTATCCCCTGGTAAAGGCTACATGTCATCAAACAGGGAGCCCAAACCCCAGTTCCGGGCTACATGAAAAGGAAAAAAGATCGACTAAACTAATCATGAGTAAAGTGGGGTGCCCACCCCCTTTTCCGGGCAATCAAGGCAAATCATGAACGGGTAGCTTATGAGCCCTCTTGATTTCCCCTTGGTACTCCTAATCCCTCATACCGATCCCTGCCATCGACTCCTCCTTCAGGTGGTTGCCCGTCTTGGTTACCCTCGCCAGCTGTCACTCCCTCCAGAGGTTCCTCCCGCTGATCAGCTGAATCCTCCTCCAAGACTTCGTTAATCACTACCATGACCTCAGGAGGGATAGCCGCATCAAGAAGAGCAGCCATAGACCCCGTTTGCCTCCTGTCAACCTTTAATTCCATTCCAGAGGATCCTTCAGGCAGGCTCCTTATTCCTTCCTTGGATTTTGGGTGATCTCCTTCGGACTGTGTGGGCAGAACCTTATTTGAAGACTCCCCAGGACTTGAAGTAGTAAAGATGGGAGAAGGAAGGGGAGGATCTGCCTGGACGGGCTACTTTCTTGCTCCTGCCTGGTTAGAGAGAACCGCTCTGTTATCGTCAGGGCGAGACAACTCAGCAGCCTTAGTCATTATCTCCTAGCTATCCCAACCGGTGATGGATGATAGATGAAAGGGAAGTGGGAGAGCCTCTGCAACCTGAAAGGAAGCATAGAAATATCCATCACTACAAGAGGTCTCCGCATCAGCTTGCAGCTTGGCTACCTGAGCAATCAAATCCTGATTCTCAAGGTCCAACTTCTTAGCCTCAGTTTTCCAATAATCTCTCTGCTTGGCCCCCCAGGTAGATTGGAGAATTTCTTGATCAAAGGACAGCTTTGTCCTCTCATAATCACAACGAAGCTCGGCCATCTCGGTCTCCATCTTCCCTTGGTTTGAGGTCATCTCTTGTACTAATGTCTGAGCCCGCTTGAGTAATCCCATGGCTCTCTCAGCTTCGGCTTCAGCCTTAGTAGCCCGATCATGAAGGAGGGCTACCTGGTGGCCCATAGCCACATTAAACTTGAAGGCCTATGAGATACAAAGCCAAGGTTAGAAACCGATTAAGTTGGCAGTTTCAAGAGCAGCACAGGAAAAACAATAATTACCTCAGCTAAGACAGCAGACCCCTTGGTGAGCAAGACATCAACGGGCATCGAGGCCATCCTAGAAAGCCTACCACCCAGGCAAGATACGATGAATTATTCCAAGACCTCGTCCTGCCCGGTCGAGCTCGACTGAGGGTGAGAGCGGCTAGGAAGAATCCCTGCGAAACCCACTTCAAAGTTTTTTGGAGCTCGGGTGATTGGAATCGTAGCAGCATCAGATATATGGGCAGGTGGGGCAACAATAGCAGCAGAAGGAGCAGAAGAAGTATGAGCAGTATCGTCAGCTACCCGGGAAATGAGAGCCCCACTGTTTATCGCTTTAGAAGCCCATGATGCGAAGGTAGCCATCTTGGATTTTTCTTGGGAAGGCGATGGAGTGGGAGCAGGCGTAATCCCGGCTGAAACAATCAACCTCTCCTTCTCAGAGGTAGCAGGGGAAGCCCCCCGCGTTCATCTGATGGATGTGGGAGGAGTGCGAGCTTGCCGGATCTACTGAGCTTCGCGAGAAGCTGGCTTAAAAATAAAAACTATAAGTAAACGAAAAAAGAGGGGAACGTCAGAATTGAGCTGGTCAACAAGACAAAGCAAGATGATTCAATATTACTTACGAGGAATAGCATCAGAGATCCGCATGTATTGATTCACCCTGCGGGGATCTAAGGCTTCTACGGTTGAGTACTTCAGGTTTAAGTAGTTCCTCGCTAGAATAGCCTTCAAAATAGCTTCAGACTCAGTTGGCAGGGAATCCCGATCCCACGATGGTTTTTTGTTAAAAACTGTGGGGACCTCGAACTCATGGCCCCCAGTAAAAATCGAGCTCCCTCAGTCGCCCCCTACCAAGATCCACTCTTCTTTCCAGGCGGGATATTTCTTCGAAGCCCCGGGAATGATAAAATTGAGCTTGTTCTTGGCTTTTGCATAAAACTGAACCAGGGGAGCCCCGGAGAGGCTCCTGATTTGAAAAAGGTAGGCTAGCTCCTCTTCTCCGGGCTCCCTCGACACATTGGTCAGCTGACATTATTCCCTCCACAACATGAGGAAGCCAATCAAATGCCTCCAGAAGCCAGGCATCAACTGCAGAGGGGCGAGCTGGATGGCGTTGAGAGCTCGTCGAAGGGTAGGATAAAGAGGAAGCCTGACCCCATTCTCAAGAGCCGCCAATGAATCGAAAGCTCACCTGTTGGAGGGATTGAAAAATTTGTAACCTTTTGGAGGCACCGAGATAGAAACATTGTCAGGAATGCCGTACTTAGACCTCAAACTGATCAATCGAGTTCAGATCAACGGTAGAGTCAGAGACAACCCTGATGTCATAAGGAGGAAGCCTCTCCAAAGGGGGACCAGTAGCCGGGACTTGACGCTCCCCCTCGGTGTCTCCACCTAACCTCTCTATTAGAATCTTTTTCGACTAAATCCAGAGGATGGTCGGGATGATTAGAAAATGCGGTCCCAATGGACACGTTCCTGTTCGACCGCCGACGTTACGGATTTGGTGGAGAGTCATCGCTGTCTAGGCTCCTTCGTGCCCATTTTCTGTGGGCGAGGCTGATGACCTCCTCACCGTTGAGAATGAAGTCAACGGAGTCGTGACTGGCTTTCGACATGTTGGAATGAAGTGGGTGAGGATCAAGAATGAGAAAAGAGATGTGCTTGAGAGAAGGCTTTTCTTGGGAAAATTTAAAATTAAAAGGTATGAGGAAGGTGTTGGAATAACCAAGTATAAATAGGCAATTGAGCAGCAGCATGGGCCGTCGAAATTTTGTTAGGATTATGCTCAATAGCAAGAGTGTAATATTGTAATTGACAATCTTTTCATATTAATAAAGTGTTTTCTGATTCTTACAAATACTTATAGCATTTATTATTATAATTGTCAAGGTAAATAATCATAAGGTCAAAAGACTATGAGATATGAAGAATTGTTCATACATCCGGATATGTGTGAGGTAGACACAATTCTTTAGTCAGTCTTGAATAATGTTCACAACTTAAGTTTAAGGTTGGGCACCTCTATCTTGATAAAGTTGTAGAATTCTTTTACTAGCATTTGAGTGGGATCAAATGAGTTATGATGAGTCTAAAATCATCGAAAGGTTTTCTAAAAAAGAATCTAATGCACTGGGTGCATTGAACAGGATCACAATGAAATACTTTATCTAGAACCATCACTAGATATAAGTCTTTTCATTATTAGGACAATCGGAGAGTCGATCTTAATCCTGAGATAAATGATGGACTTATGGTTGCAAGTGTTATCATTTGAGCTATCAATGAGTACGATTATATAGCATAGTCTATCCTCGATAGTTTGGTGGTATTCATTTGTTAATCAATAGAGGACTTCATTTATAGATATGGACATCGTGGCTCCATTTATTAAATGAGAGTATAATATCATCATATGGATGTTTTGAGGTATTGGATATTAAATCTCAACGTTGAGTTTTCAATAATGATTATTGAAGACATGGCTTCTGGACAAGTCAAAATATCCAAGTTCAAAATGTGGTCATATGAGGAAATATGGTAACTTGGAGAGCTATAGGCGGTTTATGAGCTCTTGGCGATTACTGATATTTTTCACGAGGATACACCATCTCCTATAAGATTGTCTAGGGTATGAATGAGAAACATCTCCTTATTCTATCTTTATTTAAGAGTTCAATTTTAGCTCTTTAGTGGAATGAGTTAACATTAATAGATCGGACCTAAGTGAATCATTTGCTGATTGTGATTAGGTTAAGTCTATTGAAGCTTAAATTTAGATAGCCTGCCAAGATCCACAATCCACACGTACTTGCATGGATCATTTGATATATTCTACCGGACCAATTTATGGGTCCATCTAGAATTGCATTTAATATATTAAGAATATAATATGTCTATTATTTATTTAATGGGCTGCTCTATTATATTAATATATTAAAAGGAGACATGTGGGCTTGTTTCTTTTAGTAAGAATAAGTCCGGTTCACATGTGGGCTTTTATTTCAAGTCTAATGGATTAAATAAAATAAGAAAAATAATATTAGGCACATGTATATATGGTGTGGGCGGCAAGGCTAATAAAATAGCCCAAGATATTATTTTATTTTATTGTTTTGATTAAATGGAAATTAATTAATTATTTAATTAATTAATAGTTTAAATCAAAATCTTTTCCTGATCAGTAAATAAAAACTATGTGTTGGATTAGGGTTGGAATTCTTTTAAGTGATAGGAGTCCTAATGTGGTAAGGATTAAGTCCACATACACTCCATACCACACAAAGAATTCGGCCACCCTAGTCCTATAAGGGTTAGGATTCTTAAATTGATAGGAATTAGGGAAAAGCACAATTCCTTTTCAAGTAAGGAAATTGGCCAACCCTAGATTTCCTACACAAAGAATTCGGCCAACCCTATTTTGAGAAGGAGAAATTTCGGTCACCTTATAAATATAAGGTGATAAATTTCGGCCACCAAGAAGCTTGTGTCTGAGAGATTTTTGTTTGCTTTGAAAATAAAAATCTTACTCAATACACATAGAATTTCGGCCAAGAGAGAAAAAGAAAAATAAGTTCTCATTCGATAGTGCACTTGCAAGCCTTTAACATCAAAAGGTTTTGTGCACACTTTCGATTTAGGGTTACGCGAGTTCCAATCATATCGATTGTGAATTCAAAAGTGACCGGAACTATTTTTCTAGGCTCTTGGTGTTTTGGGATTGAAGATCAGGATCAGAAGTTCCATACATCCATTCTCAGGTAAGCAATTCAAAGAAAAAAGGGAGGCCACGCTCCTAGGTGATTCACGTACGTGCTAGGATTGAAGATCTTGCGGATTACCATCGACGTAAGTCAATCGGATCACGCGACAAGAGGTATTTAACTCTAACCGTATATTTGTGTTTAATTAATTAAAGGGTTAAGGTTCAAATCTTTAGAAAAATTTTAAACTATACGAAAATCTACTTTTTGCCTTCCGCTGCGGTTTTAGTTAATTTTTCCCAACAATTTTCGGTTAAGATCACCTCGAATCGCGGGAACTGCCGTAAAGCAGCCGGATTAACTTGGGAATAAACCGGTCAGCTCTCGCCACATCACTCATGCAATTAATAGGATGATTTCCCCCAAGATTCTTGTAACGGTAAAGAAGGAAAAATTCCCCAAATAAAACAGGAAATCTGACTCCAACCCTAAACTCAATCACCTGCGTTCAAGTCAGAGGGGACTTCTGTTAATAGCCAAATTTGGCTAGGGACCAAAGGGGAATTTTTCACCCACCTAGTCTGACTCCAGGCACGAGGTCATCCACCAGGATACCATGCTTCCCAAAGTCGAGATACGGTACCACCCCACAGAAATAAAGGCGAGCTCCAGAAACACCCGAACTAGAACCAGACGAGATCAGATCGAGCCCGAGTCACCAAACCTGAAATCAGGAAGCTCCCCCGAGGTTGAGATTACCTCACAACCTCTCCAGAAGCTCATCTAAACCCCACTGTCTTAGAGGAGTATCCGCAGGGGGTCGCATCAAGCTCCAAGAAATCAAGGGAAGTCAGATCGAGCGCCTGGCTAGATTAAGCACCTGAATATCGGAACCAAGACATTAATCTACCTCGCCATACATACCATATTCAACGACCTCTATGAAGGATCATGCTATGAAGATACAAAGATACACTGGATCATATCTGGAAATATTACGTACATGCAGAACAAGTATTAGAGTCTAAAGAGGAAACAAACTGATCTCCCCCAAGATATTCTCCATTCAGCTATTAACTAAAAGTCAATGACATTTAAACAAGGAATTCCGCCCGGTAAGGAAAAGAGAGACTGAGAAAATCAAGGGGAGAATCAATTGATTTAACCTACAAAAACTATGTATAAAAGCAAGGGACTACTTTTTGACAGATATACGAGAACAACCCTACTACACCCTAGAGAGATTGAAAGCGATTGAGAAGTATTTGTAAATGATACACCATTAATAAGAATAAAGAAAACATTTTCGTTTTCTTTTGTTCATTCTCTTTTGATGGTATTGATAATAGTATTTTTCTTTGTCATTTTTAACTAGCGCTGACTAGAATACATTCTACCTTGACCACCACCTCCGTGGTAGTGGTCTTTAGGGTGTTAATTGAGATTTCTCACCCCGAGCAAATTTTCCGTTAACACATATAATTTTTGGTTGAAAATTTCCGCCAAGCTAGAGAATTTTGAGAGAAAAAAAAAGTTTTTATTTGCTCTAGAAAAAAATTTGGCCAACTCATAGATATTGTGTATTGAATTCGGCCAAAGAAAAGAGAAAAGGGGAACGTTTTTGTTTTTGATAGTACACTAGTATCCTTTACATCAAAAGGATTTTGTGTACAAAATCGAATTAGATTCACACGAGTTTCAATCAAATAGATTGATAATTCACAAGTGACTGGACGTTTTTGGGTTTTCTCTTGGAGGATTATTGTGACTAACAAAGAAGAAGATTTTGTTTGTTTCATCCTCAGGTATACAATTAAAGAAAGGGAGCCCACACTCCAAGGTTATTCACGTTCGTGATTGGATCGGAAGATCTTGCAGATCCAATTCGACACTAGTTCAATTGTCACGAGAAAAAGGAACGATACTTTTAATTGTATGTCAATTAATCTAGGGTTAATGTTCTTTCTTTTAAAGGAATTTTTTTTTAAATATACCACCCAATTTTTCGCTTCCGCCTCATTTTGAACCATTTTCCCCTACAATATATAGCAAATAAAATCCTATACACTCACATGCATTCATTCACAAAAGCCTTCAGCTCATTCATCATAAAAAACAATCAATCAAAATCAAAATATCATCTACATGATACCAAAATTAAGGGCAATAACCTAGTCTAAAAGAGAAAATGAATTGTGCAATTTTAATCATGCAAAAATATGTTCAATTTAAAGCATCTTGGGTGGGTCTAAGATCTAAAGGTGGTTTAACCAAGTTTGGAAATTCTCTCTTTTTTATGACCCAAACAAGTTTTGATGGTTTCCTTATCTTTTCCTTGCTTTTGCTTACCACTTGGCTCACTAGGTCTTTCCTCACCCAATTATTCTTGACTTTAGGTGGACTCTTCCTATTCCTAGAGCCTTTCATATTCTTACGTTTATGACTCATTATAATATTTAGCTTTAACATGCTCTCTCTTTGTACAAGAGTAACACATGAGAGTATAGTTAGGAAATCTCCCTCTCTGTTGGTGACTTAGTGGCCCCGAGCAAGGATTCCTTGTCAGTGACTTGACCACTTGTTCCACTCTGCCCAACTCCATGATGTTGTCACACTCCTTGTCCTTTGCTATTTTGAGAGCTTCATCCTCTTGTTAAGAACTTGTTTGATTTCATCCAAAGCACTGACTCTCCATTTGCATATTCCTTGATTTATGAGCTGTCTCATCTTCAAATTCTTCCAATAGCCTCACCAAGTCTTTCAACTCTTTTAATGCTATATTTATTTCAACTTCAAATCTCTAGATTTGCATTCTTAATTCCTTGTTCTTGTCAGAGACTTCCCCATTCTTCTTCCAGAGTGTACCATTCTCCACTTTGAACAATTTGACCTCGAGTGTGAGTTATTTGTTTTTCTCTTGAAGCTCATCTATTTTCAACATTTCCAAGGCTTCCTTGTGTTCTAAATCCTTCTTTAAGAGTTGCACATTCTTCTCGTAATCTTCCCTCATTTCTTCTTTCTCTCGAGAAGTTTCCACTATTTTCTCTTGAAGCAAATCCTTCTCTTTCTTCAACAGCTCCATCGCTAACAGTAACTCTCTACCCATACTCATAAGCTCATTGTTCATCTCTTCCAACATCTTGCTTCGTTCTTCCTCAAAATTTATTAGTGATTCATCCTTTTCATCTTTCGAGCTCTTTGAGGATTTCACCGGTTTGGGCACTCCAAGATAGAAGCAACACTCATTGGTCGAGTTGTGAGGTTTAGAGGGCTAGTCTTTCTTCAATAGATATGAGACCCCTTTATGGCTTTGATTTGTGGCTTCGATGGATTTGTTGAAGTCCTCTTCAAAAATGGACTCTATTGCTTGGTCTGGCCAGGTAGGTGACACATGACTGTTGGAATTCCGCTTACATGCTTGTTATGCGTATTGGAGTAACTGAACGGTTTCATGTTGAGAAGCCTTATTTCGCTCATTTTCCTGAAGACTATTCTTCATGAAGTCTCTCATCTCGTCTTCAAACAGTTTGGACATTTGTTGGTACGATGAGATAGGCTGCTCAAAGGTATAGACCTCCCCATAGCTCCATGGGGAGCCTTGATTAGTCCTCGAATCCCTGTTATGAATATTCTTATAAGGCTCGTAACTTAACCCCGGATTTTTCCAAAAGAGATCCATAGAATCCTGAAACAAAATAAAACATGAAAAACACAAGCACAAACAAAACTACCAAAAATAATTGTTAACGGGAATTTTACTCGGGATGAGAAATCTCTGTTAACGCCCTCGAGACCACTACCACGTAGGTGGTGGCCGAAATTATTTATATATGTCACAATGGTTTATCTAGTGATAAATAAACAAGAACATTTTTATTTAACATGCATGGTACACGAGTACAAAGATTTTTCTCTCGTTTCTCTCAACTTTCTTTGGTAAATGATCTATTGCTAGTCGTATGCCTGTCGAATAGTAGTCTCCTTTTTTCGTTTCTTTTCTTTTCTATTTATACATGGTTTGTAGGTCAACAGACTGATTCTCCCTTGATTGTCTCAGTGATTGTCTCAGTCTCTTCCTTATCGGGTGGGATTTCTTGCGTTAAATCATTTGACTTTTAGATTGACGTCTGAATTGAGAGTATTGTGGTAGAGATCAGCTTGTTTCCTTTTGGATTTTATTATTTATGTAGATAACGCTTCCAGGTACGATTTAATTCATTCCTTGTATCCTTCCAGTATGATCCTTATAGGAGTCGTGGGACATGACGAATATGGTATGATGCATCAACCAGAGAGGTTGTTTAGTATTTCGACCTTGATGTCTGAGAAGTTTCATCCAGCTTGGAGCCAGATCTAGCTTCTCTTGACTCTTCCGAAGCTAGGCGTGGCCTTGACTGACCTTTTTGAAGCTGGGTGTGGCTTCGACTCACCTCGCGGCCTTCTAGGGACATTCTTCTGTGTCAATCGAGGTACATACGAGTTTCTTGAGCATTTGCAAGATGACCTTGACTTCGGGGAGCTTCTAGTTTTGATGATGCGGGCTAAGCCCAATCATTCCGGGTTCTATCTTGGATGTTTCCGGAGCTCGCCCTTGTTCTTGGGGTGGTATCGCAGTTCGGCTCTGGATAGAGAGGTCTCCTGGTGGAAGTTCTCGGGTTCAGGTTTTATCCCAGATGTTTCTGGAGCCCGCCCTTGTGCTTGGGGCGGCATCGTAGCTTGGCTCTAGATATATAGGTCTTTAGGTGAAACTTTCAGGTATGGAACCAGGTCTAGTAAGTGGAAAATTTCCCTTTGGTCCTTAGCCAATTTGGGCTATTAACAGAAGTCCCCTCTGACTTGAACACCAGACGTCGAGCTCAGGGTTGAGGTCAGATTCTCACTTTATTTGGGAAATCTTCCTCTTTTACCGTTACTGAAATTTTTGGAAATTTCTTCATTTGAGTGACCTGTTCTGAACCGACTATTTTATCTTCGAATTAATCTGATCACGTTACGGCAGTCCCCTGAGATTTTTTACCGTTACCAGGATCTTGGGGAGATCTTCCTCTTAACTGCGTAAATGATGTGGCATGAGATGATTAGCTCGCTTTAGAGTTTAACCCGGTTACGTTACCGAGTCAATTTTTACCGTTACCAAACGAGTATCCTGGTAACTTGAGCTGTTGCCTTTTTGCCTATATATATGCCTGTTTTCCTCCTCGTCTTCCTCACATCTTCTCGAGCGAAAAGAACCTTTTGTAGAGAAATATTTCCACAGTTTTTTTCCCAAGCTTGCTTCTTTCTTTATTCTTCGTCTTCTATTCTTTCTTCATTCTTCGTCTTCTATAATGTCGAAACACAGTCGTGATTCAAGTGATTCCATATTCGACGGCGAGGAGGTCGTCAGTCTTAGTCCGGGGAAGCGGGCTAGGAGGAGTTCTGACGGTGATGATTCACCGCCCACATCACAACGTCGGCGATCCAGTAGGAACGTATCTATCGGGACTGGGTTCTCCAATCATCCCGACCACCCTTTAGATATTGTTGATGATGATTCCGAAAAAGAAACGACTGGCGGTGCTGCGGGGGAGCGTCGGGTCTCGGCTCCTGGTCCCTCTGGGGAGCGGCCCCCTCCCTACGATTTCCGGGTCATCCCTGATTCCACCGTTGACCCGGTGTTGATCGACCGCTTGTGGTCAAAGTTTGGCATCCTCGACAGTGTATCCATCTCGGTGCCTCCCAAGAACTTCAAGTTTTTCAACCCCCCTAAAGGTGTGCTTCCGATCCATGTGGCCGCTCTTGAGAACGGGGTCAGGCTTCCCCTCCATTCGACCCTTCGGCGGGCTCTAAACGCCATCCAGCTCGCTCCCCTCCAGTTAACGCCGGGCTTCTGGAGGCATTTGATTGGCTTCCTTGTGTTATGGAGGGAGCAATGCCAGATGAGTAAAGTGACAAGAGAGCCGGGTGCGGAGGAGCTGGCGTATCTTTTTCAGATTGGGAGCTTGTCTGGGGCTCCTCGGGGTCAGTTCTACGCCAAGGCCAAGAACAAGCTCAATTTCATCGTTCCTGGTGCTTCGAAGAAGGATCCGGTATGGAAAGAAGAATGGATCCTAACGGGGGATGACTGGGGGAGCTCGATTTTCATCGGAGGGCATGAATTCGAGGTTCCTACGACTTTCAATGACAAGCCCTCCTGGGACCGAGACTCTCTGCCTGCCGAGTCTGAAGCCATCTTAAAGGCTATTCTAGCCCGGAGTTACCTGAATCCGATGTTCCCTACCGCTGAAGCTTTTGACCCTCGTAGGGTGAACAAATATCTACGGATTTCAGACACTATTCCTCGTAAGTATCCTTGTGTCGCTTCTTCTTATTACTTAGCTTGATTCTAACATTTTTTTTATCTGTTTATTCACAGTCTTTGTCATGGAGCCAGCCACCTGACACGTCTCGCACTCTCCTCAAGGTGGAGCTTCTCTTCCCTCTTCTGGGGTCGAGCCTGCCCTGGCTTCTTTTGTCTCTCCGGCTGGGTCTAAGATGGCCACTCTGGCCTCGCGGGCTTTTCCGGGCTTTGGGTAAAGCTCCCCAGGTAGTTGGCTCGACTGTTTCTGCCCCCTCAGCCATGGCTGCTAAAGTCGCTACGCCTTCGACTCAAACATCTGATTCAGCTGCGCTTCCAACAACCAAAGCCTCAGAGGTTTCTGGGAAAGATGTCGTTCCTAGGAAAGGTGTCGCGAAGGCTCCTTCCGACCGTTCCCGGCCTCAGTCGAGCTCGATAGGGCAGGATGAGGTCTTGGAGCAGTTCAAAGCATCCTGTTCGGGTGGTGGGATCTCTAAGATGGCTTCTATGCCTGTGGACGTCCTTATAACTAAAGGGTCTGCTATCTTGGCTGAGGTAATTGTATTGTCCTTCACGCACCTTTTTTTTGTTAACTCGTTCAGTTTCTAACTCGGGTTTTATATTTGTAGGCCTTTAAGGTCAATGTCGCGATGGGCCAGCAGGTAGCCCTTCTCCGTGATCGAGCTGTAAAAGCCAAAGCTGAAGCCGAGAAGGTCGGGGAACTGCTCAAGCAGGCTCGGTCTCTAGTGGAAGAGGTGACTTCCAGCCAGGGCAAAATTGAGCTCGAGATGGCCGAGCTTCGCTGCGATCATGAGAGGATGAAGCAATCTTTCGATCAGGAGCGTCTTCAATCTCTCCGGCGGGCTAGGTAGCTTGACTCCTGGAGATCTGAGGCTAGGAAGCTGGACCTAGAGAACCGGTCTCTGATTACGCAGGTGGCCAAGCTGCAAGCTGATGCGGAGACCTCCTTCAGCGATGGGTATTTTTATGCTTCCTTTCAGGCCGCAGAAGCTCTTCCTCCTCCTTTTGATTTGTCATCTATTGAGAGCTAGGATAGAGAGGAAATAATGCTCAAAGCTGCTGAGTTATCTCGTCCGGAAGGTGACAAGGTGGTCCCTTCTAGCCCGGTAAGAATTGGGATGCAGCCCACTCAGTCAGATCCCTCATTCCATCTTCCTTCCTTTATCCCCTCAGGTCCTGGGGAATCGTCCAGCAAAGTGATGTCCTCTCGATCCTAGGAGGACCAATCGGGAGCTGGTGAAGAGGTTAGGAGCCCATCTGATGATCCAGCTTTAACAGAGATGGAGGTCGATAGGAGCCAGATGGGGCCTTTGGCAGCTCTTCTCGACGCGGCTATTCCTCCTGAAGTTATGGATGTGATCAATGAAGTTTTGGAGGAAGAGCCAGCTGATCATTCTATAGAGCCTCTAAACGGAGGAGCAGTCAGCGAGGATAACCCAGATGGTCAGCTACCTATTGAGAACGTTGATGCTGAGGATCAGCAGGAAGGAGGAGGGCCAGCGGAGGGGAGCCATGATAGCCCCACAGCTTGAAGCGGAAGACTTGTTTTTGATTGCTCAGAAAAGAGGGTGGGCACCTGCTTTTCCATTGTCAGTTTTTCTTATTTTCCTTCTTCTTTTTGTAGCCCGAATTCGGGGGTTGGGCTCCCCATTTGGATGTAGCCTTATCGGGGGATAGGCTCCCTTTGTCCTAAATGATAAACTGACTCGCCTCTTTGAGAACTTTATTCTGCTTCTGGTCTTGAATGGTATCCAAAGTAGCATCAGTAGCATCAATTAAGATTCGTGTAGGCAATTATGATGATTTTGATCCTGCACACGAAAGCAAACATTATATACATGGGGTGATAACCCAACCAAGACATCAGGAATGCTACTTAGCTATTTCCTAGTCTTTGAGATCCGGCGGGCAACTATGCCTTACACTCAGATTCTTCTTGGGGGTGGTATCCCGACCAAGGCATCAGGAGGGCTATCGAGCTATTTCCTGGTCTCGAGATCTGGAAGGCAACTATGCTCTTACACTCAGATCCTTCTTGGGGGTGGTAGCCCGACCAAGGCATCAAGAGGGCTATCGAGCTATTTCCTGGTCTCGAGATCTGGAAGGCAACTATGCTTTTACACTCAGATTCTTCTTGGGGGTGGTAGCCCGACCAAGGCATCAGAAGGGCTATCGAGCTATTTCCTGGTCTCGAGATCTGGAAGGCAACTATGCTCTTACACTCAGATCCTTCTTGGGGGTGGTAGCCCGACCAAGGCATCAAGAGGGCTATCGAGCTATTTCCTGGTCTCGAGATCTGGAAGGCAACTATGCTTTTACACTCAGATTCTTCTTGGGGGTGGTAGCCCGACCAAGGCATCAGAAGGGCTATCGAGCTATTTCCTGGTCTCGAGATCTGGAGGGCAACTATGCTCTTACACTCAGATCCTTCTTGGGGGTGGTAGCCCGACCAAGGCATCATGAGGGCTATCGAGCTATTTCCTGGTCTCTAGATCTGGAAGGCAACTATGCTCTTACACTCAAATCCTTCTTGGGGGTGGTAGCCCGACCAAGGCATCATGAGGGCTATCGAGCTATTTCCTGGTCTCTAGATCTGGAAGGCAACTATGCTCTTACACTCAAATCCTTCTTGGGGGTGGTAGCCCGACCAAGGCATCAGGAGGGCTATCGAGCTATTTCCTGGTCTCGAGATCTGGAAGGCAACTATGCTCTTACACTCAGATCCTTCTTAGGGGTGGTAGCCCGACCAAGGCATCAGGAGGGCTATCGAGCTATTTCCTGGTCTTGAGAGGTTTATGTCGAATTCCCATTCAAGTGTATAGTCACTAACGTTGAACATAGTTGGAGAAAAAGATGGAAGAGAAAAAGAAAATGGCTTTATTGATGATTGAGATGTAGTACATCTTTATTAGGACCTGTAATGAAAACTAAGTGGGGGTAGTATGCTTGAGAACTCCTTTCAAGGGTAGAATTTCTTCAAGTGGTCTGCATTCCAAGTGTGATTGATGGGTCGTCCGTCCATGTCTTCGACTTTGTAAGCTCCATTACGAACAATTAGCTTTATCAAATATGGCCCTTCCCAATTTGGACTTAAGACTCCATCCGACCTTTTCCGAGTATTCAGTGTTACTTTCCTAAGTACCAGATCCCCTTCCTTGAATTTTCAGGCTTTAACCTTTTGGTTGAAGTATCTACCGATCCTGCTCTGGTAGATCGCCACTTTCTCTGCTACCTGGTTTTGCTTTTCTTCTAAGAGGTCTAGACTAGCCCGGAGCTTGACTTCGTTACTTTCGGGCTCAAAGTGCTGTACCCTGAACGAGGTCAGTTTATGCTCGATGGGGAGGACTGCTTCAACCCCAAAAACCAGGGAGTAAGGCGTTTCTCCAGCAGCTGTCTTTTTGGTAGTCCGGTATGCTCAAAGGACTTCTGGTAGCTCTTCGGCCCATTTACCTTTTCCTCTGCTGAAGCTTCTTCTTCAGAAGTTTCTTGATTGTCTTGTTGGTGGATTCCACCAGCCCATTAGTTTGGGGATGAGCCACTGAAACGAACCTGAGGTCGATCCCCAACCCCTGGCAGAAGTCTTTGAATCGGGCGTTGTCGAATTGCTTCCCTAGGTCGGCTACAATGATGAGAGGGGTCCCGAACCTGCATACCACGTTAGTCTTGATGAACTTGGTTGTATTCTTTTCTGATATTCGAGCTAGAGGCCCTGCCTCGACCCATCTTGTGAAGTAGTCAATAGCCACGATAGCATGTTTCATCTGTCCTGGAGCGGTAGGAAGTGGTCCAATTAGGTCGATTCCCCACATGGCAAAGGGGTAAGGTGAGCTGAGGGACGACAGTCGCTCGGGTGGCTGGTGGCTCAAGTTTGAGGTTCTTTGACAAGGTTCACAGGATTGCACAAAACTCTTTGCATCTTGATGGATGGTCGGCCAATAGTACCCCATACGAAGCACCTGATAGGCTAGAGCTTCCCCACCTATGTGGTTCCCACAATCCCCAGAATGGACCTCTCTCAATGCCTACTTAGCATCATCGGGATGCAAGCACCTAAGTAAGGGGAGGGATCTGCCCCTCCTGTAGAGGTATCCGTCCACCATACAGTATCAAACTGAGAGTCGCTTAACTCTTCGGGCTTGGTTGGGCTCTTCAGGAAGCTCTCCTTCAAGGAGATAGGTGACAATTGGGTCCATCCAGCAAGGTAGGCGATCCAGGGAACAAATTTCTCCATTTGGGGCTATGCTTGGCTGGGTGATTACTTGGAGGGGAATTCCCTTTGGTAGGGATTGGCCTCCGTTCGCCGCTCTTTTAGCCAGAACATCTGCGCGATGGTTTTGGTGTCAAGGCACCTGATCGATCTTAAGTCCATTAAATTTGCTTTTCAGCAACCGAGCTAGATTTAAGTAGGCCACCATATTATCTCCTTTTTCCTGGTAGACCCCAGTCACCTGGTTTACAACAAGCAACGAATCGCTCTTGACCTGCAGGTAGTCGGCCTTTAGCTCGATGGCTACCTTCATCCCGGCTAGGAGGGCTTCATATTCCGCTTCGTTGTTGGTAGCTTTAAACTCGAATCTGAAACAGTGACAGAATTCAGTTCCCTCCGGATCTATCAAAACTATGCCAGCTCCTCCCCTAGCTCGTCCGGATGCTCTGTCTGAAAAGAGGATCCATGGCTTGCAGCCCTCCGGCCAATTTTCGACCTCAAATATCTTCTCAGGATCCTCATTTGATACTGAGGGATCAACTGGATCTGGGATCGCTGAGAATTCTGCCACGAAGTCGGCTAAAGCCTGTGCCTTAATCAGTAGTCAGGGGCTTATACTTTAAGTCGAACTGAGTGAGCTCTAGTGCCCATAAAACTAACCTTCCTGACACATCTGGTCTTTGCAAGAATTGACGGAGGGGTTGGTCTGTTACCACTGCTATTGTGTGAGCTTGAAAATAGGGACGGATTTTCCTCTATGAGATCACCAGAGCATAAGCGAGCTTCTCCAGGAGAGCGTAGTTCCTTTCTGATTTGGTCAAGGCATGACTCACATAGTATATGGGTCTTTGAAAACCGTCGCTACAATCCTTGGCCAAAGCCCCGCTTACTGCAGTTTCTGATACAGCCAGGTAAATCTGCAGCTCATCTCCGAGAACCGGCTTGACTAACAAAGGGGGGCTTGTTAGGTATTCCTTCAAAGCTTGAAACGCATGCTCGCTCTCCTGGCTCCATTTCATGTTCTTCCCTTGTTTGATGGCCTTGAAGAAAGGAAGGCATTTATCGGTGGAGTGAGAGATAAACCTGTTGAGTGCTGCCACCCGTCCAGTCAGGATCTGTACTTGCTTGAGCGAGGTCGGGGATTCCAAGTTAGGATAGCTTTGATTTTTTCTGGGTTGGCTTCGATACCTCTCTCATGAACCATGAAGCCCAGGAACTTTCCTGCCGTTACCCCAAAAGCACATTTGGAAGGGTTCAAACGCATCTGCTTTTCCCTCAATATGAGGAAGGTTTTGCGAAGGTCTTCCTGATGTCCCTTTGTGGTTGGGGATTTCGTGATCATGTCGTCGATATATACTTCCATCGTCCTCCCTATCTCGGTCTTGAACAATTTGTTAACCAGCCGCTGGTATGTGGCCCCTGCATTCTTCAAACCAAACGGCATCACCTTGTAGCAGTATAAGCCCTGCCCAGTAATGAAACTGGTCTTATCTTGGTCAGCCGGGTGCATTTTAATTTTGTTGTATCATGAGAACGCATCCATAAAACTCAAAAGTTTATTTCCGGATGTGGAGTCAACCAGCTGGTCGATCTTTGGCAAAGGAAAACTGTCTTTCGCACAAAGCCCGGTTGAGGTCGGTGTAGTCGACACACATACACCAATTTCCATTCGCCTTCGTGACCATGACTACGTTGGTGATCCATTCGGGGTAACGTACCTCTCTGACGAACCCTGCTTTGATCAATTTATCAACCTCTTCCTGTACCGCCGCGTTCCTATCAGTGTTGAAATGACGCCTCTTCTGCTTGACAAGCTTGACCGTTGGATCTACTGCTAGCCGGTGGGTGGCCAACGATGCCGGGATTCCAGGCATTTCATTATGGTTCCAGGTGAAGATGTCGCTGAATTCCCTGAGAAGATCAACCAGTCCTCTTTTTACTTCTGGATCAAGGGCGGCTCCGACCTTGACGGTCTTGGAGGGATCCTCAGTCCTGACGGATATCTCTTCTAGTTTATCCACGGGCTGCCCGTTGGCCCATTCCTTACCCCTTTTATCCTCGTAGGGCATGATAGGTTCATCCTCCGGATGCCCAATATGTTCTGCGGGCTCCTTCTCCTCCTGGATTATCTGGGATGTGGCCATGTCTTCTTGGATTACTGTCACCTGTACACACTGCTTTACTAGGGCTATAGGATTGGCAAATACTGCGTAGCATTTCCTGGCTACCTGCTGGTCTCCGCTTACCTCTCCTACCTTGGTTCCAACAGAGAATTTCAAAACGTTGTGGTATATGGACAAGACTCCCTTGAGAGAGGACATGAAAGGTCTCCCTAAGATGGCGTTGTAGGCCGATGGGGTGTCCACCATAACAAAGTCGGTCATTACGTTCTGTTGGAGTGGGGTGACTCCGATGATTACTGGGAGGATCATTGACCCCACTGGTATGATCGAGTCCCCAGTGAAACCGTAAAGTGGAGTGGTACAGCTGTTGTAGCAATGTTGCTTCAGGTTCAGTTTTTCTAGGGTATCTTTGAAGAGGATATCGACACTGCTTCCTGTATCCACGAGCACGCGAAGGACCAGACAGTTGGCGATCTGTATCGTGATGACCATAGGATCATCATGAGGTTGCATAGTGTTGAAGACATCTGCTTTGGTGAACACGATCTGAGCTGACTGAGCGGGCTCTGTCGGGCTCTGGCTGACTTTGAAGATCCCCCGGCTCTCTCCAAGGCGGGGAACCTTTCTTGCGTGGTTTTTCCAGGAGTTATTGGAAACGCCGGCCAAGGTAGGACCCCCGCTAATAGTGTGTATCACCTGGATCTGTTGCATTAAGTCAGCCTGCTCCCCTTTCCTCTTTTCTGCGTCCTCGCGGATTTCAGCTTGTACTTCCCTTCCAGTTCTGATATTATCTCTGACCTGTTGTAAAAATTCAATCAGGCATCCTCCCCTTATCAGGGCCTCAATCTAGTTGCGCAAGTTATAGCACTCCGAAGTGTTATGGCCCACGTCTTCGTGAAAGTCGCAGTACTTGTACTGGTTTCTCCTGTCGGCTGGGGCCTTCATGGGAGCGGGCTTTTGGAGCAACCCTTTATCCCGTATGGCAAGGTAGACCGTTTCCCTGGATGCATTCAATGGGGTATAGTGGTCAAACCCTTTTTCCTCTTGTATTACTGGAGCCACGGTCCTGGGAGGCGGGGAAGCCCGGGGAGGGGTTCGTTTTGCTGGATATCTTTCTTGCCTATGCGGAGGAGCAAAGGGGTGATAGGTCGACCTGTTGGGAGGCTTATTCTGAGCTCTCTGCACCGGCTCAAATTCGGGGGCTTCTTTCTTCAAACGTTTTGCCGTTCTCATGTCGTCATGCTCTATCTTGACCTTGAGTTGTTCGACGATCTCGACCTGCTCAAGAGCCCGATCATAGGCCTCATGGTAAGTCTCGGGAGGTCTTTTGGCGAAAGAATGGAAAAGCTTTCCTGCCTAGAGGTTTCGCCTAAAGTTGGCGAGGGTTTCTTTTTCGGTGAAAACTCCCATTTGTATGACTTCTTTGTGAAACCGCTCCATGTATGATCGAAGAGTTTCACTCTGTTCCTGGATCACATATTGGAGGTGTATGGGATCTTTCGGGCGAGGTTTAACTCCCTGGAATTGTGAGCAAAAATCGGTTGACAATTTTGTGAAAGAATCCACGCTACCAACGGGCAGTTTCCTGAACTAGGTTTTCGCATAGTCGGTCAAGGTTGTTGGAAACATCCTGCACATGGCTGCTCTGGTATTGTTTTGGACCTCCATCTGTTGAACGAAGCTCTCTAAATGGCTTAGAGGATCTTCCGTTCCAGAGAACTTATCTGCTGGCATTTTGAATTTTGGGGGGAGCTCTGCTTCCCGGATCCTCCTAGTGAAGGGAGCGTTCGTCTCGCTCAGGGGATTCTTTTTGTCTTCCTTACTCTTTCCCTTCCTTATCTGCTGGACCTCCTTTTGTAGCTTTGCCAGATGATCCCTCAGTCGTTTATTTCCAGGTCTCTTCCAGTTATCCTCAGATTCCTCACTGTCGAACCTTTCTGATGAACTGGCAATTTCTATCCGGTCCTCCTCCTGGACATGATCCATTCGGGGAGTTTGTCGACTTTCCTCCTCTAGGGCCCGGGTAGTTCTCCTAGATGTAGTTGGATGAGATAGCTCTCGCGGCTTCCGGGTAAAAACATCCGCGGCAGACTTGACTAGCCGAGGTTGATATTGTGAAAGTCTTTTAGGAACTGGGGGCATGGGTCCCAGCCTATCCCGGATCGAACGTTGGGGCCCTGATCTATCTCGAGCCGGCTCGAGAGGAGGAGGACCTAGGTGATCAAAAGCAGGTGGTCTAGCTCCGAGCCTACTCGGCTCTCCCTGATCATTCAGGTGGGTCGGTTGGACTGTGATGCCTTCAGCGAGGAGGCGGACGCAGATGGATTCTACGAAGGCCGCCGCTTGTTGGTCGAGCGCTGCCTGGCTCACTATGGGGTGGCCAGCAGTCCGTGTATTGGTTGTCTGGATCGGAGCTTGACTACTATATCCAGACTTTCTCCCCCTTCCCGGAGCCTTTCGGTTTGGCCTCGCCGGGGATTGCTCCGGGACTCTGTGCTGGCCTTCGGAGGAGCGGAGCCTCATAGTTCCTATAAAACAATGAAAATATAAATACAAACGATTGGTTAATTGAGTGTAGAATTTCGTTCCCACAGACGGTGCCAGAAAGTGTTAACGGGAATTTTACTCGGGATGAGAAATCTCTGTTAACGCCCTCGAGACCACTACATCGTAGGTGGTGGCCGAAATTATTTATATATGTCACAATGGTTTATCTAGTGATAAATAAACAAGAACATTTTTATTTAACATGCATGGTACACGAGTACAAAGATTTTTCTCTCGTTTCTCTCAACTTTCTTTGGTAAATGATCTATTGCTAGTCGTATGCCTGTCGAATAGTAGTCTCCTTTTTTGTTTCTTTTCTTTTCTATTTATACATGGTTTGTAGGTCAACAGACTGATTCTCCCTTGATTGTCTTAGTGATTGTCTCAGTCTCTTCCTTATCGGGCGGGATTTCTTGCGTTAAATCATTTGACTTTTAGATTGACGTCCGAATTGAGAGTATCGTGGTAGAGATCAGCTTATTTCCTTTTGGATTTATTACTTATGTAGATAACGCTTCCAGGTACGATTTAATTCATTCCTTGTATCCTTCCAGTACGATCCTTATAGGAGTCGTGGGACATGACGAATATGGTATGATGCATCAACCAGGGTGGTTGTTTAGTATTTTGACCTTGATGTCTGAGAAGTTTCATCCAGCTTGGAGCCAGATCTGGCTTCTCTTGACTTTTCCGAAGCTAGGCGCGGCCTTGACTGACCTTTTTGAAGCTTGGTGTGTCTTCGACTCACCTCACGGCCTTCTAGGGACATTCTTCTGTGTCAATCGAGGTACAGACAGGTTTCTTGAGCATTTGCAAGATGACCTTGACTTCGGGGAGCTTCTAGTTTTGATGATGGGGGCTAAGCCCGATCATTCCGGGTTCTATCTTGGATGTTTCCGGAGCTCGCCCTTGTTCTTGGGGTGGTATCGCAGTTCGGCTCTGGATAGAGAGGTCTCCTGGTGGAAGTTCTCGGGTCCGGGTTTTATCCCAGATGTTTCTGGAGCCCGCCCTTGTGCCTGGGGCGGCATCGTAGCTTGGCTCTGGATATAGAGGTCTTTAGGTGAAACTTTCGGGTATGGAACCAGGTCCAGTAAGTGGAAAATTTCCCTTTGGTCCTTAGCCAATTTTGGCTATTAACAATAATAAAAAGACACTAAATGAAAACTTAAACAACAATAAAACTAATATCAAAACGAATCTAACCACTACTATGCTCGCTGATCCCCGGTAGTGGTACCATTTTAATGGATTGCCATTTTTGGTATAAAAATTGTCCGTCAAAAGAATTTGTGAAGACCTCAAATGTGCTCAAAAACACTTTTAAAACGAGTACACTGGCAAGTGAGGTATCGTCCAAAAGGATCATAGGATAGCAATGATTAAACTGACACTTTAATATTAGTAATGCAATGAAAAGTAAATGGTTCAATGGTTTGGAGAATTAACACTAAAATGCAAATGAAAAATAAATCTAAAACGAGATCTACACTAAGAAAATGAGAATGCGAAGTGATAAGTAATGATACGAGATATGGAAGTCTATGCAAGTCGTACACGAATAGTGGGCAATCCATTCTCTTAAGAACCGACTCGATCTATTTAGGGCCAATCTACCTTTAAGTGTGGTTGTGACGAGTGGATTTTTGTGTCATTGAAAGCATCGTCAAACATTTATAATAAAATCAACCTTGCTATAAGGCACGAGTCAAAAGACATATATAGAAATAAAACTAGTACAGCGTGCAAGCAAGGGTATCGTTCCGTAGGGATGTGTTTGTTAACCGTTTCAAGTTTTAGAGTTTAGGGAAATCATGTAAATAGAATGCGGAAAGGGTGAGAATGGTGTGTGAAATGGTGTTGTGTGTGTGTGTGTGTGTAGAAAATGTAAAGAAAAATAATATAAAAATAAATAAGAGAATATGGAGGGGTGAGAATTGTGATTAAATGAGAAATAATAAAAGGGTGGATAAGAGAGATGCATGAAAGTGGTCACACAAGGGTTTACAAGTTCACAATACATAAGTGCACACAAGTGGGTTGTTAGACATTAAGTTCATCCAATTTAAGTTAAGGGTTCGTTCTTGCCTCAATCCGATTTATACCCATTCATAGAGCTAACGGTTGAAGAGTGTGTCGAGAGCCTCTCAAACACGAAACCGCAACCGACATTTGTGAACCAATTCTACAAACCAATGCTAGATTGAGCCCCAATACTAACATGGTAATTGTAAAATGGCAACTTTAGGTGTAATGAATGTGGAAAGAGTAATTGTTACTCCAACCATAACTTACCTAGACCCCCTAGCACAAGAAATAGCTGGATTCCCAATTATTGTAACTCCAACCACAACTCACCTAGAGCCCCTAGCGTGAGAAGTAGCCAAAGTCCAATTTATAGCAAAAACAATGAACCAAACCTCTTTAAATATGGCAATTAACAAGTTCATTCATTCTTCCTAGCTAATTAGTCAAGTCTATGCCCAGAATGGCCTTTCCAATGGCACAATCCTAACTCTAATTCACTCTAATCCATCCATACACATGCAAATTCGACTTTCCATCAACATACACACACAAATGGGACATTTGATTACAACTACTCCTACAATTACATTAATCTACTCCTAATCTCATTCATGAACATATATTAATTTCCAATCTCCATAAACAAGCATTTCAAGATAGAGATATATTCAATAAAAGCAAGAATGAATCAAAACACAAATTAGATATAAAAACAACCACACATTATATTGAGCACAAATTAGGTTTACAAATATTCCCAAGTGGGGGTTTACACAATTAAGAAAACATAAAATATAAAGAGAATGAGTTTAAAGGAGACAACCCCTGAAGCAATCCCTCCAAGTGCTCCATAAATCCCTAGCTCAAAATTGGTCATAGACCACTCCTATCTCCTTGCAATCAACTCTCAAATGTGGTGGGTGATGGGTAGAAATGGTGTGGGAGAGACATCCATGGAGGAAAACCTCCATGGATGCTCTTGAAAGCTCTCTCTCTCTCTCTCTCTCTCTCTTAATTGGTGAAGAAGATAAAGTTTGGGTCTGAAAAATTATGAAGAGAGGAGAGGAAAAGGTGTTTATATAGTGTTAAGAGGTTAGGGTATGAATTGGTAGTGAATGTATGAAACTTCCCCTGAAAATTCGCCAGAATTGGCCTCTCGCTAGTCGATCGGCGGTTGGATCAGTGGTTGGGGTGATCGCCTTTCTGACCGCCGAATTATTGGTGTTCTTCTGGACTAAAATGGCGGTTGAAACGGCGGTCATGGTGTGACCGCCGAATTGGGAGCCAAACTTCTGGGACCTACTGTCTTCAAAAGGCGGTTGGAACGGCGGTCAGGTGACCGCCGAACTGACCTCCGAATGTCTTCTTTTCTGCACTCGTCCCGTAAGCTGCTAGAAGTTAGAGGGGGTTCTTCCACGGACTCAGTGTCACATTCTGGCTCGGCAACGGATCAACCATGGATCACAACTGGGCTTAGATCACGCCGCGGTCTGTGTCAACGGTGAGGCGCAACACTCTGAACCTTCCAATTATTCTCTTTTTCGGCTCTTATTGCCTCCCAAACTGTTCTTTAAGCTCAAAATCATATTGTAGGGAATATGTACCTACACATGGCTGAACGGACACATTATATGCAAAATACACTCGGAAACGAGAACAAACGATAGCAAAGAGGGGGGGACCTAAAATAGGTATAAAATAGTCCAACCAGGTTGTAAAACCCCTCTATCCTCATCCACAACTCAACCATTGGATTGATGAATTGAGTGTAAGGAATAGTCTAATTAAGCCTAGGTAGGTTACTTAGCCGAGATGGCTTGGATTGAAGTGCTCACAATCCATCCCTTCAATTCAAGTGAGCTTGTTTGAAAATCACCTTAAGTGTATATGGTTTTGACATCTAACATGTGCTAAGAGTTGGAGTGCCTACTCAACCCAATAAGACATCACAATATAACATCTATTAAGAATTGAGAGTTGGAGTGCCTACTCAATCCAAGAAGAGTTTCAAATGCATTATAAGCTCAGATTCAACCTCTAAGTGAATTTGAGAGTTGGAGTGCCTACTCAATCCATAAAGAATTTCAATTAAAAGTTAAAATACTTTGTTAATAGCCAAAATTGGCTAAAGACCAAAGGGAAATTTTCCACCCTCCAGGCCTGGCTCCATGCCCGAGATCATCCACCAGGAGACCATGTTACCCCACAGCCGAGCTACGACATCGCCTTGCAGGAACAAGAACGGGCTCCAGAAACATCCAGAATAGAGCCAGGAATGATCAGATCAAGCCGGAGTCACCGAGCCTGAAAACAGGAAATTCACCCTGAAGTCGGGATTACCTCGTAACTTCTCCAGAAGCTCGCCAGTACCTCGTTAACATAGTAAGGTGTCTGCAGGAGGATGCACCTAGCTTCAAAAGGTCAAGGGAGGATAAACCTAGCTTTTGATTAGATGAAATTCCTTTATATCAGGGCTAGAACACTGATCGACCTCACTACCTGATGTACCCCACCACATTACATGCCATATTCGACGATCCCTACGGGAGAACATGCTAGACCTGAAGACACACATGATCATATCTTAAGACATTACATGCGTACAGAACAAATAATAGAGTCCAAGTAGGAAACAAATTGATCTCCGCCAAGATATCCACGATTCATCAATTAACTCAAAGTCAATAACATTTAAAATGAAAATCCCGTCCGATGAGGAGGGGAGAGATGGAGAAACTCAAGGGCAGAATCATTTGGTTTAACCTACGAAGACATTGTATAAAGGATGACTTCCTCCTTCTAAAAGAGAGACGACTATTCGACAGGCACACAACAAGTACCGAACGACACCCTAGAGAAACATGAGAGCAATTTGAGAGTGAGAGACATGTGTATCACATATTATCAATAGAGGAAGCCTTTTTTGATTCTTTTGAGTAGCTAACAATATCATTGTATTCCTTGTCATTTCATTAGGCATTGTTATATATATATATGTTCTACCTTGGTCATCACCTACGTGGTAATGATCTCGAGGGTACTAACTGAGATTTACTGCCCCGAGCAAAATTTCCGTTAACACTTTCTGGCGCTGTCTGTGTGAAGTAAACCTACACCCAGTTAATCAGATCAACTATTTGCATTTACATTTTCGTTGTTTTACAGGAACTATGAGGCTCCGCTCTTCCTAAGGCCAACATGGAGTTTTAGAGCAACCCCCGACGAGGCCTACGCGAAAAGCCCCAAGAAAGGGGAGAAAGTCAGGATATGGCAGTCAAGCTCCGGTCCAAACAACTAATGCACGGGCTTCTGGCCACCCTATAGTGAGCCAGCCCGCGCTCGATCAACAAGCGGCAGCCTTCGTGGAAACTGTCTGCATCTGCCTACTCGCTGAAGGCATCACGGTCCAGCCAACCAACCTGAATGATCAGGGAGAGCCGAGCAGGTTCGGAGCTAGGCAGCTTGCCTTCGATCGCCTGGGACCTCCTCTTCCAGAGCTAGCTCGAGACAGGTCTGGGCCCCAACTTTTGATCTGGGATAGGCTGGGACCCATGCCCCCAGTTCCGAAAAGACCTTCACAATATCAACCCAGGCGAGTTAAGTCCACCGCAGATGCTTTGACCCAGGAGCAATGAGAGCTATCCCACCCAACTGCATCAAGGAGGAACGCCCGGGCCCAAGAGGAGGAGAGTAGACAAACTTCCCAAATGGATCCTCTCCATGAAGGGGACCGGATAGAGGTTGCCAGTTCATCAGAGAGACTCGATAGTGAAGAATCCGAGGTCAATTCAAAGAAACCCAGGAATAAGCGACTGAGGGATCAGTTGGAAAAGCTGCAGAAGGAGGTCCAGCATATAAGAAAAGGAAAGAATAAGGAAGATAAAAAGGGTCCCTTGAGTGAGATGAACTCTCCCTTCACTAGGAGAATCCGAGAAGCGGAGCTCCCACCAAAATTTAAAATGCCAGCAGATAAGTTCTCCAGAACGGAAGATCCTCTAAGCCACCTGAAGAGCTTTGTTCAACAGATGGAGGTCCAGAAAACTACCAGAGCAGCTATGTGTAGGATGTTTCCAACAACCCTAACCGACTACGCTAAAACTTGGTTCAGGAAGCTGCCCGCTGGTAGCGTGGCCTCTTTCACGAAGTTATCAACAGATTTTTGCTCGCATTTCCAAGGGATCAAACCTCATCCGAAAGATCCCATACACCTCCAATATGTGATTCAGGAACGAAGTGAGACACTTTGATCGTACGTGGAACATTTTCACAAAGAGGTCATACAAATTGGAGTTTTCACCGAGAAAGAAACTCTCGCCAACTTCAGGCGAAACCTATGGGCGGGAAAGCTTTTCTGCTCCTTCGCCAAGAGACCTCCCGAGATTTACCAGGAAGCCTACGATCGGGCTCTTCAGTAGGTCGAGATCGACGAGCAACTCAAAGTCAATACGGAACACGACGACATAAGAACGGTTAAGCATCCGAAAAAAGAAGCCCCCAAATTTGAGCCAGCTCAGAAAGCTCAGAATAAACCTCCCAATAGGTCAACCAATCGCATTCCCGCTCCTCAGTACATGCAGGAAAAATATCCAGCAAGTCGAACCCCTCATCGGGCTTCACCACCTCACAGGACCGTGGCCCCCATAATGCGAGGGGAGAAAGGGTATGACTACTACACTCCTTTGAATGCTTCTAGGGAAACGGTCTACCTTGCTATACGAGACAAGGGGCTACTCCAAAAGCCTGCTCCCATGAAAGCCTCAGCTGACAGGAGGAACCGGTACAAGTACTACGACTTCTATGAAGACGTGGGCCATAACACTTCAGAGTGTTATAATTTACGCAACCAGATTGAAGCCCTGATAAGGGGGGGATGCTTGATTGAGTTTCTACAGTAGATCAGAGATAATATTCGGATTGGAAGGGAGATACAAGCCAAGATCCATGAGGATGCAGAGAAGAGAAAGGGGGAACAAACTGACTTAATGCAACAGATCCAGGTGATACACACCATCAGCGGATGTCCCACACTGGCAAGCACTTCCAATAATTCCCGAAAAAACTACGCGAGGAAGATTCCCCGCATCGAAGAAAGCCGGGAGTCTTTAAGGTCAGCCAGAGCCCGATAGAGGCCTCCCAGTCAGTACAGATCGTTTTCATTGAAGCAGATGTCTTCAACACCATGCAACCTCATAATGATCCCATGGTGATCACAATACAGATTGCCAACTGTCTGGTCCATCGCGTGCTCGTAGATATGGGTAGTAGTGTAGATATCCTCTTCAAGGATACTTTGGAAAAATTAAATCTGAAGCAACGGTGTTATAATAGCTGTACAACTCCACTTTATGGGTTCACTGGAGATTCGATCATACCAGTGGGGTTGATGATCCTCCCAGTAATCATCGGAACCACCCCTCTCCAATAGAATATTATGACCGACTTTGTTGTGGTTGACACCCCATCGGCCTACAACGCCATCCTAGGGAGACCATTCTTATCCTCCTTAAAGGGAGTCTTGTCCAAATACCACAACGTCCTGAAATTCCCAGTTGGAACCAAAGTGGGGGAGGTACGCGGAGACCAACAGGCAGCTAGGAAGTGCTACGTAGTGTTTGCCAATCCTACAGCTTTAGCAAAACAATGCGTACAGGTAGCATTGGTCCAAGAGGACATGGAAACATCCCGGATAATCTAGGAAGAGATGGAGCCCGCGGAGCATCCCGAGCATCCAGAGAACGAACCTATTATACGTTATGAGGAGGAACGGAGCAAGGAGTAGGCTAGCGGACAGCCCGTAGATAGACTAGAAGAGATACCCATCAGAGATGACGACCCCTTCAAGGTTGTCAAGGTCGGGGCCACCTTTGAACCAGAAATGAAAGAAGGTTTAATTAATCTTCTTAGAGAATTCAGCGACATCTTCGCTTAGAGCCATGATGAAATGCCTGGAATCCTGGCATCATTGGCCGCCCATCGACTAGCGGTAAATCAAACAATCAAGCCCGTCAAACAGAAGAGGCGTCACTTCAACGCTGAGGTTCATGAAGAGGTAGATAAATTGATCAAGGCAGGGTTTATCAGAGAAGTACGCTATCCTGAATGGATCACCAACGTGGTCATGGTTACGAAGGCGAATGGGAAGTGGCGTATGTGTGTCGATTACACCAACCTCAACCTGGCATGTCCAAAAGACAGTTTTCCTTTACCAAAGATCGACAAGCTGGTTGACTCCACGTCAGGGAATAAACTCTTGAGTTTTATGGACGCGTTCTCAGGATACAACCAAATTAAAATGCACCCGGCTGACCAAGATAAAACCAGTTTCATTACTGGGCAGGGCTTGTATTGTTACAAGGTGATGCCGTTTGGTTTGAAGAACGCAGGGGCTACATACCAGCCGTTGGTTAACAAGCTGTTCAAGATGGAAGTATACATCGACGACATGATCATAAAGTCACCAACCGCAGAAGGACATCGGGAAGACCTTCGTAAGACCTTTCTCATACTTAGAGAAAACCAGATGTGGTTGAACCCCTCCAAGTGTGCCTTCGGGGTAACAGCGGGGAAGTTTCTAGGCTTCATGGTTCATGAGAGAGGTATAGTGGCCAACCCAGAAAAAATCAAAGCTATCTTGGACCTGGAATCCCCAACATCACTCAAACAGGTACAAATTCTGACTAGATGTGTAACGGCGCTCAACAGGTTTATTGCTCGCTCCACCGATAAATGTCTCCCTTTCTTCAAAGCCATAAAACAAGGGAAAAACATGAAGTGGAGCCAGGAGAGTGAGCAAGCTTTCCAAGCATTGAAAGAATACCTAACAAGCCCACATTTATAGGTCAAGCCAGTTCTCGGAGAAGAGCTGCAGATCTACCTGGCCGTCTCTGAAACTGCAGTAAGCAGAGCTTTAGCCAAGGAGTGTGGCGATGGTTTTCAAAGACCCATTTACTATGTGAGTCATGCTTTTACCAAGTCAAAGAGGAATTACTTTCTCCTGGAAAAGCTCGCTTATGCTCTAGTGATCTCAGCGAGGAAGCTCCGTCCCTATTTTCAAGCTCACACAATAGCAGTGGTGACTGACCAACCTCTCCGCCAATTCTTACAAAGACCAGACGTGTCCGGAAGGCTAGTCTTATGGGCCCTAGAGCTCACTCAGTTAGATTTAAAGTATATGCCCCGGACCATGATTAAGGCATAGGCTTTGGCTGACTTCGTGGCAGAATTTTCAGCGGTCCCAGATCAAGAGAATCCCTCAGCACCAAATGAGACTCGTGAAAAGACATCCGAGATCGACAATTGGCCGGAAGGCTGCAAGCCATGGACCCTCTTTACAGATGGAGCATCCGGACAAGCTAGGGGAGGGGCTGGCATAGTTTTAATAGACCCAGAGGGGACTGAATTCTGCCACTATTTCAGATTCGAGTTTAAAGCCACCAATAATGAAACAGAGTACGAAGCCCTCCTAGCCGGGATGACAGTAACCATTAAACTAGAGGCCGATTACCTACAAATCAAGAGCGACTCATTGCTTCCTACCTAAAGTGACTGGGGTGTACAAATCAAGAGTCAATTAGGTGACTGGGGTGTACCAGGCAAAGGGAGATAATATGGCTTCCTACCTAAAGCTAGCCCAGTTGCTAAAAAGTAAGTTTAAGGGGTTTAAGATCGATCAGGTGCCTCGACATCAAAACCACCGCGCAGATGTTCTGGCTAAGATAGCTGCAAATGGAGGCCAATCCTCACGACGAGGAATTCCCCTCCAAGTGATCTCCCAACCAAGCATAGCCACAAATAAAGAAACATGCTCTCTAGATCGCCAGCCTTGCTGGATGGACCCGATCGCTGCCTACCTTCTTGAGGAAGAGCTCCCCGAAGAGCCAGGCCAAGCCCGAAGAATTAAAAGACTCACGGTCCGATATTTTTTGGTAGACGGGTACCTCTATAGAAGGGGCAGATCCCTCCCCTTACTTAGATGATTGCATCCTAACGATGCTAAATGGGCACTAAGAGAGGTCCACTCTGGGGTCTGTGGGAACCACATAGGTGGGGAAGCTCTAGCATATCAGGTGCTTCGTATGGGGTACTATTGGCCGACCATCCACCAAGACGCAAGGAGTTTTGTTCAATCTTGCGAGCCATGTCAAAGAACTTCAAACTTGAACCACCAGCCACCTGAGCGACTGTTGTCTCTCAGTTCACCTTATCCCTTTGCCATTTGTGGAATTGATCTAATTGGACCACTCCTCACTGCTCCTGGACAAATGAAACATGCTATCGTGGCTATCGACTACTTCACAAGATGGGTAGAGGCAGGGCCTCTTTCTCGGATATCATAAAAGAATACGACCAAGTTCATCAAAACCAACGTGGTATATAGATTCGGACCCCTCTCATCACTATAGCTGACCTGGGGAAGCAGTTCGACAACGCCCGATTCAAAGATTTATGCAAAGGATTGGGGATCGACCTCAGGCTCACTTTAGTAGCCCATCCCCAGACTAACGGGCTGGTGGAATCCACCAACAAGACTATCAAGAAACTTCTAAAGAAGAAGCTATAATAGAAAAAAGGCAAATGGGCCGAATAATTGCCAGAAGTCCTATGGGCATACCGGACTACAAAGAGAACAGCTACGAGGGAGACACCTTACTCCCTGGCATTCAGAGTTGAAGCGGTCCTCCCCATCGAGCATAAATTAACCTCGTTCAAGGTACAACACTTTGAGCCCGAAAGTAACGAGGTCAAGCTCCGGACTAATCTGGACCTCCTGGAAGAGAAACAAGACCGGGTAGTGGAGAGAGTGGCAATCTACCAAAGCAAGATCTCTAGATATTTCAACCGAAAGGTCAGAGCCCAGAATTTCAAAGAAGGGGATCTGGTGCTTAGGAAAGTGACCCTAAATACTCGAAAATGGTCAGATGGAGTCTTAAGCCCTAATTGGGAAGGGACATATTTGATAAAGCTAGTTGCTCGCAATGGAGCCTACAAACTCGAAGACATGGACGGACGACCCATCGACCACACTTGGAATGCAAATCGCTTGAGGAAATTCTACCCTTGAGCAGGGAGGTTTTCAAGCAGACTACCCCCATTTAGGTTTCGTTAGAATCCCTAATAAAGATATACTACATCTCGATCATCAATAATGTCATTTTTCTTTTTCATCTTTACCTTTAACTATGTTCAACATCAGTGTCTACATCCTTGAGTGGGAAATTCAACATGGACACTTCAAGACCAGTGATTAGCCGGGGAAGCCCCCTCGCTACCTCCTAATGCCTTGGTCGGGTTACCACCCCCAAGAAGGGTCTGAGTGTAAGAGAAGAGTTGCCATCCAGATCTCGAGACCAGGAAATAGCTAAATGGCCCTCCTGATGCCTTTGTCGGGCTACCACCCCCAAGAAGGGTCTAAGTACAAGAGCATAGTTGCCATATAGATCTCGCGACCAGGAAATAGCTACATAGCCCTCCTGATGCCTTGGTTGGGCTACCACCCACAAGAAGGGTCTGAGTGTAAGAGCATAGTTGCCATCCAGATCTCGAGACCAGAAAATAGCTAAATAGCCCTCCTGATGCCTTGGTCGGGCTACCACCCCCAAGAAGGGTCTGAGTATAAGAGCATAGTTGCCATCCAGATCTCGAGACCAGGAAATAGCTAAATAGCCCTCCTGATGCCTTGGTCGGGCTACCACCCCCAAGAAGGGTCTGAGTATAAGAGCATAGTTGCCATCCAGATCTCGAGACCAGGAAATAACTAAATAGCCCTCCTGATGCCTTGGTCGAGCTACCACCCCCAAGAAGGGTCTGAGTGTAAGAGCATAGTTGCTATCCAGATCTCGAGACCAGGAAATAGCTAAATAGCCCTCCTGATGCCTTGGTCGAGCAACCACCCCCAAGATGGGTCTGAGTGTAAGAGCATAGTTGCCATCCAGATCTCGAGACCAGGAAATAGCTAAATAGCCCTCTTGATGCCTTGGTCGGGCTACCATCCCCAAGATGAGTCTGAGTGTAAGAGCATAGTTGCCATCCAGATCTTGAGACCAGGAAATAGCTAAATAGCCCTCCTAATGCCTTGGTCGGGCTACTACCCCCAAGAAGGGTCTGAGTGCAAGAACATAGTTACCCTCCATATCTCGAGACCAGGAAATAGCTGAACAACCTTCCTGATGCCTAAATCGGGCTACCTCTCCTAAGACGAATTTAAAAACCAAATATTTGTTTTCGTGTGCAGAATCAAGATCATCATAATAAGAATTCCCTACCAAAGTTTTAATGAAGTATGAACAAATTGTTATTGCGGATGCAATTCTGGTTCCTATTCAAGACGAGGAATGAAACAAGAGTTCTCAAAGTGAGTTGATTTCTCATTAAAGATAAGAGGAGCCTATCCCCCGGTAAGGCTACATCTATCCAACGGGGAGCCCAACCCCCGTGCTCGGGCTATAAAAAAGAAGAAGGAGAAAGCTAAACTAAATAAGAGCAAAATGAGGTGCCCACCCCCTTTTTAGGGCAATCAAGACAAGTCATGAACGAACTGTTTCAAGCTTTGGAACTCTCTTGGTTTTCCTCTGCCGATCCTCCTCCTTCACGCCGATCCTCGCCATCAACCTCCCCTTCAGGTAGTTGTCCATCTTGGTTATCCTCGCCAACCATTCCTCAATTTAGAGGCTCCATCTGTTGCTCATCGGGATTTTCTTCCAAGACTTCATTAATCACTTCCATAACCTCAGGAGGGATAGCCGCATCAAGAAGGGCAGCCATGGACCCCGTCTAGCTCCTGTCGACCTCCATCTCCATTATAGGGGGTTCCTCAGACAGGCTCCTAGCCCCTTCCTTAGCTCATGACTGGCCCCCCTCGGATCGAGAAGATAGAACTTTACTGGAAGACTCCCCGGGACCTGAAGTAGTAAAGGTAGGAGGAGGAAATAGAGGATCTGTCTGGACTGGCTATTTTCCAGCTCCTGCCTGGCTCAAAGGAACTGCCTCGTCGACATCAGGGCGAGATAGCTCAGCAGCCTTAATCATTATTTCCTGTCTATCCCAGCCGGCAATAGATGACAGGTCAAAGGGAAGAGGGAGAGCTTCTACGGCCTGAAAGGAAGCGTAGAAGTATCCATCGCTGAAGGAGGTCTTCGCGTCAGCTTGCAGCTTAGTCACCTGAGCAATCAAAGCCTGGTTCTCGAGGTCCAACTTTTTGGCCTCAGCTTTCTAAGAATCCCTCTGTCTGGCCCACCGGGTAGATTGAAGATGCTCTTGATCATAAGATTGCTTCGTCCTTTCATGGTCACAACGAAGCTCAGCCATCTCGATCTCAACCTTTCCCTGGTTGGAGGTCATCTCTTCCACTAAAGACTGAGCCTGCTTGAGCAATCTCATGGCTTTCTCGGCTTCGGCTTCAGCTTTCGCAGCCCAGTCGCGAATGAGGGCTACTTGCTTACCCATCGCTACATTAAACTTGAAGGCCTACAAAAGACAAAGCTAGAGTTAGAGACTGAACAAATTAGCAAAAGCAGTATGAAGGAAATGCAATTACCTCAGTTAAAATAGCAGACCCCGTGGTGATCAGAACATCCACGGGGATGGAGGCCATCCTGGAGATCCCACTGCCTGGACAAGACGCGATGAATTGCTCCAGGATTTCATCCTGCCCCGTCGAGCTCGACGGAGGGCGGGAACGGCTGGAAGGAATCCTTGCGACACCCCTTCCAAAATCCTCTGAAGCTTGGGGGTTGGAAGCGCAGCGGAATCAGAAGGCTAAATCGAGGGGGTCGCAACTTTAGCGACTACAACAGAAGGGGCAGAAGCAGTCGGACTAACAGCCTGGGGAGCTTTACCCAAAGCCCGGAAAGCCCGCGACGCAAGGTTGGCCATTTTGGACCCAGCAGGGGAGGTAGATGGAGCAAGAGATGGTACGACCCCAGCAAACGAAAGAGGAATTCTAGCTTGAGGAGAACGTTGGACGTCGCGGGAAGCTGGTTCAATGACAAAAACTGTGAGTAAACAAATCAAAAAGGAAAATGTCAGAACCAAACTAATCAACAAGAAAAGGCAAGGCAATTCAATGACACTTACGAGGAGTAGCGTCTGAGATCCGCATGTATTGGTTCACCCTACGAGGATCGAAGGCTTCAGCGGTTGGGAACTTCAGGTTCAAGTAGTTCCTGACTAAAATAGCCTTCAAAATAGCTTCAGATTTAGAGCGTAGGGAGTCCCGGTCCCACGAGGGTTTGTCACTGAAAGCTTTAGGAACCTCGAACTCATACCCTCCAATGAAAATCGAGCTCCCCCAGTCATCCCCCGTAAGGATCCATTCTTCCATCCAGGCAAGGTCCTTCTTCGAACCGCCGGGGAATAACAAAGTTGAGCTTGTTCTTGGCCAGATAGACTTCCGATTTGGAAAAGATAGGCTAGCTTCTCCGCTCCAGGCTCTCTCATCACCTTGTTTAGCTGGCATTGTTCCCTCCATAGCATGAGGAAACCGATCAAATGCCTCTAGAAGCCGGGCGTCAACTGGAGGGGAGCAAGCTGGATGGTGTTGATGGCTCGCCGAAGAGTAGGATGGAGGGGGAGCCTAACCCAGTTCTCAAGAGCCGCGACATAAATTGGAAGGACATTTTTAGGGGGATCGAAGAACTCAAAACCCTTGGGAAGTACAGAGATGGAAACGCTGTTGGGAATACCATACTTCGACCTCAAACGGTCAATCATGACCAGATCCACGATGGAATCAGGGATAACCCTGAAATCATAGGAAGGAAGCCTCTCCAAGGGGGGGCCGGAAGCTGGGACTCGATGCTCCCCGCGGTGTCGACGCCCACCTCTCTATCGAAGACGTCATCGGCTATATCCAAAGGGTGATCAGGATGGTTAGAAAACCCGGTCCCAATGGACACATTCCTGTTTGACCTCCGAAGCTGTGGGTTGGGTGGGGAATCGTCGCTGTCTAAGCTCCTCCTTGCCCATTTCCCTGGGGCAAGGCTAAAGACTTCCTCGCCATCAACTATGGAGTCAACTGAATCATGACTGGTTTTCGACATGATGAAGTCAGTAAGGATAAAGAATGAAGAAAAAGATAGGCTTGAGAGAAAGGCTATGAGAGAAAGTATATCTTGGGAAGAATTTGGGTTTGAAAGATGTGAGGAAGATGTTGAGATGAACAGGTATATATAGGCAAGAGGGCAGCAGCACGAGCTGTTGAGATCTTCGGTTGAAAGAATCTCGAGGACTGCCGTAACGTAATCGGATTAACTCGGAAACAAGTTAGTCAGCTCACGCCACGTCACTTGCGCAGTTAATAAGGAGATCTCCCCAAGATTCTGGAAACTGTAAGGAATCTCGGGGACTGCCGTAACGCAACCGGATTAATTTGGAAATAAATTAGTCAGTTCACGCCACGCCACGTCACTTACGCAGTTAATGAGAAGATTTCCCCAATATTCTGGTAACGGTAAAGAAGGAAAGATTTCCCAAATAAAATAAAAAATCTGACCCCAACACCAAGCTCAACAACCGGTGTTCAGGTCAGAGGGGACTTCTGTTAATAGCCAAAATTGGCTAAGGACCAAAGGGAAATTTTCCACCCTCCAGGCCTGGCTCCATGCCCGAGATCATCCACCAGGAGACCATGTTACCCCAAAGCTGAGCTTCGGCATTGCCTCGCAGGAACAAAGACGGGCTCCAGAAACATCCAGAATAGAGCCAGGAATGATCAGATCAAGCCCGTGTCACCGAGCCTGAAAACAGGAAATTCCCCCCAGAAGTCGGGATTACCTCGTAACTTCTCCAGAAGCTCGCCAGTACCTCGCTGACATAGTAAGGTGTCCGCAGGAGGCCGCACCTAGCTTCAAAAGGCCAAGGGAGGATAAACCTAGCTTCTGATTAGACGAAATACCTTTATATTAGGGCTAGAACACTGATCAACCTCACTACCTGATGTACCCCGCCACATTACATGCCATATTCGACGATCCCTACGGGACGATCCTGATCGGGCCAAATATGTAGTATATTTAGGCCCTTAGATCCTTACCTTATGTTCTGTTTTCGTGCGTTTTTGTATCTCTTATGGGTTGTTTTATGCTTACTTGTAGGAAATGATGCAGAGGTAGGTTTGGAAGCATATTGCGGTGATTCCGGTAGAAAAAGGGTGAAAGTAAAGGCAAAAGAGTACAAACAGGTCTACAGTGCTGGTCGAGTACGGGTCGTAACCGCACTCCGACTACACTCCAGCCGCAGTCATGTTCATAGCCGGGGCAGGATGCAAGTAAAGAGATAAAGTGCGGGTACAGTGCGGGTCATCCAACCGCACTCCACCCGCACCGTTGCAAAACACGAGAAGCTGATGTTGCACCTGACGATAAAGTGCGGGTACTGTGCGGGTCATCCAACCGCACTCTACCCGCACTAATGCCAAACCAGAGAAGTTGAAGATGCACCTGACATTAGAGTGTGGATACAATGCGGGTCATCAAACCCCACTCCACCCGCACTTGCACCAAGAACAGAAGAGCAGAATTGCACCTGACATTAGAGTGCGGGTACAGTGCGGGTCATCAAACCGCACTCCACCCGCACTTGCACCAAGAACAGAAGGTAGATTTTGCACCTGACAGGGAAATGCAATTCAAGTGCGATCACAGTGCGATTCCAAGTGCGGGTCAAGTGCGGGTAATGCAACCGCACTCCACCCGCACTAATGCCCTGATCCGAGAACTGAAGTTGCAGACAACCCATATAGTGCGGGTAAATCACCCGCACTCCACCCGCACTCCGCGCGCGCCAGTTTGATTTTCAAAGCTTAAGTGACCTATTTTTGTATCTTGTATAAATAGAAAAGTTTAGAAACGTTTTAGGGAGCCTTTGACTCCGTTTTGCAGAGGTTAAACACTTTTTGATCTAGAATCTCTCCCTCTCTCTCTCACATCCTTACATTCTTTACTCAACTTCAAGGAAGTTAGAAGATTGGAGCCACTTCAAGGAAGGAGATGTTCTCCAAGGGTTATTTCTATTTCCTCTCTCTTAGTTTCCTAGTTGTAATGAGTAGCTAAATCCCCTCTAAGGGGTTGATGGAGTAGTTAGTTAAATATTGGGCTTGTACATAAACTTGATATTATATTGATATTCATGTCTATCTTCCATTGATCTATTCTTATTGTGAATGTTTATCATTGATTTCTTGTGTAGATACATCCTCTTTTCAAGATGTCTTTGTATTATGTATGAGTATTGCATCTAGATATACATCCTATTTAGTTGTTTAATGCTGTAAAGAATGGACGGAAAGTCATGAATTTCGACTCTTAAACCGCGGTTTTAATCTAACCTCAATCGAGTTTCCGGCACTATACATCCTAGGTCGGAACCCGTGAGAGAGTTAGAAGTCATCACTATACATCTTAGGGTGATTATTTGTAATCGGTTGAGTCATTGTTAGGTAGACGAGCTTCATTTCTAGAATCCGATAAGCAACCAACTCTATACATCCTAGGTTGGTAGTTTACTACTGATTAATCCTTAATAGGTGGTCCGCACTATACATCCTAGGTTGGCCACCTTCTAGGGATAAATAACCGACTCTATACATCCTAGGTCGGTTACCTTGAATAGCCGTGCTATTGACAAGTTTGTTGCATTGCCCAGTATTTACTTTCGTATCCATTAACTCCTAAGTTTCCATCATCTCTATATATCCCTCATTCCATTTCCCCCTTCATTAATTTGCATAATTAATTTAGTGTTATTTTTAGTGTAATTCACCACCTACATTTTCACCAACTCATGTTTAGCTATTATATATATACATATCATTACTTTAGCAATAACTAATTTAGCTAGCTCCGCTCCCTGTGGATGACACCCCACTTGCCACTATATCTATGTTTTCAAATTAATTTAGGCTTGTGAGGTTTTATCAAATATTGTTGACGGATTGATCTTTTTAAAACTACACTAAGAAAAACGCTCTGTCAGATCCCTACGGGAGAACATGCTAGACCTGAAGACACACAGGTTCATATCTTAAGACATTACATGCGTACAGAATAAATAATAGAGTCCAAGTAGGAAACAAAATGATCTCTGCCAAGATATCCACGATTCAGCAATTAACTCAAAGTCAATAACATTTAAAATGAAAATCCCGACCGATAAGGAGGGGAGAGATGGAGAAACTCAAGGGAAGAATCAATTAGTTTAACCTACGAAGACATTGTATAAAAGAGGACTTCCTCCTTCTGAAAGAGAGATGACTATTCGACAGGCACACAACAAGTACCCAACGACACCTTAGAGAAAAATGAGAGCAATTGGAGAGAGAGAGAGACATGTATATCACATATTATCAATAGAGGAAGCCTTTTTTGATTCTTTTGAGTAGCTAACAATACTGTTGTATTCCTTGTCATTTCATTAGGCATTGTTATATATATATGCTCTACCTTGGTCATCACCTACGTGGTAATGATCTCGAGGGTGCTAACTGAGATTTAGTGCCCCGAGCAAAATTTCCGTTAACATACTCAAATAATTTTAATATCCAACAAGGATCAAGAGTTGGAGTCCCTACATAATCCAGGAGGAATATAAAACACAGTTAAGCACAATGAATGGAACTATATAAATCAAATGCTAATAATATGGTGGAAAGCCCACAATCTATGATTTATTACATAAACTCCCAATAAAGGTTTAGTTACTCATAATATCAATACAAAGGAAAAGTAAATGGAAAAGAATCAAGGAAGAACACATTGGAGTGCTGAGATTCCTCTTTCTTAAGTCCTCTCCTCCTCCAAAGTTTGAAAAATCAAAGATCCTTGAGTGGGTATTTGGGTATTGGTGAAATAGAGATTAAAGGGGTGATGTAGAGATTTATTTGGTGAAGGAAATGATAGCAAATGAGTTTGGATGTGTGGGATGATATTCCTATATCTAAATGAGGTAATGGTTGTAAGTGGCGTAGTGGAAAAAAGATAGGTTTTTAAAATTATCTTGGACTTTTCGGTATACATGAATATGAGGAGGGATTTATTTTCATACCTGTTAACAGTCATTTTTGGAAGGGGTCTAAAGAAAAATTTTCCATCTGGCAGGTACCTGGTAGGACCTAGATCGGGACCGGTATCGGTACCTTGATACCGGGGATGCTCTACACCATGAACTGGAAAGAAGTCAGTACCACGTCTCACAGTCTACCAGGTACCAAGCAAGGCTATACCACGATACCTCTTACTTGGTTCCTAGGTACCACGATACCTCCTACCTGGTACCTAGGTACCGCGACATCTACCCGGTACCCAAGTACCGCGATATTAGTCTAGGATCTAACTAGAATGTGTATCTTACCCGCCAAGTAAGAAGAATGGAACCAGGAAGAGGTATCAGCAAGCTAGAACAAGCGCCACATCAGTAAGCACTCTGGTACACCATTGTACCATACAATCAGAATACAGAGTCAGAATTCTCCTTCAAGCAACGTAAAAGAGAAAGTTGACCTCTCTGGTAATTAATGGAGATAATCAGCACCATTAATGAGGGAATCAGTCAACTCCATTAATGGCCATTCACAACACCATTAATGAGGGAATCAGTCAACTCTATTAATGGAGATAATCAGCCCCATTAATGAGAAGATCAGTAAACTCTTTAATGGCCATTCACAATGCCATTAATGAGGGAATCAGTCAACTCTATTAATAGAGATAATCAGCCCCATTAATGATAAGATCAGTCAACTCTTTAATGGTCATTCCCAATGCCATTAATGAGAGAATATTCAACTCCATTATTGCCAGGTCAATGTTCCTTTGATTACGAATTAATTAGTGGAGTGGGCAAGAAGAATCAATAAGAATCAGAACATATAAATATGACCAAGTTCTCTCCAATAAGGGGTTTCAAACAATAAACACAATTCACCAGCTCTGGTTCTGTCTACGCCACTAGCTCTCTCGAATGTCTCCATCTCAAGGGTTCCGACATATTTCTCCAGAATGATAGACACAGTCCAACAGCCCTCCGGTATCTCCATATATCCAACAGCTCTCCAACATCTCCATGTCTTAGATCCCAGATTTTACTCACTTCTCCACTAGGAATATGAGTTCGCCATCGCCTAGAGTGTAAAAGGGACCCTGCCCGAATTCCCTCTACACCACCATTGTATCGACTGCTATGTATGTCAGTTTTCGCCATGAATATACCGGTACTAAATGGTACCCTCTTACTGTGACCTACCGGGACTCAGTTTGTATTAATGTAAGCTCTCCGGAGCACCTCCCGAGATATATAAATACAAAGAAGGGTCTTTCTCCCTTCCAATGGATACTGCCTACGTGTTTGTCAGCATGTGATCAATCGTGATGCTTTTTCCCCCTAGGTCAGTCCACCACTACTAAAAGAGTTGTCATTCTCCCATCTATCTCCTAGTTATAAATGCATGTATGCGTGCTAGGCACCGACCATGCTGGTCCTAGCTCTCATGTACCTCTCCTCGATCATTATCTAGGTCGGGGGAATATTGAAGGCACCTAGAGAGGTGACTAGGTACTAGGAACAGATACCAAGACCGGGTACCAGCCTACTGCACCAGATGGGAGGGATGACTGTTCTGCTACCATGGCATCTGTCTCACTTTCACCTTACCAGAACCACGGTACAAAATACCTACCCCCCGCTGCGACCTCCGGAGTAGCGGGTCGAGGGTGTTAATTGAAATTTCGCTCCTTGAGTGGATTTTTCCGTTAACACTTTTTGGCACCGTCTGTTGGAAGCTCACAAACGTGGCTTCCATGTCTTTACATGAGCATCCTTATCTTTACATGCAAGCTCGACTTTCTGCTATTGATATGGTGCGTGGGACTCCTGGCAGAACCAGTCTACTGTGCTGCCCCTAGTGCTCCTCTATAGCAGATCCTCTCCGGTACATCTAGAGCTTCTATGTAGCAGAGCTGCACCTCTTCTGCTACCTTATGGAGGATTTGCTCCGCTATCAGCAGATCTCCTATGCAGTAGATCCACCACGATCTTCTATGCAGTAGATCCGCTCTGGTACTTCTAGAACTGTTATGCAGTAGAGCTGCACCACTCCTGCTTCCTTACAGAAGATTTGCTCTGCTCTCAGCAGATCTCCTATGCAGCATATCCACTGTGATCCATCAGATTTGCACCTGTTCATGCAAATCCCCTAATGTCACCTGATCGACTCTTCAAAAGATCTAAGGTAGCAGGTCAACGCATGTACCCGAGAAGCAAACTCAACTGTATGATCGTAGGAGCAGCTCGATCGGTAGAGGCCCAGTGGCTCCTCAATCCTTGCACCGGGCCGGTCAAAGCCCAAGTAAGCCACTGTGTCCAGATTAATTTCAGGACGGTCCAGAGCCACATTTCAGTTGCTGGGGACTTCTAGGATCCCAAACATGCCTCTGGACCAGTACCGTTTCGGTGGCTCCATACCTCTCGTACTGGTCCCCTCAACGCCCTAGAGAGCCACCGATGTCCCGATCCGTTCGGAGAGAGCTCAGAGGCTTCCCATATTGTTATGGCTTATTACATTCCTAAACAAGCCTCTGGAGCAGCAGCCATGTTGCATGGCCTAGTGGCTCCTAACTTCTTTTACCGGGCTAGTAAATGCCCAAGTAAGCCACTGTGTCCCGATTCATTCCAGGATAGTCAAGAGCCACATTTCAGTTGCTGGTGTCTTCTAAGATCCCACACATGCCTTCGAACCAGTATCATGCATGCGGCTCCCTACCTCTTGTACCAGGCCCTTCAATGCCCTAGTGAGCCACATGTGTCCCGATCCTTGTGGGTCGAGCTCAGAGGCTTCCCACTTTTCTGACGCGTTCTACATGCCTAAGCACGTCTTTGGAGCAGCAGCCTAGCTGCATGGCCTAGTGGCTCCTCACTTCTTCTATGGGGCTAGTTAACGCCCAAGTGAGCCACTGTTTCCCGATTCATTCCAGGATAGTCCAGAGCCACATTCCATTTGCTGGGGACTTCTAGGATCCCATGCATGCCTCTGGACCAGCAACCTAGCTGTTTGGCGCAGTGGCTCCTCACTCCTAGTACTGGGCTAGTCATCGCCCAAGTGAGCCACTATGTCCCAATTTATTCCAGGATGGTCCAGGGCCATATTTCATTTGTTGGGGACTTCTAGGATCCCACGTATGCCTCTGGACCAGTATAATACAGGTGGCTCCCTACTTCTTGTACAGGGCTCTTCAATGCCCTAGTGAGCTACCTATGTCTCGATTTGTTTGGGTAAAGCTCATAGGCTTCCCACATTGCTGAGGACTTCTACATGCCTAAGTAAGCCTCTGGAGCAGCAACCTAGCTGCATGGGCCTTTGGCTCCTCACTCCTAGCACTAGGCTAGTCATCGCCCAAGTTAGCCACTGTGTCCCGATTCATTCCGGGATGGTCCAGAGCCACATTTCAGTTGTCGGGGACTTATAGTATCCCACGCATGCCTCTGAACCAGTATCATGCAGGTGGCTCCCTACTTTTTGTACGGGGCCATGCAACGCCTTAGTGAGCCACCTATGTCCCGATCCGTTTAGGTAGAGCTCAGAGGCTTCCCACATTGCTGAGGCCTCCTACATGCCTAAGCAAGCCTCTGGAGCAGCAACCTTGCTGCATGGCCCAGTGGCTCCTCACTCCTAGTACTGGGCTAGTCATCACCCAAGTGAGCCACTGTGTCCTGATTCATTCCAGGATGGTCTAGTTGCACATTTCAGTTGCTGGGGACATCTAGGATCCGACAAATGCCTCTGGGACACAATCATGCAGGTGGGTCCCTACTATTTATATCGGGCCCTTCAAAGCCCTAGTAAGCCACCTATGTCCAGATCCGTTTGGGTAGAGTTCATAGGCTTCCCACATTGCTGAGGCATTCTACATGCCAAAGCAAGCCTCTAGAGCAGCAACCTAGCTGTTTGGCCCAGTAGCTCCTCACTCCTAGTACTGGGCTAGTTATCGCCCAGGTGAGCCACTGTGTCCCAATTCATTCCAGGATGGTCCAGAGCCATATTTCATTTGCTGGGGGCTTCAAGGATCCCACGTATGCCTCTGGACCAGTATAATGCAGGTGGCTCCCTACTTTTTGTACGGGGCCCTTCAACGCCCTAGTGAGCCACCTATGTCCCGATCCATTTGGGTAGAGCTCAGAGGCTTCCCGTATTGCTGAGGCCTTTTACATGCCTAAGCAAGCCTCTGGAGCAGCAACCTAGCAGCATGGCCCAGTGGCTCCTCACTCCTAGTACTGGGCTAATCATCGCCCAAGTGAGCCACTGTGTCCCGATTCATTCCAGGATGGTCTAGAGCCACATTTCAGTTGCTGGGGACTTCTAGGATCCCACACATGCCTCTGGACCAGTATCATGCAGGTGGCTCCCTGTTTCTTGTATCGGGCCTTTCAACGCCCTAATGAGCCACCTATGTCCCGATCCATGCGGGTAGAGCTCAGAGGCTTCCCACTTTGCTGAGGCCTTCTACATGCCTAAGCACGCCTCTAGAGCAGCAGCCTAGTTGCATGGCCCAGTTGCTCCTCACTCCTAGTACCAGGCTAGTCATCGCCCAAGTGACCCATTGTGTCCCGATTCATTCCAGGATGGTCCAATGCCACATTTAAGTTGCTGGGGACTTCTAGGATCCCACGCATGCCTCTGGACCAGTATCATGCAGGTGGCTCCCTACTTCTTGTACCGGGCCTTTCAACGCCCTAGTATGCCACCTATGATCCGATCTGTTCAGGTAGAGCTCAGAGGCTTCCCACTTTGCTAAGGCCTTCTACATGCCTTAGCAAGCCTTTGGAGCAGCAGCCTAGCTGCATGGGCCAGTGGCTCCTTACTCCTGGTACCAGGCTAGTCATCTCCCAAGTGAGCCATTGTGTCCTGATTTATTCCAGGATGGTCCAGAGCCACATTTATGTTGCTGGGCACTTCTAGGATCCCATGCATTCTTCTGGACCAGTATCATGCTGGTGGCTCCCTACTTCTTGTACCATCTATGGGAAGCTCACAAACGTGGCTTCCATATCTTTACATGAGCATCCTTATCTCTACATGCAAGCTCGACATTCTTCTATAGTTATGGTACGTGGGACTCCTGGCAGAAAAGGTCTACTGTGCTGCTCCTAGTGCTTCTCTATAGCAGATCCTCTCCGATAATCTAGAGCTTCTATGTAGCAGAGCTGCACCTCTCCTGCTACCTTATGGAGGATTTGCTCCGTTATGCAGCAGATTCGCCACGATCTTCTATGCAGTAGATCCGCTCTGGTACTTCTAGAACTGTTATACAGTAGAGCTGCACCACTCTTGCTTCCTTACAGAAGATTGCTCCGCTCTCAGCAGATCTCCTATGTAGCATATCCACTGGGATCCATCAGATTTACACCTGTTCATGCAAATCCCCTCATGTCACCAGATCGACTCTTCAAAAGATCCAAGGTAGCAGGTCAACCGAGAGAGCTCAGAGGCTTCCCATATTGTTATGGCCTATTACATTCCTAAACAAGCCTCTGGAGCAGCAGCCCCATTGCTTGGCCTAGTGGCTCCTCACTTCTTTTATCGGGCTAGTCAATGCCCAAGTGAGCCACTGTATCCCGATTCATTCCAGGATAGTCAAGAGCCACATTTCAGTTGCTGGGGTCTTCTAGGATCCCACGCATGCCTTTGGACCAGTACCATGCATGTGGCTCCCTACCTCTTGTACCAGGCCCTTCAACGCCTTAGTGAGCCACTTATGTCCCGATCCGTGCGGATAGAGCTCAGAGGCTTCCCACTTTTCTAAGGACTTATACATGCCTAAGCACGCCTCTGGAGCAGCAGCCTAGCTTCATGGCCTAGTGGCTCCTCACTTTTTCTATCGGGCTAGTCAACGCCCAAGTGAGCCACTGTGTCCTGATTAACTCCAGGATGGTCCAGAGCCACATTTCAATTGCTGGGGACTTCTAGGATCCCACGCATGCCTCTGGACCAGTATCATGCAAGTGGCTCCCTACTTCTTGTACTGGGCTCTTCAAAGCCCTAGTGGGCCACCTATGTCCCTATCCGTTTAGGTACAGTTCATAGGCTTCCCATATTACTGAGGCCTCCTACATGCCTAAGCAAGCCTCTTGAGCAGCAACCTAGCTGCATGGCCCAGTGGCTTCTCACTCCTAGTACTGGGCTAGTCATCGCCCAAGTGAGCCATTGTGTCCCAATTCATTCCTGGATGGTCTACAACCACATTTCAGTTGCTGGGGACTTCTAGAATCCGACGCATGCCTTTGGACTAGTATCATGCAGGTGGCTCCCTACTTCTTGTACCGGGATCTTTAACGCCTTAGTGAGCCACCTATGTCCCAATCCGTTTGGGTAGAGCTCATAGGCTTCCCACATTACTGAGGCCTCCTAATGTGGGAAGCCTATGAGCTAAGGCCTCCTACATGCCTAAGCAAGCCTCTTTGCTAAGGCCTCCTACATGCCTAAGCAAGCCTCTTGAGCAGCAATCTAGCTGCATGGCCTAGTGGCTTCTCATTCCTAGTACTGGCTAGTCATCGCCCAAGTGAGCCACTGTGTCCCTATTCATTCCGGGATGGTCTAGAGCCACATTTCAGTTGTTGGGGACTTCTAAGATCCCACACATGCCTCTGGACTAGTTTCATGCAGGTGGCTCCCTACTTTTTGTACGGGTCCCTTCAACGCCTTAGTGAGCCACCTATGTCCCGATCCGTTTGGGTAGAGCTCAGAGGCTTCCCACATTGCTGAGGCCTCCTACATGCCTAAGCAAGCTTCTGGAGCAGCATTCTAGCTGTATGGCCCAGTGGCTCCTCACTCCTAGTACTGGGCTAGTCATCGCCCAAGTAAGCCGCTGTGTCCCGATTCATTCCAGGATGGTCTAGAGCCACATTTCAGTTGCTGGGGATTTCTAGGATCCCACACATGCCTCTGGACCAGTATCATGCAGGTGGATCCTTGTTTCTTGTATCGGGCCTTTCAACGCCCTAATGAGCCACCTATGTCCCGATCCATGCGGGTAGAGCTCAGAGGCTTCCCACTTTGCTGATATTTTGTGGATATTTGCACATTGAATTTATTGATTATATTTGTGGATGAAAGAGCCGGAGGCTCTTGTGCAAGTCTGAATGCATGTGCTTTATATTGTTTAATTCGGTTTAGGGGTTGTTCATGCCCCATTCTGTCAGTTTTGATAAAATGCATGATGTTAAGCTTGACTTGTTCTTCAATGATATATTGCATGAATTGCCTTTATTTTATGAGCCTTGTTTGAACATTTTTATTTTGTTGGGGCATTGATTGTGTTTGATTAGTGCCTAGGTTTGTTTGAGTCATGTTAGGTGCATGCCGCTAGGCCAGATTCTCTTGTCTTCAACATTGAGGACAATGTTGGGTTTTGGTTTGGGGGTGTTGACGCCTTTTTGAGTCGTCTTTTGTGTCTTGAGTCATTTTTGTGTCCTATTTTCGAAAAAGTTGCTGCTTAGCCAGAATTTTGAGCTTATTTAGCTTGGTGAGATACCTAGAGCATAGTGTTTGTGGCGAATGTGTGTATGCTTTGTGTGCTTATTCAATAACTCTTAGTCACTTTAGGGGTCTCACTTGCACTTCATGGGCTAGTCTCATCTTCTAGTGTCCAAGTTTAGGGAACTCGGTGCTCAAGCGCCTTGTTCTAATAGTGGAGATTTCCCTTGTGAGATCACAAACACAAGCCAAAAGCGTGTATATTTGAGGGAAAATGTTTTTCAAATCTGTAAACACTATTCAAACACCATGCATAGTCTCACTACATCAAAAATCATCATTTGTCATTGAACATGCATCATATATGTGGATTGCTTGACAGAAACTTTTATTCCCTTGGTAGATTGATCCTTTAAAGTGATTTTAGGCAATGTGTGTTTTAGCCACTCAAAAAGAAAGCCTAAATACTTCCCATTCCCGTAATATGTGTGTTCCCAAGCCAATTTTGAAGCCAAACACATATAGACTTTTCCTTTCTACACCCACGTTATCCATAACCCAAGCAACCTAAACACTTAGCCAACTCTCTCTTAATTGATCTTGTTGAGGCTTAGGAATGTAGAGTTGTGCTTTAATTTGATAAATGGCGTGTACCTAGGCAAGAGTAATGAGTTGTGAACATGTGCATAGTAAAAAGGCATGAAAAGAAAAGAAAAGAAAAGAAGCAAACAACAAAATAAAAATATGCTTCAAATGCCTTGTGTAAATTGTAAATGCTACTCAAATGTAACATGAGTAGTTAAAGATTGCACGTGGAGTCTAATTGTATGCCTGGACGCCATATTGTATTTGGAAGTGGGGTTGCACGAGAAATTAAATGCTTAAAGTGTAGAATGTATTGCCTTAACTTGGTTGATTAGTGCTTGTGCCTAAATTTCTCATTCTTCTAATCACCATTCACCGTGGCCACGTTACAACCAAATGGAAAAGACCTAGTTGATCTTAGGGGACGTCTAGATTGGGAATATTAGTTAATGAATGCTCTTTCCACGTTCATGACACGTGATTCTTTCATGAGACTCACTCACTGAAAACAGCATTTATTCTACACTAAATGTATGCAACTAAGTTGATTCAGTTACATAAATTCATTGGCATACATGTTGCATAAGTGTGAACCTAAGTTCTGAGAGGAAAGATAAGAGAGAATCCATGCGAGAACCTATTTTCGAAGCGAATTATGCTCGAGGTGTGAGAGTGAGTAGTTTCTGAGGCGAGGGCATTTTAAGTGTGGGATTCGTGTTGTGCCAGTTTCCCTTGGGGTGTCTTCGAGTTGTTTAGAACATTTCGCATATGCTCATTCCTCACTTCCATTTGATTTTACGTATCTCTCTGCTAGTTGGTTCTGCAGCAGGTTTTTCTTTATGTCTAGGAAAGTTTTTAGTTCGAGTCATTTTTAGTTTGTGTCTTATTTGTTTCATTTTATGTTTGCTCGAGGACGAGCAAAGGTTTGGTTTGGGGGTGTTTGATCGTGCCTAAATTGTTGTATATTTCGGCCCTCATTCCTATTCCTTTGCCTCGTTCTTGTGTGTATTTTCTATATATTTTATGTCTAATAGGCTCATTAGTACTAATTGCAGGCAATAGATGTGATTCGGGGTTTGGAAGCATGTTGCAGTGATTCTGGCAGAAAAGGGGCAAAAGGAAAGACAAAGGATCATAAGCAGCTCTACAGTGCGGGTCAAGTGCGGGTCGCAACCGCACTCCAACCGCGCTCCAACCACACTCATGATCATAGCCGGGACTTGATACAGGAGAAGAGTTACAGTGCTGGTCCAGTGCGGGTCATCCAACCGCACTCCACCCGCACTGTTGCCAAAGCCAGAGAAGCTGAGTTGCACCTGACGTTAAAGTGCGGGTACAGTACGGGTCATCCAACCGCACTCCACCCGTTCTATTGCCAAACCAGAGAAGTTGAAGTTGCACTTGACATTAGAGTGCGGGTACAGTACAGGTCATCCACCAGCACTCCACCAGCACTATTGCTCAAAACAGAGGAGGGATTTTGCACCTGACAGTACAGTGCGACTCAAGTGCGACTACAGTGCGGGTCAAGTGCGAGTCAAGTGCGGGTAATCCAACCGCACTCCATCCGCACTATTGCCCAGATCAGAGACCTAAAGATGAAGAAAACTCTTACAGTGCGGGTACAATGCGGGTAATTCACTCGCACTCCACCCGCACTATTCGCACGACAGTTTCTGGTTTCAAGCTTAAGTGACCTATTTTTCCATCCTCTATAAATAGAAAAGGATGGGAACGAACCAAAAGAGCACCATACCTCCCAACACTTGTATTCTAAGCTAGTAACACATCTCCCTATCATCCAAACCATCTCTACTTAATCAACGGCAACTAGGAGACTTGGATTCAAGCTTCAAGGAAAGAGATCAATCTTCAAGGGTTCTCTCTACACTCTCTCTTAGTTTATTTGTTTGTAATAGAACATGAGTAGCTAAAATACCCCACTATGGGGTTGATGTTATTTGTATGATGGATATTTGGGCTTTGTAAATAAACTCTATGTGTTATATTTATTCTATCTCTATGTTTTATTCCATTGCTTTAATTGATTTCCATTATTGATTTGCTTGGATACACCCTCTTTGCATGATTGATTTGGATTACTTGAGTAGGCAATTAGGTTGTCTAATGCTCAATTGAATGGAAGGAGTTTCGGAAATCTGGCTCTATAACCATGCCCTTAATCTAATCTTGAATTAGTGGCTTTCACTATACATCCTAAGTTAGCCATTTGTGAGAGAATTAGAAGCCTCCACTATACACCCTAGGTTGGCTACTTTAGTGATTCTACGAGAACTAACCTTCGAGTAGAATTCGGTTGATAACCTAAAGCCTCATCCAATCTCAAACGGGTGGCCTTCACTATACATCCTAGGTCGGCCACTTGTGAGGGAATTGGAAGCCATCACTATACATCCTAGGATGGCTACATTAGTAATAGGTTGAGCCATAGCTAGATAGATGAGCATTCATGGAACAAGTCCCAATTGAGTAACTAGCCACTATTGGTTGCTTAGGAGGGATTAATCTCTAGTAAGGGGTCTTCGCTATACACCCTAGGTTGACCTCTTGCTATAGATATATACCAACACTATACACCCTAGGTTGGTTACATTTGTCAAAACGTGCATAATTGAGAGTCTGTTGCAATTGCCCCTATATTCACTTACGAGTACATCAACTCCGTAGTTCCATCATCATTCATTCATCACTCCATTATCATCCTATTTCATTTGCTTTCATAGTTTAGCTTATATTGTATCTTTATTCACTATCACTTTACTTTTACGCTTGCTAGTTATATTAATCCTAATCTTATCACCGCTACCCCGATCTCAGTGGACGACACTCGTGCTTGCCGCTTTGCTTGTATTTATACTTGTGAACGCATCGCATAGGTTTTATAAATTTTTTTGACGGACGGTTTTCTGACGGTAAAAACCATCTCATCAAGCCGCCAGCATGATACTGGTCCTAAGGCATGTGTGGGATCCTAGAAGTCCACAACAACTAAAATGTGGCTTTGGACCATCCTGGAATGAATCGCGACAGGTGGATCCCACTTTGCTGAGGCGTTCTACATGCCTAAGCACGCCTCTAGAGCAGCAGCCTAGCTGCATGGCCCAATGGCTCCTCACTTTTTCTATCGGGCTAGTCAACGCCCAAGTGAGCCTGTGTGTCCCGATTCATTCCAGGATGGTCCAGAGCCAGATTTCAGTTGTTGGGGACTTCTAGGATCCCACACATGCCTCTGGACCGGTATCATACAGGTGGCTCCCTACTTTTTGTACCGGGCCCTTGAACGCCCTAGTGAGCCACCTATGTCTCGATCCATTTGGGTAAAGCTCAGAGGCTTCCCACATTACTGAGGCCTCATACATTCCTAAGCAAGCCTCTGGAGCAGTAGCCTAGCTGCATGGCCCAGTTGCTCCTCACTCCTAGTACCAGGATAGTCATTTCCCAAGTGAGCCACTGTGTCCCTATTCATTCCAGGATGGTTCAAAGCCACATTTCAGTTGCTGGGGACTTCTAGGATCCCACGCATGCCTCTAGACCAGTATAATGCAGTTGGCCCTCTACTTCTTGTACCGGGCCTTTCAACACCCTAGTGTGTGCCATCTATGATCCGATCCATTCGGGTAGAGCTCAAAGGCTTCCCACTTTGCTGAGGCCTTCTACATGCCTTAGCAAGCCTCCGGAGCAGCAGCCTAGCTGCATGGGCCAGTGGCTCCTCACTCCTGGTACTGGGCTAGTCATCTCCCAAGTGAGCCATTCTGTCCCGATTCAGTCCAGGATGGTCCAGAGCCACATTTCAGTTGCTGGGCACTTCTAGGATCCCATGCATGCCTCTGGACCGAGTATCATGCTGATGGCTCCCTACTTCTTGTACCGTCTATGGGAAGCTCTCAAACGTGGCTTCCTATATCTTTACAAGAGCATCCTTATCTCTACATGCAAGCTCGACTTTCTGCTATTGATATGGTACGTGGGACTCTTGGCAGAATAGGTCTACTGTGCTGCTCCTAGTGCTCCTCTATAGCAGATCCTCTCCGATACATCTAGAGCTTCTATGTAGCAGAGCTGAACCTCTCATGCTACCTTATGGAGGATTTGATCCGCTATCAGCAGATCTCCTATGCAGCTGATCCGTTAAGATCTGCCATGTAGTAGATCCACTCTGGTACATCTAGAACTGTATGCAGTAGAGCTGCACCTCTCCTGCTTCCTTACAGAAGATTTGCTCCTCTCTCAACAGATCTTCTATGCAGCATATCCACTGCGATCGACCAGATTTGCACCTATTCATGCAAAAGCCCTCATGTCACCGGATCGCCTCTTCAAAAGCAAACTCAATTATATGATCTTAGGAGCAGCTCGACCGGTAGATGCCCAGTGGCTCCTCACTCCTTGCACCAGGCCAGTCAATGCCCAAGTAAGCCACTATGTCCCGATTAATTCCAGGATGAACCAGAACCACATTTCAGTTGCTGGGGACTTCTAGCATACCAAACATGAATCAGGACCAGTAAAATTTCGGTGGCTCTTTACCCCTTGTATTGGGCCCGTCAATGCCATAGTGAGCCACCGATGTCCCGATCCGTTCGGAGAGAGCTGAGAGGCTTCCCACATTGTTATGGGCTATTCCATGCCTAAACAAGCCTCTAGAGCAGGAGCCCCACCACATGGCCCAATGGCTCTTCCCTTCTTTTACCGGGCTAGTCAATGCCTAAATGAGCCACTGTGTCCCGACTCATTCCAGGATAGTCTAGAGCCACATTTAAGTTGCTGAGGACTTCTAGGATCCCAAGCATGCCTCTGGACTAGTATCATGCAGGTGGCTCTCTACCTCTTGTACCGGGCCCTTCAAAGCCCTAGTGAGCCACCTATGTCCCGATCCGAGCGGGTAGAGCTCAGAGGCTTCCAACTTTGCTGAGGTTATCTACATTCCTAAGCACACCTCTGGATCAGCAGCATAGCTGTATGGCCCAGTGGCTAATCACTTCTTCTATCGGGCTAGTCAACGCCCAAATGAGCCACTGTGTCTCGATTCATTCTAGGATGGTCTAGAGCCACATTTCAGTTGCTAGGGACTTATAGGATCCCACACATGCCATTTAGACCAGTATCATGTAGGTGGCTCCCTACTTTTTGTACCAGGCCCTTCAACGCCCTAGTGAGCCACCTATGTCCCGATCCGTTTGGGTACAGATCAGAGGCTTCCCACATTGCTGTGGCCTCCTACATGCCTAAGCAAGCCTCTGGAGCAGCAACCTAGCTGTATGGCCCAGTGGCTTCTCACTTCTGGTTCTGGGCTAGTCATCGCCCAAGTGAGCCACCTTATCCCGATCCATTCCATGATGGTCCAGAGCCACATTTCATTTGCTGGGGACTTCTAGGATCCCACACATGCCTCAGGACCAGTATCATGCAGGTGTCACCCTACTTTTCGTACCGGGCCCTTCAACGCCCTAGTGAGCAACCTATGTCTCGATCCGTTTGGGTAGAGCTCAGAGGCTTCCCACATTGCTGAGGCCTCCTGCATGCATAAGCAAGCCTCTGGAGCAGTAACCTAGCTGCATGGCCCAGTGGCTCCTCACTCCTGGTACTGGGCTTGTCATCGCCCAAGTGAGCCACCGTGTCCCGATTCATTCCACGATGGTACTAAGCCATATTTCAGTTGCTGGTAACTTCTAGGATCCCACGCATGCCTCTGGACTAGTATCATACAAGTGGCTCCCTACCTCTTGTACCTGGCCCATCAACGCCCTAGTGAGCCACCTATGTCCTGATCCGTGCAGGTAGAGCTCAGAGGCTTCTCACTTTTCTGAGGCCTTCAACATGCCTAAGCACGCTTCAGAAGCAGCAACCTAGCTGCATGGCCCAGTGGCTCCCCACTTCTTCTATCGGGCTAGTCATTGCAAAAGTGAGCCATTGTGTCCCCAATCATTCCAGGATGGTCCATAGCTACATTTCAGTTGCTGGGGACTTCTAGGATCCTACGCATACCTCTGGACCAGTACCATGCAGGTGGCTCCCTACTTTTTGTTCCTGGCCCTTCAACGCCCTAGTGTGCCACCTATGTCCTGATATGTTTGGGTAGAGGTCAAAGGCTTACCACATTGCTGAGGCCTCCTACATTCTTAAGCAAGCCTCTGGAGCAGCAGCGTAGCTGCATGGATTAGTGGCTCTTCACTCCTTCTACAGGGCTAGTCATCGCCCTAGTGAGCCACTGTGTCCCGACTCATTCCAGGATAGTCTAGAGCCACATTTCAGTTGCTGGCGACTTATAGGATCCCACGCTGATGTACTGGGCCCTTCAAAGCCTTAGTGAGTCACTTATGTCCTGATCCGTGCTGGTAGAGCTCAGAGGCTTCCCACTTTGCTGAGGCCATCTACATGCCTAAGCATGCCTCTGTAGCAGCAGCCTAGCTGCATGACCCAGGGTCTCCTCAATTTTTCTATCGGGCTAGTCAACGCCTAAGTGAGCCACTGTGTACAGATTCATTCCGGGATGGTCTAGAGCCACATTTTAGTTGCTGGGGACTTCTAGGATCCTACGCATACCTCTTGACCAGTACCATGCAGGTGGCTCCCTACTTTTTGTACCCGGCCCATCAACGCCCTAGTGAGCCAAATATGTCCCGATCCGTTTAGGTAGAGCTCAGAGGCTTACCACATTGTTGCTGAGGCCTCCTACATTCCTCAACATGCCTCTGGAGCAGAAGCGTAGCTGCATGGCCCAGTGGCTCCTCACTCCTAGTACAAGGCTAGTCATCGCCCAAGTGAGCTACTGTCTCCCGACTCATTCCAGGATAGTCTAGAGCCACATTTCAGTTGCTGGGGACTTCTAGGATCCCACGCATGCCTCTGGACCAGTATCATGCTGGCGGCTCCCTACCTCTTGTACCGGGCCCTTCAATGCCCTACTAAGCCACCTATGTCCCGATCTGTGCAGGTAGAGCTCAGAGGCTTCCCACTTTGCGTAGGCCATCTACATGCCTAAGCACGCCTCGGGAGCAACAACCTAGCTGCATGGCCCAGCGGCTCCTCATTCTTTTATCACGCTAGTCAACGTCCAAGTGAGCCACTATGTCCCGATTCATTCCAGGATGGTCCAGAGCCACATTTCAGTTGCTTGGGACTTCTAGGATCTCACGCATGCCTCTGGACTAGTACCATGCAGGTGGCTCCTTACTTTTTGTACCGAGCCCTTCAACGCCCTAGTGTGCCACCTATGTCCCGATACGTTTGGGTAGAGCTCAGAGGCTTACCACATTGCTGAGGCCTCCCACATTCCTAAGCAAGCCTCTGGAGTAGCAGCGTAGCTGCATGGATCAGTGGCTCCTCACTCCTAGTAAAGGGCTAGTCATCGCCCAAGTTAGCTACTGTGTCCCGACTCATTTCAGGATAGTCTAGAGCCACATTTCAGTTGCTTGGGACTTATAGGATCCCACGCATGCCTCTGGACTAGTATCTTGCAGGTGGCTCCCTACCTCTTGTACCGGGCCCTTCAACGCCCCAGTGAGCCACCTATGTCCCGATCCGTGCCGGTAGAGCTCAGAGGCTTACCACTTTGCTGAGACCATCTACATGCGTAAGCACGCCTCTGGAGCAGCATCCTAGCTGCATGACCCAGTTGCTCCTCACTTTTTCTATCGGGCTAGTCAATGCCCAAGTGAGCCACTATGTCGCTATTCATTCTGAAAATACACAAAGTGTGTCTAATACAACCTAGAGGGGGGAGGGGGGGTGAATAGGTTTTAGTTGATTTATTACCAACTTTTCGACTTAATCAATTTTAATAATCCTTCCCCATATTAGCAATCAATCAATCCAATATAAATATGCGGAAAATAATAAAAACACAAGGATTGATTTACGTGAGAAACCCTCCAACTGGGCAAAAACTCACGGGATATCCTTCTAGCCACATACGGTCCTCAAATCCACTATTTGAACAAAAGTTTACAACCTAGGTTGACCTCAAGTCACACCTACTTGGTCACTAACCCTTTCACTCTACCCAACGGGCCTTTAATAGTGATTCTAGACCACAAGCTTGTGCACTAACCCACTTAGTCACAAAGCTTAACAATCAATGAAGAGGTTAAACAACCTATGTGAATATGTAAAAGATATTCAAGCATGCAATTTATGCTAGGCAACACTAAATGCTTATCTAAGGATTTAAGGATGTCAATAAATGCAAATCCTAGATATCAATATCTAAATGCAAATGCATGAAGATTTAGCTAGAAGGGTAAAATCGTCCTAAATGCTAGCTATTAATGAACAAAGCTCTCAACCAACAAACATCAACTCAAACATGTTATAAATGCCAATAAACATAAAGATATGCAATAAAATCATATAAAGGAGCTAACCCTAGGCAAATAAGAACATAAATAAATACAAAGAGATTTAGGGCATGTTCAAGTTACCTAGTCAATGAAAGCAAGAAGAATCCATGATGAGATGATGCTTGAAGAGGTTAAATGCACATGGATTTGTGTTTGGTTGAGTAAAGATGAGTTCTTGGGAGTTTCTCTCTCTAAGGGAAGCTTGGCCTATCAAAAATGGCTTCTTGAACTCATAAAAACGAGCAAGGAAGAAGATAGAGTATATATAAAGGAGCCCTAGTTAAAACAGCATCGTTTTGAACTTAGGGCACAAAATCCCGTCAATACCTGCTAGATGGACCGCGTCTCAGGCAAGTGTCCAGACCGCGGTACACACAGCAGTGCACCGTCTGGACAACAACGCGGTGCAGGGCGCTGTGCATGCAGGTGCACAGGCCGCGGTATGAGCAACAGAGGCCTACTGGACAACACCGCGACTTGGATCGCTTTTCGTGCAAGTGTACAGGAAGCGGTACAGAAAGCAAGACCCTGCTGAGGTATACCGCTCTGTATGCCGCGGTGCAAGCATGTCTTTCCAAGCGGTATGGGCCATGCTAAGAGAAAAATTTCTCTTTTCGAGGCAAACTCAACACACTAACTGATGTGCAATCAGTGCAAGTGTGGAGTTTTAAAAGTGGCATACAATACATCATTCAATTACATGAAGATAAGAACAATAATGCATGCAAGTGAGTGTGTGCAACTAGATCTCTTCAAAGAAAGTTAAACTAGTGAGATACCTTTGAAGTGCTCTTTGAGAGAGTTGATGTCCTTGAAGCTTGATCACACTCAAGAGGCCTAAATTACCCTTACAAAGAATAATCCCCAATGTGGTTTGTCAATGAAATAAGCCAATCAAAATATGAGGAACTTACACATTTCAAGATGGTCCAAAGCCACATTTTAGTTGCTGTGGACTTCTAGGATCCCACGCATGCCTCTAGACCAGTATCATGCAGGTGGCTCCCTACTTTTTGTACCAGGCCCTTCAACACCCTACTGAGCCACCTATGTCCCGATCTGTTTGAGTAGAGCTCAGAGGCTTACCACATTGCTGAGCTCTCCTATATTATTAAGCAAGCCTCTGGAGCAGCAGCGTAGCTGCATGGCCCAGTGGCTCCTTACTCCTAGTACATGGCTAGTCATCGCCCAAGTGAGCCACTGTGTCCCTATTCATTCCAGGATGGTCTAGAGCCACATTTCAGTTGCTGGGGACTTCTAGGATCCCACGGATGCCTCAGGACTAGTATCATGCAGGTGGCTCCCTATTTCTTGTATCGGGCCTTTCAACGCCCTAATGAGCTACCTATGTCCCAATCCGTACGGGTAGAAAGCAGAGGCTTTCAACTTTGCTGAGGCCTTCTACATGCCTAAGCACGCCTCTAGAGCAGCAGCCTAGCTGCATGGCCCAATGGCTCCTCACTTCTTCTATCGGGCTAGTCAACGCCCAAGTGAGCCCGTGTATCCCGATTCATTCCAGGATGGTCCAGAGCCAAATTTCAGTTGCTGGGGACTTCTAGGATCCCACACATGCCTCTGGACCAGTATCATACAGGTGGCTCCCTACTTTTTGTACCGGGCCCTTAAACGCTTTAGTGAGCCACCTATGTCTCGATCCATTTGGGTAGAGCTCAGAGGCTTCCCACATTGCTGAGGCTTCCTACAGTCCTAAGCAAGCCTCTAGAGCAGCAGCCTAGCTGCATGTCCCAGTTGCTCCTCACTCCTAGTACCAGGCTAGTCATCGCCCAAGTGAGCCACTGTGTCCCGATTCATTCAAAATGGTCAAAAACCACATTTCAGTTGCTGGGGACTTCGAGGATCCCACTCATGCCTCTGGACCAGTATCATGCAAGTGGCTCCCTACCTCTTGTCACGGGCCTGTAGATGCCCTAGTGAGCCACCTATGTCCTGATCCGTGCAGGTAGAGCTCAGAGGCTTCCAACTTTTTCTGGGGCCTTCAACATGCCTAAGCACGCCTCAGGAGCAGCAGCCTAGCTGCATGGCTCAGTGGCTCCTCACTTCTTCTATCGGGCTAGTCATCGCAAAAGTAAGCCATTGTGTCCCGAATCATTCCGTGATGGTCCATAGCCACATTTCAGTTGCTAGGACTTCTAGGATTCTACGCATACCTCTGGACCAATACCATGCAGGTGACTCCCTATTTTTTGTATCTGGCCCTTCAACGCCCTAGTGTGCCACTTATGTCCTGATCCGTTTGGGTAGAGCTCAAAGGCTTACCACATTGCTGAGGCCTCCTACATTCCTAAGCAAGCCTCTGGAGCAGCAGCGTAGCTGCATGGCTCAGTGGCTCCTCACTCTTAGTACATGGCTAGTCATCGCGCCCAAGTGAGCCACTGTGTCCCGACTCATTCCAGGATAGTCTAGAGCCATATTTCAATTGCTGGCGACTTATAGAATCCCACACATGCCTCTAGACATGTATCATTGACGGTTACGTTTTTCCCTTATGTCGTTTTGAAAGATCAGTCCGTCAATAATATTTTAAGAAACCCCACAAAGCCTAAATCAGTTTGCAAACATAAATATAGTGGCAAGTGGGTGTCGTCCACAGGGAGCGGAGTTAGCCAAATTAGTTAAAGCTAAGCAATGGTATATATATATATATAATAGCAAACATGAATTGGTGAAAATGTAGATTGTGAACCAACTCTAAATAACACTAAATCAAATATGTAAATAAAATGAAGGGGGAATATGGAGTGAAAGATATATAGATGATGGAAACTAAGGAGTTAATGGATTCGAAAGCAAATACTGGGCAATGTAACAAACTTGTCAATAGCACGGCTCTTCAAGGTAACCAACCTAGGATGTATAGAGTCAGTTATTTATCCCTAGAAGGTGGCCAACCTAGGATGTAAAGTGCGGACCACCTATTAGGGATTAATCCTTGTAAACTACCAACCTAGGATGTATAGAGTTGATTGTTTACCGGATACTAGAAATGAAGCTCGTCTACCTAACATTGACTCAACCGATTACAAATAGTCACCCTAGGATGTATAGTGATGACTTCTAACTCTCTCACGGATTCCGACCTAGGATGTATAGTGCCGGAAATACGATTGAGGTTAGATTAAAACCGCGGTTCAAGAGTCAGAATTCATGACTTTCCGTCTATTCTTAAGAGCATTAAACAACTAAATAGGATGTATATCTAGATGCAATACTCATACATAATACAAAGACATCTTGCAAATATCATGTATCTACACAAGAAACCAATGATAAACATTCACAACAAGAATAGATCAATGGAAGCTAGACATGAATATCAATATAATATCAAGTTTATGTACAAGCCCAATATTAAACTAACTACTCCATCAACCCCTTAGAGGGGATTTAGCTACTCATTACAACTAGGAAATCAGTAGAGAGGAGAAAGAAATAACCCTTGGAGAACATCTCCTTCCTTGAAGTGGCTCCAATCTCCTAACTTCCTTGAAGTTGAGTAGAGAATGTAAGGATAAGAGGTAGAGAGAGAAACTAGATCTAAGAATGCTTAATCTGTCCTAAACGGAGTTAAAAAAAGCTCTTAAAACGTTTCTATACTTTTCTATTTATACTAAATACAAAAATAGGTCACTTAAGCTTTGAAAATGAGACTGGCGCGCTCGGAGTGCGAGTGGAGTGCGGGTGATTTACCCGTACTGTACCCGTACAGTATGGGTTGCCTGCAACTTTAGTTCTCGGATCAGGACATTAGTGCGGGTGGAGTGCGGTTGAATTACCCGCACTTGACCTGCACTTGGCCCGCACTTGGCATCGCACTGTGACCGCACTTCCCTCTCAGGTGTAAAATCTACCTTCTGTCTTGAGCAACTGTGCGGGTAGAGTGCGGTTGGATGACCCATACAGTACCCGCACTCTAATGCCAGGTGCAATTCTGCTCTTCTGTTCTTGATGCAAGTGCGGGTAGAGTGCGGTTTGATGACCCGCACAGTGCCCGCACTCTAGTGTCAGGTGCGATTCTGTTCTTCTGTTCTTGGTGCAAGTGCGGGTAGAGTGCGGTTTGCTGACCCGCACAGCACCCGCACTTTAATGTCAGGTGTCTGAGCAGCTTCTCTGGTTTGGCACTAGTGCGGGTGGAGTGCAGTTAGCTGACTTGCACTGTACCCGCACTTTATCTCTGTACTTGCATTCTGCCCCGGCTATGCACATGAGTGCGGCTGGAGTGCGGCTGGAGTGCGGCTTGCGACCCGCACTGGACCCGCACTGGACCCGCACTGTAGACCTATTTGTGCTTCTTTGCCTTGGCTTTCGCCCCTTTTCTGCTGGAATCACCACAATATGCTTCCTAAGCCTGTCTCTGCATCATTTCCTACAGATAAGCACAAAAAAACCCATAAGAGACACAAAAACGCATGAAAACAGAACATAAGGTAAAGATCTGAGGGCCTAAATATAGTACATATTTGGCCCGATCAAACACCCCCAAACCAAACCTTTGCTCGTCCTCGAGCAAATCTATTCAAAACAATAAGACGCCAGCTGAAAGTAATTTCTATATACCTAAACAATACATCAACAATGTCGTAAGTCCCGTGTGTGATATGATACAAATAGATGTGATAGAGAGGAGAAAAACGTATGCACAAGATCAAGAGCAATTTGGAGACACCCAAGGGAGGCTCGTACGAACACGAATCCCACACCTAAAGGCATTCATGAATTTAGGACCACTTACTCCCATACCTTGAACATAATTCGCTTCAATTCTAAAGCTCACATGGATTCCCTCTTTTCTTTCCTCAAGAGTCCTAAGTTCCACACAACAAGTATGCAAAGAAGATTCTGCACAAGATTTAAGCAATGAACTATCCTAGGAAGGAGTCACCATGCCATGAATGCGAAATATCATGTTTCAACCTACATTCCCAAACTAGACTTACATGGATCAAATAGGCCTTTTAACCGGTTATAGTGTGGCTGTGGGGTTGAATGAGTTTACACAAAAAATATGGAAATTTAGGAGTTCAAACTCACCAATCATGCTAGAATATATCCCTACTCCCACACCATGTTCTTTTCTTGCTTTAAATGCAACCCTCTAGGAAACCATTTAACCCACATTTTGCCCTCAACGTTTGCATTCCGTTTGGGCGTTTTTAGCATAAAACACTCTCATTATGGCACTTCAAGTACAATCTTTCTTTAAATTTTTCTTTTAACAATTTCCAAATAACAATGTTGTACTCCATTTGAGTTGTTACCATTTTCCCTTTCTTAGGCATTTAGAGTGCATAACTTACCCTTTTCTTTCATATTTTCAACATCTATCTCATTTTACCCACTGTGGGACCATTTTAACCCTTTTTTTTTACTACCATTTCCCATCCTAACATGATTAGTACAAGGGTAGGCATGTGTTTAGGCTATTGGGTATATGGTTGAATGTGGTACCAAATGAAAGGGTAAGTATTTGGCCTCAAATCGGCTTTGGAACACACAATATGGTAAGTGGTGTTTAGGCTAAAGAGGTACTTTAATACACATGCATTCCCTACTATCACTTCCACAACCATCTAAAAAGGGAATGAAAACATCCATCACGCATTCACAAAATAATGCAAGTCCTATGGCACATGACATACATGACGAGAGGCGTGTTTAAGAATAATCAATAATGCACTCAGAAAACGCACTTTCATGCTTGTGTTTGTGATCTCACGGGTATCTCCACTTTTAGAACAAGACATGGGAACAATGAGTCCCCAATACTTCATACCAACGGGTGGGACTAACCCATGATGGTGCAAGCTAAGCCTCAAGTGGCACCAAACTATATCACAAGGTCAGAGCACATATAAGAAACTCGTCCAAAAGCACACTCTAGATGCATCATACCCATACTGCATTACAGTTTGAAAAATGGACAAGCGACAAAATTGAAAAATTGAACACTAAACTGTACACGGCGGAGGCGTGATGCACCCCCAAACCAAAACTCAACAATGTCCCCATTGTTGGAAAGCCTAAGCAAAATCACAATAAATGGCGGAATGATGGATCAACACCCCCAAACCGAATCTAGATATACATTCAAACATGCTCATTCATCATAACAAAAACTAAATCGCATTCATTAAAAACTTAAGTACAAAACCGAAGGTAGAAAACTCCCTTTAGAAGGAAGATCGGTCAATGTCCATGCGTGTTGCTGTGTGCTTCCCAAAAGATGCACAACCTAGCTTAAAACCACACAACAACTCTACCAATGAAAATTAAATGCGAAAAGAAAAGAAAAATAAGTCTAAGCCATTTAAAAGAAAATACAAATACAAATACAAGCAATAAAAGTTCTGATCAATAATAAAGAACAAGAATGGATGGTCAATCATCGTCGGAAAACTCCCTCTCAGGTTCGCTGGTGATCCCTTTGCCCTTGGGGTCGATCTCTGATCTGATCCGCTCTTCCTGCTCCCTCCTGGATCTCTCCATAGCAGCTCTGAGCTCTTCCCCATATGGGTCAATGTCTGGACCCCCTGCAGGATGTGAGAAAACAGCTGGCCTCTTCTTTTTCTGTGGATAACTTGGAAGACTGAGTGCCTCCCTCATGTCTGTGAGGTTGCCCCATCTCAAGGATCTCTCTCTTGATCAGAAAGCCGATGTCGACCAACTGATTCTGCAGTATACAGTACATGATCATGGCTGCATTGAAGTTCACTGAGGTCATATCCTTTCTGGGGATCAAGGAATGGGAGATGAATACATGCCAGAAACCTAACTCAATCCTTAAGTTGGTGTGCTTCAAACGGTGATCAGGGGCCACCCAAAAATCCATCGGACGGATCACTAACTGATTTGCAAAGTCCACATTTTGGGTCATAAAAAATTCGCTCCAAGTCACCCCTTGCCTTAGACGTCCGACTGCTTCGGGATCAACTGGAAGCTCAATCCTATAATACCTGTTAATGTCTGCTATAGTCATCCGGACTTCTACCCCATGGACCAGAACCGAAGAAGAGCGTTGAAAAGTTTCAGGTACCAACCCAGCAAAGAACTCTTCGACCACACGTCGACAATACATCAGGGGGGGCTAACAAAGGGTTCCCATCCCCTTGCTTCAATCATTAGAGGAATTGGGGTGCCTTCCAGTTCTTCAACCGCTATCCCCATCTCCACCACTATGTCTCGCTCCCTGAAATATTCTAAGCGTTCCTCGAAATCCGGGTGCCTGATGCACGGTGGTGGAACTTGGGGTCCTCTCCTCGGTCTTCGTTCGGAACCCTGACTGCTTTGCCTAGGCGTTCTCCTGGGTCTTCCTGACATCTGCACATTAAACACAGTTTTAAGGCAATATTCGGATCAAAGAAACAAAAGGTTATGATGCAGGAATTTGAAAGGACAAAAAATCTGCCAAGAGGATAAAGTGCGGGTGAAGTGTGGGTGAGTGACCCGCACTGTACCCGCACTCTAACTCGTCACCAGACACCAGCAAATGCAGAGTTCAATTCATGTATACATCTCAAAATTCCAGTTCATCATCGAACGAATCAACAACAAAATGACTCTAACTCATGTATAGGCTTCCATTCAACCATATAAACCCAATTCATAGTTTGAAAATCTAATTGCAATAGAAAATCAATTAACAATGAATACATCACATGCAAAATAGATAACACCCATCATTCCACTCTCTTAGACATTAGCAAAAGCAAAAACAAGGGGTCAAAACCCTAACTAATGAAGTTCATGCATAAAAGGCAAAAGAATTGTGATAAAGAGGGTTAGGGTTTTGGATTAGAGATATGTGAAATGAAATTAGAGTAAGAATCCATACCTTAGTTGCCGAAAAAATCGAAAACGTGGCACACACGGAATACCTTTAGTTGGGAAGAGGGAAAAATTTGAAGTTTGCAGTTTGGTTTTGTTCTTTTGTGGCAAGTGGAGCCCTAGAGAACGACAGGCATATATATACTGCGCGACAAAAGTGCGGGTGGAGTGCGGGTGACTGACCCGCACTTTACCCGCACTTTATTACCTGATGCCCTCAGAGTGCGGAATGAGTGCGGGTTACTGACCCGCACTCTAACCACACTATTCCCCTGGATAGACTCCTGAATTATGCCTTGCAACTGTATCTGCACCAAAACAATCTCAAATAGTCTCAAAAGTTTACAACAACAAAACTAACCATCCGAAAAGTAAAAATAAAAATAAAAACTATAAAATAAATTCAAAAATGAGTGCAATGCACTCAAAGTGGGACCCGGTCAACCAAATGAGGTTTGACCGGAATGGGGAGCACATTCAACTTGGCCACCCAAACCGGTGCCAAATGCCTATGCACTGCATCTCTCCCCACTCTCCTCATTTGTCCCACTAGGTCCTTTCGAACCCATATTTGTTTAACCTTTGGTGGGTTCATCCTAGATCTAACTCTACTTGCTTTTAATCTTTGGAAACTAAAGCAATAAGCTTTAGTGTGCCCTTTTTTGGCACAAAAGTAGCAAGTAATAGGACGGTTAGGGAAACTCCCTGTTCGATCGTTGGCGTGGGCCACTTTTTGTTGTCCTAATCTGAGGGATTTGACATTGTTTTCCATCACGGCGAGTTGTTCAATCAAATCCCCCTCCTTGACCTTAGCCCGTTTCAACTCATCATCTTTTGTGCTCAACTGTTCATGCAATTCCCTTACCGCTTTTGCGGACTCCTCCACACCTAGTTGAAGTTTCCTTGTCCTTCTCCCATAGTCTTCCTCAAACTCTTCTGAGAGCTTTGCCAATGCATCTAAGTTCTTGGAGACTAACTCCTTTTTGGTGGCAAGCTCCACTACTTGTTCAGTTAACCTGTTGTTGACTGATAAGAGATCACGCAATTTAGTCTTCAACTGTACATTCTCTGTCTTTAGCAAATTAACCTCCAGTTTGAGCTTTGTGTTGTCTTGTTCAAGCTAACCTAATTGATCGAAGAGTTCAGTATTTGCTTCCTCCTCTTCGAATTCTGATTCTTGCCTCTCCTTGATGCAGTCTTGGTTTCCCAATTCCATCTCCTTGACACCCTCAAAGGCTTGCACAAGGGTGAGCACCCGGCTCCTTTTCTTTCTGGAATTTGGTGCCTCAAAGACTAAACAATCTCTAACTTGGCTTGTTCCGGGGGATGTTACCTTGAAGTTCACACTTTTCCCTCCACAGCTGAAGGAAATGTCCTTAAAACAAATATCAATCACCATACTTGCTGTGGCCATGAACGGCCTCCCCAACAGTAGTTTCCAGTCTCTACCACTGGATTCTCCTCTTTTGCAATCCAACACAACAAATTCTGCAGGCACCATCAAACTATGCACATTCACATAAATTTCCTCCACAATACCTACTGGGGTGATGGGAGAATTGTCAGCCATGATGAGAGTCTGGGAGGTGGGCTTGATTGACTAAATCTTCAACTGTTCGTAGACCTCTAATGGCATCATATTGATGCTAGCCCCCATATCAAGGACCGCTCCCATCTTTGGTGAATCCTCAATTTGTACATCTATGACGAAACTCCCGGGGTCTTCAAGTTTAATGGGGGAGTCTATGTCACTTCCCCTATCTTCCTTATCCGCGACTTCTACCATACTTGCTTCGGTTTCCTCACCTCCCAACTGGACCACCTCTAACACGTTAACATGTTCATCGGAGCTTGATGCCTTCTCTTTGTTCTTCATCAATGCATCAAAAATCTATGCCAACTGAGTTTCCATCTTCTTCAGTGACGCTCCATGACTGTTGGCTCTTTGATCATTGGACTACATGTAAGCTGACATTCGTTTCTCAGAGGCATGCAAGGTGTTCTTGAGGGCTTCCGACCCGATACCAACAGTTTTGATAACTGTACTCACTATCTCCTCTAGAGACTTGTCCTTTGGTTGGCTAGCGGAAGCGTGGGAATTGAAGTTGGATGGTGGGTTACTACTTGAACCTCCCCATTGATTATTGTTGTTTCCCCCTTGATTGTATCTATTGTACCCCTAGTTTTGGTACCCTTGGTTGTTGTTTCCACCTTGGTAATTGTTGTTGCCACCTTGGTGAGTGGTTGCTCCTAGGTGGTTGTTGTTGGACCAAGACAAGTTTGGGTGATTTCTCAACCCTGGATTGTATGTATTCGAATATGGGTCATTCCTAGGCTGCCTTGGAAATTCTCCAAGGGCTTGGGTTTGCTCTTCCTGACTGAAATGCCCTTCTCCCCTTTCAATCTCCCCCATAACTTGACTAACTCCTTGGGAGGGCCCTGGTTTTCCGGTTATCAGCTCCTTGATTGATTGAAGCTTCTTGTTCATTCTGGACATCTGGATTTGCACTTGGGTATCCTGACCCACTTCTATTCTTCCACCCCTCCTCACATGTGATGTCCTCTGTTGTGAGTTCTGGGCAATCTTCTCCAGAATGTCATAAGCTTCAACTACCCTCTTGTCTGCAATGGTACCTCCGCATGCATTATCCACCATCATTTGGGTTATCGATGAAAGTCCACTATAGAAGGAGTTAACCTTCAGTTTTGGATGGTATGTATGCGGTGGCATTTGAGCTAACAATAAGTTGAACCTCTCCCATGTCTCATGGAATGGTTCACTGTCCTCTTCGACAAAGGAAGCTATCTTCAACCTTAGGTCTTTAGCCTTCTGTGACAGAAAATACTTGTTGAAGAAAACCTTGCAGACTTGGCTCCATGTCACCAGTGATCCCGGCCTCAAGTTCATGTACCAAGTCATGGCTGCATCTTTCAGAAAATATTGGAAACACCTCAGATGAAGCTGCTCCCTTGTCAATACTGCTTGGCGAGCCATTACAGGGAAGGTTTCTAGGGTGGTTCCATATTGTTTCATAAATTGGAGGCAATCCTCGGTACTTCGCCCACTAAACGACGGTAGGAGGGTGATGTGCATAGTTTTCAACTCGTACTGCCTTGTTACATCATCCAGTACTATGGCAGTGGGCACATTCCCTACAAACGGGAGAGTGTACTCGCCCATGGTGAGGCCTAGCTCTTCATCCCCATGTACACTTCCCTCATTCTCTCGAGCCTGTTACTCATTCTCTCTAGCATGCTGCTCATGCTGATTATGATCGTCCATATTTCCCTCTAACTGCTCTATTCTTCTACCCAACCGATTGATGTTATCGATAACTGGCAACACTGTTCCTCTCAATGATCTTCGTCCGTGCATATACCTAAAATCCTGAAATTTCACAACAAATAAAGCACAACGTAAACGAGAAACAGATAGGGCAGAGCAGGAATATTACTAGACTAGCCTTACTCATGCAAAACTAATTAAACTAACATGCCGCTCCCCGGCAGCGGCGCCATTTGACGGTTACGTTTTTCCCTTATGTCGTTTTGAAAGATCAGTCCGTCAATAATATTTTAAGAAACCCCACAAAGCCTAAATCAGTTTGCAAACATAAATATAGTGGCAAGTGGGTGTCGTCCACAGGGAGCGGAGTTAGCCAAATTAGTTAAAGCTAAAGCAATGGTATATATATATATAATAGCAAACATGAATTGGTGAAAATGTAGATTGTGAACCAACTCTAAATAACACTAAATTAAATATGTAAATAAAATGAAGGGGGAATATGGAGTGAAAGATATATAGATGATGGAAACTAAGGAGTTAATGGATTCGAAAGCAAATACTGGGCAATGTAACAAACTTGTCAATAGCACGGCTCTTCAAGGTAACCGACCTAGGATGTATAGAGTCAGTTATTTATCCCTAGAAGGTGGCCAACCTAGGATGTATAGTGCGGACCACCTATTAGGGATTAATCCTTGTAAACTACCAACCTAGGATGTATAGTGCGGACCACCTATTAGGGATTAATCCTTGCCTGCAACTTCAGTTCTCGGATCAGGACATTAGTGCGGGTGGAGTGCGGTTGAATTACCCGCACTTGACCCGCACTTGACCCGCACTTGGCATCGCACTGTGACCGCACTTCCCTCTCAGGTGCAAAATTTACCTTCTGTCTTTAGCAACTGTGTGGGTAGAGTACGGTTGGATGACCCGCACAGTACCCGCACTCTAATGCCAGGTGCAATTATGCTCTTCTGTTCTTGATGCAAGTGCGGGTAGAGTGCGGTTTGATGACCCGCACAGTGCCCGCACTCTAGTGTCAGGTGCGATTCTGTTCTTTTGTTCTTGGTGCAAGTGCGGGTAGAGTGCGGTTTGCTGACCCGCACAGCACCCGCACTCTAATGTCAGGTGTCTGAGCAGCTTCTCTGGTTTGGCACTAGTGCGGGTGGAGTGCGGTTAGCTGACCCGCACTGTACCCGTACTTTATCTCTGTACTTGCATTCCGCCCCGGCTATGCACATGAGTGCGGCTGGAGTGCGGTTGCGACCCACACTGGACCCGTACTGTAGACCTGTTTGTGCTCCTTTGCCTTTGCTTTTGCCCCTTTTCTGCTGGAATCATCACAATATGCTTCCAATCCTCTCTCTGCATCATTTCCTACAGATAAGCACAAAACAACCCATAAGAGACACAAAAACGCACGAAAACAAAACATAAGGTAAGGATCTGAGGGACTAAATATAGTACATATTTGGCCCGATCAATCATGCAGGTGGCTCCCTATCTCTTGTACCGGGCCCTTCAACGCCTTAGTGAGCCACTTATGTCCCAATCCGTGCGTCAATTGTAATTTACTTGCTTTTCTAGGATGGGCCAAAATTGTTGCTATTTAATTTTTTCTTAAATATTACAATATTTTTTGTTGTATGATAACATGACATTTTAGAATAGGAGTACCACTCATATATCTCTTTTGGTATGAACATGCATTGAATGATTTAGGTATCTAATTGGCATCTAGATAACTTGGTAAAAATCATTCTTTGGGATTTAATCACACGCCTTAAATAATTGAGTGGGAGAAGGTGTGCAAGAACGCCTATGGCCTCCAAGATTAGTTGAGTTTTATTATTTTTGGTAATCCCCCCAAAGGGCGTCCATAAATGGAATTTAACAATATACTTCCTTACAAGGATAGACTAGACAATTGACTTAAACGAAATCTACTCCCCAAAGAGGGATTTTCGTGAGAGGAAATTGAGGGTCGATATCTTGGTAACACACTCAATGTAATTTTATTAATATCCTCCCAAGAGTTCTTGTTAATAAAAATTACAAGGCTAAAATTAAAAACGCTGGTTGTTATGTTAACAATTAGGTGGGACCTAGTCTAACTAGTAAATAGTGCGAACTCCCAAAGGAGGCGTAATATTTATGGGTGTTGGATCACCGTTTAATTTTTATGATTGAATTATTTATTTTAATTCAAGATAAATTTTTAAAAGTGCTATTATCATGATTATTTACTTATATATGTTTTGTTTTAATCAGAAATCATGACCCCATCACTTATGAACATCCTGAAAGATAACACCTTAACTGGAGATAACTACGTAACATGGAAAAGGAAAATTGGGTTGTTGCTGCAAAGTGAAAAACATAAGTTTGTTCTGACCACTCCTAAACCACCCCTTCCTAATAATGAATCTAATGTGATGCAAAGAGATGAGTATGAGCAGTGGAAGCTTCTGATGATATGGCAAAATGTTACATTATATCCACTATCTCCGACTTGTTGCAACAGCAACATGAAGGAATGGAGTCCGCTGCTGATATAATGATGTCTCTAGAGGAAATGTTTGCTATGAGGTCTATGAGGACTAAGAGAGAGGCAGTGACTGCTTTTATGAATCTTAGGATAAAACCTGGACAATCTGTGAAAGATCACATGATGAAAGTCATAGCACATCTCAATATTGCTGAATTAAATGGTGCTGAGATTGATGGTGAGACCAAAATTGATATGGTAGTTAACTCACTGTCAGATTCCTTTGATCAGTTCAAGTTGGACTACACCTTGAACAAAAAGGAATACACCTTGCAGGGCCTGATGCAAGATGTTCAAAGCGCAGAAAAGATCCTTGTGAAAAACAAAGGTCAAGAGATTCATTTGGTTGGTAAAGCTGCTACTGTTAAGACCCGTAAGAAGGTTAAGAAACAACAGAAGAAAAAGCAACTTGGGGCCTACCAAGAAGGAAACCAAGAAAGTAACCAAGATCAAAGGGAAATGCTTCCTTTGTGGTGAAAAGGGACATTGGAAAAGAGATTGCCCAAAGTCCCAGAAAATGAAGGAAGAAGGTAATGTTAATTATCTAGAAACATGTTTTCTGGCAGATTCTACTGATTCTTGGATCATAGACTCTGGAGCCACTAATCATGTTTGTTATTCCTTGCAGGGGTTTCAGGAAAAGAGAAGGTTGAATGAAGATAAAGTCAATTTGTGCTTGGGCAACGGAACGTTAGTGTCTGCAAGTGCAGTGGGAGATATTAGAGTTATTTTAGATTCTAGTAGGCATTTAGATTTAATAGACGTTTATTATGTACCTCAATTCAAGAGGAATTTAATTTCAGTTTCTTGTTTAAATAAGTTTGGATATTCGGTTACTTTTAATAAAACTGTTATTATTAGTAAGAATGACAAAGTTGTTTGCAAAGGTACATTGGAAAACGGTTTATTCTTTTTGCATAGAAATATCTCTCACTCGTTAGACACAGAAATAACGGAACCTAATCATAAAAGAGTAAAATTATCAAAAGATGAAACCTATCTTTGGCATTTACGCCTAGGTCACATTAACCTTAATAGGATTAAAAGATTGGTATGTGACGGACCTTTAAGTGACTTAAAGGTTGATGATCTACCAACTTGTGAATCTTGTTTGGAAGGTAAAATGTCCAAAAGGCCGTTCAATACCAAAGGTGCAAGAGCCATTGAATGTTTAGGACTAGTACACATTGATGTATGTGGTCCTATGAGCATTCAAGCTTGAGGTGGATATGAGTACTTCATCACCTTCACAGATGATTACTCAAGATTTGGTTACGTGTATCTCATGAGACATAAGTCGGATGCATTTGACATGTTCAAAGCATTTAAAGCTGAAGTAGAAAATCAACTTGAGAAACATATACAAATCTTGAGATCTGATCGTGGTGGAGAATATCTATCTGGAGAGTTTCAGCAATATCTTATTGATAATGGGATAGTTTCTCAGCTTTCTGCACCAGGTACACCTCAACAAAATGGGGTAGCAGAAAGGAGAAATAGGACTCTTTTAGAGATGGTTAGATCAATGTTGAGTTATTCAACACTTCCTATTTCTTTTTGGGGATATGCTCTACAAACAGCAATATATATTCTAAACGATGTACCATCTAAATCTGTCCCTAAAACCCACATGAATTGTGGACTGGGCGAAAGCCTAGTTTACAACACATGAGGATATTTGGTTGTCTTGCACATGTGTTGAAAGGAAAGATAGAAAAGATGGAGTCCCGTTCGGAAACATGTATATTTGTGGGGTATCCAAAAGGAACTAAAGGATATTATTTCTATAGTCCTTCTGATCTAAAAGTATTTGTTTCAACAAATGCTTCATTTCTAGAAAAGGACTATATGAATAATTTTTTGCCTAAAAGTAGAATTGTCCTGAATGAGATGTCAGGAGATACAATTTCACAAGAGGTTTTACAACCCCGCCCAATTGTAAGTTCCACTCCAACACAAGATCAACAACCTACCATTCCTCGTCGTAGTGGGAGGGTTAGAACACAACCCGAAAGATATATCGGTCTAGGAGATTTTGTTGAGAATGTTGATTGTCGTCATTGGCAAAAGGCAATGCAATCCGAGATTGAATCGATGTTCAATAACAAAGTCTGGTCCCTTGTAGACTTGCCTAAAGGGATAAAACCCATTAGGTGCAAGTGGGTATACAAGAGGAAAAGAGGTATGGATGGTAAGGTGGAAACCTTTAAAGCTAGACTAGTAGCTAAAGGTTATACACAGAAAGAACGTATCGATTACGAGGAAACCTTCTCACCTGTGGCCATGCTTAAATCCATTAGGATACTCTTATCCATTGCAGCATCTCTAGACCTAGAGATTTTGCAAATGGACGTCAAGACAGCTTTCCTTAATGGAAGTCTTAACGAGAGCATCTACATGATGCAACCAGAGGGATTCATTGAAAAAGGCCAAGAAGAAAGAGTATGCAAGTTGCAAAAGTCCATATATGGACTAAAGCAAGCATCCAGATCCTGGAACATAAGGTTCGATCAAGGTGTAAAGGGTTTTGGATTTATTCAAAACCCTGACGAACCTTGTGTATACAAGAGGATCAAAGGCGACAAGTTGGTTTTCCTCATTCTTTATGTTGATGATATACTACTCATTGGAAACGATGTAGGTGTATTGACATCAGTGAAAGAATGGTTAGCAAAACAATTTGATATGAAGGACTTAGGAGAAGCAAGTTATATTTTTGGTATCCAAGTAATAAGGGATAGAAAGAATAGAACGATTGCATTATCCCAAGCTTCATACACTGATAAAATCTTGTCTAGATTCACCATGCAAGATTCCAATAAAGGTATGTTACCTTTTAGACATGGAATCAAACTTTCTAAGGGTCAAGCACCTAAGAATGTGCATGAAGAGCAATTCATGAGTAGAGTTCCATATGCCTCGGCAGTTGGAAGTCTCATGTATGCAATGCTCTGTACTAGACCAGATATTTGTTTTGCTGTTGGCATAGTTAGCAAGTTTCAATCGAAACCTGGTCCTGATCATTGGACGGCAGTCAAGCATATTTTCAAGTATCTCAAGAGAACTAGAGATTATATGCTTGTATACTCTGGAGGGGATTTAATTCCCGTTGGGTATATAGATTCTGATTTCCAGTCAGATTCTGACTCCAGAAAATCTACATCAGGATATGTGTTTACCATTGGAGGAGGAGCAGTCATATGGAGGAGTATCAAGCAATCTTGTATTGCTGATTCCACCATGGAAGCTGAGTATGTTGCTGCATGCGAAGCTGCCAAAGAGGCTGTTTGGCTCCGCCAATTCTTGATTGACTTAGAAGTGGTTCCTAGTGTGAATAAGCAGATCACTATACACTATGACAATAGTGGTGCAGTGGCTAATTCGAAAGAACCAAGAAGTCATAAGAGAGGTAAACACATTGAAAGGAAGTATCACCTTTTGAGGGAAATTGTTCATAGGGGAGACGTGACGATCACCAAAATCGCGACAACAGAAAATCTAGCGGATCCTTTCACAAAGGCTCTACCTCAGAAGAGCTTTGATGGACATCTAGAGAACATGGGAATGAGAGATATGACACACTTGCTATAGAGCAAGTGGGAGATTGTTAGGATTATGCTCAATGGCAAGAGTGTAATATTGTAATTGACAATCTTCTCATATTAATAAAGTGAATTCTGATTCTTACAATTACTTATAGCATATATTATTATAATTGTCAAGGTAAATAATCATAAGGTCAAAAGACTATGAGACATGAAGAATTGTTCATACATCCAGATATGTATGAGGTAGACACAATTCTTTAGTTAGTCTTGAATAACGTTCACAACTTAAGTTAAAGGTTGGGCACCTCTATCTTGTTAAAGTTGTAGAATTCTTTTACTAGCATTTGAGTGGGATCAAATGAATATGATGAGTCTAAAATCATCGAAAAGTTTTCGAGTAAAAGAATCTAGTGCACTAGGTGCATTGAACTGGATCACAATGAAATACTTTATCTAGAACCGTCACTAGATATAAGTCTTTTCATTAAAGAGGACAATCGGAGAGTCTATCTTAATCCTAAGATAAATGATGGACTTATGGTTGCAAGTGTTATCATTAGAGCTATCAATGAGTACGATTATATAGCATAGTCTATCCTCGATAGTTTGGTGGTATACATTTGTTAATCGATAGAGGACTTCATTTATAGATATGGACATCGTGGCTCCATCTATTAAATGAGAGTATAATATCATCATATGGATGTTTTGAGGTATTGGATATTAAATCTCAACGTTGACTTTTCAATAATGATTATTGAAAACATGGCTTCTGGACAAGTTAAAGTATCCAAGTTCGAAATGTGGTCATATGAGGAAATATGGTAACTTGGAGAGCTATAGGCGGTCTATGAGCTCTTGGAGATTACTGATATTATTCACGAGGATACACCATCTCCTATAAGATTGTCTAGGGTATGAATGAGAAACATCTCCTTATTCTATCTTTATTTAAGAGTTCAATTTTAGCTATTTAGTGGAATGAGTTAAAATTAATAGATTGGACCTAAGTGAATCATTTGTTAATTGTGATTAGGTTGTGTCTATTGAAGCTTAAATTTAGATAGCCCGCCAAGATCCCCAATCCACACGTATTTGCATGGATCACTTGATATATTCTACCGGGCCGATTTAAGGGTCCATCTAGAATTGTTTTTAATATATCAAGAATATAATATGTCTATTATTTAATTAATGGGCTGCACTATTATATTAATATATTAAAAGGAGACATGCGGGCTTGTTTCTTTTAGTAAGAATGGGTCTGGTTCACATGTGGGCTTTTATTTAAAGTCCAATGGATTAAATGAAATAAGAAAATAATATATGGCCCATTTATATAAGTGGGGCGGCAAGGTGTATATATTAACCTAATATATTATTTTGTTTCATTGTTTTAATTAAATAAGAATTAGTTAATTTATTAATTAATTGTTTAATTAAGAAACAAATCTTTTTCTGATCAGGAAATATATTTCCTAAAGTTATACTATTGGTAGTAGTATATTAAAAGTAAAAGACTTGTTTGATAAGAAAATAAATAATTAATTTTATTTATTTAATCAAATAAGAAGTCTTTTTATTTAGTCAATAAAAGAATAAAAATATCTATGAGTTGGATTAGGTTTTGAAGTCTAAAGGTTGATGGAAATTAGGGTGCAACACAAACTCTTTTTGGTATGTGATTTGCGGCAACCCTAGTCCGTTTAGAGGAAGATTTCGGCAATCCTAAATAGAAGAGGAAGCAAAATTTCGGCCACCTATATAATACCACATATAGAATTCGGCCACAATAGTTGATTGAATGATTCAATTTTTCTTCTTCTTCTCAATTCATAGAAAAAGATAATTTTAATCTACTAAACAAAAAAGGGAGAAGAGATTATTCTTTGATAGTACACTGATTGCTTGTTCATCAATAAGCTTGTGTGTACAACATCGAATTAGGTTCACGCGAGTTTCGATCATTAGATTGAGAACTCAAAAGTGACCGGAATAATTTTTGTCTTCTTTTGATTGTTTTGTGACTAACAAAAGAAAAAGAAAACTTTGTTCATCCATTCTCAGGTTTGCAATTCAAATAAAAAGGGAGACCACGCTCCTAGGTGATTCACGTACGTGTTCGGATTGGAAGATCTCGCGGTACTGTTCACGATCACTGTTCAAGGGGGGGGGGGGGGGGACTGTTCACGGCGGGGGTACTGTTCACGATCACTGTTCACGCGGGTACTGTTCACGGGCATCGGAAAAGATTTTACGGATTACCAATCGACGTAAGTCAATCGGATCACGCGTCAAGAGGTATTTAACTCTAACCGTATATATTTGAGTTTAATTAATTAAAAGGTTAAGGTTCAACTTTGAGAAAAATTTGAAAACCATACGAAATCTATTTTTCGTTTCTTCTGTTGCGTTTTATATCGATTTTTCCCTACAAAGGGAAATAGCGTAAAGGAAGCCTCACCTTCACAACATCTAAGGAGGAAGATTGAACTTGGAGAGTCATCCAAGAGTGGCCAAGTGAAGATGCCAACAAAGAATGGAGCTCAATCCAAACAACCAAGAGCTCAACATTCAAGCTTCCATCAACCAATATCTCCCCAACCAAGAAGGCAAGTCAAGCAAACTCAACCAAGGAAACATGGCAATCTGGTTCAACAACAAAGAAGGAGAGAACCGGCTCAACACCAAAGGCAACATCAAATGCATGACAAGTCTGCAATGACCTCAAAAGGATAGGGTATGACTCCTCATTTTATACCAACTTGTCATTTTTATGGTGTTGATGGACATATTAGGCCAAATTGTCATAGGTACATTAAGATATGTAGGGTTGAGAGCATGATGGAGAGGAATAGACTTAAAAGAGCTAATATGCATGTGCCTAGGTATGTTCGAGAAAATGATCCTAGGAAATCTAGTAATATGTTGACTTATGACCACTAGGAATGAAAATGTGTCACCTAAGTGGATTAGAAAAGATGAACCCGCATGCTATTGTGCTAATATGTCACCCATAGACTTAACTAGGTCTAATGGGCTTGGTAGGTCTATAAGGGCTCTTGCCTCCAAATGACTTGTTTGGTGATTGACCCCTTATGGGGAGCTTAAGCAAAGAGAGCAACCTTGCATGTTGAAATAAGCAAAAACTTGATCAACTTTATGCTCCTTTATTAAGTGCTTGAGTATTTGTGGTTGTGCTTATATATATTCTTATATGGCTTTTTATTCAATAAGTGTGTCTTGCTTGGTTTGTAATCCATGTCACCTCTATGTTCAAACATGCATTTTTGGATTAGGAGAATTGATTGGGATGTAGATTTGAATGACCTATAATTTATCTCCATAACATGTGAACTTGATTATGACATGCTCAAAAATGATATGCATGAAATGGTTTTTGATTGCTTTAATGCAAATGTGTGTGAATGCAAATGAGAAGACTAATCAATAAGGATCTTGTATCCATGCAATCGATAAGGATTTTATAACCAAATTAGTCTTCTCTCTCTTCTTAATGGTTAAACAAGACTACTATCATACGGATATTTATCCGGAAAAATCTAATAGGATTTCTTGATCCAATGTCTTGGTTGGCCTTTAAGGATTGATATTGTTATTTGTGTGTTGACAAATTCTTTAAAAAAACTATATCTTGTTTATTCATGACAAAAGGGTGCAAATTGGTTTGAATGCCTTTGGAACCTTTTTGATGTTCACTTTGCCAAATACCATTTTCTTGAACTATGATGTTACATGTCTTACATCCAAAGCAACTAAGTCACACATTTTCTTCTTAAAAATAAAACCTCATGATTATCTCTCAATTAATTAAGTTGCATAAAGTTGTTGTATATGATTATGCACTTATCTTGCAAATAACTCTCTTTGCTAAAGTGACCCATTTGGGGACAGCTCCCTTGCCTATCTCGTGACAAAAAGGGGGAGTAGTGTGGTTTATTTAGGGGTTACCCATTTGGAGAGATTGTTCCGTTGAGGGGGAGTAACCTATTTAGGGGGAGTATTTGCATTGGGTGCTTGTTGCATGTTGTAGTTTTCTTTTATTATGCAAATTGGTTTTATTTATTATCTCTCTTGATCACCTCACATACACTTGTCTTGGAAAGTGTAGTCTCATTGTTTTGTAGGGATGGTGGCTATTCTACAAGAGCTTGAAGATTTGAAGACCTAGTATCTAGGCATCTATTTATAATGTAGAATATCTTTTTGTTGACCTCTAGTTTTTATTCTTTATTGTGAGGATGATTTGTGAGTGGTGGTTTTGTCACGAAATAGCCAAAGATGGAAATTGTAAGTTCCTCATATTTTGATTGGCTTATTTCGTTGACAAACCATATTGGAGATTAATTTTGTAAGGGTAAATTAGGCCTCATTGGGTGTGATCAAGCTTCAAGGACATCATCTCTCTCAAGAGCACTTCAAAGGTATATCACATGCTTAATTCTCTTTGAAGAGGTTTTAGTTGCACACACTCACATTCTATGCATTTGTATTGACATGCATGTATGGTTGCACACACACACACACACACACACACACACACACACACACACACTTCTTGCATGCCCATTTTCATTGCATCCTAGTTTGATAGGCATAAGATAGAACATCCTACAAAAAGAATGATGACCGCTGTGATGACTGCTGTGAATTATCACAGCGGTAGACACAACGGTCCTTCATCAGTAAGGCACCGCTGTCTCACCGCTCCTTTTGCGCTGTGAATTACTCACAACGGTGAGCCCTCCAGTTGGTCACCGCCGTGTGATCACTGTGATACCGCTGTGATAATTCACAGCGGTGAGCAACACAGTGTGTCATCGCTGTGACTACCCACAATGGTACTCACAGCGGTCGAGCCCTGTTTTGCCCAAAACGATGCCATTTTGCTTTGACCTGCTATATATACTTTGTTATCTCTCCCATTTCATTTTGGAGAGTTTAAGAAGCCATTTTTGTGTGTCCAAGCTTTCTTCAAGAGAGAGAAACTCCTAAGAACTCATCTTTACTCAACCAAACACAAATCCATGTGCATCTAACATCTTACAAGCATCATCTCATCATGGATTCTTCTTGCTTTCATTGACTAGATAACTTGAACATGCCCTAAATCTCTTTGTATTTATTTATGTTCTTGTTTGCCTAGGGTTAGCTCTTTTATGTGAATTTATTGCATATCTTTATGTTTAATGGCATTTATAACATGTTTGAGTTGTTGTTTGTTGGTTGAGAGCTTTGTTCATTGATAGCTATCATTTAGGACATATTTGCCCTCTAGCTAATTAGGACTCATTGATTGCATTTGTTAATTGCATTTATTGTCCTTGCCATTTTATGTGACAACATGTGTTGTTATGGCTTTGGTTGATGACTAGATTTTAGACTTGCATATCTATATCTAGTTAGGTCTTGATGAGCATTCATATAGACATTGATATCTAGGATTTGTACTTAGTGTCATCTTTAATCCCTAGATAAGCATTTAGTGTTGCCTAGCATTATTTGCATTTTGAATATTCATATATTCACTTAGGTTGTTAATCTATTCTTGAGAGTTAAGTCTTGTGACTATAAGGTGTAGTGCACAAGCAAGTGAAGTCTTGCAACCAAGGTGTGGTTGGCAAGCAAAGTGATCAAGGATTCACTATAAAGGCCCGTTAGGTAGTAGTGGTGGGTTAGTGACCAAGAATGGTGTGACTAGAGGTCAACCTAGGTTGTAAACATCATTACAATAGTGGATTTGAGGATCGTGTGTGGCTAGAAGGATAGCCCGTGGTTTTTCCCTTGTTGAAGGGTTTCCACGTAAAAATCAAGTGTTATTTATATTTATGCACTTTACACTTGATTTTGTATGTTTGTTTATAAGGTGAATTTTTAATATTGATTAATCAAGAAAAAATGGTAATTAACTTAATTAAAACCTATTCACCCCCCTCTAGGTTATTAGACACACGCTTAGAGTGTATTTTCAGCTTCAACTCTAAATGTGGAATGAAACTAGAGCTAGGATTCAATCCCTTGCTAGGCATTTCTTCATTGTTTTCTTCCACAGCATATGAACCATTTGCCCATACTAAAGTCCAGATCTAATCCTCTTCTGGATCTATCTCCGTGACAGCCTCATTGCTCTCTAGTGCTCATATATATCGAAGTTGATCATAATGTGACATCTCTTCCTCTAAGAACCCTTCCATTCTCCTAACATTTGGAATTAAGAGAGTGCCTACACACTTATCTTTATACAAATATAAATTAATATAAGTAAAGAAAATTATTATTGCAAGTTTTTAGAACACACAAGAGTTAATCATTTAGTCTTTTTTGTCATCATGCTTGATATTCCAATCATCTTAATAATCTTTATCTTCTTATGAAACATATTCAAATGGCATATATCTCCAATAGAATTAACATTCTATACTTCCTTTATGAATAACGTGATAAGTTGAAATGATAAAGGAAGTCATATGAAGACTTAAGAGAAAAGAGATTGAGTTAAAGAGTTACCTTAGATAAGATGATAGTAGATATTTCTCAAAAAGTTAAATAATGGATTACCAATTAGACTTAGAAACAGAATTGAGTATGTTCCCTATTTTATGGGGGTATTTTTCAAATATGCGAGTTGGAACTCGCAGTTCTAACTCGCAGAAGCTGATGTGGCTTTTGATCTGACCTAAAATATCTCATTGAAAACTGTGTTGAGGCTTTTCTACGACTTCTTACTAGCAGTCTTATCTCGCAGAAGGTGTCCAGTGCTTACTACTACTCAATACTGTGAGTTCTAACTCGTAGCCTATTGTTGTAGAATACACCCGGATACGATATGCAACTTGATTCTCGCAAACTATACTCGCAGACTATACTCGCAGATGATCTCCAGAATGCGCTGCGACTTCATACTGCGACCTCTACCTCGCAGTCTACACTCGCAGGATCTGTCAGAACTCGCTGAGATTTCTTGTTCCTTTATCTGTTCGTTTCCTCTCGCAGTTATACCTAGCAGCCTTGTCAACTGTGACTTCATGCTCACAGTCTTGATTCGCAGAGTTCCCTCAGAACTTGCTACTACTTCTTGTTGCCTTATTCTGCTAGTTACATCTCATAGTTGTATCTCGCAAATATCCCTACTGTGACTTCATGCTCGTAGTCGTTCGTCGCAAAGGTGCCTCAGAAGATACTGCTACTTGTGTTCCTCCCAGCTGCGACTTCATACTCGCAGGTTCAACTCGCAGATGATCTCTAGAGTGCGTTGCGACTTTGTTCTGCGAGGTCCTGCTCGCAGACATATCTCACAGATGCGATCTTGTCCTTCTCATGACAACTCTTCCGGATTTTTTTGCTGCCTAGCCTGTACAAACAAAATATTTACAATTACCATGGCTCGTCTAGCCATATAAACATTACCTTATTTCCCAAAACTGTGCTTGCTTGACAAGCGGCTTCTTATCTGCACATAAAAAAATTTAATCAAAAGGTTCCGGCAATCAATGGTGGAGTGACTCCACTAGTGCTACCGTGATGACTAACAGTGGGGTGAAAAGACAAATCAAGGGTTTCCCTTCTTTTCAAAATGTACACCCCTGGAGAAGGTGTTGACTTTGTTGTGACTAAAGTCCCTTTGGGTTGATCACCCTTATCTTTTCTGACCCACAACGGTGTGACCCTCACTTGGTCCTCCATGATTTTTTCATGTCGTTTCTTGCGATTCCTGATGTACTCATCACATTGGATCTTTTTATGTCCCTTCTCATGATAAAAAAAAACATTTAAATGGAAAATAGGAACATTACCCTTTTTCTTTCGTGGATATGTTTTGTTGTTGCTCATCGCATTGGTGGATTTTGAGATGGATAATTTTTCTTTCCTTGTTGCCTCATTTATCAAAACTGTGATAGCGTGCTCGGCTTCCCCGAATTCTACTAACAAATCACCTTCCTTGATTTTAGAGACTGTGCACGCATGTTCTTTTACGGCTAAAACATCTCTGAGAGATTGGTGCTCCTTGTCTCTCCTCTCTATCTCCAAATGCATTTCTCCCATTTTTTGTATAAATTCTTCCTCTTGAATTTTGACAACTTGTCCCAATTCTTCACCTTTGTTAAGGGCTTCATCCCTCTCTTTTGTTAATGCATCAATCCTCACAGCAAGGTTGATATCTATTACTTCTAGCGTCGCATCCTCCTTGATGAGGTCTTTTTTCTATTCTATCCTTTATCTCTTGCTCCAGCATCCGCACTTCGTCCTGAAATGCTTGAAAGAAATCTTCAAAATCATCTACCGGTTCTTCGGTTGTTGCCTCGGTTTCCTCAGTTGCCACGTTGAAACAAGTGTTCAACTCCTTCTCTTCTTTTCTTGCAAACATATTAAATTAAACCTTCTCTCCCAAGACTGTCATGGTTAGCTTCCCATGATGAACATCAACGGTAGTTCTTGTAGTAGCCATGAATGCCCTTCCTAGAAGTATAAGTTGCTCTCTACCGATGCATTTTTCTCCAACGTCAAGGACAACAAAATCTATAGGAATGGTTAGCTTGTCTACCTCCAAGAGCACATCTTCAACAATCCCTAAAGGGCATCGTGAAGACTGGTCCACCAAAATCAATGACATGGAGGTGTGCTTTAGCTCTCCCAAATTCAACCGTTTGTAGACCGAGGATGGCATCAAGTTAATCCCCGATCCCAAATCTAACAAGGCTTTCTCCCTTGAAATGCCCCCAACCGATATGTTGACAATGAAACTTCCAGGATCCTTAAGCTTAGGTAGGAGACCTTGTTGGATGACCATACTTATATTGCCTCCCAGACATTCTTGATGGTTTGGTCCCCATTCCTGCTCCATCTTGCTAACTTCTTTACTCATCTTGAGCTTGTCCTTTGCTTGGGTATTTGGGGGCTTATAAGGATTCTTTGCTTTGTGAAGGTGTGGTTTCATCTTCTTCTTTCCCACCACGGTCACCATATTTATCCCTTCTGTGTGGTTAATGAGCGCTATTCCCCTATCTTGCCTCTTAGAATTTTCTTGCAATTGGGACAATTGCATAGAAATTTTCTTAATGGAAGCCTCCAAGCTAACTATCCATTGGTCTTCCTCTGGATTGTAAACTTGGGCTTGTTGATTGTTTCAGCTTGATTAGGTATATCTCTGATTCTCTCATTGGTTTCCTCCATACCCTTGAGGATTTAGATTGTTTCCATACTGTTGATTCCTCCTTGGAATTGCCCTCTATTATAACTACCACCCCATTGATTGTTTCTCCAAGTAGGGTTGTAATTGTTTCCATTCGGGTTATTCCATTGACGATCTTGATTGTATTGGTAGAATGCTTGAGCTTCCTCCTCTTAAGGTGGTAAATTCTGACCAGGGCACATGTCCGATCCATGTCCATTTTGGTCACACACTTGACATAATACCGCTTGTACTTGCTGTTTTTCAGAATTGCTTGCAAATCATATTCGTGAGATTGTCCAACTTTGTCACTAATTCTGTATTCCTCTTCCCTTCTTTATCTTGCCCTCTTGAACTACGTTGTCGGGAGTTTTGCCCCAACATCTTGTATCTTTCTAACACTTCGTCGACCATCTTTTCTCTCATGCCCCCCCCCCCCCCCCCCGAAGCATTGTCAACAATCGCTTGGGTGAGCCCTAGAAGTCCATCGTAAAATGATTGCACCCGACTAACTAGTGTAAACTCGTGGTAAGGGCATTGGGCCAGAAGTAACTTAAATCTTTCCCATGCCTCATGAAAAGGCTCTCCATCCTCTTCCACAAATGTAGCTATCTTCCCTCGGATTTCCTTGGTCTTCCACGCCGGAAAATACTTGTCAAAGAATTTCAGCTCAACTTCATCCCACGTGGTTAGTGATCCCGATGCTAAAGCCATAAGCCACTGCATAGCCTTATCCTTCAAGCAATATGAGAAGCATCACATTCTTAATTGATCCTCTGACAACGCTTCTAGACGGATGGTCGTCATAACATTATAATACTCTTTCATGAAATGAAGAGCATCCTCTCCTTTCTTTCCATAGTACGTGGGAAGAGTATTATAATGTTGGTTCTTCAACTCATAATTCCTTTGTGCCGTATTCAACAATATTGCGGAAGGATGATCTCCGACTCTTGGCAAGGAATAATCCTTCATATACCTACATTGTTCACCCACATTTGTTCTAACTGGTGACACATGTCTTTCTCCATCCCGTGACCTGGCCGGTGACGTATCATGACTAGTCATTTCAAATGGTATCTTAAAATTGAAAGTTAACAACGGATCAAAGCTAAAGTAATAAATCGATTACACATACAACTAAAATGACCAAATGCACTAAAAACACCCAAAAACACTACATATAGCTCCCCGGCAGCAGCACTAAGATTTTTGACGTACTCCGAGCGTTCCTTTAAACTTCTGGTGCTAATGAAACTAGATGGAATGAAAATGGAGTGCGCGAGTCTAATTAACCCTTCGCAAGTGTACGAATCGCTGTCGAGTATATCGGACACAAGTGAAGGTATTGTTCCCATAAGGAAATTGAAACGTATTCTATTGTGAGTCTTCTAGTACAATTCACGTAATATTAAACTAGTGAAAGATTACTTTTAAATGCTAAGTTTAAACGCTAATTTTGAAGATTCTAAAGATATGTTGGGGAAGTAATGATGCAATATGTTAATAACAAATTTCACAACTTAAGTTCTAATCTCAAACCATTTATATATAATAGTTTCAAGTGTAACTACTCAAGATTGGTCAACCAAGAGGTAGATCAACTATTCATGCACTACAATTCATGCTTGGATGTTAAGTAAAGTTCATACTCAACAATTAACATGTGAATAAATTAAGCATAACTGTAAACTCAAAATAGATAAAAGATAGACTTAGGATATTACTAAAGGTGTTCACATATATATATATTCACTAAATCCCCAACAAAAGGTTTTAGCCACTCATTATCAAATAAATACAAGTAAAGAAAAGAGAGAGATAAAGAAAGCTCATGGTGTTCTTGATGCTTTCCTCTAGCTTGCTCAACAAAACCTTGCTTGTATGTTAAAAAGTAGATTTTCTTATCACTAAAATAAGACCTTGCTCAACTAAAGTGTTTTTATCTAAAAGTACAAGTGAGTGATTCTTGAAAAGGGTGTTTTAAACTATAGCTACAAAGTTCTTACACTAACATCCATTTTCACAGTTTTCACACACACTTCAACACACTTTTCTGGAATGAAATAGGTGCTTTTATAATAGGGAAATTTTTTGAATGAAATCCACTTGTAGGGTGACATGTAAAGTCTTCTGCGACATGGCACTAGGACTTGGAACTCGCAGTTTCATCTCGCAATTAAGTCTGCTCAGCATTTGCTAGGTCATTCTATGGGTTGTAACTCATAGATCTTCTTTCTTCTTTCCTCTGCGATGTTAATTTGTGACGTTACTCTCGCAGTCTATTCTCGTAGATCCTTCTGGTGCTGTTCTGAGTGACTATTCTGTGAGGATGAACCTGCAGTTGTTACTCGCAGTCAATTTTTGGAACTGAACTGCTAGACAGAACTCGCAGTAGGTTGTCACAGAAATATGTCTGGTTCGGCTACTATCTCATTCTGCTAGTTCTGACTCGCAGTTACCTCTACTCTTGATCTGCCTCATGTGTCTGTGAGTTGTAACTCGCAGTTTGTACTCGCAGTTCTGTCCTGCTAGGCCCATCTCGCAGCTTTTCATCATAGTGTCTTATGGACATGCTCTGTGACTTGGTTCTGCGAGGTTGAACTCGTAGAATGTTAGGATTATGCTCAATAGCAAAAGTGTAATGTGTAATTTGACAATCTTTATCATATTAATAAAGTGATTTCTAGTTTAACGAATCTTATAGCATTTATAGTTTAATTATTATAATTGTCAAAAGTAAATAATCATAAGGTCAAAATACTATAAGAGATTAAGAATTGTTCGTACATCTAGATATGTATGAGGTAGACACAATTCTTTAGTTAGTCTTGAACAATGTTCACAACTTAAGATAAAGGTTGGACGCCTTTACCTTGTTAAAGTTGTAGATTCTTTTGCTAGCATTTGAGTGGGATCAAATGTGTTATGATGATTCTAAAATCATCAAAGTGTAGTGTCTTTGGGAAAAAGAATCTAGTGCACTAGGTGCATTGAATAGGATCACAGTGAAATACGTTATCTAGAACAGTCAATGGATAAAAGTTTTCACTTGAGGAAAATCGAAGAGTCTATCTCAATCCTGAGATAAATGATGGACTTATGGTTACAAGTGTTATCATTTGAGCTATCAATGAGTACGATTATATAGCATGGTCTATCCTCGATAGTTTGGTGGTATTCATTTGTTCATCGATAGAGGACTTCATTTATAGATATGGACATCGTGGCTATATTTATTAAATATGAATAGAATATCATCATATGGATATTTTGAGGTATTGGATATTAAACGTTAACGTTAAGGTTTCAATAGTGTCTATTGAAACATGGTTTCGGGACAAGTCAAAATATCCAAGTTTAAAATGTGGTCATATGAGTAAATATGGTAACTAGGAGAGCTATAGGCGGTCTATGAGCTCTTGGCGATTACTGATATTCTTCACGAGGATATACTATCTCCAATAAGAATGTCTAGGGGTACGAATGCAAATTATTATCTTATTCTATCTTTATTAAAGAGTTCAATTTTAGCTCTTTAGTGGAATGAGCTAAAATTAATAGATCGTACCTAAGTGAATCATTTGTTGATTGTGATTAGGTTATGTCTATTGAAGCTTAAATTAGACAGCCCACCAAGATCCCAAATCCGCACGAACTTGCATGGATCACTTGATATATTCTACCGGACCAATTTCTGGGTCCATCAAGAATTGTTTTTGGATTTCGGAATCCAAAAGTTTTGGAGAGGTGTGGTCATGTGTGATCAAGACACGCGGTAACTCTTCAAAAAAGCCAGGAATGGGATGCCAAGGATGAAGGAATCCTAGGGTGGCCCTAATGGGGTGCGTCTAGCATTCCATTAATACATTAAAAATATAATTTGCACATTTTAATTAAATGAGATGCTAGATTATATTAATGTATTAAATTTAAGGCATGTGGACTTGTTTCTTTTATAGTAAGAATAGATCTAGTTCACATGTGGACTTTTTATTAAAGTTCAATGGATTTAATAAAATGGAAAAATAATATATTGCGCAAGTATTTACTTGGGCGGCAAGGCTAAATTAATTAGTCTAATATATTGTTTTATTTTATTAATTAATCAAATGGAAATTAATTAATTTAATTAATTAATTGTTTGATTAAAAGTCAAAATCTTTTTCTAACTAGGAGAAGGATTCCTAGTGTCATACTATTGGTAGTAGTATACTAGGAGTAGGACTCTTAGTGTCATACTATTGTTGGTAGTATGATAAATATCAAAGACTATATTTGATAAGTATTTTTATTTATCTAGTCAAATTTGGAAGTTTTTGATATAGTCACAATTTTTATATTCAATAATTTATTATTGGATAATACACTCATGAGTTGGAATAGGGTTAAAACTCAAAGTTGATAGGAGACTTGGAGAATAAGTAATCCTACGTGTGTGAGGATTTGACTACAAGGTAGAAATCCTACTTGAGTGAGGATTAGGCCATCACCTATATATATATATATATTATTAAATTCATTTTTAAATAGCAGTTGAAGAAAAAAAAAGTTTTTTTTGAAAGAAAGAATTTTTATTCTCTTGTTTTTGAATAATAAAAAAAAACTTCCAACTTAAGAAAATGGTGTAGAATTCGGCCATAGAGAAGAAGAATAAGGAGCGTTTTATTTTCGATAGTACATTAGAAGCTTTTACATCAAAAGGCTTTATGTACAAGATCGAATTAGGGTTCACACGAGTTTTTGATTAACAGATTGAGAATTCACAAGTGACCTAACGTTATTTATTTTCTGTATGAGGATTATTGTGACTAACAAAGAGAAAAAGGTTTTTATTTCCATCCTCAGGTTTACAATTCAAAGAAAGGGAGCCCACACTCCTAGGTGATTCACGTTCATGATTGGATTGGAAGATCTTGCGGATTCAATTCGAAGCAAGCAGATTCAAATCGACGCAAAATCAATCGTCACGTGAAAAAGGTACGATACTTTTACTAAATGTTAATTAATCAAGGGTTAAGGTTTATTCTTTTAAAAGGAAAATTTTTAAAATATACAAACCCAATTTTTCGCTTCCGCCACCTGTTTTTCCCTAAAATTGGTATCAGAGCAAGGTTGCACCCTTGATTATTTGAAGGGAAAAACACGTGGCTGAAGTGAAAAATTGGATTTGTATATTTTAAAATTTTTCCTTCTAAAATAATGAACATTAACCCTTGATTAATTCACATATAGCAAAAGTATCGTACCTTTTTCACCTGACGATTAAATTTGCGTCGATTTGAATCCGCTTGCTTCTTATTGAATCCGTAGGATCTTCCAATCCAATCACGAACGTGAATCACCTAGGAGTGTGGGCTCCCTTTCTTTGAATTGTAAACCTGAGGATGGAAACAAAAATATTTTTCTTTTTGTTAGTCATAATAATCCTCATACAGAAAATAAATAACGTTTGGTCACTTGTGAATTCTCAATCTTTTAATCGAAAACTAGCGTGAACCCTAATCCGATCTTGTACATAAAGCCTTTTGATGTAAAATCTTCTAATGTACTATTGAAAATAAAACACTCTTTATTCTTCTTCTCTATGGCCGAATTCTACACCTCTTTCTTGAGTTGGAAGTTTTTTTTATTATTCAAAAGCAAGAGAATAAAAATTCTTTCTTTCAAAAAAAAAAACTTTTGTTTTCTTCAACTACTATTCAAAAATGAATTTAATAATATATATATATATATATATAGGTGATGGCCTAATCCTCACTCAAGTAGGATTTCTACCTTGTAGTCAAATCCTCACACAAGCAGGATTACTTCTTCTCCAAGTCTCCTATCAACTTTGAGTTTTAACCCTATTCCAATTCATGAGTGTATTATCCAATAATAAATTATTGAATATAAAAATTGTGACTATATCAAAAACTTTCTAATTTGACTAGATAAATAAAAATACTTATCAAATATAGTCTTTGATATTTATCATACTACCAACAATAGTATAACACTAAGAGTCCTACTCCTAGTATACTACTACCAATAGTATGACACTAGGAATCCTTCTCCTTGTTAGAAAAAGATTTTGACTTTTAATCAAACAATTAATTAATTAAATTAATTAATTTCCATTTGATTAATTAATCAAATAAAACAATATATTAGACTAATTAATTTAGCCTTGCCACCCAAGTAAATACTTGTGCAATATATTATTTTTTCATTTTATTAAATCTATTGGACTTTAATAAAAAGTTCACATGTGCACTAGATCTATTCTTACTATAAAAGAAACAAGTCCACATGCCTTAAATTTAATACATTAATATAATCTAGCATCCCATTTAATTAAAATGTGCAAATTATATTCTTAATGCATTAATGGAATGCTAAACGCACCCCATTAGGGCCACCCTAGGATTCCTACATCCTTCGCATCCCATTCCAGGCATTTTTAAAGAGTTACCGCGTGTCTTGATCACACATGACCACACCTCTCCAAAACTTTTGGATTCCGAAATCCAAAAACAATTCTAGATGGACCCAGAAATTGGTCTGGTAGAATATATCAAGTGATCCATGCAAGTTCGTGCGGATTGGGGATCTGAGCGGGCTATCTAATTTAAGCTTCAGTAGACATAACATAATCATAATTGATCGTTTTTTGTGTCGTTAACAAATTACGAATATCAAAAGATATTTATAAAGTTGTTCCTACGTAATGTGCTCTAAAGTTTTGAAAACTTAGTGAGGCGGTAAGCGAAAGGTATCGTCCACATGGAGGTGTTATCCATCGATTGTCTCTCATTTTGGTGATTATTGAAATCAATGTAAATAAGAAAATGGCAAGGGTGAGAGTGGTGTGTGTGTGTGAGAAAAGAGAATAAAAATTAAGATGATAAAAATAAGAGAACATGTAGAGATGAGAATGGTGATTAAAGTGATAAATATAAAATGACGGATAGGAGAGATGCAAGTAAATGGATACATATGGTACTCATATCCACCAAAACATTCGCGCCACCTACAATAACTAACATGCAAAGACACTCCTATATTAGGTTCGACCTAGCCTTAAGTACGACCTCTAGATATGGAAATGGGAGAGTCGTCTAGTCCTCTAAAGCTACTCACCGAGGATGTATCGCATGAGCAACTACTAAGAACCACGTTTAAGCACATTTATTAAAGAGATAAACATAAGATCGACCACCGATCGCTACTCACATGTCACGTGTAAGCAACATCAATGGAGGCATTAAGCATAAATGGACCCTCGACCACTACTCACCGAGAGTGTATCGCACGAGCAATGACCAAGAGTCGTGACCCGAGTGCTACTCGCCGAGGGTGTATCGTATGAGCAACGCTCAAGGGTCCCATAAGCATGTAGGTTAATAAAACCGAAACCCACAAAGGCATCATGTATACACTTCATGAATTCCACCCAAACAAACAAAAATACTCAATTCAATCCAAAACATGCATTTCAAATAATCCATCGACATATGAGCAATCATGGGATGCTTAATTAATCTACTCCTAAATTACATTAATCTACTCCTAATCCCAATCATGAACACATACCAATTTCTACTCTACATGCCATAAATGTAAAGACAAGAGCTATCCCTAACATGTATCAAGAGTTGGGTTGTCAATCCGACTTAATACAAGTCAAGTGTCAAATTAAGTGCAATTGAATGGGGCAATACAAGAAGAAATTAAATACAAGTCAATTAAATAAATGGAACTAGTATTAGGGTTTACATATTTCCCAAAATGGGGATACACATCAAATAAAGAAAATACAAGAGAAGAGTTGATAGAAGAAACCCAAGTTTGTCAATCTCAGATCTCTAAGCTGGAAGAGTGGCCCAATTGTCAGCTCCTCCTCCTCATAGACAAGGTAGGGTGCTCTTTCCTCATGAATCTCCTCCAAATATGGTGGCTGCAAGTAGAGAGTGATGATGGGGAGGCAATCAGTGGAGGAAAACCTCCATGGATGCCTTTGGAAGCTCATCTCTCTCTTGATTTGGTGGAGAAGATGAAGTGTGGAATGGATGGAATAATTGAATGAATTGCAGGATCAATGAATGCCTTGGTCTTGTGGCAAAGTGATGTATTTATATGTTTGAGAGGCTAAGGCACGAAATAGGCATGAAAGGACGACTTTGCCCTCCTTAAAATGGGTGAAAACGCGACTTTTGCCCAGCTGGAACACGTAATGCACGGGTAGGGTACCTGTTCTACACCTGTGCTACCTCTTATGGCTTTTTGGTCTGGGCATGTCCACGGGTAAGTGCATAGGTAGGGTACCCCTACTATACCCGTGCACTGAGCTCTTCCTGATTTCCATCCTTTGGTGCACGGGTCATATCACGTGTAGTGCACGGGTAGGTTACCCGTGCACTATTTCCTTCAAGCATCCCTTTTTGCACAATTTGGCTGGTTTTTCTCTGATAAGTCCAGTTTTTCGCCTCCAGCAACTGAATTCTATTGAATGCCTGTAATCACTACAAAACGAGCCATTAGACACCAAAATATGCTCGAAAACAAGCTAAAGGATATGGATTTGGGGGCCAAAATATATGACAATTTTGGCTCGATCAACAATCAACAAATGATTCACTTAGGTCTGATCCATTAATTTTATATCATTCCACTAAAGAGCTAAAATTGAACTCTTAAATAAAGATAGAATAAGATAATATTTCTCATTCGTACTCTAGACAATCTTATTGGAGATAGTGTATCCTCGTGAAGAATATCAGTAATCGCCAGGAGCTTATAGACCACCTATAGCTCTCCTAGTTACCATATTTACTCATATGACCACATTTTGAACTTGGATATTTTGACTTGTCCAAAAGCCATGTTTCAATAGACACTATTGAAAACTTAACGTTAAGATTTAATATCCAATACCTCAAAATATCCATATGATGATATTCTATTCACATTTAATAAATATAGCCACGATGTCCATATCTATAAATGAAGTCCTCTATCAATTAAGAAATGAATACCACCAAATCATCAAGGATAGACCATGCTATATAATCAAACTCATTGATAGCTCAAATGATAACACTTGTAACCATAAGTCCATCATTTATCTCAGGATTGAGATAGACTCTCCGATTGTCCTCAAGTGAAAACTTTTATCCACTAACTGTTCTGGATAACGTATTTCACTATGATCCTATTCAATGCACCTAGTGCACTGGATGCTTTTTCCCAAAGACACTATACTTTGATGATTTTACACTCATCATAACACATTTGATCTCACTCAAATGCTAGCAAAAGAATCTACAACTTTAACAAGGTAAAGGCGCCCAACCTTTATCTTAAGTTGTGAACATTGTTCAAGACTAACTAAAGAATTGTGTCTACCTCATACATATTGAGATATACGAACAATTCTTCATCTCTCATAGTCTTTTGCCTTATGATTATTTACTTTTGACAATTATAATAGTTAAACTATAAATGCTATAAGATTTGTTAAACTAGAAATCACTTTATTAATATGATAAAGATTGTCAAATACATCATTACACTCTTGCTATTGAGTATAATCCTAACAATCTCCCACTTGCGCTATAGCCAGGTTGTTATATCTGTTATTCATATGTTCTCTAGGTGCCTATCAAAACTCTTCTGTGGTGGTGCCTTTGTGAATGGATCTGCTAGATTTTCTACTGACGCGATCTTTGTGATCGTCACGTCACCCCTATGCACAATTTCCCTCAGAAGGTGATACTTCCTTTCAATGTGTTTCCCTTTCTTATGACTTCTCGGTTCTCTTGAATTAGCCACTGCTCCACTATTGTCACAGTGGATAATGATCTGCTATTCGCATTAGGAACCACTTCCAAATCAATCAAGAATTGGCGGAGCCAGATAGCCTCTATAGCAGCTTCACATGTGGCAACATACTCACCTTCTATGGTGGAATCAGCAATACAAGATTGCTTGATACTCCTCCATATGATTGCCCCTCCTCCAAGAGTAAACAGAGATCCTGATGTGGATCTCCTGGAGTCAGAATTCGACTGGAAATCAGAATCTGTATACATAATAGGAATTAAATCCCATCCATAGTATACAAGCATATAATCTCTCGTTCTCCTGAGATACTTGAAAATATGCTTGACTGTCGTCTAGTGATTAGGACCAGGTTTTGATTCAAACCTGCTAACTATGCCAACAACAAAACAAATATCTGGTCTAGTGCAGAGCATTGCATACATGAGACTTCCAACTGCCGAGGCATATGGAACCCTACTCATGAATTGCTTTTCATGCTCATTCTTAGGAACTTGTTCCTTTTAAAGTTTGATTCCATGTCTTAAAGGTAACATACCTTTCTTGGAATCTTGCATGGAGAACCTAGATAAGATTTTATCTATGTATAAAGCTTGAGATAATGCAATCGCTCTATTCTTTCTATCCTTTATTACTTGGATACCAAGAATATAACTTGTTTCTCATAAGTCTTTCATATTAAATTGTTTTGCTAACCATTCTTTTACTGATGTCAATACACCCACATCGTTTCCGATGAGTAGTATATCATCAACGTAAAGAACTAGGAAAACCATCTTGTCGCCTTTAATCCTCTTGTATACACAGGGTTCGTCAAGGTTTTGAATAAATCCAAAACTTTTCACAGCTTGATCGAACCTTATGTTCCAGGATCTAGATGCTTGCTTAAGTCCATATATGGATCTTTGCAACTTGCTTACCCTTTCCTCTTGACCTTTTTCAATGAATCCTTCTGGTTGCATCATATAGATGCTTTCGTCAAGACTTCCATTACGGAAAGCTGTCTTGATGTCCATTTGCCAAATCTCTAAGTCTAGAGATTCCGCAATGGATAAGAGTATCCTAATAGATTTAAGCATGGCCACAGGAGAGAAGGTTTCCTCATAATCGATACCTTCCTTCTGTGTGTAACCTTTAGCTACCAATCTAGCTTTAAAGGTTTCCACCTTTCCATCCATTCCTCTTGTATACCCACTTGCACCCGATGGGTTTTATCTCTTTAGGCAAGTCTACAAGAGACCAGACTTTATTTTTGAACATAGATTCAATTTTGGATTGCATTGCCTTTTGCCAATGGCGACAATCAACATCTTACATGGCTTTCTTGTACATGTAGGGATCATCGTCATCCAGGAGATTCTCTACAGATTCTTCTAGACTGATGTATCTCTCAGGTTGTTTATTAACCCTCCCAGTACGATGAGGATGGTAGATTGTTGATCTTGTGTTGGTGCGGAACTTACAATTAGGCTAGGTTGTGAAACCTCTTATGGAATTGTATCTCATGAAAGATCATTCAGATGAATTCTACTTTTAGGCACAAAATTATTCATATAGTCTTCTTCCAAAAATTTAGCATTTGTCGATACAAATACTTTAAGATTTGAAGGGCTATAGAAATAATATCATTTGGTTCCTTTTGGATACCCTACAAATATGCATGTTTCTGAACGGGACTCCATCTTTTCTGTCTTCCCTTTTAACACAGTGCGCTGGACATCCAAATATCCTTAAGTGTTGTAAACTAGGCTTTCGCCCAGTCCACAACTCATGCAGTGTTTTAGGAACTGACTTAGATGGTACATCATTTGGAATGTACATAGCAGGTTTGTAAAGCATATCCCCAAAAAGAATTAGGGAGTGTTGAATAACTCAACATAAACCTAACCATGTCCAAAAGAGTTCTATTTCTCCTTTCTGCCACCCTATTTTGCTGAGGCGTAGCTGGCGTAGAAAATTGAGAAATTATCCCATTATCAATAAGATATTGCTGAAACTCACCAGATACATATTCTCCACCACGATCAGACTTCAAGATTTTTATATGTTTCTCAAGCTGATTTTCTACTTCAGCTTTAAATGCTTTGAACATGTCAAAAGCATCCGACTTATGTCTCATGAGATACACATAGACAAATCTTGAGTAATAATCCATGAAAGTAATGACGTAGTCATATCCACCTCTACCTTGAATGTTCATAGGACCACACACATCAGTGTGTATTAATCCTAAACATTCAGTGGCACGTGTGCCTTTGGTCGTGAACGGCCTTTTGGTCATCTTACCTTCCAGAAAAGATTCACAAGTTGGTAGATCATCAACCTTTAAGTAACTTCAAGGTCCATCACTAACCAATCTTTTAATCCTATCAAGGTTAATATGACCTAGGCGCAAATGCCACAGGTAAGTTTCATCTTTTGATAATTTTATTCTTTTATGATTAGGTTCTGTTTGTTCCGTGTCTAACAAGTGAGAGATATTTCTATGCAAATAGAATAAACCGTTTCCCAATGTACCTTTGCAATAAAATTTGTTATTCTTACTAATAATTAAATTTTTATTAAAAGTAACCGAATATCCAAATTTATTTAAACAAGAAACGTAAATTAAATTCCTCTTGAATTGAAGTACATAATAAACATCTACCAAATCTAAATACCTTCTAAAATCTAAATTAATTCTAATATCTACCATTACACAGGCAAACACCAACGCTCTGTTGCCTAAATGCAATTTGAATTCATTCTCATTTAGTCTATTCCTTTCCTGGAACCCGTTCTTGTTAGGCCTAAGTTGCTTTTCTTCTGTTGTTTCTTGACCTTCTTACGGGTCTTAACAGTAGCAACTTTACCAACCGTATGAATCTCTTGACCCTTTCACAAGGATCTTCTCAGTGCTTTGAACATCTTGCATCAGGCCCTGCAAGTTCTATTCCTTATTGTTCAAGGTGTAGTCCAACTTGAACTGATCAAAGGAATCTGACAGTGAGTTGACAATAATGTCAATTTTTGTCTCACCATCTATCTCAGCACCATTGAGTTCAGCAATGTTGAGATGTGCTATGACTTTCATCATGTGATCTTTCACAGGCTGTCCAGGTTTCATCCTAAGATTCATGAAAGCAGCCACTGCCTCTCTCTTAGTCGTCCTGGACCTCATAGCAAACATCTCTTCCAGAGACATCATTATATTGGCAGCAGAACTCATTCCTTCATGTTGCTGTTGCAACATATCGGAGATGGTGACCATAATGTAACATTCAACCATTTCATCTGAGGTCTCCCACTGCTTATACTCATCTCTTTGCTGCTCAGTAGATTCATTAGTAGGAGTAGGTAGTTTAGGGGTAGACAAAACGAACTTATGCTTTTTAGATTACAATAACAGCCCAATTTTCCTTTTCCATGTGACATAATTATCTCTTGTTAAAGTATTATCTTTTAGGATGTTGATTAGGGATGGGGTCATGATTTCTTAATAAAACAAAAATTATATAAGTAAACAATCATGATAAAGCACTTTCGAATATTTATCTTGAATTAAATAAAATAATTCAATCATAAAATTCAACGGTGATCCAACATCCATAAATGTCATGCCTCATTTGGGTGTTCGCACCATTTACTAGTTGGACTAGGTCCCACCTAACTGTTAGCATAACAACCGGCGTTTTCAATTTAGCCTTATGATTTATATTGACAAGAACTCTTGGGAGGATATCAATAAAACCACATTGAGTGTATTAACAAGTTATCTACCTTCAATATTTTCCCTCACGAAAATCCCTCCTTTGAGAGTATATATCTTTGAGTCAATTGTCTAGTCTATCCTTGTAAGGAAGTATCTTGGTAAATTCCATTCATGGATATCCCTTGGGGGGTTATCACACAAAACATAAAGTTTCAACTTATCTTGGAGGCCATAGGTATTCAAAACACCTTTTCCCACTCAATTGTTTTAGGCGTGTGATAGAATTCCATAGAATGATTTACCAAGTTATCTAGATGCCAATTAGATACCTAAACCATTCAATGCATGTTCATACCAAAACAGATATATGAGTGGCACTCCTATTCTATATGACATTTTATCAAACAATGATAGACATTGTAATATTTATGAAAAATAAATAGCCACAATTTTGGTCCATCCTAGAAAAGCATGTAAATTACATTTGTTTGAAATACAAGAAAACCCTAACTTGGCGATCAAGTCATCAAGCAGCGGTCCATCAATACTTTTGCGCTCCAAAATCCATAAGCGGCTGCCCTATGCGCAGCACCACACATGCGCCTGAAGGATTGTGCGGCTGCCCCATGTGCAGCACCACGTTCTGATGCTTCTTTTTCTGCTCTCAATTCTTCAATTCTTCGATTCTTCGAATCTTCGAATCTTCGAAACTTGAATATATTACAGCCGTTTTTTAAGTATGGAATCCACATTCTCCACATTAGTATGATACTGTCCGCTTTTGGCCTAAGTCCGCACGGATTTGCTCTTTGGACACTTCCTAAAAGGCCTCATACCAATGGAGGTTGTGTCCATGCTTATATACCCAAGATCATCCCCATGTCTAGCCAATGTGGGACTTTTGTTGCACACCCAACAATCCTCCCCTCGAACAAAGGACCATCATTATCTTCACGGTCTAGGCCTCCCCTCAAGCGATCATCCATCCATCAATGCTAGGTGGAAACCTCCATCGAGGTCACTCCTCTCCACCACGTCGGAGCACACGCCTTACGTGAAGCACTGGAGCATTTCCTACCTCGAGAGCTAACATCAGGGACCAATCGCGAGCTACCTGGGCCCACCATCTCATGGTTTGGTTCGGCTACGTCTAGCTAAGTCCGAGGGTTGGCTCCGATACCATTTGTAGAGAAAAACACGTGGCGGAAGCGAAAAATTGGGTGGTATATTTTTAAATTTTTTCCTTTAAAAGAAAGAACCTTAACCCTTAATTAATTAACATATAGTAAAAGTATCATACCTTTTTCACGTGACGATTGATTTTGCGTCGATTTAAATTTGCTTGCTTCGAATTGAATCCTCAAGATCTTCCAATCCAATCACAAACGTGAATCACCTAGGAGTGTGGGCTCCCTTTCTTTGAATTGTAAACCTGAGGATGGAAACACAAATCTTTTTCTTTTTGTTAGTCACAATAATCCTCATATAGAAAATAAATAACATTTGGTCACTTCTGAATTCTCAATCTTTTAATCGAAAACTCGCGTGAACCCTCATTCGATCTTGTACATAAAGCCTTTTGATGTAAAAACTTCAAATGTACTATCGAAAATAAAATGCTCCTTATTCATCTTCTCTATGGACGAATTCTACACCCCTTTCTTGAGTTGGAAGTTTTTTTTATTCAAAAGCAAGAGAATAAATATTCTTTCTTTAAAAAGAAAAAACTTTTTTTTCTTCAACTACTATTCAAAAACGAATTTAATAATATATATATATATATATATATATATATAGGTGATGGCCTAATCCTCACTCAAGTAGGATTTCTACCTTGTAGTCAAATCCTCACACAAATAGGATTTCCACCTTGTAGTCAAATCCTCACACAAGTAGGATTACTTCTTCTCCAATTCTCCTATCAACTTTGAGTTTTAACCCTATTCCAACTCATGAGTGTATTATCCAATAATAAATTACTGAATATAAAAATTGTGACTATATCAAAAACTTCCTAATTTGACTAGATGAATAAAAATACTTTTATTTATCTACTTATCAAATATAGTATTTGATATTTATCATACTACCAACAATAGTATGACACTAAGAGTCCTACTCCTAGTATACTACTACCAATAGTATGACACTAGGAATCCTTCTCCTAACTAGAAAATGATTTTGACTTTTAATCAAACAATTAATTAATTATACTAATTAATTTCCATTTGATTAATTAATAAATTAAAACAAATATATTAGACTAATTAATTTAGCCTTGTCGCCCAAGTAAATACTTGTGCAATATATTATTTTTTCATTTTATTAAATCCATTGGACTTTAATAAAAAGTTTACATGTGAACTAGATCTATTCTTACTATAAAAGAAACAAGTCCACATGCCTTAAATTTAATACATTAATATCATCTAGCATCCCATTTAAATAAAATGTGCAAGTTATATTCTTAATGTATTAACGGAATGCTAAACGCACCCCATTTGGGCCACCCTAGGATTTCTACATCCTTGGCCTCCCATTCTAGGAATTTTTGAAGAGTTACCGCGTGTTTTGATCACACATGACCACACCTCTCCAAAACTTTGGATTCCGAAATCCAAAAACAATCCTTGATGAACCTAGAAATTGGTCCGGTAGAATATATCAAGTGATCCGTGCAAGTTCGTGCAGATTGGGGATCTTGGCGGGCTATCTAATTTAAGCTTCAATAGACATAACCTAATCACAATCAACAAATTATTCACTTAGGTCCGATCTATTAATTTTAGCTCATTCTACTAAAGAGCTAAAATTGAACTCTTAAATAAAGATAGAATAAGATAATATTTATCATTCGTACCTTAGACAATCTTATTGGAGATAGTGTATCCTCGTGAAGAATATCAATAATTGCCAAGAGCTCATAGACCGCCTATAGCTCTCCAAGTTACCATATTTACTCATATGACCACATTTTGAACTTGGATATTTTGACTTGTCAAAAAGCCATGTTTCAATAGAAACTATTGAAAACTTAACGTTAAGATTTAATATCCAATACCTCAAAACATTTGATCCTTTTTCCCAAAGACACTACACTTTGATGAATTTAGACTCATCATAACACATTTGATCCCACTTAAATACTAGCAAAAGAATCTATAACTTTAACAAGGTAAAGGCTCCCAACCTTTATCTTAAGTTGTGAACATTGTTCAAGACTAACTAAAGAATTGTGTCTACCTCATACATATCCAGATGTGTGAACAATTCTTCATCTCTCATAGTCTTTTGACCTTATGATTATTTACTTTAGAAAATTATAGTAATTAAACTATAAATGCTATAAGATTTGTTAAACTAGAAATCACTTTATTAATGTGATAAATATTGTCAAATACATCATTACACTCTTGCTATTGAGCATAATCCTAACATTCTGTGAGTTCAACCTCACAGAACCAAGTCGAAGAGCATGTCCAGAAGACACTACGATGAAAAGCTGCGAGATGGGTCTAGCAGGACAGAAATGTGAGTACAAACTGCGAGTTACAACTCACATACAATCGAGGCAGATCAAGATCATAGGTAACTGCGAGCAAGAACTGAGAGTCTGAACTAGCAGAAGGAGATAGCAGCCGAACCAGATATTTTTCTGCGACGACCTACTACGAGTTCTGTCTAGCAGTTCAGTTTGAGAAATTGACTACGAGTAACAACTGCGGGTTCATCCTTGCAGAATAGTCACGCAGAAAAATACCAGAAGGATCTACGAGCATAAAATGCGAGAGTAACATCACAAGTTAACGTCGCAGAGGAAAGAAGAAAGAAGATTTGCGAGTTACCACCCAATTGTTTGCTTCCGCCGCATTTTGAACCATTTTCCCCTACAATTAGTATCAGAGCTTGGTTGAACACTTGATCAAATTGGTTCGGTAGAATATATCAAGTGATCCATGCAAGTTCGTGTGAATTGGGGATCTTGGCAGGCTATCTAAATTTAAGCTCCAATAGACATAACCTAATCACAATCAATAAATGATTCACTTAGGTTCGATCTATTAATTTTAGTTCATTCCACTAAAGAACTAAAATTGAACTTTTAAATAAAGATAGAATAAGTTAATATTGCTCATTCATACCCTAGACAATCTTAATGGAGACAGTGTATCCTCGTGAAGAATACCAGTAATCGCCAGGAGCTCACAGACCGCCTATAGCTCTCAAAGTTACCATGTTTACCCATATGACCACATTATGAACTTGGATATTTTGACTTGTCCAGAAGCCATGTTTCAATAGACACTATTGAAAACTTAACGTTAAGATTTAATATCCAGTACCTCAAACCATCCATATGATGATATTCTACTCTTATTTAATAAATGGAGCCACGATGTCCATATCTATAAATGAAATCCTCTATCGATTAACAAATGAATACCACCAAACTATCGAGAATAGACTATGCTATATTATCATACTCATTGATAGCTCAAATGATAACACTTGCAACCATAAGTCCATCATTTATCTTAGGATTGAGATAGATTCTCTGATTGTCCTCAAGTGAAAACTTTTATCCATTGACAGTTCTGGATAACGTATTTCACTGTGATCCTATTCAACGCACCTAGTGCACTAGATTATTTTGCCCAAAGACACCACACTTTGATGATTTTTGACACAGCACAACACATTTGATCCCACTCAAATGCTAGCAAAAGAATCTACAACTTTAACAAGATAATGGCGCCCAACCTTTATCTTAAGTTGTGAACATTTTTGAAGACTAAATAAAAAATTGTGTCTACCTCATACATATCCAGATGTACGAACAATTCTTCTTTTCTCATAGTCTTTTGACCTTACGATTATTTACTTTTGACAATTATAACAATTAAACTAAAAATGTTATAAGATTTGTTAAATTAGAAGTCACTTTATTAATATGAAATGATTGTCAAATACATTATTACACTCTTGCTATTGAGCATAATCCTAACAATCTCCCACTTGCTCTATAGAAAATTTGTCATATCTCTCATCCCTATGTTCTCTAAATGGCCATCACAACTCTTCTGTGGAAGAGCCTTTGTGAAGTGATCCGCTAGATTTTGTACTGACGCTATCTTGGTAATCGTCACGTCACCCCTATGCATAATTTCCCTCAGAATAAGATACTTTCTTTCAATCTATTTTCCTCTCTTATGACTTCTTGGTTCTTTCGAATTAGCCACTGCTCCACTATTGTCACAATAGATAGTGATCTACTTATTCGCATCAGGAACCACTTCCAAGTCAATCAAGAATTGGCGGAGCCAAACAACCTCTTTAGCAACTTCGCATACGACCACATACTTAGCTTCCATGGTGGAATCAGCAATACAAGATTGCTTGATACTCCTCCATATGACTGCCCATCCTCCAAGTGTAAACACAGATCCTGATGTTGATCTTCTGGAGTCAGAATCTGATTGGAAATCGAAATCTGTATACCTAACGAGAATTAAATCCCCTCAGAGTTTTCAAGCATATAATCTCTCGTTCTTCTGAGATACTTGAAAATATGCTTGACTGCCGTCCAGTGATCAGGACCAGGTTTTGATTGAAATCTACAAACTATGCTAATGGAAAAACAAATATCTGGTCTAGTGTGCAAAGCATTGCATACATGAGACTTCCAACTACCGAGGCATATGGAACTCGACTCATGAATTACTCTTCATACTCATTCTTAGGAAGTGGTTCCTTAGAAAGTTTGATTCCATGTCTGAAAGGTAACATACCTTTCCTCGAATCTTGCATGGAAAAACTAGACAAGATTTTATCTAAGTATGAAGCTTGGGATAATGCAATCGTTCTATTCTTTCTATCCCTTATGACTTGGATACCAAGAATATAACTTGCTTCTCCTAAGTCCTTCATATCAAATTGTTTTGCTAACCATTCTTTTATTGATGTCAATACACCTACATCGTTTCTGATGAGTAGCATATCATTAACGCAAAGAACTAGGAAAACCAACTTGTCACCTTTAATACTTTTGTATACACGGGGTTCGTCAAGGTTTTGAATAAATCCAAAACTTTTCACGGCTTGATCGAACCTAATGTTCCTATATCTGGATGCTTGCTTCAATCCATATATGGATCTTTGTAACTTGTGTACCCTTTCCTCCTTGCCCTTTTCAATGAACCCTTCTGGGTGCATCATATAGATGCTTTTATCAAGACTTCCATTAAGGAAAACTGTCTTGACGTCCATTTTCCAAATCTCTAAGTCTAGAGATGCCGCAATGGATAAGAGTATCCTAATGGATTTAAGCATGGCAACAGGGGAGAAGGTTTCCTTATAATTGATACCTTCCTTCTGTGTGTAACCTTTAGCTACCAAACTAGCTTTAAAGGTTTCCACCTTTCCACCCATTTCTCTCTTCCTCTTGTATACCCACTTGCACCCAATGGGTTTTATCCCTTTAGGTAGGTCTACAAGAGACCAGACTTTATTTTTGAACATAGATTCAATTTCGGATTGCATTGCCTTTTGCCAATGGCAACAATCAACATCTTCCATGGCTTCCTTGTACGTGTAGGGATCATAGTCATCCGGGAGATTCTCTACAGATTCTCCTAGACCGATATATCTCTCAGGTTGTTTATTAACCCTCCCACTACAACGAGGTATGGTAGATTGTTGATCTTGTGTTGGTGCGGAACTTACAATTGGGCTAGGTTGTGAAACCTCTTGTGGAATTATATCTCCTGAAAGCTCATTCAGAACAATTCTACTTTTAGGCACAAAATTATTCATATAGCCCTCTTCCAGTAATTTAGCATTTGTCGAAACAAATACTTTAAGATTTGAAGGGCTATAGAAATAATATCTTTTGGTTCCTTTTGGATACCCTACAAATATGCATGTTTCTGAACGAGACTCCATCTTTTCTGTCTTTACTTTTAAAACGTTCGCAGGACATCCAAATATCCTTAAGTGTTGTAACTAGGCTTTCGTCAAGTCCACAACACATGCGGTGTTTAGGAACTGACTTAGATGGTACATCGTTTCGAATGTACATAGCGGTTTGTAAAGCATATCCCCAAAAAGAATTAAGGAGCATTGAATAACTCAACATATACCTAACCATGTCCAAAAGAGTTCTATTTCTCCTTTCTGCCACCCCATTTTGTTGAGGCATAGCTGGCACAGAAAACTGAGAAATTATCCCATTATAAAGAAGATATTGCTGAAACTCACCAGATAGATATTCTCCACCACGATCAGACCTCAATATTTTTATATGTTTCTCAAGCTGATTTTCTACTTTAGCTTTAAATACTTTGAATATGTCAAAAGCATCCGACTTATGTCTCATGAGATACACATAGCCAAATCTTGAGTAATCATCCGTGAAAATGATGAAGTTCTCATATCCACCTCTAGCTTGAATGCTTATAGGTCCACACACATCAGTGTGTATCAATCCTAAACATTCAGTGGCTTTTGTGCCTTTGGTCGTGAACGACCTTGTGGTCATCTTACCTTCCAGACAAGATTCACAAGTAGGTAGATCATGGACCTTTAAGTCACTTAAAGGTCCATCACTAACCAATCTTTTGATCCTATCAAGGTTAATATGACCTAAGCGTAAATGCCATAGGTAGGTTTCATCTTTTGATAATTTTACTCTTGTATGATTAGGTTCGTTGATTCCGTGTCTAACAAGTGAGAGATATTGCTATGCAAATAGAATAAACCATTTTCCAATGTACCTTTTCAAACAAATTTGTTATTCCTACTAATAATAAAAGATTTATTAAAAGTAACTGAATATCCAAATTTATTTAAACAAGAAACTTAAATTAAATTCCTCTTGAATTGAGGTACATAATAAACGTCTATTAAATCTAAATGCCTATAAGAATTTAAACTAACTCTAATGTCTCCCACTACACTAGCAGACACTAACGCTCTGTTGCCTAAACACAAGTTGAATTCGTTCTCATTAAGCCTTCTCCTTTCCTTGAACCCCTGTAAAGAAAAACAAACATGATTAGTGGCTCCGGAGTCTATGATCCAAGAATCCATAGAATCCGCCAAACATGTTTCAAGATAATTAATATTACCTTGTTCCTTCTTGTCCTGGGACTTTGGGCAATTTCTTTTCCTATGTCCCTTTTCACCACAAAGGAAACATTTCCCTTTGATCTTGGTTACTTACTTTGTCTCCTTCTTAGTAGGTCCTAGTTGCTTTTTCTTCTGTTGTTTCTTGACCTTCTTAAGGGTCTTAACAGTAGCAACTTTACCTACAGTATGAATCTCTTGACCCTTGCTTTTCAAAAGGAGCTTTTCAGCACTTTAAACATCTTGCACCATGCCTTGCAATGTGTATTCCTTATTGTTCAAGGTGTAGTCCAACTTAAACTGATCAAAGGAATCTGACAGTGAATTGACAATCATGTCAATTTTTATCTCACCATCTATCTCAGCACCATTGAGTTCAGCAATATTGAGATGTGTGAAATTACACAACGTGTGTCTAATACAACCTAAAGGAGGGGTGAATGGGTTGTTAATCGATTATTACCAATTTTTTGATTAGTCAATATTAATCCAAAAAGCATAACAAAATAAACCAAACATACAACAATAATAATAAATGCGGAAAACAGTAAAAACATGTTTAATTGATTTACGTGAGAAACCCTCCAACTGGGCAAAACTCACGGGCTAACCACTTAGCCACTCCGGTCCTCAAATCCACTATTTGAATAATTGTTTACAACCTAAGCTAACCACCTAGTAACACTTCAAGGTTCGTAACCTAATCTATTCTACCCAACGGGCATTTAATAGTGATCCTAGACCAATGCTTGCCAACCAACCTTTTGGTTGCAAGACTTCACTTGCTTGTGCACTACACCTTGTAGTCATAAGATTTAACTCAATGAAGAGATCAATGCAAAGTGAATATGAAATGATATTCAAAATGCAATATAATGCTAGACAACACTATTAGGGGTGTGCATTTTCGGTTTGGTTTGGGTTGAAGCTCAATGTCAAACCAAACCAATATGTTTCGGTTTGGCTATATTTCAACCCAAACCAAACAAATGTGAGTCATCAAACCGATTCAAACCAAACCAAAAAAAGTCGAGTTGGTTTGGGTTTATTTATCGGTTTAGGTTTGAACCCAAAAATCATTTCTTTGTATTATTATTAAAAAATTATTTAAATATAAAAATATTAAATATAGGTATTATTTAATTATTTAAAAATTAAAAATATTATATAATTAACATTAACAATAACATATATCATAGCAGAAAAATAAAAAATAAAACATAGTAAAACTCATATTCTAACATGCATCGAAAGAGAGAAGTAATTATATTTTATTTATTAAAAAAATAAAATATATAAAAGAAAGAGGAGTGGTACAATACCAAATGGTTGACGAAAATGAATGAGAAAGAAAGAAAAAACTTATTTATATGAGCAGCAAATAAGTATAAATAAAAGTTACAAAACCCCGGGAAATATGTATTTGACTTTTATTAAATACATGGGTTGGTTTGGGTTATATGATTTTTATTTTTAGCAACCCAAACCGAACCAATCTTTGATCGGTTTGTTAAATGTCAAACCGATTAATAATTTTTTTACATGTGAAACCGAACCAACCCATAAAATTTGGGTTGGGTTAGGCGGGTTGGTTCGGTTTGGCGGTTTTTTGCACACCCCTAAACACTATATACTTAACTAGAGATTTAATGACAAATCAATAAACTCTAATTATCAATGTCTAAATGAATACTCATAAAGACTTAGCTAGATGGCATAAAACACATGGAATACTAGCTATCACAATCTACCACAATAAATCAATATAATCACTCACAATATATTCATGTGGTAGACAAAGCATTTAGTTAATCAATAAATGCAAATCCTAGAACAATGTCTATCATATACAATCTCAATCAAACAATGAGATAGCTTAGCTAGATGTTATATAAACTTAGAATGCTAGCTAACATAATCAATCACCAAAGAACTTCAATCAATCAATGGAAAGTCTCACAAATAATACAACATAAATTCAATATATATTCAATTATACAGACATGCATTTAATCACTCAATAAATGCAAACCTAGAGTTATATCTATCACAAAACAACCTCAATGAATATATATATATGAAGACCCACGAAATTGCTCACCAAGCATTCATCAAATATTCAATAAAACACTTAAACAAAGTATATAACATGTATTTAACATATAATCAACAATACATTCATCAAAAGATAATAATCAAGCTTTTAATCATGTAATAAAAGTTATTCCTAGGTCAAGAACAGCAATAATATGAAATGGAGATGTTAATGATATTACCTAGTCAAGAACATGAAGACTCATGTCAATATGATGATAAAAGATGAAGATGATGAAACATTGGAGTTGATTGGAGGGTTAAAAATCAATGGATTGAAGCTTTCTCTCTCTAAAAATGAGCTCTCTCTCTAGGGTTCAATTTCTGGGTTCTTGAATGAAGAAGATGAGAAAGTGATGAATATATAGTGCCCAAGTGAAACGATGACGTTTAGAAGAGTTAAAAACACAATTTTGGGCACTTGCGCGGTACGTACAACACACTTACAGCGCACGTACCGCGCATACTTGTTGGAATGCAAGTTTTACGCAATTTGCACGGTATGTACCGCGCATGTACCGCGACCGCATTAGCTTGATATTCAAACGCTTTAAAACATGACCGAACGACATTGAAAAAATTTGTATAATATATCGTTAAAGAGGTATGGAAGTCTACTTTCTATTCCTTTTTATGGCATGAGATTTTGATATCTAGAAAGAAAGTTATGGTCAAAAGAGTGACCAAATGTCAGATTCGGGTAACAGCAGAGATGATCTGTTTTGATGGTCACTTTGGAGATTTCAAAACCAATCCAAATGGCCATGAAATATTACGAATAATATACCGTTGGAAAGGTATCGGTGTCTAGTTTATCCAAAAAATTTCAAAACGCATTTTGAATCTTTGTATAAAACGTTATGGTCACAAGACCATACAAAGGTCAGTTTTGAAAAACATTTAAATCATTGAAAACCAATCTTCTGAAACTAGACACTTTACTCCAAATAACCAAACCAAATCTAACACAATGCACACAACAAGAAACACAAATGCAATCATAGAAGTGCAATAACATTGAACATACATGAAGCATGAGATAAACACAAATACATGTAATAAAATAAACACACATGCAAGAGATATGGAAATGCATATGAAAGTGTGTGTGTGTGCAACTAATCTCTTTAAGAAGTCAAGTCAAATGATATACCTTCTTGAAGCACTTTGGGAAGTCCGGAAGCTTGTCGATTACAATCACCTAAGCTACCTGTTACATAACAATTCCAATGTGATTTTGACAACGAAATAAGCCAACCAAAAACTGAGGAACTTACATTGTGCTATGACCTTCATCATGTGATCTTTCACAGCCAGTCCAGGTTTCATCCTAAGATTCATAAAGAAGTCACTGCCTCTCTGTTAGTAGTCATGGACCTCATAGCAAACATTTCCTCTAGAGACATCATTATATTTGCAGCAGAACTCATTCCTTCATGTTGCTGTTGCAACATGCTTATACTCGTCTCTTTGCTGCTCAGTAGATTCATTAGTAGGAGCAGGTGGTTTAGGAGTTGTCAAAACGAACTTATGCTTTTCAGATTGCAACAATAGCCCAATTTTCCTTTTCCATCTGACATAATTATCTCCAGTTAAAGTATTATCTTTTAGGATGTTGATTAGGGATGAGGTCATGATTTCTGAATAAAACAAAACTTATATAAGCAAACAATCATGATAAAGCACTTTCGAATATTTATCTTGAATTAAATAAAATAATCCAATCATAAAATTCAACGGTGATCCAACATCCATAAATGTTATGCCTCCTTTGGGAGTTTGCACCATTTACTAGTTGGACTAGGTCCCACCTAATTGTTAACATAACAACAAACGTTTTCAATTTAGTCTTGCGATTTATATTGACAAGCACTCTTGAGAGGATATCAATAAAACCACATTGAGTGTATTACCAATTTATCGACCTTCAATATTTTCCCTAACGCAAATCCCTCATTTGAGAGTAGATATAGTTTGAGTCAATTGTCTAGTCTATCCTTGTAAGAAAGTATCATGCTAAATTCCATTCATCTTAACATTAAGTTTTTGTTAATAGCCAAAATTGGCTAAGGACCAAAGGGAAATTTTCCACCCTCCAAGTCTGGCTCCATGCCCGAGATCATCCACCAGGAGACCATGTTACCCAAAGCCGAGCTACAGTACCGCCCCACAGGAACAAGGACGGGCTCCAGAAACATCCGGAATAGAGCCAGAAATGATCAGATCAAGCCCGCGTCACCGAACCTGAAAACAAGAAATCCCCTCCGAAGTCGGGATTACCTCGTAACTTCTCCAGAAGCTCGCCAGTACCTCGCTGACATAGTAAGGTGTCCGCAGGAGGCCACACCTAGCTTCAAAAGGTCAAGGGAGGATAGACCTAGCTTCTGATTAGATGAAATTCCTTTGTATCAGGGCTAGAACACTGATCGACCTCACTACCTGATGTACCCCGCCACATTACATGCCATATTCGACGATCCCTACGGGAGAACATGCTAGACCTGAAGATACACATGATCATATCTTAAGACATTAAATGCGTACAGAACAAATAATATAGTCCAAGTAGGAAACAAATTGATCTCCGCCAAGATATCCACGATTCAGCAATTAACTCAAAGTCAATAACATTTAAAATGAAAATCTTGTCCGATAAGGAGGGGAGAGATGGAGAAACTCAAGGGAAGAATCAATTGGTTTAACCTAGGAAGACATTGTATAAAGGAGGGACTTCCTCCTTCTGAAAGGAGGAGACTACTATTAGACAGACACACAACAAGTACCCAACTGCACCCTAGAGAAAAGTGAGATCAATTTGAGAGAGAGAGAGAGAGATGTATATCACATATTATCAATAGAGGAAGCCTGTTTTGATTCTTTTGAGTAGCTAATAATATCGTTGTTTCCTTGTCATTTCATTAGGCATTGTTATATATATACGTTCTACCTTGGTCATCACCTATGTGGTAATGATCTCAAGGGTGCTAACTGAGATTTATTACCCCGAGCTAAATTTCCGTTAACACTTTCTGGCACTGTCTGTGGGAAAATAAAACCTACACCCAGTTAATCAGATCAACTATTTGCATTTACATTTTCGTTGTTTTACAGGAACTATGAGGCCCCGCTCTTCCCAAGGTCAACATGGAGTTTCGGAGCAACCCCCGGCGAGGCCTACGCGAAAGGCCCCAAGAAAGGGGAGAAAATCAGGATATGGTAGTCAAGCTCCAGTCCAAACAACTAATGCGCGGGGTTCTGGCCACCCTATAGTGAGCCAGGCCGTGCTCGACCAACAAGCGGCAGCCTTCGTTGAAACCGTCCACATCCGCCTGCTCGCTGAAGGCATCACGGTCCAGCAAACGAACCTGAATGATTAGGGAGAGCCGAGCAGGTTCAGAGCTAGGCAGCCTGCCTTCGATCGCTAGGACCTCCTCTTCCAAAGCCAGCTCGAGACAGGTCTGGGCCCCAACTTTCGATCCGGGATAGGCTGGGACCCATGCCCCCAGTTTTGAAAAGACCTTCACAATATCAACCCAGGCGAGTTCACTCCGTCGCAGATGCTTTGACCAGGGAGCAACGAGAGCTATCCCACCCAACTACATCGAGGAGGAACACCCGGGCCCAAGAGGAGGAGAGTAGACAAACTTCCTAAATGGATCCTGTTCATGAAGGGGACCGGTTAGAGGTTGCCAGTTAATCAGAGAGACTCGATAGTGAAGAATCCGAGGTCAATTCAAAGAAACCTGGGAACAAGCGACTGAGGGATCAGCTAGCAAAGCTACAGAAGGAGGTCCAGCAGAAAAGAAAAGGAAAGAATAAGGAGGATAAAAAGGATCCCTTGAGTGAGATGAACGCTCCTTTCACTAGGAGGATCCGAGAAGCGGAGCTCCCACCAAAATTTAAAATGCCAGCAGATAAGTTCTCCGAAACGGAAGATCCTCTAAGCCACCTGGAGAGCTTCATTCAACAGATGGAGGTCTAGAACACTACCAAAGCGGCTATGTGTAGGATGTTTCCAACGACCCTAACCGACTACGCTAAAACTTGGTTCAGGAAGCTGTCCGCTGGTAGCATGGACTCTTTCACGAAGTTATCAACAGATTTTTGCTCGCAGTTCTAAGGGGTCAAACCTCGTCCGAAAGATCCCATACACCTCCAATATGTGATTCAGGAACGAAGTGAGACACTTCGATCGTACGTGGAAAATTTTCACAAATAGGTCATACAAATGGGAGTTTTCACCAAGGAAGAAACTCTCGCCAACTTCAGGAGAAACCTATGGGCGGGAAAGCTTTTCCGCTCCTTCGCCAAGAGACCTCCTGAGACTTACCAGAAGGCCTTAGATCGAGCTCTTGAGCAGGTCGAGATCGACGAGCAACTTAAAGTCAAGATGGAACACGACGACATGAGAACGGCGAAGCGTCTGAAAAAAGAAGCCCCTAAATTTGAGCCAGCTCAGAAAGCTCAAAATAAACCTCTCAATAGGTCGACCTATCACATTCCCGCTCCTCAGCACTGGCAAGAAAAATATCCAGCAAGACGAACCCCTCCTCGGGCTTCGCCACCTCCCAGGACCGTGGCCCCCGTAATTTGAGGGGAGAAACGGTATGACTACTACACTCCTTTGAACGATTCCAGGAAAACAGTCTACCTTGCTATACGAGACAAGTGGCTACTCCAAAAGTCTGCTCCCATGAAAGCCCCAGCTGACAGGAGGAACCGATACAAGTACTGCGACTTCCATGAAGACGTGGGCCATAACACTTCAGAGTGTTATAATTTGCGCAACCAGATTGAAGCCATGATAAGGGGGGAATGCTTGATTGAGTTTCTACAGCAGATCAGAGATAATATTCGGACTGGAAGGGAGGTATAAGTCGAGATCCGTGAGGATGCGGAGAAGAGAAAGGGGGAATAGACTGACTTAATGCAACAAATCCAGGTGATACACACCATCAGCGGAGGGCCCACACTGGCTGGCACTTCAAATAATTCCTGAAAAAACCATGCAAGGAAGATTCCTCGCATAGAAGAAAGCCAGGGGGTTTTCAAGGTCAGCCAAAGCTCGATAGAGTCCTCCCAGTCGGCACAGATCGTTTTCACTGAAGCAGATGTCTTCAACACCGTGCAACCTCATGATGATCCCATGGTAATCACAATACAGATTGCCAACTTTATGGTCCATCGCGTGCTCATAGATATATGTAGCAGTGTAGATATCCTCTTCAAGGATACTTTGGAAAAATTAAACCTAAAGTAATGTTGTTACAATAGTTGTACAACTCCACTTTATGGTTTCACTGGAGATTCGATCATACCAGTGGGGTTGATGATCCTCCCAGTGATTATCGGAATCACCCATCTCCAACCGAATGTTATGACCGACTTTGTTATGGTTGACACCCCATCGGCCTACAATGCCATCCTAGGGAGACCATTCCTGTCCTCTTTGAAGGGAGTCTTGTCCATATACCACAATGTCCTGAAGTTCCCGATTGGAACCAAGGTAGGAGAAGTACGCAGAGACCAGCAGGCAGCTAGGAGATGCTACACAGTGTCTGCCAATCCTACAGCTCTAGCAAAATAATGAGTACATGTGGCATTAGTCCAGGAAGACATGGAAACATCCCAGATAATCCAGGAAGAGATGGAGACCGCAGAACATCCTGAGCATCCAGAAAGCGAACCTATTATGCTTTATAAGGAGGAAAGGAGCAAGGAGTGGGCCAGCGGACAGCCCGTAGATAGACTATAAGCGATACCCATCAGAGATGACGATCCCTCCAAGGTTGTCAAGGTCGGGGCCACCCTTGAACCAGAAGTGAAAGAAGGTTTAATTAATCGTCTTAGAGAATTCAACGACATCTTCGCTTGGAGCCATGATGAAATGCTTGGAATCCCGGCATCATTGGCCGCCCATCGACTAGCGGTAGATTAAATAGTCAAGCCTATCAAACAGAAGAGGCATCACTTCAACGCTGAGAGGAACGCTGCGGTACAGGAAGAGGTAGATAAATTGATCAAGGCAGGGTTTATCAGAGAAGTACGCTATCCTGAATGGATCACCAATGTGGTCATGGTTACGAAGGCGAATAAGAAGTGGCGTATGTGTGTCGATTACACCGACCTCAACCGGGCCCGTCCAAAAAATAGTTTTCCTTTACCAAATATCGACCAGCTGGTAGACTCCACGTCCGGAAATAAACTCTTGAGTTTTATGGACGCGTTCTTAGGATACAACCAAATTAAAATACACCCGGCTGACCAAGATAAAACCAGTTTCATTACTGGGCAGGGCTTGTATTGTTACAAGGTGATGCCGTTTGGTTTGAAGAACGTAGGGGCTACATACCAGCGGCTGGTTAACAAGATGTTCAAGCCAGAAATAGGAAGGACGATGGAAGTATACATTAACGACATGATCACAAAATCACCAACCGCAGAAGGATATCGGGAAGACCTTCGCAAGACCTTTCTCATACTGAGAGAAAACCAGATGCGGTTGAACCCCTCCCAGTATGCCTTCGGGGTAACAGCGGGGAAGTTTCTAGGCTTCATGGTTCACGAGAGAGGCTTAGAGGCCAACCCAGAAAAAATCAAAGCTATCTTGGACCTGGAATCCCCAACATCACTCTAACAGGTACAAATTATGACTGGACGTGTAGCGGTACTCAACAGGTTTATCTCCCGCTCCACAGATAAATGTCTCCTTTTCTTTAAAGCCATCAAACAAGGGAAAAACATGAAGTGGAGCCAGGAGAGCGAGCAAGCCTTCCAAGCCTTGAAAGAATACCTAACAAGCCCACCATTATTAGTCAAGCCAGTTCTCGGAGAAGAGCTGGAGATCTACCTGGCCGTCTCAGAAACTGCAGTAAGCGGAGCTTTGGCCAGAGAGTGTGGCGATGGTTTTCAAAGACCCATATACTATGTGAGTCATGCTTTAACCAAGTCAGAGAGGAATTACATTCTCCTGGAAAAGCTCGCTTATGCTCTGGTGATCTCAGCGAGGAAGCTCTGTCCCTATTTTCAAGCTCACACAATAGCAGTGGTGACGGACCAACCTCTCCGCCAATTCTTACAAAGACCAGACGTGTCCGGAAGGCTAGTCTTATGGGCCCTAGAGCTCACTCAGTTCGATTTAAAGTATAAGCCCCGGACCACGATTAAGGTACAGGCTTTGGCTGACTTCGTGGCAGAATTTTCAGCGCTCCCAGAACAAGAGAATCCCTCAGCACCAAATGAGACTCCTGAAAAGATATCCGAGATCGAAAATTGGCCGGAAGGCTACAAGCCATAGACCCTCTTTACAGATAGAGCATCCGGGCAAGCTGGGGGAGGGGCTGGCATAGTTTTAATAGACCCAGAGGGAACTGAATTCTGCCACTATTTCAGATTTGAGTTCAAAGCCACCAATAATGAAGCAGAGTCAAAGACCTCCTAGCCGGGATGACGGTAGCCATCAAACTAGAGGCCGATTACCTTACTGGATGGACCCGATAGCTGCCTACCTCCTTGAGGGAGAGCTCCCCGAAGAGCCTGACCAAACCCGAAGAATTAAAAGACTCTCGGTCCGATATTGTTTGGTAGACGGGTACCTCTACAGAAGAGGTAGATCTCCTCCCTTACTTAGATACTTGCATCCTGATGATGCTGAATGGTCAATAAGAGAGGTCCACTCTAGGGACTGTGGGAACCACATAGTTAGGGAAGCTCTAGCATATAAGGTGCTCCGTATGGGGTACTATTGGCCGACCATCCACCAAGATGCAAGGAGTTTTGTTCAATCTTGCGAGCCATGTCAAAGAACTTCAAACTTGAACCACTAGCCACCTGAGCTACTGTCGACCCTCAGTTCACCTTACCCCTTTGCCATGTGGGGAATCGACCTAATTGGACCCCTCCCTACCATCTCCCGGACAAATGAAACATGTTATCGTGGCTATCGTGGCTATCGATTACTTCACAAGATGGGTCGAGGCAGTGCCTCTTTCTCGGATATCAGAAAAGAATATGACCAAGTTCATCATAACCAACGTGGTATGTAGATTTGGGACCCCTCTCATCATTATAGCTGACCTGGGGAAGCAGTTTGATAACGCCCAATTCAAAGATTTCTGCAAAGGATTGGGGATCGACCTCAGGCTCACTTCAGTAGCCCATCCCCAGACTAACGGGCTGGTGGAATCCACCAACAAGACTATCAAGAAACTTCTAAAGAAGAAGCTACAGCAGAAAAAAGGCAAATGGGCTGAAGAACTGCCAGAAGTCATCTGGGCATACCAGACTACAAAGAGAATAGCTACTAGGGAGACACCTTACTCCCTAGCTTTCAGAGTTGAAGTGGTCCTCCCCATCAAGCATAAATTAACCTCATTCAGGGTATAACACTTTGAGCCCGAAAGTAACGAGGTCAAGCTCCGGGATAATCTGGACCTCCTAGAAGAGAAACAAGGCCAGGTGGCAGAGAAAGTGGCAATCTACCAAAGCAAGATAGCTAGATATTTCAACCGAAAGGTCAGAGCCTGAAATTTCAAAGAAAGGGATCTGGTGCTTAGGAAAGTTACCCTGAATACTCGGAAAAGGTCGGATGGAGTCTTAAGCCCCAATAAGGAAGGGCAATATTTGATAAAGCTAGTTGCTCACAATGGAGCCTATAAACTCGAAGACATGGACGGACGACCCATCGACCACACTTGGAATGCAGATCACTTGAGGAAATTTAACCCTTGAGCAGGGAGTTTTTCAAGCAGACTAGCCCCATTAAGGTTTTATTAGAATCCCTAATAAAAATGTACTACATCTCGATCATCAATAAAGTCATTCTTCTTTTTCATCTTTATCTCCAACTATGTTCAACATTAGTGTCTACATCCTTGAGTGGAAAATTCAACATGGACACTTCAAGACCAGTGATTAGCCAGGGAAGCCCCCTTGCTACCTCCTGATGCCTTGGTCGGGTTACCACCCCCAAGAAGGGTCTGAGTGTAAGAGCATAGTTGTCATCCAGATCTCGAGACCAAGAAATAGTAAATAGCCCTCCTGATGCGTTGGTCGGGCTACCACCCCCAAGAAGGGTCTGAGTGTAAGAGCATAGTTGCCATCCAGATCTCGAGACCAGGAAATAGCTAAATAGCCCTCCTGATGCCTTGGTCGGGCTACCACCCCCAAGAAGGGTCTGAGTGTAAGTAGATATTTGCCATCCAGATCTCGAGACCAGGAAATAGCTAAATAGCCCTCCTGATGCCTTGGTCGGGCTACCACCCCCAATGAGGGTCTAAGTGTAAGAGCATAGTTGCCATCCAGATGTTGAGGCCAGGAAATAGCTAAAATAGCCCTCCTGATGCCTTGATGAGGCTGCCACCCCCAAGAAGGGTCTGAGTGTAAGAGCATAGTTGCCATCCGGATCTCGAGACCCGGAAATAGCTGAACAACCTTCTTGATGCCTCAATCGGGCTACCTCTCCTAAGACGGATTTAAAAACAAATATTTGTTTTCGTGTGCAGGATCAAGATTATCATAATAAGAATTCCCTACCAAAGTTTTAATGAAGTATGAACAAATTGTCGTTGCGGATGCAATTCTGGTTCCTATTCAAGACAAGGAATGAAACAAGAGTTCTCAAAGCGAGTTGATTTCTCATTAAAGATAAGAGGAGCCTATCCCCCGGTAAGGCTATATCAATCCAACGGGGAGCCCAACCCCCGAGCTTAGGCTATAAAAAAAAGAGAAAGCTAAACTAAATAAGAGCAAAAAGAGGTGCCCACCCCCTTTTCCGGGCAATCAAGACAAGTCATGAACGAACTGCTTCAAGCTTTGGAACTCTCTTGGTTTTCCTTTGCCGATCCTCCTCCTTCACGCCGATCCTCGCCATCGACCCCCCCTTCAGGTAGTTATCCATCTTGGTTAACCTCGCCAAGCATCCCTCCATTTAGAGGCTCCACATGTTGCTTAGCAGGATCTTCCTCCAGGACTTCATTAATCACTTCCATAACCTTAGGCGGGATAGCCGCATCAAGAAGGGCAGCCATGGGCCCCGTCTGGCTTCTGTAGACCTCCATCTCCATTATGGGGGGTTCCTCAGATGGGCTCCTAGCCCCTTCCTCAGCTCTTGACTGGTCCCCCTCGGATCTAGAAGACAGAACCTTACTGGAAGACTCCCCAAGACCTGAAGTAGTAAAGGTAGGAGGAGGAAATGGAGGATCTGTCTAGACGGGCTGTTTTCCAGCACCTACTTGGCTCAAAGAAACCTCATCATCGCCATGGGGGTGAGATAGCTCAGTAGCCTTACTCATTATTTCCTGTCTATCCCAGTAGGCAATAGATGACAGGTCAGAGGGAAGAAGGAGAGCTTCTACGGCCTGAAAGGAAGCGTAGAAGTATCCATCGCTAAAGGAGGTCTCCGCGTCAACTTGCAGCTTGGTCACCTAAGCAATCAAAGCATGATTCTCGAGGTCCAACTTTTTAGCCTCAGATTTCTAAGAATCCCTCTGTCTAGCCCGCCGGGTAGATTGAAGACGCTTTTGATCATAACATAGCTTTATCCTCTCATGGTCACAACGAAGCTCAGCCATCTCGATCTCAACCTTTCCTTGGTTGGAGGTCATCTCTTCCACTAAAGACTGAGCCTGCTTGAGCAATCCCATGGCTTTCTCAGCTTCGGCTTCGGCTTCGGCTTTTACAGCCCAGTCGCGAAGGAGGGCTACTTGCTGGCCCATCGCTACATTAAACTTGAAGGCCTATAAAAGACAAAGCCAGAGTTAGAGATTGAACAAATTAGCAGAAGCAGTATGAGGGAAATGCAATTACCTCAGCTAAGATAGCAAACCCCTTGGTGATCAGGACATCTAGGGCATGGACGCCATCTTGGAGATCCCACCTCCCAGACAAGACGCGATGAATTATTTCGGGACTTCGTTCTGCCCCGTCGAGCTCGATTGAGGGTGAGAACGGCTGGAAGGAATCCTTGCGACACCCCTTCCAAAATCCTTTGAAACTTAAGGGGTTGGAAGCGCAGCGGAATCAGAAGGGTGAATCGATGGGGTAGCAACTTTAGCGACTACAACAGAAGGGGCAGAAGCAGTCAGACCAACAGCCTGGGGAGCTTTACCCAAAGTCCGGAAAGCCCTGCGACGTAATGTTGGGCATCGTAGACCCAGCTGGGGAGGTAGATGGAGCAAGAACTGGTACGACCCCAGCAAAGGGAAGAGGAATTCTAGCTTGAGGAGAACGTTGGACGTAGCGGGAAGCTGGTTCAATGACAAAAACTGTAAGTAAACAAATCAAAAAGGAAAATGTCAGAACCAAGCTAATCAACAAGACAAGGCAAGGCAATTCAATGACACTTACTAGGAGTAGCGTCTGAGATCCGCAGGTATTGGTTCACCCTATGAGGATCGAAGGCTTCAACGGTTGGGAACTTCAGGTTCAAGTAGTTCATGGCTAAAATAGTCTTCAAAATAGCTTTAGATTCAGAGGGCAGGGAGTCCCGGTCCCATGAGGGTTTGTCACTGAAAGTTGTGGGAACCTCGAACTCATGCCCTCCAATGAAAATCGAGCTCCCCCAATCATCCCCCGTAAGGATCCATTCTTTCTTTCAGGCGGGGTCCTTCTTCGAAGCGCCGGGAATAACAAAATTGAGCTTGTTCTTGGCCTAAGCGTAAAACTGACCTCGAGGAGCGCCAGATAGACTCCCAATTTGGAAAAGATAGGCTAGCTCCTCTGCTCCAGGCTCTCTCGTCACCTTGTTTAGCTGGCATTGTTCCCTCTATAGCACGAGGAAACCGATCAAATACCTCCAGAAGTCGGGCGTCAGCTGGAGGGGAGCAAGCTGGATGGCGTTGAGGGCTCGTCGAAGAGTAGGATGGAGGGGGAGCCTAACCCCATTCTCGAGAGCCGCGACATGAATTGGAAGGACGCCTTTAAGGGGGTCGAAGAACTCATAACCCTTGGGAGGTACAGAGATGAAAATGCTGTCGGGAATACCATACTTCGACCTCAAATGGTCAATCACGACCGGATCAACGATGGAATCAGGGATAACCCTGAAATCATAGGGAGGAAGCCTCTCCAAGGGGGGGCTGGAAGCTGGGACTCGATGCTCTCCCACGGTGTCGATGCCCACCTCTCTATCGGAGTCGTCATCGGTTATATCCAAAGGGTGGTCAAGATGGTTAGAAAACCCGGTCCCAATGGACACATTCCTATTCGACCGCCGATGCTACTGGTTGGGCGAGGAATCATCGCTATCCAAGCTCCTCCTTGCCCGTTTCCTAGGAGCAAGGCTAAAGACCTCCTCACCGTCAACTATGGAGTCAACTGAATCATGACTGGTTTTCGACATGATGAAGTCAGTAAGGATGAAGGATGAAGAAAAAGATAAGCTTGAGAGAAAGGCTATGAGAGAAAGTATATCTTGGGAAAAATTTGAGTTTGAGAGATGTGAGGAAGACGTTGAGATAAACACGTATATATAGGCAAGAGGGCAGCAGCACGAGCTGTCGAGATCTTCGGTTGAGATCACAAAGAATCTCGGAGACTGCCGTAACGTAACCGGATCAACTCGGAAAAAAGTTAGTCAGCTCAAGCCATGTCACTTGCACAGTTAATGAGGAGATCTCCCCAAGATTCTGGTAACGGTAAAGAATCTTCGGGACTGCCGTAACGCAACCAGATTAATTCAGAAATAAATGAGTCAGTTCACGCCACGTCACTTACGCAGTTAATGAGCAGATTTCCCTAATATTCTGGTAACGGCAAAGAAGGAAAGATTTCCCAAATAAAATAAAAAATCTGACCCCAACCCCAAACTCGACAACCGGTGTTCAAGTCAGAGGGGACTTCTGTAAATAGCCAAAATTGGCTAAGGACCAAAGGGAAATTTTTCACCCTCCAGGCTTGGCTCCATGCCTGAGATCATCCACCAGGAGACCATGTTACCCAAAGTCGAGCTACGGTACCACCCTGCAAGAACAAGGACGGGCTCCAGAAAAATCCGGAATAGATCCATAAATGATCAGATCAAGCCCACGTCACCGAACCTGAAAAACAGGAAATCCCCCCCGAAGTCGGGATTACCTCGTAACTTCTCCAGAAGCTCGCCAGTACCTCGCTGACATAGTAAGGTGTCCGCAGGAGGCCGCACCTAGCTTCAAAAGGTCAAGGGAGGATAGACCTAGCTTCTGATTAGACGAAATTCCTCTATATCAGGGCTAGAACACTGATCGACCTCACTACCTGCTGTACCCCGCCACATTACATGCCATATTCGACGATCCCTATGGGAGAACATGCTAGACCTGAAGACACACAGGATCATATCTTAAGACATTACATGCGTACAGAACAAATAATATAGTCCAAGTAGGAAACAAATTGATCTCCGCCAAGATATCTACGATTCAACAATTAACTTAAAGTCAATAACATTTAAAATGAAAATCCCGTCCGATAAGGAGGGGAGAGATGGAGAAAATCAAGGGAAGAATCAATTAGTTTAACCTACGAAGACATTGTATAAAGGAGGGACTTCCTCCTTCTGAAAAGAGGAGACTACTATTAGACAGACACACAACAAGTACCCAACTGCACCCTAGAGAAAAGTGAGATCAATTTGAGAGAGAGAGATGTATATCACATATTATCAATAGAGGAAGCCTTTTTTGATTCTTTTAAGTAGCTAATAATATCGTTGTTTCCTTGTCATTTCATTAGGCATTGTTATATATATACGTTCTACCTTGGTCATCACCTACGTGGTAATGATCTCGAGGGTGCTAACTGAGATTTATTGCCCCGAGCTAAATTTCTGTTAACAGTTTTCAATAGTGTCTATTGAAATATGGCTTCTGGACAAGTCAAAATATCTAAGTTCAAATTGTGGTCATATGGGTAAATATGGTAACTTGGTGAGCTATCGGTGGTCTATGAGCACTTGGTGATTACTGGTATTCTTCACGAGGATACACTATCTCCATTAAAGACTGTCTACGGTATGAATGAGCAGTATTAACTTATTCTATCTTTATTTAAGAGTTCAATTTTAGTTCTTTAGTAGAATGAAATAAAATTAATATATCGAAATTAAGTGAATCATTTGTTGATTGTGATTAGGTTATGTCTATTGGAGCTTAAATTTAGATAGCCTGCCAAGAGCCCCAATTCACATGAACTTGCATGGATCACTTGACATATTCTACCGGGCCAATTTATGGGTCCATCTAGAATTGTATGAAGGCATGTGGACTTATTTCTTTTAGTAAGAATGGGTCTAGTTCACATGTGGACTTTTTATTAAGGTCCAATGGATTTAATAAAATCAAAAAAATAATATTGGCCCTTATATATTCGCTTGGGCGGCAAGGGACTATGTATTAGTCTTATCTATTATTTTTATTTTATTATTTAATCAATTGGAAATTAATTAATTATTTATTTAATTAAAAGTCAAAATCTTTTTCCTAGTAGGAGATGGTCTCCTAGAGTCAAATTATTGTTGGTAATATGATAAGTATCAAATACTATATTTGTTAAGTAGATAAATAATAGGAATTCATTTATCTAGTCAAATTAGAAAGTATTTGATTTCTATTAGGAAATTTTTGATTTAGTCACAATTTAATTATATTCAATAATTGGTGTTAACAGAAATTTTGCTCAGGAAGAGAAATCTCAGTTAACACCCTCGAGACCAATACCACGTAGGTGGTGGCCAAGGTTGAACGTATGTGTGACAGTGCCTAGTAAAATGACAAGGAATATTGGTACTATTAACGACCAAAAAGAATCAAAAATACTTTCTTTATTAATAGTGTGTGATATACAAATCTCTCTCAAATTTCTCTCAATTTTTCTCTAGGGTGTAGTCGGGTACTTGTCGTATGCCTGTCGAAAAGTAGTCTCCTCATTCAGAAGGCCAAAGTCCTTCTTTTATACATTGTCTTCATAGGTTAAACTAATTGATTCTCCCATTAATTTTCTCCATCCGTTCCCTCCTTATCGGACGGGATTTTACATTTAAATGTCATTGACTTTGAGTTAATTGCTGAGTTGAGAATATCTTGGTGGAGATCAATTTGTTTTCTGCTTGGACTCTATTACTTGTTCTGTACGTATGTAACGTCTTAAGATATGATCCAGTGTGTCTTCAGGTTTAGCATGATCCCCCATATGGGTCGTTGAATATGGTGTATATTATGGTGAGGTACATCAGATAGTGAGGTCGATCAGTGTCTTAGCCCCGATACTCAGGAGTTTAGTCTAGCCAGGAGCTAGGTCTGGCCTCCCTTGATCTTTTAGAGCTAGGTATGGCCTCCTGCGGAGACTGCACTATGTCATCAAGGTATAGGCGAGCTTCTGGAGAGATTACGAGATAATTTCGACTTTGGAGGGATTTCCTGGTTTCAGGTTCGGTGATGCGGGCTCGATCTGACCGAGCTGGGCTCTACTCCAGGTGTTTCTGGAGCCCGTCCTTCTATAGGGCAGGTATCGTAGCTCGGCTTTGGGTAACATGGTCTCCTGGTGGATGACCTCGGGCATGGAGCCAGGTTTAGAGGGTGGAAAATTTCCCTTTGGTCCCTTGCTAAATTTGGCTATTAACAGAAGTCCCCTCTGACTTGAACACCGATTGTCGAGTCATATTTTTTATTTCATTTGGGAAATCTTTCCTTCTTTACCGTTACCAGAATCTTGGGGAAATCTTCTCATTAACTGCGCAAGTGACGTGGCCTGAGCTGACTGACTTATTTCTGAGTTAATCTGGCTGCATTACGGCAGTCTCTGAGATTCTAGGTGATCTTAACCGAAGATCTCGACGGCTCGTGCTGATGCCCTTTTGCCTATATATACTTGTTTATCTCAACATCTTCCTCATATCTCTCAAATTTCAAATTTTCCCAAGATAAAATTTCTCTCAAGCATATATTTTTCTTCATTCCTTATCCTCACCGACTTCATCATGTCAAAAACAAGTCATGACTCCGTTGATTCCATGGTTGACAGTGAATAGGTCTTCAGCCTTGCCCCTATAAAACGGGCAATGAGGACCTTAGACAGCGATGATTCTCCGCCTAATCCGTAACGTCGGCAGTCGAATAGGAATGTGTCTATTGGGACCAGGTTTTCTAACCATCTCGACCATCCTCTGGATCTAGCCGATAAGACTCCGATAAAGAGGTTAGTGGCGATGCCACGGGGGAGCATCGAGTCCCGTCTTCCGGTCCCCCTTTAGAGAGGCTTCCTCCATATCACTTCAGGGTTGTCCCTGATTCCACCGTTGATCCGAACGTGATTGATCGTTTGAGGTCTAAGTACGGCATTCCCGACAGCGTTTCTATCTCAGTACCTCCCAAGGGTTTTAAGTTCTTCAATCCCTCCGAAGGCATGCTTCCAATTCATGTGGAGGCTCTCGAGAATGGGGTTAGGCTTCCCCTTCATCCTACTCTTTGGCGAGCTCTCAATGCCGTCCAGCTTGCTCCCCTCCAGTTGTTGCCTGGCTTTTGGAGGCATTTGATTGGCTTTCTCGTGCTGTAGAGGGAACAATGCCAGCTGAGCAAGGTGACGAGAGAGCCCGGAGTAGCGGAGCTGGCCTATCATTTCCAAATCGGGAGCCTATCAGGCGCTCCCCGAGGTCAGTTTTATGCTAAAGCCAAGAACAAGCTCAACTTTGTTATTCCTAGCGCTTCGAAGAAGGACCCCGTCTAGAAGAAAGAGTGGATCCTTGCGGGGACTGATTGGGGAAGCTAAATATTCATTAGGGGGCATGAGTTCGAGGTTCCCACTGCTTTTAGTGACAAACCATCGTGGGACCGAGACTCCCTGCCTACTGAATTTGAAACTATTTTGAAGGCTATTCTAGCCAGGAACTACTTGAACCTGAAGTTCCCAACCGCTGAAGCCTTCGACCCTCGCAGGGTGAATCAATAGCTGCGGATCACATATGCTACTTCTCGTAAGTGTCACTGAATCGTCTTGCTTTGTCTTGTTGACTAGCTTAGTTCTGATGTTTCCTTTGTTGTTTTTTTTACTCACAGTTTTTGTTGTTGAGCCAGCTTCCCGAGACGTCCAACGGTCTCCTCAGGCTCGAACTCCTCTTCCCTTTGCTGGGGTCACACCGGCTCTTGCTCAATCTACCTCCCCAGCTGGGTCTAAGATGGCCAACCTTACATCGCAGGCTTTTCGGGTTTTGGGTAAGGCTCCCCAAGCTGTTGGTCCAACTGCTTCTGCCCTTTATGTTGTTGTTACTAACATTGCTACTCCCATGATTCGTCCTTCTGATTCCGCTATGCTTCCGACCCCCTGAGCTTCGAAGGACTTTGAAACGGGTGTCATAGGGATTCCTCCTAGCCACTCCCGCCCTCAGTCGAGCTCGACAAGGCAGGATGAAGTCCTGGAATAATTCATTGCGTCCTGTCCGGGCGGTAGGGTCTCCAGGATGGCCTCAATGCCTGGGGATGTCTTGCTCACCAAGGGGTATGCTGTCTTAGCTGAGGTAATTGAATTTTCTTCGTACTGCTTCTGCCAGCTTGTTCAATTTCTAACCCTGGCTTTGTATTTTATAGGCCTTTAAGTTAAATGTTGTCATGGGCCACCAGGTAACCCTTCTTCGTGACCGGGCTGCTAAGGCTAAAGCGAAGCAGAGAAAGCCATGGGATTGCTCAAGTTGGCTCAGACCTTAGTAGAAGAGATGACCTCTAATCAAGGAAAAATTGAGATCGAGCTGGCCAAGCTTCGTTGTGATCACGAGAGGACGAAGCAGTCTTATGATCAAGAATGTCTCCAATCTACCTGGAGGGCCAGGCAGAGGGATTCTTGGAAAGCTGAGGCTAAGAAGTAGGACCTCGAGAATCCGGTTTTGACTACTCAGGTGACCAAGCTGCAAGCTGACGAGGAGACCTCCTTCAGTGATGGATATTTCTACGCTTCCTTTCAGGTCACAGAGGCTCTCCCTCTTACCTTTGATCTATCATCCATCGCCGGTTGGGATAAAAAGGAGATAATGATTAAGGCTGCTGAGTTGTCTCACCCTGATGAGGACGAAGCGGTTCCTTCGAGCCAGGCAGAAACTAGAAAGCAGCCCGTCTAGGCAGATCCTCTATTTCCTCCTCCTATCTTTACTACTTCAGGTCCTGGGGAATCTTCAAGTAAGGTTATGTCCTCGCGATCCGAAGGAGATCAGCCCGGAGCTGGGGAAAGAGCAAGGAGCCCATCTGAGGAACCCCCTATAATGGAGATGAAGGTCGACAGAAGCCAGACGGGGTCTATGGCTGCCCTTCTCGATGCGGCTATCTCGCCTGAGGTTATGGCAGTGATTAATGAGGTCCTGGAGGAAGATCCTGCTGATCAACAGGAGGAGCCTCTGAATGGAGGGATGGTCGGGGAGGATAACCAAGATGGGCAACCACCTGAAGGGGGGGTTGATGGCGAGGATCAACATGAGGGATGAGGATCAGCAGAGGGAAATCAAGAGAGCTCCAAAGCTTGACGCTGCCTGTTCATGATTGGCCTTGATTGCCTAGAAAAAGGGGTGGGCACCCCTGTAAGTTCCTCATATTTTGATTGGCTTATTTCGTTGACAAACCACATTGGGGATTATTCTTTGTAAGGGTAATTTAGGCCTCTTGAGTGTGATCAAGCTTCAAGGACATCATCTCTCTCAAAGAGCACTTCAAAGGTATCTCACTAGTTTAACTTTCTTGGAAGAGATCTAGTTGCACACACTCACTTGCATGCATTATGTTTCTATCTTCATGTAATTGAATGATGTATTGTATGCCTCTTTTCACACTCCACACTTGCACATTTTGCACATCACTTAGTGTGTTGAGTTTGCCCAGAAAAGAGATTTTCTTCTCTAAGCGCGGCCTAGACCTGCTTGGCAAGACTTGCTTGCACCGCGGCATACAGAGCGGTATACCTCAGCAGAGTCATGCTTCATGTACCGCTTCCTGTACACTTGCACGCAAAGCGACCCAAGTCGCGGTGTTGTCCAGTAAGCCTCTGTTGCCCATACCACGGCATGTGCACCTGCATGCACAGCGCCCTGCACCGCGTTGTTGTCCAGATGGTGCACTGCTCTGTGTACCACGGTCTGGACACTTGCCTGTGACGCGGTCCATCTAGCGGTATTGACGGGATTTTGTGCCCTAAGTTCAAAACGACGCTGTTTCAACTAGGGCTCCCATATATATGCTCTATCTTCTTCCTTGCTCGTTTTTATGAGTTTAAGAAGCCATTTTTAATAGGCCAAGCTTCCCTTAGAGAGAGAAACTCCCAAGAACTCATCTTTACTCAACCAAACACAAATCCATGTGCATCTAACCTCTTCAAGCATTATCTCATCATGGATTCTTCTTACTTTCATTGACTAGGTAACTTGAACATGCCCTAAATCTCTTTGTATTTATTTATGTTCTTGTTTGCCTAGGGTTAGCTCTTTTATGTGATTTCATTGCATATATTTATGTTTATTGGCATTTATAACATGATTGAGTTGTTGTGTGTTGGTTGAGAGACTTGTTCATTAATAGCTAGCATTTAGGACGATTTTACCCTTCTAGCTAAATCTTCATGCATTTGCATTTAGATATTGATATCTAGGATTTACACTTATTGTCATCTTTAAATCCTTAGATAAGCATTTATTGTTGCCTAGAATTAATTGCATACTTGAATATCTTTTACATATTCACTTAGGTTGTTTAACCTCTTCATTGATTGTTAAGCTTTGTGACTAAGTGAGTTAGTGCACAAGCTTGTGGTCAAGAATCACTATTAAAGGCCCGTTGGGTAGAGTGAAAGGGTTAGTGACCAAGTAGGTGTGACTTGAGGTCAACCTAGGTTGTAAACTTTCATTCAAATAGTGGATTTGAGGACCGTTTGTGGCTAGGAGGATAGCCCGTGAGTTTTGCCCAGTTGGAGGGTTTCTCACGTAAATCAATCCTTGTGTTTTTATTGTTTTCCGCATATTTATATTGGATTGATTGATTGTTAATATGGAGTAGGATCATTAAAATTGATTTAGTCAAAAAGTTGGTAATAAATCAACTAAAACCTATTCACCCCCCCTCTAGGTTGTATTAGACACACTTTGTGTATTTTCAATTGGTATCAAAGCGGGTTCCTAGATACACTTAGGTGATCCTTGCTCGTTGTGTGTCTTGCATTTTGTTTGTGTTTGGTGCATCATAAACATTCATCTCATTCATACCCAAACACTATGAGTGGGAACAGAAGTGGTAATGAGGGAGCCTCTAGCACAAGACCCCCTTTGCTCACCGGATTAAACTATGCCTCTTGGAAAGGCAAGATGGAGTCTTACATTTGCCAAATAAATGACCGAGCATGGATGGCAATTGAAGGTGGCTACACTCTTCCGGAAAAGACTCTTGAAGACGAAAGTGTAGTTCCCAAGCCAAAGTCGGAATGGTCAACTCAAGAGTTTGAAGCATCCAAGTGGAACAACAAGGCTATGCATGCTATTCTTTGTGCAATGGATGACAATCAGTACAAATTGATCCAAACAACAAGAATTGCAAAAGAGGCATGGGAGATTCTAGAGACGGCCCATGAGGGAACTGAGGTGGTCAAGGACTCTAAGCTTCAAGTCCTCCAAACACAATTCGAGCAAATTAGGATGGAGGAGGATGAGTGCTTCAACGACTTTCAAGTGAAGTTGATGGACATAGTCAATCAGAGCCATCAACTTGGTGATCCCTATTCGGATAGGAGGATCAAGCAAAAAATTATGAGGTCGCTTCCAGCAAGATTTGAGTCAAAAGTGACAGCTCTTGAGGAGAATAGTGACTACAGGAATATGAAGCCAAGTGAAGTTATTGGAAGGCTTCTAGCATATGAGTCTAGATGGACTCCCACACCTACACCTCAAAAGAAGCAAAAGAGTATTGCTCTGAAGACTTCTAAGGTTGAGAAGGAGGAAGAAGACTCAGATGAAGAAATGGCCCTCATGGTGAAAAGATTCAAGAAGTTCATCAATTTTGAGAAGAGGGGATTTGGATCCAAAGGAAAAGAAATAAAGAAGAAGACTCCTTTCAAGAAGTTTGAGTCAAGTGAAGACAAGCCCACAAGAAAAGGGATGCAATGCTTTGAATGTGGAGGTTTCGGACACATCTCCACGGATTGTGGAAATTTGAAAAATAAGAAGAAAGGAAAGGCAATGGCCGCCACGTGGAGCGATGGTGATGACTTGGAAGAAGAAGGAGAATCCTCAGATGATGAGGATCATGTGGCAAACTTTATTGCCTTCGTATCTTCTCTCAAGAGTAAGGAAGCATTAGATGATGAAGAGGTAGAGAAACAAAGTGAAGATGACTCTAGCGATGGTGACTCTTCATCCCATTCAACAAATATGGATGTAGGAGGAATGGATCTTGAAGGCTTCATTGAGCATTTTCAAAGCTCAAGATTGAAGATGAAGAAAGAGATTCAAAGGCTAAAAGGAGAGAATCTCAAGCTATCCGCCGAAGCTACCCACTTAAATAAAGAAGTGAAGATAGCCAAAAGGAATGAGGAATTGATGGAAAAGGAGCTTGAAGAAGCTAGAGAGATCATTGCTAAGATGACTTCAAGCACGAATAAACTTGACCACATGTTGGGAGTTGGCAAGAGGCCAAGTGATAAGAAAGGTCTTGGCTATGAAGATGACAAGGAGACCTCATCCTCAAGCAAGATTGTTTTTGTCAAGAGTTTGGATAACAAAGAGCCTCCACCCCCACAATATCCTAGAAAGAAGATCGAACTAGGAGAGTGCTCTAAAGATCCTCAAGTCAAGGTTGCACAAGGGAAACAAGCTCAAGCTCAATCAACAAGGGTGTATCAAGCAAGTTTCCCTCAACCGAAATACCATCAAGCCAGAAAGTAATTCATGCAAGGTCAACCAAGGAAGCAATTCATTCCAACTCAACAACAAAGAAGAAGAGAACCAATCCAACACCAAAGACAAGCTCAAATGCGTGGGAAAGCCCCTTTGTACTCACAAGGGCATGGTATGTCTTCTTATTTTATTCCCACTTGTCACTTTTGTGGTGTTGATGGTCACATTAGACCAAATTGCTTCAAATACATTGAAATGTGTAGAATCAAGAGCATGATTGAAAGAAATAGAGCTAGAGCTAAAATGCATGTTCCTAGGAAATCTAGAGCAAATTTGCATGATCCTAGGAAATCTAGAGCCAATGTGACTAATACCACTAGGAATGAGAACATTACATCTAGGTGGATTAGAAGGGATAACTATTCTTGCTATGTGGATCAAATTGCCTTGAAGGCAAATGCCTCTAACACTTGGTAGTTGGATAGTGGGTGTTCTAGGCATATGACGGGGAACAATAGCTTCTTTAAATCCCTTGTCTTGGAGGATGGAGGATTTGTCACCTTTGGTGATGGATCTAGAAAGAAAGTCATAGGGAAAGGAACCATTTCCATTCCTGATTTACCCTCCTTGTCCAATGCTTTACTTGTTGATGGCTTGCAAGCCAATCTTATAAGCATTTCTCATCTTAATGATGATGGACTCTCTGTATTGTTTAACAAAAATGATTGCTCTATTTTAATGCCAAATGGACAAACCTTGCTAAAAGGAAAGAGATCTAGTGACAACTGCTATTGTCTTGAAGCTAGTGCTATCTCTTGCAATATGTCCAAATGTGAGGAAATTGAGTTATGGCATCAAAGACTTGGCCACATGAACCATCGAGATTTAAGAATCTTAGATAAGTTCAAGGTTGTGCGTGGCCTCCCTAAGCTTGGGAAGAAAGTCGATGGCGTTTGTGGACCTTGTCAACAAGGGAAACAAACCAAAAGTATGCACAAGAAAGGCAAGTATCTCGCCACCAAGGAGCCATTAGAGCTTCTACATATGGACCTTATGGGTCCCATGCAAACCGAGAGTCTCGGCGGCAAGAGATACATTTTTGTTTGTGTTGATGATTTCTCTAAATTTACATGGACATATTTTCTTAGAGAAAAATCTGAAACTTTTGAAAAATTTAAAATGCTTTGCACTAAAATTCAAAATGAAAAGAACTCACACATTAAAAGCATTAAAAGAATTAGGAGTGACCATGGGAGGGAATTTGAAAATGCTTGTTTTGAAAGCTATTGCAATAGCTTAGGCATTTCCCATGAGTTTTCGGCTCCTAGAACTCCTCAACAAAATGGGGTTGTTGAGAGGAAGAATAGGGTCCTTCAAGAGATGGGCCGTGTGATGTTGCTTAGCAACAATGTCCCTAGGAACCTTTGGGCCGAGGCCTTCAATACGGCTTGCTACATAGGAAATAGAGTCTTCCTAAGGCCCGGTACTAGGCAAACCTCCTATGAATTATGGAAGGGTAGGAAGCCAAATATTAGCTACTTCCACTCATTTGGGAGCAAATGCTACATTCTAAATGACCGAGATCAACTTGGCAAGTTTGATGCCAAGAGTGATGAGGGGATTTTTATTGGCTATGCCCTTAATAGTAAGGCCTATAGAGTTTTCAATTTAAAAACTCGGAGTGTCATGGAATCATATAATGTCGTCATAGATGATTGTAGGCCTAAGACTAGAGACCATGATGAGGAGGTCATTGTGCTTGATGATCCTTTCTTGGAGAAGAATGGTGAGACTTCAATTGATGTGAAGTCAAGCCTTGATGAAGAGGTCATCCAACCTCTTGATAAAGATCCATCTTTGGACTCTAAAGAACCCGCTCCATGGGTTAGACATCTCCACAATAAGAATGACATTCTTGGAGATGTGAATGAGGGTGTTAGGACTAGGCGTCAAATAGCTAATCAAATTAGCTATACTTGTTACACCTCTCAGATTGAACCCAAAAAGGTTGATGAAGCCTTGAATGATGAGTTTTGGGTTCTTGCCATGCAAGAAGAGCTAAACCAATTTGAAAGAAATGAGGTTTGGACTCTTGTTCCTAGACCCAAGGATACTAATGTCATAGGAACCAAATGGGTATATAGGAATAAGTTGGATGAGAATGGCAACATTGTGCGCAACAAGGCTAGACTTGTAGCACAAGGATACTCTCAAATTGAGGGTATTGACTTTGAGGAGACTTTTGCTCCGGTTGCCCGTCTTGAGTCCATAAGGCTTCTTTTGTCCATATCATGTGTGCACAAGTTCAAATTGCATCAAATGGATGTTAAGAGTGCCTTCCTAAATGGTTTCTTGCATGAGGAAGTGTTTGTCGAGCAACCCAAGGGGTTTGTGGATCCACACCACCCCAATCATGTCTATAGCCTCAAGAAGGCTTTATATGGGTTGAAACAAGCACCTAGGGCTTGGTATGAGCGCCTCACTCAATTTCTTGTTGAAAATGACTACACTAGGGGTAGTGTTGACAAAACTTTATTCATCAAGAGGAACAAGGATGAGCTTTTCATAGCTCAAATCTATTTTGATGATATTATTTTTGGCTCCACCAACAAATCCACAGTCCAAAAATTTGTTGATGTCATGTCTCATGAGTTTGAGATGAGTCTTGTTGGGGAGCTCAATTACTTCCTAGGTTTGCAAATCAAGCAATTGCATGATGGGATTTTCATATCCCAAGCTAAGTATGCTAAGAACCTAGTGAAGAAGTTTGGCCTTGAGAATGCCAAACATTAAGACACACCCATGAGTACAACCTTGAAACTAAGCAAGGATGCTAGTGGCAAGAGTGTGGAACAAAGTCTTTATCGTGGTATGATTGGTAGCTTGCTTTACTTGACCGCAAGTAGACCCGATATAGCCTTTAGTGTGGGTGTGTGTGCTAGGTACCAAGCGGATCCCAAGGAATCCCATCTCTCCTCCGTGAAGAGAATCATTCGGTATGTGAATGGGACATCCAACTATGGGATATGGTACTCTTTTGACACTAATGCTAGCTTAGTTGGCTTTAGTGATGCAGATTGGGCAGGAAATTATGATGATAGGAAGAGTACATCGGGCGGTTGCTTCTTCCTAGGCAACAACTTGGTCTCATGGTTTTGCAAGAAGCAAAATTCCATCTCTCTATCCACAGCTGAAGCGGAATACATAGCCGCCGGGAGTGCTTGCACACAACTCCTTTGGATGAAACAAATGCTTGTGGATTACGGCTTTGATCAAGGTATTCTTACCCTTTATTGTGATAACATGAGTGCAATTAACATTTCAAAGAACTCTGTTCAGCACTCTAGGACAAAGCATATAGACATCAGGCATCATTTTATTAGGGAACTAGTTGAAAACAAATGCATTGCACTTGAGCATGTGGGCACTAATGATCAACTAGCGGATTTATTTACAAAGCCCTTAGACTCAACTAGGTTCAAGTCACTTAGTAGGTCTATTGGGATTTGTCATATGCCTTGATATGTTTTGGTGATTGACCCTAATGGGGAACTCAAGCAAAAAGAGCAACCTTGCAGGTTGGAATAAGCAAAAACTTGATCAACTTTATGCTTCTTTATTAATTGCTTGAGTATTCTTGGTTGTGCTTATATATATTCTTATATGGCTTCTTATTTAATAAGTGTGCCTTGCTTGATTTGTAATCCATGTCACCTCTATGTTCAAAAATGCATTTTTGGACTAGGAGATTTTGATTGGGAAAGTACACTTGAATGACCCATAATTTAACTCCATGACATGAGAACCTTTATTGACATGCTTAAAATAATATGCATGAAATTTTTTTTGTTGTTTGCTCTAGTGCAAAATATGTGTTAACGCAAATGAGAAGACTAAACCAAATAAAGATCTAGTATCCATGCAATAAACAAGGATATCTCATCCAAATTTAGTCTTCTCTCTCTCTTTATTAGTTGAACAAGACTACTATCATACGGGTATCCCACCCGGAAAAATCAAAAAGGGTGCAAAAGTCACTCATGTCTTGTTTTGCTCATAAGGTTTGATATAGTTGCTCTTTAAATTGAAATTCATTTTGAAAAACTATATCTTGTTTGCTTATAACAAAAGGGTATAAATTGGTTTGAATTCTTTTGGAAACCCTTTTGATGTTTGCTTTGCCAAATACCATTTGCTTGAACCATGAAGTTACATGTCTTACATCCAAAGCAATTAAGTCACACATCTTCTTCTAAACAATAAAACCCTCAATGATTCTCTCTCAATTAATTGAGTTGCATAACGTTGTTGTATATGATTATGCACTTATCTTGCAAATAGCTCTCTTTGCTAAAGTGACCCGGTTGGGGAATACTCCTTTGCCTATCTCATGACAAAAAGGGGGAGTAATGGTTTTATTTAAGGGGATTGCATATTTGGAGAGATTGTCCCATTGAGGGGGAGTAACCTATATAGGGGGAGAGCATTTGCATGTTGCATGTTGAAGTTTTCTTTTATTATGCAAATTGCTCTTATTTACCTATCTCTCTTGATCACCTCACATACTCTTGTCTTGGAAAGTGTAGTCTCTGTGTTTTGTAGGGATGGCTATTCTACAAGAGCTTGAAGTTTTGAAGACCTAGTATCTAGGTATCTTTTTGTAATGTAGAATATCTATTTGTTGACCTTTAGTATTTATTTTTTTGTGAGGATGATTTGTGAGTGGTGGTTTTGTCACGAAATAGCCAAAGGGGGAGATTGTAAGTTCCTCATATTTTGATTGGCTTATTTCGTTGACAAACCACATTGGGGATTATTCTTTGTAAGGGTAATTTAGGCCTCTTGAGTGTGATCAAGCTTTAAGGACATCATCTCTCTCAAAGAGCACTTCAAAGGTATCTCACTAGTTTAACTTTCTTTGAAGAGATCTAGTTGCACACACTCACTTGCATGCATTATGTTTCTATCTTCATGTAATTGAATGATGTATTGTATGCCTCTTTTCACACTCCACACTTGCACATTTTGCACATCACTTAGTGTGTTGAGTTTGCCCAGAAAAGAGATTTTCTTCTCTTAGCGCGGCCTAGACCGCTTAGGCAAGACTTGCTTGCACCGCGGCATACAGAGCGGTATACCTCAGCAGAGTCATGCTTCATGTACCGCTTCCTGTACACTTGCACGCAAAGAGACCCAAGTAGCGGTGTTGTCCAGTAAGCCTCTGTTGCCCATACCGCGGCCTGTGCACCTGCATGCACAGCGCCCTGCACCGCGTTGTTGTCCAGATGGTGCACTACTGTGTGTACCGCGGTCTGGACACTTGCCTGCGACGCGGTCCATCTAGCGGTATTGATGGGATTTTGTGCCCTAAGTTCAAAACGACGCTGTTTCAACTAGGGCTCCCATATATATGCTCTATCTTCTTCCTTGCTCGTTTTTATGAGTGTAAGAAGCCATTTTTAATAGGCCAAGCTTCCCTTAGAGAGAGAAACTCCCAAGAACTCATCTTTACTCAACCAAACACAAATCCTTGTGCATCTAACCTCTTCAAGCATTATCTCATCATGGATTCTTCTTGCTTTCATTGACTAGGTAACTTGAACATGCCCTAAATCTCTTTGTATTTATTTATGTTCTTGTTTGCCTAGGGTTAGCTCTTTTATGTGATTTTATTGCATATATTTATGTTTATTGGCATTTATAACATGATTGAGTTGTTGTGTGTTGGTTGAGAGACTTGTTCATTAATAGCTAGCATTTAGGACGATTTTACCCTTCTAGCTAAATCTTCATGCATTTGCATTTAGATATTGATATCTAGGATTTACACTTATTGTCATCTTTAAATCCTTAGATAAGCATTTATTGTTGCCTAGCATTAATTGCATAGTTGAATATCTTTTACATATTCACTTAGGTTGTTTAACCTCTTCATTGATTGTTAAGCTTTGTGACTAAGTGAGTTAGTGCACAAGCTTGTGGTCAAGAATCACTATTAAAGGCCCGTTGGGTAGAGTGAAAGGGTTAGTGACCAAGTAGGTGTGACTTGAGGTCAACCTAGGTTGTAAACTTTCGTTCAAATAGTGGATTAGAGGACCGTTTGTGGCTAGGAGGATAGCCCGTGAGTTTTGCCCAGTTGGAGGGTTTCTCACGTAAATCAATCCTTGTGTTTTTATTGTTTTCCGCATATTTATATTGGATTGATTGATTGTTAATATGGAGTAGGATCATTAAAATTGATAAAGTCAAAAAGTTGGTAATAAATCAACTAAAACCTATTCACCCCCCCCCCCCCCCCCTCTAGGTTGTATTAGACACACTTTGTGTATTTTCAACCCCGTTTTACTCTTGATTAGTTTAGTTATTTTTTTATTTTTTTTGTAGCCCGTACTCGGAGGTTGGGCTCTCCGTTTGATAGATGTAGCCATACCAGGGGGATAGGCTCATTTTGTCTTTAAGGAGATTTGTCTTTAATGAGAAACCGATTCGCTTGAAAAACTCTTGTTTTATTCCTGGTTCTGATTAGGAACCAGAACTGCATCCTTGATGATAATTTGTTCATACTTCATTCTGGCTTTGTAGAGAATTCTTACTAGGATGATCTTGATCCTACAAATGAAAACAAACATTTATATTTAAATCTGTTTCAGGAGAGGTAGCCCGATCGAGGCATTAGGAGGGTTGTTTAGCTATTTCCTGGTCTCGAGGTCCGGATGGCAACTATGCTCTTACACTCAGACCCTTCTTTGGGGTGGTATCCTGACCAAGGCATCAGGAGGGCCATTTAGCTATTTCTTGGTCTCGAGATCTGGATGGCAACTATGCTCTTATACCCAGACCCTTCTTGGGGGTGATAGCCTGACCAAGGCATCAGGAGGGCTGTTTAGCTATTTCCTGGTCTCGAGATCTAGATGGCAACTATGCTCTTATACTCAGACCCTTCTTAGGGGTGGTAGCCCGACCAAGGCATGAGAAGGGTTATTGAGCTATTTCCTAGTCTCGAGATCTGGATGGCAACTATGCTCTTACACTCAGACCCTTCTTGGGGATGGTAGCCCGACCAAGGCATCATGAGGGTTGTTTAGCTATTTCCTGGTCTCGAGATCTGGATGGCAACTATGCTCTTACACTCAGACCCTTCTTGGGGGTGGTAGCCCGACCAAGGTATCAATGGTAGCGAGGGGGCTTCCCCGGCTAGTCACTGGTCTTGAGGTGTCTATGTCGAATTTCCCAGTCGAATATGTAGGTACTAATGTTTAACATAGTCAGAGATAAAAAAGAAAAATGACTTTATTAATGATCGAGATGTAGTACATCTTTATTAGGAATTCTAATGAAACCTAAATGAAGGTGATCTGCTTGAAAACTCTCTGCTCAGGGGTAGAGTTTCCTCAAGTGATTTGCGTTCCAAGTCTGGTCGATGGGTCGTCCATCCATGTCTTCGATTTTGTAGGCTCTATTGCCAGCAACTAACTTTATCAAATATGGCCCTTCCCAATTGGGGCTTAGGACTCCATCTGACCTTTTCCGAGTATTCAATGTCACTTTCCTAGGCACCAGATCTACTTCTTTGAAATTTTGGGCTCTGACCTTTCGGTTAAAATATCTAGCGATCTTACTCTGGTAGATTGCCACTTTCTCCGTTACCCGATCTTATTTCTCTTCTAGGAGGTCCAGATTAGCCCGGAGCTTGACCTCCTTGCTTTTGGGTTCAAAATGTTGCAGAATGAGGTTAATTTATGCTTAATGGGGAGGACCGCTTCAACTCCTAAAGCCAGGGAGTAAGGTGTCTCCCACGTAACTGTTCTCTTTGTAGTCCGGTATGCCCAAGGGACTTTTGGCAGCTCTTCGGCCTATTTGCCTTTTTTCTACTGTAGTTTCTTTTTCAGAAGCTTCTTGATAGTCTTGTTGGTGGACTCCACCAGCCCATTAGTCTGGGGATGGGCTACTGAAGCGAGCCTGAGGTAGATCCCTAATCCTTTGCAGAAATCTTTGAAACGAGCGTTGTCGAACTGCTTACCCAGATCGGCTATAATGATGAGAAGGGTCCCAAATCTGCATACCACGTTGGTTTTGATGAACTTGGTCGTATTCTTTTCTGATATCCAAGAAAGAGGCCCTGCCTCGACCCATCTTGTGAAATAGTCGATAGCCACGATAGCATATTTCACCTGTCTAGGAGCAGTAGGAAACAGTCCAATTAGGTCGATCCCCTACATGGCAAAGGGGTAGGGTGAACTGAGAGACGACAGTCGCTCAGGTGGCTGGTGGTTCAAGTTTGAAGTCCTTTGACATGGCTCGCAAGATTGTACAATGCTTCTTGCTTCTTGGTGGATGGTCGGCCAGTAGTACCCCATAGGAAGCACTTGATATGCTAGAGCTTCTCCACCGATGTGGTTCTCACAGTCCCCAGAGTGAACCTCTCTTAGTGCCCTCTCTTAGTGCCCACTTAGCATCATCAGGATGCAAACATCCAAGTAAGGGGAGGGATCTACCTCTTCTTTAGAGGTACCCATCTACCAAGCAATATCAGATCGAGAGTCTTTTAATCCTTCAGGCTTGATCGGGCTCCTCGGGGAGCTCTCCCTCTAGAAGGTAGGCAACGATCGGTCCATCCAGCAAGGACTGACGATCTATGGAGCAGATTTCCTTATTTACGGCTATGCTTGGTTGGGAGATCACTTGGAGGGAAATTCCCCGTGGTAAGGATTGGCCTCCATTTGTAGCTATCTTTGCCAAAACATCCGCGCAGGTGGTTTTGGTGTCGAGGCACCTGATCGATCTTGAACCCCTTAAACTTATTTTTTTAGCAACTGAGCTAGCTTTAAGTAGGCAGCCATGTTATCTCCCTTTGCCTGATACACCCCAGACACCTGATTGACAACAAGCAATGAGTTGCTCTTGATTTGTAGGTAATCGGCCTCTAGTTCGATGGCTGCCTTCATCCCAGCTAGAAATGCTTCATACTCTGCTTCATTATTTGTGGCTTTGAACTCGAATCTAAAACAGTGACAGAATTCAGTCCCCTCCGGGTCTATTAAAACTACGCCAGCTCCTCCCCCAGCTTGTCCGGATGCTCCATCTGTATAGAGGGTCCAGAACTTGCAGCCTTCCGGCCAATTGTGGATCTCAGAGGTCTTTCTAGGGATCTTATTTGGTGCTGCAGGATTCTCTTGACCTGGGAGAGCTAAAAATTCTGCCACGAAGTCTGCCAACGCATGTGCCTTAATCGTGGTCCGGGGCTTATATTTTATATCGAACTGAGTGACCTCTAGGGCCTATAAGACTAGCCTTCTGGACATAACTGGTATTTGTAAGAATTGGTGGAGAGGTTGGTCCTTCACCACTGCTATTGAATGAGTTTGAAAGTAGGGACGAAGCTTCCTCGCCGAGATCACCAGAGCATAAGCGAGCTTTTCAAGGAGAATATAATTTTTCTCTTACTTGGTTAAAGCATGACTTACATAGTATATGGGCCTTTGAACCTCGTCGCCACACTCATTGGCCAAAGCTCTGCTTACTGCAGTTTCTGAGACGGCCAGGTAGATCTGCAACTCCTCTTCGGGAACTGGCTTGACTAACAACGGTGGGCTTGTTAGGTATTTTTTTCAAGGCTTGGAAAGCTTGCTCGCTCTCCTGGATTCATTTCATGTTTTTCCCTTGTTTGATGGCTTTAAAGAAAGGGAGGCATTTATCAGTGGAGCGAGAGATAAACCTGTTGAGCTCCGATACACGCCCAGTCAGAATTTGTACCTGTTTAAGTGATGTAGGGGATTCCGGGTCCAAGATAGCTTTAATTTTTTCTGGGTTGGCCTCTATGCCTCTCTCATGAACCATGAAACCTAGAAACTTCCGTGCTGTTAGCCCGAAGGCACATTTTGAGGGGTTCAACCGCATCTGGTTTTCTCTCAGTATAAGAAAGGTCTTGTGAAGGTCTTCCCGATGCCCTTCTACGGTTGATGATTTTGTGATCATGTCGTCAATGTATACCTCTATCGTCCTTCCGATCTCGGGCTTGAACAGCTTGTTAACCAGCCGCTGGTATATAACCCCTGCATTCTTCAAACCAAATGGCAACACCTTGTAGCAGTACAAGCCCTGCCCAGTAATGAAACTGGTCTTGTCTTGGTCAGCTGGGTGCATCTTAATTTAGTTGTATCCTGAGAACGCGACCATAAAACTCAGAAGTTTATTTCTGGATGTGGAGTCAACCAGCTGGTCGATCTTTGGTAAAGGAAAACTATCTTTTGGACATGCGCGGTTATGGTCAGTGTAATCGACACACGTACGCCACTTCCCATTTGCCTTCGTAACCATGACCATGTTGGCGATCCACTCGGGATAGTGCACTTCTCTAATAAACCCTGCCTTGATCAATTTATCTACTTCTTCCTGCACCGCAGCGTTCCTCTCAACGTTGAAGTGACGCCTCTTCTGTTTGACGGGCTTGACCGTTGGATCTACCCTAGTTGATGGGCGGCCAATGATATCGGGATCCCAGGCATTTCATCATGGTTCCAAGTGAAGATGTGGCTAAATTCTCTGAGAAGATCAATTAAGCCTTCTTTCACTTCTGGCTCGAGGGTAGCCTCGACCTTGACGACCTTGAAGGGATCATCATTTCTGATGGGTATCTCCTATAATCTATCTACGGGTTCCCGCTGGCCCACTCCTTGCTCTGTTCCTCCTCATAAGGCATTATGGGTTCACTCTCTGGATGCTCCGAGGGCTCCATTTCTTCCTGGATTATCTGGGATGTTTCCATATCTTCCTGGATTATTGTGACCTGTACGCACTATTTTGCTAAAGCCGTAGGATTGGCAGACACTGCGTAGCACTTCCAAGCTGCTTGCTGGTCTCCGCGTACCTCCCCCACCTTGGTTCCCACCGGGAACTTCAGGACATTGTGGTATATAGACAAGACTCCCTTCAAGGAGGACATAAATGGTCTTCCTAGGATGGCGTTTTAGGGTTGTACAGCTATTGTAACACCATTGCGTTAGATTTAATTTTTCCAAAGTATCCTTGAAGAGGATATCTACACTGCTGCCCATATCTGCGAGCACGCGATGGACCTGGCAGTTGGCAATTTGTATCGTGATCACCATAGGATCATCATGAGGTTGCATGGTGTTGAAGACATCTGCTTCAGTGAAAACGATCTGTGCTGACTGGGAGGGCTCCATCGGGCTTTGGCTAACCTTAAAGACTCCATGGCTTTCTTCTATGCGGGGGATCTTCCTTGCTTGGTTTTTTCAGAAATTATTGGAGGTGCCAGCCAGTGTGGTCCCTCCACTGATGATGTGTATCACCTGGATTTGTTGCATTAAATCAGTCTGTTCCCACTTTCTCTTCTCTGCATCCTCTTGGATCTCAGCTTGTACCTCCGTTCCAGTTCGAATGTTATCTCTGATTTGCTATAAGAACTCAATCAAGCATCCCCCCTTATCAAGGCTTCAATCTGGTTATGCAAATTATAACACTCTGAAGTGTTGTGGCCCACGTCTTCATGGAAGTCGCAGTACTTTTACCGGTTCCTCCTGTCTACTAGGGCTTTCATGGGAGCAGGCTTTTGGAGTAGCCCCTTGTCTCGTATAGCAAGGTAGACCTTTTCCCTGGAAGCGTTCAGGGGAGTGTAGTAGTCATACCCTTTCTCCCCTCGCATTACGGGGGCTACAGTCCTAGGAGGTGGTGAAGCACGACGAGGGGTACGTCTTGCTAGATATTTTTCTTGCCTGTGCTAAGGAGCGGGGAAGCGATAGGTCGACCTATTGGGAGGTTTATTCTGAGTTTTCTGAGCTGGCTCAGATTTGGAGGCTTCTCTTTTCTGAAGCTTCAACGTTCTCATATCGTCGTGTTCCATCTTGACTTTGAGTTGCTCATCGATCTCGACCTATTCAAGAGCTCGATCGTAGGTGAAGGAACGGAAAAGCTTTCCCACCCACAGGTTCCGCCTGAAATTGGCGAGAGTCTCTTTCTCAGTGAAAACTCCCATTTGTATGACCTCTTTGTGAAAATGTTCCACGTACAATCGAAGTGTCTCACTTCATTCCTGAATCACATATTGGAGGTGTATAGGATCCTTCGGACAAGGTTTGACCCCTTGGAACTGCGAGCAAAAATCTGTTGATAACTTTGTGAAAGAATCCACGCTACCAGCAGGCAGCTTCCTGAACCAAGTTTTCGCATGTCGGTTAGGGTTGTTGGAAACATCCTACACATAGCTGCTCTGGTGGTGTTCTGGACCTCCATCTGTTTGACGAAGCTCTCCAGGTATCTTAAAGGATCTTCCGTCCCGGAGAACTTATCTGCTGGCATTTTAAATTTTGGCGGGAGCTCCGCTTCCTGGATCCTCCTAGTGAAGGGAGCGTTCATCTCGCTCAATGGATCCTTTTTATCCTCCTTATTCTTTCCTTTTCTTATATGCTGGACCTTTTTCTGTAGCTTTGCCAGCTGATCCCTCAGTCGGTTGTTCCCAGGTTTCTTTGAGTTGACCTCGAATTCTTCGTTCTCGAGTCCCTCAGTTGAACTGGCGACCTCTATCCGGTCCCCTTCATGGACAGGATCCACTTGGGAAGTTCGTCGACTCTCTTCCTCTTGGGCCCGGACGTTCCTCTTTGATGTCGTTAGGCGAGGTACCTCTCGTTGCTCCCGGGTCAAGGCATCTGTGGCAGACTTAAATCGCCTGGGTTAATATTGTGAAGGTCTTTTCTGAACTGAGAACATGGGTCCCATCCTATCACGGATCAAAAGTTGGGGCCCAGTCTTGTCTCGAGCTGGCTCTGGAAGAGGAGGTCCCTGACGGTCGAAGGCAGGCTGCCTAGCTCCGAACCTGCTCAGTTTTCCCTAATCATTTGGGTTCATTGGCTGGACTGTGATGCCTTCGGCGACCAGGCGGATGCAGACGGTTTCCACGAAGGCTGCCACTTGTTGGTCGAGCGCGGCCTGACTCACTGTAGGGTGGCTAGAAGCCCGCGCATTAGTTGTTTGGACCGGAGCTTGATTGCCATATCCAGACTTCCTCCCCTTTCTTGAAGCCTTTCACGTAGGCCTCCCTGAGGGTTGTTCCGAAACTCCATGTTGGCCTTGGGAAGAGCGGAGCCTCATGGTTCCTGTAAAAAAATGAAAATGCAAATGCAAATAGTTGACTTGATTAATTGGGTGTAGGGTAATTTCCCACAGACGGCGCCAAAAAGTGTTAACGGAAATTTTGCTCAAGACGAGAAATCTCGATTAACACCTTTGAGACCACTACCACGTAGGTGGTGGCCAAGGTTGAACGTATGTGTGACAGTGCCTAGTAAAATGACAAGGAATATTGGTACTATTAACCACCAAAACGAATAAAAAATACTTTCTTTATTAATAGTGTGTGATATACAAATCTCTCTCAAATTGCTCTCAATTTTTCTCTAGGGTGTAGTCGGGTACTTGTCGTATGCCTGTCGAAAAGTAGTCTCATCATTCTGAAGGCCGAAGTTCTTCTTTTATACATTGTCTTCATAGGTTAAACTAATTGATTCTCCCCTTGATTTTCTCCATCCGTTCCCTCCTTATCGGACGAGATTTTACATTTAAATGTCATTGACTCTGAGTTTATTGCTGAGTTGAGAATATCTTGGTGGAGATCAATTTGTTTCCTGCTTGGACTCTATTACTTGTTCTGTACATATGTAACGTCTTAAGATATGATCCAGTGTGTCTTCAGGTTTAGCATGATCCCCCATAGGGGTCGTTGAATATGCTGTATATTATGGTGAGGTACATCAGATAGTGAGGTCTGGCCTTTGATATTCAGGAGTTTAGTATAGCCAGGAGCTAGGTCTGGCCTCCCTTGATCTTTTGGAGCTAAGTGCGGCCTCCTACGGACACCCCACTATGTTATCGAGGTATAGGCGAGCTTTTGGAGAGATTGCGAGATAATCCCGACTTTGGGGGGATTTCCTGGTTTCAGGTTCGGTGATGCGGGCTCAATCTGACCGAGCCGGGCTCTACTCCGAGTGTTTCTGGAGCCCGTCCTTATTTCTGTGGGGCGTTATCGTAGCTCGGCTTCTGGTAACATGGTCTCCTGGTGGATGACCTCGGGCATGGAGCCAGGTTTAGAGGGTGGAAAATTTCCCTTTGGTCCCTAACCATATTTGGCTATTAACAATTGGTTATTGGATAAATACACTATTTGAGTTGGATTAGGAGTCCTGGTGTGGAAAAGAAATATTTTTTGAAAAAGGATTATTTGTCACCAAGTAAATCCACTTAGAGATAGGATTCTTGACCACCAAGTAAATCCTTTTTAGGAAAGGATTTGTATATCTACTAATATATACACCAATTAATTTAGGGCAAGCGTATAATTTTGGTTGAAAATTTTGGCCAAGCTAGAGAATTTTGAGAGAAAAAAGATTATTTTTTTTTTGATCTAGAAAACATTCGGCCAACTCATAGATATAGTGTATTGAATTCAGCCAAAGAAAAGAGAAAAAGGGAACGTTTTTGTTTTCGATAGTGCACTAGTATCCTTTACATCAAAAGGATTTTGTGTACAAAATCGAATCGGGTTCACGCAGGTTTCAATCAAATAGATTGATAATTCACAAGTGATCGGACGTTCTTGAGTTTTCTCTTGGAGGATTATTGTGACTAACAAAGAAGAAGATTTTGTTTGTTTCATCCTCAAGTATACAATTAAAGAAAGGGAGCCCACACTCCTAGGTGATTCATGTTCATGATTGGATTGGAAGATCTTGCGGACCCAATTCAACGCTAGTTCAACTGTCACTAGAAAATGGTACGATACTCTTAATTATATGTCAATTAATCTAGGGTTAAGGTTCTTTCTTTTAAAGGAATTTTTTTTAAATATACCACCCGATTTTTTCGTTTCCTCAGCGTTTTGAACCTATTTTCCCTACAATTGATAGATTCACGTATACATACATCAATTATAAAAAAAAAGATTTTTTTTGTTATTGTAAATATGCATGTTTTAGAAAGAGAAGGCACTTTAGGTACTCGCATATATAATTACATCAGAATGTATGGATATAAATGTTTTTTATAATATGATTTGTTATACACAGAATGTTCCAAAAATTCAATTTTACTTTGTTTTCTCCCCTAATCTTCATCAAGTCCTAATATTTCACCTGAATAACAACATTACCTACAAAGGACTCAAAAAGATAGTTAAAAACACACAAATGTCCGATAAACGGACACAAAAGAGATGAATTAAAAGCTCAAAATATGTTCAAACAAAATCAATGTAAGCTATAACTTGCATGTGATACAAACTCAATTTATAACTTGGCTTTTATTCATAATGCCTCAACATGTACAAAGTTGATATTATATCATTAACAATTACAAAGATATCAATCAAGATATATATCAACACATACACAAATATAAAGAGATATGGATAGAGAAAATCAATACATGGTTTTTATGTGGTAAAACCTCCGAAGAGAAAACATCTACGGGTTGATTCCACAACCACCGGCAAACACCTTTCACTAGTAAGATAAAAAGATACAATCTCTCAAGTGACCACTTCACCTAGAAATCTACCCTTCAACCCTATAAAATGAAAGATATGCCACCCTGCACAAATTGAAGAATCAGTCTCCAAAATGTGACTTCCATGCTCAAATCAAAGAATCACTCTATGAAATGAGACTTCCATGCTCAAATAAAAGAATCACTCTATGAAATGAGACTTCCATGCTCAAATCAAAGAATCACTCTATGAAATGAGACTTCCATGCTTAGCTATCCGGATCACCCCAATCCTAGTCAAGACTTCCAATGCACAAATAAAAGAATCACTCTAAGAAATGTGATTTCCAATGCACAACTTGAAGAATCACTCTCAAAATGGGACTTCCAATGCTCAATCCAAAGAACCACTCTAAGGAATGAGACTTCCAACCTTTTCATAAGGCATGTGATCTAAGTGAATGCAAATGATGCAAACACACACAACATAGTATATATGATCAATACATCCTATGGAAACTAGAATTGAATCAATATGCACATGTCAAATATATTCTAGTTTACAATCCTAAAAACAATGCAATCACGATTAATGATGCATGTACATATGAAATTTGTGGATTAGGCGCATAACATGAAGAACTAGATTTTTATCAACAAAAGCTCACAAACAAATTTATCTAGAACTTGTAACATGAAAAATAAATCTAGTCTATGTGAAACACCTAACGCACACAAAAACCTAGATTATGTTCAATCACATAAAAAGGCTAGAATCAACATGATAAATTCAAAAATGAATTTCTAGCAAAATATTAGAGCTTAGATTCACAAGATAATCATATAGATGCAATCAAGCCCTAAATCATCCATCAAATATGCTATTTCAACAAATCTTCAATTAAAGTGACCTAGCATATGAAAAGACTATCAATCATTAAAATCAAGTCAATAAACACACAAGATAGTCCTACATTTGAACCTAGCACAGTACAACTCTACAAACATGTGAAAACATAGATTTGGAAAAATCTAACTCAACATGTAAGTCAATTAAAGCTCAAACTAGCTCTATTAGAGTTCAATACTCTAATCAATGTTTACACATCAAACATACATATATAAAAGAAGAAAATCCAAGGTGATTGAAAACTTGAAGATCGTCTTTTTCATTCCCTTGAAACAATCCAAAAGTTTGTCCCTCTAAGTAGCTTGTGTCACACTTTAAAAAGCAAGGAAAACCAATATCAAATTAATTTAAGATATGCTTGTTCAAACAAAATCAATGTAAGCTATAACTTGCATGTGATACAAACTCAATTTATAACTTGGCTTTCATTCATAATGACTCAACGTGTACAAAGTTGATATTATATGATTAACAATTACAAAGATATCAATCAAGATATATATCAACACATACACAAATATAAAGAGAAAGGGATAGAGAAAATCAATTCATGGTTTTTATGTGGTAAAACCTCCAAAGAGGAAAAATACACGGGTTGATTCCACAACAACCGGCAAACACCATTCACTAATAAGATAAAAAGATACAATCTCTCAAGTGACCACTTCACCTAGAAATCTACCCTTCAACCCTACAAAATGAAAGATATGCCACCTTGCACAAATTGAAGAATCAGTCTCCAAAATGTGATGAAAATACAGCTCCAACGTGTGTCTACAACCTATCGGGGGGTGAATGGGTTGTTAATCGATTATTACCAACTTTTTCGATTAGTCAATGTTAAACATATAACCCAATTAAAACAAACATACAAAATCAAGTAAAAGTGCGGAAGTATAAAGAACACTTGATTTTGACGTGGAAACCCTTCGACAAGGGAAAAACCACGGGCTATCCTTCTAGCCACAGATGATCACAGAAATCTACTATATGAGTAAAAAGTTACACCCTCAAGTGATACTCGGACTCTCACTTTCGACAACCTCAGGCTATGGACACTACCACTCGCCACTCTTGGTTCAATCCCTAGTGATATCCTCTGATACACTACTCTTGGCATGAGCACCTCCTACTCTACCCTCAGGCCTTTTATAGTGGCACTTGACCGATGCTTGCCAACCACAACTTGGTTGCAAGACTTCAATGCTTGTGCAACTTCACCCCGAAGTCACAAGACTTTGACTCAAGAAGAGTATAAAAGTCTAAGTGTGTATATGACAATATACTCAATGCAATAATGTGCAAGACTAGACACAAAAGGCTTAACTAGATGTTATAATGCAATTAAACACTCTAGTTATCAAACAATGCCTACATGTACACACATGAGGTCTCAATTAGTTGTAGAGAAATTCTAACAACCTAATTGTCAAATATATTCACATAAATATTCATAAACTTGACTAGATGCACAAAGTCAACTTTATCATCAATTAAGCATACATGAATATTTATGGATTAGCTATTTAGGCATATATGACCTAATAATGCAAGCTATCACAAACAAACACAATCAAATATTCGTGAACATTAACTAGTTGATTAAAACACAATTTCTCAACCTAGTTATCAATTAATCACACATGAATATTTATAACCTAGCTTTTAGGCAAAAATGACCTAATCAATTAAGCTATCAAAATACAAACCCAATCATGTTATCAAGACTCATAAATATGCAATAAAGTAGAGTCTAGGTATTTAATCATGCAATAAATATCTAATCTAGAGTAAGAAGAACAATAAATGATATTCAAAGAAGTTCTTGCTTACCTAGTCATGAAACAATGAAGACCCATGCTCATATGATGTTGAATGATGCAAGATGGAGATGGGTTTTGGGTTTGGAGAGTCAAAGATGCTTTCTTGAAGCTTTCTCTCTCTAGGAGCTTTAACCTCTCTCTAAAAATGATTTTCTGAGCTCTTGAGTGGCCAAGAAGAGAAGAGGAAGAATATATATGAAGCCCTAGTTAAAACTACGTCGTTTTGAACTTGGGAAACAGAATCCCGCCAAAACCGCTTGCTAGATAGCGGCTCAGGTAAGTGTCCAGACCTCGGTACATACAGTAGTGCACCGTCTGGACAACACCGCGGTTGGGACCGCTGTGTGTGCAAGTGCACAGGTCACGGTCCACGTCGCGCATGACGCACTGGAGAATACCGCTCCGTGCGCCGCGGTGCAAGTAGAGCCTGCCGAGCGGTCTAGGCCGCGCTAAAGGGAAAAATCCATTTTTAACACTCAAGAAAAAAGTCTATCTTACATGAATGTTGTGCAAGTGTGAAGTGAGTGAGATGCACACATTGAAGCACAATTAACATGTCAAACATGTTATCAAAAGAGATACAATCCAAGATATGATATCTAATGCAAGCTAGTGAGTGTTTTTGAAAAGGATGCACACACATATAAACAATAAGGAACACAAATGCAAGATAAACAAAACATGCATGAAGTGTGTGTGTGCACCTAAACTCTTCAAGAGACAAAGTCAAGTGAGTATACCTTTCGCTCTTGAAGTCATGGAGATGCTTGGAAGCTTGCCAATCCGGACCTAAGCTACCCATTACAGGCAAAGTTTTCTCCCCCTTTTTGTCATGAGATAGGCAAAGGAGCTCCCCCTATCGGGTTGCTTTAGCAAAGAGAGCTATTCGCACAACAACATTGCATAATCATATACACAAACTTTATGCAACTTAAATAATTGAGAGAGATTCAAGGAGTTTTATTTAACAAAAAAAAATGTGTGAATTTGTTGCTTTACATGCAAGACATATAGCATTCAAGTTCAAGCAATGGTATTTGGCAAAGCAAACATCAAAAGGGTTTCCAAAAGAATTCAAACCAATTTGTACCCTTTTGTTATAAGCAAACAAGATATAGTTTTTCAAAAAGAATTTCAATTTAAAGAGCAACTATATCAAACTTTATAATTGAAACAAGACATGAGTGACTTTTGCACCCTTTTTGATTTTTCCGGGTAGGATACCCGTATGATAGTAGCCTTGTTCAACTAATAAAGAGAGAGAGAGGAGACTAAATTTGGATGAGACATCCTTATTTATTGCATAGATACAAGATCCTTATTGAGTTTAGTCTTCTCAGTTGCTTTCACACATATTTTGCACTAAAGCAATCAAAAACATTTCATGCATATCATTTTAAGCATGTCATTAAAAGTTCTCATGTCATGGAGATAAATTATGGGTCATCCAAATGTACTTTCCCAATCAAATCTCCTAGTCCAAAAATGCATTGTTGAACTAAAATATGACATGGATTGCAAGTAAAGCAATGTTGCACACTTATTAAGAAAATAACATATAAGCATATATGTGCAACCAAGAATCTCAAGAAATTATCAAAAGAGCATAAAATGAATCAACTTTTTGCACATTGCAAATCATGCAAGTTCGCTCTCTTTGCTTGAGCTCCCCACAAGGGGTCAAATCCAACCAAGTCATTGGGAGGCATGAGCCCCTATAGACTTACCAAGTCCGATAGACCTAGTTGCATCTACGGGTGTCACATGGGCACTAAGGCAAGCGGGTTCATTCTTTCTAACCCACCTAGGTTCCACTTTAACATTTTTAGTGGTCATAGACATGTTTCTAGGTTCCCTAGGTTTATACAAACTTGCCCTATTTTTCAACCGTTTTTCTTTCATGCTCTCTAATCTACACCTCTTAATGTAATTCAAGCAATTTGGTCTTAAGTGACCAATCATACCACAATAATGACAAGTAGGTACAAAGTAAGGATTTATACCATAGCATTGTGATCTCATCGAGGCATCGCCATGTTGATGAGGTTGTCTTTGATGGTGCATCGGTTTGCTTCTCCTAGGAGCTTGAGCCGATTTGTGGCACCTTTGTGGTCTAGCTTGTTGAGGTGGTTGAGCCGGTTGATCATGCCTTCTTAGTTGAGCATGCCACTTATGGTCACCTCCTTTCTTGATGGTTGACTTGTTGGAGGAGGTGGTTGGCTTCTCAAGGACTTGTCCTTTCTTCTTGGATTGCCTAGGCTTTGGTTGAGTTGCCAAGGCTTGTGTGGACTTTCCTTAAGTTAAACCTTCCTTGGATGAAGCTTTTCTCTTGCCTTGAGCTTGAGGTTGTTTGACCTTGGCCTTCTTTAATTCTTCAAGGTACCTCATCTCTCTTTCCTTGACAATCTTCAAGGAGTTCTCTTTGTTGGCAAGTTCATCCTTCATTGCCTTTATCCTTTGGTGGCAATCTTCAATCTCATTTTTGTACTTGGACACATCAATCATGTCCGTCTTCGAGGAGTCATCTAACTTGGCCTTTAATTGAAGATTTTCCTTCTTCAACAAATCTTCACTTTCCTTGACTCTCCTCACTTCATCATCAAAGGGAGTCACTTTGGCTTTTAGTTGAAGATTATCCTTTTCTAATCTAAGGATATCATTTTCCTTCTCCTTCAAGGTCTTTTGAAGAGAATCAACCAACTCTTGATAATCCACCTTATTATCACAAGAGTTCTCGAAGCATGAGCCATCACTATCAAGGCTTCTCCCACGTGTGCTTGTGAGAGTCATATCATCAAGGCTTGCTTCACTCAAGCATTCTCCTCTTCGGTTTCCAAGTTCAAGGCCACCCATCTTGAAATCTTCAAGTGATAAACATTTGGTGACGGCTTGAGTTTCTTCATGGTAGGAACTCGGAAATGCGAAGTAGTTGATCTCACTAGCAACCGAGCTTGTGGAGCACTCTTCAACTACTTCAACTTCGCTATCACTCCAAGTAGCGATCATAGTTTCTCCTCCCTTCTTGTACTTCAAGTTACCACACATGGAGGCAAGGTGGCCAACTCCACTACATTCAAGGCAAGGGTCATCTTTCCTTGACTTTTTCTTTTCCTCCTTCACCTTGAAGGTCATGCCCTTCTTTTGAGATTTTGTAAATCTCTTAAATCTCTCAACCATGAGAGTCATCTCCTCATCGAAGTCATATATCTCCCTCTCAACTTTGCAGGTCAAATCACCCTCTATCATCTCAATGCCACTCATAGTGTTTAGGGAATGAGATGAATGCAAAAGAATGCAACCAACAAAATGCACACAAATGCAAGACACACACAATCAAGAGCAAGGATCACCTAAGTATGTCTAGGAACCTGCTCTGATACCAATTGAAAATACAGCTCTAATATGTGTCTACAACCTAGAGGGGAGGTGAATGGGTTGTTAATCGATTATTACCAACTTTTTTGATTAGTCAATGTTAAACATATAACCCAATTAAAACAAACATACAAAATCAAGTAAAAGTGTGGAAGTATAAAGAACACTTGATTTTGACATGGAAACCCTTCGACGAGGGAAAAACCACGGGATATCCTTCTAACCACAGACGATCACAGAAATCCACTATATGAGTAAAAAGTTACACCCTCAAGTGATACTCGGACTCTCACTTTCGACAACCTCAGGCTATGGACACTACCACTCGCCACTCTTGGTTCAATCCCTAGTGATATCCTCTGATACACTACTCTTGGCGTGAGCACCTCCTACTCTACCCATAGGCCTTTTATAGTGGCACTTGACCGATGCTTGCCAACCACAACTTTGTTGCAAGACTTCAATGCTTGTGCAACTTCACCCTGAAGTCACAAGACTTTGACTCAAGAAGAGTATAAGAGTCTAAGTGTGTATATGACAATATACTCAATGCAATAATGTGCAAGACTAAACACAAAATGCTTAACTAGATGTTATAATGCAATTAAACACTCTAGTTATCAAACAATGCCTACATGTACACACATGAGGTCTCAATTAGTTGTAGAGAAATTCTAACAACCTAATTGTCAAATATATTCACATAAACATTCATAAACTTGACTAGATGCACAAAGTCAACCTAATCATCAATTAAGCATACATGAATATTTATGGATTAGATATTTAGACATATATGACCTAATAATGCAAGCTATCACAAACAAACACAATCAAATATTCATGAACATTAACTAGTTGATTAAAACAAAATTTCTCAACCTAGTTATCAATTAATCACACTTGAATATTTATAACCTAGCTTTTAGGCAAAAATGATCTAATCAATTAAGCTATCAAAATACAAACCCAATCATGTTATCAAGACTCATAAATATGCAATAAAGTAGAGTCTAGGTATTTAATCATGCAATAAATACCTAATCTAGAGTAAGAAGAAAAATAAATGATATTCAAATAAGTTCTTGCTTACCAAGTCATGAAACAATGAAGACCCATGCTCATATGATGTTGAATGATGCAAGATGGAGATGGGTTTTGGGTTTGGAGAGTCAGAGATGCTTTCTTGAAGCTTTCTCTCTCTTGGAGCTCTAAGCTCTCTCTAAAAATAATTTTCTGAGCTCTTGAGCGGCCAAGAAGAGAAGAAGAATAATATATATGAAGCCCTAGTTAAAACTACATCGTTTTGAACTTGGGAAATAGAATCTCGTCAAAACCGTTTGCTAGACCGCGGCTCAGGTAAGTGTCCAGACCGCGGTACATATAGTAGTGCACTGTCTGGACAACACCGCGGTTGGGACCGCTGTGCGTGCAAGTGCACAGGTCACGGTCCACGTCGCGCATGATGCACTGGAGAATACCGCTCCGTGCGCCGCGGTGTAAGCAGAGCCTGCCGAGCGGTCTAGGCCGCGCTAAAGGGAAAAATCCATTTTTAACACTCAAGAAAAAAGTCTATCTTACATGAATGTTGTGCAAGTGTGAAGTGAGTGAGATGCACACATTGAAGCACAATTAACATGTCAAACATGTTATCAAAAGAGATACAATGCAAGATATGATATCTAATGCAAGATAGTGAGTGTTTTTGAAAAGGATGCACACACATATAAACAATAAGGAACACAAATACAAGATAAATAAAACATGCATGAAGTTTGTGTGTGCACCTAAACTCTTCAAGAGAAAAATTCAAGTGAGTATACCTTTCGCTCTTGAAGTCATGGAGATGCTTGGAAGCTTGCCAATACGGACCTAAGCTACCTATTACACAATCATCCCCAATGTGGTGTGGTTTGTCATGAAATAAGCCAATCATAAAATCGAGGTCCTTACATGTGACTTCCATGCTTAAATTAAAAAATCACTCCAAGAAATGAGACTTCCATGCTTAGCTATCTGGATCACCCCAATCCTAGTTAAGACTTCTAATGCACAAATCAAAGAATCACTCTAAGAAATGTGACTTCCACTGCATAACTTGAAGATTCACTGTCCAAATGTGACTTCCAATGCTCAATTCAAAGAACCACTATAAGGAATGAGACTTCCAACCTTTTCAGATAATCATATAGATACAATCAAGCCCTAAATTATCAATCTAATAATTTATTTCATAATCTTCAATTAAAGTGACCTAGCATATGAAAAGACTATCAATCATTAAAATCATGTCAATAAACACACAAGAGTCCTACATTTGAACATAGCACAGTACAACTCCACAAACATGTGAAATCATAGATTTGGAAAAATCTAACTCAACATGTAAGTCAATTAAACCTCAAACTAGCTCTATTAGATTTCAATACTCTAATCAATGTTTACACATCAAACATACATATATAGAAGAATAAAATCCAAGGTGATTGAAAACTTGAAGATCAAAATCAAGAGAAAAATTGATACCTCAAGTGAACAGAGTGTTGTCACTATTTTATGAGTGAAGCTACCAGAAACCTCAATATAATGACTTCAAACTCTTATGGAATGAGAGAGTTATGGTCTTTTGGAAGTTAGGAAAATTGGAGAGAAAATTTCTGCACATTGTTTTCAAGATTTTCTTCTTGTTCAAGAATGAGAGGGAAAGTGAATATATATGAGGGAAATTAAGAAACTAAAGAAGCAACCAATCAAGAGCGGCCACATCAGCCATCCCTTGGAGGCGTGTGGTCTCCATGGGGGCAGATGGCTGCTCTTCCCGTGGAGGCCACACGCCTCCATAGGGAGAGGAGCTTTGCCCTCTTGCTTGGTTTCTCTCATCCCCTCACGCACCTTCTCGTTCTTCGACCGTTCTCCGACCTCCAAATTTTGAGTTGGAATCCGTTTTTGGATTACGAACTGGGACTCCCTCACGCACAAGGACGTCACAAAAACTTTCACAAAAAGTATGGAATTCAACTTGAAATTCAATGATGAAAACCAGGTACGGTTAATGACACGGAAAGTTTTGTAACTTCCTATTTTGAACTCGAAACTTAATGAATGAGTAACCGAAACAATCAGAACGCAATGAGGAATTATATAAGCTCAAAATCAAGTTCAATAACATAGAAACACAAACAAATAAACACAAGAACACACAAGTATGCTATTTCCTAGAGATAGTCCTAGAACATGCAATTTTACAACAATTGTCAAATTAAGTCTAATGCATGTGCATACATGAACAAGTGTGTGAATTGTGTTTTACCAAATTTTACACATTTGTAGAGACACATATGAATGCAATGTACATTTGTGCCTAGGCCTTGCAAGAGGAAAGAGATCTCCATATACCTTTTTGCTAAGTAATTTAGCTTTGTTCCTCTTGTAGCCACCACTTTGCTTGAATGTTGTCCAATCTTCCTTGAAGCTTGATTATCCATAAATCATAGACAACTAATCAATACAAAGCAAATGTCATTTTTATATAGAATTATGCCAATACACATCTCAAAAACCTAACACTACTTAGTTCCAATCAATGTTTTTAAAGCATTTGATTCCTTCTTGGATTGAATAGATATGCCAAATCTTAATTCATGTTTAGGTATCAAATTATTTTTAGATTTTAAAAAAGGATTAAATATCTTCTTGGATTGAGTAGATATGCCAACTCTTAGCTCAATTTTAGATACACACATTAAGGTGATTAAAACAAGCTATCTTTAATGGAACGGATGTGTCGAGAGTATGCCAGTCCGCTACATGGCTATAATGGAAGGGGTGGATTGAGAATATTCTAATCCAAGCCATCCCAACTATTTAAATCTATCTTTACTTAAGGAGAAACTCTCTCTAAGCTCAATCTAATATGCCAATAGTTGTGGTGTAGTGAGGGTTTAGTGATTCTCAAATCACACCTAAAGGTAGATTTAGCCCTAAATGATTGAATATGTTCTTAAAGGATTATTTGGATTCCCTACTATTTGTGTTGTGACTGCATCAACTCCCATATCCATCTCATATCTTTTCACACCGCATTCTTGCTAACTTTAGTTTAATTTTAGTTTTTAGCATAATTATGGTGGCATCATAGTTGTTAATTTTCAAAACTAACCATTGCATCTTTACTTTTAAGCATTACTAGTATTAGCATATTAATTTGATCATTACTACCATCGATCCTTGTGGAACGATACCTAGCTTATCACTACACTTGTTTTGAACATTTTAAGGACATTGCTAGGGTTTTCATATAAATATATTTTTTATTTTGCATTCACGACAGAACCACGTGCAAAAAATGGCGCCGCTGCTGGGGATCGGCAAGCGTAGTAGTTATTAGATTTGTTTAATATTAGTAATAGTTAGTTGTTTTAGTTCTTTAGTTTCTTTTTATTTTGTTTGGTTGTTTTGTTTCCTTTTGTTTTAGGTTTTATGGATTTCTTTTGGCAAGACACGGGGCCAAGTTACGAGCCGTATGATGACTCGTACAACCAAGATTGGATAAACCACCAAAACTCCCTATGGAATTACAATGAGGTCAATGCCATATCGTTTGAAGATGAGATGAGGGAATTCATGAAATAAAGTCTTCTGACAAATAAACAGATTATAGCTTCTCAACAGAAAACCATGCAAACACTCCAATCTCCTCAACAAGCATGTGAGCAGAATTTCAACAGTTATGTGTCACCTAGCTGGCCAGACCAATCAATAGAGTTCGTATTTGAATAGAACTTCAACAATTCCATCAAAGCCACCAATCAAAGCTATAAAGAGGTCTCGTATCAATTGGAACAAGAAGAGAAAGAAAAGCCCTCTAAACTCCACAGGTCGACTAATGAGTATTGCTTCCATTTTGAAGTGAACAAACCGATGGTATCCTCAAACAGCTGAGAAGATGACAAGGATGAAATCCTAAGTGATTTTGAAGTAGGGCGAAGCAAGAAATTGGAAGAGAGGAACAAAGAAGAGTTGATCAAGGAAAATGAGGAGTTTATAAGCATCAAGTTAGACTTAGGGGTCGTTTATTTTTTTGTCTGAAGACTAAACAGTCTTGAATTTTTCTAAAGACTGAATAGGGATTGAAATCTGAACTTGAATGACATGTTTGTTTTTTTTCCCTAACATCTGAATGTACTGTCAACATTTTGTTTTTTTAAAAGTAAAATTATCTGAAAAAAAGTAATTTTACATTTATACTCATGTTAAACAATTATACATATAATACGGAATAAAAACAATCCAAAAATAATTATTATATATGAACACATATGATCATGATCTTCTCCTTCGATTACAAACAAACTTCATTTTTACTAAGAAAAGAAAAGTTTTTTTTTCAAAAAATGAAAGGGGCAGTAGGAAAACTCACACAAAAGTCTCTAAAAAGATAATATATAAATACACCACTGTAATATCATAATAAAGTATTGATATTAAACACCTATATAAGAAGTGATTAGGGTTCTTTTTTATTTTTAAGGCTATTTAAAATAAGCAATATATTAAAATAAATATTTTTATACCATATATAATTATGATGAAATTGGAAATATGTTATATATGGGGGATAGTATCGGAAGAAAAGATTTTGGATTGCATTTAATGCAATTCAATGATTTGCAATTAAGTGAAAAGTCAGGGTTTTTTACTTTTTATTTTAAGTTGTTTTTTGTTATTTTTAAGTTGTTTGACCACTTAAAAAAACAAACAAAACAACTTAATAATTATGATTTAGACCCATTAAGTTTTAATTGGAAAAAACAAATGACCCCTTAATGTTAGAAATAGATATGCTAAAAAAGGATAAGAGTCTACTTCAAGAGAAAGTAATAGAGACTTCTTGAGAGAAAAAAGAAATGAGGGAAGAGTATGAAAGGAAGATGCAGCTCAGTATGAAGGAGTTTGAAAGAAAAGATAATGTCGTGAAAATAGTGAAGTTAAATGATCTTGAAATGCAAAAAAAGAAGCTCGCACTTGAAAGTCAAATTGCTCAAGGTCGAGAATGGTACACTCTGAAAGAAGATAGGAGAAGTTTCTGAGAAGAACAAGGAGTTGGAAGAGCAAATAAAGAGCCTTGAAGTTGAAAATAATACACCCTTGAATGAATTTGAAGAGATCAAGGAAGATTTTCGAAAAAGAATGTGCCTAATGCAAACCAAAATTGAAACAAGGGACAAGGCTTTAGTGATAATGAAGGAGAAAGAACTTGACCACCTTGTAGAATTTGCAAAGGCTAAGAAAGAGATTGAGGCAATGGTCAAGGAAGTGATTCCACTTCCAAAAAAAGAGAGGCTTGAGATGAGTCAAGGAAATTCAAGTATCGAGGTTAAAAATCCAAATCCTAACAAAGTGAAGAGGAAGAAAGCCAACAAGAAGAGTAAGCAACCTCCACCTCCACCTCCAACAAAGACCCACCAACAAGGTAACATTAGTAACTGACACGCGTCATTTGTATATGTTTTGCAAATGTCAAAAAGAATTTATAAAAATCTCAAATGTGCTCACAATGCTTTCAAAACCAATATAATGACAAGTGAGGTATCGTCCATAGGGATTGAATGATGGCAATGATTAAACTACACTCTAGTACTAGTAATGCAATGAAAAGTAAATGTAAGTGGTGTGATTAATGAAATTAACACTAAGATGCAAATGACAATTAAAAGTAAAGCTAAAACTAAACTAAGATAGTGAGAATACGAAGTGATATGATATGAATAGGAGATATGGGAGTCAATGCAAGTCATACAAGAATAGCGGGCAATCCGTTTTCTTAAGTGCCAATTTCATTTATTTAGGGCAAATCTACCTTTGAGTGTGGTTGTAGAACCACTTAATCCTCATCCATAACTCAACCATTGAAGTCTTGAATTGAGAGTGGAGAAGAGTCTCCTTAAGTCTAGATAGATTGTTTAGCCGAGATGGCTTGGATTGGAGTGCTTGCAATCCATCTCTTCCATTCAAGTGAGCTAGTTTAAAACACCTTTAGTAATGATGGATAAATCATTGATTGACAATAATATGAGCTAAGAGTTGGATTGCCTACTCAACCCATAAAGACATCACAATTTAATATCTAACATGAATTGAGAGTTGGAGTGCCTACCCAGTCCAAGAAGAATATCAAATTCATTTAAAGCTCAAATTCAACCTCTAAGCGAATCAAGAGTTGGAGTGCCTACTTAATCCACAAAGAAATTCAATTATAGTTCAATTACTCAAATAAGTTTAATAACCAACAAGAATCAAGAGTTGGAGTGCCTACATAATTGAAGAGGAAAGTCGAACACAGTTAAGCACAATGAATGAAACTATATAAATCAAATCTGAAATATGCTGGAAAGCCCACAATCCATGAATTATTACATCAACATCCAATAAGGGTTTAGTTACTCATAATATGAATACAATTGAAAATAAAGGAAACAAGAGTAAGGGAAGAACCTATTGGAGTGCTGAGATTCCTCTTTCTTTAGTCCACAAAGCTCCTTTAGTGGGTAATGAATGAAAAAAACATGCGCAAGAAGCGAAAAATATGATTGATATATTACAAAAAATTTCCTTTTAAAAGAAAGAACCTTAACCCTTGATTAATTAACATATAGTTAAAAGTATCATACCTTTTTCATGTGACGATGGATAGTGCGTCAAATTGAATCTGCAAGATCTTCCAATCCAATCACGAATGTGAATCACCTAGGAGTGTGGGCTCCCTTTCTTTGAATTGTATACCTGAGGATGGAAAACAAAAACCTTTTTCTTTTGTTAGTCAAAATAACCCTCCTAGAGAAAACAAAGAACGTTTGGTCATTTGTGAATTCTCAATCTTTTAATCGAAAACTCGCGTGAACCCTAATTCGATGTTGTGCACAAAGCCTTTTGATATAAAAGCTTCTAGTTCACTACAGAAAACAAAAACACTTCCTTTTCTTTTTCTCTTGGCCGAATTCTCATACACTCTTTCTATGAGTTGGATGAATTTGTTTTGTAAAGCAAGAGAATAATTAAAAAAAAAACTGTTTTCTTGAAATTATCACCATGGCCGAACTTACTTGATATATATATATATATATATATATATATATGGTGGCCGAAAATTCTCCTTTCATGTGGAGGATTTTTGTTTCACCAAAACTCATATCAACTTAGTAGTTCAAACCTATTCCAACTCATGAGTGTATTCTCCAATAATAAATTATTAAATATCAATTAAAAAATTGTGACTTTATCAATAACTTCCTAATTGACTAATTATCAATTAGAGTTTTGATAGATATCAAATACTTCCTAATTTGACTAGATAAATAAAACCTTTTTATTTATCTTCTTATCAAATAAGGTTTTTGATACTTATCATACTACTAACAATAGTATGACACTAAGAGTCATACTCCTAGTTAGAAAAAGGTTTTGAATTTTAATCAAATAATTAATTAATTAATTAATTAATTTCCATTTAATTAAATAATAAAATAAAACAACATATTAGGCTAATAATTTAGCCCTTGCCGCCCAAGCCTATACATGGGCAATATATTGTTTTTCCATTTTATTAAATCCATTGGACTTTAATAAAAAGTCCACATGTGAACTAGACCTATTCTTAATTACTAAAAAATAGTCCACATGTCTTAAATTAATACATTAATATAATTTAACAGCCCATTTAATTAAAATGTGCAAATTATAATCTTAATGTATTAATGGAATGCTAATTGCACCCCATTAGGGTCGCCCAATGACTCCCACATCCTTGGCAGCCAATCCCAGGCATTTGAAGAGTTACTGCATGTCTTGATAACACATGACCGCACCTCTCCAAAACTTTTGGATTCCGAATTCCAAAAACAATTCTAGATGGACCCATAAATTGGTCTGGTAGAATATATCAAGTGATCCATTCAAGTTCGTGCGGATTGGGGATCTTGGCGGGCTATCTAAATTTAAGCTGCAATAGACAACCTAATTATAATCAACAAATGATTCACTTAGGTCCGATCTATTAATTTTAGCTCATTCTACTAAAGAGCTAAAATTGAACTCTTAAATTAAGATAGAATAAGTTAATGTTAATCATTCGTACCCTAGACAATCTTATTGTAGATAGTGTATCCTCGTGAAAAATAACAGTAATCGTCAAGAGCTCATAGACCGCCTATAGCTCTCCCAGTTACCATATTTACTCATATGACCATATTTTGAACATGGATATTTTGACTTGTCCAAAAGCCATGTTTCAATAGACACTATCGAAAACTTAACGTTAAGATTTAATATCCAATACCTCAAAATATCTATATGATAATATTCTACTCACATTTAATAAATGGAGCCACGATGCCCATATCTATAAATGAAGTCATCTATCAATTAACAAATGAATACCACCAAACCATCGAGGATAGACTATGCTATATAATCGTACTCATTGACAGCTCAAATGATAATACTTGTAACCATAAGCCCATCATTTATCTCATGATTGAGATATACTATCCGATTGTCCTCAAGTGAAAACTTTTATCCATTGACGGTTCTGGATAAAGTATTTCACCGTGATCCTATTCAATGCACCTAATGCACTAGATTCTTTTTCCAAAAGACAATACACTTTGATGATTTTATACTCATCATAACACATTTGATCCCACTCAAATTCCAGCAAAAGAATATACAACTTTAACAAGGTAAAGGAGCCCAACCTATATCTTAAGTTGTGAATATTGTTCAAGACTAACTAAAGAATTATGTCTACCTTATACATATCCAGATGTACGAACAATTCTTCATCTCTCATAGTCTTTTGACCTTATGATTGTTTACTTTTGATAATTATAATAATTAAACTAAAAATGCTATAAGATTTGTTAAACTAGAAATCATTTTATTAATATGAAAAGATTGTCAAATACATTATTACACTCTTGCTATTGAGCATAATCATAACAGGTGATTGGGTTTTGGTGAAATGAAGGTTGAACGGGTGATGTTGAGAATGATTTGGTGAAGAAATTGGTAAGAAATGGGTTTGTATATGGTGGAAGGATATTCCTAGATCTAAAATGAGAAAATTGAAGGAAAATATATGTGGGGCGTGTGGCTGAGCTCGATTACGAATCTATTAATTGGATTCCAGAAAATAGGTCTGAAATGCTGATGTGGTGAGTTCTGACGCATATAGTGCATGGGTGGTGGGCGGGTAGGGACATGCACAATGACTCGCTGATCGTGCCTAAATTGTTGTATATTTCGGCCCTCATTCCTATTCCTTTGCCTCGTTCTTGTGTCTATTTTCTATATATTTTATGTCTAATAGGCTCATTAGTGTTAATTGCAGGCAATAGATGTAATTATGGTGTTAGAAGTTAATTGCAGTGGTTCCGGCAGAAAAGGGGCAAAAGGGAAGACAAGGATCATAAGCAGCTCAAAAGTGCGGGTCAAGTGCGGGTCGTAACCGCACTCCAACCGCACTCCATTCCCATAGCCGGGACCTGAAGCATGAAGGAAATATAAAGTGCGGGTAAAGTGCGGGTCATCCAACCGCACTCCACCAGCACTATTGCTCAAGACAGAGGAGCTGATTCGTACCTGACAGATAAAGTGCGGGTCAAGTGCGGGTCAAGTGCGGGTCAAGATAGAGTTTAATCCATTAAAGTGAGGGTCATCCACCCGTACTCCACCCGCACTCACCCGCACTCCACCCACACTATTGCTCAAAACAGCTCCAACTGACACTAAAGTGCGGGTAAAGTGCGGGTAATCCAACCGCACTCCACCCTCACTGTTCCTCAAGACAAAGGAGTGGATTTACACCAGACACTAGAGTGCGGGTACAGTGCGGGTAATTCACCCGCACTCCACCCGTACTCTGCGCGCGACAGCTTCTGGTTTCAAGCTTAAGTGACCTATTTTTCCATCCTCTATAAATAGAAAAGGATGGGAACGAACCAAAATACCACCATACCTCCCAACACTTGTATCTTTATCTAGTAACACATCTCCCTCTCATCCAAACCATCTCTACTCAATCAAAGGCAACTAGGAGACTTGGATTCAAGCTTCAAGGAAGGAGATCAATCTTCAAGGATTATCTCTACTCTCTCTCTTAGTTATTAGTTTGTAATAGAACATGAGTAGCTAAAATACCCCACTATGGGGTTGATGTTATTTGTTTGATGGATATTTTGGGCTTTGTAAATAAACTCTATGTGTTATATTTATTCTATCTCTATATTTCATTCCATTACTTGTATTGATTGCCATTATTGACTTGCTTGGATACACCCTCTTTGCATGTTGATTTGGATTACTTGAGTAGGCAATTAGGTTGTCTAATGCTCC